>CM077676.1:199146935-200396935 GCA_039707655.1 Elymus sibiricus | reverse complement strand
CAAAAATAACTGTGCTCGTCTCTTGTTCATCCCCTCTCATCGGATTGTCTTTAGCTAAGATACCGTTTCTCAGCATCAACCAAAGGAAAATCCTGATTTTTTCAGAGGGGTCTTGAGCTTTCATAAGTGTTCACAAGTCGCCACCGCCCCTGCCTTGAACCGAAGATAAAGCTTATACGTGATCTCACAGAGAATCTCCCATTGTTTTAGCTTCCAAATCGCATTGTCATCTTCTTCGCTCAGCGACACAGAAGTAATCTTTTCCTGGAGTTGTTGCCACTGTCCCTATACTTGTACCGATCGACATAGTTCTTCTGAAAGCCGTTCTGTCGAGACCATTCTCCAGGCTTTCTTCACTTTTTTGTTCTTTAAGAAGGTAATTAGTTGCATCTGTGAAATTCTTTGTCAGCAGTGCTAAATCGGGCTCCACTGCGCCGCCCATACTTGACAGCGAACCCAGCCTGTGCTGTATTGGTATATCATGAAGCGGAGGCGTGGCCATGGGGATGGGGCCTGCGCTGATCGCCGTCCATATCCGATTCCAGCGATTTGTTAGTTCAAAAAAAAAAAAGATTCCAGCGATTTGACACCGAATCAGCCTACCTATCTCACTGGGCAGGCAGGCATGTTGGACCTCCGGTAGGCACACGTCGACATTGCTTTCCATATATTCTATGTTGTCATCCTCACACCACGCAATAAAGCAAGGAAAAGGACATGCACAACGTTGCACCTCCGCAGATTCACCACAAAAGCTAGGCTGGCTGTCCACGCATCAGCTGGACACACTCTAGCTCTCCAACTTTCGAAAGACCAGATGGTATAGCAGTGGGCAAGCCCATTTTTTCTTCCTTTCTGTCCTTTATTCGGACACCCTAACTTGCATGGTTAATTATCTGCCACAGTATATATACCTTTATTCTTGAGTTTGGATCAATGGTGTTGCGGTTGCGTTGGTCATACGATTATACTCGTCGAACACAATGCATAAAACAGAAGTGCTTACAACCAAGTTAATTAGCCTGCATGCACGTACCCCAGACTAAACTAATCGCACCATCATCACCATGCATAAATGTGAGGATCAAACTACTATCCCTCGATTCATCACTGATTCATCTATTACAGCCACGAATTACAGAGGAATATCTGGAAGAAGGGGATCAGAGGAAGGAGGCGATGAACAGGAGCTATCCTAGCGAGAGAGCCTCGGCCGAAGCCGCCAGTCCATTCCGGTCCAAGCCACCTCCCCCGTGTCCATCTTCTGCCTACTTGTAGTGGCTGTGTGTGGTAGTTTCCTGGTAGGCCCATGGCCCAACAGCAGCCCACTGGAGGGAGGTCGCTGACAATCCCCCCCTCATAAAAATCCGGTTTGCCCTCAAGCCGACTCCATGTCGAACCACCGGGATCCCAAGGCATTTGTACATCAAACTGCGCCCAATCAAGAACCGGCTCACCGAGATCCCATGTCTGTTGCAGGGTTTGCTGAACAGCGAAGTATATCCAAAAACACTTGGGGGTCCTAGAATGAGGAGACTGTTGCAGTGTCCATACACCTTCAGTAACAACTGCTAAGTCACCCGGATCCCAAGGAAATAGCACCACCAGGTAAGGCATGCTTGCAATCGCAATCTGGATCTGCTGGAAAAAACAACTACTGCAATGATTCGCAAGTCCATCCATGATCTTCATGCACAAGGTATCTTCTGTTGCCTGAAGAAAGTGGCCAGGGCCTGGAGGCAGTTGCTGATCAATCAAGCAAAATCTGGGAGGGTGGACTGTTCTAAGGTTCAGGCAGATTGCCACATTCCCCTTGTTCCAGAGGCCAGCCATAAGAAACATGGATGTTGAATCATTCAGACTCACCGGTCGGAGTGGGGCAGACATATTGCTGAAAATTCTATTTCCTCCAGGTCCTGTACGAGCACACGATGATCCCACTAGCAACCATGCAAATTCCCATCGGCAACAATTAGGACCAAAATAAGTAGCATCAAACCTGGAGTGTGCGTTATAATGCTGCAGCATATTTCCAACAAATGACGGCGTCTTATGGTGAACAATTCTGAGAAGATCCAACATATATAACCTGGTGAATTTTTCTGTAATCAGTGCCGATGGTGTGCCCTTTGGAAGCTTGAACAGATTCACAGAAACCTCAGTTCCAATATTATGCTCTCCAGGGTCCCATGGTGATGTAACCCACCTATCACTTGTTGGAAATTGTTGCATCGTGATTAGACTTCCCAGTGAGTAGGCCTCCCAAGATGTCCAAGGCTTCAATTCATCTCCAGGTGCAACACATAGCATGTATTGTGGTTGTTCGGTTCTGGAGATGGCCTTAAACATAGCGGCTGCAACACTGTAATTCATAGCTGTATACTTGCATGTGGGAGCATACCTGTCAAGGGCAATGGCTGAAGATAATGAATCACTTCCACCACTACAGTACAACACCACTGCAAAAGAATTCACACCATCCAAATAGGTTTGGCTAGATAGGCCCATTGATTCCTTCAGCAAAGAAGCTATGATTGGCCTGCAGATAATACCCTGAGTTGAAGACCAAGGAAATTTCCACTCGAGCGGCTCAATACCAGACTGAATAATTTGTCCGAAAACAGTGTACAACAGAGTATCAAACATGGCCATTATGGTGTGCGTCCACTTGTAATTCAGTTTTTGTGACCAAAAGCTCTCAGGCATCCGGCGTACAAACTGTACCACTATAGCTATGTTCTCTATTTTTCTCCCAACCTTCAGCCACTTATAAACATGATCATGAATAGCTTGCAATTGTGTTGAAATTAAGCAAGTAGAACATAGCTGCAGATGTTGAATACCAGTTGCGTGCAAAATCTGCAGTTCCGGCGGCGGCCAAGCCTGGCGCTCTTCATTTCCAAGGCCACATGAGCTGGTGCTGACCCTACTGTGAACCTCGTTGATAACCGAGTCATGCAACGCCGACGAGTCTGGGTCAGGGATGTCAATGGTGCCAAGGATGTGGAACAACTGGGACACGACAACCATGGTCAAGCCCTTTGTCGAACACTTGGTAGGCAGCGGTGTCTGAAGTCCGCGGTCAACGAACAACCGCAGTGACTGGAAGCTTGAGCTTTCTGATGCTGTTGGAGTGGTCAGGAACATGCCATCAGTTTCCATGAACACCTCCATGGTGTAGTTGTCGTCAGTGTCAATGGCGTCCTCATGCACCGAGTTGGAGGAGCAGGTTGATGGCGACAACCCAGCTTGCACTGTGAGCTCCTGAGTGAACGCTAGAGTTGTTGGTGGCAGCAATCTTGTTGTAGTGCCCTGATTAGTTGAGGACGCAGAGGATGCCGTGCCCAAATTGTTGCTCGCACAATTGGTCGAATAGGTAGCAGGCAGCTTCTTGACTTGCTCGAGGACATGTAGCAATTGGGTAGTCGTCCCCATCGTAGGGAACACGCCGTCCAGAGCAACAGACACCTCTAGAGTGAGGTCGGCCTGGGTTGATGTGGAGTCCGACGGCGCAGCAGTGGGCACGCATGTGTCCGTCGCCGCACGCACGGAGGCCATGACCCGACTGGCGCTGGTCGCTGATGGAGAAGACCTCGCTGCTGAGGAAGCCGTCGCGGTGGGATCGAGCGAGTCGTCCGGCGCGTAGGTCTCGGTCGGGTCGGCTATGACGGCGCTGCAAGAGATGCTCGTAGATGCAGGCGTAGCAGGGACCGAGCTTGACGTAGAGTCCCGTGGCACCTGTACGGGGACGCGCGGAGGTGTCGAGGTGGCCGCAGATGTCGTGGGCGAACGGATGGTGGAGACGGTGCCGCGCGGGATAGGCGGAAACGCGTCCGACCTCGTCGTTGATGAAGCCGACGCCGCTACTGCGGGGGCACGCGTGGGTGTCGCCGCGAGCACAGAAGTCGCGTCCCAATTGGTGGTGGAGGCGGTGCGACGTAGAGACGTTGTAGAGCTCGTCGCCGATGAAACAGAGGTCGCCGCTGCAAGGGCGCACCTACGGCCGTCGTCGCTACGCACCTTCCAGCGGAGGTCGTCGATAGTCCGGTCCAGCTTGGTGTGGAGGTCGCCGAACGCCGTCTCGACGGCCTTCTCTAGCCTGGTCTTGGACTCAGCGAAGCTCCGATCCACATCGCGGGCGAGCTGGGCCCTGAGAACCTCATACGTCGCCCGACCCTCCGGCAAGAGGCTCGCCAGGAGCTCGGCGCGCCGTCGTGGAAATTCCATGGGATTGGATGGGGAAATTTTTTGGATGGATTTTTGGTGCAGAATCGAACGGCTCTGATACCAATTATGAGGATCAAACTACTATCCCTCTCGATTCATCACTGATTCATCTATTACAGCCACGAATTACAAAGGAATATCTGGAAGAAGGGGATCAGAGGAAGGAGGCGATGAACAGGAGCTATCCTAGCGAGAGAGCCTCGGCCAAAGCCGCCAGTCCATTCCGGTCCAAGCCACCTCCCCCGTGTCCATCTTCTGCCTACTTGTAGTGGCCGTGTGTGGTAGTTTCCTGGTAGGCCCATGGCCCAACAGCAGCCCACTGGAGGGAGGTCGCTGACAATAAAAGTGTCGACTCGATCGATCGATCAATGGATCGATGCACTGTCAGCTTTGAGCGGTGTCCTCGATCCATCGTCGTCGGCTTCCATTTCTTTATGCATGCACTTGCTTTCAAGAGCTCAAGCGGGAGATCTCGCAAAAAAAAAAAAAAAAAAGAGCTCAAGCGGGAGATCAGCTCATATGCCGTAATTATTGTTGCCCACGGAGCTGACAGCACATGACACATGCGATCGATCACTTAGCTTCATGTTAGCTATAAAACTAACTCATCTCGATCGTAGCTGTGATGTCCTCTGTTTTCACAGCATGCATGCATAAATAAGAAATAAAATGTACGTGCTACTAGCTCATAACTTCATAAGTAGTACATTTAGTTACTTTACTGGACCGCTCTTGGATAAAATATTTAACATCATCAGGCTCTTCCTAGGCAGTAGCACTAACGTATTCCGCGTTCATCTCACGCAGTACACTATCACTATAATCTCACCGCTCTCAATCGGTAACAATTTCCAGTACCAAATCAAGTCTAACGTTTTGAACCTAACGCTATTTGTAGCTGCAATGTTCGTAACTAGCTAGCGTCCGCGCACATCATTGGCATTGCACTATTGGACACGACTTGGTCATTTGGGCATCATCATCGTCCTTAACCTCTGGCACGTCAGTCTACTCAACATAGCTGCATTCATTCATCTCCAATGGTTTCTTTCTTTGCCTCTAAGTCAATCCCAACAGTATCTTCACCACTTGTGTCGCACCAGCTAGGGCAAAGAGATTACACCTAGTAGCTACTAGTACCACTTCATTATGAGGAGGAAAATGTTAACTAAATTCCAAATATACTGACGTGGCATCACACCTTGACATACACGCTCAGCCTTTTTTTCACACGTAGCTCTAGGTGGCTGCACCCCTTTTGACAGCAGATCTATTGATCATCTACCAAGAAGATATGCACCACTCGATCTATAGGGATCATGTCACGGCCTTCAATGGCGGCATTCGAGCGCACATTCTTCGGCTCAAGTTGCATTGTCTCTACGCCACCATCGAGTGCGCCGTAGAAAACCGAGATATATCGATCTCCCTGATCTATGTGCTTTTGCAATCCCCATAAATAAATAATAATCCGCGTTTGCTAATCGTGAGGTAACTGGAATAAAAAACAAGCGTCGATCTACTTCTAATTTGCTCGAGACTGAAGGTGGGGGCAACGCGAGAGGACCTTGCGGAGACGGGGACGATATGCTGCGAGCGATAGCAATTGCGGCGTCCCAATTGGAAGCGAGGAAGCAGATTGATGGGTGGGGATGCGAGGGTTGCCGACGCATAAGGTCGCGGGGTTTATAGGGATGGCCTGGGGCGGCGACAAGCATGGCAGTGGGGGAGGTTGAGGGGAAGGCGGGGTGGCGACGCGGCGTGCGGCAACGGTGGGTGGAGGCAGGCGGCTGGGACTGAGGTTGAAGACGATCATCCAGCCATTCAATCTGCATCCAACGACCAAGATCACGGTCAGGGGCAGATCTAGTGGGGGTGCACCCCCTCCAAAATTATAAAATAAATTTTACTATATACTTAACACTGAATACCTATCAAGTTGTTGCTATTTGCAGACAATTTGTAGAGACTATGATGATGTTTAGTGTAAACTTTGAACTGTGGCATCTCCAAACCTGCGATTCTAGGTCCGCCACTGATCACGGCGACATGATTTGATCGAACGAGGGTATACAACGGAGGAGGATGTTGGTTAATAATTCCTGAATGATATAGTTTGTGTAGAAGGATAAGAGATGTGATCAGAAGATAAATGATTAGATTTGCACGAATCAAGAAGCAAATCGAATGGTAAAAAATTGACTGGTTTTATTAGATAAAATGTTTAGTCATGTTCCTAGCCATTCCAAAAACCAAACAAATATACCCTAAAAAACAAATAAAATTACAGTACCGATAGATTCTAGCCCAGCATTTATTTTTGCACCGATCTGGACCAACGGCAGGCAGGTACTAGGATACAAGGCTGGCACTATGGAACGTGCAGGGAGGTGACGCGATGTACACATGTAGGAGTAGTAGTGATCAGGCTGGTCGGTGCATGCATGCGTGTGACTGAGCGCGATGGCCCCCTCTTTACAACTCAAAAGGTACGCTTGCCCTCGTGGCCTTGCCAGCCCTCTCCCTTGGCCTTTTTCTCCATACATCTTCATACATTTCAAAGAAAAATAAAACTGGTAGACACAACAGTTTGGACCATAGCTTCCGTGCCATGCGTGGCCACCACCTTAATTTCGATATAGCGATCACCGTACGCAACTTGCTTGCATCTACAGTACGCACTACCACTATAGTTTTGCAATAGTATATATCGGCGCAGATTCCCAACCAAGATCAGAATGATGCAGATCAGTGTTTTGATTCCTCGATTTCATTTTATTTTTCCGCGTGACGCAAAAGGGCGGCTTGCTTTTGCATCCTAGCTGTCAATCTTGTGACCGTTTTGCCCTCCGGGGCTCCTATATAAGCCCCTCTACCGCAGCGCATTGCTTCACACAGCAAAGTCGATCGCATACTCTGATCTGATCAGTCGCGCCAAGCCAAGCTCTAGCATCAGCTCGTCGGAGTTCGGACCGGTCGACTCAGAACTCGCCACCAATGGCCGCCGTCCAGGTAGAGATCTACGCTGCTCAATATGCATTATGGTTTCGTTGCGTTTCGATCATGTAGCTTTTTTGATATGTTGCCACGGTGCCACCTCGATCTCTAGCACGATCGTCGATCGGTCAGCTTTGTGCATGAGCAACCTGATCACACGTACGCTGCGTACTGGTACTTATCTGACATGATGACGTGCATAATTGTAAACGCAGGTCCAAGCCGCAACCCACGCGATGCCCGTCGAGGAGGCTCCGGCTCCGGCGCCGGCGGCGGTGGAGGCAGTCGAGCCGGCCGTCGTCGTTGTCGAGGAGACTACGGTGGCGGTGGAGGTTGTCGAGCCGGCCGTTGTCGCGGTCGAGGAGACTACGGTGGCAGCGGTGGAGATTGTCGAGCCGGCCGTCGCCACAGTCGAGGTGGCAACGGCGGAGGCTGTTGAGCCTGCCGTTGTCGCTGCCGAGGAGGCCGCGAAGGAGGAAGTTGCTGCGCCGGCCGTGACCGAGCTGGCGAAAGAGCTGGAGGCAGCTCCAGCAGAGACCAAGGAGGCGGAGGCAGAGGCCACAGAGGCCGAGCCGGAGGCAGTCCAGCCGGCCGCCGCCGCTGAGGAGGCACCTGCTGCGCCGGCAGTGACTGAGACGAAAGAGCCGGAAGCTGCCCCCGAAGTAGTGGAGCGTGAGGCAGCACCGGCTGAGGTCGAGACCAAGGAACCAGAGCAAGAAGCTGCTCCGGCCGAGACCGAGACCAAAGAGGCAGAGCCAGCCGCTGCCGAGGCCGAGGCCAAAGAGCCGGTGGCAGAGGAGACACCGGCCGTGGAGGAGGCCGCTGTGGCAGTGCAGGAGGAAGCAGCAACTACCGAAGCACCCGTGGAGGCTGCTGTGGCGGTCGAGGCAGCTGCGGAAGAGACAGAAGCACCAGCTGCTGCTGCCGACGTCGAGGCCAAAGAACCGGTGGCGGAGGCACCGGTCCAGGAGGAGGCAGCGCCCGCAGCCACCGCCGCCGAAGAGTCGTCCGTGCAGGAGGAGGCAGCACCGGCAGAGGCACCAGCTGCGGCTGTCGCCGCCGCCGACAAGGCCGACGAGTGAGTTGATGCGCGCGGGTGCGATCCTGCTCCGTGAGCTAGCCTTTGCCCTGCCTGGCTTCCGTGCGCGTGCCGTGGCATGCCATGGCACCGTACCTAGTTCGTTTATTATTGGATCCGTATGTGTGGGCGTGTTTCGTGAGTGGTCGATCGTCGTCGTCTGGGCGCGCATTGTACGTGGCGTAGCTGCGTACAAAGTCTAGCTAGCAGTCGTATGTGTCGTTCTCAGGTGGTTTCAATAAGGGATAAGTATATTTTTCGTCCCTGAACTCTTCCCAAAGTTTACAAATGGTCCCTCAACTCCAAAACCAGTAAAACTTAGTCCCTCAACTTTCAAAACCGGATACTTTTAGTCCCTCGGGCGGTTTTCGTACGCGGTGAACAGTACATCGATGAACAGTACATTCGAAAAAAATAGCAAAAAAATCTGAAATTCGTTGGCACAGAAGATACTCACATGCGCAAGGTGCGTGATAAATTTCATGCTGTTTGGACATTCGAGGACCACGTGGCAAAAACAATACTGTAAATCTACTATACAGTGAACATTAAATTCGAAAAAAATAGCAAAAAAAATCAAAAAAATATGAAATTTGTTGCCATCGAAGATACTCTAGTGCGCAAGGTGCGTGCTAAATTTCGTCCTGTTTGGACATTCGAGGAGCTCGTGGCAAAAAAAAAACAAAATTTGGCTCAGATATATTTTTTGAAAAACTGCACTATTTTTGTTTTTGTTGGCTACAGCTCCTCGGATGTTATTTGATCACGAAACTTTGCACGCACCTTGAGCACTAGAGTATCTTCGATGGCAACAAATTTCATATTTTTTTTGTTTTTTTTGCTATTTTTTTCGAATTTACTGTTCACCGTATAGTAGATTTACAGTGTTGTTTTTACCACGTGGTCCTCGAATGTCCAAACAGCATGAAATTTATCACGCACCTTGCGCATGTGAGTATCTTCTGTGCCAACGAATTTCAGTTTTTTTTGAATTTTTTTGAATTTACTGTTCATCGATGTACTGTTCACCGCGTACGAAAACCGCTCGAGGGACTAAAAGTATCCGGTTTTGAAAGTTGAGGGACTAAGTTTTACTGATTTTGGAGTTGAGGGACCATTTGTAAACTTTGGGAAGAGTTCAGGGACGAAAAATATACTTATCCCTTTCAATAATGTGTCCGTGGCGTTCCGGGTCCCACTGTCAGTGATGTCATGGCGTCGCTGGCTTTGGAGCCTATTTTCGTCTCTTTTTTTCTTGGTATTTGCGTTGGTTAATATATGTAGCAATTGTATTTGGGTACTGTGTTGGTACTCTCTCCGTTTCATATTAATTGTCGCTGATTGATTTGTACTAAATCAGCGACAACTAATATCGAACGGAGGGCTAAAAAAAGCGTGTAATTTGTATAATGTTTCATGAGCTTTGCTACACCTACGTACGCTTACGGGGAGAGGGTTGTTACGGGAGGATGTGTCCATTTTTAATTGGAGATAATTAGGGGCACAGGCTCACCCTAAAATTCAGGGGGGAGTTATGATTAAAGAGGAAGGAAGGTTCTTCAGCATACGTAAAACAATTTCGTAAGTCTAGCATTTTTTATGTTTCACCTGTGGGGTTCATGATCAGAGCTGCAATTTTAAATACTCCTTGCATTCCATAATTCTTATCGTGATATTGCCTTTAAATTTAAACTAAAACCACAACAAAATAAATTGGAACGGAGGGAGTAACAAACTAACTAGAGTATATGTTGGTCAATTGACGTTTGAACCACTAAAAGCTATAGTGCAAGGTTTGGAACTTTAGAAGCTTGAAATCTTGCAACCACGTGTTCTTCAAAGCCCACGAACAAGAACAACCGAGCAAGTGGATGATCTAAAACAAAAGAGTGCAATGGAGTAAGTTGTTGGCTTTGAAAGAAGGAATTTCTTTGGCAATGCCATGGAGTAATTTACCCATCGACATCGAAACAGATTGTTTAGAGGCCATCAACATGATAAGAGAAGGAGCTAGAAACAAATAAAAATACGCTTTTATAGTGAGAGAGATCATTGATAGTATGAGAGAGAGAGAGAGAGAGAGAGAGAGATTCTTACATTACTCATTCTCATCGCAACTGTAGTAGGGCTAGTCACTTCATGGCTAATTTTGGTAGGTTGCAATGCCAAACTGCTGTTTGGCTAGGCTCTGGTCCGGAAGAGGTCCTGGAGATTGTTGAACGAGATGTAAACTGAACTTCGTGTAATGCAAGAATTATTTTCGCTAAAAGAAAGATCTGCAACAAAAAGAGTCCACACGATCTTGATCATGGGAGCTCCTTTTTTTTAGTTGATCGTGGGAACTCTTTTTTTTTACCCTAGGAGCTCCTATTCGACGTTCTAAGCGTGAAATGCCCCAATAACTGGCTGGACCACGGCCCATGTAGCGCTTCTTGTCCTCAGTGATTTTTCTGTTTCCATTGGATTTTTCAGCTAGCTCTTTTTTTATTTCAGACAACTTTTTAATTGGAAAAACTTTCCAGATTTAAAAAATGCTTATAAAATGAAAAAAAAATCACCGATTTTTTTGTGATTTTGTTCAAGGATTTAAAACCTTTTCCATGACCTTACAAATATTCACGGATTTTAAACATGATGATGAATTAAAAAATGTTCATGAATTTATATAAAAAATTGGATTTTGAACAATATTTAAATTTTTAAAGAAAAAATTCATGAATTTTTACAATGTTCACATATTTTTTTTTATGAATTTTAAAAATACTCACAAATTTTTTTTTGTGTATTTTAAAAAATGTTCAGTACGTTCAAAAATCTCAGTAATTTATAAATAAAAATAAAAAAGTAAGAAATAAAAAACAAAAGAATAAATAAGGGGGGGGATAGAAAGTAATTGGTAAAAACCAGGAAATTGAAAAAGGAAAAATTGCCCATACTCGCACGTGTCCCTGTTCTTTCCTAGTCTGCCCGGCGACTATCTCGGTCTCGGCGAGCTACGCCGGAGAAATTGGGCTCGATACTCGCAAGGTGTTTGACGGAGTTGAGCCCGGTGAGCTACGCCTTTCCATAGTGCTCAAGTAGATGCTAGGAAGGATGTGGAGAGGGCATTTGGGATTTTGCAACCCTAGTTATCTATTGTGCAAGTACCGGCTCTGTTCTAGGACAAAAAAAATCCTCTGGTATATCATGATTGCCGCCGTGATCTTGCACAACATGACCGTGAGCATGAGCGTGGCCAAGATTTAGATTGCTTCTATTATGACTTCATGCGAAGTGTGGTGCATCTACGTAGAAGGGAAGACAACATCCAACATTTTGTTCAAATTCATCATGAAATTCGAAATAAGTATACTCATTAAAGTCTTCAGCAAGATAACATCAAGGGGTAGTGTACATGAAATGGGCAACAAGACCGCTAGTTCTATTTCTATTTTCGTGTTTGTTGTTTGATGCACTTTGTGTTATGGTTGATGAACAATTTTGCTGAATTTGAGGTTATGGATTGATGAAATGTGTAACAATTAAGTACTATTTATGTTTTATTTGTTTCAGATTTATTTGACATAAGTGATATTATTTACAACATATGGTCAAAAAATATGTGTTGTAGAATAACAACAACAACAAAAACAAAGCCTTTAGTCCCAAACAAGTTGGGGTAGGCTAGAGGTGAAACCCATAAGATCTTGCAATTAACTCATGGTTCTAGCACATGGATAGCAAGCTTCCACGCACCCCTGTCCATGGCTAGTTCTCTGGTGATACTCCAGTCCTTCAGATCCCTCTTTACGGACTCCTCCCATGTCAAGTTAGGTCTACCCCGACCTCTCTTGACATTATCGGCATGCTTTAGCCGTCGGCTATGCACTGGCGCTTTTGGGGGCCTACGTTGAATATGTCCAAACTGTCGGGGGAATTACCCGCGGTCAAGACCCGGCCTGCTATAGGACCTGGCCTCAAGTATGACCCGGCCTGCTACAGGACCTGGCCTCAAGGATGACCCGGCCTGCTACAGAACCTAGGCTCAAGCATGACCCGGCCTACTACAGGACCTGGGCTCAAGCATGACCCCGCCTGCTACAGGACCTGGGCTCAAGCATGACCCGGCCTGCTACAAGACCTGGCATTAAGGATGACCCGGCCTGCTACAGGACCTGGGCTCAAGCATGACCCGGCCTGCTACAGGACCTGGGCACAAGCATGACCCGACTTGCTATAGGACCTGGTCTCAAGCATGACCCGGCCTGCTACAGGACCTGGCCTCAAGGATGACACGGTCTGCTACAGGACCTAGCCTCAAGCATGACCCGGCCTGCTACAGGACCTGGGCTCAAGCAGGACCCGGCGTGCTACAGGACCTGGCCTCAAGGATGACCCGGCCTGCTACAGGACCTGGCCTCAAGCATGACCCGGCCTGCTACAGGACCTGGCCTCAAGGATGACCCGGCCTGCTACAGGACCTGGCCTCAATGATGACCCGGCCTGCTACAGGACCTGGCCTCAAGCATGACCCGGCCTGCTACAGGACCTGGCCTCAAGGATGACCCGCCCTGCTACAGGACCTGGCCTCAAGCATGACACAGCCTGCTACAGGGCCTGGCCTCAAGCATGACCCGACCTGCTACAGGACCCGGTCTGCTACATGACCTGAACTTAGACGAAATTCCACCAAGGAGTCCAAATACAAGACGGAGACCGCAAACTTGGAAAACACGAAGGACTTAGAGGACTTAGAGTAGGATTCCGACTACGGGTATAACCAGGAATCTCTTGTAATCCCAAGGACTCAACTATTATATAAAGCGAGTCCCTGGGTCATCAGAAGGGAGAGGTTTTTAGACAGACAAGTGTCGAGACAGATGTTTTGATAGTCTCGAGACAGATGTTTTGATAGCTCTCGAGACAGAGGTAGCGAAATAGCGCCCTTGTAATCGATACCACCATAATCAATAGCAATCAAGCATGATGTAGGCTTTTACCTCCACCATGAGGGGCCAAACCTGGGTAAACTCGCGTCTTCTCGTTTCCGATCAACCCCATCCAAGCTTCCACCTAGCAGCGATGGCCTCAAAACTTAGTCTTCTTACGAAGACATCTGCCGTGACAAAACCACGAGAATTGGCGCCCACCGTGGGGATTGCGCACAAAGGTGTTGTGTTCTTGGAGGGAGCTCTCCCAGGGATCAAGAGAAATCTGGCTCAAGGAAAATCTGGCTCAAGAGAAATCCGGCTCAAGAAAAGTCTGGCTCAAGAAAATCCTGCTCTCAGAAAAATCTGGCTCAAGGAAAATCCGGCTCAAGAAAAATCCGGCTCAAGGAAAATCTGGCTCAAGAGAAATCCGGCTCAAGGAAAATCTGGCTCAAGAAAAATCTCGCTGAATGAAAATCCAGCTCAAGAAAAGTCTGGCTCAAGAGAAATCTGGCTCAAGAAAAATCTGGCTCAAGAAAAATTCGGCTCAAGTCTGGCTTATGATAAAAGTTTTTGTTCTTCAAGAAAAAGTCCGGCTTATGTCGAAAATTCCGACTCGACGACAAATTCCGAGTCGTCGAAAATTCTGACTCGATGAAAAATTCCGAGTCGTCGAAAATTCCGACTCGAGTCATATGATGTTTTTATTTTTAAAGGAGAAGTACATGTAAGTCCCGAGTCGCTGCAGGCAAATGACCCGGCACTTGGGGGCTACATTACTCAGTTCAAGATCTACAAACTTTCTAAGTCCCAAGTCGTTGCAGGCACGCGACCTGGCACTTGGGCGCTACAACGTTTAGTTGTTTAAAACAGCGCATAAGGTCCAGATTGGAGACTCGGCCTATCACATACTGATGAGCCGGCCCTTGGGGCTACACTATTTGCAGTTATATATCTACAACATTCAAGACAAAGTCCAAGTCCCAGGTTGCTGCAGGCAAGACAACCCGCCACTTGGGGGCTGCACAGTCAAGATGTTATTTTTATGCAAAGCACCAAGTCATCATGAACTGATAAGCTCGGAGCTTGGGGGCTACAGGTAATATGGAGATAAAAAACAGAAGAACACCTTCAAGCTGTCAATTTTGAGAGAGCCGGGTTTCATTTTCTTAGAGGAGGTTTGCATAGTTCATTTCTTCCAAGTTATTCATAGAAGGTCTAGAAGCACTGAAAGCCGCCTCGACATCAAACGGGTTATTGTTCCCAAATATTTTCATTAAGCCGAAGCAGTGAAAGCCGGCTCAACATCGGACGGATTTTTATTCCCAATATTTTTTAAGCCGAAACACAAGAAACCGGCTGAATGTCAGATGGGTAATTATTCACAATATTTTCCTACGAGGAAGCAACATCATCAAGTTGATTGTGAAGCCGGCCTGTTGATATGACAAACAGACCCGGACTTTCTAGAAGCCGGCTCATTGAATAAACTGGTCATCTGAGCGAGTCAGTCCCTTAATGTACTTATTATTCTTATTTCAGCAGCTTAGCATGAATGCACGCCAAACCTTTATTCAAGCTAACCTGGGGGCTAATGTCGGGGGAATTACCCACGGTTAAGATCCGGCCTGCTACAGGACCTGGCCTCAAGGATGACCCGGCCTGCTATAGGACCTGTCCTCAAGGATGACCCGGCCTGCTACAGGACCTGTGCTCAAGGAAGGCCCGGCATGCTACAGGAGCTGGGCTCAAGCATGACCCGGCCTGCTACAGGAGCTGGGCTCAAGCATGACCCGGCCTGCTACAGGACCTGGCCTCAAGCATGACCCGGACTGCTACAGGACATGGCCTCAAGCATGACCCGGCCTGCTACAGGACCTGGCCTCAAGAATGACCTGGCCTGCTACAGGACCTGGGCTCAAGAATGAACCGGCCTGCTACAGGACCTGGGCTCAAGCATGACCCGCCCTTCTACAGGACCTGGCCTCAAGGATGACCCGGCCTGCTACAGGACCTAGCCTCAAGCATGACCCGGCCTGCTACATGACCTGGACTCAAGCATGACCCGCCCTGCTACAGGACCTGGCCTCAAGGATGACCCGACCTGCTACAGGACCTGGCCTCAAGCATGACCCGGCCTGCTACAGGACCTGGGCTCAAGCATGACCCGGCCTGCTACAGGACCTGGCCTCAAGGATGACCCGGCCTGCTACAGGACCTGGCCTCAAGCATGACCCGCCCTGCTACAGGACCTGGCCTCAAGGATGACCCCGCCCCCTGCTACAGGACCTGGCCTCAAGCATGACCCGGCCTGCTACAGGACCTGGCCTCAGGGATGACCCGGCCTGCTACAGGACCTGGCCTGAAGCATGACCCGTCCTGCTACAGGGCCTGTCCTCAAGCATGAGCCGGCCTGCTACAGGACCCGGTCTGCTACATGACCTGGACTTAGACGAAAATTCCACCAAGGAGTCCAAATACAAGACGGAGAATGCAAACTTGGAAAACACGAAGGTCTTAGAGGACTTAGAGTAGGATTCCGACTACGGGTATAACCCGGAATTTCTTATAACCCCAAGGACTCAGCTATTATATAAAGCGAGTCCCTGGGTCATCAGACAGGAGAGGTGTTTAGACAGACAAGTGTCGAGACAGATGTTTTGATAGTCTCGAGACAAATGTTTTGATAGCTCTCAAGACAGAGGTAGCGAAATAGCGCCCTTGTAATCGATACCACCATAATCAATAGCAATCAAGCAGGATGTAGGCTTATACCTCCACCATGAGGGGCCGAACTTGGGTAACTCGCGTGTTCTCGTTTCCGATCAACCCCATCCAAGCTTCCACCTAGCAGCGATGGCCTGAAAACTTAGTCTTCTCACGAAGACATCTGCCGTGACAAAACCACGATAGTTGGCGCCCACCGTGGGGATTGCGCACAAAGGTGTTGTGTTCTTGGAGGGAGCTCTCCGAGGGATCAAGAGAAATCCGGCTCAAGGAAAATCTGGCTCAAGAGAAATCCGGCGCAAGAAAAGTCTGGCTCAAGAAAATCCTGCTCTCAGAAAAATCTGGCTCAAGGAAAATCCGGCTCAAGAAAAATCCGGCTCGAGGAAAATCTGGCTCAAGAGAAATCCGGCTCAAGAAAAATCCGGCTCAAGGAAAATCTGGCTCAAGAGAAATCCAGCTCAATAAAAATCAGGCTCAAGAAAAATCTGGCTCAAGAAAAATCCAGCTCAAGAAAAGTCCAGCTCAAGAAAAGTGTGGCTCAAGAGAAATCTGGCTCAAGAAAAATCTGGCTCAAGAAAAATCCGGCTCAAGTCTGGCTTATGATAAAAGTTCTGGTTCTTCAGGAAAAAGTCTGGCTTATGTCGAAAATTCCGACTCGACGAAAAATTCTGAGTCGTCGAAAATTCTGACTCGACGAAAAATTCCGAGTCATCGAAAATTCCGACTCGAGTCATCTGATGTTTTTTTTTAAAGGAGAAGTACATGTAAGTCCCGAGTCGCTGCAGGCAAATGACCCGGCACTTGGGGGCTATACTACTCAGTTCAAGATCTACAAACTTTCTAAGTCCCAAGTCGCTGCAGGCATGCGACCCGGCACTTGGGCACTACAGCGTTCAATTGTTTAAAACAGCGCATAAGGTCCAGATTGAAGACCCGGCCCATCACATACTGATGAGCCGACCCTTGGGGGCTACACTATTTGCAGTTATATATCTACAACATTCAAGACAAAGTCCAAGTCCCAGGTTGCTGCAGGCAAGACAACCCGCCACTTGGGGGCTGCACAGTCAAGATGTTATTTTTATGCAAAGCACCAAGTCATCATGAACTGATAAACCCGGAGCTTGGGGGCTACAGGTAATATGGAGATAAAAAACAAGCACCTTCAAGCTGTCAATTTTGAGAGAGCCGGGTTTCATTTTCTTGGAGGAGGTTTGCACAGTTCATTTCTTTCAAGTTATTCATAGAAGGTCTAGAAGCACTGAAAGCCGCCTCAACATCAGACGGGTTATTGTTCCCAAATATTTTCATTAAGCCGAAGCAGTGAAAGCCGGCTCAACATCGGACGGATTTTTATTCCCAATATTTTTTAAGCCGAAACACAACAAACCGGCTGAATGTCAGATGGGTAATTATTCCCAATATTTTCCTACGAGGAACCAACATCAACAAGTTGATTGTGAAGCCGGCCTGTTAATATGACAAACAGACCCAGACTTTCCAGAAGCCGGCTCATTGAATAAACTGGTCATCTGAGCGAGTCAGTCCCTTAATGTACTAATTATTCTTATTTCAGCAGCTTACCATGAATGCACGCCAAGCCTGTATTCAAGCTAACCTGGGGGCTAATGTCGGGGGAATTACCCGCGGTCAAGACCCGGCCTGCTATAGGACCTGGCCTCAAGGATGACCCGGCCTGCTACAGGACCTGGCCTCAAGCATGACCCGGCCTGCTACAGGACCTGGCCTCAAGCATGACCCGGCCTGCTACAGGACCCGGCCTCAAGGATGACCCGGCCTGCTACAGGACCTGGGCTCAAGCATGACCCGCCCTTCTACAGGACCTAGGCTCAAGCATGACCCGCCCTGCTACAGGACCTGGCCTCAAGGATGACCTGGCCTGCTACAGGACATGGCCTCAAGCATGAACCGGCCTGCTACATGACCTAGGCTCAAGCATGACCCGCCCTGCTACAGGACCTGGCCTCAAGGATGACCCGGCCTGCTACAGGACCTGACCTCAAGCATGACCCGGCCTGCTACTGGACCTGGGCTCAAGCATGACCGACCCTACTACAGGACCTGGCCTCAAGGATGACCCGGCCTGCTACAGGACCTGGCCTCAAGGATGACCCGGCCTGCTACAGGACCTGGCCTCAAGGATGACCCGGCCTGCTACAGGACCTGACCTCAAGCATGACCCGGCCTGCTACAGGGCCTGGCCTCAAGCATGAGCCAGCCTGCCACAGGACCCGGTCTGCTACATGACCTAGACTTAGATGAAATTCGACCACGGAGTCCAAATACAAGACGGAGACCGCAAACTTGGAAAACACGAAGGTCTTAGAGGACTTAGAGTAGGATTCCGACTACGGGTATAACCCGGAATCTCTTGTAACCTCAAGGACTTAGCTATTATATAAAGCGAGTCCCTGGGTCATCAGAAGGGAGAGGTTTTTAGACAGACAAGTGTCGAGACAAATGTTTTGATAGTCTCGAGACAGATGTTTTGATAGCTCTCGGGACAGAGGTAGCGAAATAGCGCCCTTGTAATCGATACCACCATAATCAATAGCAATCAAGCAGGATGTAGGCTTTTACCTCCACCATGAGGGGCCGAACCTGGGTAAATTCGCGTCTTCTCGTTTCTGATCAACCCCATCCAAGATTCCACCTAGCAGCGATGGCCTCAAAACTTAGTCTTCTTACGAAGACATCTGCCGTGACAAAACCACGAGAATTGGCGCCCACCGTGGGGATTGCGCACAAAGGTGTTGTGTTCTTGGAGGGAGCTCTCCCAGGGATCAAGAGAAATCCGGCTCAAGGAAAATCTGGCTCAAGAGAAATCCGGCTCAAGAAAAGTCTGGCTCAAAAAAATCCTGCTCTCAGAAAAATCTGGCTCAAGGAAAATCCGGCTCAAGAAAAATCCGGCTCAAGGAAAATCTAGCTCAAGAGAAATCCGGCTCAAGAAAAATCCGGCTCAAGGAAAATCTGGCTCAAGAGAAATCCGGCTCAAGAAAAATCCAGCTCAAGAAAAGTCCAGCTCAAGAAAAGTCTGGCTCAAGAGAAATCTGGCTCAAGAAAAATCTGGCTCAAGAAAAATTCGGCTCAAGTCTGGCTTATGATAAAAGTTCTGGTTCTTCAGGAAAAAGTCCGGCTTATGTCGAAAATTCTGACTCGACGAAAAATTCCGAGTCGTCGAAAATTCTGACTCGACGAAAAATTCCGACTCGACGAAAAATTCCGAGTTGTAAAAAATTCCGACTCGAGTCATATGATGTTTTTCTTTTCAAAGGAGAAGTACATGTAAGTCCCGAGTCGCTGCAGGCAAATGACCCGGCACTTGGGGGCTACACTACTCAGTTCAAGATCTACAAACTTTCTAAGTCCCAAGTCGCTGCAGGCATGCGACCCAGCACTTGGGCGCTACAGCGTTCAGTTGTTTAAAACAGCGCATAAGGTCCAGATTGAAGACCCGGCCCATCACATACTGATGAGCCGGCCCTTGGGGGCTACACTATTTGCAGTTATATATCTACAACATTCAAGACAAAGTCCAAGTCCCAGGTTGCTGCAGGCAAAACAACCAGCCACTTGGGGGCTGCACAGGCAAGATGTTATTTTTATGCAAAGCACCAAGTCATCATAAACTGATAAACTCGGAGCTTGGGGGCTACAGGTAATATGGAGATAAAAAACAGAAGAACACCTTCAACCTGTCAATTTTGAGAGAGCCGGGTTTCATTTTCTTGGAGGAGGTTTGCATAGTTCATTTCTTCCAAGTTATTCATAGAAGGTCTAGAAGCACTGAAAGGCGCCTCGACATCAGACGGGTTATTGTTCCCAAATATTTTCATTAAGCCGAAGCAGTGAAAGCCGGCTCAACATCGGACGGATTTTTATTCCCAATATTTTTTAATCCGAAACACAAGAAACCGGCTGAATGTCAGATGGGTAATTATTCCCAATATTTTCCTACGAGGAACCAATATCAGCAAGTTGATTGTGAAGCCGGCATGTTGATATGACAAATAGACCCGGACTTTCCAGAAGCCGGCTCATTGAATAAACTGGTCATCTGAGCGAGTCAGTCCCTTAATGTACTAATTATTCTTATTTCAGCAGCTTAGCATGAATGCACGCCAAGCCTGTATTCAAGCTAACCTGGGGGCTAATGTCGGGGGAATTACCTGCGATCAAGACCCGGCCTGCTACAGGACCTGGCCTCAAGGATGACCCGGCCTGCTACAGGACCTGGCCTCAAGGATGACCCGGCCTGCTACAGGACCTGGCCTCAAGCATGACCCGGCCTGCTACAGGACCTGGCCTCAAGGATGACCCGGCCTGCTACAGGATCTGGGCTCAAGCATGTCCCGGCCTGATACAGGACCTGGGCTCAAGCATGACCCGCCCTGCTACAGGACCTGGCCTCAAGGATGACCCGCCCTGCTACAGGACCTGGCCTCAAGCATGACCCGGCCTGCTACATGATCTGGGCTCAAGCATGACCCGCCCTGCTACAGGACCTGGGCTCAAGGATGACCCGGCCTGCTACAGGGCCTGGGCTCAAGGATGACCCGGCCTGCTACAGGACCTGGCCTCAAGGATGACCCGGCCTGCTACAGGACCTAGCCTCAAGGATGACCCGACCTGCTACAGGACCTGGCCTCAAGCATGACCCGGCCTGCTACAGGGCCTGGCCTCAAGCATGACCCGCCTGCTACAGGACCCGGTCTGCTACATGACCTGGACTTAGACGAAATTCCACCAAGGAGTCCAAATACAAGACGGAGACCGCAAACTTGGAAAACACGAAGGTCTTAGAGGACTTAGACTAGGATTCCGACTACGGGTATAACCTGGAATCTCTTGTAACCCCAAGGACTCAGCTATTATATAAAGCGAGTCCCTGGTTCATCAGAATGGTGAGGTTTTTAGACAGACAAGTGTCGAGACAGATGTTTTGATAGTCTCGAGATAGATGTTTTGATTGCTCTCAGGACAGAGGTAGCGAAATAGCGCCCTTGTAATCGATACCACCATAATCAATAGCAATCAAGCAGGATGTAGACTTTTACCTCCACCATGAGGGGCAGAACCTGGGTAAACTTGCGTCTTCTCGTTTCCGATCAACCGCATCCAAGCTTCCACCTAGCAGCGATGTCCTCAAAGCTTAGTCTTCTTACGAAGACATCTGCCGTGACAAAACCACGACACAAACCATCTTAGACTATGTTGGACAAGCTTCTCTTCAATCGGCGCTACCTAAACTCTGTCTTGTATATTATCATTCCGGACTCGGTCCTTCCTTGTGTGGCCACACATCCATCTCAACATGCGCATCTCCGCCACACCTAATTGTTGAACATATCGCCGTTTAGTCGGCCAACACTCAGTGCCATACAACATTGCGGGTCGAACCGCCGTCCTATAGAACTTTCCTTTTAGTTTTTGTGGCACTCTCTTGTCATAGAGTATGCCAGAAGCTTGGTGCCACCTCATCCATCCAATTTTGATTCGATTATTCACATCTTCATCTATATCCCCATCCTTCTGCAGCATAGACCCAAAATATCTAAAGGTGTCCTTCTGAGGCACCACCTGCCCATCAAGGCTAACCTCCTCCTCCTCGTTCCTAGTACTGAAACCGCACCTCATGTACTCGGTTTTAGTTCTACTAAGTCTAAAACCTTTGGATTCCAAGGTTTGTCTCCATAGCTCTAACTTCCTATTGACCCCCATCCGACTATCATCGACTAGCACCACATCATCCGCAAAGAGCATACACCATGGGATATCTCCTTGTATATCCCTTGTGGCCTCATTCATCACCAGAGCGAAAAGATAAGGGCTTAAAGCTGACCCCTGGTGCAGTCCTATTTTAATCGGGAAGTCATCAGTGTCGCCATCACTTGTCCGAACACTTGTCACAACATTATCATACATGTCCTTGATGTGGGTAATGTACTTTGCTGGGACTTTGTGTTTATCCAAGGCCCACCACATGACATTTCACGGTATCTTATCATAGGCCTTCTATAAGTCAATGAACACCATATGTAGGTCCTTCTTTTGCTCCCTGTATCTCTCCATGAGTTACCATACCAAGAAAATGGCTTCCATGGTCGACCTCCCAGGCATGAAACCAAACTGATTTTTGGTCACGCTTGTCATACTTCTTAAGCGGTGCTCAATTACTCTCTCCCATAACTTCATTGTATGGCTCATCATCTTAATTCCATGGTAATTAGTACAACTCTGAACACCCCCCTTGTTCTTGAAGATTGATACTAATATACTCCGTCTCCGTTCTTCTGGCATCTTGTTTGCCCGAAAAAGGATGTTGAAAAGCTTAGTTAGCCATACTATAGCTATGTCTCCGAGGCTGATGACCCACAAGTATAGGGGATCAATCGTAGTCCTTTTGATAAGTAAGAGTGTCGAACCCAACGAGGAGCAGAAGGAAATGACAAGCGGTTTTCAGCAAGGTATTTTCTGCAAGCACTGAAATTATCGGTAACGAGTAGTTTGATAGCAAGATAATTTGTAACAAGTGACAAGTAGCAATAGTAACCAAGAGTGCAGCAAGGTGGCCCAATCCTTTTTGTAGCAAAGGACAAGCAGGAACGATCTCTTATAATAAGCAAAGCGTTCTCGAGGACACATGGGAATTTCATCTAGTCACTTTCATCATGTTTGTTTGATTCACGTTCGCTACTTTGATAATTTGATATGTGGGTGGACCGGTGCTTGGGTGCTGTTCTTACTTGAACAAACCTCCCACTTATGATTAACCCCTCTCGCAAGCATCCACAACTATGAAAGAAGGATTAAGATAAATCTAACCATAGCATTAAACATATGGATCCAAATCAGCCCCTTACGAAATAGCGCATAAACTAGGGTTTAAGCTTCTGTCACTCTAGCAACCCATCATCTAATTACTACTCCACAATGCATTCCCTTAGGCCCAAAGATGGTGAAGTGTCATGTAGTCGACGTTCACATGACACCACTAAGAGAATCAACAACATACATATCATCAAAATATCAAACGAATACCAAATTCACATGATTACTTATGACAAGACTTCTCCCATGTCCTCAAGAACAAAAGTAACTACTCACAAATCATATTCATGTCCAAGATCAGAGGGGTATTAAATAGCATAATGGATCTGAACATATAATCTTCCACCAAATAAACCAACTAGCATCAACTACAAGATGTAATCAACACTACTAGCAACCCACAAGTACCAATCTGAGGTTTTGAGACAAAGATTGAATACAAGAGATGAACTAGGTTTTGAGATGAGATGGTGGTGATGAAGATGTTGATGAAGATTGGTCCTCCCACGATGAGAGGATCGTTGGTGATGTCGATGGCTCCGATTTCCCCCTCCCGGAGGGAAGTATCCCCGGCGGATTCGCTCCGCCGGAGAACAAAAGTGCTCCTGCCCAAGTTCTGCCTCAAGACGGTGGCGCCCCATCCCAAAAGTCTTCTCCTTATTTTTTCTAGGGCAAATGGGCTTATATACCAGAAAATGGGCACCGAAGGCTGGCCAGGGGCCCCACAAGCCACCAGGGTGCGCCTGGGAGGGGGGGTGGCACACCCTGGTGCCTCGTGGGCACCTGGG
Source organism: Elymus sibiricus (assembly GCA_039707655.1). Taxonomy (NCBI): domain Eukaryota; kingdom Viridiplantae; phylum Streptophyta; class Magnoliopsida; order Poales; family Poaceae; genus Elymus; species Elymus sibiricus. The sequence continues at coordinate 200,373,359 of CM077676.1, read as the reverse complement.
TGGCCCCCTCTGGTACTTCTTTCTTCCAATATTTTTTATTTATTCCAAAATAAATCTCCTTGAAATTTTAGCTCATTTGGAGATGTGCAGAATAGGTATATCTGACATAGCTTTTTCAGGTCCAGAATTCCAGCTGCCGGCAATCTCCCTCCTTGTGTAAATCTTGCATATTAAGAGAGAAAAGGCATTAGAATTGCTCCACAAAGTATTATATTGATTAAAACACTATAAATAACAGTAGTAAAACATGATGCAAAATGGACGTATCAACTCCCCCAAGCTTAGACCTCGCTTGTCCTTAAGCAAAAGCCGATATCGATAATCATGTCCACATGTTTAGAGAGAGAGAGGTGTCGATAAAAACAAAATACGTCCATAGTAGCATCATGATCATTATTGTAACAACAATATTCATTATCATAAAAATTCTCATGAGCAAGTAACAATTCATCACAACAACGAAGTATGAGGCATAAACTTTCTTGAAAACTAACAAACTATGTTCTCAGTTAACAATGCAATTGCAATTCATCATATTTTCAGAAAGGGTCTCATGTAGGAGCTTTTTAGCAAGTCCACATACTCAACCATCATTTAGTATTCTATGATTGCTAACACTCACAACATATATATGGAGCAAAAAGTTTCAGCTAGACACATAGAAAGATAGGGGCTTATAATTTCGCCTCCCAACTTATTCACCTCAAGGGTAATGTCAACAATAATAACTCATGATCACTCATATCCAACTGGATATATGTGCCTAGATCTTCCCCACCACATGATGCTTGCAAAAGAGAAAAGTAAAAAGGAATAGAGGAGAACACTATTGACTCTTACATGAAAAGTAAATACATAAAAGTAAAGGATAGGCCCTTCGCAGAGGGAAGCGGAGGTTGTCATGCACTTTTTGTTGTTGGATGCACAAGCTCTTAATGCAAAGGAACGTCACTTTATATTGCCTCTTGTGATAGCAACCTTTATTATGCAATCCGTCGCTTTTATTTCTTTACCATCACAAGTTCGTACAAAGCTTATTTTCCCTTACAATAAAAGTTCATACATATTTAGAGGCAATTTTTACTTGAAGGATCTTATTCAATCCGTAGGTAGATATAGTGGACTCTCATGACATGAAACTGGGTTTAAGGGTTTTGGATGCACAAGTAGTATCTCTACTTGGTGCAGATTTTTGGCTAGCAAAGATATTGGGCAAGCACCACATGTTAGAGGATCTATGACAATATAGCTTCTATGTGAATATAAGCAAACATAATTCATTACGTTGTCTTCCTTGTCCAATGTCAACAATTTAACATAAAATACTTAATGGGGGCTCACAATCATAAAAGATGTCCAAGATAGTGTATTTGCATGTGAATCTTCTCTTCCCTATTAATTTTTTCATGAATTGCATCATTGACCAATGCTATGTTTGTTAACTTCCAATAAATTTTACCACTTATACTTTTCTTTATGTAATGTCATTACTTTCCATAAGATTAGCATATGATCTTTTTTCATTATTTTCATTGCTAGGATTGAAACATAAAAGTAAAGAAGCAAAAACTCAAACTACTCTTTATTATATAACTCTCAACTCAATTACATAGATAGATAGATCACAAAACTGGCACTCAAAAATAGATCATACTAAACTTTTATTCAACTAGATCACGAAATAACTAAGGATCGAACTAAAAGTAGGTAAAGATAACAAAAGTGATGGTGATACGATACCGGGGCACCTCCCCCAAGCTTGGCACAAGCCAAGGGGAGTGCCCATACCCATGTGCTCAAGTTTCTTTCTTCAGTGATGGTGGTGATGATGAAGTGGTGGGCTTGTCCTTCAGCTTTAGCAGAAACTCCAATTTACGGTTGATGCTCCGAAGGGCGATGTTTTGCTCTTCCAACAAAATAACCTCACGAGTGAGATGTATTTTGAGCAAAAATTGTTTCAAAGACTCTTAGGGATTCAATTATGGATGGGGGAAGATGGTCATATAAGGGTTGAAGGATATCTCCCTTCTCCTCGGTCTCCTCCATGGGAACGGCCTGCCCTCCTTCTGGAGTCTGGGCGCCCGCTACTTCCTCGACCTTGTCTTCCTTGCCATTGTCTTCCTCTCCCGACGACAACTCGTAGTAAACCTCGCTGTAGGGGCATTTGCCCGGTGATGGTTGCACAATACGGTGCTTAGCATAGAGCTTTTGGGGGGCCATGGAGATCTAGATCTGTCAGAAAAATAGCACGACACAAGAACAGAGGAGATTTCTGCGATACGGTGGTCAAATCGTCCGGGAGTATATATAAAGAATTTTTATCTTTAATCTAGAAGAAAACGGAGTCTGAAAGGCTCACGAGGGGCCCACGAGCCACCAGGGGGGGGGGGTGGGTGGCGCGCCCTGGTGCCTCGTGTGCACCTCGTGGGTCCCCTCGGCTGTTTCTTATTTTTTTATTTTTTCTAATATTCCAAAACTAACAGAAAGTATTTTTATGGAATTTTTGGAGTCGGTTTACTTACCGTATCACGTACCTCTTCCTTTTCAGGGTTCTGGAGTGTTCTGGAAGGTCTGTCTTATGTATTCCTCCGGTGTCGTTGTTTCAATAATATTAGTTTCAACATTAATGGGAGTACCTGAGATGTAATGCTTAATTCTTTGCCCATTCACCACTCTCGGATTAGTGCCTTTGGAGTTGTTTATTTTAATGGCTCCGGAGCGATAAACTTCTTCGATGATATACGGTCCTTCCCATTTAGAGAGAAGTTTTCCTGCAAAGAATCTCAAACGAGAATTGTACAATAGAACATATTCACCCACTTTGAATTCCCGTTTTTGAATTCTTTTATCATGCCATCTTTTAACTTTTTCTTTGTACAATTTGGCATTTTCATAAGCTTGGGTTCTCCATTCATCTAGTGAGCTAATATCAAATAACCTCTTTTCACTAGCAAGCTTAAAATCATAATTGAGTTCTTTAATTGCCCAATATGCTTTATGTTCTAACTCAAGAGGTAAATGACATGCTTTTCCATAGACCATTTTATAAGGAGACATACCCATAGGATTTTTATAAGCAGTTCGATAAGCCCATAATGCATCGTCAAGTTTCTTAGACCAATTCTTTCTAGATCTATTGACAGTCTTTTGCAAAATTAATTTTATTTCTCTATTGCTCAATTCAACTTGACCACTAGATTGAGGGTGATAGGGAGATGCAATTCTATGGTTGACATCATATTTGGCAAGCAGTTTACGGAATGCACCATGAATAAAATGTGAACCACCATCAGTCATTAAATATCTAGGGACTCCGAACCTCGGGAAAATAACTTCTTTAAGCATTTTAATAGAAGTGTTATGATCAGCACTACTAGTTGGAATAGCTTCTACCCACTTAGTAACGTAATCAATAGCAACTAAAATATGAGTATACCCATTGGATTTAGGAAAAGGTCCCATATAATCAAATCCCCAAACATCAAATGGTTCAATAACAAGTGAATAATTCATAGGCATTTCCTAACGTCTACCAACATTACCAATTCTTTGACATTCATCACAAGATAAAACAAACTTACGAGCATCCCTGAAAAGAGTAGGCCAATAAAAACCTGATTGTAGTACCTTATGTGCAGTTCTGTCTCCCGCATGGTGTCCTCCGTAAGCCTCGGAATGACACTTCTGTAGGATTTGTTCCTGTTCATGCTCAGGTATACAACGTCTAATAATACCATCTACTCCTTCTTTATAAAGATGTGGGTCATCCCAGAAGTAATGTCTTAAATCAAAGAAGAACTTTTTCTTTTGTTGGTATGTGAAACTAGGTGGTATAAATTTAGCAACTATATAATTAGCATAGTCTGCATACCAAGGAGTATTACGAGAAGCATTTATGACAGCTAATTGTTCATCAGGAAAATCATCATTAATAGGAAGTGGGTCATCAAGAACATTTTCCATTCTAGACAAATTATCTGCTACGGAATTCTCAGCTCCGTTTCTATCAATAATCTGCAAATCAAATTCTTGTAGCAATAGAACCCACCAAATGAGTCTAGGTTTAGCATCTTTCTTTTCCATAAGGTATTTAATAGCAGCATGATCAGTGTGAACAGTTACTTAAGAATCAACTATGTAAGATATGAATTTATCGCATGCAAACACAACTGCTAGAAATTCTTTCTCAGTAGTAGCATAATTTCTTTGGGCACTGTCTAGAGTTTTACTAGCATAATGGATAACATTTAATTTCTTATCAACTCTCTGTCCTAGAACATCACCAACATCATAATCAATAGCATCACACATAATTTCAAAAGGCAAGTTCCAATCAGGTGGTTGAACAATAGGTGCAGTGGTTAAGGCTTTCTTAAGTGTTTTAAAGGCTTCTACACAATCATCATCAAAAACAAATGGAACATCTTTTTGCAAGAGATTGGTAAGAGGTCTAGAAATTTTAGAGAAGTCTTTAATAAATCTCCTATAGAAACCAGCATGACCAAGGAAACTTCTTATACCTTTAATATCTTTAGGACATGGCATTTTCTCAATAGCATCAACCTTAGCCTTATCAACTTCAATACCTCTTTTAGAAATTTTATGCCCTAAGACAATACCTTCATTCACCATACAGTGGCACTTCTCCCAATTCAAGACAAGATTAGTTTGTTCACATCTCTGCAAAACTCAATCAAGGTTGCTTAAGCAATCATCAAAAGAAGTTCCGTAAACGGAAAAATCATCCATGAAAACCTCAACAATCTTTTCACAAAAGTCAGAGAATATAGCAATCATACATATTTGAAAGGTAGCAGGTGCATTGCATAAACTAAAAGGCATACGTCTATAAGCATAAGTTCCAAAAGGACAAGTAAAGGTGGTTTTCTCTTGGTCTTCAGATGATACAGGTATTTGAGAGAAACCAGAATATCCATCTAGGAAACAAAAGTGTGTATGCTTAGACAATCTTTCTAACATTTGATCAATAAAAGGTAAGGGGTAATTATCTTTTCTAGTGGCTTTGTTTAATTTTCTAAAATCAATTACCATCCTATAACCAGTTACAATTCTTTGCGGAATGAGTTCATTTTTATCATTAGGAACAACGGTAATACCTCCTTTCTTAGGGACACAATGAACGGGACTTACCCATCTACCATCAGCTATGGGATAGATTATACCTGCTTCCAGAAGCTTTAATATTTCAGTTCTTACCACTTCCTTCATCTTATGATTTAATCGTCGTTGGTGGTCGACAACTGGTTTAGCATCAGGCTCCATATTAATTTTGTGCTGACATAGAGTGGGACTAATGCCCTTAAGATCATCAAGAGTATATCCAATAGCAGCTCGGTGCTTCCTCAGAGTTTTAAGTAATCTCTTTTCTTCATGCTCTGAAAGGTTAGCACTAATAATAACAGGATATATCTTCTTTTCATCTAGATAAGCATATTTCAATGTATCAGGCAATTGCTTCAATTCAAATACAGGGTCACCCTTAGGTGGAGGAGGGCCTCCAAGAGTTTCAACAGGCAAATTGTGCTTAAGGATAGGTGGTTGATCAAAGAACATCCTATCTATTTCATTTCTTTCATTCATATGCATATCATTTTCATGGTCTAGCAAATATTGTTCTAACGGATCAGTAGGAGGTACGGCAATAGAAGCAAAACCAATAATTTCATCTTTACTAGGTAATTCTTTATCATGAGGTTGTCTACGAAACTTGGAGAAATTAAACTCATGAGACATACCACCAAAGTTAAAACTAACAGTTTCTTTAGCGCAATCAATCTTGGCATTAACAGTGTTCAAGAAAGGTCTACCAAATATAATGGGACAAAAATTATCTTGTGGAGAACCGAGGACTAGAAAATCAGTAGGGTATTTTATTTTTCCACACGGGACTTCAACATCTCTAACGATCCCAAGCGGCGTAATGGTATCTCTGTTTGCAAGCTTAATAGTAATATCAATGTCCTCTATTTCAATAGGTGCAATATCATTCATAATTTCTTGATATAAGGTAAACGGAATAGCACTCACACTAGCACCCAAATCACATAAGCCATGATAACAATGATCTTCTATTTTAACAGAGACAACATGCATGCCTACTACATGTCTATTTTTATCTTTAGGGTCTGGTTTAGCAATTCTAGCTGCTTCATCACAGAAGTAAATAACATGCCCATCTATATTATCGACCAAGAGATCTTTAACCATAGCAACATTAGGTTCAACTTTAATTTGTTCAGAGGGTCTAGGTGCTCTAATATTACTTTTGTTGACCACAGTTGAAACTTTAGCATGGTCCTTAATCCTAACAGGAAAAGGTGGTTTCTCAATATAAGCAGTAGGCACAACTGGATCAACATGGTAAACAATTGTTTCTTCTTTAACACTAATGGGTTCCTCCTTCTTTTCTTTAATAGGAGGATGCTATTTAAACCACTTCTCCTTAGGGAGATCAACATGAGTAGAAAATGATTCACAAAAGAAGGCTACTATCTTAGAGTCAAGTCCATATTTAGTGCTAAACTTATGAAAAGCATCGGTATCCATAAAAGATTTAACACAATCGAACTCAAGTGTTATACCTGACTCATTACCTTTGTCGAGTTCCCAATCTTCAGAGTTGCATTTAATTCTTTCCAGAAGATCCCATCTGAATTCAATAGTTTTCTTCATAAAGGAGCCAGTCGAAGAAGAATCGAGCATGGTTTGATCATCATGAGAAAGCCGAGCATAAAAATTCTATAAGATAATTTCTCTTGAGAGCTCATGATTGGGGCATGTGTACATCATGTACTTAAGCCTCCCCCAAGCTTGAGCGATGCTTTCTCCTTCACGAGGCCAAAAATTATATATATAATTCCGTTCACGATGAACCAAATGCATACGATAAAATTTCTGGTAGAATTCCAGTTTCAATCGGTTCCAATCCCATGTATCAGTATCATCACATAGCCTATAGCATGTCAATGCCTTTCCCTCCAAAGATAAAGGGAATACTTTCTTCTTAACTCCATCTCCGGATAAACCTGGAAGCTTAAACAATCCACAAATTTCATCCACATAGATCAAGTGCATATCAGGATGTATTGTTCCATCTCCTGCATAAGGATTAGCTAGCAGTTTCTCTATCATACCCGAAGGAATCTCATAACAAATATTTTCAGTAGGTGCAATAGGTGGAGGGGCAACTCTTGGTGCTTCCGGTCAAGGTGAAGATACCCCGAACAAACCCCTCAAAGGATTACTTTCCATAGTGACAAGTGACAGTAAATTTCAGCACGTAATATAAATGTTTCCTTACCAAATTCCACTCACCAAAGGCGCTTCACTCCCCGGCAACGGTGCCAGAAAAGAGTCTTGATGACCCACAAGTATAGGGGATCAATCATAGTCCTTTCGATAAGTAAGAGTGTCGAACCCAACGAGGAGCAGAAGGAAATGACAAGCGGTTTTCAACAAGGTATTTTCTGCAAGCACTGAAATTATCGTTAACGAGTAGTTTGATAGCAAGAAAATTTGTAACAAGTGACAAGTAGCAATAGTAAGAAAGAGTGCAGCAAGGTGGCCCAATCCTTTTTTTTAGCAAAGTACAAGCCGGAACGATCTCTTATAATAAGCAAAGCGTTCTTGAGGACACATGGGAATTTCATCTAGTCACTTTCATCATGTTTGTTTGATTCACGTTCGCTACTTTGATAATTTGATATGTGGGTGGACCGGTGCTTGGGTGCTGTTCTTACTTGAACAAGCCTCCCACTTATGATTAACCCCTCTCGCAAGCATCCGCAACTACGAAAGAAGAATTAAGATAAATCTAACCATAGCATTAAACCTATAGATCCAAATTAGCCCCTTACGGAATAGCGCATAAACTAGGGTTTAAGCTTCTGTCACTCTAGCAACCCATCATCTAATTACTACTCCACAATGCATTCCCTTAGGCCCAAAGATGGTGAAGTGTCATGTAGTCGACGTTCACATGACACCACTAAGAGAATCAACAACATACATATCATCAAAATATCGAACGAATACCAAATTCACATGATTACTTATGACAAGACTTCTCCCATGTCCTCAAGAACAAAAGTAACTACTCACAAATCATATTCATGTCCAAGATTAGAGGGTTATTAAATAGCATAATGGATCTGAACATATAATCTTCCACCAAATAAACCAACTAGCATCAACTACAAGATGTAATCAACACTACTAGCAACCCACATGTACCAATCTGAGGTTATGAGACAAAGATTGAATACAAGAGATGAACTAGGGTTTGAGATGAGATGGTGCTGATGAAGATGTTGATGAAGATTGATCCTCCCACGATGAGAGGATCATTGGTGATGTCGATGGCTTCGATTTCCCCCTCCCGGAGGGAAGTATCCCCAGTGGAATCGCTCCGCCGGAGAGCAAAAGTGCTCCTGCCCAAGTTCCGCCTCGAGATGGCGGCGCCCCGTCCCAAAAGTCTTCTCCTTATTTTTTCTAGGGCAAATTGTAGGAGATATGCCCTAGAGGCAGTAATAACAGTTATTTTCTATCTCCAAGTTTGTAATGAATGTTTATGTTCCATGCTATAACTGCAATGATTCTCGAGTCTACAATATCCATGAGGCTCGGAGGGAAACTCATGTGCACGTGTGGTATAATAAATGGTAAAATGTATTCCTAGTCATGCCTCTAAGACTGGCTCAAGTATTGCATGATGATCCCGTTTTCCTAATCATGGGCATGACTATGCCGGCAATTTTGAGGGCACAATGTTAGAAGAACACTTGTGTTGAATCGACCCAAATTGATGTTATGCTATGAGATACATTCCTCACAAGTTAAGGGTTAATAACACAGAGATAGTTAATGTTTGCATAATTCCTTAGACCATGAGAGTATCGAGTTCCTTCGTACTTGCTTCGTGAACTTTGGGGTTTGTTAAACGTCATCCGTAACTGGGTGGCAATTACGGCGGCTTACGGGTTCACGGAAAAGTATGACAAGAAACGAGATAGCTCGAGATTGGGATTTGCTCCTCCGACGATGGAGATATATTCTCGGTCCCTCTCGGTGTTACGGTATCCATCATCGTCTGGCCAGACACATTGTGATTTGATCACAGGGATGCCGGAACACGGAAACGAGAAAAGAGAACAAAATCGGTAACGAGGTAACTGGCATAGTGGACAAGTGTTGATCCACGGGGATGCCGATAAATCTCACCTCGGGTGTTTGTAACATATCGCGAAGCAACAGGACTAGCACACGGCAACTGGAGGTTCACTCGAATATTTATTCGTGTGGGTATAGGGATCAATATGGGTGTCCACGGTTCTGCTATTGATCATTGATCGGAAAGTGTTCCGGTCATGTCTATACTTCACCGAACCTATAGGGTCACACACTTAAGGGTCATCTATCTGCTGAATACTAGACAGGGAGTCTGAGATAAAGTCAACGGAAAAGTTTTGGAGACGACGGAAAAGTTCTGGAGAGAAAACCGGAATTGTTTCGGAGTTGAACGAAAATGTTCCTAAATTAAACCACCATACCGAAAATGTTTCGGAACATGCCCAGAATAATTTTAGAGGATGCCGGAAATGTTCTGGGATTATTTGGAATTTTTCAGGAGAAACGTTTGCGGAAAACATCTTGTCCCAGCGTAAGGGGACAAGATCCCACGATTCGTGGGCAGCCATCTTTGGTGGCTTTTTGGGGAGGGAGCACCCTTGTTTAGTGGAGCCTTATTTGGTGGGAGGTGGGTCCCCCCATGTAGGGGGGCACGGTGTGGCCGGCCAAGGGTGGGAAAGCCCCCATGTGGGGCTTTTCCACTCCCATGGTGGATGGCTTTTTGTGAGCCACTTCCATGTGGTGGCCACCCACCTTTTGGGATGAAAATTTCAGCCACCACCACCTCCTCCTTCCCTATAAATAGAGGTGGAGAGGGGATCTCCACACTCACTCCAATCTCTCATACACATGCCATGTATTATCTGGCTTTCTCTCTCCCTCCCAGCGAAATAGTTTCGTAGAGCCGAAAGGCTGTCTGGGTTCCTGTGGGAACTAGTTCTGGACGGCGAAGCCCTGCCGGATAGCTGACACCGTATGTGTGCAATCCCGTAGAGAGGTCGTAGGTTCGATCTTTTGACCGAGGGGTTGTTCGAGGGTCCTCCCGAAGGGCTGTCCGAGTTACCCTTCGAGCTTCGAGGGTCCTCCCGAAGGGCTGTCCGCGACATCGTCCGGGGGACTGTCCGATCGCCTCCCGAAGGGCTGTCCGGCGAGGGAGTACATCCTCGCGGTTGGGAGGTTGTAAATCCTAGCTGCGGGGATCTGCACCGACGATCTACATCGACTCTACTTCCGCTGTGCTACGAGTCGGTAATGATCAGATCAAACCTTGTATGCCATCTCCATAGCGATCCTGGGCGTGCTCGCTGTACCAATTTTTTTTTGTTTTCTATCGCGTTCCCCTACAGTGGCATCAAGAGCCTTGCTATGCGTAGATGCAGGTTGCGATCTAGAATACATAGAGATGTATGGGTATTGCATAATATAATTTTGTAGTAGATGAGATCTATTGCTGAAAATTATTTATGCGGGTAGCAGATGAAATCTGTTACCCGATGTTCTTGTTGCTTCCCTAGAATTTGCGTATTTCTGATCTTGAAATGGCATGGTGGAATTTCACCAAGTTCTGGCAATCCGCGATCCTGATTGATCAACGAAGTGCTATCAGTTCTTTGGGTTCCACCATAGTTAAGAGAAAAATGAAATTTCGCAGACGAAAGGGCAATGCAGATATGATCTGCATGGGGGTCATGCGTATGATGAAGTTTAGTATGGGGCTCGAGATTTTATTATCTCGTGTTTCATACACCCCGCAAATTTAATCTAGCGACTTGAATAATCATACTTGATGATAAACATTGGTAGCTGCGGTTTAAGTCAAAACCTTAGAAGCCACGTAAAATAAAATTTTGCATAAACCGATTAGAAGCGTCTAACTTGGTTTTGCAGGATGTGCATGTGATGTGGCATAGCAGCTCTCATATTAATTCGATTATGTATGAGATGACTATATGATGTAAATTTATTAACATGACCTGCGTGTCATGATTCGGTGTAACACCCCGATTTTTGGCCCTTTCTTTTTTCTTTTGGATTTCTTCGAATTTCTATTTGGAGTTCTTTTTCCGTGGCTTTGTGGTCTTGAAACCTGGGAAGATCTCCTCTCCTGCCACTTCCTAGTGGCTTGTCATTCTCAAATCTATCCTAAGGCCATGTCATTTCCATCTTAGCCCAACCCCAATATTTATTTCTTGGGAATATTCCTTTTTCTATTAAAGGAATAACCCTGTTTGCCCTAGGTTGTGAAGCAACCTATATTTCCGCCATTCCAAAAATTCCCAAAAAATTCTCATAAATTCTTTGGATCATATCTTCCACAAATATGTCAAAATCCATCCTTGACTAGTTCAAAAATAATTCAGGAATATCCATTTCCTATACTGTCCAGTATGGCACTTTGTGAAGGAAGTGATATTTATCTTTTCTTGATTTCCCTAAAAAATTTTGGGCACTGTTTTCTACCCAAATAATTGTCTCATGCCAAAATTAAACTCCATTTGCCTAGTAAATCTTCCTCAGTAAATTCCCAAAGTTTCTGACCAGAGAGAAGCTTTGTGAAGGAGGTACTAGCTAGGCTTATCCAAATGAGTTTAAATTTTGGTAGATAATCCATGTGATCAAATAATGACACTCCACCAAATTTCATCTCCATCCAACAATCTATGTGAGCACACCTTCAAATCTTGGTTTCTGGTCATAATTTCAGGTTGTGAAGCAACTATATTTTATATTGCTTCAAAAATTCTGAAATTAATCCAGGACTTAAATATCCATATATAACTTGAGAATGCAAAAATTAACATCATTTGGCTAAGCCATTTTCTCCACAAAATTCCCCCAAGTTTCTGTCCAGTAGAAAGCATTGTGAAGGAAGTACCATTTATACTTCTCCAAATGGGATGAAATTTTTATGGTGCCTTCATATGCCCAAATCATCATCCTAAACCAAATTTCAGCCCAATCCAACATTCCATGTGAGTGCTACTTCCTGATTTAGCTTCTGGACCAGATTTGGCAGTTGTAAAGTAACTATGTTAAATTCTGGTCCAAATCTCTTCAAAATACACATGATGGTTGTCCTTCCTACCCTAAACCTCTTTGACATCATGGTGCTCTTATCTTATACCAGTTGATCACTATTTCATGCCTAAGTTTGCAACAGAAAACTAAAGTTGATCACTCCCATCATCTCACAGTGGCTTTCTTCGATCCATCACCTCAGAGAGGACCCACTTAGGAAGGACTACATGCTAGACATCCTGTTGCTGTCCAGAACGCACCGCGTGCGCCAGTGCACGCGGTGACCACATGATCTGGCGCGCCGAAAGCACGCTCTGGACGTCGGGGCCCTCTGCCGCCGTCCAAACCACGACGTATCGCCACCGCACCATGTCCTCTGCATTGCACCCACTCTCCTGCGTCCACGCCACCTCTCTGGACCCCTCCCCCTCTCCTCTTTCCTCTCCGGTGAGCCACGCCGCCTCGGGATGCCCGCGGCCGTCGTCTCCTTTCCCTTGTCCTCTTGCTTCCCCGCGGCATCTCGCACCGAATGAATTCCCCCTGGCCTCTCTTCCCCCTCCGCGCGTGCGCGCGGTCGCGCCAGGAGCATTGTTTGCTCATCCGTGGAGGCATCCGGGGAAGGCATCATCGTCGTGGCTATTTAAGCCCACCCCGAGCTCCCTCAAACTCGTCAACCTCTCTCCCTCTCTCTTAGTAGCGTCCCCGACCTCTCAACCGAGCTCAAGGAGCTCTCCTCGCTCCTCACGGCCGCCACGGTCATAGCCACTGTCCTCTTAAATTCGTGGCACCCGAGCTCTCCCTCTCCGCCCTACCACTATCAGCGACATCCCCCTCCACCCCAGAGCTCACCCCGCCACCCATTCCTTTCTCTGGAGCCACGAGTCGAGCTCCCCATCTTCGCCGTCGCCGTCGTCCACCGCGGCCAGCGCTGCGCTCGCTCCGGTGCACCTCGGTGTGCGTGAGGTGGTTAGGCGGGAGCGGCTCATCGCCCTGGTCACTCCAGTGGCCGGAGCGCCGTCGGAGGTGGCCGGTGGCGCCGGGACGGCCGCCGGCGCCGAGCCCCTCCTCTGGCCCCGCGGGCGCGCGTGAGGTGGAAGAAGGCGAGTTGGCCAGGTGGGCCCCACCTCCCCACGGGCCCCACACGTCAGCCTCAGAAGGCGTTGACCCGGTCGCTGACGTGGATAAGTGAAGACGGCTTTCGGAAAGTACGTTTTCAGTTAGTGAAAGCGTATTCTGCTGCTTCCTCGGACGGAAATGCGTTTTCTCAGTTCGAAAGCGTATTTTCCTAAAAGCTGTTTTCTGTTTAAACCCAGCTGGCCGAAATCCTTATATAGCGGACGTTCGTCCGTTAAGGCCAGAAATGAATATTTTTATTTAAATTTCTGCCTAATGAACGAACGGCCGTAACTTCGCAACCGTGACTCCGCATCAGGTGATTCCAAAGCCCACGATCTCAGTTCATCGAGCCCGTTCCGATGGTGTCATTGTCATGAGGTTGTTACACTGTGAAAATGACCATTTTGCCCTTGCCCTTAAAACAGCTCCGCCGAGAGGGAAACTTTTCCGGTGATTCTTTCCGCGAGTGCCTCGCACTTCTCCCCGGTGAATCCTTCATCCCCAGGCAAGCCACGACAGCCACTTGCATGATGGTCTTGCAGTAGCCATGGTTTCCACTTGAATATTTAAATAATTGTTTGCTCATTTAATAATTTTTGAATGCTTCGAATATGCTCGTGAATCCATGTCCATGCTTATGCCATGTTCATTTGCATCTAGTAAGTGATATGATTAATTGCTAAGGATATTCTTATCATGCTTTATTCCTGTAATCATTTCCGATGCTAGTGATAATGCTATGCTCATATGAACTGTTATGGTTTGATATGAAACTACTTGTGATATTCATGATCGTCATTATGCCATGCTCATTTGCATCCCGTAGATTAAATGGATTATCATTATTGATGTTATGATGTTAAATGGCAATGTTGCCCATCCATGGTTACACTGATATCATGCTCATCTGCCTTGTTATTCCCTTATGTATTTTATTGTGACTCGGTTCATCACCATTCAAGTTAAACCGGACATTAATCGAACTTGAACAAACCTATTGGCTGAGTCATGGTGCCACCAAATCGAGCTAACCAGTGCAGCCACACTTGCCTTATGGGGGGGCCTAATGCGGTCTATTGTCATGCCTCTCGCCGGTGCCTCCTACTAGGGAAGGTTATGGGTGTGGGCTACGCTGATCAGGTAGGCGGCCATAGCCTTGAAGGCCCGAGTTGTATGGATATCCGAGGTCCCCGTTTGGGACGATGTTTATGTTTGGCCACGACGGTGGCAGCCACAGAGGTGGCGGATGTCACAAGTTGGCATCGGGGTTACCCAGGACATAGCCCAAAGGGGAGTTTGTCGGAGTGGCCGGGAGAGTGTCATGCAATAGATTGGTTTTGTCGGAATGCTGTTGGTCCACCCGAATGGGAGCACGAGGCCATGAGTTCCGTAGTGTGGGTACAGTGTACTAACCTCTGCAGAGTGTACAATCTATCGATAGCCGCATCCTCGGTCATGGACACAGTTCGTAGTAGGTCACACTATGGGTCAACAGAAATAATAACCTGACTAATAAACAACCCCGGTTCGATAAGAAAAGAAGTTGGTTGATCTTTATGTGATCATGAGAGGATCACGATGGTATCGTGGATACCGATGTTGGTTGATTATGAGGTGATCGCGTGGCGATCATGATGGTAAGTAAGTTTGATATTCATGGTGGTTACGAGATAACCTCCGAGCAGAGTAAGTTGGTCTATGAGACCTTAAACGTCGACCCCCTTGCATGCTAGTACTCGTATCATCATGTTCATATCATGAAGTATATGTACATGCCATGCTCATGTTATTCTAGTAGTATTGTGTTCTTCATTGATGTTTAACCTGTAAATGTCATGCTGTTGTATGTCTTGATTGCTTTGGTTGCTGTGAGCTTGCGAGTACATTCAAAGTACTCACCTGGCGTGTCATGCCAGATTGCAGGTGATGCCATGATTGCTTGTTTGTCGAGGATCCCGAGGTTGCGCTCTAGGATGCGTCCCAGGCAGAGTCCCTGCGGAGTGGAGTTCATCACTGTCGTCGTTGTTCCGCTGCTAGAATTTATTCCGCTTCGAGATATCCGCTGCTAGCATAGAACTACCTTAGCAGGCGAAGTGTCGCCATGCCCTTTGTAATATCAGACCCTTGTACCCCGTTATATTTGTAATAAAGAGCTGATTTGTT
Organism: Elymus sibiricus; assembly: GCA_039707655.1. Taxonomy (NCBI): domain Eukaryota; kingdom Viridiplantae; phylum Streptophyta; class Magnoliopsida; order Poales; family Poaceae; genus Elymus; species Elymus sibiricus. Next base: position 200,357,915 of record CM077676.1, on the reverse strand, counting down.
CTATGCCAAGCAGTGCCGTATTCCAGAAGACTTGATCTCTGGGCTGGAATACGGGGTGTTCTGGTCTCTCTGAGCCGAGGTGCCACATTCGGCATGATGGCTGGAGCCATATGATTGTTACTTTAATGATCTGCGTGTCAACCTTAAGTAATGCACTTATTTTATTAGCTATAGAGATAGCAATATTATCTGGTGCATCGACAAGGTGGTGGCAATCTTCGCGAAGGTGAACACCGACGCAAATGCCGAAGACGAAGAAATTAAAGACTTCTTCATCAGAAAGGGCTATACCATATCATGTTGTTATGAATTGTCTGAGATGTTTATCCCTTATGATGCACCCTTTTGATTGCGCAGTAGTCGTTTTTTATTAGGGTGATCTCTCACTTAAAATATCAAGTAGTTAGTGTTCTCCCAAGTGTAGCACCGTCACGGCACCTATCTCTTTGGGGTACCACATGGATACATGGGTGCGAACGATTAGAGAAGTGTGAGGCGGGTGAGTTCAGACCTCGCAGCGAGATCACTTGGTTTTCTTGACGTTCTGGAGGATCGTCCTGAGCTCGGAACACACCCATCGAAAGATGAACAAGAGTCACATAGAGATGTGATTAGCAAGTTGGCCTACCAATTGAAATTCTCGTCAGTTGAGATGGATACATCCTTGGCGTTGAATTACAATTTGGGTCTTGAATCACTCATAATCAATTTTGAGAGATATTGATTTGAGTGGGAGCGCACTTTAGAATAAAATTGTTTATTCACTAGTGCAAATTAATTATGAACAAAGTCTAAGTGAAACTTGTGTTTACCGTTGTAGATCAAATGGCTTGCAACACCGCATTCAACTTAGGCCCGATGTTAGAGAAAGAGAAGTTAGCTGTGACTGGAAACAACTATGCGGACTGGGTCCGTAACCTGAGGATTGTCCTCAGGAGCGCTAAGAGGATGTATGTGCTTGAAACTCCTCTTCCAGCTAAACCGGCGGCAACTGCCCCGGAAGATGAACAAAATGTCTGGGCCACTAAGGATGATTATTACAACTTAGTGCAGTGCCTCATGCTAGCTTTCATGAGTCCAGAGCTTCAAAAACGTTTTGAATTCCATAACGCCCGTGATATGATCCGGGAATTGGATGCTCTGTACAAGGAAATCGCACGGTCTGAACGGTTTGATATCATGAAGGCCGTGATGGATTGCAAGATGGCTGAGGGCAGTTTAGTTGGCGAACACGTGGTCAAAATGATTGGCTACGCTGAAAGGCTGAAAACCCTGGAATTTCCAATTCCACCAGCCCATATGATGGACATGTTGCTTTCTTCACTCCCCCCGTATTACGATGGTTTTGTCATGAACTACAACATGAGTGGGATGGAGAAGACACCAAATGAGGTGCTCGCCATGCTGAAAACTGCGGAAGGAGGACTGCAGAAAAATCGCAAGCAAGTGTTGCTTGTGAATAAAACCGCCAGTTTCAAAAAGAAAGGCAAGTCCAAGAAGGGCAAGGGCGCCGGTAAGACCGGCTCCCAAAGCAACTCTAAGGGCAGAACCAAGAATGAAACTGAGTGCTTCTACTGCAAGGGCACAGGACACTGGAAGAGAAACTGCAAGAAGTATCTGGAAGATAAGAAGTCCGGGAAAACCGGAAAAGGTATAACTGTTATACAGGTTAATGTCATTGACATTTTGCTTGCTAGCGAAAATTCTAAGTCTTGGGTATTTGATACTGGATCGGTTGCTCACATTTGCAACTCGATACAGGGGCTTCAGAAGGTGCGCAAGCTAGCAAAGAATGAAGTCGTGATGCGCGTCGGGAACGGCGCTGGAATCGCCGCTCAAGCCGTCGGCATTATGCCTCTACGTCTCCCTTTAGGATTTACCCTAGAACTAAGTAACTGTTATTTTGTTCAGGCATTGTGTAGAAACATTATCTCTGGATCATGTTTAGTACACGATGGGTACTCCTACAAGTCTGAGAACAATGGTTGTTCGCTTTATTGTAAGGATATGTTTTATGGATTTGCACCCATTGTTGGGGGCCTTTTCATACTAAATCTTGAATGTGGAAATGATGTCTTTAACGTGAATGCTAAATGCCTTAAGAAGGCTGATACCACCACCACTTACTTGTGGCACTGTCGGCTTGGCCACATCGGAAAGAAACGCATGCAAAGACTCCAGTCAGATGGAGTTTTACCGTCCTTTGATTTTGAATCATTTGACACATGTGAAGCTTGTCTGATGGGGAAAATGACCAAGACGCCGTTCACGGGTCATCCTGAACGGGCGGGTGAATTATTGGAAATAATACATAGTGATGTATGTGGTCCAATGAGCACAGCCGCACGGGGTGGGTATTTCTACTTCGTGACTTTTACTGATGATTTAAGTCGGTATGGCTAATGAAGCATAAGTCGGAAACCTTTGAAAGTTCAAAGAATTTCAGAATGAGGTAGAAAATCATCATAACAAAAGGATTAAGTTTCTGCGGTCAGATCACGGGGGCGAATACCTTAGTCATGAGTTTAGCCAACATCTGAGTGACCGTGGAATCGTTTCACAGCTTACGCCTCCCGGAACTCCACAGCGAAACAGAGTATCAGAACGACGTAACCGAACCCTGTTAGACATGGCGAGGTCGATGATGTCTCTTACAGATCTGCCGATATCTTTTTGGGGTCACGCACTACTTACCGCCGCTTATACATTAAACAGAGCACCGTCTAAGTCTATTGAGACGACACCACATGAGATGTGGCATGGGAAGTTTCCTAGTGTGTCGCATCTCAAAATTTGGGGTTGTGAGGCATACGTAAAGCGTTTACAAGCAAGCAAACTCGATCCCAGATCAGACAAATGTTACTTTGTAGGTTATCCCAATAACACCATTGGGTATTCCTTCTACCACAAGTACGAGGGCAAAGTGTTTGTCGCAAAAGTTGGACACTTTCTCGAGAAAGAATTTCTCGCTAAAGAAGCAAGTGGGAGGACAGTACAGCTTGATGAGATTAGTGAATCTTCGGCAACCGTTGATATGGCTAAGGAACCGAAAGAAATTCCGCTAATTATCCCTACAACCGAGCCGGAAGTTGTCGCATGTGATGCGGAAACTTCAGACAAGTTTGTATTTGAACCGCACAGATCAGGTAGGGCTATCGAGCCACGTGAGTGGTTTCATAACAAAATCTTCATTCTTGAAGACGATGAACCTGCGCACTACAAGGAAGCGATGGCAGGGCCCAGCTCAAGGGAATGGCACAAAGCCATGAGATCCGAAATGGAATCCATGTACGAAAATCAAGTTTGGAACTTGGTAGAACTTCCAGAAGGCGTAAAGCCCATTGGTTGTAAATGGATTTTTAAAAGAAAGACGGACGCGGATGGTAACATTACTATCCATAAAGCTAGACTTGTCGCGAAAGGATTCACGCAAGTTCCTGGAGTGGACTACGACGAGACTTTCTCGCCTGTAGCTATGCTTAAGTCTGTACGGATATTACTAGCAATAGCTGCTTATTTCGATTATGAAATATGGTAGATGGACGTCAAAACGGCTTTCCTAAATGGAAATCTCAAAGAAGATGTATACATGATACAGCCTGAAGGTTTTGTCGTTCATGAGAATGCTGGAAAGGTATGCAAACTTCAGAAGGCCATTTATGGTCTAAAGCAAGCATCAAATAGCTGGAACATTCGTTTTGATGAAGTAGTCAAAGAGTTTGACTTCATCAAGAATGACGAAGAATCTTGTGTTTACAAGAAGTTTAGTGGGAGCGCAAAAGCATTTCTAATCTTGTATGTGGATGACATATTGTTGATTGGAAATGATGTGAATTTTCTTAGCGAAATAAAAGACTCATTGAAGAAGAGTTTTTCAATGAAAGACTTAGGCGAAGCGGCATATGTATTGGGCATCCGAATCTATAGAGATAGATCAAAACGCCTGATAGCGCTTAGCCAAAGCACATACATTGACAAGGTGTTGAAAAGGTTCAACATGGAGAACTCCAAGAAAGGCCTACTCCCCATGTCACCTGGCACAGTGCTTTGCAAGAATCAGTGTCCTCGAACTCTCGATGAGCGAGTACAAATGAATGATGTTCCATATGCCTCGGCAGTTGGTTCTATTATGTATGCCATGCTATGTACAAGACCGGATGTTTCCTATGCGCTAAGTGTTAGCAGCCGGTACCAAAGTGATCCAGGATTGGAACACTGGGCCGCAGTCAAAAATATTCGTAAGTACCTCAGAAGGACCAAGGATTTACTCCTTGTGTACGGAGGTGATGAAGAGCTCATTGTAAGTGGTTACATTGATGCAGGCTTCATGACTGACCCAGATGACTTCAAATCTCAATCAGGCTATGTTTTCATATTGAACGGTGGTGCAGTTGATTGGAAAAGTTCCAAACAAAAGACTGTGGCAGATTCTACGACGGAGGCGGAATATGTTGTAGCTTTAGAAGCCTCCAAGGAGGCGGTATGGATCAAGCAGTTTCTTGAAGACCTTGGTGTGGTGCCAAGTGCGCTGGACCCGGTGGAGATCTATTGTGATAATAGTGGCGCTGTGGCTCAGGCTAGGGAGCCATCTTCGCACCATAAGACAAGACATATTGAACGCAAATATAAACTCATTCAACATCATGTCGAAGCAGGTTTAGTGAAAGTACGCAAAGTTCACACGGATCTGAACGTGTCAGACCTGATGACAAAGCCTCTACCACGAGCAAAGCATGAGCAGCACCGGATAGCCATTGGTGTTAGGGAAGCCATGTAACTGGATTATGACTCTAGTGCAAGTGGGAGTCTGTAGGAGATATGCCCTAGAGGCAGTAATAACAGTTATTTTGTATCTTCAAGTTTGTAATGAATGTTTATGTTGCATGCTATAACTGCAATGATTCTCGAGTCTACAATATCCATGAGGCTCGGAGGGAAACTCATGTGCACGTGTGGTATAATAAATGGTAAAATGTATTCCTAGTCATGCCTCTAAGACTGGCTCAAGTATTGCATAATGATCCTGTTTTCCTGATCATGGGCATGACTATGCCGGCAATTTTGAGGGCACAATGTTAGAAGAACACTTGTGTTGAATCGACCCGAATTGATGTTATGATATGAGATACATTCGTCACAAGTTAATGGTTAATAACACAGAGATAGTTAATGTTTGCATAATTCCTTAGACCATGAGAGTATCGAGTTCCTTCGTACTTGCTTCGTGAACTTTGGGGTTTGTTAAACGTCATCCGTAACTGGGTGGCTATTACGGCGGCTTACGGGTTCACGGAAAAGTATGTCAAGAAACGAGATAGCTCAAGATTGGGATTTGCTCCTTCGACGATGGAGAGATATTCTCGGGCCCTCTCAGTGTTACGATATCCATCATCGTCTGGCCAGACACATTGTGATTTGATCACAGGGATGCCGGAACACGGAAACGAGAAAAGTGAAGAAAACCGGTAACGAGGTAACTGGCATACTGGACAAGTGTTGATCCACGGGGATGCCAATAAATCTCACCTCGGGTGTGTGTAACATATCGCGAAGCAACATGAATAGCACACGGCAACTGGAGGTTCACTCGAATATTTATTCGTGTGGGTATTGGGATCAATATGGGTGTCCACGGTTCCGCTATTGATCATTGATCGGAAAGTGTTCTGGTCATGTCTATACTTCACCGAACCTATAGGGTCACACGCTTAAGGGTCATCTATCTGCTGAATACTAGACAGGGAGTCTGAGAAAAAGTCACCGGAAAAGTTTCGGAGACGACGGAAAAGTTCTGGAGAGAAAACTGGAATTGTTTCGGAGTTAAACGAAAATGTTTCTAAATTAAACCACCATACCAAAAATGTTTCGGAACATGCCCAAAATAATTTTAGAGGATGCTGGAAATGTTCTGGGATTTTCTGGAATTTTTCAGGAGAAAAGTTCGCGGAAAACATCTTGTACCAGCGTAAGGGGACAAGATCCCACGATTCGTGGGCAGCCATGTTTGGTGGCTTTTTGGGGAGGGAGCACCCTTGTTTGTTGGAGCCTTGTTTGGTGGGAGGTGGGCCCCCCCATGTAGGGGGCCAAGGTGTGGCCGGCCAAGGGTGGGAAAGCCCCCATGTGGGGCTTTTCCACTCCCATGGTGGATGGCTTTTTGTGAGCCACTTCCATGTTGGGGCCACCCACCTTTCGGGGTGAAAATTTCAGCCACCACCACCTCCTCCTTCCCTATAAATAGAGGTGGAGAGGGGCTCTCCACACTCACTCCAATCTCTCATACACATGCCATGCATTATCTGGCTTTCTCTCTCCCTCCCAGCGAAATAGTTTCATAGAGCCGAAAGGCTGTCTGGATTCCGGTGGGAACTAGTTCTGGACGGCGAAGCCCTGCCGGATAGCTGACACCGTATGTGTGCAACCCCATAGAGAGGTCGTAGGTTCGATCTTTTGCCCAAGGGGCTGTTCGAGGGTCCTCCCGAAGGGCTGTCCGAGTTACCATTCGAGCTTCGAGGGTCCTCCCGAAGGGCCGTACGCGACATCGTCGTGGGGACTGTCCGACCGCCTCCCAAAGGGCTGTCCGGCGAGGGAGTACATCCTCGTGGTTGGGAGGTTGTAAATCCTAGCTGCGGGGATCTGCACCGACGATCTACATCGACTCTACTTCCGCTGCGCTACGAGTCGGTAATGATCAAATCAAACCTTGTATGCCATCTCCATAGTGATCCTGGGCGTGCTCGCTGTACCGATTTTTTTTGTTTTCTGTCGCGTTCCCCTACACAAATGGGCTTATATACCATTAAATGGGCACCGAAGGCTGGCCAGGGGCCCCACAAGCCACCAGGGCATGCCTGGGGGGGTGGCACGCCCTGGTGCCTCGTGGGCACCTGGATGGCCCCCTCTGGTACTTCTTTTTTCCAATATTTTTTATTTATTCCAAAATAAATCTCCGTGAAATTTCAGCTCATTTGGAGATGTGCAGAATAGGTATCTCTGACATAGCTTTTTCAGGTCCAGAATTCCAGCTGCCGGCAATCTCCCTCCTTGTGTAAATCTTGCATATTAAGAGAGAAAAGGCATTAGAATTGCTCCACAAAGTACTATATTGATTAAAAACACTATAAATAATAGCAGTAAAACATGATGCAAAATGGATGTATCAGAGGCCTCTCCACACCTCGTGGGGATACAATCAGGTCCCATCGCCTTGCCTCCTTTCATCCTTTTTAAAGCTTCCTTGACCTCCGACTCCTAGATTCGCCGCACAAAATGCCTGCCAGTATCATGAAAGGCGTCGTCCAGTTCAATGGTGGAGCTCACATTCTCCCCATTGAACAGCTTGTCGAAGTACTCCGGCCATCTATGCTTAAACTCCTCATCCTTCACCAGGAGCTGGTCTGCTGCATCCTTGATGCATTTGACTTGGTCAACATCTCTCGTCTTCCTTTCTCGGATCTTGGCCATCTTATAGATGTCCATTTCGCCTTCCTTCATGTCTAACCACTGGTAGAGGTCGTCATACGCCTGATCCCTTGCTTCACTCACAGCTCGCTTTGCGGCCTTCTTTGCCATCTTGTACTTCTCTATGTTGTCTGCACTCCTATTGTAATGCCCAATATGTGGTCCTATTCTCAGAAGTCTGGGGAGACCCGCCAAGGATAGAAGCGCATATCAAGAAACTTCGCAAGGTGGATATCTTCACAACATACCATGTACTGAATAGATGAGAGTACCAGATAAAGGCTTACACTCTCCACATGTTACAGCATAAATATATCAATCATTATACATTCATCCAAATAAGATGAAATCAAACGAAAAAGAACTAATCCACCTTGCTAGTTTCCCGATCGTCCAACTAGGAACCATTACTGATCATCCGGAAACGACACGTACATGCGAGCACGCTCCTCGTCATACTCCCACTGGAGTTCTGTACCATCACCTATGTCTGTCTCAGAAGTACCTGCAACTATGGTTTGTAGGAATCTGTGAGCCACGGGGACTCAACAACTCATTACCCAAGGTATCAAAACTAACAAAGCTTAATGGGTGAGGTATGGTTAAGTGGTGAGGTTGCAGCAAGCACTAAGCATTGTATGTGGCTAACTTACGAGTACAAGAGTAAGAAGAGTAAACTACGCATAAACGGGCATAAAATTAATATGATCAAGAAGTGATCCTGAACACCTACTTACGAGTCAAACATAACCCCACCGTGTTCTCTTCCCGAACTACCTCGAAAAGAGATGATCACGGTTACGCACACGGTTGGTGTATTTTAATTAGAATGAGTGTCAAGTTCTCTACAACCGGAGGTTATAAATTTCCAAGTCGCCACATAACCGCGGGCACGACTTTCAGAAAGATTTAACCCTGCAGGGGTGTCCCAACTTAGTCCATCACAAACTATCACAAGCCACGATGAAAAGACCTCAACCTTGAGATAGCCCGAAGTATCCTCGGAATCCCGGTGCACAAGTTCTTCGAAGAAAGGAAAACTAGTCCAAGGAGATCTCTCGGTGAGCCAGATCCGTGTCCAGAGCCGCGCGCTCTCTATCTACGGGCTCATCCGTCTATGCAAAGTGGACGATAGCCAGAAGACCTCGAGTTTCCCTGAGGCGGCATCGCCGACTGCTAGGTAGGTGGGCCAACACTCATGAGGAGCACTGGCCTGAGTTGTTGATTAATTTCCACGGGTTAATTACTCCCTATGCAAGTTTTAGTTGTTATTAGGCAAATTTAAAACCAAAGATGGATCTCATTGGAAAAGCTTTACTCAAGACAAAGAAACAAGGGGGTCCCCATAAAACCCCGAACATGTTAGGAACGTCATTCAAGGAACATAACACCGGTATTACGGAAACTAGGGCGGCATGAGTGGAACAAAACACCAGGCAAAAGGCCGAGCCTTCCACACACAACCAAGTATATAGATGCATTAATTAAATAAGAGATATTGTGATATCCCAAGATATCCATGTCCCAACATGGAACAACCTGCACTGCACCTGGCAACGCTATAAGAGGGGCTGAGCAAGCGGTAACATAGCCAAACAACGGTTTGCTAGGAAGTGGAGGTTAGAGGCTTATCATCGCAATTTGGGAGGCTTGCCAAACGGTAGTAGGTAGCGAGACATAGTGATAGCAATGAGATAACTAGCAAGCAAAGATAGTAGTGATATCCAGGGTAATGATCATCTTGCCTGAAGTCTCTTCGGTGGGATAGTAACTCTGCTCCTCGTACACGTTCTCAACAGGATCCTTGAACTCGGACTCGTCTCCGGGTACTACCCACAAGAAAGAACAAGCATCCAGTAAACAAAAAACCATGGCATAAATGCTCAACATGATGATGCATGTCAAGTTTTATATAAAGTAACATGGCATCTTACTCTAGTCCACTTAAATGAAGCCTTGATCCATGTGAAGCATGGATCAAGCAACACTTCATATGCAATTTCATTGGTTTTAGCATTCTGGACAGTACAGAGAGTTTAAATATTTTAGCATGCATGATGATGTCAAATTCATAATCTACACGAGAAATCGATGCAAATGCATATAAAGATCGCATCGAACGGAGTTACGGATCTCCCGGAACGCTCATGACAAGATACAGAAGGATTCAGTGGAAAACAGGAAGGTGAAGATGATAGGGGCAGGATCTTGGCATTCCAAGGTTTCCACTAGAAAGAATAGAAAATTTAAGATGAAATGGATATAAATATCATGAAGAATGGATGCACGGATCTCAAATGGTGAGCAAAACAAATATGCAATGCAATCTGCCAACAACAGCAACATGTCATCTTACACACATCATAACAGCAAGCTACAGTACCCTAAAATGCTCATTCATGATATGTGGCTGTAGTATGCTGGATGCACAACATTTCATCCAAAAGGTTCAAGTTCATTAGCATCATGGTTTACAGGCTATGGAGGCTACAAGATGCAAAGATGCTGTTAGAGATGGTGACTTAGTGAAATTTAAGCAAGTCCAAAACAGCAATATTATCATGGCATGTTTGCAAGCTTGTTACAGTACCCTAACTTGATTCTCAGGGCATTAGAAAAATACTAACAGCAAGATGACATGAAAATGCTTCAAAGTCATGTTCAAAGTTTACTCATATGGTGCTTTGATTAAATCACACAAAAATGACAAAATGGCAAGTTATGCAAAATGACATGCACCAAAACTTGCTCAAATAACAGAATTAATATCACAGATGGATTAGTTAGATTTTTCTACCCCATTTTCATATATAATATGCATATATTGCTGTAGGAAAAATGCAACAAATACAATAAACAAGAAAACTGCCTAAACAGGAAACCTAGGATATGCCAGATCTGGAATATGCTGAAACTGGAATAAAGCAGAAGTGTAACAGCCAGTTTTATAACAGGATGCAATTTACATAGCAGCAAAAGTACTTGTGAACAAACTCTAACATGGCAGATCCTGATATGCACATAAAGTAGACATGTCAGGTTCCATTTACTCCATTGACACCAAATCAAAAGATGCACAGATTGATGGCTATGATCAAGACAAAATGCAATCTTGAACTGATACAGAGAATACACAGATTAACATTATGATGCACACTTTGACAGATCAAACAGCAGTCTAAACAAGGTGATAAATTCATGCAATTGACATGTAGCTGTAGCACTTAGAGAGCTTTACAAAACATGTATAGGCCATGCATACAAAGGAGTCACAGATCAGTCACAATCTTCATCACAATAGGGGCAAAAGATAACAGGGTTTTCAGACTAGGCAGTTTTCAGAAACCGACAGACAAAATTCAGAAAACGTGAGGGCTTCGGGATTTGGTCCCTGGACCTCCTAGGCACATGGATTCGATGCAAAACACTGATACACACATGAGACTAGGCCTAGGACATGGTTTGGTAGAAGGAGAAACACGGGAAGGCTCCGGATCTGAGGTTTGTCAACCGGAGCGTGCTCTAGGTCTTAGAGTTCACCGGGAGTGCGTTGTTCACACGAAGAGTACATCGCTTACGGTGAACTAGAGCTCGTGGGATTTGGCAGAGAGGAAGATGGGTATACCTCCTTACCCTAGGACAAGAAATCGTGGCCGGGGACGAAGGGAGGCGACGGCAGCGAGTCGACGAACTTGACGCGAGCTCCTATACATGAAGAAGTGGAAGAAGAGGAAGAAGAGGACGTCGTGGATGGAGTCGTCTTGCGCGGCTTGGCGTCAGAACAGATCCGGAGCGGCGTGTAGATGCTCGTGGACGTATTGGATGAAGGTCGGAGAGGGCTACTTCGCCGGTGGCGAGCTACTGCTCGGGCCGGTCATGGTGGTTATCGGCCCAGTTGGAACCAGGGTACCACGGGCCATCTGCCTGCGGCCCAGGAAGGCATGCCTGACAAAGGCCCAAGAGGCGGCCCGGCCACGGGCGCCGCGAAGCAAGTCACCTCGCGAGGCACCGGCCTCACGAGGACCCCCACCCACATGGGGCATACTCACCGAAGGCTAAGCATCAGCAGGAGGCCTCGCGAGGCGGCCTCCCAAGGCAGCCTCCCGAAGCCACTCAAGCAGGGCGCCGCCTGGCGCTAGCCTGGCGGTCACGCGCCCGCCACATGGGTGATGCACCCCCGCAAGACGACGACAGCGGCAGGGCCATATCAGCAGGTGCGGTCAGGGGAGGTTTCCCCTTTGGTGATAAAGGGGCAGCACCAGCTGCCCTCCAGCAAAGCAAGTTCCAAAGCTTGCCCGTTTGATGTATGAAGACCAGGACGATAAGGCGCGTAGGGCGAAGGTCATCATCGAGCCCACCGGCGTGTCATGGATAGCGCTTTGCAGGCGGAGACCACCTTTTGTCAGGATAAGACTGGGCGCCTGTCCCCCTTCAAACTGCCGTTGTGTGGCTACCCATCCCGCCAATATTTTCGGGGAAAGAGGACCAAGGCGGCTATAAAGGGGCAGTGCTGCCACCGTAGAGGCGGATCAGTTCGACCTTCCTTCAACCTTGTACGCGAGAACAATCTTGCCCATCATAATCCAAAACACAAGCAGGAGTAGGGTTTTACACCTCACGGAGGCCCGAACCTGGGTAGCTCTTGTGTCCCTGCCGTGCCCTTCGTGTGTGTGCGCTCTCGCCGCGTTCCGCTCGCCGTAGCCTCACCATGGTCACCGTCGAGTAGTTAGGCAGCAAGTGGCCCCCAGAGTTCGAACCAGGGTCCCCGGAGCCCGAGTTCCGACATTTGGTGCCCCAGGTATGGGGCCGCTTCCTCTCCTTCCGCCTCGACATCACCATGGCCGACGCTCGACGCGAGTGCGCCCTGCACAGGGCGGCCAGGGTGGCCCAGACGGAGCCGGTCGCCCATGACAACCGCCGCCCCCGCGCCCGTGCCGCCCCGACCCTGCGGCTGGTGAGGGGGAGGCTTCTTCCCTGCACCCGTCGGTGCGGCCGCCTAGCCGCACCGCCACTGCGTCTTCGCTCACGCGCCCAGATCCACAGGCCGCGCTGCTAATGGCGCAGGAGCTACTGCGCTACCGCCCCACCGAGGCCGGCTACGATGCCTAGCTTGCGCGCATCACCGAGCTCGTCAACACCGTTGGGGCCGCTCTGGGGCCCTCTTGCTCTCTTCCGCCTCCGCCGCCGCGTGGCGCGGAGGCAGAGCACGACGCGCCTCTTCCTCCGCCTCCTCCACACGATGGCACAGGCCACCGCCGTGGCGCGCGCGTGCGGGAGCCGTCCCGCAACGCGTCTGCACCAGACCCCGACGACGCGAGCTGCCAAATCATCCGGCGTGCGCCGCCCGACGCGCGCGTGCTCCTCGAGAAGCAGCGCCAGCGTCAAGACCGCACCATCCAGGAGGTCGCGGCGGCCGGGCGCCAAAACTGTGCCGCCCTCGCCGGCGGTGTCGCCTCCAGCAGCGGGTGCTGCCATGCCTTCACTCGCGAGCTGCGCCGCATGGTGTGGCCTACGAAGTTCAAGCCTGACCTGCCTCCTCGCCATGACGGCACCCCCAACCCCACGGAGTTCCTGCAACTCTACACTCTGAGCATCGAGGCTGCGAACGGTGACGACAAGGTCATGGCGAACTGGTTCCCCATGGCCCTCAAGGACGCCCCGCGCTCGTGGCTCATGAACCTTCCTGAAGCGTCCATCTCTTCTTGGGCCGAGCCGTGCCGACAGTTCGTCGCCAACTTCACGGGCACGCATGAGCGCCCCCTCACGCTCAACGACTTGCACGCCGTGCGCCAGCGGCCTGACGAGACCCTCCGCAAGTACATCCAGCACTTCAGCCAAGTGCGCAACAAGATTCCGCGCGTCTCCGACGCCACCATTATCTCCGCGATCTCCTCCGGCGTCACGGACTTCCGGATGCGCGAGAAGCTCGCCATCAACGACGAGCTCGACACCGTGGTTGAGCTATTCGACCTCGCCGACAGGTGCACCAAGGCCGAAGAGGGCTGCCTCTTCATCCACAATGACCCAGACCAGGCGCCTGACGCCGCCAAGGCCAAGAGCAAGGACGCCAAGCGCAAGAGCCATGCCGTTCTCGTGGCGGAGCCTGAGCAAAAGCGCGGCCGCGACCGCGACGAATCCAAGAAAGATGGCCGCCCGCATTGCGCCTACCACAACATGTTCTCGCACAACACCAAAGACTGCCACGAGCTTGATGTCTACTATGAAACTTTATTCTTGTAGACTCGTGTTGGGCCTCCAAGCGCAGAGATTTGTAGGACAGTAGCAAATTTCCCTCAAGTGAATGACCTAAGGTTTATCAATCCGTGGGAGGCATAGGATGAAGATGGTCTCTCTCAAACAACCCTGCAATCAAATACAAGAAATCTCTTGTGTCCCCAACACACCCAATACAATGGCAAATTGTATAGGTGCACTAGTTCGGCGAAGAGATGGTGATACAAGTGTAGTATGGATAGTAGAAATATATTTTTATAATCTGAATAAATAAAAACAGCAAGGTAGAAAGTGATAAAACGGAGCACAAACGGTATTGCAATGCTTGAAAACAAGGCCTAGGGTTCATACTTTCACTAGTGCAATCTCTCAACAGTGCTAACATAATTTGATCATATAACAATCCCTCAACGTGTGACAAAGAATAAATCCAAAGTTCCAATTAGCAGAGAACATAAGATAGAAATTGTTGTAAGGTACGAAACCACCTCAAAGTTATTCTTTCCGATCAATCTATTGAGCTATTCCTATAAGTGTCACAAATAGCCCTAGAGTTCGTACTAAAATAACACCATATGACACGCATCAACCAACTCTAATGTCACCTAGATACTCCAATGTCACCACAAGTATCCGTGAGTTGATTATTCGATATCCATCAAACAACTTCAGATTCATAATATTCAATCCACACAAAGAACTTCAAAGAGTGCCCCAAGATTTCTACCGGAGAAAGTAGGATGAAAACGTGCATCAACCCCTATGCATAGATTACCCCAAAGTCACCTCGGGAATCCGCTAGTTGAGTGCCAAAACATACATCAAGTGAATCAATATAATACCCCATTGTCACCACGGGTATTCATATGCAAGACATACATCAAGTGTTCTCAAATCTATAAAAGTATTCAATCCGATAATAGTGAAACCTCAAAGGTAAAAACTCAATTCATCACAACAAGATAGAGAGGGAGAAACACCATATGATCCAAATATATTAACGAAGCTCGCGGTACATCAAGATCGTGCCAAATCTAGAACACGAGAGAGAGAGATCAAACACATAGCTACTAGTACATACCATTAGCCCCGAGGGTGAACTACTCCCTCCTCATCATGGAGACCACCGGGATGATGAAGATGGTCTCCGGTGATGATTTCCCCCTCCGGCAGGGTGCCGGAACAGGGCTCCAGATGGTATTTCTAAGGTACAGAGGCTTGCGGCGGCGGAGTCAAAGTTCTATTTTAATTTCTGGTGGTTTCTCTATTTATAGGATTTTTCAGCGTTGGAATCACGTGAAGATGGGCTAAGATGGGCCCACGAGGTACCACGGCGCGACCCCCCCAGGGCGCGCCGTGATGGCATGTGAGCACCTCATGAGGCTTCTGGTCCTTCCATGAAGCTTCAGAGGTCTCTTTTGGTCCAAAAAAAATCGTCAAAAAGTTTCGTCCAATTCCGAGAACTTTTATTTCTGCACAAAAAACACCACCACGGTAGTTCTGCTGAAAACAGCGTCAGTCCGGGTTAGTTCTAATCAAATCATACCAAAACCATATAGAATTGTTATAAACATGTCATGAATACTTCATAAATTATAGATACGTTGGAGATGTATCAGTATCCCCAAGCTTAATTCCTGCTCGTCCTCGAGTAGGTAAATGATAAAAGAAATAATTTATGAAGTGTGAATGCTAGCATAGTGCATAAGTTTGATCAATGATAATTTCAATCACTTTTCCTAGCATCATAACATCAACTCTTTCTCATAAAACTCATCATGATAAAGTAGCAATCAATTCACACATTATGGTTCGAACAATGCATTCTCTTGAAACTTAACAACCTATGTTCTTAGTCACCAAACAATTGCAATTCAACTTAATTTCAATAAAGTCTAAGTAAGAGCTCCACATACTCAATTATCATATAGTCTTCTATGATTGCTAGTACTCAAAGCATATTTTTAGAACAAATGGCATCCATCGAACACAGAGAAAGATAGGGGCTTGGTGTTTCGCCTCCCAACTTATTTATCATAGAGATAATTGTCAACAATAATAAACCATGATCAAATATATTTGACTGGCCATATATGCCTGGATCTTTCCCCACCACATGATACTTGCCAACTAGAGAATAATTGAGGTTGAAATGAGAAGGAATACTATTGACTCTTGCATAAGAGTAAATACATAAAGTAAAAGATAGGCCCTTCACAGAGGGAAGCAGAGGTTGTCATGCGCTTTTGATTTTTGGATGTGCAAGCCCTTAATACAAAGGAACGTCGTGTTATATTGCCCCTTGTGATAGCAACCTTTATTATGCAGTCCATCTCTTTTATTTCTTTACCATCACAAGTTCGTACAACGCTTATTTTCCCTTGCAATAAAAGATCATACATATTTTAGGAGCAATTTTTATTGCTTTTTGCACCGATGACAACTTACTTGAAGGATCTTATTCAATCCATAGGTAGATATGGTGGACACTCATGGCAAGAAACTGGGTTTAAGGGTTTTTGGATGCACAAGTAGTATCTCTACTTAGTACGAATTTTTGGCTAGCAAAAGATCCTAAGCAAGCACCACATGTTAGAGGATCCATAACAATATAACTTCTATGCAAATATACCCAAACATAACTCATTACGTTGTCTTCCTTGTCCAACTTCAACTAATTTGCTCAAGTTTGAAAATAATTAGTGGGTATTCACAATCATAAAAGATGTCCAAGATAATATATTTATATGTGAAAGTTCTCTTCCTTATACTAATCATTCACGAATTGCCTGTATGACCAATATTGTGATTGTCAAGCTTCAATAGATTTCACTTTCTAACCCAAATGTGAAACTACTACTAGACATGATACAAGCATATAAAGCACATATAATTTCAACTTTATGATATTCAATTGATTCAATAATTTACTCTTAGGATATAAGTGAAGCACAAGAGTAAATGACAAACTGCTCCAAAAAGATATAAGTGAAGATCAATGAGTAGTCAAACAATTAAGTAGCTATGTGAGGACTCTCTCTCATAAAAAAAATTTAGATCTTAAGTATTTTATTCAAACAGCAAACAAAACAAAATAAAATGACATTCCAAGAATAGCACATCTCATGCGAAGAAGCAAAAACTTATGCTAACCGATAGGTGTTGATGAAGAAAGGTGGGATGCCAACCGGGGCATCCCCAAGCTTAGTTGCTTGAGACTTCTTGGAATATTATCTTGGGTAGCCTTGGGCATCCCCAAGCTTGAGCTCTTGTGTCTCCTTAATTCCTCTCATATCATGGCTTCTCCTAAATCTTAAAACTTCATCCACACAAAACTCAACAAGAACTCGTGAGATAAGTTAGTATAAATCAACTCAAAACCTTAACATTCTCTACTGTAGCAAATCACTAAAATTATAATTAAACATTGCATACTAAATGCCTCTGCATATTTAACACTCCTATCCACAAATATAAACATTAAACAAGCAAACATGTGCAAACAATGCCACTATAACAGCAATCTGCCAAAACAGAACAGTCTGTAAAGGGTGAATAAGAATTCATATTTCCCTAGCTCCAAAAATTCTGAAAAATTACCATGTGACAGAGAACTCATGCATGCTTACTGTGTAAAAATTTCAGATTTTTATCATGTTCTGACTATTCAAGAATATTCTGGACATAACAGAATTTTTTTTGTTTTTAAACAGCAACACATGAACTTGCAAACTAAGCATGGTAAAGGCTATACTTGGCATTTTATTGAACTAAAAGATACAAAACATGGTTATTGATAACAGCAAGCAAACCCAAACAAAATAAAATGACGCTCCAAGCAAAACTCAATTATGTGACGAATAAAATTAGCTCCAAGTGAGGTATACCGATAATGTTGAAGACGAAAGAGGGGATGCCATCCGGGGCATCCCCAAGCTTAGACGCTCGAGTCTTCCTTGGATATTACCATGGGGTGCCTTGGGCATCCCCAAGTTTAGGGTCTTGCCACTCCTTATTCTCCTCATATCGATATCTCACCCAAAATTTGAAAACTTCAATCACACAAAACTTAACGGAACCTTCGTGAGATCCGTTAGTATAATAAAGCAAATCACTACTTTAAGTACTGTTGCAAACCCATTCATATTTTATATTTGCATTATACCTACTGTATTCTAACTTCTCCATGGCTTATACCCCCCGATACAATCCATAGTTTCATCAAAACAAGCAAAACAATGCATCAAAAACAGAACAATCTGTAGCAATCTGAACATTGACCATACTTCTGTAACTCCAAAAATTCTGAAAAATTAGGACAACGTGGGAAATTTGTATATAAATCATGTGCAAAAAATTCAGAATTTTTTGACGCTCCAGTGATTTCTAAGAATTTCTGCACTGGACGCAAAAGTTTCTGTTTTTGCACAGAATCAAGTCAACTATCATCCAAATTATCCCAAAGGCTTTACTTGGCACAAACACTAATTAAAACATAAAAACACAGTCATAGCAGTAGCATAATTGTGCACACACAAGAAAACAGAAAAATAAACACAAAAATTAAGATAACTATTGGGTTGCCGCCCAACTAGCGCTATTGTTTTACGCCCCTAGCTAGGCATAATGCATAGTTTCAAGTATTGTCATCTTTCTTCTTCTTTTCTAAGGATGCGTTCTCATCAGGAGGCTTTTCAAAGATAATATGAAACACATCATCCATGGGAATTTTAGCATTACTAAGTTGACCATCCTCGAATCCCACTTGATTCCCTTTTTACAATCCAAGAATATTGTTTATTAATACCATTGAAAACTTGTTGGATTATGTTTAAGGGAGGGACCTCCTTTTTGGTATTCTCATCAAAAGTGTGATCATCGCGAAATAAATATCTCAACAAGTAATCACTATTGTATAAAATCTCATCTATCACTGGTTTTTCACGATTCATACCGTAAAAATCAAAGATCTCTCTAGCCTCCCGTACTATATAATCAAATTCATTCATGAGGATAAGGGTAGCTATCTTCTTAGCTCTAGGATTTTTTAAAACCGGCAACTCATAAAACAATATTTGCAAAGTAGGATGGGTACGGATAAATCTTCTCTCGAGTTTAAGAACCAGTGCAGAGATAGCTTCGGCATAGTTTTTGGTTCTTTTAAGAATAGGGGTGTCATCACAAGCCAAAGTTTCGATGCAATTAAAGAATTCTTGGATAACACCTTTTCCTATAATATTCCCGTGTCCCATCACGAAAGTTTTAGCATCAAAATTGGTAGGAATTTCAATTTTAGGAGTCTTACCGTCCTCACTTTTTTCCATACCAAAATCAGCCATGATAGCAACTTCAAGCAAGAAAACAAGCAAAAAGGCAAACGGAAAAATATTTTTGTATTTTTGTAAAAAAATTAGAAGTCGGGGAGATGAAAACGAGAGGCAAAGGCAAATAAAATAAATCCAAGGAGATGAAAGTTTATGCATAGGTACTTGATAGATGTTGATCATGTCAACCCGGCAACGGTGCCAGAAAAGAGGTTGATGTCTACTACGCAACTTTATTCTTGTAGACTCGTGTTGGGCCTCCAAGCGCAGAGTTTTGTAGGACAGTAGCAAATTTCCCTCAAGTGGATGACCTAAGGTTTATCAATCCGTGGGAGGCGTAGGATGAAGATGGTCTCTCTCAAACAACCCTGCAATCAAATACAAGAAATCTCTTGTGTCCCCAACACACCCAATACAATGGCAAATTGTATAGGTGCACTAGTTCGGCGAAGAGATGGTGATACAAGTGTAGTATGGATAGTAGAAATATATTTTTATAATCTGAATAAATAAAAACAGCAAGGTAGCAAGTGAAAAAACGGAGCACAAAAGGTATTGCAATGCTTGAAAACAAGGCCTAGGGTTCATACTTTCACTAGTGCAATCTCTCAACAGTGCTAACATAATTGGATCATATAACAATCCCTCAACGTGTGACAAAGAATCACTCCAAAGTTCCTATTAGCGGAGAACATAAGATAGAAATTGTTGTAGGGTACGAAACCACCTCAAAGTTATTCTTTCTGATCAATCTATTGAGCTATTCCTATAAGTGTCACAAATAACCCTAGAGTTCGTACTAAAATAACACCATATGACACGCATCAAGCAACTCTAATGTCACCTAGATACTCCAATGTCACCACAAGTATCTGTGAGTTGATTATTCGATATGCATCAAACAACTTCAGATTCATAATATTCAATCCACACAAAGAACTTCAAAGAGTGCCCCAAGATTTCTACCAGGGAAAGTAGGACGAAAACGTGCATCAACCCCTATGCATAGATTACCCCAATGTCACCTCAGGAATCCGCAAGTTGAATGCCAAAACATACATCAAGTGAATCAATATAATACCCCATTGTCACCACGGGTATTCATATGCAAGACATACATCAAGTGTTCTCAAATCCATAAAAGTATTCAATTCGATAATAGTGAAACCTCAAAGGTAAAAACTCAATTCATCATAACAAGATAGAGAGGGAGAAACACCATATGATCCAACTATATTAACAAACCTCACGGTACATCAAGATCGTGCCAAATCAAGAACACGAGAGAGAGAGATCAAACACATAGCTACTAGTACATACCCTCAGCCCCGAGGGTGAACTACTCCATCCTCGTCATGGAGACCACCGAGATGATGAAGATGGCCTCCAGTGATGATTTCCCCCTCCGGTAGGGTGCCGGAACAGGGCTCCAGATGATATTTCGAAGGTACAGAGGCTTGAGGCGGCGGAGTCGAAGTTCTAGGTTAATTTCTGGTGGGTTCTCTATTTATAGGATTTTTCAGCGTTGAAATCATGCGAAGATGGGCTTAGATGGGCCCATGAGGTACCACGCCGCGACCCCCCCAGGGCGCGTCGTGATGGCTTGTGAGCACCTCGTGAGGCTTTTGGTCCTTCCACGAAGCTTCGCGGGTCTCTTTTGGTCCAAAAAATCGTCAAAAAATTTCGTCCAATTCCAAGAACTTTTATTTCTGCACAAAAAACAACACCACGGTAGTTCTGCTGAAAACAGCGTCAGTCCGGGTTAGTTCTAATCAAATCATACCAAAACCATATAGAATTGTTATAAACGGGGCATGAATACTTCATAAATTATAGATATGTTGGAGACGTATCAGAGCTCAAGTTGCTTCGCGAGTGCCGCCAGGACGGGCGCGGCAGCCGCAACTACCGCGACGCTGGCCGTGTAGGTGGCCGCAACAATAACCGCTGGGGCGACCGCAGCAACAACGGCAACAACTACTTTCGGCAGGGCTGTCATGACCAGCCGCGGCAAGCCAACGCTCAGGCCAATGCCGCCCTGCCACCGCTGCCGCCACCGCCACCTGGCAGGAAAAACATCACCCAGCTTGAAGAGAACGCCGGGGGCTACCAGGAACCTCGCGGAGTGGCGTGCATCCTCGGCGGAGCCCAGGCCCCCTCATCCAACCGCCACTTCAAGTAGTTCTCTCGAGAGGTGAACGCGGCCCTCCCGAGGCCTGAGGCTTCTCAGCCCCTCAAGGGGTGACAGTACGCGATCTCCTTCGACTCCACGGACCACCCCAAGTCCACGATGGCTGTGGGCACCATCCCCATGCTATGCACGCCCACGATCAACAACGTCACCGTCACCAAGACGCTTGTCGACGGTGGCGTAGGGCTCTACGTGATCTCCATCGAAACCTTCGAGAAGCTCCAAGTGCCCTACGAGCGTCTGATGCCGACAAGGCCCTTCTCAGGTGTGACCGACGGCTCCACCCGGCCTCTGGGGCAAGTGCGCCTCCTCGTCACCTTCGGCACCCGCAAGAATTACCACACCGAGCTCATTGACTTCGACGTGGTGCACATCGGCCTACCCTACAACGCCATCTTGGGCTACCCTTCGCTCTCCAAGTTCATGGCGGTGACTCACCACGCCTACAACGTCCTCAAGATGCCGGGCTGCAGTAGCATCATCACCGCCCACTGCGATGAGAAGGATGCAGTACGCTCCCTCGAGCGCGCCTACAAGGCTGCTGCTACTGCACATCTCGCCGACGAAGACGGCGTCGAGCCTCCCGAGGCCACACCCGCGAAGAAGAAGCATATGTTCTCTCAGGCACGCGCCGAGACAAAGAAGGTGTCAATGGATGGCAGTGGCTCCGGGCCCGCCTTCACCATCGGCAACGGCCTCGATCCTAAATAGGAAGACGCGCTCGTCGCCTTCCTCCGGGCAAATATGGATGTGTTCGCGTGGACAACATCAGATTTGTCCGGTGTGCCGAGGGAGGTGATCAAGCACCACTTAGCGGTGTACCCTAACGCGCGTCCCGTCAAGCAAAAGGCACGGCGCCAAGCGCCTGAAGAGCAAGAATTCATCATTCTAAAAGTTCAGAAACTGCACGAGGCAGGGGTCATCCGTGAGGTGCGCCACCCCGAGTGGCTCGCTGATACATCTCCAACGTATCTATAATTTTTGATTGTTCCATGCTATTATAGTATCAATCTTGGATGTTTTATATGCAATTATATGCCATTATATATCATTTTTTGGGACTAACCTATTAACTCAGTGCCCAGTGCCAGTTGCTGTTTTTTTGCTTGTTTTTGCCTTTTCAGAAAATCATTATCAAAAAGTGTCCAAACAAGAAAAAAAACTTTGGATTAATTTTTTCTGGACCAGAAGAGACCAAGGAAGCTTCGGGAGAAGACCAGAAGATCCACGAGAAGGCGGCAAGCCTGGAGGGCGCGCCCCAGGGGGGTGGCCGCGCCTCCCAGGCTTGTGGGCCCCTCGTGGCACCTCTTGACCTAATTCCTTCGCTATAAATTCACAAATATTCCAAAACCAATAGAGAGACAGAAGGGAAAACCTTTCCGCCGCCGCAAGCCTCTGTTCTTCCGTGATCCCATCTGGAGGCCTTTTCCGGTACTCTGCCGAAGGGGGAATCGATCACGGAGGGCTTCTACATCAACCTTGCTGCCCTTCCGATGATGTGTGAGTAGTTTACCACAAACCTACGGGTCCATAGCTAGTAGCTAGATGGCTTCTTCTCTTTCTTTGATCTTCAATACCATGTTCTCCTCGATGTTCTTGGAGTTCTGTCCGATGTAATCTTCTTTTGCGGTGTGTTTATTGGGATCCCATGAATTGTGAGTTTATGATCAGATTATTCATGAGAAATATTTGAGTCTTCTCTGAACTCTTTTATGCATGATTGTTATAGCTTTGTATTTCTCTCCGATCTATCGATTTGGTTTGGCCTACTAGATTGATTTATCTTGCAATGGGAGAGGTGCTTTGTGATGGGTTGAATCTTGCGGTGCTCAATCCCAGTGACAGAAGGGGACATGCCACATATTTGTATTGTTTTCATTAAGGATAAAAAGATGGGGTTTAATCATATTGCTTGAGTTTACTTTGTCTACATCATGTCATCTTGCTTAAGGCGTTACTCTGTTTCATACTTAATACCCTAGATGCATGCTGGATAGCGGTCGATGGGTGGAGTAATAGTAGTAGATGCAGGCAGGAGTCGGTCTACTTGTCTCGGACGTGATGCCTATATACATGATCATTGCCATGAATCCGTCATAATTATTTGCTTTTCTATCAATTGCCCAACAGTAATTTGTTTACCCACCGTATGCTATGTGTTCAAGAGAGAAGCCTCTAGTGAAAACTATGCCCCCCGGTCTACTTTATCATATATTAAAAACCTAAAAATACCTTGTTGTAATTTATTTACTTTTATTTTTATTAGTGTTTTAGTTTATCTATTTACCTCGATAAGATTTAATCCCTGCAAATAACCGCTAAGAGGATTGACAACCCTCTTATTTGCGTTGGGTGCAAGTGTTTGCTCTTGTGTGTGCAAATGCGCTTAACGGAATTTTGCTTGGTTCTCCTACTGGATTGATAACCTTGGTTCTTAACTGAGGGAAATACTTATCTCTAATGTACTGCATCATCCTCTCCTCTTCGCGGAAATACCAACGCAGACTACAAGTAGCAGGAAGAATTTCTAGCGCCGTTGCCGGGGAGACATCATCAAAATTACCAAGTACCTTCGCAGAAATTATCATTTACTTGCATTTACTTTATTTGCTTTTTATTTGCATTTGCCTCTCGTTTTCATCTCCCCCACTTCTAATTTTTTTACAAAAACACAAAAACATTTTATTTGCTTGTTTGCTTCACCATTATGGCTAGTTCTTCGCTTGTTACTATTACCCCAGAAAATGAAGTGCTCAATTTTAAACAAAGGGGAGGTGAAAATTTAAAAGATGCTTGGTATAGGATTTGCGATGCTCAAAATAGATCAACTCGTAAGCAATCCACTACCGTTCTTCTTCGAAATTTTTATGTGGGAATTACTACTTGGTATAGATTTGTGCTTGACACTATTACTGGAGGGAATTTCTTGATGTGTCCCACTTCGGATGCTTTCAATGCTATGGGAAATTTAGTGGGTTCACCCCCTATCATTATTAATGAAACGGCGTTGACTTTGGAACATGTTATGCAAAGATTAGAGGCTATTGAAAATAAGATACCTACTATTGAATATCTCGAAAATTTGGATAAAAAGATCCATAATCATATCACTCAATTTGGTTCTAAGGTGGGAATTGCTTTGAAAACTCTAAAGGAAAAGTAACCAATAATTAACAAAAAGGATAGAACAAAGCCCCGCTAGAATTGATAAGTTGGAAGAAATTATCAACAACTTAGGTTCCGCTTTTTGCTCCGCTAAAAACATTGATAGGACTCCTCCTAATAAAAATTGCAAGTTCATATATGTTCCCAAGGTTAAGGGTGCCACTTCTAGTAAAGGGAGAGAGGATCTTAAAATGATTAGCGTGCACCCCAATTTCATTGATATAATTAAGGAACCTATCCATAAAAGCAAAATTCTTGATTTTGTGCCTAGAAGTGTGATGATGAGAAACTCCTATGTTAAATCTACTAGAAAAAATGGATGTGTAATTGAGGAGTTGTAAATGAAGGATGACAACACTTGAAACTATGCATTATGCCTAGTTAGGGGCATAAAACAATAGCGCTTGTTGGGAGGCAACCCAATGAATAATTTTTTTTTTGCTATTTCCTTCTGTTTTTGAGTGTTTGCACAATTATAGCTTCTTTTATGATTGTATTTTTATGTTTTAATTAGTGTTTGTGCCAAGTAATGCCTTTGGGATGATTTGGAAGATAGTATGATAGATGCTGTTGGAAAACAGAAACTTTTCCGTCCAGTGCTGGAATTTTGTTTTTCCACTGGAGTGTCAGAACCTTCTGAATTTTTTACAAAGTATTGATATATGAATTGCCCACGTTGTCCTAAGTTTTAAGAATTTTTGGAGTTACATAAGTATGACGATAATTCAGATCTTTACAGACTGTTCTGTTTTAGACAGATTCTATTTTTGTTGCATAGTTCGCTTATTTTGATGAATCTATGGATCGTATCGGAGGGTATGAGTCATGGAGAAGTTGGAGTACAATAGCATTATTCCAATATTAAATATTAATCAATTTACCACAGTACCTAAAGTTTAAGATTTGTTTGTTATACTAACGGATCTCACGAGGTTTCTGTTGAGTTTTGTGTGCTGAAGTTTTCAAGTTTTGGGTGAGACTACGATGGATAAAGGAATAAGGAGCAGCAAGAGCCTAAGCTTGGGGATGCCCAAGGTACCCCAAGGTAATATTCAAGGAAGACTCAAGCGTCCAAGCTTGGGGATGCCCCCGAAGGCATCCCCTCTTTCGTCTACAATTTATCGGTAACTCACTTGGAGCTATATTTTTATTCATCACATGATATGTGTTTTACTTGGAGCGTCTTGTGATATAGTGTGTTTGATTTTGTTTGCTTTTTAGTTTTTCACAATCATCTTTGCTGAAAACACCTTTTTGAGAGGGACACACATTATTCGTGATTTGTTAGAATACTCTATGTGCTTCACTTATATCTTTTGACCTAGGCAGTTGCTCTAGTGCTTCACTTATATCTTTTAGAGCACGGCGGTGGTTATATTTTAAAGAAATAGTTGCACTCTCATGCTTCACTTATATATTTTTGAGAGTCTCATGATTAGCAATGATAATATGCACGGGTTATGAATTTGGTCCTGATATGATAGGTATTCAAGAGGGATATAATAAAAACTTTCATGTAGATCACTGAATATGATAAGTTTGATTCCTTGTAATAGTTTTGTGATATTAAGATGGTAATATATGGGAGGTATTATTAGATAATTGTGGATTAGTAAGAATATTGGTGTTAAGGTTTGTTATTCCCGAAGCATGCACATATGATCTGTCGTTATGCTAAGAAGTTGGAGCATGATTTATTGTTGATTGTCTACCTTATGAGTGGCGGTCGGGGACGAGCGATGGACCTTGTCCTACCAATCTATCCCTCTAGGGGCATGCGTAGTAGTACTTTGCTTCGAGGGCTAATAAACTTTCGCAATAAGTATGTGAGTTCTTTATGACTAATGTGAGTCCATGGATTATAAGCACTCTCACCCTTCCGCAATTTGCTAGCCTCTTCGGTACCGTGCATTGCCCTTTCTCACATCGAGAGTTGGTGCAAACTTCGCCGGTGCATCCAAACCCCATGATATGATACGCTCTATCACACATAAGCCTCCTTATATCTTCCTCAAAACAGCCACCATACCTACCTATCATGGCATTTCCATAGCCATTCCGAGATATATTGCCATACAACTTCCACCGTTCCATTTTTTATGACACACATCGTCATTGTCATATTGCTTTGCATGATCATATAGCTGACATAGTATTTGTGGCTTAGCCACCATTCATCACTTTTATACATGTTATGCTAGCATCATTGCACATCCTGTTACACTGCCAGAGGCATTCATATAGAGTCATATTTTTGTTCTAGTATTGAGTTGTAATGTTGAGTTATAAGTAAATAAAAGTGTGATGATCATCATTATTAGAGCATTGTCCCAGTGAGGAAAGGATGATGGAGACCATGATTCCCCCACAAGTCGGGATGACACTCCAGACAAAAAAAAGAGGCGAAAAAGAGCCATGAAAAAAAAATGAATGAGAGAAAAAGAGAGAAGGGGCAATGTTACTATCCTTTTTCCACACTTGTGCTCCGGAGTAGCACCATGTTTTTCATATAGAGAGTCTCCTATTTTGTCACTTTCATATACTAGTGGGAATTTTTCATTATAGAACTTGGCTTGTATATTCCGATGACGGGCTTCCTCAAAAGGCCCGAGGTATTCATGAGCAAGCAAGTTGGATGCACACCCACTTAGTTTTCATGTTGAGCTTTCATATACTTATAGCTCTTAGTGCATCCGTTGCATCGCAATCCCAACTCCTCGCATTGACATCAATTGATGGGCATCTCCATAGCCCGTTGATTAGCCTCGTTGATGTGAGACTATCTTCTTATTTTTGACTTCCCCTTATTGATCTCTACCACCACACTCTATTCCACCCATAGTGCTATATCCATGGCTTGCGCTCATGTATTGCGTGGGAGTTGAAAAAGCTGAAGCACGTTAAAAAGTATGAACCAATTGCTCGGCTTGTCATCGGGGTAGTGCATGATAAATACTTTGTGTTAAGAAGATGGAGCATGATAGAATTGTATGATTTTGTAGGGATAATGTTCTTTAGCATTTTTATTTTGAAAGACATGATTGTTTATTAGTATGCCTGAGTATTGATGTCTTTATATCAAATTATAGACTATTGCTTTGAATCATTCGGATCTTATTATTCAAACCGTAAGAGAAAGATTACATGATGAAACATGATAGGTAGCATTCCACATCAAAAATTCTGTTTTTATCATTTACCTACTCGAGGACGAGCAGGAATTAAGCTTGGGGATGCTTGATACATCTCCAACGTATCTATAATTTTTGATTGTTCCATGCTATTATAGTATCAATCTTGGATGTTTTATATGCAATTATATGCCATTATATATCATTTTTTGGGACTAACCTATTAACTCAGTGCCCAGTGCCAGTTGCTATTTTTTGCTTGTTTTTGCCTTTTCAGAAAATCATTATCAAAAAGTGTCCAAACGAGAAAAAAATCTTTGGATTAATTTTTTCTGGACCAGAAGAGACCCAGGAAGCTTCAGGAGAAGACCAGAAGAGCCACGAGGAGGTGGCAAGCCTGGATGGCGCGCCCCAGGGGGGTGGCCGTGCCTCCCAGGCTTGTGGGCCCCTCGTGGCACCTCTTAACCTAATTCCTTCGCTATAAATTCACAAATATTCCAAAACCAACAGAGAGACAGAAGAGAAAACCTTTCCGCCGCCGCAAGCCTCTGTTCTTCCATGATCCCATCTGGAGGTCCTTTCCGGTACTCTGCCGGAGGGGGAATCGATCACGGAGGGCTTCTACATCAACCTTGCTGCCCTTCCGATGATGTGTGAGTAGTTTACCACAGACCTACGGGTCCATAGCTAGTATCTAGATGGCTTCTTCTCTCTCTTTGATCTTCAATACCATCTTCTCCTCGATGTTCTTGGAGTTCTATCTGATGTAATCTTCTTTTGCGGTGTGTTTGTTGGGATCCGATGAATTGTGAGTTTATGATCAGATTATTCATGAGAAATATTTGAGTCTTCTCTGAACTCTTTTATGCATGATTGTTATAGCTTTGTATTTATCTCCGATCTATCGATTTGGTTTGGCCTACTAGATTGATTTATCTTGCAATGGGAGAAGTGCTTTGTGATGGGTTCAATCTTGCGGTGATCAATCCCAGTGACAGAAGGGGACATGACACGTATTTGTATTGTTGACATTAAGGATAAAAAGATGGGGTTCAATCATATTGCTTGAGTTTACTTTGTCTACATCATGTCATCTTGCTTAAGGCGTTACTCTGTTTCATACTTAATACCCTAGATGCATGCTGGATAGCGGTCGATGGGTGGAGTAATTGTAGTAGATGCAGGCAGGAATCGGTCTACTTGTCTCGGACATGATCCCTATTGATACGTCCATTTTGCATCATGTTTTGCTACTATTATTTATAGTGTTTTTGATCAATATAACACTTTGTGGAACAATTCTAATGCCTTTTCTCTCTTAATATGCAAGATTTACACAAGGAGGGAGATTGGCGGCAGCTCGAATTCTGGACCTAAAAAAGCTATGTCAGAGATACCTATTATGAACATCTCCAAATGAGCTGAAATTTCACGGAGAATTATTTTGGAATAAATAAAAAACACTGGAATCAAGAAGTACCAGAGGGGGCCACCCAGGTGCCCACGAGGCACCAGGGCCCGCCACCCCCCAGGCGCGCCCTGGTACCTCATGGGGGCCCTAGCCATCCTCTGGCCCCCATTTTCGGGTATATAAGTCATTTTTCCCTAGAAAAAATAGAGAGAAGACTTTTGGGATGGTGCGCCGCCGTCTCGAGGCGGAATTTGGGCAGGAGCACTTTTGCTCTCCGTCGGAGAGATTCTGCCAGAGTACTTCCCTCCGGGAGGGGGAAATCGTCGCCATCGACATCACCAGCGATCCTCTCATCGTAGGAGGACTAATCTTCATCAACATCTTCACCAGCACCATCTCATCTCAAACCCTAGTTCTTCTCTTGTATTCAATCTTTATCTCAAAACCTCAGATTGGTACTTGTGGGTTGCTAGTAGTGTTGATTACATCTTGTAGTTGATGCTAGTTGGTTTATTTGGTGGAAGATTATATGTTCAGATCTATTATGCTATTCAATACCCCTCTGATCTTGGACATGATTATGTTTTGTGAGTAGTTACTTTTGTTCTTGAGGACATGGGAGAAGTCTTGTCATAAGTAATCATGTGAATTTGGTATTCATTCGATATTTTGATGATATGCATGTTGTTGATTCCCTTAGTGGTGTCGTGTGAACGTCGACTACATGACACTTCACCATATTTGGGCCTAAGGGAATGCATTGTGGAGTAGTAATTAGATGATGCGTTGCTAGAGTGACAGAAGCTTAAACCCTAGTTTATGCGCTATTCCGTAAGGGGTTGATTTGGATCCATATGTTTAATGCTATGGTTAGAGTTATCTTACTTCTTCTTTCGTAGTTGCGGATGCTTGCGAGAGGGGGTAATCATAAGTGGGAGGTTTGTTCAAGTAAGAACAGCACCCAAGCACCGGTCCACCCACATATCAAATTATCAAAGTAGCGAATGTGAATCAAACAAACATGATGAAAGTGACTAGATGAAATTCCCATGTGTCCTCGAGAACGCTTTACTTACTATAAGAGATCGTTCCGGCTTGTCCTTTGCTACAAAAAGGATTGGGCCACCTTGCTGCACTCTTTGTTACTATTGCTACTTGTCACTTGTTACAAATTATCTTGCTATCAAACTACGTGTTACCGATAACTTCAGTGCGTGCAGAAAACCGCTTGTCATTTCCTTCTGCTCCTCATTGGGTTTGCACTCTTACTTATCGAAAGGACTAAGACTGATCCCCTATACTTGTGGGTCATCAAGACTCTTTTCTGGCACCGTTGCCGGGGAGTGAAGCGCCTTTGGTGAGTGTAATTTGGTAAGGAAACATTTATATTACGTGCTGAAATTTACTGTTGCTTATCACTGTGGAAAGTAATCCTTTGAGGGGTTTGTTCGGGGTATCTTCACCTCGACCGGAAACACAAATAGTTGCTCCTCAACCTACTGCACCTACTGAAAATATTTATTACGAGATTCCTCCGGGTATGATAGAGAAACTGCTAGCTAATCCTTATGCAGGAGATGGAACGGTACATCCTGATATGCACTTGTTCTATGTGGATGAAATTTGTGGATTGTTTAAGATTGCAGGTTTATCCGGAGATGGAGTTCAGAAGAAAGTATTCCCTTTATCTTTGGAGGGAAAGGCATTAATGTGGTATAGGCTATGTGATGATACTGATACATGGGACTGGAACCGATTGAAACTAGAATTCCATCAGAAATTTTATCCTATGCATTTGGTTCATCGTGATCGGAATTATATATATAATTTTTGGCCTCGTGAAGGAGAAAGCATCGCCCAAGCTTGGGGGAGGCTTAAGTACATGATGTACACATGCCCCAATCATGAGCTCTCAAAAGAAATTATCTTACAGAATTTTTATGCTCGGCTTTCTCATGATAATCAAACTACGCTCGATTCTTCTTCGACTGGCTCCTTTATGAAGAAAACTATTGAATTCAGATGGGATCTTCTGGAAAGAATTAAACGCCACTCTGAAGATTGGGAACTCGACAAAGGTAATGAGTCAGGTATAATACTTAAGTTCGATTGTGTTAAATCTTTTATGGCCACCGATGCTTTTCATAAGTTTAGCACTAAATATGGACTTGACTCTGAGATAGTAGCTTCCTTTTGTGAATCATTTGCTACTCATGTTGATCTCCCTAAGGAGAACTGGTTTAAATATCATACCCCTGTTAAAGAAAAGATTGAGGAACCTGTTAGTGTTAAAGAAGAAACAATTGTTTACCATGTTGATCCAGTTGTGCCTACTGCTTATATTGAGAAACCACCCTTTCCTGTTAGGATTAAGGAACATGCTAAAGCTTCAACTGTCGTTAACAAAAGTAATATTAGAGCACCTAGACCCTCTGAACAAATTAAAGTTGAACCTGATATTGCTATGGTTAAAGATCTCTTAGTCGATAATATAGATGGGCATGTTATTTACTTTGTGAGGAGGCTGCTAGAATTGCTAAACCTGTTAGAAATGAACGAGATATGTTAGACAAGAACAAGCCCGTAGTTGGCATGCCTGTTATTTCTGTTAAGATTGGAGATCATTGCTATCATGGCTTGTGTGATATGGGTGCTAGTGTGAGTGCTATTCCATTTTCTCTATATCAAGAAGTAATGCATGATATTGCACCTGTTGAAATTGAAGATATTGATGTTACTATTAAGCTTGCCAATAGAGACACTATTACACCACTTGGGATTGTTAGAGATGTTGAAGTCTTGTGTGGTAAAATCAAATACCCTACTGATTTCCTAGTACTTGGTTCACAACAAGATAATTTTTGTCCCATTATATTTGGTAGACCTTTCTTGAATACCGTTAATGCTGAAATTGATTGTGTTAAAGAAAAGGTTCGAGTCAAGTTTGGTGATATATCTCATGAATTTAATTTCTCCAAGTTTCGTAGACAACCTCATGATAAAGAATTGCCTAGTAAGGATGAAATTATTGGTCTTGCTTCTATTGCCGTACCTCCTACTGATCCGTTAGAACAATATTTGCTAGACCACGAAAACGATATGCATATGAATGAAAGAAATAAAATAGATAAGATGTTCTTTGATCAACCACCTATCCTTAAACACAATTTGCCTGTTGAAACTCTTGGAGGCCCTCCTCCACCTAAAGGTGATCCTGTATTTGAATTGAAGCAATTGCCTGATACATTGAAATATGCTTATCTTGATGAAAAGAAGATATATCCTGTTATTATTAGTGCTAACCTTTCAGCGCATGAAGAAAAGAGATTACTAAAAACTCTGAGGAAGCACCGTGCTACTATTGGATATACTCTTGATGATCTTAAGGGCATTAGTCCCACTCTATGTCAGCACAAAATTAATATGGAGCCTGATGCTAAACTAGTTGTCGGCCACCAACGACGATTAAATCCTAAGATGAAAGAGGTGGTAAGAACTGAAATATTAAAGCTTCTGGAAGCAGGTATAATCTATCCCATAGCTGATAGTAGATGGGTAAGTCCCGTTCATTGTGTCCCTAAGAAAGGAGGTATTACCGTTCTTCCTAATGATAAAAATGAACTCATTCCACAAAGAATTGTAACTGGTTATAGGATGGTAATTGATTTTAGAAAATTAAACAAAGCTACTAGAAAAGATCATTACCCCTTACCTTTTATTGATCAAATGTTAGAAAGATTATCTAAGCATACACACTTTTGTTTTCTAGATGATTATTCTGGTTTTTCTCAAATACCCGTATTACAACCCGATCAAGAGAAAACCACCTTCACTTGTCCTTTTGGAACTTATGCTTATAGACGTATGCCTTTTGGTTTATGCAATGCACCTACTACCTTTCAAAGATGTATGACTGCTATATTCTCTGACTTTTGTGAAAAGATTGTTGAGGTGTTCATGGATGATTTTTCCGTTTACAGCACTTCTTTTGATGATTGCTTAAGCAACCTTGATCGAGTTTTGCAGAGATGTGAAGAAACTAATCTTGTCTTGAATTGGGAGAAGTGCCACTTTATGGTGAATTAAGGCATTGTCTTGGGGCATAAAATTTCTGAAAGAGGTATTGAAGTTGATAAAGCTAAGGTTGATGCTATTGAGAAAATGCCATGTCCTAAAGATATTAAAGGTATAAGAAGTTTCATTGGTCATGCTGGTTTCTATAGGAGATTTATTAAAGACTTTTCTAAAATTTCTAGGCCTCTTACCAAACTTTTGCAAAAAGATGTTCCATTTGTTTTTGATGATGATTGTCTAGAAGCCTTTGAAACACTTAAGAAAGCCTTAACCACTGCACCTATTGTCCAACCACCTGTATGGATCTTGCCTTTTGAAATTGTGTGTGATGCTAGTGATTATGCTGTTGGTGCTGTTCTAGGACAGAGAGTTGATAAGAAATTAAATGTTATCCATTATGCTAGTAAAACTCTAGACAGTGCCCAAAGAAATTATGCTACTACTGAAAAAGAATTTCAAGCAGTTGTGTTTGCATATGATAAATTCAGATCTTACATAGTTGATTCTAAAGTAACTGTTCACACCGATCATGCTGTTATTAAATATCTTATGGAAAAGAAATATGCTAAACCTAGACTCATTAGGTAGGTTTTATTGCTATAAGAATTTGACTTGCATATTACTGATAGGAAGGGAGCTGAGAATCCCGTAGCAGATAATTTGTCTAGAATGAAAAATGTTCTTGATGACCCACTACCTATTAATGATGATTTTCCCGATGAACAATTAGCTGTCATAAATGCTTCTCGTAATACTCTTTGGTATGCAGACTATGCTAATTACATTGTTGCTAAATACATACCACCTAGTTTCACATACCAACAAAACAAAAAGTTCTTCTTTGATTTAAGACATTACTTCTGGGATGACCCACATCTTTATAAAGAAGGAGTAGATGGTATTATTAGACGTTGTATACCTGAGCATGAACAGGAACAAATCCTACGGAAGTGTCATTCCGAGGCTTACGGAGGACACCATGCGGGAGACAGAACTGCACATAAGGTATTACAATCTGGTTTTAATTGGCCTACTCTTTTCAAGGATGCTCATAAGTTTGTCTTATCTTATGATGACTGTCAAAGAATTGGTAATGTTGGTAGACGTCAGGAAATGCCTATGAATTATTCACTTGCTATTGAACCATTTGATGTTTGGGGATTTGATTATATGGGACCTTTTCCTAAATCCAATGGGTATACACATATTTTAGTTGCTGTTGATTACATTACTAAGTGGGTAGAAGCTATTCCAACTAGTAGTGTTGATCATAACACTTCTATTAAAATGCTTAAAGAAGTTATTTTCCCAAGGTTCGGAGTCCCTAGATATTTGATGACTGATGGTGGTTCACATTTTATTCATGGTGCATTCCGTAAATTGCTTGCTAAATATGATGTCAATCATAGAATTGCATCTCCCTATCACCCTCAAACTAGTGGTCAAGTTGAATTGAGTAATAGAGAAATAAAATTAATTTTGCAAAAAACCGTCAGTAGATCTAGAAAGAATTGGTCTAAGAAACTTGACGATGCATTATGGGCATATAGAACTGCGTATAAAAATTCTATGGGTATGTCTCCTTATAAAATGGTTTATGGAAAAGCATGTCATTTACCTCTTGAGTTAGAACATAAAGCATATTGGGCAATTAAGGACCTAAATTATGATTTTAAACTTGCCGGTGACAAGAGGTTATTTGATATTAATTAGATGAATGGAGAACCCAAGCTTATGAAAATGCCAAATTGTTTAAAGAAAAAGTTAAAAGATGGCATGATAGAAGAAATCAAAAACGGGAATTTAAAGTAGGTGAGCAAGTTCTATTGTACAATTCTCGTTTGAGATTCTTTGCAGGAAAACTTCACTCTAAATGGGAAGGATTGTATATCATCGAAGAAGTTTATCGCTCCGGAGCCATCAAAATAAACAACTCCGAAGGCACTAATCCGAGAGTGGTGAATGGGCAAAGAATCAAGCACTATATTTCAGGTACTCCCATTAATGTTGAAACTAATATTATTGAAAAAATTACACCGGAGGAATACATAAGAGAGACCTTCCGGAACACTCCAGAACCCTGAAAAGGAAGAGGTATGTGATACGGTAAGTAAACCGACTCTAAAAATTCCATAAAAATACTTTCTGTCAGTTTTGGAATATTTAAAAAATACAAAAATAAGAAACAGCCGAGGGGACCCACCTGGTGCCCACGAGGCACCAGGGCGCGCCACCCCCCCCCCCCCCCCCAGGCGCGCCCTAGTAGCTCGTGGGCCCCACGTGAGCCCTCCCGACTCCGTTTTCTTCTGGATTACTTGTTTTGCAAGATAAAAATTATTTATATATACTACCAGACCTTTTGACCACCGTATCGCAGAAATATCCTCTGTTCTTGTTTCGTGCTATTTTCCTGGCAGATCCGAAAGTATGTCTTCTCAAGACTCAGATGGGGAGAGCTTCGTATCACACTATGTTGCAAATCCAAAGACCTATGGGGATATAGACCCCTATGGATGGTCCGAGGAGGAGGAGAAAGATGCCAACGTAAAGGGGACGGAAGATGCGAGTTCGGATGAAGACGATGCCCCTCTACCTCAACCTGGAGATATGCATGTGGAGTTCAAAAAGTCGAGCGTCCCAAACACAGTAAATAAGTCTAAGATCCAATTTATCCCGTCCCGTTTTCTGCAGGAGAGCAAGGAGGCATTATGTAAAAAGGTATTGAAGCTTGAGCAAGAAGTCGATGATTTGAGGGAGGAAAATTTTATCCTCAAACATAAGCTGGACAAGCCCGCCACACCACCACCACCATCACCGAAGAAGGAGACTTGAGCACATGGGTATGGGCACTCCCCTTGGCTTGTGCCAAGCTTGGGGGAGGTGCCCCGGTATCGTATGACCATCACTTTTATTATCTTTACCTATTTTTAGTTCGATCCTTAGTTATTTCATGATTTAGTTGAATAAAAGTTTAGTATGATCTATTTTCGAGTGTTAGCTTCGTGATCTATCTATCTATGTAATCGAGTTGAGAGTTATATAATAAAGAGTAGTTTGAGTTTTTGCTTCTTTACTTTCATGTTCAAATTCTAGCAATGAAAATAATGAAAAAGATCATATGCTAATATTATGGAAAGTAATGACATTACATAAAGAAAAGTATAAGTGGTAAAATTTATTGGAAGTTAACAAGCATAGCATTAGTCAATGATGCAATTCATGAAAAAGTTAATAAGGGAAGAGAAGATTCACATGCAAATATACTATCTTGGACATCTTTTATGATTGTGAGCCCCCATTAAGTATTTTATGTCAAATTGTTGACATTGGACAAGGAAGACAACGTAATGAATTATGTTTGTTCATATTCACATAGAAGTTATATTGTTATAGATCCTCCAACATGTGGTACTTGCCCAATATCTTTGCTAGCCAAAAATCCGCACCAAGTAGAGATACTACTTGTGCATCCAAAACCCTTAAACCCAGTTTCATGTCATGAGAGTTCACTATATCTACCTATGGATTGAATAAGATCCTTCAAGTAAGTTGTCATTGGTGCAAAAAGCAATAAAAATTGCCTCCAAATATGTCTGAACTTTTATTGTAAGGGAAATAAGCTTTGTACGAACTTGTGATGGTAAAGAAATAAAAGCGACAGACTGCATAATAAAGGTTGCTATCACAAGGGGCAATATAAAGTGACATTCCTTTGCATTAAGAGCTCTTGCATCCAACAACAAAAAGCGCATGACAACCTCTGCTTCCCTCTATGAAGGGCCTATCCTTTACTTTTATGTATTTACTTTTTATGCAAGAGTCAATAGTGTTCTCCCCTATTTCCTTTTTATTTTTCTCCTTTGTAAGCATCATGTGGTGGGGAAATATCTAGGCATATATATCCAGTTGGATATGAGTGATCCTGAGTTATTGTTGTTGACATCACCCTTGAGGTGAATAAGTTGGGAGGCGAAATCACAAGCCCCTATCATTCTATGTGTCTGGCTGAAACTTTGTGCTCCATATATATGTCATGAGTGTTAGCAATCATAGAAGACTAAATGATGGTTGAGTATGTGGACCTGCTGAAAAGCTCCTACATGAGACCCTTCCTGAAAATATGATGAATTGCAATTGCATTGTTGACTGAGAATATAGTTTGTTAGTTTTCAAGAAAGTTTATGCCTTATACTCCATTGTTATGATGAATTGTTACTTGCTCGTGAGAAGTTTATGATAATAAATATTGCTGTTATAACAATGATCATGATGCTACTATGTCTGTATTTTGTTTTTATCGACACCTCTCTCTCTCTAAACATGTGGACATGAT
Organism: Elymus sibiricus; assembly: GCA_039707655.1. Classification (NCBI taxonomy): domain Eukaryota; kingdom Viridiplantae; phylum Streptophyta; class Magnoliopsida; order Poales; family Poaceae; genus Elymus; species Elymus sibiricus. The sequence goes on along the minus strand of CM077676.1, from coordinate 200,320,594 downwards.
TATCGATATCGGCTTTCGCATGAGGACTAGCGAGGTCTAAGCTTGGGGGAGTTGATATGTCCATTTTGCATCATGTTTTGCTACTGTTATTTATAGTGTTTTTGATCAATATAACACTTTGTGGAACAATTCTAATGCCTTTTCTCTTTTAATATGCAAGATTTACACAAGGAGGGAGATTGCCGGTAGCTGGAATTCTGGACATAAAAAAGCTATGTCAGAGATACCTATTCTGCACATCTCCAAATGAGCTGAAATTTCATGGAGATTTATTTTGGAATAAATAAAAAATATTGGAGAAAAGAAGTACCAGAGGGGGCCACCCAGGTGCCCACGAGGCACCAGGGTGCGCTACCCCCCCCCCCCAGGCGCGCCCTGGTACCTCGTGGGGCCCCTGGCCATCCTCTGGCCCCCATTTTCTCGTATATAAGTCATTTTGACCTAGAAAAAATAGAGATAAGACTTTCGGGATGGTGCGCCGCCGTCTCGAGGCGAAACTTGGGCAGGAGCACTTTTGCTCTCTAGCGGAGAGATTCTGCCGGAGATACTTCCCTCCGGGAGGGGAAAATCGTCGCCATCGACATCACCAGCGATCCTCTCATCGTGGGAGGACTAATATTCATCAACATCTTCAGCAGCACCATCTCATCTCAAACCCTAGTTCATCTCTTGTATTCAATCATTGTCTCAAAACCTCATATTGGTACCTGTGGGTTGCTAGTAGTGTTGATTACATCTTGTAGTTGATGCTAGTCGGTTTATTTGGTGGAAGATTATATGTTCAGATCTATTATGCTATTCAATACCCTTCTGATCTTGGACATTATTATGTTTTGTGAGTAGTTACTTTTGTTCTTGAGGACATGGGAGAAGTCTTGTCATAAGTAATCATGTGAATTTGGTATTCGTTCGATATTTTGATGATATGTATGTTGTTGATTCCCTTAGTGGTGTCGTGTGAACGTCGACTACATGACACTTCACCATATTTGGGCCTAAGGGAATGAATTTTGGAGTAGTAATTAGATGATGGGTTGCTAGAGTGACAGAAGCTTAAACCCTAGTTTATGCGCTATTCTGTAAGGGGCTGATTTGGATCCATATGTTTAATGCTATGGTTAGAGTTATCTTAATTCTTCTTTCGTAGTTGTGGATGCTTGCGAGAGGGGGTAATCATAAGTGGGAGGTCTGTTCAAGTAAGAACAGCACCCAAGCACTGGTCCACCCACATATCAAATTATCAAAGTAGCGAACGCGAATCAAACAAACATGATGAAAGTGACTAGATGAAATTCCCATGTGTCCTCGAGAACGCTTTACTTACTATAAGAGATCGTTCCGGCTTGTCCTTTGCTACAAAAAGGATTGGGCCACCTTGCTGCACTCTTTGTTACTATTGCTACTTGTCACTTGTTACAAATTATGTTGCTATCAAACTACTCGTTACCGATAATTTCAGTGCTTGAAGAAAACACCTTGCTGAAAACCGCTTGTCATTTCCTTCTGCTCCTCGTTGGGTTCGACACTCTTACTTATTGAAAGGACTACGATTGATCCCCTATACTTGTGGGTCATCACCTATATACATGATCATTGCCATGAATCCGTCATAATTATTTGCTTTTCTATCAATTGCCCAACAGTAATTTGTTTACCCACCGTATGCTATGTATTCGAGAGAGAAGCCTCTAGTGAAAACTATGGTCCCCCGGTCTACTTTATCATATATTAAAAACCTAAAAATACCTTGCTGCAATTTATTTACTTTTATTTTTATTAGTATTTTAGTTTATCTGTTTACCTCGATAAGATTTAATCCTTACAAATAACCGCTAATAAGAGGATTGACAACCCTCTTATTTGCGTTGGGTGCAAGTGTTTGGTCTTGTGTGTGCAGGTGCGCTTAACGGAATTTTGCTTGGTTCTCCTAATGGATTGATAACCTTGGTTCTAAACTGAGGGAAATACTTATCTCTACTATACTGCATCATCCTCTCCTCTTCGGGGAAATACCAACACAGACTACAAGTAGCAACAACTTACTTGAAGGATCTTATTCAATCCATAGGTAGATATAGTGGACTCTCATGACATGAAACTGGGTTTAAGGGTTTTTGGAAGCACAAGTAGTATCTCTACTTAGTATAGAATTTTTGGCTAGCAAAAGATAGGGGGCAAGCACCACATGTTAGAGGATCCAAAACAATATAACTTCTATGTGAATATAAGCAAACATAACTCATTACGTTGTCTTCCTTGTCCAAAGTCGACTAATTGACATAGAATATTTAATGGGGGCTCACAATCATAGAAGATGTCCAAGATAGTATATTTATATGTGAGACCTCTCTTCCTTAATTACTTTTTCATGAATTGCAACAATGGCCAATGCTATGTTTGTCAAATTCCAACATTTTTTATCAATTATACTTCTTTTATGTGAAGTCACCACTCCCCATGGGATTAGCATATGATCTTACTTTTTATTCTCTTTATTTTATTTCCAAGATTGGATCAACAAAAGCAAAACACTCAACTCAAACTACTCTTTATTATATAACTTTCACACACGATTACATAGATAGATAGACCACGAAGCAAGCACTCGAAACTAGATCATACTAAAGATTTATTCTTCTAAATCATGAAATAACTAAGGATCGAACTAATATAGATAATGATGATAAAAGTGATGGTGATATGATACCGGGGCACCTCCCCCAAGCTTGGCACAAGCCAAGGGTGGTGCCCATACCCATGTACTCAAGTCTCCTTCTTCGGTGATGGTGGTGATGAAGTGATAGGCTTGTCCTTTGCCTCCCACTTGAGAACACGAATTTCTTCTTTTAATTTGTCATTCTCTCTTTCGAGATCCCAGATTTTGCGATGTAGTTTATCCGGACCTTCCTGCACATGAAGAAAAGGAGTGAATTGAACTTTAGGAACTTTCACCTTGTTAGGTAAGCTGGACCTCTTGAATTCAATGTGCATATCTCCTGGTTGAGGCAATGGGGGATCCTCGTCCTCCTCGCTACAACGACCTTGCTTTTCCCTCAAATCAGCATCTTCCTCTTCATCAGTTATCCAACCGTAGGGGTCAGTGTCCCCATAGACTCTGGGGTTTGCAATAAGATGAGAGACATAGCTTTCCTCATCCGAATCCTGAGATGACATGGCACTTGACCTCGAGAGTCTGACAGAAAATAGCATGAAACAAGAACAGAAGGGAAACTTGTGATACAGTGGTCAAAACACCCATGAGTATATATAAAGAATTTTTATCATGCAAAACAAGTATACGAGAGGAAAACGGAGTCGGGAGGGCACACGAGGGGCCCACAAGGCATCACGACGCGCCCCGGGGGGTCGCGCCCTGTTGCCTTGTGGGCGACTCGTGGGTCCCCTCGGATGTTTCTTATTTTTGTAATTTTTCTAATATTCCAAAACGGACAGAAATATTTTTTATGGAATTTTTGGAGTCGGTTTACTTACCGTATCACATACCTACCCCTTTTCAGGGCTATGGAGCATTCCGGAAGGACTCTTTGATGTGTTCCTCCGGTGTCATTGTCTGAATAATATTAGTTTCAACATTAATGGGGGTACCTGAGATATAATGCTTAATTCTTTGTCCATTCACCACTCTCGGGTTGGTGCCTTCGGAGTTGTTGATTTTGATAGCTCCAGAGCGGTAAACTTCTTCGATGATATATGGTCCTTCCCATTTAGAGAGAAGTTTTCCTGCAAAAAATCTGAAATGAGAGTTGTACAATATAACTTTCTCAGTCACTTTAAATTCCCGTTTTTGGATTCGTTTATCATGCCATCTTTTGACCTTTTCTTTAAATAACTTGGCATTTTCATAGGCTTGGGTTCTCCATTCATCTAGAGAGCTAATATCAAATAACCTCTTTTCACCGGCAAGTTTGAAATCATAGTTAAGTTCTTTTATTGCCCAATATGCCTTATGTTCTAACTCAAGAGGTAAATGACATGCTTTTCCATAAACCATTTTATATGGAGACATACCCATAGGATTCTTATAAGCAGTTCTGTAGGCCCATAATACATCATCAAGTTTCTTAGACCAATTTTTCCTGGATCTATTAACGGTCTTTTGCAAAATTAATTTTATTTCTCTATTACTCAATTTGAGTTGACCACTAGATTGAGGATGATAAGGAGTTGCAATTCTATGATTAACATCATATTTAGCAAGCAATTTACGGAAAGCACCATGAATAAAATGTGAGCCACCATCAGTCATCAAGTATCTAGGGACTCCAAACCTCAGAAATATAACTTCTTTAAGCATTTTAATAGAAGTGTTATGATCAGCACTACTAGTTGGAATAGTTTCTACCCACTTAGTAACGTAATCAACAGCAACTAAAATATGTGTATACCCGTTGGATTTAGGAAAAGGTCCCATATAATCAAAACCCCAAACATCAAATGGTTCAATAACAAGTGAATAATTCATAGGCATTTCCTGACGTCTACCAACATTACCAATTCTTTGACATTCATCACAAGAAAGGACAAACTTACGTGCATCTTTGAAGAGAGTAGGCCAATAAAAACCAGATTGTAATACCATGTGTTCAGTTCTGTCCCCCGCATGGTGTCCTCCGTATGCCTCGGAGTGACACTTCCGTAGGATTTGTTCATGTTCATGCTCAGGTACACAACATCTAATAATACCATCTACTCCTTCTTTATATAAATGTGGGTCATCCCAAAAGTAATGCCTTAAGTCAAAGAAGAACTTTTTCTTTTGTTGGTATGTGAAACTAGGTTGTATATATTTAGCAACAATATAATTAGCATAGTCTGCATACCACGGAGTGTTACGAGAAACATTTATCACAGCTAATTGTTCATCAGGGAAATCATCATTAATAGGAAGTTGGTCATCAAGAACATTTTCCATTCTAGACAAATTATCTACTACGGAATTCTCAGCTCCCTTTCTATCAACAATATGCAAATCAAATTCTTGTAGCAAAAGAACCCACCTAATAAGTCTACGTTTAGCATCTTTCTTTTCCATAAGATATTTTATAGCAGCATGATCAGTGTGAATAGTAACTTTGGAATCCACAATGTAAGATCTGAATTTATCACATGCAAACACAACTGCTAAAAATTATTTCTCAGTAGTAGCATAATTTCTTTGACCACTGTCTAGAGTTTTACTAGCATAATGAATAACGTTCAATTTCTTATCAACACATTGTCCTAGAACATCACCAACAGCATAATCACTAGCATCACACATAATTTTCAAAGGGCAAGTTCCAATCTGGTGGTTGAACAATAGGTGCAGTAATTACGGCTTTCATAAGTATTTCAAAGGCTTATATGCAATCATCATCAAAGACAAATGGAACATCCTTTTGCAAAAGATTAGTAAGAGGCCTAGAAATTTTAGAGAAGTCTTTTATAAACCTTATATAGAAACCAGCATGACCGAGGAAACTTCTTATACCTTTGATATCTTTAGGGCATGGCATTTTCTCAATTGCATCAACTTTAGCTTTATCAACTTCAATACCTCTTTCAGAAATTTTATGCCCAAGGACTATACCTTCATTCACCATAAAGTGGTACTTCTCCCAATTCAAGACAAGATTACTTTCTTCACATCTCTGCAAAACTCGATCAAGGTTACTTAAGCAATCATCAAAAGAAGTTTCGTAAACGGAAAAATCATCCATGAAAACCTCAACAATCTTTTCACAAAAGTCACAGAATATAGTAGTCATACATCTTTGAAAGGTAGCAGGTGCATTACATAAACCAAAAGGCATACGACGGTAAGCATAGGTTCCAAATGGACAAGTAAATGTGGTTTTCTCTTGATCTTCTGGTGATACGGGTATTTGAGAGAAACCACAATAACCATCTAGGAAGCAAAAGTGTTTATGCTTAGATAATCTTTCTAACATTTGATCAATAAAAGGCAAGGGGTAATGATCTTTCCTAGTAGCTTTGTTTAATTTTCTGAAATCAATTACCATCCTATAACCAGTTACAATTCTTTGTGGGATGAGCTCATTTTTATCATTAGGAACAACAGTAATACCCATCTACTATCAGCTATGGGATAAATTATACCTGCCTCCAGAAGCTTTAATATTTCAGTCCTTACCACATCCTTCATTTTAGGATTCAACCTTCTTTGATGATCAACAACGGGTTTAGCATCGGGCTCCATATGAATTTTATGCTGACATAAAGTGGGACTAATGCCCTTAAGATCATCGAGAGTATATCCAATAGCAGCACGATGCTTCTTCAGAGTTTTAAGTAATCTCTTTTCTTCATGCTTTGAAAGGTTAGCACTAATAATAACATGATATATCTTCTTTTCATCAAGATAAGCATATTTAAGCGTATCGGGTAATTGCTTTAATTCAAACACAGGATCACTCTTCGGTGGAAGAGGATCTTCAAAGTTTTGACAGGCAAATTATGTTTAAGGATAGGTGCTTGCTTAAAGAACAACTCATCTATTTCATTTCTTTCATTCATATGCATATCATTTTCATGGTCTAGCAAATATTGTTCTAAAGGATCAGTAGGAGGCACAGCAATAGAAGCAAGACCTATAATTTCATCTTTATTGGGTAATTCTTTATCATGAGTTTGTCTACGAAACTTAGAGAAATTAAATTCATGCGATATATCACCAAACTTAACCCTAACTTTCTCTTTAACACAATCAATTTCAGCATTAACGGTATTCAAGAAGGGTCTACCAAATATAATGGGACAAAAATTATCTTGTTGTGAACCAAGCACTAGGAAATCAGTAGGGTATTTGATTTTACCACACAAGACTTCAACATCTCTAGCAATCCCAAGTGGTGTAATAGTATCTCTGTTCGCAAGCTTAATAGTAACATCAATATCTTCAATCTCAACAGGTGCAATATCATGCATTACTTCTTGATATAAAGAAAATGGAATAGCACTCACACTAGCACCCATATCACACAAACCATGATAGCAATGATCTCCAATCTTAACAGAAACAACAGGCATGCCAACTACGGGCTTGTTCTTATCTAGCATATCTCGTTCATTTTTAACAGGTTTGGCAATTCTAGCAGCCTCATCACAAAAGTAAATAACATGCCCATCAATATCATCAACCAAAAGATCTTTAACCATTGCAATATTAGGTTCAACTTTAATTTGTTCGGAAGGTCTAGGTGTTCTTATGTTACTTTTGTTAACCATGGTTGAAACTTTAGCATGTTCCTAATCCTAACAGGGAAAGGAGGTTTCTCAATATAAGCAGTAGGCACAACTGGATCAACATTGTAAACAATTGTTTCTTCTTTAACACTAATAGGATCTTCATTTAATTCAATAGGTGGATGATATTTGATTCGTCTCCATCGTATCTACTTTTCCAAACACTTTTGCTCTTGTTTTGGCCCCTAATTTGAATGATTTGAATGGAACTAACCCGAACTGACGCTGTTTTCAGCAGAATTGCCATGGTGTTATTTTTTGTGCAGAAATAAAAGTTCTTGGAATTAGATGAAACTTTTTGGAGATTTTTTATGGAATATATAAAAAATACTGGAGCCAAAACCTACTGGAGGGGGGCCACTGGCTGCCCACGAGGCACCAGGGCGCGCCACCCCCCCAGGCGCGCCCTGGTACCTCGTGGGGCCCACGTGGCTCCGTCTGACCTAATTCCAACGCTATAAATTCACAATTCCAGAGAAAAAAATAGGAGAGGAAGTTTTATTGCGTTTCACGATACGGAGCCGCCGCCACCTCCTGTTCTTCATCGGGAGGCCAGATCTGGAGTCTGTTTGGGGCTCCGGAGAGGGGGATCTTCCGGCATCGTCATCATCAACCGTCCTTCATCACCAATTTCATGATGCTCACCACCAGGAGTGAGTAATTCCTTCATAGGCTTGCTGGACGGTGATGAGTTGGATGAGATTTATCATGTAATCGAGTTAGTTTTGTTAGGGCTTGATCCCTAGTATCCACTATGTTCTGAGATTGATGTTGCTATGACTTTGCTATGCTTAATGCTTGTCACTAGGGCCCGAGTGCCATGATTCCAGATCTGAACCCTTTATGTTTTCATGAATATATTTGTGTTCTTGATCCGATCTTGCAAGTTATACGCATTGGAACGCTCGGGTGCCGCCGCCTCAGAGGAGGAGCCCCAGGATTGGGACGCTCGGGTGCCGCCGCCTCAGGACTTTCACATGGGACCGGATGGCTACTACGGATGGCCATAGACCAAGCTAGGCAAAAGCCTAAGCTTGGGGGAGTACGTATCTCTCACCGACATTACATTCATGCTCACACATTTAATTCCAATCGTCGGTGTTCATAATTTTTCATTGTATAATCCATGTTAATTTTATTTTTCTCGCTTTCTTCTTGTGTGTTTGAAAATCTTTGAAAAAATCCAAAAATATTTCTCGCTTCTTTTCGGTTTTTCTTTCTAGTTTAATTAGTTGTAGTTTCATAGTAGTAAAAGAAAACCCAAAAAGATTTCCAGTTTCTTCTTTTACTTGTTGGGAGCTTTCCCGTGTAAATAGTTTTTCTTGTTTTTCATTTTTCTTTATTTTGTCTTCTTCAGAAAAACTAAAAACTCCAAAAATATTTCAGCGTGTTTCTCTGAAATTCTTTTATTCTGTTGAGTCATTGTAAGAAGTCCACGATGAAAATGTTGAGTGGCTCTCATATGCATTATTGTTGATCCAGTAAAGAGCCCATATTACCTTGTCTTCTCCTTTGAATAAAATGATTGCAGATTCTAGCTTAGTCCACGGCACTCTTGCACTATTATTATTTTCATATCATTCGGTCGTGCAAGTGAAAGGCAATAATGATGATGATTTGATGAAGTGACTGTGGCAAGGAAAAGAGGGTATGAACTCAACTTGTTCTTTGTTTTTGTAAATATGTTTAACTCAGTATCCATGATTCAGCATGTTATGATTAAACATGTTTGCGATGACAATTAGAGATTATAGTTGCTCATGCCATGCTTAAGTAGCTAGGAGTGCATAATGATTTATCTTGAGTGTCAACATGCATTAAAATTATTGTGATATAGTATGATGATATGGTATCCTCCTCTGAATGTTTCAAGTGGCTTGACTTGGCACATGTTCACGCATGTAGTTGATTCAAAACCAACATAGCCTTCACGATATTTATGTTCATGGTGTTTATATCCTACTCATGCTAGTATTCAATGTTGATTATTCATAATGCATGATTATGACCGTTTTCGCTCTCTAGCTGGTCGCTTCTCAACCTGTTTGCTAGCCTTCGCCTGTACTAAGTGGGAATGCTGCTTGTGCATCAAAACCCTTAAATCTAAAGTTATTCCAGATGAGTCCACTATATCTACCTATATGCGGTATTACTCTGCCGTTCTATGTAAATTTGCATGTGCCACCTCTAAATATTCAAATGAACATCTGTTTTGTGTGCCCGTACCGCTCATGGAACGACAGGGGGCGGTCAGTATCTTCCATGCTAAGCGGGTTATTCTCATGATGAGTCTTGATTCACTTGTCCTTGCACAAGAGGGGTTGGTAATCGGGATGCCCTGTTCCATTATTAAAATTGCAAAATAATAAAACAAACTCCCCCGGAAAGTTGTTGGTATGGAGGGCACCCGAGGATTCGGCTAGCCATGGCTTGTGATTGTTGGTGGAGGGGGAGTAAACTTTACTTTACCGCCTGGGAACCGCCGCTAATGTGTTTAGCATGGAAGATATTGAAAACTCTTGGTCGTGACGTTCACTGGAAAGGCATACCTCCCAAAATTTTACTTATCTCTGATTTAAGCTTCGAGCTCTGGCACCTCTGCAAATCCATGCTTCCCTCTATGAAGGGCCTATCTATTTACTTTTATGCTATTTTACTTTTATTGTTGAGTCATCACCTTCTCAAATAAGCACCAGTCCTGAGAGCACTATTGTCATTCTCATGCATTGTGAATAGTTAATGTTGTGTGCATCATGACTGGATCTCTTCTACCATGAATTACAATGTTTAGTCGCTGCTTGAACTTTGGAGGTGCTCTGCATTTATGTTTTGCGGTCTCAGAAAGGGCTAGCGAGATACCATGTTGTCATATTATATCATGATCATTTTGACAAAGTGTTGGCATTTGATATATCTTATTATGGCTTGCTAGTTGATTATGCCATTGATATGAGTGAATATAATTTCTAAGAGTTATCATTTGCATGGTTAGTTATAATCTTTGCTGAAAACCTGGGTACTATTTAAGCATATATATAGATACAAGAACAAAAGAGTTTGTAAAAGTTTTTCTTTATCACTTTCAGTTTGTCAACTGAATTGCTTGAGGACAAGCAATGAGTTAAGCTTGGGGGAGTTGATACGTCTCCGTCGTATCTACTTTCCAAACACTTTTGCTCTTGTTTTGGCCCCTAATTTGCATGATTTGAATGGAACTAACCCGGACTGACGCTGTTTTCAGCAGAATTGCCATGGTGTTGTTTTTTGTGCAGAAATAAAAGTTCTTGGAATTAGATGAAACTTTTTGGAGATTTTTTATGGAATATATAAAAAATACTGGAGCCAAAACCTACTGGAGGGGGGCCACTGGCTGCCCACGAGGCACCAGGGCATGCCACCCCCCAGGCGCGCCCTGGTACCTCATGGGGCCCACGTGGCTCCGTCTGACCTAATTCCAATGCTATAAATTCACAATTCCAGAGAAAAAAATAGGAGAGGAAGTTTTATTGCGTTTCACGATACGGAGCCGCCGCCACCTCCTGTTCTTCATCGGGAGGCCAGATCTGGAGTCCGTTTGGGGGTCCGGAGAGGGGGGTCTTCCAGCATCGTCATCATCAACCATCCTTCATCACCAATTTCATGATGCTCACCGCCGGGAGTGAGTAATTCCTTCGTAGGCTTGCTGGACGGTGATGAGTTGGATGAGATTTATCATGTAATCAAGTTAGTTTTGTTAGGGCTTGATCCCTAGTATCCACTATGTTCTGAGATTGATGTTGCTATGACTTTGCTATGCTTAATGCTTGTCACTAGGGCCCGAGTGCCATGATTCCAGATCTGAACCCTTTATGTTTTCATGAATATATTTGTGTTCTTGATCCGATCTTGCAAGTTATAAGCACCTGCTATGTATTATGATCCGCATACCCCAAGGTGACAATAATTGGGATTCTTTCCGGTGATTGCCATAGTTTGAGGAGTTCATGTATTCACTATGTGTTAATGCTTTGTTTCGGTTCTCTATTAAAAGGAGGCCTTAATATCCCTTAGTTTCCTTATGGACCCCGCTGCCACTGGAGGGTAGGACAAAAGATGTCATGCAAGTTCTTATCGCAAGCACGTATGACTATATACGGAATACATGCCTACATTACATTGATGAATTGGAGCTAGTTCTGTGTCACCCTAGGTTATGACTGTTACATGATGAATGTTATCCAACAATATCACCGATCCAATGCCTACGAGTTTTTCACATATTGTTCTTTGCTAAGTTACTACTGTCACAATTGCTACAAAACTACTGCTGCTACCGTTACTGCTACTGTTACTATTATTGCTACTGCTATCAAACTATCATACTACTGTGCTACTGATCACTCTGCTGCAGATATTTAGTTTCCAGGTGTGGTTGAATTGACAACTCAACTGCTAATACTTGCAAATATTCTTTGGCTCCCCTTGTGTCGAATCAATAAATTTGGGTTGAATACTGTACCCTCGAAAACTATTGCGATCCCCTATACTTGTGGGTTATCAATATTTAAACCATTTCTCCTTAGGGAGATCAACATGAGCGGCAAAAGATTCACAAAAGGTAGCTAATATCTCAGAGTCAAGTCCATATTTAGTACTAAACTTATGAAAAGCATCAGTTTCCATAAAAGATTTGACACAATCAAACTCAAGATTTATACCTGAAACTTTACCATTGTCGATTTCCCAATCTTCAGAGTTATGTTTAATTCTTTCCAGAAGATCCCATCTGCATTCAATAGTTCTCTTCATAAAGGAACCAGCAGAAGAAGTATCGAGCATGGATTGATCATTATGAGAAAGCCGAGCATAAAAGTTTTGAATAATTATTTCTCTTGAGAGCTCATGATTGGGGCATGTGTGCAACATATACTTAAGCCTCCCCCAAGCTTGAGCGATACTTTCTCCTTCACGAGGCCAAAAATTATATATATAATTCCGATCACGATGAACCAAATGCATAGGATAAAATTTCTGGTGGGATTCCAGGTTCAACCGGTTCCAATCCCATGTTTCAGTATCATCACATAGCCTATACCATGTCAATGCCTTTCCCTCCAAAGATAAAGGGAATACTTTCTTATTAACTCCATCTCCGGATAAACCTGCAAGCTTAAATAATCCACATATATCAAGTGCACATCAGGATGCACCGTTCCATCTCCTGCATAAGGATTAGCTAGTAGTTTCTCTATCATACCCGAAGTAATTTCATAATAAATATTTTCAGTAGGTTCAGTAGGTTGAGGAGCAACTCTCAATGCTTCCGGTCGAGGTGAAGATACCCCGAACAAGCCCCTCAAAGGATTACTTTCCATAGTGACAAGTGACAATAAATTTCAGCACGTAATATAAATGTTTCCTTACCAAATTACCAAAGGCGCTTCACTCCCCGGCAACGGCGCCAGAAAAGAGCCTTGATGACCCACAAGTATAGGGGATCAATCATAGTCCTTTAGATAAGTAAGAGTGTCGAACCCAACGAGGAGCAGAAGGAAATGACAAGCGGTTTTCAGCAAGGTATTCTCTGCAAGTACTGAAAGTAGCGGTAACAGATAGTTTCGATAGCAAGATAATTCGTAACAAGTAACAAGCAACACATCTAATAAAGTGCAGCAAGGTGTCCCAATCCTTTTTATAGCAAAGGACAAGCTGGAACGATTTCTTATAATAAGCAAAGAGTTCTCGAGGACAGATGGGAATTTCATCTAGTCACTTTCATCATGTTTGTTTGATTCGCGTTCGCTACTTTGATAATTTGATATGTGGGTGGACCGGTGCTTGGGTGCTGTTCTTACTTGAAGAAACCTCCCACTTATGATTACCCCCTCCCACAAGCATCTGCAACTAAGAAAGAAGAATTAAGATAAATCTAACCATAGCCTGAAACATATGGATCCAAATCAGCCCCTTACGGAATAGCGCATAAACCAGGGTTTAAGCTTCTGTCACTCTAGCAACCCATCATCTAATTACTACTCCACAATGCCTTCCCTTAGGCCCAAAGATGGTGAAGTGTCATGTAATCGACGTTCACACGACACCACTAAAGGAAGCAACAACATACATATCATCAAAATATCGAACGAATACCAAATTCTCATGATTACTTATGACAAGACTTCTCCCATGTCCTCAAGAACAAAAGTAACTACTCACAAATAATATTCATGTTCAAGATCAAAGGGGTATTGAATATCATTAAGGATCTGAACATATAATCTTCCACCAAATAAACCAACTAGCATCAACTACAAGATGTAATCAACACTGCTAGCAACCCACAGGTACCAATCTGAGGTTTTGAGACAAAGATTGAATACAAGAGATGAACTAGGGTTTGAGATGAGATGGTGCTGGTGAAGATGTTGATGAAGATTGGTCCTCCCACGGTGAGAGGATCGTTGGTGATGTCGATGGCTTCGATTTCCCCCTCCCGGAGGGAAGCATCCCCGGCGTAATCGCTCCGCCGGAGAGCAAAATAGCTCATGCCCAGGTTCCGCCTCGAGACGGCGGTGCTTCATCCCGAAAGTCTTCTCTCTGTTTTTTTAGGGCGAATGAGCTTATATAGCAGAAGGAGGGGGCTAGAGGCCAGCCAGGGGCCCCACAAGGCATCAGGGCACCCCCAGGGGGGGCCGCGCCCTGTTGCCTTGTGGGCAACTAGTGGGTCCCCTCCAATATCTCTTTTCTCTAGTATTTTTTATATATTCAATAAAAAATCTCCGTGAAATTTCAAGTCAATTGGAGCTCTGTACGATAGGTATCTCTGTTGTAGCTATTTCAGGTCCAGAATTCCAGCTGCCGGTATTCTCCCTCTTCATATAAATCTTGCAAATTAAGAGAGAAAAGGCATAAGAATTGCATCATAAAGTGAAATAATGATCAAATACATTATAAATAACAGTAGGAAATCATGATGCAAATTGGACGTATTAGCGCGCGCCAACACAATTCTTGCAAAACTTGTCGGCATGCAGTTGTCACAGGAACAAGGCACACAGAAGGCCTCACGAGCACTGCCTCGCGAAGTAACCCACGGCAAGGCGTCTCCTCAATAAGCCCACAAGAAGCCTCACGAGCGTTGCCTCACGAGGCGGCCTGCGGCGCCCATTTTTGCCAAGTACCAGCGGGAGGCCTCACGAGCGAGGGCCTCACGAGGCGCACTCCGCAAGCTACGGCGCGTCAAGCACCACACTCCGTGAAAAAACTAAGTCTAACAATGCCTCACAAGCTGCTCTCAACGCTTCTCAAGCTCTTCTCTCCTCGCAACCTCGCTGAGTGCTGACATTTTCTCCCTCGTGCGAGCCGCTTGCACGTCAAAGGGGGGCTTCCTGAGCATCGCACCTCGGGAGCCCTTACCGCCTCGCGGAGCCCTACACCCTCTGGCCTTGTCTAGGCACGCGTCCTAACATACCAGCGACAGTCATGGCTCGCTCGGGGGCTGGGTCCTGACGACGTAGAGCACCAAGGCAAGCAAGAAAAGAAAATAAGCCTCACGAGGATGTCTGGCGAGAAGCACAAATTAAAGCAAAGACGCCAAAATGTTTAAGTTAATCATACAGATCATGTCTTTATGCCCCCAAGGGGCTACACTTGCTTGGATACATAGCCAAAGGAGAAGGTAAAAGGCCTAGGAAGACGAAGCATCATCACCGCCATCACCATCGCCGCCATCGCCGCCGCCTTCGCCATCTTCAGCCTCGCCGGAGCTCTCGCTGCCATGGGAGAACTTCTCCAGCAGGGCGTCCACGTGATCCTCCACCGCCTTCCCAAGGCCGTCACGAAGCTCCGGAGGGATGGAGGCCATCACCCTGTTGAAGTCAAAGTTGGCGTCGGCGCGAAGGAGGTTGCTGAAGATGCGCGTCGCCGCTTGGCCGAGGAGATCGCGTCACTCATCCTCGATGATGCCGTTCACCCGCTTGGCCCCGTGCTCCAGCTTCTCCACAAGCTTGGTGAAGAAGTTTAGGTAGCTGGCATCATTGTCCTCAAGGGAGCCCATGAGCCTTTACTGGCAGATGGTGGCCAAGGCGCCGCGGGCGCGGATGGAGAGGGCGTGGAACATCTTGGCGCGCTCGTGCTGCCGCCCTCTCGCCCGAGCCGCCTCGTCCTTGGCCTTCTCGACAACGTCGGAGACGCTGCCCACCTGCTCCTGGAGGGAGGCCAGCTCCCCCTTGGTGTCGGCCTTGGCCTTCAACGCGAGCTTCCAGCTACCCTCCGCCTCCGCCAGCAGCTCCTTGAGGCCGAAGATCTCCGCTTGGAGCTCCTCGCGCTTCTTCTTGAAGCGGTCCTCCTGGAACTTCAACTTCTTGGCGTAGTCCGCAGCAAGTGTCTCGCGATCCTTCTTATTCTTCGCGTCGGCGACAGCCTGGATCTTCTTCTCCTTCACCTCTAGCTGAGCATTGGTCTTGGCCATGCGGTGGTCATAGGAGGCTTGGGCAGCCGCCACCTGGCGGTCCAGCGTCTCCAGGCGTTCACGCTCCACGGTCTGCTCGCCCGCCGTCCTCGCAAGCTCTTGCTCACGGATCTCGGCATCCACCTCGCGGGCCGTGAGGGCTTCCCCGCACTTGTTGAGCTCACCTTCGTGGGAGGCAAGCTCGCCCTCGCGAGCCACAAGGGCGTCTTCTCACGCCTGGAGCAGCTGCACCTGGGCGGCGTGCTGCTCCCGGAGCACCTTCGCGCGGGCCTCCGCCTCTGCGCGACGCTTGTTGACCGCGTCAGCCTCCCGGACGGCGCTCTCGAAGATCTCCTTGGCATCGAAGGTGGCCTTCTCGTGCTTCTCCCGCGCGGCTTCGTCCTGGCGGTGGCCCAGCTTGATGGCGACATCTAGCTGGCGCCATCCTTCCGCGAGGCACTGGCGCTCCTCGATGATGCGCGCTTCTTCTGCCTGGAGGTCCGCTTCCAGCCGATCGAGGGCTGCCTTGGCGCCCTGCAGAGCCCCGCGCTTAAGCACGATGCTACTGCTTACTAGTTGCGGGGCCCAGCCGTTACACTCCTGGGAGGGGTCGACGCCAGACCTCCTCCGGGCCTCCATGTCCATGCTCCCCTCGAGAGCCGCGCCGATTGTCAAAAGCAGGGGGGCTCGCCGGGTCCTCCACCTCGTCCCACCGCGCTGGCGTGCTCCACGGGCTCGGCGTGCCCGCGTCAGGAGCTTCGCGCGCCGGCGACCGCTGGGGGCTTGCCGAGGCGCCTTCGGCGGCTTCAGCCTCCTTGGCGGGGGTGGAGCTCGGCGGAGGAGTTGGCTCCTCGGCCTCCTGCATCGGCGCGTCGCCTTCCACGCCAGGTGCCTTGGGGGGCGCTGCCCTCCTTCAGAGGCCGCCTCCCGAGGCTCGTCCTCCTCAGCCTCAGAAGCCGCGTCCATGCGCGGCTCGGGCATAGCCACCTGCTCTTCCTCCACCTCCTCGCGTCCCATCTCGGCTTCGGGGCGGCGAGTGGTCTCTGTACGTTCCTCGGCGCCCGCGGTGGACGCCGAGGCCCCCTTCGAGCTGGGGGTCTTCTTCTTCTTCTTCGTGGGCTCCCTGCGCGAAGCGAGGGTTCAGCCATAGGCTTCGGGAGGAAGAGGACAAGATTCAAAGAGAGAAAGAACAAGATCAGGCGACTTACTCGTCGTTAGGGACCCACTTCCTCTTCTTCAGCGTCGGCAGCTAGCCGCCGCCGCTGTCGCCTCCGCGAGGCCCGCTTGGGGCCGCTCCGGAGGGCTCGGCGCGGGACTTGCCGGGGGTCCTCCGCTGCCTGGTCGGTGCTGGCCCTCTTCGTGGGGGGCTCGGCGGCCTCGGTGTTGGCACCGGTCTTCTCCGTGGGAGGATAAGTCGCCACACCGCTGGCGCCAGTCCTGTCCGCGAGGGGCGCTTCAGCCCCCATGCTGCTGCTTCCTTCACCTCCCATGCACAAGGGCCGGGAGGGCGCGATCACAAATCGCTCGTCGTCGTCATCGTCATCGTCACCAAGCTCCGCCCTAGCGTCGCTCTCCTCCGCGGCACTTGCCGAGGTCTCGCCAGCGTCGCCGCCTCCCAAGCCAGGCAACACCACGAAGGGGTTGTCGCGAGGCCCCTCATGGCCCTCGGGGATCAAGCCCCACTGGTCAAAGCGCGGCATCTCCTCCCCCAGCTCCTTCCTGTTCTTGTAGCGATATAGGGGGAGCCCTTCCTGGGGCGGGGATTCTGCGTCCTCGCCAAGCAGAAGCTGCATAACTTCATCAACCACCTCCGGCAGCAGGTTGTCGACGCTCAGCTGCATCGGATCCTTGGGGTCAGAGATGGCCCACACCGAGCGTGAGCGCCTCTGGAGGGGAGTGATGCACCGGCGCAGGAACTCCTTGGTGACCATTGCCGCTGTGAGCTTCGCGGCCTTCAGCTCCTCCAACCTGTCCCAGAGCGGCGCCAGCCTCTCGTCGCTGAGCTTGGCGTGCTCCCATCCGGAGCTCTTCACGGCGGGGGCTACCGGCAGCTGCAGCAGGGGGCTATATTGGCCCGCGTCCACGTAGACCCGCCGCTTCCTATGGCCCTCCTCCTTCTTGGTGATCTTCATGTTGATGGTGTCGTCTGCCGTCGCATCCACGCTGCGGAACGAGGCGCATCCTGAGCACTGGTTCGCCGCGGTCAGCCTCAAGCTGTAGAAGTGGCGGAAGAGCACCACCGAGGGCATCACGCCCATGAAGGCCTCGGAGAAGTAGGCGAAGATGGAGAGGAGGAGGACGGAGTTGGGCTGGAGGTGGAGCGCATGGATTTGGTAATGCGAGACGATGGCATTGAAGAATTCGGAGAAGGATGGCAGCAGGCCAGCGAAGATGGTGTGGATGAAGAGGGGAATGGTGGTGGCGTCAATGTCGGCGACGCGGCGCGACCCCGGCCAGATCTTGGTGGCCTTCCACTCGTTGGATTTGTTGGCGGTCATGGGGCGTACTTTATCGAGCCCCTCTTCATTGACGATCGTGGATCTGGCCAGAGCGGGCTCCAGCTCCGCCGCCGTCACCGCCGCCGCCTTCGCCCTGCCCCTCTTGCCAGTGGGCGCCATGGATGCGCGGAGAAGCTATGGATCAAAAAGGTGAGGAAGCCGCAAGAAGCAGTGCGCGAGGAAGACGAAGGGACGCGAGGAGTGGAGCGCAAAGGAAGGCAATGAAGGCCTGCGCCCCGCGCGGGTCTGCTTTATGGCAGCGCGGGCAGTTACCCAAGCGTCGTGGGGAAGTGGGGGCGTCCCACGTCTCATTGTGCACCATGCGTCCTTGCCTAGGCCCGGCAGTCATTTCAAGCCCCGCGCCATTTCGTTCCCAACGGGCGGAACGTGCGCGTTGCATGCCCGGGGGCTACTGTCGGCCCAGTGGGAACCAGGGTACCACGGGCCATCTGCCTGCGGCCCAGGAAGCCATGCCTGATGAAGACCCAAGAGGCGGCCCGGCCACGGGCGCCGCGAAGAAAGTCACCTCGCGAGGCACCGGCCTCATGAGGACCCCTCCCCACACGGGGTGGACCCACCGAAGGCTCAGCATCAGCAGGAGGCCTCGGGAGGCCCCTCGTGAGGCAGCCTCCCGAAGCCACTCAAGCAGGGCGCCGCCTGGCACTAGCCTGGCGGTCACGCACCCGCCACATGGGTGACGCACCCCCGCAAGACGACAGCGGTAGGGCCGTATCAGCAGGTGCGGTCAGGGGAGGTTTCCCCTTTGGTGATAAACGGGTAGCACCAGCTGCCCTCCTGCAAAGCAAGTCCCAAAGCTTGCCCATTTGATGTATGAAGACCAGGACGATAAGGCGCGCAGGGCGAAGGTCATCACCGAGCCCACCGACGCGTCATGGATAGCGCCTTTGCAGTCGGAGACCACCTTTTGTCAGGATAAGACTGGGCGCCTGTCCCCCTTCAAACTGCCGTTGTGTAGCTACCCTTCCCGCCAATATTTTTGGGGAAAGAGGACCAAGTCGGCTATAAAGGGGAAGTGCTGCCACCGTAGAGGCGGATCGGTTTGACCTTCCTTCAACCTTGTACGCGAGAACATTCTTGCCGACCATAATCCAAAACACAAGTAGGAGTAGGGTTTTACACCGCACGGTGGCCCGAACCTGGGTAGCTCTTGTGTCCCTGCCGTGCCCTGCGTGTGTGTGCGCTCTCACCGCGTTCCACTTTGCCGTAGCCTCACCGTGGTCACCGTCGAGTAGTTAGGCAGCAAGCGGCCTCCAGAGTTCGAACCAGGGTCCCTAGAGCCCGAGTTTTGACATTGGTGGTGTGGTTGAAGGAAGGGCGAGGGGAGCCCTCCCTGGTGCGGTGGCGGTTGGAGGGAGGAGAGGAGAGGAGAAGGAAATCCTAGGGCACCTTGGCTGGGGTTTTATAGGAGGGGGCGACGGGTCGTGGTTGCCACGGTGGCCATGTGCCCCTCTCTGTAACCGTGAGAGAAAGAGGGTCGTGAGGAGGAAGAATAGAGAGAGGGGAAAGACTGACAGCGGGGCCCGCGTAGGTGACAACGTGGAAAGGAGGGGAGAGTGGAGAGGAGGCTGGCGCTGGCTGCTGCTGGCGCTGGCAGTGCTGGGAGGGAGGAGGCCCAAGCGAGGCCCAGTTAAGGCCTCTCCCTTTCCCCGCTTACTCTCTTCTCTTGATAAATGAAAACATAGATTGGAAGGGAAAAGGCCAGGGAGTTCTAGGAAGGCTAGGACAGAAGTGAAAATATTCCCAGACTCCTAGAATTATGCACAATTCAAACTTGAATTAAATTCTAGCCCAACCAAATCAACTCTAAATGGTCTGAAAATTGGAGGGGTGGCTATAGGCATGGTGTAGGATTTATAGAAAATAAGTGAACATTTTTCTGGGACAGAAAAATGTCACTCAAAATAATTGGGAGAATTTAAAGAGAGAAGCTAGTGACGGGGTTTAGGACTTGATGAATGGTTTTGATGGAATGAGAAAGATGTAATATCAAAGAGAAGATGAGGAGAAGGATTTCACACCAAAATAAATATGCACAACAAGCAATGATGCAAATGATGGATGATGCAAAAACAAAAACATGAGGCAACATCCACAATATAAGTAGCATGCAACAAGGCAAGTCTCATAAGATGGTAACAAAATATGGTAGCATCACTCTTGGGGTGTTACACCTATCTAGGCAGAGGCATCTAAAACAATCTTTCTTCTTCTTAATAGCCTTCTGGACATCATCATTCCACCACCAGGTATCTTTAGCTTCTCTCCTACTTTCCCTAAACATTCCAAACTCCTCTGAGGCCACCTTACGAATGCAAGTCGCCATCTTCATCCACATATTGTTTGCATCGCCTCCTTCCTCTCAAGGGCCCTCCTTAATGACCCTCTCATTGAACGCGTGGGCTACCACCCCCTTGAGCTTCCACCACTTTGTTCTAGCGACTTTGGCACGCTTATCCCGCTAGACACGAATCCGAAAGTGGAAGTCAGCCACCATGAGCTTATGCTGAGGGACAACACTCTCTCCAGGTATCACCTTACAATCTAGGCACGCATGCCTGTCTTCTCTTCTCGAGAGGATGAAATCAATCTGGCTAGAGTGTTGACCACTACTAAAAGTCACTAGATGTGATTCTCTCTTTTGAAAGAGGGTGTTAGCTACGATCATGTCGCAGGGTAGAACAAAGCTTAAGACATCTTCTCGTTCTTGATTCCTGATGCCATAGCCAAAGCCCCCACGCATCCCTTCAAAACTTGTGTTAGATGTACCCACGTGGCCTAAAATTTGTCTCCAGTTTTTAGTCTGTTGAAAAAGCAGATAGAAATTCTAGGAGTTTTTGGTCTCCAAATTTTGGTTTGTTGTTGGAGATGCTCTCACGATATTACAACAACTCGCAGTTTGGATTAATGATATTACGTGTTAGAGTTGTGTCGAATATTATTTTGTACAAGGTAGGTTACAGTTGGAGTTGGATTTGGACTGTGTGTAGATAGGATAGGAGTTGTGTCCTAACAGGACACTTGTATCCCTATGCCTCTTATATAATGAGGGGTGGACACACGATGTAACATATGCCAACATAATAGCACAGGCACGCGGGGGAGCCGACGGCGTGTGCCGTCGCCCGGGCGGCCGGGGTGCGGTATTGTAGCGGTGTCATGGGGAGGAGCGCCCATAGTCAGGCCCCGGGGATGTAGACATACCGGTGAACCTCGCTAACAAATCTCGGTGTCGTGCTCGTGTGATTGTTTGGTACTCGATAGATCGACTGTACGCCTCGGATTAATTCTAACATGTGGTATCATGAGCAAGGTTCGAAGAGATCGCGGATTATTAGAGGAGAACCGGAGAACACTAAAGTCATGTGCTCGCTTGAAATTTCAGTTCAGGGATCGACGATCGGGAGCACTGGAATTGAATTGCTCGTAGAAGCTACTGACGTCAATGGGGCAGGATTTGTCGTGTTTGGCAGAAAGATCGAAGCGATGAGTCATGGCGGGACGATGGCGGCCAGTTCACGGAAGCAATCGGAGATGCGATCGGAAGCAGCAGGCACGTGGCGGCGGCAGATGCGGAGCCACTGGGCATCAGCGCGTGCGGAGCGACGTGCACAAGGCGAGTGTGGCTGCTGTGCGACGCGATCACGCTGCGGCCCATGGCGGCCCAGGAGGGGCTGCCAGTGCGGGGCGATGCAGGGAGCAGCCCATGGAGCGTGCAAGTTGGGTGCGGGCAAGCGGGCGTTGCCCAGCCGTTCATTAGTGCGTGACGTGTGCATTAGTGCGTGACGTGTGCGTGCAAGACTGCTGCTGAGTACGCAGAGGGAGATTGAGATTTGTTTGGAAGAAAAAAAAAAGGAAAGAAGGTGGTGTTTCCCATGGAAGGAATCACGAGGTGTGGCCTTGCTTGGTCAAAGTAATATTTGACTGGTTTTGCTACATGCGTACGGCAGGCTACAAGGAAGGTTCTTTTGGGCAATTTCTTCTTCCTGTACACGGAAGTTGTACATGACAGAGCGACGCGGACAAGCGTGCCGTGGAGGGATCATGCAAGCAATGCATGGAGATGTGTGGGGCGGACACAACACATGGTGGAGCATGGTTGCAGTCAGATAATTTCGTCTGGGTCGGACAGGACAGTCTAATGGATCGACAGGGATGTTGGTCAAAGCAGAAGATGGCGGTGATTTCAGCAATGACGACATAGGAGCGTGATGCTAATGGTAGCCAACTTTTGGGCGTAGAAACACGTGGTGCAGGCCTGAGGGCTTGTGCGGCTTTGACTAGACTATGGCACGGGGTTGATTCAAGGCAGTGTACACATGAGAGCTTGAAGTCGACATGGCACGGGGTAGCACGGCCAGCTACATGGAGTCATGTTGAAGGTGGAGCTGGAGTCTAGCGGAAGACTT
The DNA here is from genome assembly GCA_039707655.1 of Elymus sibiricus. NCBI lineage: Eukaryota > Viridiplantae > Streptophyta > Magnoliopsida > Poales > Poaceae > Elymus > Elymus sibiricus. The sequence goes on along the minus strand of CM077676.1, from coordinate 200,297,975 downwards.
CACTCTGTGCTGATGGAGGGGCTACGGTGTAAGTTAACGGAGAGTCGAAGCCTATTTCAGCGGAAAAGCGAGAGACACGTGGATTGGACTGGGTACCAGTGGTCTGATGGAGACGTGATACTCGGCATCGGTCGGTGATGATCGGTGGTTCTCTGCAGTAGGGGTTTGAGTCGTGTGGGTCCGCGGCCCTAGAGACTCAACTAGGACAGCAGAGGCTCGGCGCGGTGATAGCGGCGAGGCGTGCGGTAAGCACGGGACACAGCGATAGACCAAGGCACTGGTGGTCAGACGACATGTGGTCAGACAAAGTGTGCAGAGGGTCCTGAAGCAGTGTTGACGAGTACCAGATTCAAGTTGGTGACTGGGTCTATCGGTGCCTGAAGATGGACAGGAGTTGACCATGGAGAATCTGAGAAAGTGGCGGAAAGTCTAAAATTGTCAAAAGCTGAGAGTGCATGGCCGTATATTCTGTGGTGTTTTCAGATAACTCTTATATGTGACAACCAATATGTGAGTTGTTCACTTTCACGTAGACAGTGATCGGTGTGTGATGACGTTGAACGGATACACTGAAAGTTGGGAGCACAAAGTAGAGTAATGAGGAACTTAATTTTGATCGAGGTTGACTATGAAGAAGGCGGAAGGGACTACAGTTGCAGGTGGAGTTACATGGAGTCTGTGAGTAGCAGCGGTGCTCATGGCATATCTCAAGTCCAATGTACATGGAGGTTCGACACCGGATGAATTCAAGATGGTGAAGAATATTCGTCAAGGTGGAGTTCGTTAGAGTTGTGTCGAATATTATTTTGTACAAAGTAGGTTAAAGTTGGACTTGGATTTGAACTATGTGTAGATAGGGTAGGAATCGTGTCCTAATAGGACACTTGTATCCCTATGCCTCTTATATATAAAAGAATTAAAGCTACTAAGCTAAAGCCCTTACCATGCATTCCCAGTGGTAACCGATGGTTTCACTGCTGCTGACACGTGTCCCCGGTTCATTTCCTGGTTTGGTCCGGTTTTTCTGCCGATTTTTTCCCTCTTTCCTGTGTTGAACGGTCTGGTAATTTCCCGTGCCGCTCCACGCGTCGGTAGCAAGAGCCACCTCCAATCCCCGCACGGAAATATCTCGAGGGCCGGCCAGATACATCTCTTGCTTCATTCTTCTTATCCAATTCTGAGACAACGAGAGAGAGCAGAGCAGGCTGTCCCCCCTTCCCCCACGGCCACTGCAGCGCCACACCGTCCGCCGCGGTTCCTTCGCAAGCGGCGGCCACGCCAGCTCAAGCTCTGCCCCAGCCCTCCTGTTCAGCTACTCGCCATTCGTTACTCATCGCGGCTGCGCCGCCCCTCTCCTCCAATCTTCCCCGGCCACATCTGCGCTTCAGTCTGAGCTTCATCCGTGGCGGCGGCCACGCAGGTGAGTTTGCTCGGCCTCTCAATTTCCCCTCCTCCTCTCATCTTTTCCATGTGTATCTATACAATTTCTTGACCAGCAGCCTCTCAATTCCATCTCCCATTGTTCGTCTTTCCCCTCTTATGGCTACTCCCCACCCCTCCCATGCCTGCTCCTATCCCCTTCCATGCTTGCCCCGTCATGGTTGAAAGCCCGCTACAGCTTTTACATAATGAAAGATTATGCTACTGGATAATTTCCATGAACATAACTAATAAGGAGTTGTGTATTTGTTGGAACTTTGTACTGTTCTTTCGAGATGTAATAGAATTGTTCAGGCTGGACCAAGTCTCACCTTAGTGTAGTCATAGATATGGCCAATTGCAAAATCCATCTTCTATTATATATATATATCTGCATATATTTCATACTCGGAGCAGTAAACAAAGGTGTGTATTATAGTAAGAAGCAACAGTAGGGTAGCTTTTTCAGTGCAAGGCATTTTTCTTTATTAAAGATATTTTGTGATGATGCAGCATGGGGTCAGATAACTTTCAAAACAGATTCAGCAAGGTCACTGGACAATTCAGGCCACATAAGTATTTTGGCAAGTATCACAAATCATAGATAGTTTAATTGTCAGTAAATGCCTGAATATATTACAAAAGAATTAGGGTTACGACATCAGAAAAAAAAATGAAGCTTCTGTAAGCTATGAGAATACATACAGAAGCAACACTTGAAAAGTATCCTTCAGGATTTAAGACGTATGCTTTGTCCCATTTCAGACGACAGAAATTCTTTCTGGACACTGCCACATGTTCCATTAGATGAGTAACTTCAGCTTGACTATCTTGCATTTGTCCAAGATTTTCCTGTTTACAAGCATAGTAATATCACGGGGTGAGGCTTGGGATCGTGCCAACTGCAATGCAAAGCCAGGCTGCAGCAGAAAGACGCTGACATACCAGTCTTTGGAAGCGTACGACTTCGTGAGGTTCATCATCGCGCCTACCGCTGTGGTTGCGTACATCCTGTCCGCATATGCTCCCGAGCCGTGACTCCTCCTACATCCGCGCCGCTGGCTATCCCAAGAAGGCAAGAAGTACACGCCTTCTCCTCCTCCCACCGATGACTACTACGGTTTCCTCTATTCCCTGATGGTCCTTGCCAACCCAGGAGCTGACTGTGCTGATTTATGCTCATTCATAGTAATAATTCGAGTTCTATATTTTCAAATCTTTGTAGGCTTACCGAACTTGCAGTGCTGTCATTTTTTTATCAAAATTCTGAAAGATTTTGCATCGAACATGTATTTGATAGTGATTTTATGCATAGGTGCCGAAATCTTGCTCATGGAGGGACCTTTGTAAACTAGCCAGCCACTTATAGCAGATGAAACTTACTGTTTGTATCACGATTCACGAGAATGTGGGAACACTGTAATATGGACTCTACCGCGTTATATGATCCGAATTTCCTTATGGTTGATCACAAGGTAAAATTCATAACTGGACTACAATCTCACATCTCATTGCAGCGCAGATTATATGATTCAGTCTATGTACAACTTTTCAGGTCAACACAATGGAAGGATCAATCCTGACAAATAGGATCCGTATCTTTGAAAATAAAGTTCCAAAAAGGGGTCATATATATGATTGAAAACTTTTGCCATACCTAAAGCCAGGAAAAAAAAACACAGGGTGGTGGAGCATTCGTTCAATATCAATTTCGCTCAACAAACAGTTCCCCAACCAGAAGATTTACCTGTGTATGGTTTCACTACTTATCATCTTTCACAATTTGAAAAGTGCATTTGCCATAATGTTTTCATCTTCGGTCAGCACTTAGTAAACACTACTTTTATTTATTATAGTTTCTTTTGCTGCCTATCAAAGTATTATTTATTTGGGTCTGCTCTGCTGATTCAGATGTTGTCAGATTGTTGTGAAACATTCTCATTGGGAGAATTCACCCAAGACCAATCACAATTGAAGGCAATTACGAAATTGACACTTGATTCTTCACGTGCAGTGAACCGCATTGTAGAGGTTGATGAAATGTTGCATTCCAGGGAGGATAGTGTATGCTGGACATGTCATGTCTTCTTTTCACTTCATGTCCAATTTTCTCTTATCACCTATTCTATCATCACAATCCAAGCAGAGCATTGACTTCCTTTTAAGGCAAAGACATTAAGAAGGGCATATTTTACTATTGTTGTGGGTTTCATTTAACCAACTACATACATTGGTGTTTTTTTGCTTGCAACTCGGAGTAAAATAATGAGCATGGTCTTCGCTGTTTTTATAAATAGAAGGGAACCAGGAGGCACGTGCAATGTGTTTTCCACGCAGACATCATGTAGGACAACCCCTTATTCGAGGATGGTTTCTTGGTCACACAGTCGTCGACACCGCGGGTCTATGCAGGATGTTTTCCCATGCCAAACCGGAGGCTGCACGATCCATCGCCGATATATCATTCCGCCATCTAAAGAGCAAGTATGCATTTTTATCTTTATGCAAAAAGGTCAGGTACAAATTTTATTGATTATATGGTTGCATGAAGAAATCGACTTATCTTCGGTCTCCAAAAATAAATGACTACTCTTACAATATGGCACTTCATCCTAGATATTGGTTCCCTAAACTCTTATTTCACTTTAGATCAATATATCAAAATTGTTGTTTTGTAGTATACTTTTGGTTCTGTTAGATTCTACTAAAATTTGCCCTTGCTGTACTTGGAAAATCAAATAACTGAACTTCCTTTATTTCAGTTCTCTGTAGTTGTATAAATCATGTATATGCAAATGAACTGTCAATTAGTTCGTTACTCACAACTGATTGATTGTTGCTTTGTGCTATACTTTCGGTTCTGCTAGATTCTACTAAATTTGACCCTTGCTGTATTAAAAATCAAATAACCTAACTTGCTTTATTTCAGTTCTATGTAGTTGTATAAACCCTGTATATGCAAAGGGTTCCTATCTGTAAGATTTTGACTATGCTAAATTATGCCCTTGCCGAAACTTGAAAAATTAGGCAACTGAACTTGCCTTTTTTCAGTTCTTGGTAGTTCTATAAACGTTGTAGATGCACCACACTGTGTTCATCAGTGCTATGTTTTTCGCAGGGTTCATTTGTGATATATTGATGTATAATCATAAGATCCCAGCTATAAAGAGTGCAAATTACATATTACTTCTTTTATAAAGGCTATTAAATTTACTCCACTTAGATTGAGGTAGTTTCAACTTATAGACTATCTCTTGTGACAAAATGACATATGGTGTTCTTCCAGATATTTATCGGACAATAATTGCCTCATTGCCTTTTGCACATTTTTGTTCATTGCATTTCGAATCAGAAGACGAAGCTAAAAAGGGAATAAAATGTTACAGACTGCTAGGTAAAAATGGAGCAAAATGTTGCACACTGCCAGGTAAAAATAAACCTTTAGATTATGGGATGCAACCACGAGGCTGCTCGCACACAGTGCAGCGCCTGCGCCTCCACGGCACAGGCCTGGATGGCCACCCTTCTAGAGTTCTTACAAATTACGTTTATTTGTCTCGCTCCAGATCAGTCAATTATTTCTTAATCATCACACCCACTATATATGAAAAGATAGAAAAGCATGTTCCTTCCATGGGAATCATTAATTTTGGTTTGCATTTTCCTATTTTTAAATCTTGATGATGTCGACGCCATGCAAAATATAAGTGGCCAATCAGGGAGTATTGGTGAGTTGAGCATCCTGTAGATAACTATGAGCTACCTTCAGAGTTGTTGTATTCCTGTTTTGCCGTGTGCTGCCATCACACTAGCTGAATCTCTGTTTATGTTGTATGTCTATCCACTAAACTTTGTAAAGTAATCACCACTCTAGAAGTTCAGTGAACCGTGTTCTACTTTTGCCTATGTCTTCTGGCTATATCAAAATGTTATTCAGCTACATGTCGCTGATGAAAATTAGTCATCGGTTTATACGCTCCATTTTGAGTTACTTTTTGTCTCAATGGTCCTGTAGTTCACCAGTTCTCAGGATTAAATACAGAAATACATGGGGGCTCGGATGAAACCTTTCGATAAAAATATTACCGCTTCATCGATTTCTGTCTCCTATTCTCTATTACATTTTATAACACCAAGCGTCACGCAGGCTCTCTTGCGGGCGCGGCGTGCCGCCGCGCCTTCTGCGTGCTAGTATAACTAGATCGGTAACGCGCCAAGGCGCAAGGGTGCCTGGCTCAACGTACTGTTCAAGCGCTTAAACAAAGCATTTAGTGTCGCCAAATGGGAATTAGAAAGATTGCTTGGGATGGATCAACACAGTACAGTTGGCAAATGAGAATTAGAATGACTGCTCAGGATAGTTCAACCCACTAAGTTAAATCAATAGCATGGCACATTTTGTCAAAGCAATACAAAAGGGCAGTAAAATTGGATATACCAAAAGCAAAGCAAGCAGGATACAACTTGCGACATTGATGGCTGAGACATTGTTTCTCCAACAAATATAAGAGATGACAGCTTTGAAGGCAACCACAAAGAGATCAGATTCTTCAAAAACTTGCGATTCAGATGCAATAGTACTGTCATCATGAGCACATATAAAAGATACAGAGATCTGCATCAAGGACATACATCTGCATTTTATCTCCTTTAAAATTTAAACATATAAAGAAGAGAAACAATGCATATCCGTAAAAAAGGCCAATAGAAGTAAACGTTAAAAGAAAGGGGTGGAAAACTAAAGAGTGGATGAGCTCATCGGAGGCTCATGACCACAACGACACATGTTGCCATACTAACGAACAAACACTGCCTAGCTTACATCAGGGGTTTGCAGATGTTACAATCTGCTATCTAAAACAGTCTGACGTATACAGTAGCCACTACTTTAACTAAAAACTAAACCTACAACTACCAGCTCTCTTATTTCATAGTAGCATGGTGCAATTCATGCAAGGCAAAAAACACATCAGTTCGAAGCTATTAGGAACATGGGCTCAAGTGTAGTTTAAAACTGAAACAACTAAATGTACTCTCCCTCTCCCTCCCTCCCTCCCTCCCTCCCTCTCCCTGAAAATTATAGAGCTAGAAGATATCATCATAGGTGATACGACATAAAGAGAAAACAGGGACTAAAGCACATGCCACTTATGCATTTTATCAACAATTTGAACATACAAAGAAGAAACAGTGGATGCCAGTATTAATGCAGCAAGGAATCTAATATTTTTCGAACACACAAGTAGCCTAAGCAATATATTTACTGAACATGAATATATATAGAACTTAGTAAGTATATATGTAACACTTATTATTGGTTAGAGTAACCATTGTATAAAAGGTTTTAGATATTATAAATCTCAGTTTCTCAGCTTTAATAGTTTCAGGATAAAATAAGAAGTCTGAAACGAACTATTTCATAAAATTACATCTCAGGAATATCATATTTAAAATTTAGATAAAGTAACATGCCAAAAGCAAGCAAATTTAACAAATATGGGAGCTTATTTATTACCTCAAGCTGCATGGGGCTCCTCGCCAGCAATATATTACCATATGGAAGCTTCTGTCTAGAGCCGCGGAAGTGGAAACGTCCAGAGATATAATTTCGCACGAAAGCAGCATAGGCAAGCTTCTATGGACTGCTCAGCATTTCTAATGTTCAGAGATGAGACATCCAGAAATGGATTGAGCATCACTATTATCTCAGCCTGCACAAAATCAATGAAAATGTATGAGCAAGATAAAGTACTCCCAAGTTTTAGTAAGCTAAGAACCAAATACTATATTTTTTGGCAAGAAATAAGTGTATAAAATTAGAATAACAGGATGCGATGCCATCTCAATCAATAACTTGAGCTAGGAAAAAGAGGAAATGGAGGAAGTCAGCACCCCGTAGCAATCTGCAAGGTAAGTTCCGTCTGTTTTCATCAGGATATGGCTCTATGTATCGCAAACGCCCTCTTCTTGCCATTGGTCTTGACGTAATGGAAGGCCTACTTTGCCCCTCTTAAATGAAGTGACACAAATATAGATGCATCCATTACTATGTTTGTAAAAGAGAGATAGACTTTTTCTAAGATGGCGTCTTCTCAAAGAAAGTAGGGAAACAACCTACCTTCAAGAAGTAGGCGCACTGGATCTGCTGTGCCCAGCGAACAAAAAGAACCTCATCGACCAAACGACACACAGAAAATTAGCATGCTATCACAGCCTGATTGCAACATTACATGACATCAATGAACTTCAAAGGAGGTAATGGATTTCATGGTCAACCAGTTATCCTCATATCATTATTATGGTCAAGCTAGCAAATGAAAAAAATATGATGGAAGCATTAATCATGTGCCGATCTTATGATCAGCCAACAGAGGAAACTGTAAGGGGGAGATTAGGGGATCTCACCTTGGCTCGACAGCTTGCTGCATATGGGCAGCACCTGCATCAAAAGCCCCAACTTCTGGTTCACGGAGAGCAGCTCGGCCAAGTACTGGCTGCACATGGTAAAAAAACAATCACTAGTGCAGGCGACCGCTAACGTGACACATGAATCAGAGACCTCGCGATCAAACTGTGTGCGATGCATGAATCACAAACGGTGTCGTAATAAAACCGTCGCCAATAAGACGAATTGTGTGCGATGGTGGAGACATCAAGCACGATTCACATTAGAGATGCGTGTGCGATACGTGGCATACAGTTGATCCATGTGAACTGTTTGCGATGAGCCAGAACAACAGAAACGGGCAGCCAGTTCGAGGTGTGTGCGATACACGGCATACAGTTCACTCGGATGAACTGTTTGTGATTACCCAACACAACAGAAACGATCAGACAGATCAAGGTGTGTGCGATGCACGGCATACAGTTCACTCGGATGAACTGTTTACGATTACCCAACACAACAGAAATGGTTCAACTTAACAAGATGTGTGTGATACGCGGCAAACAGGTCAGTAATCCGAAATGTGTGAGAAGACGGATAACAACATGGACGATTCCTGCTAATAACCTGTCGGTGTATAAAACATGGGTATTTTATACCCTGACTTATGCACAGACAGTAGCAACCTTCTTGATGGCCAGGCTTGCCGGAATTTACCAAGACCAAGATTCAAGACCCAGTTGCAGAAGCTACTGGGGAGAAGATCAAGACAAAGGATCAATAAGTACTTGACTAGTACTGAAGATGAAGGCATTACTTGCCGGCAAGATTTGAGCCGGCAAGATGAAGGCCCGGCAAGCTTCGTGCTGGCAAGCCTTCACTAACTCGTCAGTGCTCCACCTCACCGACCAGCTAGTCGCTAATCAGTGAGGTGTCGACCGCGCATGCAGTTTGGTGAGACTTGTCAGGGCACATGTCAGCCTGCTGGAAGGGGATTTAACTTTAATGACACCCGTCCAGGAGGCGTGTCAAGATAATACGAGGTAGATGGGCGAGCAGTGCAGGAACCTTGCCGGGGCTCCTCCACATGACACCTAATGGCGCATTTAATGCTTTTGTCCTAAACCAGCTGAGTTAGGTATGATAGCACTGTTTGCTATCTAATCAACTTGTAATGACTGTTTTGCCACTGTGGTTACCCCTTGAGCTATAAAAGGAGGGCCAGGGCAACCTTTACAAGGACCGATCCTTACACACTCTAGCTCACTTTGCATGTGTAGCTGCTTCCCTCTGCACCTTGCCGGGACGAAGCGCACCTTGTACTTGAGCTCACCACAAATTATACACAAAAGCAGGAGTAGGGTTTTACACCTCACGGTGGCCCGAACCTGGGTAAAAACCGTTGCGTTTTCTGCTGATTCTGCTCCTTGTGCTTGTGCATTCCCCTAGTTGAACCGCAAAGGGGCTAGATGGCCCCATAGATGGTCGTACGCATGACATCTTTGGCGCGCCAGGTAGGGGGATCGCTTGCGCGAATCTGAATCAGCAGTTTGCGCATCAATCTCATCCTCATCATCTGCGATGGCACCCAAGAAGAAGGGCGCGTCTGCAGCTGCTCCATCGACCTCCAAGGCTCCATCACATACACCCGCAGGCGGCGGGAATGATCTGGCCCGCGCAGGCGGAGCGGAGGGCATCACTGGTGCAGGCAGCGCAGGAGGCGTAGCTAGCACCGGTGGCGTAGGCGGAGTGCGCAACACCAACTCCCAGCTTCCTCACCATTCTGGTGATCGAAGCCACGTCGGCGTAGGCGGCGTGGATGGCCCACTCCTGCCTCCTCGACGCGTCGACAAGCGAAACAATCGGAGCAATACCGTTTGATCCGGCGCGAGTCAGGATCCTGGTGCTGCAGCATCGAAGGATGCTGCGTCGGGCCACACACCGCGACCATCGCATGATGGGCGCGACGTGGCTCCGAACAGCGCAGGTGGCTCTGGTCGGCGGCGCCCACATGGCAAGACACCTGTCGATCAAGTTCCAGATCCTTAGGCACCACCTCCGCCACGACAACCCGCTACTGAGCATGTGCCGCCGCAGCAAGATCGCAATGGCGCTCCTGCTGGCTCTGCCAGGAGTACAGCGACATCGCGTTCTTCGCTCCCAGCCATGCCAGCCACAGCAGCAGAGGCGATGGCGCGAGCCCAGATGCTGTTGAACTTTCCTCCGGCAGCAGACAAGATGGATGAGTGGAGAGCCACCATCCAAAGCCTCATTGGATTTGCCGAAGCCAGCAAATCAAACCAGGCGAGACCATCCCAGCGTTTCGCAAACGGCACCAGTATCTCCAACTGGTGGCCATGTTGAAGGTGCTGCGCCAATGGTGCAATCACCTCCGCGGCAACAATGTCAACATCAACAGCAACAACAACCGCGGCAAACTCAATGATCCTTCGAGCCAGACGAGATATCGATGGCCTCTTCAGATCCGCGAGTGCAGCAAGATTAGCGGCAGGTGCTGCGAGACAGGTGGGTGGAAGACGCCCGTACTACCATTGAACTGCGCCGGGAGGCGCGCCGTTAGTCTGACACGCGCAACGGCCCAGTCGTTGATGAGCCTGCACCCGAGGCTGGCAGGTATCTGCCTTACGAGGTCGGATGCCTAGCTTTCACTCGCAAGCTATGGCAAGTCCGCTGGCTGTCTGTCCGGGCCTTCAAGCCGGAAGTACCAGAGAAGTACGACGGCAAACTAAACCCGGCAGAATTCTTGGGTATTTACACGATTGTTGTACAAGATGCCAGAGGAAGAGATGAGAAGATCCTCGCCAACTAATTTCCATTGGTGCTCAAGCCCAATGTGAGATCTTGGCTGATGAACTTGCCGGAGAACTCCATTTCTTCGTGGTCTGATCTTTGCAACGAGTTTGTTGGTGCTTTTACCGGAGGCCACAAGGCTCCTGGTCAGCCCAATGACCTGCAAGTGATTCCGCAGAGGGATGGCAAAAGTTTGTGCAAGTATATCCAGAGGTTCAGCCGAGTACACCACAATATTCCGGATGTGCACCCCACAGCAGTCATTGCCGCCTTTCACACGAATGTGCGCAATCGAAGGGTGCGGGAAAAGATGAGCATCAAGCTGTCGAAGACCGTCAACGAGCTCTATACGTTGGCGGATAAGTGTGCACGTGCTGAAGAAGGAAGGAGGCTCCCTGGGGAAGATGCATGCACGGAAGTTAACCCAGAAGACGATGACGCCGCCACCCCAAAAAAGAAAGGCTGAAAGCGCAACAGGAAGCGCAAAGGCAAAACAGTCATGGCTGTCGAAGGCTCCGACAACTCTGATTCCGCCAAGAAAGCCAAGACAGAGAGCTCCGGCAAGGAGGCTGTTGTATGCGCCGCTTGTCAGGAGGCGGCGGCAAACGAGAAGGCCGGCAAGTCTGACGGGCCATATTGCAAGATTCACCGCACTAAAGGTCACGACCTCCAAGAGTGCCGGCAGGTTAAGCAACTTGCCGAAAAGCAAAAAGCTGAGTATGAGAAGCGCGATAAGGAGAAGGGCCAGGATGGTGCTGGTGGATCTGGCAAGAGAGGCCGTGGTGGTCAAGGAGGACGACGGAGAGTCCAGTGAGTAGGAATTCCAGAAAGCAACCGAGACTATGTGCATTGACGGAGGTGCATCTTTGCACTCTTCTCATCGCCAACTCAAGCAGTGGGCGCATGAAGTCAATGCAGCAAAACCGGCAATAGGCGCCCAGAAGCCACTCAAATGTTCACACACGCCTATCATTTTTGATGTCGAGGACCACCCTGATCGCACAACTGCGGTCGGGTGCTTGCCGTTGTTGGTTTCACCAACAATACGCAACCTCCAGGTAACAAAGATGTTAGTTGACGGTGGGGCTGGCCTGAATTTGATCTCACCAGAGGTGATCAAGAGGCTGCAAATTCCCGACGAGGAACTCGAGAAAACTGGCACATTTCAAGGAGTAAACCCGGGAAGAAGTCAGCCCAAGGGAAAGATCACATTGCTGGTGACGTTTGGCGGGGAACTGAATTACAGGACAGAGAAAGTTGTTTTTGATGTCGTCAAGATCCCCTTGCCGTATAATGGAATTCCTGGCCGCCCAGCCTTGGCAAAATTCATGACAGCATCCCATTATGCTTACAACACGCTGAAAATGCCAGGGCTGATGGGTGTCATAACCATCAACTTCAACAAGAAAGATGCAGTTATTTGCGTCGACAAGATGTACAGAGAGGCGGTTGCAGCATCTGCCGCCAAAGCACTTGCTCCTGCCAACGAGAAGAAAAGCAAAAAGAGCAGCAAGACTTCTGACAAGTCTTCCGGGAAGCGCACTTCTTCGGAGTGCTGCGCGCCCGTTGAGGATTTGCCGGAAAGCTCTACCGCCAAGAAGTCCAAAGCTACTCCACCAACAACCAAGAAGGTGCCGGCAAAAGAGGATGGCACGGGCGGTACCTTCACCGCCAGTGCCTCCCTTGACAACAAATAGGAAAGTGCGCTCGTTGCCTTCCTACGGGCGAATGTCGATGTGTTTGCATGGCAACCATCTGACATCCCCGGCGTTCCCAGGGAGGTAATCGAGCACCATCTTGCCGTCTATCCTCATGCTCGGCCCCGTCAAGAAGAAGGTCAGGAAGCAAGCTTTGGAACGGCAGTAGTTTATCGTCGAGGAAATAAAGAAACTAGAAGCAGCTGGTCTGGTTAGAGGTGTACTACATCCAACATGGTTGGCAAATCCTGTTGTAGTACGCAAAGCAAATGGAAAATGGAGACTTTGTATTGACTATGCTGATATCAACAAAGCATGTCCAAAGGATCCTTTTCCCTTGTCGTGCATTGATCAAATTGTTGACTCTACTGCCGGCTACGATTTACTCTCCTTTCTTGATGCATATTCTGGTTATCATCAGATTTTTATGGCCAAGGAGGATGAGGAGAAAACCGCATTCATTACTCCATGCGGCACATACTGCTTTGTGCGTATGCCTTTCGGATTAAAGAGTGCTGGTTCAACATTTGCAAGAGCTGTCCAAATCAGTTTTGAGCCCCAATTACACAGAAATGTAGAGGCATACATGGATGATATTGTGGTCAAAACCAAGGACAAATCAACCCTCATTCAAGATTTAGAAGAGACATTTGCGAACTTGCGCAAGATCAATCTAAAGCTCAACCCCGAGAAGTGTGTGTTTGGCGTCCCATCCGGCAAGCTTCTCGGGTTCTTTGTATCTCAATGTGGAATTGAAGCCAATCCCGACAAGATCAAAGCTATTGAGCAAATCGAAGCACCAAAGCGCGTCAAGGATGTGCGGCGTCTTGCCGGCTGTGTGGCTGCATTGAGTAGGTTCATTTCAAAGTCTGCCGAGCACGCCTTGCCGTTTTTCAAGATTTTGAAAAAGGCAGGTCCAATGAAATGGACTCCGGAAGCGGAGGCCGCGCTGCAGGATTTGAAAAGATACCTCTCCTCTGCGCCAACACTAGTTGCGCCTAAACCACAAGAACCGTTGCTGCTATACTTGGCGGTAACAAATCAAGTGGTCAGTGCTGCATTAGTGGCACAGAGGGAAGTTGATGATGAAGAAACAGCAGTGGCAAGCCCGTCAAGCGACAAGCCGGAATCTTCTCCGGCAAAGTCTGGTGCCGATAAGTCGGAAACATCGCAAGTAAATGAAGCAGATCAACAGATGGTGCCCAAAAAGAAGTTGGTGCATCGCCCAGTTTACTTTGTAAGCTCCCTTTTACAGGGGGCTAGATCAAGGTACTCTGGTGTGCAAAAATTGCTTTTCGGTCTCCTCATGGCCTCGAGAAAGCTACACCATTACTTTCAAGCACATGAAATTACTGTCGTCACTCGCTTTCCGTTACAGCGCATTCTGAGAAATCCAGATGCAACTGGCAGGATAGTGGAGTGGGCGTTGGAGTTGTCGAGCTTTGCACTCAAGTTTGAAAGCACTTCAACTTTTTAGAGCAGAGCCTTGGCGGAGTTCATTGCAGAATGGACGCCAACGCAAGACGAAGAGATTCAAGAATCAGCTCTCCCCGACAAAGAAACAGCTAAAGAATAGATCATGTACTTTGACGGTGCCTTCTCGCTGCAAGGCGCCGGTGCCGGAGTGCTACTTGTCACACCCACCGGAGAGCATCTCAAGTATGTAACCCAAATGCACTTTCCCAGGGAGAAAGCTACAAACAACACTGCTGAGTATGAAGGGCTCCTTGCCGGTCTTAGGATTGCAATGGACCTTGGAATCAAAAAATTGATCATCCGTGGCGACTCACAGCTTGTTGTAAAACAGGTCAACAAAGATTATCAGAGCCCGTTGCTGGAAGCATATATGGAAGAAGTGAGGAAATTGGAAGAGCACTTTGACGGATTGCAAACAGAACACATTCCTCATGTGAAAAACAGCATCGCTGACCACCTGTCAAAATGTGCCGCTCAAAAGCTTCCTGTGGAACCAGGGACTTTTGTGCTCCATTTGAATCAACCATCAGTTACTCCATCAACGCAGGCAAACAAGAGAAGAAAGTTGAACACCGGCAACTATTTTCCGGCAGAGCTCCTAGAAGCCGCCGGCAAGAAGGTTGCCAGGGACAACGACACGACTGTCAGTGAGCAGCGGCTTCGTGCAAAGCCTCAGGTTCTTGCCACTGAGGTGAGCGCTCCCGCGGCCGAAGAAATGCCTTTAGTCCTAGTCGTCGAGCCGCAGGCTCCAACTTGGGCACAACAGGTAGTTCATTTCCTTCAAACGGGAGAACTTCCCGATGACCAAGAAGAAGCTGAGAAAGTAGCCCGTCAGTCAAGTATGTATCAATTTATGGATAACATTCTGCACAGAAAGAGACCAAACGGTGTGAAATTGAAGTTTATTTGCCGGGAAGATGGACTAAAGCTGTTGGCGGAGATACATGGAGGTGTGTGTGGCTCTCACATAGGTTCAAGAGCACTTGTCGGCAAAGCTTTTCGGCAAGGCTTCTATTGGCCCACTGCCCTCCAGGATGCAACTCGGCTAGTAACCAAGTGTGAAGCATGCCAGTTTCATTCAAAGAATACACATCAGCCAGCTCAAGCTCTTCAAACAATACCTCTCTCCTGGCCCTTCTTGGTCTGGGGGCTTGACATTTTAGGCCCTTCCCCCGTGCTAACGGGGGCTTTGAGTTCTTGTATGTTGCAATCGACAAGTTCACAAAGTAGCCTGAAGTGGAGCCAGTGAGGAAGGTGACAGCACAGTCAGCCGTCAAGTTTTTCAAAGGATTAGTTTGCCGTTTTGGTGTTCCCAACAGGGTCATCACCGACAATGGCACACAATTCACGAGCCACACCTTCATGCAGTACATCCAAGACCTTGGCAGCAAAATCTGTTTTGCATCTGTTGCTCACCCGGAAAGGGCAAATGCTGAAGTGCTGCGAGGCCTCAAGACTAGAACATTTGACAGGCTGCACAAGTGCGGAAGACGCTGGATTGATGAGTTGCCGGCGGTTCTTTGGTCACTCAGGACGACACCAAATCGAGCTACCAGCCAGACGCCCTTCTCCCTAGTCTATGGTGCAGAAGCGGTGCTCCCCACGAAATTCACATACGGGTCACCTCGAGTGCTCGCCTATGATGAGGCGGAGCAAGAGCAGCTGCGGCAAGATGACGCTACGCTCCTTGAGGAAGATCATCTTCGGGCAGCTGTGCGAGCTGCACGCTACCAGCAAGCCTTGCGCCGCTACCATAGCCGCAAAGTGCACGCTCGAAGCCTTGAAGAAGGCGACCTTGTTCTTCGGCACATTCAGTCCGCCAAGAATTCAAACAAGTTGACGCCGAAGTGGGAAGGCCCTTATCGGGTAGTACGAGTCACCAGACCTGGCTCAGTCCGTTTGGAGACCGAAGATAGCATCTCAGTGCAAAACTCATGGAATATTGAGCATCTTCGCAAGTTCTACCCATAAGGCGTAGTTGTCGGGCCTCCCGGCAACCCCTTTTGTACAAGCTTTGTCGGCAAGACTTGTAACCCTTTGTACAAAGCCAGGCACAGATCCTGTGCATAAGTGAAATAAAGCAAAGTATTTCACAACTTTTCGTACACATTCGTTTATGTACGAATGCATGTAATGTTATGATTATTCTTTGACAGTATGAAAAGATTGACGAACCGTCAAGGTTTCCAAACCACTCTTTTCTCTTCTTTCTTTTTCTCAAAGGACAGAAGGATTCCTCGTGTGCAAGTTTCCCGGGGGACTGACGATGGGGATACCACTTAATGACGTTCAAGTGATCATTTTGTGCGACAAGAAAAACAGTACAAGGAAAAGCTAAGTTGAAAAACTTTGAAACAATTTCCTTGTTACATTTGCTGTTTCCCTTGAACGATTCCGTGTTTGTATGAAAAACCTGCACGTGAAGGAACCTTGTCATGATCAGGTGCGCTCTTACTTTGTTTTGAGTCTGCTCAACAATTTAAGTAGCTGCATTTGAAAACGTCAAAGGAAAAACTTGTTGGCGGTGACACTACCGGCAGGCTGCTAAGGATCTATTCCTCAAGCGCTCGCGGCAAGTGCACGCACCGACATGTAGGGGAACGCGACAGAAAACAAAAAAAATCGGTACAGCGAGCACGCCCAGGACCACTATGGAGACTGCATACAAGGTTTGATATGATCATTACCGACTCGTAGCATAGCGGAAGTAGAGTCGATGTAGATCGTCGGTGCAGATCCCCGCAGCTAGGATTTACAACCTCCCAACCGCGAGGATGTACTCCCTCGTCGGAGAGCCCTTCGGGAGGCGGTCGGACAGTCCCCCGGACGATGTCACGGACAGCCCTTCGGGAGGACCCTCAAACAGCCCCTCGGGCAAAAGATCGAACCTACAACCTCTCTATAGGGTTGCACACATACGGTGTCAGCTATCCGGCAGGGCTTCGCCGTCCAGAACTAGTTCCTGCCGGAACCCAGACAACCTTTCGGCTCTACGAAACTATTTCGTGGGAGGGAGAGAGAAAGCCAGATAATGCATGGCATGTGTATGAGAGTTGGAGTGAGTGTGGAGAGCTCCTCTCCACCTCTATTTATAGGAAACCCAAGGGGAAGGGTGGTACTAAAAAATACCAAAACACCCATGCCTTATGTCACACATAATGGGCATTATGGTCATAAAAGGAAGCCATGTGGAGCTCCATGGAGGAGCTCCACCCTTGGCCGGCCACCCCATGCCCCCCCCCCAAAAGGGGTTCCTTCCCTTGCAAGCCTCTTCCTTCTAGAACTTTGGGAAAAGCCCCAAAGATGGCTCTCCAGAAAGCAACCCAAAAAGCACTTTCACTATTCATGAATACTTTTTTCTACGACCGTTAAATCCGAAAATATTTCTGTGAGTCTTAGAATAATTCCAGTACCCACTAAAACAATTTTGGATGCATTCCGAAGCATTTCCGGATCAATGATTTTCTTCAGTGAAAAGCAACCAAAGCAGTTCCGACAGCTCCGAAACATTTCCGGTTTTTATCCCGGAAAAATCCCAGAAGTTTCCAGAACAATTCTGGCACCCTCCAAGAATTTCCAGGCGTGTGCCGAAACCAATTTGACTTAATGGTATACTCCGAAACAACTTTTCAGTTTTACCGAAACTATTCCGGTGTTCTCTCCGAAACGTTTCCGTTGTCTCCGAAACTTTTCCGGTGACTTTCTCTCAGACTCCCTGTCTAGTATTCAGCAGATAGATGACCCTTAAGCGTGTGACCCTATAGGTTCGGTGAAGTATAGACATGACCGGAAGACTTTCCGATCAATGATCAATAGCGGAACCGTGGACACCCATATTGATCCCCATACCCACACGAATAAATATTCGAGTGAACCTCCAGTTGCCGTGTGCTATTCCTGTTGCTTCACGATATGTTACAAACACCTGAGGTGAGATTAATCGGCATCCCCGTGGATCAACACTTGTCCACTATGCCAGTTACCTCGTTACCGGTTTTGTTCTCTTTTCTCGTTTTCGTGTTCCGGCATCCCTGTGATCAAATCACAATGTGTCTGGCCAGACGATGATGGATACCGTAACACCGAGAGGGCCTAAGAATATCTCTCCATCGTCGGAGGAGCAAATCCCAATCTCGAGCTATCTCGTTTCTTGTCATACTTTTTCGTGAACCCATAAGTCGCCGTAATAGCCACCCAGTTACGGATGACGTTTAACAAACCCCAAAGTTCATGAAACAAGTACGAAGGAACTTGATACTCTCATGGTCTAAGGAATTATGCAAACATTAACTATCTCTGTGTTATTAACCATTAACTTGTGATGAATGTATCTCATAGCATAACATCAATTCGGGTCGATTCAACACAAGTGTTCTTCTAACATTGTGCCCTCAAAATTGCCGGCACAGTCATGCCCATGATCAGGAAAACAGGATCATCATGCAATACTTGAGCCAGTCTTAGAGGCATGACTAGGAATACATTTTACCGTTTATTATACCACACGTGCACGTGAGTTTCCCTCCGAGCCTGGTGGATATTGTAGACTCGAGAATCATTGCAGGTATAGCATGGAACATAAACATTCATTACAAACTTGGAGATACAAAATAACCGTTATTACTGCCTCTAGGGCATATCTCCTACACGACAAGCTTCCGGTACGCGTAGGGTATAAGAAAATCATACAAAGGCAAAACAGAACAAGGGAGATAGCATGCATCCATTCATCATCACAAGTTATATTACATCACAAAAGCAGTGCAGATCTAACATAAGATCAAATGTATCTTTGACATGGCAGCACTGTGACGATACAATGACAAGTTTTAATCTCGACGATCGCCCTGGATCCTGGGAATGTGGAGAACCTTGTCGGCAAGAGGAGCAGCGATCTTGTCGGCAGCGGTGACATCGGTGTCCGGCGGCAACTTCCAGAAGATCCCAGAGAGGTCGAGGTCAGGATGGCGGTGCGTGAGCTTGAGTATCACCTTATAAAGGACATTGCGCACGAACTTCCGGGATTCATCGGCAAATGAAGCGGACCTGTCGTCGTGATATGTCTTCAGTGAATCGATGAGGCCGTCGAAGAATTTGGTTAATCTGGCGCTGGCAGCCTCATGATCATTAACAGTGAAGCTCCAGCTCTTCATATCCCTGACGGCAAGCTGTGAAGTTAGGCGCTCAGCTATATCAATGAGCCTCTTCGTCCAAAGGGAGATCACTTCGCGCAGCTCCGTGAATTTATTTTCGGCGTCTTCCCGAAGAGTTTCTTCCGTGGCATGCTTCTCCGTCAGGATTCTTTCTCGCTCCTTGGCGGATTCAAGATCCGTTTCGAGGCCGGCAACTTTGGATTTCAAATCCTTAGCTACTTTGGTGGCAGTATCAAGATCTTGATTCTTGGACGAGAGCTACATCTGCAGTTCCCCTAAGGTGAGGGTTGCTTTCTGCGCTTCACCCTTGAGAGCCTCGACCTCTTTACCGCTACCAGCGAGCTCTTCTTTTAGACGGGCCAACTGGGAATCAAGATCCGCCTTGGTGGTGATAGCAGCGGCAGCTTCATCAGTAATCTCCTTGAGCTTGGCGGTGCTTTCTTGAGCCTGGGTTTCGATGAAATCCTTATGTTTCTTCTCCAGCTCTTGCGTCCTTTGTTCAAGGAGTTTCTCGATTTCTTCATCTTTGCCGCGAAGCTTAGCGGCAAGGGCTTCATCCTGAGCGGCAAGATTCTTCTCTCGGGCATTGAGCTACGCCTCGCGCTCTACCAACTTGCCGTCCAAGGCCGTCGCTTTCTCCTGGGCGGCGGCAAGTTTTTCCTCCTGCCTCCTCAGGTTGCTGGATTGATTATTATACCAAGCGCGGATATCTTCTGCCTTCTTCTTCAGCTTCTCCTCAATTACCTCCAGGGCTTTGTGTTCGTCTTGAAGCTTATCCCATCGCTTGCCATAGAACTCTTGCACATCCCTGAGGCCTGCAGCCATGGTTTCTAGGAAGGCAAGATCCGCAGTGCTATCGGCGGCGTTGTTGGATTCAAGAGTGCTCTTGGGGATGGAGGCGAGGATGCGAGCAATCTCTGCGTCAAAGTCCAGCTCTGTAGTACCTGATGAACTGGGGGCTCCAGGCTCTCGCTGAGAGGCAACCAGGGCCAAATTTCTTGACGGGATCTGCAAGATTGACGTTGCTGGCTGGCTGTCGGGGTTCGGCGTGTCAGTATTGACGGGTGCCACCTCCACATCCATTCTGGCAAGATCAGATGTATTGCCGGAGGACTTCTCGGGTTCTTCTGGAATTTCCCTGGTCTCTTCGGTGATCTGCATAGGATCTTCCTCAGCAGCAATCTTGGTGGCTTCATCGGCGGCATCCTTTGCAATATCTGCCACTTCTGCAATAATTTTGCCCTCTTCGGGAGAGGTTGGGACTGTGGAAAGAAACAGAAGCAAAGGATAAAATAAGATTCAATTGACAAGTCAAGTTCAAGAAAACAAAAAAGGAAAAATGAAAAGTGTTCAAAGACAAGTGGATTACCTGCTGATGCTTGCTGTGGGAGGACATTTCCTTCCCCGGTAACATCGGTTACCGCAGCACTGTCTCCGGCAGCCTCACCTGCCAGGACTATATCAATGCGGATGGGCTCACCAGTGAAGGCCCTTGTTGGTGAAGCATTCCCCGGGATGGTGGTTGATGGAGGAACCACGGTAGGATCCGCCTCTTGGCGCTCTTCCTCCTGGTGGCCTTCTCCTACCTCCTTGTCAAGACCAGAGGAATAAGCGTCAGCGCCAGTGCCAGCGAGCGGGAATTGTGTTGCGGCTTCACGCAGGGGGCTAGGCTGGGGGCTGATGACGATGGTGTCAGCAGACACGCCCCCTTGCCCAGCGCTTGTCGCAGGTTCGCCTCCTGCTGCAGCCTTGGCCCGCTTGGCCCGATGCACAAGTGGCTCTGTGTCTCTGCAAGAACAGAAAAGAATCAAGTCAAAAACCAATGATCAAGATGGAGCCAAGACTTGTTGAGTATAAGGTAATTGTGCTTACTCCTTGTCTTCTGACTCGCTGAGGACGGATAGGTCATATCTCGCTGGCGGGGGCGATTCCCTGGCCCTTTTGAGTGCCGGAGGGGATGAACTTGCCGACTGAGAAGACCCAACTTCCCTGGTAACCTCTTGCTGGGAAGATGAATGCTGAGTTCGAGGGCGCCGAACTGGTTGCCGGCGCACTTCTTCCTGATGACCGGTCTTGGTGGTCGTCTTCTTCACGACAGGACCAGCTCGTGACGAAGAAGCATGTACCGGTTCCTGACTGGCCGCCCTTCGAAGACAGCGTGTTCTCTTCTTAGGGGTCAGAGGGCCTTCCACTTCTTCAGGTTCTTCGGCAACCTCAGTTTCGGCAACCTCATCTCCGGCAAGCTCTTCTTGGTGTTCCTCGGCAACTTCTTCGTCGGGATGTTCTTCATCATCATCTCCGATTGCCGCGGCACCAGAACCGCCGGCTGCGTTAACTCTTGCGGCCTCTGCGGCTATGCTGGCGATGTGCGCCAGTTCTTCTTCCTTGGTAGCCTGGATAAGGTCTCTTTCTTTCCGGGTGGCCTTCTCTATCAAGTTGGAAGCCCAGTCCATCTCGTTTTCCAGAGTAGGCATTGGCCAGCGGGGTTCAAGTCCTTGAGCGTTGCACTCCGGCATCATTGCCAAAATGGAATCCTTGGCGGAGTTAATGTGCAGTGGGATGGCTCCATTCGGCAAGTGAAACGTGCCGCTCTTCCTGAACAATTGCTAGCAAAGGCAGGCATGCTCCAGAACCGTCAAGTTGTTGCCGAGCCCAGGATACAACCGCATAATATCTGCGGCACCCTGGTAATCCCAAGCGAATCTCTCTCTCTTCTGCAGCGGCGAAATGCGTCGCCGGAGGAAGTCAGCACCAACCATTTCTATAGTCAGCTTGGCGGCCTTGAGACGAGCAATCCTGTTCAATGCCGGGCGAAGTCTCTCGTCACTGGCACCCAACTTGCTCCAATCATCGCCGCGCTCAACTCTTTTCCGGCGCGGCAAGCAGAATTCGGGGAAATCCTTCTCCTGAATCCAACACCACTCTGCCCGCCATTCCTCCCATTTGAGGTGAAGTTGCCCGGCAGGGTATTGGCCCTTGGTTTTGGCCCTGGGGATCCATGTCACACTGCCGGAGAGTGATTTGTCTTTGATGCGGGGAACGAAGAAGTGGCGGAACAGATCTACGTTGGGGGCAACTCCGACAAAATTTCCACACAAGTGGGCGAAGACTGCCATGCATGTCATTGCGTTGGGAGTGAAATCCAGCAGTCGAAACCCAAAATCATACATCATTGCGCTGAAGAAATCCGAGAATGGAGGAACCAGCCCGCAATAGAAGTATTCACAGAAAAAGGGATATGAATCTGACGGAACCTTGTCGCCTTCAGGAAGCACCACCGGAGCCTTGTGGTCCTTGGTGTCCCTTCCCCACATGTAGGCGTACCTCTCAATCAGAGTGTTGCCATCCATGGCCGACGGTGAGAAGACCACGTTTTCTCTCCGCCAGTTCCCTCTTCTTCTTCTCCGCCTTGGGGTCGAGCGGCTTGGCGGGCTTCTTCCCCTCCGCGTCGGCTTTCTTGGGCGCCATGAGGGCTTAGGGAGAAGAGAAGGACTCGAGCTGAGGCGCGAATAGGCAGCGGCGGAGGCGAAAGCGGCTCTGGCGAGAGGAAGAAGACGAGGCAGAAGGGAGCGGTGGTGAATGAGCAGCGCCTCCTCGCGGTTACCTTTTTATGGGGAAGGCGCGAGGGGGTTGGCTCTTCACTGCGTGACGTGGGCCCGCTTTTGCAGGCGCACTACGCGAAACTCCTGCTACAGTCCACCACTCCTGCGTCCCGCATTTAATGCGCAGCGTGGGCGTGCTCGGAGGGAAATCATCATTGCAAAAATTACGGCGGTAATCTCCCGCCGCGTGTCTGTGCATCATTTGGGCCTAGCCCAACGACGCTTCGAACGCGCGTATGGCCCAGGCCCGGGGGCTCCTGTCGGTATATAAAACATGGGTATTTTATACCCTGACTTATGCACAGACAGTTGCAGCCTTCTTGATGGCCAGGCTTGCCAGAATTTACCAAGACCAAGATTCAAGACCCAGTTGCAGAAGCTACTGGGGAGAAGATCAAGACAAAGCATCAATAAGTACTTGACTAGTACTGAAGATGAAGGCATTACTTGCCGGCAAGATGAAGGCCCGGCAAGCTCCGTGCCAGCAAGCCTTCACTAGCTCGTCAGCGCTCCACCTCACCGACCAGCTAGTTGCTAATCAGTGAGGTGTCGACCGCGCAGGCAGTTTGGTGAGACTTGTCGGGGCATGTGTCAGCCTGCTGGAAGGGGATTTAACTTTAATGACACCCGTCCAGGAGGCGTGTCAAGATAATACAAGGTAGCTGGGCGAGCGGTGCAGGAACCTTGGCGGGGATCCTCCTCCACATGACACCTAATGGCGCATTTAATGCTTTTGTCCTAAACCGACAGAGTTAGGTATGATAGCACTGTTTGCTATCTAATCAACTTGTAATGACTGTTTTGCCACTGTGGTTACCCCTTGAGCTATAAAAGGAGGGCCAGGGCAACCTTTACAAGGATCGATCCTTAGACACTCTAGCTCACTTTGCATGCGTAGCTGCTTCCCTCTGCACCTTGCCGGGACGAAGCGCACCTTGTACTTGAGCTCTCCATAAATAGTACACAAAAGCAGGAGTAGGGTTTTACACCTCACGGTGGCCCAAACCTGGGTAAAAACCTTTGCGTTCTCTGCTGATTCTCCTCTTTGTGCTTGTGCATTCCCCGAGTCGAGCCGCAAAGGGGCTAGATGGCCCCATATATGGTCGTACGCACGACATAACCCATGTGTGTTGTGGGCAAACACTTACTGGTATACAATTGTCAGCGATTGATGAAATCATCACCGACGGGTTCCCTAGTTTAGCCCGTGGGCAATGTGATTTGCTCTGTCTGCACAACATCCATGCTCTGTCTACAGAACAACAACATATATACTTACAAGGACATGATTGCATAACAAAATTAAACGTCCAATTACGTTATATCACAAATACCAGAAAAATTGCAAGGTTCAAATTCCTGCATTACAAGGCCCAAATTCAAAGATTACAACGTTCAAACTGTTCTTACAAATCAAATTCATCTTCTTCAGAATCTGAGCCATGCACTATTTCTGTGAATGGATCCGTCACCAAGAAGTCATATATCGGTTTGATAGTGTGACTTCTGAATAATCTGCCATTTGTAGTTCCAAACTAAAATTCAGCTTCTGCAGAGCCTTTTCCATTCAGTTGTAGACGCCTGCGCTGGTCAGCAAACCATTCACTTCTGCGCACTAGATATAGGGCAAACCTCATTACCTTGAGCACACTTGCTCTCTGAACAAAGAACCTGGCGAATTTAATCTCTGGTGTGGTGCCTCGGTAGTGGTTCAAAGTAATTTCTGTGAGATGAAGATCAAGGCATTCAATGGGATTGTTATATTGCGCCACATTTTCCACTTTCGGGCCTACTTGTATCTGCAAGTGTAGACAACATATTAGTGCCTAGCTGCAGTTTTAAACACTTTAGGCCACTCTGATTTGCAGGATTCCTAAAATACACGAATAGATTGATATGCTATCTTCAATCGTTCATGATTAACATCTCAAAAAAAATATGTATTGAAACCCTCCAAATTTCCTTTAGAAATCATACTACATTTGTCATTGTAATCATCTGTAAAAGTAACAACAAATTGAACTCCGTTGTGGTTAACAATTAACAGGAAAGGAGCCTCACCTCGATGTATAGCTTCTCCATGCACGGAAAGCATCTAAGGAATCTAACAACTTCATCCAGATCGGGGCCGACAGATTGTAGTGCCAAGATCTTCACTGTGCGCAGAGACGGGGTCAAGCTTGTGGGGATCATTTTCTGGATGACAGACAAACATAGATCAACAAAAATTACATAAAATGTGATGTCCAATAAGAAGAAGGAGAAGAAGACTATTGTACCTGAATGGATAATGATCCAGTAACAAGTTCGGAGAATTCAGCACACGAATAGCCCAACACTGTCAATTTCGGTGCGTCAATGACCCTGATTCTTGTTGGACCTTCTTTATCAAGTACAAACAATCTCTCAAGGAAAGGCACATTCTCAATGACCATATCGTGAAACACCTCAAATGACAGCCTGTTGTGGCACCAGCAATGCACATAAATCGTACGGGCATTCGTCGAGGCGATGTGGAGGCTACTGAACCCATCCAACACCTGAAGACGAAGGTACTCGAGCGATGTACAGCCGCCGAGTAGGCGCTCCAAATCCTCCTTCGAGATGCTGGCGCCAATGAGCTCAAGATCCTTCAGTTTAGGGAAATGAAGAGCGGGCGCGGCATTAATCTGGGGGAAAAAGCACTGCCTGAACGTCGCGCGGCACAGCGTGGGCGCGAGGTGGAGAGCGGACGGCGGCAGCAAGCGCGGATATCCGGCATGAAAGCTGAGCTCCTCGAGCCAATCTAGGGCGGGGGATAGGAACCACTCGTGAAACTTGCATTCGGCCTTGCAGTTGGAATGAAACTTGCCGATGGCAAGGCGTCTGACTGGCCCAGGGTGCGTGGTGAGGATGTGGGACAATGCGTCCAAGCGTTTGCGCTCCCCGTTGCAGAGCTCGTTGTCCTCTATGAGGTCTAGGGGGTGAGTGCCAGAGGGGGCGCCACCGCTAGGAGAGCACAGTGGGCTGCACGCCAGATTTGATGGGGAGGAGGGATATGATGGTTACCAACATCTCGTCGGGGAGGATGCTGATGAAGTCCACGCTCGCTGGAGGCTCTTGCGGTTCTGGCTCGACCCGCCCCCGCTTGTTGGCCGGCTCGTCCTCCATTGCAGCAGGCGGCGATCCTCGGCGGTGGCGCTTATAGATAAGAATGGAGGAGTAGGAGGAGCACTGGAAACTGTTCTACGTACCTTCCCGAGGCGGCCGAAACCAAAACCATCAATAAATTTTGCTCGCTGGCAGGTCAAATGGCTCGCTTCTTGGTGAGCCTGCGCGATGAACTGCTCGCACGCGTCCCGTCGAGCCTGCACGGCGGACAGCTCGCACGCGTCCCGTCTAATCAAACAGCTGCCCACGGTAGTAAATGGTTAGTGGAATGCCCACGGTTGGAATAATACAAGCGTTTGCGATAATAACGTGGCAGCTATTTGTTCCAAAATGCCTAGAAAACTCAAATTATGTATAAGGAAGGCAAAACGAACGCTGAATAATTTCATATTTTAGCACGATAGTCCTATAGTTGCATGTTGCCTCTGTAAAATAAATCAAGGTGGGAAGAGTCAGCATATGTCGTTTCGGACACAGAGGTGACACGTTCCCTCTCGGAACCATGAGGCTTCTTGAGAGAAGTTACGGTTTGTAAGAAGCTTATACCAAAACTTGTCCTAAATCGGAGAATTTTTTTACCATAACACGTTGGTGCCATGTCATGACACCATGCCAAGTTTCATGATTTTAAGGGCGAGTTTTGGATTTACAGAAAATTTTAAACCAAGTTTCTCAATGTTTCCGGCCGAGCCATGATGCCCAGATGTTTGAAATTCATTCCCATTTCTTACATGGGACCTAAACATTCACCCAATGAAACATATATGATTTTTCAACCAGTTGTGGTGCACTATGGTGTGACACCCTGGTTTTTCCAACTTTTCTTTTCAAAAACCCATTTGAATTTTATTTGGAATTTTGTGTGGATTCTAATTTGAATGGCTCTATGGACTTAAAACTTGGGAATTTTTTGTTACTTTCCTTTCCCAAGTGACTCAAGCTTCCAAAAACTTCTCCCAAGTCATGTCATTCCCATTCATGCCCAATTTCAACGTTATTCCAATTTAATATTCCTTTTTCTATTAAAGGAATAGCCCTTTCTGCTCTAGGTTGTGAAGCAACCCATATTTCTGTCCTTCCCAAAATTCTAAGAAAATTCTCATAAATTCTTTGGACCATGTGAACCTTGGATATGTAAAAATATTCAAGATTCCATCCTCATGGTCAGCACACCATCCAATCTTTGTTTCTGGTCATAATTTCAGTTTGTGAAGCAACTATATTTTATATTGCTCCAAAAATTCTGAAATTTTACCAGGACATTCTCCTACCTATATAAACATCGTCCACCAAATTTTGCCCCATTTCATTTAGCCATTCTTCCTCAGTAATTCTCCCAAGCTTATGTCCAGAAGGGAGCATTGTGAAGGAAGTACCATTTGTACTTACCCAAATGGGATGAAATTTTCATAGTATCTTGCCACCACCAAATGACCCACAAATACCAAGTTTCATCTCAAGGAGCCCATCGATGTGAGTGCATCATCTTTAAGAAGTTTCTGGCCCAGATTATGGTTTGTACATGAACCATGCTCTAAACTTTGCAAAAATTTCTGAAAATTTTCCAGCTTATGGTCCTTCCAAGATAACTAGCTCACACCAAAATCTAGCCCTATCCACCTAGCCATTTTCCCTCAAAAATTCGAGCAAGTTTCTGACCAGAAACTGTTTCTGACAAGACCTATCATCCCAGGCTACCTCTAGCCTTGCCAGAGGCATAGGTCACCTCCTGGGTGTCAGGTCGACACCAGAGACAAGGGCTGCCGGGCCAGGGTGCACCGCGTGCGTCTGTGCATGCGGTGACCACGCGGCTAGCGCACCATGGCCGCGCTCTGCGCACTGACCGCGCTCGGTCGCGTCGGCCAGGCCAGCTGTGGCCGCCCCCGGCTGTCCGCTGGTGCCAACGTCGTCGCCACCGTCCACGTGCCCCTCAGCAGACCCTTCTCCCCTCCAGCGGCGTCCCCGCCGTACACGGCCAGCGGCCACCATGGACCGCACAGGGCGGTAGTGTGGCCGACCACGCCATTAACTCCCTCTCAACCTTTAGCCTGCGTTCTTATCTCCTCTGTCTCTCTCTCGTCGTGCCACCGCACCACCTGACGGCCAGCGCAGCAGCCAGCTCGCCGTCCTCGCCGTGACAGCGCATCCGTGGCAGCATTCGGCCACCGCAGCCTCGCCTGGCTATAAAAGGAGCTCCCCGCCCCCGTCTCTCTGCATCGCCCACCCTTTCCCTCTTCCAATCGACCACCGGCGCCACCCACTCGAGCCAAGAGGCTCTTCTTCTTCTCCTCCGGCCAGTGCTTCGCCGTTCGGTTTCCCCCAGCAGCCAGCTTGCTCTGGCGCATCTCCGGCCAAGATGAGGTCACCGTTGCACTCCCCGTAGTTCACTGGCCCTCCCCAACCTCTTGCCCGGGCCAGTGGTCACCGGAATCGCAGTTTCCATTGACGCCCGAAGCTCGCTGCAGCCGGAGAAGGAGGGGCGACGCCGTCCGACTGTCTCCCGCTGAGCTACGGGTACGAGCGGCTTCGTCTCGGTGCGCCCTATCCATCCCCGCCTTCTCCCAACTCCGGCGCTGCCTCCTCACCGCTGTTCATCGCCGATAAGGCCGCCATCCCCTGCTCCCTCTTTCTCTCTTTAAAACTTACAGAGGGGACCCACGAGTCAGCCCCTCACTCCTTCTCCGAACCGTTTTTGAGTGAAGGTGTACTGGCAAAATTCGCCTTCGGCGTCAGCCTCTGCAGGAATTCCAGAAATTCATTTTTAAATCTGTGTTAATTCCATTTTGACTAAACTTTCACCAGCAATATCTTTTAAACCATAAGTCCAAATGAGTTCATTTTTTTGCATTATTTTTCTTATGAGCTCTTTTATCTGCTGTAAAATGTTGGTATTTTTTTCCCTGCCGTCTAGAATTTCTGGACAGAGAAAAATGCTCTATGTACTATTTACAAATGATTCCCAAAATGTTTTCCAGATTGGTTTGAGTAGTTGGTGAAGACCATGAGTACTCCCACACTCCCTAGGTGCCACGCAAGCCACAGCTTTCACTTGCATGATCGCACTGCAATGTCATGATTTTAAGTGAATATTTAGTTTTAGATTGGAACTATTTATAATTGAGTTATTCATGCAACACCTGGGGGAAAATGCTTGGATGTGTTACTGTCATGTTGGTAATTGGATTGTTGGTGGATAGTAGTCTACAAGTTTGATCATGCCATGACGCTGTTGAGATTACCATCTATGATTACTTTGTGATTCCGTCCGACACTTGGACTTTGGAACCAGTAGCAGTAGCTTATTCATGTAGCTCAATGAATTACTAGTTGATTATTGTTGTACCCTGGATCACTGTGATACCGGAGTATCGGTTATGGCGGAGAAATCACTTGGGGATAAATTCCTTCGTCATTGATCAAATGCCACTGAACCGAGCTTTCCCGTGCAGCCACACCTGCCGGAATGGGACGGCCTTGACTTGGTCTAACCTCGTGCTCTTTTATCAGTACCACCAAAGAGAGAAGGTTATGCGCGCGGGCTACCCTGATCAGGTAGACGGTGATAGCCTTGTGAGCCCGGTTTGGTTATTGAGCTCAGGTCCCCGTTTGGGACAGTTTAATTTGGCCACGACGGTGGCAGGTGTCAGAAGTGACACAGGGGCCACCCAGGGCATGACCTCAAAGAGGGCGTGTCGGTGGTACGATTTAAGGGTCAGGGGTTAGGCAAGTTTCGTTGGAGGAATGTCCATAGTGTGGGTAATGTGCGCAATTAACCTCTGCAAAGTCGAGTCCATGGTATTGGACACAGTTCGTACTAAATCACACTGTTTGATCAACACCAATGAGGGAATGACTAGTTAATGATGAAAGAACTTGTCTCAGTATATGTAACCGCCTGGCAATGGGGCCATTGATAAATCTTGGAGATGATCTCGGGAATGGTCGTCAGGTGATAGTGAGGTGGCCATGAGTTGGTCACAAGAGTAGATGGTTCGACAGGGTAGCCAAGAGTGAGGCAGACCCTGTGATCCTAAATCATGGTGGTAATTATCGTAGATTGCCTGAAATAACATGTTACTATTCTCTTCTGCTGTTTTAATAACAATTGATCTTGATATAATCATGACTGCTATGATGTTGCTTTGCCTTGATGCTTTTGTTTGCTGTGAGCTTGCGAGTACATTCAAAGTACTCACCTGGCGTGTCATGCCAGTTTGCAGGTGCTGCCACGTTTGCATAGCGCGAGGATCCCGAGTAGCGGGCTAGGACGTGTCCCAGCCAGAGTCCCTGTGGGGTGGAGTTCATCACCGTTATCGTGGTTCCGCTGCTACGAGTCGTCCCGCTCCTAGCATAGAACTACCTTAGCAGGTGTAGCATTGCCGTGCCGATGTAACCCTTTGTAATACCCAAACCCTTGTACACCAACTATTTGTAATAAAGAGCTGACTTGTTCTATGCCAAGCAGTGCCGTATTCCAGAAGACTTGATCTCTGGGCTGGAATACGGGGTGTTCCGGTTCCTCTGAGCCGGGGTGCCACAAGGTTTGTTATCAAAGCAGGTCTGGCTATAGGACACCCTAGCTAACCCAGACGTTAGAAAGCCGCTAGTCTAGAGCCCAGCTTACTTGTGTGATGAATTTGAATTGCTGCATTTGGTTGTTGCATTTGTTCGTCGCATAGCATGCATATAGCTTTGGCTCACTAACCGGTTGATTTTGTAGATGGCATCCGTTTCGATTGACTATGACTCAGCCCCTGCACCACTCAGCTTTGCATCCTTGTTTGGTGATGTTTGGCGTCTTCTCTATCCCAGTGGAGAGATGCCAAGGTACCAAGTGTTCTAGACCCCGCTTGCAGGCCTGGTGCTTGAGTATCATGCCAATGTCCTCCTGTCAGTTGACCTACCTTTGGGGAAGCGCACCTATAGTCTCCATGGTGGCTATGCCTCTACACCAGAACGCGCTATCCAGCTTGCCGCTCTGGCAGGCCTTACTGTTTGTCGCCATCAGGAGAGCACGATGCAAGAAAATCGTGCCTTCCACTACTATCCCACTATGGCCACCACTCCCAGACGGGTTAGATTTCCTCCTGTTCGCTCGGATGACGATGCAGTTGTAGCATACATGTCCCATTACATGATCGCAGAGTACGTCCTCATCGCTGAACTGGCCAGAGACGCAACCCGAGCCCGAAGAGCACTTGGCATGGCTTTAGCTTCGTCAACCCCGCCACCAGCTCCTTTGCTCTCCAGTAATCCGCCACCCGACCATAGTACCTAAGCGCCTGCGAGGTTCATGTCACAGAAGTTATAGTAGTGCTGAATGTTGTAAATTGTCCTGGGTAGCAATAAAGTGTGGTTTTTGTAAACTTGGTGCATTTCATTGAGCAGTTTTCATTTGCCTTTTTGTCTGGCTCCGCGGTGTCACATTACTTTCCCTTATGAAAGTTGCTCATCAACTGCCGTCAGACTCAAAGAATCAACGAGGGTTTCAAAGACTTGAAAGCTCAATTGAATATTATGGAATTATCAGCTGACTGCCTTGTATTAGGAATATCTGGTTTGAATGCAAAGGATATTCTGGATTGGTTATCAGTATCGAGCCTGCCTCAGTGTGTAACCATTACAGCCGTAAGGGACCAGCAGGAAAATAATTAGGGTGCAAGACCAACCGGGTTAAAGGTAAGGATCATATGCAAAGTTTGGTTCCGCTTGAGCAAAATCAGAAATATGTTATGTCTCAGAAGAAAACAAGAATGTGCCATACTCAGCAAGAAGGATAGTCCGACAAATTCTTTCCATGCAAACAATCAACAACAGGAGTTGTGAGGATGTACAGCACAGAGAGAAACCTCTGGTATAAGCAACCCAATCTTCCTCCGCATGCTACCAGAGAAGCTTACGATGCAAGGCTCCTCAAATCTTCCTCGGTACGATATGTGGATAGCTTCCAACATAAGATACTCTATCTTCTTCAATAAGCTACCATGAAAAGCTTCCGGCATAAGGCACTGAATCTTCTCCGGTAAGCAATCAGGAGGAGAAGCTTCTGAAGCACGGTACCCAGTCTTCTTCAACACGCCATCCCGGCAAAAGCTTTGAGCATAAGCTACCTAGCCTTCTTCAGCACGATACTCTCGATGGCTTCCAACACAAGCTATCCAATTTTCGTCAGCATGACACTACAAACAATGGGCAACATTGGTACAATTAATTACACAGTGCGATGGCGGTGCACCTCAAGAGTCCAGCCCACAACCATTTGGTTGTGCAAGTTACTCGTACGAGGAGCAACCATGTTCAAGCAGGTTTACCGAAGGAAGGAAAGGATCCATCACCTGCATAAGTCATGCAAGAAGAAGAAGGTCAGTATACACCTCAGTATGCTGCAAGGTCGGACAAGCTATGAAGGAGCTCGATACAAGTACCTGTGCACCTGGTATATGATCCCGATGAACCCTTGCTTCCCTTTTCCTGGTGACGGCACCACGCCTATGTTCCGGGCTGTTTTCGGCCGTCCGGGGTGGATGCCGACTCTATATTTCTCTTTTTCAACAACTGGCTCATGTTCTGAGCTGCATTTCAGCCATCTCGGGCAGCTGTTGAGTTTCTTTTTGTAGCAGTGACCCTATGCTCTGAGCTGTTCTTCGGCCGCTTAGGAAGCTGCTACCTTCTTCTTATCAACATGGTATCATGCTCTGAGCTGCTTTTCAGCCGTCTTGAGCCATGGTTGAGCTATTTCAGTAATGCCCCAGATCTGAGTTGTAAAGACCGTTCTGGTGGCTACTGATTTATTTGCCGATTTCATGCAAGGGGTTCGGATGATCATTGCCCTACAGTTAACGCCTGTGAGATGACAAACTTGCCGGTTAAATGTGATGGCACTAGGATAAGGATCAGGTATGCTTGCTGGAACAATGCACCTGAAGGCACCCGTGGTCATATGAAGAATTAAGGAGTATACCTGGCCAAGCTCCTTTGGCAGGGGAGTTAGGCAAAAATAATGAAGGAACAAGACCGACAATACAAGAATCTCATGTCAATGTAACTTTCTTGACCAACTGCACACGCTCGAAGTTGTCAGTAGTACATATCCAAGTCTGTCATGTCAGATCAAAGATTTAGTAGCCAGCATGGCAGTGCGACTCCAGCGACCGTGTTAAAGTATCGCACGGCTTATGGAAATACCGACAGAATTAGTACTCGACATGCTCTCACATATGGTACTCTGCCATAAGCAAGGTCCTTCCGCCAGAACCCTTGTTCGTCAAGTCCCCAGAAGTTGTTGCTATAAAGTATATTTCCTTTATACTAGCCATGACAGTTGACAGTAAAATTGCCGGTACGGATTTGAGACAAAAAGGTCGGTCCGGGTGATTTAGACTTCCTACAAGTGGTCAGATTCAGCCAAGAGGAACGTTGTAATTCTAGAGCTATTCCGAACCCAGGGAACATGCATCTTGCAACCTGATGCAATGATTAAATGTTTCACGGAAGGCATCTGTTAACAACTTCACGGAATACTATCGATGCCGGATGGAAGAATGACGTGTCAATCGAAAACCCCTCCCGGACGTATGGAAAGATGACATGTTCCAGTCATGCTAACATCTTAGATGAACCAGCAGCTGTGACAGGGTTGGAGTCATCATAATGATGAACATACGAGGAAAGGCCTGTCAAAATGCGAGCACCATGAAGCAAGCCACCCCAGAGCAAGGTAGATAGAGCATGATTCGGTGGAGACATTATATAAGGAAAAAGGATACCCGAGCTGGAACCGGTTTCCTTAAGTCAGAATATTCATACTTGTTCTCTGAGCAACCAAATCTCGAGGACGAGATTTTTGTAAGGGGGGTAGGTTTGTGACAACCTAGTTTTTCCAACTTTTCTTTTCAAAAACCCATTTGAATTTTATTTGGAATTTAGTGTGGATTTTAATTTGAATGGCTCTATGGACTTAAAACTTGGGAATATTTTTTTTACTTTCCTTTCCCAAGTGACTCAAGCTTCCAAAAACTTCTCCCAAGTCATGTCATTCCCATTCTTGCCCAATTTCAATGTTATTCCAATTTAATATTCCTTTTTCTATTAAAGGAATAGCCCTTTCTGCTCTAGGTTGTGAAGCACCCCATATTTCTGTCCTTCCCAAAATTCTAAGAAAATTCTCATAAATTCTTTGGACCATGTGAACCTTGGATATGTGAAAATATTCAAGATTCGTGAGCACACCATCCAATCTTTGTTTCTGGTCATAATTTCAGTTTGTGAAGCAACTATATTTTATATTGCTCCAAAAATTCTGAAATTTTACCAGGACATTCTCCTACCTATATAAACATCCTCCACCAAATTTTGGCCCATTTCATTTAGCCATTCTTCCATAGTAATTCTCCCAAGCTTCTGTCCAGAAGGGAGCATTGTGAAGGAAGTACCATTTATACTTACCCAAATGGGATGAAATTTTTATAGCATCTTGCCACCACCAAATGACCCACAAATACCAAGTTTCATCTCAAGGAGCCCATCCATGTGAGCGCATCATCTTCAACAAGTTTCTAGCCTAGATTATGGTTTGTACATGAACCATGCTCTAAACTTTGCAAAAATTTCTGAAATTTTTCCAGCTTATAGTCCTTCCAAGATAACTAGCTCACACCAAAATCTAGCCTTATCCACCTAGCCATTTTCCCTCAAAAATTCGAGCAAGTTTCTGACCAGAAACTGTTTCTGACAAGACCTATCATCCCAGGCAACCTCTAGCCTTGCCAGAGGCATAGGTCACCTCCTGGGTGTCAGGTCGACACCAGAGACAAGGGCTGCCGGGCCAGGGTGCACTGCGTGCGTCTGTGCACGCGGTGACCACAAGGCTAGCGCGCCATGGCCGCGCTTTGCGCACTGACCGCGCTCGGTCGCGTCGGCCAGGCCAGCTGTGGCCGCCCCCGGCTGTCCGCGACGTTGGCACCGTCCACGCGCCCCTCACCAGACCCTTCTCCCCTCTGGTGGCATCCCCGCCGTACACGGCCAACGGCCACCACGGGCCCCACAGGGCGATACTGTGGCCGACCGCGCCATTAACTCCCTCTCGACCTTTAGCCTGCGTTCTTATCTCGTCTGTCTCTCTCTCTCGTCATGTCACCGCACCTCCTAACGGCCAGCGCAGCAGCCAGCTCACCGCCTCACCGTGACAGCGCATCCGTGGCGGCATTCGGCCACCACAGCCTCGCCCGGCTATAAAAGGAGCTCCCCGCCCCCATCTCTCTGCATCGCCCATCCTTCCCCTCTTCCAATCGACCACCGGTGCCACCCACTCGAGCCAAGAGGCTCTTCTTCTTCTTCTCCGGCCAGTGCTTCGCCGTTCGGTTTCCCCCAGTAGCCAGCTTGCTCTGGTGCATCTCCGGCCAAGATGAGGTCACCGTTGCACTCCCCGTAGTTCACTGGCCCTCCCCTACCTCTTGCCCGTGCCAGTGGTCGCCGGAATCGCCGTTTCCATTGACGCCCGAAGCTCGCTGCCGCCGGAAAAGGAGGGGGTGACACCGTCCGGCTGTCTCCCGCTGAGCTACGGGTACGAGCGGCTTCGTCTCGGTGCGTCCTATCCATCCCCGCCTTCTCCCAACTCCGGCGCTGCCTCCTCACCGCCGTTCATCGCCGGTAAGGCCGCCATCCCCTGCTCCCTCTTTCTCTCTTTAAAACTTACAGAGGGGACCCACCAGTCTGCCCCTCATACCCTCTCCGAACCGTTTTTGAGTGAAGGCGTACTGGCAAAATACGCCTTCAACGTCAGCCTCTACAGGAATTCCAGAAATTCATTTTTAAATCTGTGTTAATTCCATTTTGACTAAGCTTTGACCAGCAATATCTTTTAAACCATAAGTCCAAATGAGTTCATTTTTTTGCATTATTTTTCTTATGAGCTCTTTTATCTGCTATAAAATTTTGGTATTTTTTCCCTGCCGTCTAGAATTTCTGGACAGAGAAAAATGCTCTATGTACTATTTACAAATGATTCCAAAAATATTTTCCAGATTGGTTTGAGTAGTTGGTGAATCCCAGGAGTACTCCCACACTCCCTTGGTGCCAGGCAAGCCACAACTTTCACTTGCATGATCGCACTGCAATGTCATGATTTTAAGTGAATATTTAGGTTAAGATCAGAACTATTTATAATTGAGTTATTCATGCAACACCTGGGGGAAAATGCTTGGATGTGTTACTGTCATGTAGGTAATTGGATTGTTAGTGGCTAGTAGTCTACAAGTTTGATCATGCCATGACGCTGTTGAGATTACCGTCTATGATTACTTTGTGATTCCGTCCGACACTTGGACTATGGAACCAGTAGCAGTAGCTTATTCATGTAGCTCAATAAATTACTAGTTGATTATTATTGTACCCTAGATCACTGTGATACCGGAGTATCGGTTATGGCGGACAAATCACTTGGGGATAAATTCCTTCGTCGTTGATCAAGTGCCACTGAACCAAGCTTTCCCGTGCAGCCACACTTGCCGAAATGGGACAGCCTTGACTTGGTCTAACCTCATGCTCTTTTATCAGTACCACCAAAGAGGGAAGGTTATGCGTGCGGGCTACCCTGATCAGGTAGACGGCGATAGCCTTGTGAGCCCGGTTTGGTTATTGAGCTCAAGTCCCCGTTTGGGACAGTTTAGTTTGGCCACAACGGTGGCAGGTGTCAGAAGTGACACAGGGGCCACCCAGGGATGACCTCAGAGAGGGCGTGTCGGTGGTACGATTTAAGGGTCAGGGGTTAGGCAAGTTTCGTTGGATGAATGTCCATAGTGTGGGTAAAGTGCTCAACCTCTGCATAGTGTAAGAATCTAATCGAATAGCCGAGTCCACGGTATTGGACACAGTTCATACTAAGTCACACTGTTTGATCAACACCAATGAGGGAATGACTAGTTAATGATGAAAGAACTCGTCTCAGTATAAGTAACCGACTGGCAATGGGGCCGCTGATAAATCTTGGAGATGATCTCGGGAATGGTCGTCGGGTGATAGTGAGGTAGCCATGAGTTGGTCACGAGAGTAGATGGTTCGACAGGGTAGCCAAGAGTGAGGCAGACCCTGTGATCCTAAATCATGGTGGTAATTATCGTAGATAGCCTGAAATAACATGTTACTATTCTCTTCTGCTGTTTTAATAACAATTGATCCTGATATAATCATGACTGCTATAATGTTGCTTTGCCTTGATGCTTTTGTTTGTTGTGAGCTTGCGAGTACATTCAAAGTACTCACCTGGCGTATCATGCTAGTTTGCAGGTGCTGCCACGTTTGCATAGCGCAAGGATCCTGAGTAGCGGGATAGGACGTGTCCCAACCAGAGTCCCTGTGGAGTGGAGTTCATCACTGTCATCGTGGTTCCGCTGCTACGAGTCGTCCCGCTGCTAGCATAGAACTACCTTAGCAGGTGTAGCATTGCCACGCCGATGTAACCCTTTGTAATACCCAAGCCCTTGTACACCAACTATTTGTTATAAAGAGCTGACTTGTTCTATGCCAAGCAGTGTCGTATTCCAGAAGACTTGATCTCTGGGCTGGAATACGGGGTGTTCCGGTTCCTCTGAGCCGGGGTGCCACATGTGGCATGTGCATGTAGTTCAAATTTGAATTATGCACATTAAATGCCTAGAAATTCAAATAATGTATAAAAAGGCCAAACGAACCCTAAATAATTCCAACTTGTAACACGACACTCCTATAGTTACATGTTGCCTCTGTAAAATAAATCAAGGCGGGAAGAGGCAGCGTATGTCGTTTCGCACACAGAGGTGACACGTTCCCTCTCGGAACCATGATGCTTCTTGAGAGGAGCTCCGATTTGTGAGAAGTTTATACCAAAACTTGTCCCAAATCGGCCAATTTTTTTACCACAGCATGTTGGTACCATGTCATGACACCATGCCAAGTTTCTTGATTTTCAGGCGAGTTTTGGATTTACAGGAATTTTTAAACCAAGTTTCTCAATGTTTACGGCCGAGCCACGATGCCCAGATGTTTGAAATTCATTCCCATTTCTTGCATGGGACCTAAACATTCACCCAATGACACATATATAATTTTTCAACCCGTTCTGGTGCACTTTGGCATGTGCCTGTAGTTCAAATTTGAATTATGCACATTAAATGCCTAGAAACTCAATTAATGTATAAAAAAGGCCAAACGAATCCTGAATAATTCCAAATTGTAACACGAAACTCCTATAGTTGCATGTTCACTGTTGATAAATGTTCCAGCAATTCAAACATCGTCCTTTCCCGCCATAACCCCATTTTATTTTTCAAATTAGAATGAAAAAATCAAGTATACCACAAACAATTTATTAGCAAGAATCGTGTGCGATGGAGTATAAAATATCTTGGGGCACCCTCATGTATGGCTTACACCGGAAGTTTTGTAGGCTACAGTCCACCGCCAGCGCGTCAACCACACTTGCGCGCCAGTTTTTCGCTGCACCGAGCGAAAATTTGGCAACCGCGGAAATATCTAGCTCCCCGCCTCCCCCCTCCCCAAACAAAAGCCACATTTCCACTGTTTCCTCCTTCCTTTCCAAGTTCAAACCTTCACTGCTTGCTTGCAGCACCGCCTGCTCGCCGGCGACGCTCCTTCCTGCCGCGCGGCCTCGTCGATATAGTCAGGTAATCCACAGCCACCCCATCCTCCTCCTCCTTCTCCATCCCACATGCCCCGACCGCTGGCGCGACACCTTCCACCCAAATCACTGCCCCATCCTCCAAATAAGCGCCGCCCATAGCCATTTTGCACACAGTATACATAGCGAGGAGCTCAAGGAGCATCTGGCAGTGGAGAAGCAAATCGTGGCCACACACACGGATGAGGCCGCGATAGCTGCCATGCGTGCCGACCGCCAGATCTTGGAGGAGCACCTCACCGTCGAGGCCACCATCGACGCCTCGCGCGCGGACACCGCCACACGGTTGGCTGCTTTAAACGACAGTTCGTGGTGTTTTCTCGAGGCCACCGCCGGTGCCTTCTAGTGAATTGTCCTCTGTAATGTTAATATGCAATCTGATCTTCTGAAATGTGATGTTCAGTTAACAGTTTGGTTCAACAATTGCTATATTTCTGAGTAGTTCTTAAGCATGCTTGGTTTGGTTAACTGTCTGATCTTCTAGTATACGTTCTATTCTGCAGTACGGTGCTCAGTTAACTTCTTTCGTTCATTTGTTGTGTTGTCCAGTTAACTGTTTGGTTCAATTCTGCAATGTGATGTTCATTTTTTATGGGTAGAATTTTGTATTGTTATCCATGTGAGAAATAAATCGAATTTGGCTGTAGAAAATACGTAGTACATGAGAAACATATACAATTGCTATATTTCCCAGTTCTTAAGCATGCTTGGTTTGGTTAACTAGCTTTTCCATGCGGCTCGAATTAATCTGCTGGATCTGCAATTTGTTTATTTTTCATTAACATATTCTACTGATAGTATGCCAACTCTCACTTAACCTGATCAATATCTGCCTTATATGTGTTGCAGGGAAACAATGGGAGGCACTGAGGTTTACCATCGAGGTTCGCACATGCATGGTCCTTTGTCCAATAGCACATTATTGTGCAATTGCAGGAACCATTCTAATATTTAGGTTTTTAACAATTTGGTCTTGCACATGTAGGTCCTGCTATCAGAGGTTTAGACCCACTGTTCGACTCATTTTGCATATGGGAAAATGAGATGTCCATGAATATCAGTCAAGTCAAGAAACTCAGAAAGATTGTTAGGATAAAGAAACTAGCGACGAATAACAGCAAGATCTTTGTTTGCACAATGAAGAAGAAATCAGTCAACTATAGGATGGTACTAACTCTTTTACCTTGTTTTTTTCCTTTGCGCCATTTCAAAATTTAGAACAAATATTTATGCATATCTTTGTTTCAGATCTTTCCAAAGCAGTTCACCGATGATTACCTCTCAAACCACCTGCATGGTTGATACGTCCATTTTGCATCATGTTTTCCTACTGTTATTTATAGTGTTTTTAATCAATATTACACTTTGTGGAGTAATTCTAATACCTTTTCTCTCATAATATGCAAGATTTACATAAGGAGAGAGATTACCGGCAGCTGGAATTCTGGACCTGAAAAAGCTATGTCAGAGATACCTATTCTGCACATCTCCAAATAAGCTGAAATTTCACGGAGATTTATTTTAGAATAAATGAAAAATATTGGAGAAAAGAAGTACCAGTGGGGGCCACCCAGGTGCCCACGAGGCACCAGGGCGCGCCACCCCCCCTGGCGCGCCCTGGTGGCTTATGGGGCCCCTGGCCAGCCTCCGGTACCCATTTTCTGGTATATAAGCCCATTTGCCCTAGAAAAAATAAGGAGAAGACTTTCGGGACGGAGCGCCGCCGTCTCGAGGCGGAACTTGGGCAGGAGCACTTTTGCTCTCCGGCGGAGCGATTCCGCCGGGGATACTTCCCTCCGGGAGGGGGAAATCGAAGCCATCGACATCACCAACGATCCTCTCATCATGGGAGAACCAATCTTCATCAACATCTTCACCAACACTATCTCATCTCAAACCCTAGTTCATCTCTTGTATTCAATCTTTGTCTCAAAACCTCAGATTGGTACCTGTGGGTTGCTAGTAGTGTTGATTACATCCTGTAGTTGATGCTAGTTGGTTTATTTGGTGGAAGATTATATGTTCAGATCTATTATGCTATTCAATACCCCTCTGATCTTGGACATGAATATGATGTGTGAGTAGTTACTTTTGTTCTTGAGGACATGGGAGAAGTCTTGTCATAAGTAATCATGTGAATTTGGTATTCGTTCGATATTTTGATGATATGTATGTTGTTGATTCTCTTAGTGGTGTCATGTGAACGTCGACTACATGACACTTCACCATCCTTGGGCCTAAGGGAATGCATTGTGGAGTAGTAATTAGATGATGGGTTGCTAGAGTGATAGAAGCTTAAACCCTAGTTTATGCGCTATTCCGAAAGGGGCTGATTTGGATCCATAAGTTTAATGCTATGGTTAGATTTATCTTAATTCTTCTTTCGTAGTTGTAGATGCTTGCGAGAGGGGTTATTCATAAGTGGGAGGCTTGTTCAAGTAAGAACAACACCCAAGCACCGGTCCACCCACATATCAAATTATCAAAGTAGTGAACGCGAATCAAACAAGCATGATGAAAGTGACTAGATGAAATTCCCATGTGTCCTCGAGAACGCTTTGCTTATTATACGAGTTCGTTTCGGCTTGTCCTTTGTTACAAAAAGGATTGGGACACCTTGCTGCACTCTTTGTTACCTTTACTACTTGTTACTTGTTACAAATTATCTTGCTATCAAACTACTCGTTACCGACAATTTCAGTGCTTGCAGAAAATACCTTGCTGAAAACCGCTTGTCATTTCCTTCTGCTCCTCATTGGGTTTGACACTCTTACTTATCAAAAGGACTACGATTGATCCCCTATACTTGTGGGTCATCAATGGTCAAGACGTGCGGAAGGTATTCATTCAGCACCCACGGTACAAAATTGAAGTCTTCCTCAAGAGGACGAAGGTTGGGCGGGCAATTATCCACAGCCACTGGCCTAAAGTTGCAAGGACATTCAACATCACTGAAGGCTCAATATTCGCCTTCCGCTTCAGCAGTTTTCCAGATGAGATTCATCTGTCTATTTACCGTGTATGATGCTACTTTTCAAAGGTTTTAGATGTTGCATGTGAAACTTGGTGCTGTTGTGTAATGCCGTAGGTAGCTATATGCCTATATGGTGTGACTGAGTGCTGAAGCTATCTGATGTAATTCGATTATGAAATCCTGGTTGCCGTAATATGGATATGAAATATATGGTGTGTTTGATATGAAATGTCAATTTGATTACTAAATGGATTATCAATAATTGGCCAATTAGCCTGCTTATTGGGTTTTTCTATTGTAGACGAT
Organism: Elymus sibiricus; assembly: GCA_039707655.1. Lineage (NCBI taxonomy): Eukaryota > Viridiplantae > Streptophyta > Magnoliopsida > Poales > Poaceae > Elymus > Elymus sibiricus. The sequence continues at coordinate 200,256,329 of CM077676.1, read as the reverse complement.
TTCTCAAACAACACCGTGGGTGATAAACTCAAACAACCCACACAGTTTCTAGAAAGTAGGCATGTTGGATCAATGAACAATCACACACGACTTCCGCCCGACAAATGTTTGCGTTAGGCCACCTTGCACAAACGTTTCCACATAAAAATCATGTGTGATGTACATACGAACGGAAACTTTTGTCTGGGATTCACTATGTGGGATGTACGTAAGAACAGAATCGATTGGGCCTGTATAATTGTGTGCGCTGCCTCGCCCAATCACACACGAGCTCTTTTTGCCCCGCGTGTGTGACTGGAGGACCTATCACTGACGGTTTCTACGTTGTGTGGGAAGGACCCCCCCTATCGCACACACAGGCAAGGCGACGGTTTAAAACTCTGTCGCGGAAAGGGGGGAAACCATTTGTATATGACGTCTCTGCACCAGTGAATCACATCATCATCCACATACATCCATCAAGCAAACCGATCAGGGAAAAAAGTACATGGTAAAAAAACAATCTTAGCAACATGAATTGCATAAAAGAAGAGAGCTAACAACAATACAAATGAAGTGAAAGTCTACCTTCCTGTGATCCATGACACAATAGCTCTAGCACTAAGATGAGGTCGTTTTGGAGACACTTACGTGAGTACATCACCTCAACTTCTTTCTTCTAGTGTCCAAGAGGCAAACATTGATTTTAAATTATACCAGTAATAATCTATTGATTTTAAACTACTGTGGAAAATGGCATGGAAAGAAAGTCTCAACAAATAAACTTGCATTAAGGAGGTACAATTAAATAGAGGAGTTAGCAAAGACTGTAAATAATACAAAAAGGGAGATGGAGTGATCATAAGCATGCAAAAACTGATCATTCGGTAGCAAATTTCTATCAATGAAGATGCTATATTCAAACTATCAGCAAACAAAATTGTAAATCATACAAAAAAGGAGATGTTATATCAATGGAGAGCATATGGAAGAAAAGAAAGCTTCCCAGCTCATGTAGACCAGGTATGAGGTGAAGTGAACAATTTAATACAAAAATCACATGAATATGTGCTCATGTATGACTATCATGTATCACAGTATTTCTTCTTTTTCTTATCATAAGAAGACACACAACTTATATTTAGAACTTTATCCAAAACGCAAGTGACCTAAATACTTTTGAGTGCACAGTCAGTATTTTGCCAGCGGGAGGAAGTGATTTTACAATGAAAAACTGAGGATTTTCAAAAGAATTAGAAAAGAAAAGTAGGCAAGTGGTGGCTACTTACTCTCATGATAAGTGGAAGTAGAGCAAATTCTGGTGAGATTTGGGCATGAACATCAACATAAGAAAAAAAACAGGAATGTCATAGATGTAAATAGAAGCACAACATGTGGTTTTAGAAAAAAATCAAGTTGTAAAGATAAATAATGCTACTTTCAATATATATAGTAGATGTCAAATGCAGACAACAGTCTAGTACTGATATTAGAAAAGGTAGTCTGGTTTTGGTCACACCATCAATACAAAGCAGGTGAGTCTCCTGGTGATTGTTCAAAAGAGAAAAAGCAGTTGAGTCCCCTCGTGATTGTTCAAAAGAAAAAGGCAGGTAAGTACCGAGGAGTAATCTTTGTGAATTAGTTCATATCTCATTCAATCACGCAATTCATTCTGTGGTAGTTAGCTATATAAATTACAAATCAAGCACCAAGAGCTCTAACAATGGGGAAACTCAAAAGCATAACTTGTTTTGGAAGTTGCAGCCATGAAAAGGAGCTCCAAAAAGTACGTAAATAGACCCAATATGACATGATAGCGGAGTACATCAAACAAAGACCAGAAATTAATTGCACCCAACAATAAAGGAATATCAGAAGTCCTCATATTGGGAAGGAATAGCATAGGTTGCGAACAAAATATTATTCCTAACCATGTGCTTACATTTATTTTTCCTTGTATCGCAGTAATGAAAATAAAAAGGAGCATAGAGAGGGAATCACTCTCTAAAGTAAGCCCCTGTGTAGAAGTACATCATTACAGAAAGGCTACGTATACTGTTATATGGTAGAACAAATGCAATTGAAAGTAGAGCACAAAGAGGCTCCTAATTTTCAGATGAGGTGACCATACCTTGTGAAGAATTGACACTACCTCCCTCATAGCCTCCTCTCAGCTCTCACCGGCACACACCCCAGTCGGCCGGCAAGAGGAGGGGAGAGGAGAAGACCTCCAACCTCGAGTCAGCACACGAGCTGCTCCTGGTTTACATAAAGCAGAATTTCTACCTCAGAGGGTCCTTCATGCTGATTGCCTGCCAACACATAGGACACTGGGAGCTTCTCTGGCACCTACAATATGAGTAGCATTAGCACATCAGAAAGTATATGATAAGGAGTTGTAGTCGCAACACGAAGATGTGGTAAACCAAATCAACCAATAGTTAAATAGACTCGACTCTTCTGAATTACAAGTGGCAGTCAACATGTTGGTATTTGGCCCCATAGGATGATTGTGCAAGTTTAGCAACAAACACACTTCCTACTCTGAATATTATCTTGCCCTCATAATCTAGTATCGAAACTGAAAATATATGCAGCCATTAGACATTGTTTTAGGACAAATGAGAATTACGCTGATAATTATTTAGTTAGGCCTCACATATCAGAAAGCAGACAAAAGCTGAACTGTTCGACAAAAGATTCACATCTGACGCAAGTATATCACTTAATAAGCAGTTAACCTACCAAGTAGCAATACCACATAATCATGGGTCAGCATTCTAATTAATTTTCATAATAAATTCACCACCACTAAGGAACATAATCAGTTTTGAAGAAATGTTCATATCCTATTATAATGTTTGGCAACTGATCAGTAAGGAGCAATGCAAGTGTGCACTCGTCCTTTTTAGTACAGAACATCATGCTAGCATTAGAAGCAAGCAAAAAAATTCACCTGCCGCGTGAGCTCTGATTTTCACATGCCTAATTTTTCTTGCAGTTCACACCAAAAGGACCAGCAATAATGGATTGGATGATGTTCACTCCTTGCAATACATGCACATTGCAGAGAAAATTGCATAACAGTCAGACCTTGCAAATACTTGCGATGGTCAGGTGGATTTAAAGATTACACAAATACTTGTGATGGTCAGATGGATCTGAAAACTTACCGGTGGGCGAGAGGGCGAGCCGGCGTGGAAGGAGGGGTAAGTGAGAAGACCACCGGTCTCTCCCTTTGATAGATGACGGTGGAGCCAGACCACCACGAGCACGTCATCGGGGGTGGCTTTCTTGATCTCCGGCGAAGGCTGCGCCGCACAACCGATCCATTCGCCATAGAACCGGAACCCGCGCTCGGGCCCTGGGCTCTACCTCTCCCTCTGGCGCGTGGTGGCGGAGAGGTGGATGGGCATGGTGCATCTTTCCACCAGAGAGCTCATCCCGACGCCCCCATCATCAGTGGCTTGCGGTGTATCTCCTTGTCCACACCGTCCGCTGCTCTCCGCTGTCGGTGTCAAAACCGGCGGATCTCGGGCAGGGGTGCCTGAGCTGTGAGATCGGATCAATGGCTTAACAGGGAATGTAGAACATGGTGATTTACCCAGGTTCGGGCCCTCTCTATGGAGGTAAAACCCTACGTCCTGCTCTTGTTTATATTAATGGTGTATCAAGGTACAGAGTTGATCTACCTCGAGATCGTGAGTTGTGGTCTAAACCTAGGATTGTGAATGATCGTGTCTCTATGGACTAAAACCTCCAGCTTATATAGGCACCAGGGGTATCTAGGGTTACACATGGTCAGTTACAACTAAAGGAATACATGCCGAATCTTCATATCCTTGGGGTGTACGCCAAGTCTTCGGTGAGGCCCGGTATGTCGGTTCTTCGAGTTGGAAACTTCCGGAGTCTCCGCTCCTCAACGGGCCCTGAGTTCGGCCCAGGACTAATCACCTAGGCTGGGACCCCCTAGTCCAGGACACCGTCAGTAGCCCCCGAACTTGTCTTCAAAGCCGAGGATGGCGACCTTCTTTGGATAAATGACTTCGGATAAGTGTCTTCGGCATAAAAGTTCTTCGGCTTAGCAGGCAAGTTCCATGCTCCAAGCTTAAAAGTTCACCCAGGGCTCGGAAACCCCTAATTAAAAAAGGGCACTTCCCATTAAAATAAGAGGTGAAGCCTGCCGACCATGTGTCGCCCGCGACGGATCTTCGTCCATCCGAAGCGTATGGTTTTACTTAGTCCCGAAGACTAGCAACCCAAACATGCTCGGCGGTCAATCACTGACAACTTTTGCCGAAACGTCAGGACCCATGACATCACATGAATCAGTTATTACTTGTTCGAATCGCGGTTCGAGTGAACCCTCTCATTGGCACGTCTCATCAAACAGATATCGTGCCCCGCGTTTTTGGGGGATATCATCAATCAATTATTTCCCCCCATACGGCCACAACGGCACGATAAGATAAAACATGGCGATTTTTACGGCGTAATAAAGGGACGCTTCGCATTTTTACTGTCTTATAGATGGCAAGGAGCGGTGAATCTATCTCCCCACGCTCTCCTGCCGCTCCAGCGCTCAAGCCCTCCAAGCTCGCACCCCCAATCTCCCTTCCATGCCCAAAGCTTTCCCCCGTCCTCCACTCATCGCAACAATGGTGGATGCAGATCTGAAGGGGAAGTGGGTGGCCTCCAAGGTCACGAACGCCACCATCGAGGAGCTCCGCTTGGCGGGGTACATCCCCGACAACGTCGCCTGCCGGGCTCAAGAGCCGGACCAGCACGTCCCCACTCCCAAGCCGTGGGAGCGGGTCGTGTTCATCCCTCACCTCATCTGAGGTTTGGGATTCCCCCTGCACCCCTTTGTGCAGGGGATCGTTTTCTTCTACAGCCTGGATTTCCATAGTCTTGCCCCAAACTCCATTCTTCATCTCACCACCTACATGATAGTCTGCGAAGCGTTCCTACACGTGGAGCCCCACTTCGGCCTATGGCTGAAGACCTTTTGCGTAAAGCCGAAGAGCGGCGGGGCCTGATACGTCTCCGTCGTATCTATAATTTTTTATTGTTTCATGCCAATATTCTACAACTTTCATATATTTTGGCAACATTTTATATTATTTTTTGGAACTAACATATTGATCCAGTGCCCAGTGCCAGTTCCTGTTTTCTGCTTGTTTTTTGTTTCATAGGAAAACGAAGTCCAAACGCGATAAAATTTTACAGAGAATTATTTTGGAATATATGTGATTTTGGGGAGGTGGAATCAACGCAAACGGAGGCCCACAACCTCCACAAGGCATCAGGGCGCGACCTCCCCCCCAGCCGTGTGGTGTTACCTTGGGCACACCGTAAGTCGGTTGGGGTCCTTCTTCGGCCGCAAGGAAGCTTATATCGAGAAAAAAAATCGTGTTAAAATTTCATCCCAATCGGAGTTACGGATCTCCGGGAATATAAGAAATGGTGAAGGGCCAGAAAACGGGGAACACGAAATAGAAGAGAAAGACAGAGAGAGATCCAATCTCGGAGGGGCTCCTGCCCTCCGAGAGCCATGGCGGCCATGGACCAGAGGGGGAACTCTCCTCCCATCTAGGTGGGAGGCCAAGTAAGAAGAAGAAGAAGGAGGGGGGCTCTCTCCCCTCTCTCCCGGTGGCGCCGGAACACCGCCGGGGGAACAATCGTGACGGCGATCTACACCAAAAACTTCGCCACCATCATCACCAACTCTCCCCCCCTCAATGCAATGGTGTAACCTCTCCATTCCCGCTGTAATTCTCTACTTGAACATGGTGCTTAATGCTACATATTATTATCCAATGATGTGTGGCCATCCTATGATGTTGAGTAGATTCATTTTGTCCTATGGGTTGATTGATGATCGTGATTGGTTTGAGTTGTATGTTTTATTTTGGTGCTGTCATATGGTGGCCTCCGTGCCGCGCAAGCGTGAGGGATATCCGCTGTAGGGTGTTGCAATACGTTCATAATTCGCTTATAGTGGGTTGCGTGAGTGACTGAAACACAAACCCGAGTAAGGAGGTCGTTGCGTATGGGAGTAAAGAGGACTTGTTACTTAATGATATGGTTGGTTTTACCTTAATAATCTTTGGTAGTTGCGGATGCTTGCTAGAGTTCCAATCATAAGTGCATATGATCCAAGTACGGAAAGTATGTTAGCTCATGCCTCTCCCTCATATAAAATTGCAATAATGATTACCGGTCTAGTTATCGATTGCCTTGGGACAAATCCTTCTCTTGTGTTACAAAAGCTTTCTACAAAACAACTAACTTTTATTATCTTGCAATTTACTCGTAGTTTTATTCTTACTAAGTACTTCTAGTTTTATCCTTGCAAACTTATCCTATTACACCTACAAGTAGTTTCATTCTTGTTCTTGGTAAAGCGAACGTTAAGTGTGCGTAGAGTTGTATTGGTGGTCGATAGAACTTGAAGGGAATATTAATTCTACCTTTAGCTCCTCGTTGGGTTCGACACTCTTATTTATCGAAAAAGCTACAATTGATCCCCTATACTTGTGGGTTATCAAGACCTTTTTCTGGCGCCGTTGCCGGGGAGCAATAGCGTGGGGCTGATATTCTCGTGTGTGCTTGTTTGCTTTATCACTAAGTAGTTTTTATTTTGCGCTCTTGTTTTCTATCTTTAGTTATGGGTAGGAAACATAAAATACCAAAAAAAATAGTTGTACTTGCTAAACCAATGGTTGAAGAACCACCCAAAATCTTTCATACTGTTGAAGGTTTCTACTTGGATCATCTTCAATCCCTTTGTGCTCATGCTGAAAACCCAACTAGCTTAGTTGAGGGAAAATTATTAGATGAGCATGCTTGTTTTGTGCCACACCGCTTGTCTCAAAAAGGGAAACTTTTAAGGCATCAAATTAATTGTTTGCAATGCTATGCTAGGAATTTATGCGAAATATATGATTTTACTTGTTGTTCTGAAGACCCTAAAAAACACCTTCAATACCAATGTGAGCTTAAGGATAATGGAATCTTATCTTCTTATGCCAAAGGTGTTGAACAAATTGAAGAATTTGTTTCTTTTAAGGGTGCCTATGAAATTGCTTCTTTGATTGAAAACTGTGATGCTACTCTTTACAAATCTGAATTTTTTTCCATACTTAAATATTGCTATGAAAACTATGCTTCTAATGCTTACGTTAAAGAATATATTGAGGAAGTCCCCGCTGTCCAAGAGGAGACTAACATTTTGCAGGAGTCTATGGAAGAAGATATTGCTGAAACTGTGAGCTCATTAGATGAAAAAGATGACGAGGAGAGCGAAGAACAAAAGGAGGAAGAGCGGATTAGCTACCCATGCCCACCTTCTAATGAGAGTAACTCTTCAACTCATACATTGTTTAATTTCCCTTCATGCTTACCGAAGGATGATTGCTATGATCCCTTGGTTTTGTTTGAAATATCCCTTTTTGATGAAATTGATGCTTGCTATGCTTGTGGCCATGATGCCAATTTGAATGATGCTTATGGAGATGAACTTGCTATAGTTCCTTATGTTAAACATGAAATTGTTGCTATTGCACCTACACATAATAGTCCTATTATCTTTTTGAATTCTCCCAACTACACTATATCGGAGAAGTTTGTGCTTATTAAGGATTATATTGATGGGTTGCGTTTTACCGTTACACATGATGATTTTAATGAATATAATATGCATGTGCTTGCTGCTCCTAATTGCAATTATTATGAGAGAGGAACTACATCTCCACCTCTCTATGTTTCTAGTATGATAAAATTGCAAGAAACTGTTTATACTATGCATTGGCCTTTACTTGATGTGCATGAATTGTTCTTTTATGACATGCCGATGCATAGGAAGAGAGTTAGACTTCATCATTGCATGATATATGTTGCTTTGTGCTCACTACTAAATTATAAATCATTGTTAACTAAAATTGGCTTTGATATACCTTGGGATCCGGGTGGATCAATTACTTGAGCACTTTATGCCTAGCTTAATGGCTTTAAAGAAAGCGCTGCCTGGGAGACAACCCGGAAGTTTTAGAGAGTCATTTTATTCTGTTGTGTGTTTTTAAAAAGTTTAAAAACAAAAAAAATATAGAGGGGCACCTAAAATTTTTCAAAAAGAAAAGTGAAAGTGAGAAAGACGAACACCGTTGAAGTGGGGGACGTCCTTGAACTTTGTTCATGCCCATGGAAACTTTGTCAATCTTGATTACATAAAATTTTCAACAAAAATAATTATTCCCTTGTACAAATCCATTGTATTATAAAAATAATGTGCCAAGATTTACCTTTAGGATATTTAAATTGCTTGTTTGGTGTGTGCTGTGAAAAAACAGAAACTTTTGGTGTAGTGCTTGAATTTTGTTATTTTACTGGAATGTGCAAAAATTCTAAAATTTTACACAATACTTATATGCAAAGTTTTTATTTTTTCCTAATTTTTTCGAATTTTTTGAGATACAGAAGTATATGTTTCATTTGCATCTTTACAGACTGTCCTGTTTTCACAGATTGCTGTTATAGTTTCTTTATTTGCGTATGTTTGAAATCTTGTTGAGCCCCATTGACTTGGGAGCCATAAAATTGTGATAGAATACCGTGGGTAATATTTGATTATAATTATACAATAATGTTACAGTAGGACATGATGCGATTTGATGTTATATGTACTAACCCCTCTAATAAAAAGTTCGGTTAAGTTTTGTGTGGATGAAGTATTCGAAGATCGAGGAGGTATCAATATGAGAAGAATGAGGAGAGGCAAGAGTTCAAGCTTGGGGATGCCCAAGGCATCCCAAGTAAATATTCAAGGAGACTCAAGCGTCTAAGCTTAGGGATGCCCCGGAAGGCATCCCATCTTTATTCTTCAACAACTATCGGTATGTCCCGGTTTTTGTTTTGTTCACATGATATGCGTAAATTCTTGGAGCGTCTTTTGTGTGGATTTTTCTTTTTCTTTTAATAATGCACCATGCTGGTATGAGATAGTCCTTGGTTGATTTATAGAATGCTTCATGTGCTTCACTTATATCATTTGAAGTTTGGATGCCTGTTTCTCTACATTTGGAAAACCGTTATTTGTAGAATGCTCTTTTGCTTCAATTATATTTATTAGAGTGTGGTCTTTTGTAGAAAGAATTAAACTCTCATGCTTCACTTATATCTATTTAGAGAGTCAACAGGAATTGGTCATTCACATGGTTAGTCATAAAATCCTACATAAAACTTGTAGATCACTGAATATGATAAGTTTAATTCCTTGCAATAGTTTTGCGATATTAAGATGCTGATATGTGGGAGGTACTAGTGAATGATTGTGGTTTAGTAAGAATATTGGTGTTAAGGTTTGTGATTCCCAAAGCATGCACGTATGGTCTATCGTTATGCAAAGAAGTTGGAGCATGATTTATTCTTGATTGTCTTCCTTTGCGTGGCGGTCGGGGGGGCGCGATGGTTAACTCCTACCAACCTCCCCCCTAGGGGCATGCGTAGTAGTACTTTGCTTCGAGGGCTAATAAACTTTTGCAATAAGTATGTGAGTTCTTTATGACTAATGTGAGTCCATGGATTATACGCACTCTCACCTTTCCGCAATTTGCTAGCCTCTTCAGTACCGTGCATTGCCCTTTCTCACATCGAGAGTCGGTGCAAACTTCGCCGGTGCATCCAAACCCCATGATATGATACGCTCTATCACACAAAAGCCTCCTTATATCTTCCTCAAAACAGCCACCATACCTACCTATCATGGCATTTCCATAGCCATTCCGAGATATATTGCCATGCAACTTCCACCGTTCCATTTTTTATGACACACATCATCATTGTCATATTGCTTTGCATGATCATATAGCTGACATAGTATTTGTGGCTCAGCCACCGTTCATCATTTTTCATATATGTTACGCTAGTATCATTGCACATCATGGTACACTGCCAGAGGCATTCATATAGAGTCATATTTGTTCTAGTTTCGAGTTGTAATTTTGAGTTGTAAGTAAATAGAAGTATGATGATCATCATTATTAGAGCATTGTCCCAGTGAGGGAAAAAAAGGGAGGCCAAAAAGAGCCCACGTAAAAAAAAGAAAAAGAAAGAAAGAAAAAAGAGAAAAAAAAGGAGAGAGAAAAAAATGAGAGAAAAAGAGAGAAGGGGCAGTGTTACTATCCTTTTCCATACCTGTGCTTCAAAGTAGCACCATGTTTTTCATATAGAGAGTCTCTTATTTTGTCACTTTCATATACTAGTGGGGATTTTTCATTATAGAACTTGGCTTGTATATTCCGATGATGTGCTTCCTCAAATGCCCGAGGTCTTCATGAGCGAGCAAGTTGGATGCACACCCACTTAGTTTCCATGTTGAGCTTTCATACACTTATAGCTCTTAGTGCATCCGTTGCATGGCAATCCCTACTCCTCGCATTGACATCAATTGATGGGCATCTCTATAGCCCATTTATTAACCTCATCGATGTGAGACTATCTTCTTCATTTTGACTTCCCCTTATTAATCTCTACCACCACATTCTATTCCACCCATAGTGCTATATCCATGGCTTGCGCTCATGTATTGCGTGGGGGTTGAAAAAGCTGAAGCGCGTTAAAAAGTATGAACCAATTGCTTGGCTAAAATCGGGGTTGTGCATGATAAATACTTTGTGTTAAGAAGATGTAGCATGACAGGACTATATGATTTTGTAGGGATAGCATTCTTTAGCATTTTTATTTTGAAAGACATGATTGTTTGTTGGTATGCATGAGTATTGATGTCTTTATATAAAATTATGGACTATAGCTTTAAATCACTCGTGTCTTATGCAATGATTATATTATATGATCAAGATTATGCTAGGTAGCATTCCACATCAAAAATTATCTTTTTATCATTTACCTACTCGAGGACGAGCAGGAATTAAGCTTGGGGATGCTGATACGTCTCCGTCGTATCTATAATTTTTGATTGTTTCATGCCAATATTCTACAACTTTCATATACTTTTGGCAACATTTTATATTATTTTTTGGGACTAACAAGTGCCAGTTCCTGTTTTCTGCTTGTTTTTTGTTTCGTAGGAAATCCATATCAAACGAAGTCCAAACGCGATAAAATTTTACGGAGAATTATTTTGGAATATATGTGATTTTTGGGAGGTGGAATCAACGCAAACGGAGGCCCACAGCCTCCACAAGGCATTAGGGCGCGACCTCCCCCCCAGCTACATGGTGTTGCCTTGTGGGCACACCGTACGTCGGTTGGGGTCCTTCTTTGGCCGCAAGGAAGCTTATATCGAGAGAAAAAAATTGTGTTAAAATTTTAGCCCAGTCAGAGTTACGGATCTCTGGGAATATAAGAAACGGTGAAGGGCCAGAAAATAGGGAACGCGAAACAGAAGAGAAACAGAGAGAGAGATCCAATCTCGGAGGGCCTCCTGCCCTCCGGCAGCCATGGCAGCCATGGACCAGAGGGGGAACTCTCCTCCCATCTAGGGGGAAGGCCAAGCAAGAAGAAGAAGGAGGGGGGCTCTCTCCCCCTCTCTCCCGGTGGCGCCGGAACGCCGCCGGGGGAACCATCGTGACGACGATCTACACCAACAACTTCGCCGCCGTCATCACCAACTCTCTCCCCCTCTATGTAGTGGTGTAACCTCTCTATTCCCGCTGCAATTCTCTACTTGAACATGGTGCTTAATGCTACATATTATTATCCAATGATGTGTGGCCATCCTATGATGTTTGAGTAGATTCGTTTTGTCCTATGGGTTGATTGATGATTGTGATTGGTTTGAGTTGTATGTTTTATTTTGGTGTTGTGCTATGGTGCCCTCTATGTCGTGCAAGCGTGAGGGATACCCGCTGTAGGGTGTTGCAATACGTTCATAATTCACTTATAGTGGGTTGCGTGAGTGACTGAAACACAAACCCGAGTAAGGGGGTTGTTGCGTATGGGAGTAAAGAGGACTTGTTACTTAATGATATGGTTGGGTTTTACCTTAATGATCTTTGGTAGTTGCAGATGCTTGCTAGAGTTCCAATCATAAGTGCATATGATCCAAGTACGGAAAGTATGTTAGCGCATACCTCTCCCTCATATAAAATTGCAATAATGATTACCGGTCTAGTTATCGATTGCCTAGGGACAAATCGTTCTCTTCTATTACAAAAGCTTTCTACTAAACAACTAACTTTTATTATCTTGCAATTTACTCATAGTTTTATTCTTGCTAAGTACTTCTAGTTTTATCCTTGCAAACTTATCCTATTACACCTACAAGTAGTTTCATTCTTGTTCTTGGTAAAGCGAACGTTAAGTGTGCGTAGAGTTGTATCGGTGGTCGATAGAACTTGAAGGGAATATTAATTCTACCTTTATCTCCTCGTTGGGTTCAACACTCTTATTTATCGAAAAAGCTACAATTGATCCCCTATACTTGTGGGTTATCAGGGCCGAGCTAGCCGAATGCGGGGGTGCCATGATCAGCAAACTGCAGAAGCCGGAGTGGCTTGAGGGCACCTTCGTCGAGACCGTGAAGATGTGGCAGCGTGAGTGGTTCTACATCATAGAACTGCTCGCGCTGGGCCAGGCCAAGGTCCCAGCCTTCACAGGGCTGCCTCCTCAGAAGCTGGTGTCTTGGCAGAGGCAAGGCTTGGAGTGGGGCTGCGCGGACAAAGTCGCTGCTCTCCAGGGGAGGATCCGCTCTCTGAAGAAGAGATTCAAGTTTCCGGCCATGGTGGACGTGATGCTCCACCGCCGCATCCTCCCTCTCCAACTCCGGGCCACCCCCATGTGGCTGTACAAGCCCGAAGATGAAGCTCCAGTGCGGTATTTCTTCCGCACTTCCCTGGACGGCATGTGGACGGCTCTCTTCAAGCCATCCCAGAACGAATTCCCCGAAGCCGGGCCGGACGATGGCTATAGCACCGCCCATGGCGCATCCGAGGTACTATTTGTCTTTTCTTTTCAATAATGCCTCCTTGTTTTATGCTTGTATGAATCTTCCCGCTCTGTTTGCAGAAGTGGGCGCCGAAAGCGGTGCTCATTAGGTGCGCATCATCGCTCCCCGAAGAAAACCAGTCCCCCGAGCTGCAGGCCCTGCTGGCCGCAGTTCCCCCAAAGGCTCCGGCGAAAGCAAGGGAGTCAGGGAAGAAGAGGATGGGTCTTCGGATCCGAGATACCTCGAACGCCAAGTTCGAGGAAATACAAACCCTCTCCTCGGGTGAGGAGGAAGGGGAGGGAGAAGACGAGGGGGAGGAGAGCGCCTCCCCCCTAAGAGAAAAAGGGCGGCATCCAAGGATGTCGCGGGGGACGGCGTGCCTCAGAAGTGAAAGCGCCTAATAAAGGTTGTTGATGCCATCTCCACCAAGGCCCCTTCCGAGGCCGAGGTAGTCCCCTCCGAGTCAGAGGACGACGTCTTCGGACCCCGCAAGGAGAGACCCCCGCCGAGGAGGTACGCATTTCAATTTACTTGTTGCTACTTGTAGTCTGCGTTGGTATTTCCCCAAAGAGGAGAGGATGATGCAGTACAGTAGAGATAAGTATTTCCCTCAGTTAAGAGCAATAAGTGTATGAAAGCTCAACATGAAAACTAAATGGGTGTGCATCCAACTTGCTTGCACATGAAGACCTCGGGCATTTGAGGAAGCCCGTCATCGGAATATACAAGCCAAGTTCTATAATGAAAAATTCCCACTAGTATATGAAAGTGACAAAATAGGAGACTCTCTATATGAAAAACATGGTGCTACTCTGAAGCACAAGTGTGGAAAGAGGATAGTAACATTGCCCCTTCTCTCTTTTTCTCTCATTTATTTTTTTTCCTTTTTTTCTTTTTGATTTTTTGATTTTTATTTTTTTAATTTAGAACGATCGCATGGACCTCATCCCCACTTTTTCGAGGACTCGTTAGTCTCCATCATTCTTACCTCACTGGGACAATGCTCTAATAATGATGATCATCACACTTCTATTTACTTACAACTCAACATTACAACTCGATACTAGAACAAAATCTGACTCTATATGAATGCCTCTGGCAGTGTACCAGGATGTGCAATGATGCTAGCGTAACATGTATAAAAATAATGAACGGTGGTTGAGCCATAAATACTATGTCAGCTATATGGTCATGCAAAGCAATATGACAATGATGTATGTATGTCATAAAAATGGAACGGTGGAAGTTGCATGGCAATATATCTCGGAATGGCTATGGAAATGCCATGATAGGTAGGTATGGTGACTGTTTTGAGGAAGATATAAGGAGGCTTATGTGTGATAGAGCGTATCATATCACGGGGTTTGGATGCACCAGCGAAGTTTGCACCAACTCTCGATGTGAGAAAGGGCAATGCACGGTACCGAAGAGGCTAGCAAATTGCGGAAGGGTGAGAGTGCGTATGATCCATGGACTCACATTAGTAATAAAGAACTCACATACTTATTGCGAAAGTTTATTAGCCCTCAAAGCAAAGTACTACTACGCATGCCCCTAGGGGGGAGGTTGGTAGGAGTTAACCATCGCGCACCCCCGACCGCCACACAAAGGAAGTCAATCAATAATAATTCATGCTCCAACTTCTTAGCATAACGACAGACCATACGTGCATGCTTCGGGAATCACAAACCTTAACACAATTATTCTTACTAAACCACAATTATCTACTAATACCTCCCACATATTACCATCTTAATATCGCAAAACTATTGCAAGGAATCAAATTTATCATAGTCAGTGATCTACATGAAAGTTTTTATTATATCCCTCTTGAATACCTATCATATCAGGACCAAATTCATAACCCATCCATATTACCATTGCTATCATGAGACTCTCAAAAAGATATAAGTGAAGCATGAGAGTGCAACTATTTCTTTAAAATATAACCACAGCCGTGCTCTAAAAGATATAAGTGAAGCACTAGAGCAACTGCCTAGCTCAAAAGATATAAGTGAAGCACATAGAGTATTCTAACAAATCACGAATAATGTGTGTCCCTCTCAAAAAGGTGTGTTCAGCAAAGATGATTGTGACAAACTAAAAAGAAAACAAAAGAAAACAAACTATATCACAAGACGCTCCAAGTAAAACACATATCATGTGATGAATAAAAATATAGCTCCAAGTGAGTTACCGATAGATTGTAGACGAAAGAGGGGATGCCTTCCGGGGCATCCCCAAGCTTAGACGCTTGAGTCTTCCTTGAATATTACCTTGGGGTGCCTTGGGCATCCCCAAGCTTAGGCTCTTGCCGCTCCTTATTCCTTTATCCATCGTAGTCTCACCCAAAACTTGAAAACTTCAGCACACAAAACTCAACAGAAACCTCGTGAGATCCGTTAGTATAACAAACAAATCTTAAACTTTAGGTACTGTAGTAAATTGATTCATATTTAATATTGGAATAATTCTACAGTACTCCAACTTCTCCATAACTCATATCCCCCGATACGATCCATAGATTCATCAAAATAAGCAAACTAAGCAACAAAAACAGAATCTGTCTAAAACAGATCAGTCTGTAAAGATCTATTTAAAAGACATATTTCTGTAACTCCAAAACTTATGAAAAATTAGGAAAACGTAAGCAATTCATATACCAATACTGTGTAAAAATTTCAGATTTTTCTGACGCTACAGTACAGAACTAAAATTCCAGCACTGGACGCAAAACTTTCTGTTTTCCAAACAGCATCAATTATACTATCATCAACATCATCCCAAAGGCATTACTTGGCACAAACACTAATTAAAACATAAAAACACAATCAGAACAGAAGCTATAATTGTGAAAACACACAAAAACAGAATAAAAATTTATTGGGTTGTCTCCCAACAAGCTCTTTCTTTATAGCCATTAAGATAGGCTTGAGATTTCAATGATGCTCACAAGAAAGATAGTAATTTAAACACGAAGAGAGCATCATGAAACATGTGAAAAACACATTTAAGTCCAACATACTTCCTATGCATAGGCATTTTATAGGCAAACAAATTGTCAAGACAAAAAGTATCTAACATATGCAAGGAAGAAGAACGAAGCATTAACAATTTGAACTTCAAGAGAGGTAATTGAGTAACATGAAAATTTATACAACCATATTTTCCTCTCTCATAATAATTACATGTAGGATCATAGTCAAATTCAACAATATATCTATCATATAAAATATTCTCTTCATGATCGACATGCATAAAAGTTTTATAATCTTCCAAGATAGTGGGATTAACGTCAACTAAAGTCATGACCTCTCCAAACCCACATTTATCAAAAATTTCATAAGATTGAACACTCTCCGAATAAGTGGGATTATTTTTACCTAAAGTTGACACTCTTCCAAACTCACTTTCAATATTATTGCAAACATTATTATCAATAACATACTCATCATGAGGCTTAAATAAATTTTCAAGATCATAAGAAGTATTATCACCCCAATCGTGATCATTGCAATAAGTAGTGGACATAACAAAATTGTCTTCCCCAAGCTTGTAGTTTTGCATATCATTAGCACAATTGGCATTAATAGAATTTATAATAACATCATTGCAATCATGCTTTTCAATCAAGGAGCTATCATGAATCACTTTATAAATTTCTTCTTCTAACACTTCATCACAATTTTCAGATTCATGATTTCCAAGCAAAACTTCATAGAGATAATCAAGTGAACTCAACTCACTAGCAATTGGTTCATCATAATTGGATCTTTTGAAAAGATTAGCAAGTGGATGAGGATCCATATCTATAGATTTTTGCTTTCACCTTCTGTTTTTGTGTGTTGTCATGAAGGCAATAAAAGCAAGCAAGCAAACAAAAATATTTTTGTGTTTTTGTAAAAAAAAATTAGAAGTGGGGAAGATGAAAATGAGAGGCAAATGCAAACAAAAGGTAAATAAAGTAAATGCAAGTGAATGATAATTTGTGTGAAGGTACTTGGTAATTTTGATGATGTCTCCCCGGCAACGGCGCCAGAAATTCTTCCTGCTACTTGTAGTCTGCGTTGGTATTTCCCCGAAGAGGAGAGGATGATGCAGTACAGTAGAGATAAGTATTTCCCTCAGTTAAGAACCAAGATTATCAATCCAGTAGGAGAACCAAGCAAAATTCATTTAAGCGCACCTGCACACACAAGAGCAAACACTTGCACCCAACGCAAATAAGAGGGTTGTCAATCCCCTTAGCGGTTACTTGCAAGGATTAAATCTTATAGAGGTAAATAGCTAAACTAAAATACTAATTAAAATAAAAGTAAATAAATTGCAGCAAGGTATTCTTAGGTTTTTAATATGATAAAGATAGACCCGAGGGCCATAGTTTTCACTAGAGGCTTCTCTCTCGAGCACAGAAACATACGGTGGGTAAACAAATTACTGTTGGGCAATTAACAGAATAGCAAATAATTATGACGGATTCATGGCAATGATCATGTATATAGGCATCACGTTCGAGACAAGTAGGCCGACTCCTGCCTGCATCTACTACTATTACTCCACCCATCGACCGCTATCCAGCATGCATCTAGGGTATTAAGTATGAAACTGAGTAACGCCTTAAGAAAGATGACATGATGTAGAGAAGCAAATTCAAGCAATATGAATAAACCCCATCTTTTTATCCTTAATGGTAACAATATAAATACGTGTCTTGTCCCCTTCTATCACTGGAATTGCGCACCGCAAGATTGAACCCATCACAAAGCACCTCTCCCATTGCAAGATAAATCAATCTAGTAGGCGAAACTAAACCGATAGATCGGAGAGAAATACAAAGCTATAACAATCATGCATAAAAGAGTTCAGAGAAGACTCAAATATTTCTCATGAATAATCTGATCATAAACTCACAATTCATCGGATCCCAATAAACACACCGCAAAAGAAGATTACATCGGATAGAACTCCAAGAACATCAAGGAGAACATTGTATTGAAGATCAAAGAGAGAGAAGAAGCCATCTAGATACTAGCTATGGACCCGTAGGTCTATGGTAAACTACTCACACATCATCGGAATGGCAGCAAGGTTGATGTAGAAGCCCTCTGTGATCGATTCCCCCTCCGACGGAGTACCGGAAAAGGCCTCCAGATGGGATCGCGAAGGAACAGAGGCTTGTGGCGGCGGAAAGATTATTTCTTCTGGCTCTCTGGGGGTTTCCCAATATTTGTGAATTTATAGAAGTGGAATTAGGTCAAACGGAGTCACGTGGGCCACACAAGGCAACACGGCGCGCCCCCCCTGGGGCGCGCCCTGTTGCCTTGTGAAGCTCTCGTGTGGCTTCTGGCCTCCTCCCGAAGCTTCCAAGGGTTCTTTTGTCCAGAAAAAAATCTCCAAAAAGTTTCGTGGCATTTGGACTTCATTTGGTACTATTTCTCTGAAAAGCTAAAAACAAGCAGAAAACAGCAGTTGGCACTGGGCACTAGGTTAATAGGTTAGTCCCAAAAAATGATATATAATTGCATATAAAAACATCCAAGATTGATACTATAATAGCATGGAACAATCAAAAATTATAGATACGTTGCAGACGTATCACTTGTACATTGCAATTGCCTTCCTCCCCTGAACCTTTGACCGACTAGATTTTTCAGCCCACCACGCTCCCATCCAAGCAACAAGACGTCGTCGAGAGGGCTCCCTCCTCGCAGCGCCTCGGAGGAGCATCATCCCTCCCCTATGGCCCACGATGGGCTAGGGGAGGCTACCTCTCAGCCCGCCCCCTCGATAAATACCACGGGGGGCGGTGCTAATGCCTCCATGGCCGAGGCCGAGGCCTCAGCCTCCCGAGGTGCGCCGAAGAAGACCTCCTCTTGAAAGGAGGGGAAGAGCGGGAACAGCCGATAATCTCGGCTCCCGCTGTCCAAGAGCCACCTCCGGAGCCGACCTCAACGGTGGCTCCTCCGCTGATGGAGGGGGCCGAGGTGACCCATCCATCCCGACCTGCCGGAGGGTAGGTGTCCACGAGATGGACCGAAAAGATGGAGGTGGCCTTGATGGGCTCCGCCAATGTAACTGAGCACCGCGCCATACTGGGCGCGGCGCTGAAGAACTACCGGTCCGCAGAGGCCAGTTTTTGAGAGGCTTTCAAGGGCCTGTACGAAGGCTTTGAGGTAAGCTCAAATTGAGTGTTTGTTTTAGAATCGCGTATATGTGCAAAACTTCTTTGCACTAGATGTGTCTGATAGTCTTTAGGCAATAAGTAAAATTTGGTATGTCCGAAGACATTGCCTACTGCATAGACTTGTTACAAGTATAACCACAGTAGCCCCAAGCCCCGAGGTAGATTTGATAATCTTGCGCGGGGATTATAGGGAAGGGTAGTATATCAAAAACGTGTGGACAGTAGCCCCCGAGACCCTGGTTGGATACACAGGGCCGACTAGGGGATCAAATCATCCGAAGAAGCTAACATTGTCTTTTTGCCACTGTTCAAGAATTCATCCGATTAATCAATTAACGGGCCAGTTAATCGCTACTCGCAGGATGACCGAATCGAATAGCACCTATTCATCGCGTTAACTTGTCAGGCCGATTAACTTGCCTGTGAGACCGATTAATAGGTTGTTACGCCGATTAATCGCCGCTGGCCCATTAACTTGTGGGCAAACAAAGCCCAAATTTTTGGCCCGTAACCCCTCCCATCCCCCTCTCGCTCCTCAATAGCTAGGGTTTGACCAAATCCTAACATATTTTGGTATATTACATAGCTGAAGGCATGAGAGTATGGTATAACACATAAAAAAAGATATATGTTGGCAGGTTCCTATTTAATCTACCGATTAATGGTCGACCGATTAATCCAGTTAATAGGCCGATTCACCTATTAATCGCTACTCCCAAGTCGACCGAGCAGCTACCAGTTACCGATTTCCTTAACAATGCTTTTTGCAGGTTTCGGCCTCGGTTTCAGCATCCACCTCAAGGGAGTTGGGGGAGCTGAACCATAAGCTTGACCGGTCCGAGAAGGACACGGAACTGATGAAGAAGCAGATGGAGTAATATCAAGGTAAGCAAGAGCTTGGATTATTTGATTGTAATATTATAAGTGTGGATGCAACTGCTTTAAGCTCTAAAGGCTTTATGAATGTACGGCAGCTGTTTCTGTGGACCTTGAGAGACTCCGGTCTGAGCAGCAAGCAGCTCGGCAAGAAGCCGAGCAGCAGAAGGCTGCGGCGAGGCAGGCCAGCGAAGCGCTGGCCAAGGAAAAGGAGGCCGGTGAGAAGCACGCGGCCCGGGTAGTGGAGGTGGAGGGTGACCTGGAGGGGCTGGTCAAGCAGCGCGACACCCTTTAGGAGGAAAAGAACAAGCTCACCTCTGAGCTCGAAACCGTGAGCTCGGCCTGGAAAGAGGCCACGACCCAGGCGAGGGCGGATCAGGAAGTGCTTCAGCAAGTGAGGCAGATTGCCGCTGGTAAGCCATACTTGCTCCGCTGCGATTTCGGTGACCATTGATAACCCACAAGTACAGGGGATCGCAATAGTTTTCGTGGGTAGTATTTCACCCAGATTTATTGATTCGACACAAGGGGAGCCAAAGAATATTTGCGAGTATTAGCAGTTGAGTTGTCAATTCAACCACACTTGGAGAACTAAATATCTGCAACAAAGTGTTTAGTAGCACGGTAGTATGATAGTTACAAGAGCAGTAGTAACAGTAATAGAAGCAGTTTTGTAGTAATTGTAACAGCAGCAGCAACGAAAGTAACTTAACAAAGATCAATATGCGAAAAGCGTAGGCATTGGATCAGTGATGGATAATTATGTTGGATGACACTCATCATGTAACAGTCACAACCTAGGGCTATACACAATAGATCCAATTCATCAATGTAATGTAGGCATGTATTCTGTATATAGTCATACGTGCTTATAGTAAGAACTTGCATGACATCTTTTGTCCTACCCTCCCATGGCAGCGGGGTCCTTAAGGAAACTAAGGGATATTAAGGCCTCCTTTTAATAGAGAACTGGAACAAAGCATTAGCACATAGTGAATACATGAACTCCTCGAACTACGGCAATCACCGAAAAGAATCCCAATTATTGTCACCTTGGGGTATGCGGATCATGACACGTAACAGGTGCATATAACTTGCAAGATAGGATCAAGAACTCAAATATATTCATGAAAACATAAAGGTTCAGATCTTAAATCATGGCACTGGGGCCCTTGTAACAAGCATTAAGCATGGCAAAGTCATAGCAACATCAATCTCAGAACATAGTGGATACTAGGGATCAAAGCCCTAACAAATTGACTCGATTACATGGTAAATCTCATCCAACCCATCACCGTCCAGCAAGCCTACGAAGAAATTACTCACACACGGTGGTGAGCATCATGAAATTGGTGATGGAGGATGGTTGATGATGACGACGGCGTCGAATCCCCCTCTCCGGAGCCCCGAACGGACTCCATATCAGCCCTCCCGATGAAGAACAGGAGGTGGCGGTGGCTCCGTCTCATAAAACGCAATGATTCTTTCTCTCTGATTTTTTTTCTCCACGAATAGGTACTTATAGCATTGGAGTTAGGTCAAACGGAGTTGCCAGGGGCCCACAAGCCTGCCAGGCGAGCCCTGGGGGGTTGCCGTGCCCCCCAGGCTTGTGGCACCTGGTGCCCCCCCCCTCTGGTGGATGTTTGCACCAGTATTTTTTATATATACTGAAATAATTCTCCGTAAATTTTGAAGTCCATCCAAGAACTTTTATTTCTGCACAAAAACAACACCATGGCAATTCTGCTGAAAACAGCGTCAGTCCGGGTTTGTTCCATTCAAATCATGCAAATTAGAGTCCAAACTAGAGCAAAAGTGTTTCGAAAAGTGGATACATTTGGGACGTATCAACTCCCCCAAGCTTGACTCATTGCTTGTCCTCAAGCAATTCAGTTGACAAACTGAAAGTGATAAATAAAAACTTTTACAAACTCTTTTGTTCTTGTTGTCTGTATATATACTTAACTAGCATCCAAGTTTTCAGCAAAGATTATGAACTAACCATATTGATGATAACACTTAGGTCTCACATTTACTCATGGCAATAACATAACCAACTAGCGAGCAATAATAAGATATCTTGGATGCCAACACTTTGTCAAAACAATCATGATATAATATGATAACATGGTATCTCGCTAGCCCTTTTTGATACCGCAAAACATAAATGCAGAGCACCTCTGAGATTCAAGCAACGACTAAACATTGTAATTCGGGGTAGAGGATATCCATTCATGGTCACACCCAACATTAACTATACTCAATGCATAAAAATGACAATAGTGCTCTCCAACTGGTGCTTTAAATGAGAGGGTGATGACTCAACAATAAAAGTAAATGGATAGGCCCTTTGCAGAGGGAAGCATGGATTTGCAACGGTGCCAGAGCTCAAAGCTTAAATTTGAGATGAAAATAATTTTGGGAGGTATGCCTTTCCTGTCAACATCACGACAGAGAGTTTTCAATATCTTCCATGCTAAACAAATTATAGGCGGTTCCCAAGCGGAAAGGTAAAGTTTACTCCCCCTCCACCGTACCAACATAAGCCATGGCTAGCTGAATTCACGGGTGCCCTCCATACCAACAACTTTTCGGGGGAGTTTGTTTGCATTATATAATGATTTGAGCAATAGGATTGGGCATCCCAATTACCATCCTCTCTCGTGCAATGACAAGTGAGTAAACACTCATCTGAGAGTAACCTGCTTAGCATGGAAGATACTGACCGCCCCCTGTCGCTCCATGAGCGGTACGGGCACACAAAACAAATGTTCGTTTGAATATTTAGAGATGGCACTTGCAAATTTATTTGGAACGGCAGAGTAATACTGCATATAGGTAAATATAGTGGACTCATCTGGAACAACTTTGGTTTAGGGATTTGGATGCACAAGCAGTATTTCCGCTTAGTACAGGCAAAGGCTAGCAAATAGATTGAGAAGCGACCAGCTAGAGAGCAAAAACGGTCATAGACATGCATGGCGAATAATTAACATTGAACACGAGCATGAGTAGGATATCAACACCCTGAACATAAATATCATGGAGGCTATGTTGGCTTTGATTCAACTACATGTATGAACATGTGCCAAGTCAAGCCACTCGAATTACTCAGAGGAGGATAACATGCTAACATACTACATCACAACCATTTTAATGCATGTTGACACTCAAGACAAATCATTATCCACTCCTAGCTATTTAAGCATGGCATGAGCAAATATAATCTCTAATTGTCATCACAAATATGTTTACTCATAATAATGCTGAATCATGAATACTGAGCTAAACATATTTACAAAGACAAAAACAAGAAGAGTTCATACCAGCTTTTCTTCACCGCAATCACTTCATCAAATATCGTCATTATTGCCTTTGACTTGCACAACCGAATGATGTGATAATAATAATAGTGCAAGTGTGCCGTGGACTAAGCTGGAATCTGCAAACATTTATTCAAAGGAGAAGACAAGGTAATTGTGGCTCTTTGTTAGATCAACAATAAAGCATATGAGAGCCACTCAACATTTTCATCGTGGTCTTCTCCATGTGACAACTCAACGAAAAGAAAAGAAATTCAGAGAAACACACTAAAATATTTTTGGAGTTTTTGGTTTTTCTGAAGAAAGCAAATTAACGAAGGAAAACTAGAAACGAGAAAAACTATTTACACGGGAAAACTCCCAACAAGTAAAAGAAGAAACGAGAAATCTTTTTGGGTTTTCTTTTACTACTACGAATTAACTAAACAAGAAAGAAACTACAACTAATTTTTTTGGATTTTCGAAAGTTTTTCAAACACACAAGCAGAAAGCGAAAATAAAACTAGCATGGATATACAAGGAAAAAGGATGAACACCGACAACTGGAATGAATGTGTGAACATGAATGTAATGTCGGTGAGAAATACGTACTCCCCCAAGCTTAGGCTTTTGTCCTAAGTTGATCTACGGCCACGGGTCAAAATCAGCACCTCCCGGATAGTGCGGAGGCTGCTGAGGATCCCATTGGTAAATGGCCTTCTGAGGCTCCCACTGATAGATGGGCTCCCGGTACGGCTCTGGTGCTGGTGCTGGCTCAGGTACTTCGGGCTGGTCCAAGCCCCAATAAGTATAAATGTCCTCAGGCATGATGGTGTATCTGCCCCTGTGAATATCAAACAAGGTAGGCACAGGCAAAGTAATAATCTCACATGTAGCCTGACTGAATACCATGTTATACTGAAATCGCTTACGGCCCCGGTTAATAAAGTCATGCCCAACAAATACTCTCGTAGTCAAGATGCATAACGGGTAAAAGCCTCTCTTCTCTCTCGTTGTGCCTAACAGGAATCTTGAAATGTTTAGCGAGACGGGAAGCATAAATACCACCATAAATAGCGCCCCTCGAACAGTTAGTGTGCAACCGCCGGGCAACTATAGCACCCAAACTAAAGGTCCTATCAGCGTAAAGTGCATGGCGCAAAATAGCAAGGTCAGGCGAACTGAGTGTGCCACTCTCCCACCGACCAGTCAAACACCTCCCAACAAATAATGAATAATAGCGTAAAACAGGGAAATGTAAGCTAGCAACCCTAGCCTCAGAAACTCCCCTCGACTCCCCCACGGTAACCTCAGAGATGAACTCCGAGACATCCTGGGGATGTGGCTCTAATAGGCTGCCCTCATTGGGAAGTTTGCATACATCGCAAAAATCCTCAAGTGTCATCTCTTGGGGAACATCATATAAATTAAATGTCACTATGGGTGTATCTCTCCTAGCATGAAAATGAAAGCTTTGCACGAAAGTATTAGTGAGGAGAAGATACTGGTCACACTTATCTTCGAGGAACAGGATAATGCCGGCATTGTTTGCCAAATGATAGAAATCGTCGTAAATCCCCGCATCCCTCAAGAACTTGTCGCATGGCCATTCGCACGGCCACACCTCGGCCGCACGAGGAAGAGTATACTTGGGCTTAGGAACCTCCTTGGGGTTCCGGCTCGAAGAACCTCTCAATCTCCACTTGAGCATTTTCTTTTTCTAAAAATTTCTGAAATTTTTAGTGACTCAAAATAAAAGTGAACAAAACTCAACAAAATTGATACCAACTACTCCCACATGTATCGAGAAGCTATACCACGCATCAAAACTACTTTAGACCATACAAATTCAACATGCAAGCTCATAAACATGGTCACTACAGCAGCAAAAATTTGCAAAGTATAAAGCACTAGAGCAAAAACTAATTGGAGCATTGGAGGAGTCACATACCAAGGAGTAATTCCTCAAAACAGTTTTGGAAACGGAGTTCCAAGCAAGGAGATCGAAAATCACAGCAAAATGAGCAAGAACATGGGCTTGGGAGCAAGTTTGATTTTTTCTGGAGGAAGAAGAAGGAGATGGGTGGCTGGCATAAGTGAGTGGGTCCCTGTGGGACCCACAAGCCTGCTGGGCACACCCAGGGGGGTGGCCGCGCCCCGTGGGCTTGTGGCTCACAGATGCACCCCCCCCGGGGTGTGTTCAGTGCCAAAAATTCTTAAATATTCTGGAAAAAATCATACTAAATTTTCATGGCATTCTGAGAACTTTTATTTTTGGGCCATTTTTTATTACACGGAAAATTCAGAAAACAGGATAAACATGGCATTTTATTTTATTCTTCTAAAAATAACAGAGGGCAAAAGGTGGGTACAGAAAGTTGTGCTTACTAAATTCATCGACCACATGCCCCTCAAAAAGAATCCATTAATAAGGTTGATCAAGTCTTATTAACAAACTATTTCCGAATGACATGAAACCGAAGAATTTTCGTATAACACTAGGTTACCTCAATGGGGATATGCATCTCCCCAACAATAAGAATTTCATATTTCTTTTTGACAGTAGGAAGAGGAAATTTGAATTCTCCAATAGTGATTGTCGAAACCTTTTCAATACAATTGATACCATTCACCGAACTTTGTTTCTTCGGGAAATAAACCTTATGCTCATTACCATTAACATGAAAAGTAACCTTGCTTTTGTTGCAATCAATAACATCCCTTGCAGTATTCAAAAAGGGTCTTCCAAGGATAATCGACATATTGTCGTCCTCGGGCATATCAAGTATAACAAAGTCTGTCAAGATAGTAACATTTGCAACTACAACGGGAACATCCTCGCAAATTCCAATGGGTATAGCAGTGGATTTATCAGCCATTTGCAAAGATATTTCAGTAGGTGTGAGCTTATTCAAATCAAGTCTTCTATATAAAGAGAAAGGCATAACACTAACACCGGCTCCCAAATCACATAAAGCAGTTTTAACATAATTTCTTTTAAAGGAGCATGGTATAGTGGGTATTCCTGGATCTCCCAACTTTTTGGGTATTCCACCCTTAAAAGAATAATTAGCAAGCATGGTGGAAATTTCAGCTTTAGGTATGTTTCTTTTATTTGTGACAATATCCTTCATATATTTAGCATAGGGAGACATTTTCAACATATCAATCAAGCGAGTGCGGAAAAAGATAGGTCTAAGCATTTCAACAAAGGGTTCAAAATCTTCATCATCCTTATTTTTTGATGGTTTAGTAGGGAAAGGCATAGGTTTTTGAACCCATGGTTCTCTCTCCTTTCCATGTTTTCTAGCAACAAAGTCTCTTTTATCATATCTTTTATTCTTAGGAGGTGGGTTATCAAGATCAACAGCAGGTTCTATTTCTACATCATTATCTGGTTGAGCATCAACATGAACATCATCATTATCATTATCACTAGGTGTATGTTCATTACCAGATTGTGTCTCAGCATCAGAAATAGAAACATCATTTTGATTCTCAGGAGATTTTTCTATCTCAGGTTCACTAGGAGCAGGCAAGGTTTTATCATTTTTCTTTTTCTTTTTCTTCTTAGATGGACTAGGTGCATCAATATTGTTTCTTTGAGAATCTTGTTCAATTCTTTTAGGATGACCTTCAGGATATAGAGAATCCTGAGTCATGCTACCTCCTCTAGTAACAACTCTAACAGCATGATCATTCTTTTTATTATTCATTTCATCAATCAAATCATTTTGTGACTTAGAAATTTGTTCTAACTAAGTCTGGACCATAGAAGCATGTTTACTCAAGCATTTAACATCATTAGCAGTTCTAAACATCAAATCACTCAAGTGTTCAATCATGATGGCATTCCGTTTTAGTTGATTGCTAACATACATATTAAAGTGTTCTTGTTTAATGATGTAATTATCAAATTCATACAGGCATTGACTAGCAGATTTATTATACGGAATATCTCCATCATCAAATCTAGTGAGAGAATTTACCTCCACTACCTGTGTCGGGATGTCGAGCCCAAGTATTTCTTCAATAGGTGGTAAATTCTTAACATTTTCAGCTTTTATACCTTTTTCTTTCATAGATTTCTTAGCTTCTTGCATATCTTCTGGACTGAGGAATAGAATACCTCTCTTCTTAGGAGTTGGCTTAGGTGGTGGTTCAGGAAGTGTCCAATCATTGACATATCTCAATATATTATTCAATAATACTTCAGCCTGTCCAACAGTTCGTTCCCTGAAAACACAACCAGCACAACTATCTAGCTAGTCCCTAGAAGCATCGGTTAGTCCATTATAAAAGATATCAAGTATTTCATTCTTCTCAAGAGGATGATCAGGTAAAGCATTAAGTAACTGGAGAATCATCCCCCAAGCTTGAGGGAGATTCTCTTCTTCAATTTGCACAAAGTTAAATATTTCCTGTAAGGCAGCTTGTTTCTTATGAGCGGGAAAATATTTTTCAGAGAAGTAATATATCATATCCTGGGGACTACGCACACAACCAAGAGCAAGAGTATTAAACCATTTCTTAGCATCACCCTTTAATGAGAAAGGAAACAACTTTAGAATATAGTAATAGCGAATTTTTTCCTCATGAGCAAATAGGGTGGCAATATCATTCAATTTATGCCACAACAGTTTCAGTTTCATAACCATGAAAAGGATCAGATTCAACCAAAGTAATTAACTCAGGATCGACAGAGAATTCATAATCCTTATCAGTAACAAATATGGGAGAAGTAGCAAACTTAGGATCATATTTCATTCTCTCCCTCATAGATTTTTCTTTCAACTCAGCAAGCAATTTTATAACCTCATCTCTATCATTACAAGCATGAATTGCCCTACCCGTCTCCCTATCAAAGACACGTCCATCAGATGTTTCAGGCATTTCAACTCTAGTAGGAGAGCTAGGCATAATAGGTGAATCATATTTTTTAAGAGTTTCAACATTTTCAGTTTCTTTAGCTTTAGCAATTTGTTCATCAAGAAATTCACCAAGTGGCACAGTATTATCAAGCATAGTACTAGAATCATCATAAGTATCATTCATAGCAGAAGTAGTATCATCAATTACTTGCGACATATCAGAATGAATAGCAGGTGGTGGTGTCGCAAGCCTACACAAAACAGAAGGTGAATCAAGTGCAGAGTGTGATGGCAGTTCCTTACCTCCTCTAGTCATAGAGAGGACGATCTTGGTCTTAGCGTCATTCAGATTCTTCATAGTGATCAACAGATATAAATCCCAAGTGACTCAACAAATAGAGCTATGCTCCCCGGCAACGGCGCCACAAAAAGGTCTTGATAACCCACAAGTATAGGGGATCGCATCCGTTTTTGCGGGTAGTATTTCATCCAGATTTATTAATTTGACACAAGGGGAGCCAAAGAATATTTGTGAGTATTCGCAGTTGAGTTGTCAATTCAACCACACCTGGAGAACTAAATATCTGCAGCAAAGTGTTTAGTAGCACAGTAGTATGATAGTTTCAAGAGCAGTAGTAACAGTAACAGAAGCAGTTTTGTAGTAATTGTAACAGCTGCAGCAACGAAAGTAACTTAACAAAGATCAATATGCGAAAAGCGTAGGCATTGGATCAGTGATGGATAATTATGTTGGATGACATTCATCATGTAACAGTCACAACCTAGGGCGATATACAATAGCTCCAATTCATCAATGTAATGTAGGCATGTATTCCGTATATAGTCATACGTGCTTATAGTAAGAACTTGCATGACATCTTTTGTCCTACCCTCCCGTGGCAGCGGGATCCTTAAGGAAACTAAGGGATATTAAGGCCTCCTTTTAATAGAGAACCGGAACAAAGCATTAGCACATAGTGAATACATGAACTCCTCAAACTACGGCAATCACCGGAAAGAATCCCAATTATTGTCACCTTGGGGTATGCGGATCATGACATGTAACAGGTGCATATAACTTGCAATATAGGATCAAGAACTCAAATATATTCATGAAAACATAAAGGTTCAGATCTGAAATCATGGCACTAGGGCCCTAGTGACAAGCATTAAGCATAGCAAAGTCATAGCAACATCAATCTCAGAACATAGTGGATACTAGGGATCAAAGCCCTAACAAATTGACTCGATTACATGGTAAATCTCATCCAACCCATCACCGTCCAGCAAGCCTACGAGGAAATTACTCACACACCGCGGTGAGCATCATGAAATTGGTGATGGAGGATGGTTGATGATGACGACGGCATCGAATCCCCCTCTCCGGAGCCACGAACGAACTCCAGATCAGCCCTCCCGATGAAGAACAGGAGGTGGCGGCGGCTCCGTCTCGTAAAACGTGATGATTCTTTCTCTCTGATTTTTTTCTCCACGAATAGGTACTTATAGCATTGGAGTTAGGTCAAACGGAGTTGCCAGGGGCCCACAAGCCTATCAGGCGCGCCCTGGGGGGGGTGGCCGCGCCCCATAGGCTTGTGGCACCTGGTGGCCCCCCCTCTGGTGGATCTTTGCGCCAGTATTTTTTATATATTCTGAAATAATTCTCCGTAAATTTTCAGGTCCATCCGAGAACTTTTATTTCTGCACAAAAACAATACCATGGCAGTTCTGCTGAAAACAGCGTCAGTCCGGGTTAGTTCCATTCAAATCATGCAAATTAGAGCCAAACTAGAGCAAAAGTGTTTGGAAAAGTGGATACGTTTGGGACGTATCAACCGTCGCTTTGCCCATCTTACGCAAGTCTGGCGTTCTTCAGAGGCCTTCAGGGATCTGTGGCGGAGTGCCTCGGACGCCAACGCCTATTTTGCTGCCCACCCCGAGGACTCGACAGAGAAGGCCTTCTGGGCCCAATTCCAGGTGCCCGAGCATCCTCCGCTGCTGAATAATCAGATGAAGCAGCTAGCCGAGCTGTTCCGCACGGCTCGGCCAATGATGGAGGACATTTGCGTCAATCTCTGGCCGCAGGAGCCATTACCGACCAGCCTATTCGGCTTGGTTCAGAGATTGCGAGGGGCAAGCTCCCAGGTGGAGAACTGGAAGCGGTCGGCCTGCCTGGAAGGCGCGGAGCAAGCCTATGCGTCAACCATGGCGCATTACCCGAAGATCAAGCCGCTTGCTATCGCGTCGGGGCCTCCAGAAGGGAAGAACCGGATGCCCGAGCAGTTTCTGGCTGAGGTCCAAGAAGGGGCTCGGGTGAGCGAAGTACAATGCTCGAAGACCAAGCTTCAGTTCTGAAGAACCTCTCTGTATGTCATGGCAACTGCTGTAAAAACAATTATTATTTATGCTAAGTTAGTCGTTTGCATCCGACGAGTTTATTTTATTCCTTTGCGACCGTTTATACTGAAACAGGCCGGTCGTCGGCTTCTACCCCCTTTGTAGATACTACGTGGGGTGTTCCGTAAAAACGCGTAAACCCTTAGCCGACGTCTCAGTGCCCGGGGGCGGTTGCGCATTTACAAAACAAGGCAATTAGACCGTAGTGGCTTTATATCCTTCACGTAGTCATAGGAGTTCGAAAAGTTGGGCTAGTTGACCTAGCCCCCGGTGTAGTGGTGCTTGGACACGCCGAAGTGCACCAGTTAGAACACCTCGGTTCATATAGCAAGAACCCTTCGTTTATCACGGCGTAACCACTAACGGCTTATAGTTTGACACTGTCTTTGGATAGCCGACCAGTTTACGCTTATCATGACATTTGATTTTCGGCTTTCTCCTATTGAGGTGCTTGACCAGGCCAAGCTGGAAGCACAATCGCAGTGGTTCTCCCTTTGCGCACCTAGACGAATAGAGCGGAACATAGGAGGCAAGCACAGGAGCCGGGCAACCCAATCATTGACCAAAATCACGATTCGAAACTGATGCATATAATGCAATATCCAAGACACCGAACAGATATCAGACTTAAACATAGGCTCGATTTCATATCCGAGCCCCCGGTCGAAGGCCGGACTCATCCTGTATATTTCTAACGGTATCCATATTGCTACAAGGCAAAAAGCAGAAGAAATGACACATAGCTTTGTGTGGAGACCGAAAAAAGGTTTGTTCTTTCATTCATTAAGGCATAGCCATAGATGCCGAGCTGATATCAAGAGGAACCTTACAAGATATAGAGAGTATGTAAAAAGAAGAATGGGAGGTATTTGGTACAGGGCTTTAGAAAAGTGGGGACTATTCCCAGCGCCTTCCCTGCCACACGTCTGCACCTCCGTGCTGTTGAACAACTATCCCTTGTCTAGTCCAAGGCTTGATGAGCACTCCTGGCTAATCCATCTCGACTACGTAAAACGCATCCGAGATACGGGGCCCCCGAAGAGGTAAGTGCTGGAGTGTGGCTGCTTGACGCTGCCGAAGATGAGAGTCCTGGTTGGCCTTTATATGCCGCCGAAAAAGATAACCAGGATGCGGGTGATCGGCCATTCCAAGATGACGCACCTTTTTGTTTAATATATGCTCCTCGGTCTCCCATGGAATTTTAAGTGCAAAGTTATGTACGCGAGACACGTATCTTGCTACCAAGAGAGGGGGACCGGGGAGTGCGCATCCCTATTTAGGATCGACGCGGGGTTGGCGGGTGGCCGAGGTGCCGGTGCGTACACGCTTTGAAGAGCTGAGCAACGCCTGCCGTGCTGTACGTCGAGCAGCTTCCTCGGCCGCCTGGAAGTCGGTTGCGAAAGCCGCTATCCTCTCCTCTGTACGGAGGGAGGTCTTCGTGTTACCATTAATGGTAATGACGCCGTGGGGCCCTGGCATCTTGAGCTTCAGATAAGCGTAGTGCGGCACCGCGTTAAAGCGGGCGAACACAGTACAGCCGAGCAGGGCGTGGCAACCTCTGCGGAAGGGGACGATGTCAAAGATTAAGTCCTCGCTTCAGAAATTCTCGGGTGAGCCGAAGACTACTTCCAGGGTTATGGTGCCAGTGCACTGGGCCTCCACGCCAGGTATAACACCCTTGAATGTGGTGTTGCTGGGTTTAATTCGTGACGAATCGATGCCCATCTTCCTGAAAGTGTCAGCATAGATTAGGTTCAAACTGCTTCCGCCGTCCATTAGGACGCGGGTTAGGTGGAATCCATCAATAATGGGGTCCAGGACCAAGGCTGCCGACCCGCCATGATGGATACTGGTCGGATGGTCCTATTTGTCGAAAGTGATCGGGTAAGCCGACCAAGGGTTGTACTTCGGGGCTACAGGCTCTATGGCGTAAACGTCCCGAAGTGCTCGCTTCCGTTCCTTCTTAGGGATATGCGTAACATAGATCATGTTCACGTTTTTAACGTCGAAAGGGAATTGCTTTTGGCCGCCGATGCCTATCCTGCGAGGTTCATCCTCGTCATCGCTGCGGGACCCGCTCCTGGTTGGTTCCTCGGTAAATGCCTTGCCGGCCTGCTTAAACTCCCAACAATTTCGATTGGTGTGGTTGGCGGGCTTGTCTGAGGTGCCGTGAATTTGGCAAGACATATCCAGTATTCTATCCAGGGCGCTAGGGCCATCCTTGTTCCCTTTAAAGGGCTTTTTCTTGGGTCCAGCTCGCGGGCTGCTAAACCCTGCATTGACTGTTGGGTCCTCGGTATCGCTGCCACCATGCTTATTCCGGCGCTTGTTTTTGTTGCGCCTGGATTTGCCGTTTCCGTCGCGTGCCTCTAAGGTGCCGGGATCGTTCCTGTGGGAACTGCGGGCAAGCCAACTGTCCTCGCCTGCGCAAAAGCAGGTCATTAAGGAGGTAAGGGCCGCCATAGTTCTCGGCTTGTCCTGCCCGAGCTGGCGGGCGAGCCACTCATCCCGAATGTTGTGCTTGAATGCGGCAATAGCTTCGGCGTTGGGGCAATCGATGATGGTTCTTTTTAGTTAAGAACCGATTCCAGAATTTCCGAGCAGATTCGCCCTCCTGCTGGACGATGTGACTGAGGTCGTCAACGTCCAGGGACCGCTCGTAGGTGCCCTGGAAATTTGCCCTAAAGGCTTCCTCCAGTTCGTCCCAGCTTCTGATAGAGTTGCTGGGGAGGCTGTTAAACCAGTGCCTTGCCGGTCCTTTAAGTTTGAGCAGCAGGTATTTTATCGCGTGGAGGTCATCACCTCGGGCCATATGTATGTGGAGGAAAAATCCTCAATCCAGACAGCCGGGTCGGTCGTTCCGTCGTATTGGTCGATGCTAATGGGTTTAAACCCTTCCGGGAACTGATGTTCCATGACCTCGTCTGTAAAACAGACCGGATGTGCGGGGCCTCGAAAACGAGTAATATCTGGTCGTGCATTGGCCGATGTCCTACCCCGCGTCTTCTCCCGGGCTCTGTCGTGCCTGTCCAACCAGATGTCATAGCCTTCTAGGCCAGCGGGTGCGCGGTCCCGCGAACCGTATATGGATCGGGGAGGGGCTTTATTTGCCTGTATTTTGTCGCGCAGGTCATAGGGGGCGTTGAAGCCCACCGCGCTCTTGCCGCGAGGGCGGGTTTTTGCAGGGGATTCTGTGTTTACCCCTGCTGGCCTGTCTCGTCCTCTAGGAGGCGATTGGACTATCATGTATTGTCGTGCGTAAACAGCTCATCGTTTCCCGGCTCGTCATCGAAGTCGGGCAGCAACTCATACTATATTGGTCTTCTAGATTTTTCCGTCCATTTTGGCATTTGTTGCCAATGGGGGAGAAGTTTAGAGGGTTTAAGATAAGTATTTTTGTAGTGCTTGTTGTCACTCATGCTTATCTACCCTTGTTATATATTCTTGTTGCATGGATGAGTATTGTATATAGAGAAATCTTCTCCTATTTTATCATGATGATCACATTGGATATTCCTATTTTATCTTGTCCAAAATATGTTCTTTGGATATTTTGAACGTTTTCCACCCATGTCTAATCTTATTTTCATATCATAGTATCTTGTTGCATTCTCTAGATCCTAAATATGGTTTGAGCTCCTCAAATTTTTCATCATTGAATATGTGCATTTGATTTCACTCACATCTTCGTGATTTGCACACATTAAGGAGGAACTCATACTATATTGGTCTTCTAGATTTTTCCGTCCATTTTGGCATTTGTTGCCAATGGGGGAGAAGTTTAGAGGGTTTAAGATAAGTATTTTTGTAGTGCTTGTTGTCACTCATGCATATCTACCCTTGTTATATATTCTTGTTGCATGGATGAGTATTGTATATAGATAAAGCTTCTCCTAGTTTATGTTAACCAATATATGCAATGACATTCAAAGGTCATTCACACATGCATATATTGTGGGGGAGTTTGCTCTATATACTATGGTTGTACTATCATCAAATGCTTGTGTAGTGTCTTGATGATAGTACAACCATCCCAAGTATACAATTTATCCTCGGATAAATTGCATGCTTGTTTAAAAATTCATTATGTAAACCCTCTTGTTGAGATTGTCATCAATTACCAAAATGGGGGAGATTGAAAGTACATGTAGTCCCCAATTGTGGTTTTGGTAATTAAATGACAATCCTAATGGACTAATGTTTGCATTGAGATATACATTTGAAGGAAAGTTCCATTTGCAATGCATGAAGAATATTGATTGAAATTGATGGATGAATTCCGTCAACATAAATATATGCACTGAGACTTGATAATGAATGACAATTCCTATGAAGAAACAATGATATCAAGTTATATAGGAAGGTTTGTTCCATGGGTGATGCAAGAAGGATATTGAATGGATTCGGAATGAATGCCATATACATATAGTTGTGCATCAAGATTAATCATGGAGCAAAGATAAATGTTGACCAAGATGAAGATCGAAGATCGAACTCTAAATGGTCAACACACAAGTGCAAACGATGCATCACATAGGATCTTGTGGTATGATAAGAAATTGTCAATTGCACTGTGTACTAACCCATGCTATGTGTTGTCTATGTTTATGAGGGTTAGGTTATTCTCATGGGCTCGCATCGAGAGAAAGATTCCAAGTGTCCATGAAAGGATGACATCAAGTGTTCATGATCATGGTTGACAAGGGCAAGTTCAAGATAACCATCCCGAAGGATTACATGCTTGAAGCTTGTGGATGATCACATGATGGACAAGTGAAGATGAATACAAAGCAAAGCTTCCCACATTGTGTATGGGAGAGCTACTTGAAGACTTCACCAATGTCTTGCCTTCAACTTGAGCCAAGAAGAAACATCAACATCAAGCTCAAGTGAAAGGCTCGAGTCAAAGGTATTAGTTCCTTTGGCGTTAGTGTTGTGGAGTGATGACCACCGAAGAAACATCCACTCAAGAATGGATTCTCGATAGCTATGTAGTGTAGCTCTTTTATGATTCTTGATTTATAGGGATCCCGCACTATTAAGAGGGGATCAAAGGGGTTCATGATGGTTTTGCTCAAATCAACATCTTCTATACACAATTCCACTCCTATCCTATATACCAAATAAATCCATAGCCAACTAGGTTCCCCAAAGTATATGATCTAACTTTTGCATACTTTGCACCCTCCATTTTGGTTTATCTTGGGTGGTTCTCTATATTAGGACCTGGAGCTTTTCCATAACTTCAAAACGAGCCCAAGATCATCAAAATCGGAGTCCGTATGAAAAAGTTATGCATGTTTTAGTTTTGGGGCTCCTGCTGTTTTTTAATGGCCGGATATCCGGGACTTGGCCGGATGTCCGGGCTGCTGGGTCGCCCCGGATGTCCGGGATCCTCCCGGAAATCCGGCTCGCTCAGTCTAGTATCCATGCGGAAATGATGGTAGTGCCCGCCGGATGTCCGGCTCTTGGCCAGATGTCCGGGGCCTCAAGGTTGGCCGGATGTCCGGGCCTTCCCCAGATATCCGGGCACCCTGTTTTTCCTACTCGCATGTGTTCTTTGTGTGGTTTTTCTTCAGTCGCCGGATGTCCGGCCCTTGCCCGGATGTCCGGCCCGTCTCAGCCACTTACACTAAAACGGCTAGATTTCACGTGGCACTATATATACCCCTCTACCCATCCGGTAGAGGGTTGACTATCCACTTCAACTCAACCCTAGAACACACTCTACTCCCTCTCACTTCTCCTACACCAAATCTTAGATCCCGGAGAGATTCGTGAGAGTTCTTGAGAGTTTTTCCAATCAAGTGATAGATCCACTCCCTCTCCCTCTTGTGACCAAAGGAATTTTTGATTTGAGCAAGTCTTGAGCATTTCCCCTTTGTTCTTGTTACTCTTGGAGGTTGGAGACTCCTAGGCGGTAGGAGTGCTCCGGTGAGGAATCAACTTGTGATTTGTCCCCCGGAAAGTTTGTGAAGGTTTGGAGGCCGCCTCAAGGTCTACCACTAGTGGTTGGGAATCGCCTTCGTGGTGATATCTCAAGGAGAATAGGGTGAGCCTTCATGGCGTTGGTGTGCCTTCGTGGTAACATCCACCTCTCTAACGGTGACTAGCTTCCCTCCAAGGAAGTGAACATCGGGATACATCCTCGTCTCCGTGTCTTCGGTTATCTCTAACCCTAGCCACTACTTGTGGTTTACTTTGGTCTCTTGACCCTGCATTCACTATATATTATTGTCCTCATTATATTGTGTTGGCTATTTCCTTGAAGAGATTATTTAGGCCTACACTTTATATTCCGCAATTCATACTTTCTACTATTGATATATCTCGTGCTTAGTGTGAATTGCTAGCGTGTAACATTCATTTCCATATCTTGTGACATAACTTGTGTAAGCTTGTAGTGCTTACTTGAGTTTGTGTGTATTATTCATTTCCATATCTTGTGATATACATTGAGTAAGTTTGTGTAACTTACTTGTGCTTACTCATATCCTCATTGTTCTCATCTTGTTTATTCTAAGTTGTTGGTGCACTTAGTGAGCTTAGTATATTTAGGATTTGTGCTTCAAAAGTATCCGCTTAGTTTATTTCCGCATTAGGATATAGCCAAATCCGTAAAAGATTTTAAAACGCCTATTCACCCCCCCCCCTCTAGGAGACATCTTGGTCCTTTCAATTGGTATCAGAGCTAGGTCTCTCCTTATTAGGCTTTACCGCCTAGAGAGTATCGATGTCGACTAGTGATTTAGTGCACAATGACACCTTTGATTTTGATGGCACAAATTATCACTTGTGGAGAATTCGCATGCTTTGTCGCTTTCGGGCCATGGGTCCAAATGCTTTGCGAATTGTTCTTGTAGGAATTTCTAGTGCAAAGGATGGTGCTTCTCCATCTTTTGAGGATATGTATCTTGATTGTGATACTTCTCTTGCCATTCATCAAACTATAATCGTTGAAGTTTTTAAGGAAATCTCGACTTGCAAGTCAGCTCATGAGGCTTGGACCAAACTTGAATATATATATGGTGGGTCCAATCTTGATGAAGACAATATTATTTTCGAGGAGTTAATGGAGGAGTTCTCCACATTTTTAAATCATGAAGAGCTCTCTATTGCTTCCACCTCCGATTACTTGCATACTTCAACATCTTCCACTTCACCAACATGTGGCATACCACAAGGTAATGACATGGTGAGTGAAGAAATATCTTGTGATGATGGTGTTAAGCTCATCATTGATGATCTTACTTATGTTGATACTAGTGATGTATCTTCTATGGACTTGAGCATATCTAGCACCACAAATAGTATAAATTATTGTGTTGATAGTCCATGCATATCACCTAAGAATTCCTTGACAAAAGTTTGTGATGATATGTTTGCTCTCCCGTGTTGCCATGATCAAAATGCCTTGGTTTCCTCTAGTTGTTGTATGACTAACCATGTAGAGGAAATCAAGGAGGATGAGGCACACTTGATTGATGAAGAACCCTCTTCTCCAAAAGAATCATCATCAACCCCCTTTGTTCACATGTGCCTCATGGCAAGAGGTAATCACGAGGTATCATCTTCTCTTAGTAATAATGATGATAGTTGTAATGAGGATGATGATGATGATGATGATGACTTGACTCAAAATCTCTATGAGATTGGGAAAACTCTTCATAGAGCTAAAAATAACACTTATAAGAGGTTCCAAGATGTTCTTGCTTGCTTTGAGAAACGTAATGATTTATTTCTTAACGAGCAAGCTAATAGTGAACAACTTGAACATGAACTTGCTAAGGTTCATCAATCTCTTAGTGACTTGAGGTCTTTAAAAGAAGAGATTGAAGTTACTCATTGTAAACTTAAAGAGGATTTTGAGCACCTTGGCCTTGGCTACAAGAATGTCAAAGGAGAGCTCACCAAACTCTCTAAGTCTCATGAGGAACTTCAATCTACTTATGCGGAGTCTCTAGTTTCTACATGCTCCTCTCATCTTGATAATGATGCTTGTGCTACTAACTCTATCTTGCGTGAAGCATCAATATTGAAAGAAAATGTTGAGCTAAGGACTCAACTTGATTTGCTAACTAGCAATTACGGAAAATTAAAAGAAAGTCATGAAAAGCTCTCGGGCACTCATGAGGATCTTCTAATCTCCCATGATGGGCTAAAGTTAGCTCATGAGGCGATGGTCACCAAGGTAAAATCGTGTGAGTCTCATGTGGATATTAGCACATCATCTACTCGAAATGCTTTATTGCCATGCGCTAGTCCTTGCAATTCCTCTCTACATGATATTGGTACATCTCGTGATGAATTGATCACCATGCCTTGTTGCTCTAACAATGAAGCTTCTACTTTCTCTTGTTCTTTTGTTAATACTAATGTTGTAGAAGAAAATAAAGAGCTCAAGGCCCAAGTCACTCGTTTTAAGAAAGACTTGGAAAAATGTTGTGATAATATGTTGAGTGTACAAAAGGACCCTCAAGAAAAAATAGGACTTGATTTCATCTCCAACAAGAAGAAGTCCAAGAACAAGAAGAAGGG
Source organism: Elymus sibiricus (assembly GCA_039707655.1). Taxonomy (NCBI): domain Eukaryota; kingdom Viridiplantae; phylum Streptophyta; class Magnoliopsida; order Poales; family Poaceae; genus Elymus; species Elymus sibiricus. The sequence continues at coordinate 200,217,236 of CM077676.1, read as the reverse complement.
ACAAGATCAAGTCAAGAATTTGGCCAACATTATTTGCTTCAAGTGCAAAAAGGTTGGACACCATGTGAGATCTTGTCCATTGAAGAAGAAGGCTTCAAGTGTGAAGCGTCAAGGGAAGTGGCCTCAAGTTCAATCTCAAGATAATGAAAGGCCTCTACCCATGATTAAACAATGTAATGCTCCCCAAGTTGAGAAAGTAAAGAAGAAAAGAAGGGGGAGTACATGTTGCTATATTTGCCGTAAGAAGGGACACATTGCTTCATCATGTCCCAACGGTAACATCTCTAAGCCTCCAATTATCAATGATCATTACTCACTTAGGAAGGATATTGTTGGCAATGTGTTTGCCAAGTTTGTTGGTTCCCAATATGGTTTGGAAATGGAAAAGACCATTTGGGTTGCGAAGCCTATTGTGACTAACTTCTTAGGACCCAACTTGGTTGAGGACCATCAAACTCAAACTTGATCAATAGGTGTGTGTGAAGGGCATTGGAGACTTGGCTACTTCATGAAGAAAAATTATGTTCACCATATGTTGTGGTTAATGCCAAGTCAAGTGGATTATCATCACATTTATCAATCCAATGCTCCTCTCTGTGGTAACTTATACTTACATTGTTTACATTGAAAGTTAACTAGTCCCTTGCATGTTTAGGTTTTGTACCTAGCATGTGTTTGTATATGTTGTGCCTCCTAGTATGCTTGAGTTGAGTTATCTAGCATGTGTAGGTCGCAATGCACTTCATATATTTGTGTGTGTGGTTTCGAGCCTTTATTGCTTCATTAGTTGAATCTTATTTGGCTCTTTTGAGATATTAATGGATCATCACATTATGGGGGAGTGCTACGTTTACGCATATCACAAACCTTAAATATGTATATATGTGGGATACCACCTAGTATTGTTAGTGCAATATTATCTAGTTACTATGTGGTATGTAAAGCTCATTTGAAATTCAAATTCTCATTCATTGATTATCTTTGGTTGGATTTCACTTGCCTCTTGTTGATAACATATGATTAATCACATTATGGGGGAGTGATGTGCTTTGTGCATATCACAATCCTTGTAAATGTGAACAACTGAGTATTGCCACTTCGAATTCATATTTGAGATTACCTTATATCTTTGTGGCTTGCTATGCTGAACACGTCCCTAATTGCATAAACATCTTTTTACTATTTATCCTTTGGATTTGTTTGAGTAAGGAGTTCTAGTGCGATGTTACCCATGGATTATCTTAAAGATCTTATCTGGGAAATCGTTATTTTGAGTCATTCTAATTATTGCTATGTATGATTATTCCGAAGGAGAGAAGTGCCCAAATGCCATAAGTTGGAGAAGTTTCTGTGATGGCCGGAACTTCCGGTGTGGCCGGAACTTCTGTGGCAAATGTGGCCAGCTTCCGGGTCATCCAAAGTGATTGCACACTTGTGCAATCTCTCTGTTTAACCCGGAACCTGCCCGGAACTTGGCCCGGAGCTTCCGGGTGCCGGAACTTCCGTATGCTGTCGGAACTTCCGGGACACACAGAAATCTGCCCCAACGGTTGGATTTGGAGCCCCACCTATAAGTAATCTTCTTCTTCGAAGAACTTGACGACTCCATTTCTCTCTCCTCCATTTTTAGAACTCAATTTCTTGCAGATCTCCCTCCTTAGCCAACCAATGCTCTTGCTCTTTTGACAAGCAAAGGAGAAGTGCCTGATCTTGCTTTCATGGGAGTTTGTTATATCATGGCTTGCAATATCTTATACCCATTTGAGTGAGATTTGCCTATGAGAATGTGTGAAATGCATATCTTTTATGCTCATTGCTTTTGCTTAAGTTCATATGTTGAACTTTGTGTGCTATCATGTGTTTATTTGTCTCATTGATGCAATTTGGTAGATGTCAATGATTTGTGATGATATTGGAAGTATTCATGATGTATGTGATCTTTTGTCCAAGTTATATCTCCTTGGATCTTGATTGGCTTGTGCATGCATGTTAATATGTGTATATCTTTATGCCTTGCTTAAATGATCCAATATATAAGGGCAACTCCATCATGTCCTTAATGGTTAATATGTGCATAATATTCAAAGTCATATCTATATGCACATAGTTAAGTGGAGTTTGCACTTTGTATTGTAGTTGTGCTAACTACTTTGGACCCAATAAGTTTGGGGACCATATTGTACTTAAAAGTGATTTAGGTACATTGAAGAAGCATTGTGTGCTTGGCTTATGCATGAAGAAGGTGGTGTCACCATGAGGGAATTAGAGCCAAGTTTGGGTGACTCATTGATCTGCTACTTCATGCCAATGCTCTCTCGGTAACAAGTATTTACTTCATGCATACATTTCTTGCATTCAACCTTGTGTAGGTTGCATCATGGCATGAATTTCTTGACTCGTTCTTGTGATACTTGTTTCCATTCTCAAAGCATCCCAATAATGATCTCTTGTTGTTAGTTGTGATGTCTTTGATGGTTGTGTGTTTGGAGTTCATTAATATTCAATAAGATAATATTAAGCCATGTGCTATACTTTCAAGCAAAGATCTCATTGGTATATTTTATGACTCCCGTTTGGATATCTCATTCTTTCCTTTTGTAACTATGTCATGTGTACATCCTTCTTTGTGGATATATATCATCATGATTGTCAGCTACCTAGAATCTTATACACGTGAGAGAAGTTACATCTCTAGTTGATATCCCTATTCTTTCATGTCCACCGTTTCATCCTCCTTTTATATCTTTGGTGGCTCCGTGGAAGCATCTGTCGTATGAGTGTGTGTCTTACCCCTTTGCATCTTAGTGCACTCATGTTTGGTGAAGATTGTTGTCCTCATGCTTGTCTTGACAAGCCTATTATTTCCTATCTTCACCATGGGTTTTCACAAGCTTTGATTTTTAAATTTGCATATTAGTGAGCTTGTGAACCCATTTGCTTGATGTGTGTGTAACCCATTTGCTTCGTGTGTGTGGGAAGGACATGTCTTGCACCTTGTATCTCATTTACTCAAGACTATGTTGATGCTTAATTCTCATCCTTATATTAGTCTTCTCAAGTGCTTTGACGTGACTCACACACATCATTTTGGTTGTGCCTATTCTTAGGTTGCCTCATTTACATGTTGCTCAACCATATGTTTGTTGCAAATGCTAGGCTTCTTTTCTTATCTATGCTTGCTTGCAATTGTTTTGTGTTCCTATTGATTTTGGGGGAGTGATGATCCTATTTTGTGCACTTGTATCCAAATACAAAAATTCTAAATAGTGCACAAATCATGGGGAGCTTCTCTATTTTCCTTAGAACACTCCTTTTCCCAAATCATAATATTCTTTTATCCTTTTGGCTCGTCGGATCTTTAGATTGCTTGCTTCACTTTGTGTTATGCAAATGAGATCAATTTGTGCCATGTGCTTTGTGCCATGTGCCTTGCTCTTATGCTAGGCTCAAAGTTGTATAATAGTGGATTCACCTGTGGATATCATGTTCTTAGCAATTACAACCTTTTTGTGTATACGGGTTTCTTTGTGGATACATATCATGATTATTTTTGGCCACTTAGGAAAAAAAATCATAAGAAAGTTCATATCTTTCCTTGATATCATTTATTCCTTGCCGCCACTTTGTGTGTTCCTTTTATTCGTATAGTGGCTTCGGTAAGAGGTTGTGTCATGAGTGCTTGTATGTTTTGCATACAATCTTGCATGCTCATATGTTTTGAATGTATTTTGGACCCATGTTTGACATGATGATCACATTGGATATTCCTATTTTATCTTGTCCAAAATATGTTCTTTGGATCTTTTGAATGTTTTCCTCCCATGTCTAATCTTATTTTCATATCATAGTATCTTGTTGCATTCTCTAGATCCTAAATATGGTTTGAGCTCCTCAAATTTTTCATCATTGAATATGTGCATTTGATTGCACTCACATCTTCGTGATTTGCACACATTAAGAAGGAACTCATACTATATTGGTCTTCTAGATTTTTCCGTCCATTTTGGCATTTGTTGCCAATGGGGGAGAAGTTTAGAGGGTTTAAGATAAGTATTTTTGTAGTGCTTGTTGTCACTCATGCATATCTACCCTTGTTATATATTCTTGTTGCATGGATGAGTATTGTATATAGAGAAATCTTCTCCTATTTTATCATGATGATCACATTGGATATTCCTATTTTATCTTGTCCAAAATATGTTCTTTGGATCTTTTGAATGTTTTCCTCCCACGTCTAATCTTATTTTCATATCATAGTATCTTGTTGCATTCTCTAGATCCTAAATATGGTTTGAGCTCCTCAAATTTTTCATCAATGAATATGTGCATTTGATTTCACTCACATCTTCGTGATTTGCACACATTAAGGAGGAACTCATACTATATTGGTCTTCTAGATTTTTCCGTCCATTTTGGCATTTGTTGCCAATGGGGGAGAAGTTTATAGGGTTTAAGATAAGTATTTTTGTAGTGCTTGTTGTCACTCATGCATATCTACCCTTGTTATATATTCTTGTTGCATGGATGAGTATTGTATATAGATAAAGCTTCTCCTAGTTTATGTTAACCAATATATGCAATGACATTCAAAGGTCATTCACACATGCATATATTGTGGGGGAGTTTGCTCTATATACTATGGGTGTACTATCATCAAATGCTTGTGTAGTGTCTTGATGATAGTACAACCATCCCAAGTATACAATTTATCCTCGGATAAATTGCATGCTTGTTTAAAAATTCATTATGTAAACCCTCTTGTTGAGATTGTCATCAATTACCAAAATGGGGGAGATTGAAAGTACATGTAGTCCCCAATTGTGGTTTTGGTAATTAAATGACAATCCTAATGGACTAATGTTTGCATTGAGATATACATTTGAAGGAAAGTTCCATTTGCAATGCATGAAGAATATTGATTGAAATTGATGGATGAATTCCGTCAACATAAATATATGCATTGAGACTTGATAATGAATGACAATTCCTATGAAGAAACAATGATATCAAGTTATATAGGAAGGTTTGTTCCATGGGTGATGCAAGAAGGATATTGAATGGATTCGGAATGAATGCCATATACATATAGTTGTGCATCAAGATTAATCATGGAGCAAAGATAAATGTTGACCAAGATGAAGATCGAAGATCGAACTCTAAATGGTCAACACACAAGTGCAAACGATGCATCACATAGGATCTTGTGGTATGATAAGAAATTGTCAATTGCACTGTGTACTAACCCATGCTATGTGTTGTCTATGTTTATGAGGGTTAGGTTATTCTCATGGGCTCGCATCGAGAGAAAGATTCCAAGTGTCCATGAAAGGATGACATCAAGTGTTCATGATCATGGTTGACAAGGGCAAGTTCAAGATAACCATCCCGAAGGATTACATGTTTGAAGCTTGTGGATGATCACATGATGGACAAGTGAAGATGAATACAAAGCAAAGATTCCCATATTGTGTATGGGAGAGCTACTTGAAGACTTCACCAATGTCTTGCCTTCAACTTGAGCCAAGAAGAAACATCAACATCAAGCTCAAGTGAAAGGCTCGAGTCAAAGGTATTAGTTCCTTTGGCGTTAGTGTTGTGGAGTAATGACCACCGAAGAAACATACACTCAAGAATGGATTCTCGATAGCTATGTAGTGTAGCTATTTTATGATTCTTGAGTTATAGGGATCCAGCACTATTAATAGGGGATCAAAGGGGTTCATGATGGTTTTGCTCAAATCAACATCTTCTATACACAATTCCACTCCTATCCTATATACCAAATAAATCCATAGCCAACTAGGTTCCCCAAAGTATATGATCTAACCTTTGCATACTTTGCACCCTCCATTTTGGTTTATCTTGGGTGGTTCTCTATGTGAGGACCTGGAGCTTTTCCATAGCTTCAAAACGAGCCCAAGATCATCAAAATCGGAGTCCGTATGAAAAAGTTATGCATGTTTTAGTTTTGGGGCTCCTGCTGTTTTTTAATGGCCGGATATCCGGGATTTGGCCGGATGTCCGGGCTGCCGGGTCGCCCCGGATGTCCGGGATCCTCCCGGAAATCCGGCTCGCTCAGTCCAGTAGCCATGCGGAAATGATGGTAGTGCCCGCCGGATGTCCGGCTCTTGGCCAGATGTCCGGGGCCTCAAGGTTGGCCGGATGTCCGGGCCTTCCCCGGATATCCGGGCACCCTGTTTTTCCTACTCGCATGTGTTCTTTGTGTGGTTTTTCTTCAGCCGCCGGATGTCCGGCCCTTGCCCGGATGTCCGGCCCGTCTCGGCCACTTACACTAAAACGGCTAGATTTCACGTGGCACTATATATACCCCTCTACCCATCCGGTAGAGGGTTGACTATCCACTTCAACTCAAGCCTAGAACACACTCTACTCCCTCTCACTTCTCCTACACCAAATCGTAGATCCCGGAGAGATTCGTGAGAGTTCTTGAGAGTTTTTCCAATCCAGTGATAGATCCACTCCCTCTCCCTCTTGTGACCAAAGGAATTTTTGATTTGAGCAAGTCTTGAGCATTTCCCCTTTGTTCTTGTTACTCTTGGAGGTTGGAGACTCCTCGACGGTAGGAGTGCTCCGGTGAGGAATCAACTTGTGATTTGTCCCCCGGAAAGTTTGTGAAGGTTTGGAGGCCGCCTCAAGGTCTACCACTAGTGGTTGGGAATCGCCTTCGTGGTGATATCTCAAGGAGAATAGGGTGAGCCTTCATGGCGTTGGTGTGCCTTCGTGGTAACATCCACCTCTCTAACGGTGACTAGCTTCCCTCCTAGGAAGTGAACATCGGGATACATCCTCGTCTCCGTGTCTTCGGTTATCTCTAACCCTAGCCACTACTTGTGGTTTACTTTGGTCTCTTGACCCTGCATTCACTATATATTGTTGTCCTCACTATATTGTGTTGGCTATTTCCTTGAAGAGATTATTTAGGCCTACACTTTATATTCCGCAATTCATACTTGCTACTATTGATATATCTCGTGCTTAGTGTGAATTGCTAGCTTGTAACATTCATTTCCATATCTTGTGACATAACTTGTGTAAGCTTGTAGTGCTTACTTGAGTTTGTGTGTATTATTCATTTCCATATCTTGTGATATACATTGAGTAAGTTTATGTAACTTACTTGTGCTTACTCATATCCTCATTGTTCTCATCTTGTTTATTCTAAGTTGTTGGTGCACTTAGTGAGCTTAGTATATTTAGGATTTGTGCTTGAAAAGTATCCGCTTAGTTTATTTCCGCATTAGGATATAGCCAAATCCGTAAAAGATTTTAAAACGCCTATTCACCCCCCCCCCTCTAGGAGACATCTTGGTCCTTTCACCAAGGTTATCAATCCAGTAGGAGAACCTAGCAAAATTCCGTTAAGCGCACCTGCACACACAAGAGCAAACACTTGCACCCAACGCAAATAAGAGGGTTGTCAATCCTCTTAGCGGTTACTTGCAAGGATTAAATCTTATCGAGGTAAATAGATAAATAAACTACTAATTAAAATAAAAGTAAATAAATTGCAGCAAGGTATTTTTAGGTTTTTAATATGATAAAGATAGACCCGGGGGCCATAGTTTTTACTAGAGGCTTCTCTCTCGAGCGCAGAAACATATGGTGGGTAAACAAATTACTGTTGGGCAATTGACAGAATATCAAATAATTATGACGGATTCATGGCAATGATCATGTATATAGGCATCACGTCCGAGACAAGTAGACCGACTCCTGCCTGCATCTACTACTATTACTCCACTCATCGACCTCTATCCAGCATGCATCTAGAGTATTCAGTTAAAAACAGAGTAACGCCTTAAGCAAGATGACATGATGTAGAGAAGAAAATTCAAGCAATATGAATAAACCCCATCTTTTTATCCTTAATGGCAACAATACAAATACATGTCATGTCCCCTTCTGTCACTGGGATTGAGCACCGCAAGATTGAACCCATCACAAAGCACCTCTCCCATTGCAAGATAAATCAATCTAGTAGGCCAAACTAAACCGATAGAACGGAGAGAAATACAAAGCTATAACAATCATGCATAAAAGTGTTCAGAGAAGACTCAAATATTTCTCATGAATAATCTGATCATAAACTCACAATTCATCGGATCCCAACAAACACACCGCAAAAGAAGATTACATCGGATAGAACTCCAAGAACATCAAGGAGAACATTGTATTAAAGATCAAAGAGAGAGAAGAAGCCATCTAGCTACTAGCTATGGACCTGTAGGTCTGTGGTAAACTACTCACACATCATCGGAAGGGCAGCAAGGTTCATGTAGAAGCCCTCCGTGATCGATTCCCCCTCCGGCAGAGTACCGGAAAAGGCCTCCAGATGGGATCGCGGAAGAACAGAGGCTTGCGGCAGCGGAAAGGTTATTTCTTCTGGCTCTCTGGGGGTTTCCCAATATTTTTGAATTTATAGAAGTGGAATTAGGTCACACAGAGTCACGTGGGCCCCACAAGGCAAAACGGAGCGCCCCCCTGGGGCGCGCCCTGTTGCCTTGTGAAGCTTCTGTGAGGCTTCTGGCCTCCTCCCGAAGCTTCCAAGGTTTCTTTTGTCCAGAAAAAAATCTCCAGAAAGTTTCGTGGCATTTGGACTTCATTTGGTACTATTTCTCTGAAAAGCCAAAAACAAGCAGAAAACAACAACTGGCACTGAGCACTAGGTTAATAGGTTAGTCCCAAAAAATGATATATAATTGCATATAAAAACATCCAAGATTGATACTATAATAGCATGGAACAATCAAAAATTATAGATACGTTGGAGATGTATCAAGCATCCCCAAGCTTAATTCCTGCTCGTCCTCGAGTAGGTAAATGATAAAAACAGAATTTTGGATGTGGAATGCTACGTATCATGTTTCATCATGTAATCTTTCTCTTACGGTATGAATAATAAGATCCAAATGATTCAAAGCAATAGTCTATAATTTGATATAAAGACGTCAATACTCAGGCATACTAATAAACAATCATGTCCTTCAAAATAAAAATGCTAAAGAACGTTATCCCTACAAAATCATACAATCCTGTCATGCTCCATCTTCTTAACACAAAGTATTTATCATGCACTACCCCGGTTTTAGCCAAACAATTGGTTCATACTTTTTAACGCGCTTCAGCTTTTTCAACTCCCACGCAATACATGAGCACAAGCTATGGATATAGCACTATGGGTGGAATAGAGTATGGTGATAGGGATACATAAGAGAAGTCAAAAATGGAGAAAGTCTCACATCGACGAGGCTAATCAATGGGCTATGGAGATGCCCATCAATTGATGTCAATGCGAGGAGTAGGGATTGCCATGCAACGGATGCACTAAGAGCTATAAGTGTATGAAAGCTCAACATGAAAACTAAGTGGGTGTGCATCTAACTTGCTTGCTCATTAAGACCTCGGGCATTTGAGGAAGCCCGTCATCGGAATATACAAGCCAAGTTCTATAATGAAAAATTCCCACTAGTATACGAAAGTGACAAAATAGGAGACTCTCTATATGAAAAACATGGTGCTACTCTGAAGCACAAGTGTGGAAAAGGATAGTAACATTGCCCCTTCTCTCTTTTTCTCTCATTTATTTATTTTTTTCTCTTTTTTAATGGCTCTTTTTCGCCTCTTTTTTTTCTTTTTTTTCTTTCTCTCTCTTTTATTTATTTATTTATTTTAGAACGATCTCATGGACCTCATCCCCACTTTTTCAAGGACTCATTAGTCTCCATCATTCTTACCTCACTCGGACAATGTTCTAATAATGATGATCATCACACCTCTATTTACTTACAACTCAACATTACAACTCGATACTAGGACAAAAATATGACTCTATATGAATGCCTCTGGCAGTGTACCAGGATGTGCAATGATGCTAGCGTAACATGTATGACAATGATGAATGGTGGCTGAGCCACAAATACTATGTCAGCTATATGATCATGCAAAGCAATATGACAATGATGATGTATGTCATAAAAATGGAACGGTGGAAGTTGCATGGCAATATATCTCGGAATGGCTATGGAAATGCCATGATAGGTAGGTATGGTGGCTGTTTTGAGGAAGATATAAGGAGGCTTATGTGTGATAGAGCGTATCATATCACGGGGTTTGGATGCACCGGCGAAGTTTGCACCAATCTCGATGTGAGAAAGGGTATTGCACGGTACCGAAGAGGCTAGCAAATTACGGAAGGGTGAGAGTGCGTATAATCCATGGACTCACATTAGTCATAAAGAACTCACATACTTATTGCGAAAGTTTATTAGCCCTCGAAGCAAAGTACTACTATGCATGCTCCTATGGGGGAGGTTGGTAGGAGTAAACCATCGCGCGCCCCCGACCGCCACACAAAGGAAGACAATCAATAATAATTCATGCTCCAACTTCTTAGCATAACGACAGATCATACGTGCATGCTTCGGGAATCACAAACCTTAACACAATTATTCTTACTAAACCACAATTATCTACTAATACCTCCCACATATTACCATCTTAATATCGCAAAACTATTGCAAGGAATCAAATTTATCATATTCAGTGATCTACATGAAAGTTTTTATTATATCCCTCTTGAATACCTATCATGTCAGGACCAAATTCATAACCAGTGCATATTACCATTGTTATCATGAGACTCTCAAAAAGATATAAGTGAAGCATGAGAGTGCAACTATTTCTTTAAAATATAACCACCACCGTGCTCTAAAAGATATAAGTGAAGCACTAGAGCAACTGCCTAGCTCAAAAAATATAAGTGAAGCACATAGAGTATTCTAACAAATCACGAATAATGTGTGTCCCTCTCAAAAAGGTGTGTTCAGCAAAGATGATTGTGACAAACTAAAAATCAAACAAAAGCAAATAAACGATTTAACAAGACGCTCCAAGTAAAACACATATCATGTGATGAATAAAAATATAGCTCCAAGTGAGTTACCGATAGATTGTAGACGAAAGAGGGGATGCCTTCCGGGGCATCCCCAAGCTTAGACGCTTGAGTATTCCTTGAATATTACCTTTGGGTGCCTTGGGCATCCCCAAGCTTAGGCTCTTGCCACTCCTTATTCCTTTATCCATCGTAGTCCCACCCAAAACTTGAAAACTTCAGCACACAAAACTCAACAGAAACCTCATGAGATCCGTTAGTATAACAAACAAATCTTAAACTTTAAGTACTGTAGTAAATTAATTCATATTTAATATTGGCATAATTATACTGTACTCCAACTTCTCCATGACTCATACCCCCCGATACAATCCATAGATTCATCAAAATAAGCGAACTATGCAACAAAAACAGAATCTGTCTAAAACAGAACAGTCTGTAAAGATCTATTTAAAAGCCATATTTATGTAACTAAAAAAATTCTGAAAAATGAGGACAACGTAAAAAATTAATATACCAATACTGTGTAAAAATTTCAGATTTTTCTGACGCTCCAGTACAGAACTAAAATTCCATCACTAGACGCAATACTTTCTGTTTTCCAAACAGCATCAATTATACTATCATCAACATCATCCCAAAGGCATTACTTGGCACAAACACTAATTAAAACATAAAAAGACAATCATAACAGAAGTTATAATCATGCAAACTCAAAAAAACAGTAGGTAAAAGCAAAAATTTATTTTATTCATTGGGTTGCCTCCCAACAAGCGCTATTGTTTTATGCCCCTAGCTAGGCATAATGCATAGTTTGAAGTGTTGTCATCCTTCAAGTTAATTCCATAAGTGGCCCTCATAATAGATTTATAAGGTGTTTTAATTATTCTTCTAGGGAAGTGTTCCATCCCTTTCTTTAGTGGAAATTGAAATCTTATATTACCTTCTTTCATATCAATAATAGCACCAATAGTTCGAAGAAAAGGCCTACCAAGTATTATGGGGCAAGAAGGATTGCATTCAATATCAAGAACAATAAAGTCCATGGGCACATAATTTATATTTGCAAGAATAAGAACATCATTTATTCTACCCAATGGATTTTTAATAGTGGAATCCGCAAGATGCAAATTAAGGGAACAAGGATCCATGTCGGTGAGACCTAGCACATCACACAAAGACTTTGGTATAGTGGAAACGCTAGCACCAAGATCATAAAGAGCATTACATTCATAATCTTTAATTTTTACTTTAATAGTAGGTTCCCATTCATCTTGTAATTTTCTAGGAATTGATACTTCCAACTCAAGTTTTTCTTCATGTGCTTTCATCATGGCTTCTACAATATGTTTAGTGAAAGCTTTATTTTGCTCATATGCATTTGGTGAATTAATCATGGATTGCAACAAGGAAATGCACTCAATTAAAGAACAACTATCATAATTAAAGTCCTTGTAATCCAAAGTAGTGGGTGCATTACTATTTAAAGTTTTGACCTCTCCAAACCCACTTTTTCATTTTTACGATCAAGATTATCACCCTCCAAGCAAGTGGGACTCCTTCTATCTAAAGTTGACTCTTCTCCAGTCCATTTTTTATTGAGTTTTATGTTACTAAAAAGTGATTCAATAGGAGTGACACCAATCATTTTAATATCTTCATCATTACTACGATAGAAACCGGGTGGAATCGCTTTTTCTAGAAATCCTCGCTTAGCTCTCAACCTAGCGGTCCTTTCTTTACTTTCATTAATGGAGACATAGATAGCTTTAATAGACTCATTTATATCATTCTTGGATGGCAAAATTTTAGTTTTGAGATTTTCCACATCAAGAGCAATTCTATCCATGTTCCTAGCCAATTCATCAACTCTATTCAATTTTTCTTCTATCATAGTATTAAAATTATTTTGCGAACTAATAAATTCTTTAATATTACTTTCAAGATCAGAGGGAATCCTATTATTATTATTATAAGAATTACCATAAGGATTTCCATAATTATTAGAGGAATTTCCAGGAAACGGTCTAGCATTGAAATTACCCTATAAGCATTGTTGTTGAAATTATTTCTAGAGACAAAATTCACATCAATAGTATCATTATTTTGCTCAATTAAGGTAGACAATGGCACATAATTAGGATCAATATGAGCATTTTTATTTGCAACCAATTTCAATAAAGCATCCATCTTATCACTTAAAGTATTAATTTCTTCAACAGAGTTTACCTTCTTACCAGTTGGAGTTCGTTCAGTGTGCCATTGAGAATAATTTGCCATAATATTATCAAGAAGTTTTGTAGCTTCTCCCAATGTAATTTCCATAAAAGTACCACCTGCGGCAAAGTCTAGCAAATTTCTAGAGACAAAGTTTAGTCCCGCATAAAAAAATTGTATGGTCATCCAAAAATTCAAACCATGAGTTGGGCAGTTTCTTATCATTAATTTCATTCTCTCCCAAGATTGTGCAACATGTTCATGCTCAAGTTGCTTAAAATTCATAATTTGATTTCTTAAAGAAATAATCTTAGCGGAGGAAAATACTTGGTAATAAAAGCATCCTTACACTTATCCCAAGAATCAATACTATTTATAGGCAAGGATGAAAACCAAGTTTTAGCACGGTCTCATAGTGAGAACGGAAATAATTTTAATTTGAAAATATCATTATCCACATATTTCTTCTTTTGCATATCACAAAGTTCAACGAAAGTATTTAGATGGGCTGCAGCATCTTCATTAGGACTACCAGAAAATTGTTCTTTCATAACAAGATTAAGCAATGCAGCATTAATGTCACATGACTCCGCACTAGTGGCGGGTGGAGTAATAGGAGTACTAATAAAATCATTATTATTAGTATTGGATAAGTCACACAATTTTGTATTTTCTTGGGACATCGCGACAAAGCAAGCAAACTAGCAAACAAGCAAATAAAATATTTTTGTTTTTTTGTAAAAAAAAATTAGAAGTGGGGGAGATGAAAACGAGAGGCAAATGCAAATAAAACGTAAATAAAGTAAATGCAACTGAATGATAATTTGTGCAAATGTACTTGGTAATTTTGATGATGTCTCCCCGGCAGCGGCGCCAGAAATTCCTCCTGCTACTTGTAGTCTGCATTGGTATTTCCCCGAAGAGGAGAGGATGATGCAGTACAGTAGAGATAAGTATTTCCCTCAGTTAAGAACCAAGGTTATCAATCCAGTAGGAGAACCAAGCAAAATTCCGTTAAGCGCACCTGCACACACAAGAGCAAACACTTGCACCCAACGCAAATAAGAGGGTGATACGTCTCCAACGTATCTATAATTTATGAAGTATTCATGCCATGTTTATTATAGTTTTGTATGATTTTGGTGCACTTTTATATGGCTTTTATATGATTTTCATGGACTAACATATTGACCTAGTGCCAGTTGTTGTTTTCTGCTTGTTTTTGGTTTTCCAGAAAATCTATATCAAATGAAGTCCAAATGCAACGAAACGTTTTGACGATTTTTTCTGGAACATAACAGACACTAGAAGCTTCGGGAGGTGGCCAGAAGACCCACAGGGGCCCCACGAGCCACCAGGGCACGCCACCCCCCCCTAGGCGCGCCCTGGTGCCTCGTGGGCCCCCTGTCGCCCTTCTTCGCGTGATTCCAACGCCAAAAAATCATATATATTCAAAAAACTCCGAAAGTTAACCTAGATGAGTTTTTACGCCGCCGTAAGCCTCTGTACCTCCATGATCTCATCTACAGCCCTTTTCCGGCACCCTGCCGGAGGGGGGAAAGCATCACCGAAGGCCATCTTCATCATCCCAGCGGTCTCCATGACGAGGAGGGAGTAGTTCACCCTCGGGGCTGAGGGTTTGTACCAGTAGCTATGTGTTTTATCTCTCTCTCTCGTGTTCTTGATTTGGCACGATCTTGATGTATCGCGAGCTTTGTTAATATAGTTGGATCATATGGTGTTTCTTCCCTCTCTATCCTTGTTGTGATGAATCGAATCTTTTCCCTTTGAGGTTTTGTTATTGTTGGATTGAATATTTCAGATTTGAGAACACTTGATGTATGTCTTGCATATGAATACCCGTGGTGCCAATGGGGTATTATATTGATTCACTTGATATATGTTTTGGCACTCAACTCGCGGATTCCCGAGGTGACATTGGGGTAATCTATGCATAGGGGTTGATGCACGTTTTCATTATCTTTTCTCCGATAGAAACTTTGGGGTGCTCCTTGGAGTTCTTTGTGTGGATTGAATATTATGATTATGAAGTTGTTTGATGCATATCGTATAATCAACTCACGGATACTTGTGGTGACATTGGAGTATCTAGGTGACATTAGAGTTGGTTGATGTGTATCATATGGTGTTATTTTAATACGAACTCTAGGGCTGTTTGTGACACTTATAGGAATAGCTCAATAGATCGATCGGAAAGGATAACTTTGAGGTGATTTCGTACCCTACAAACAATTTCTATCTTATGTTCTCCGCTAATAGGAACTTGGGAGTGATTCTTTATTGCACGTTGAGGGATGGTTATATGATCCAATTATGTTAGCATTGTTGAGAGATTGCACTAGCGAAAGTATGAACCCTAGGCCTTGTTTTTAAGCATTGCAATACCGTTTGTGCTCACTTTTGTTACTTGCTACCTTGCTGTTTTTATATTTTCAGATTACAAAAACCTATACCTACTATCCATACTACACTTTTATCACCATCTCTTCGCCGAACTAGTGCACCTATACAATTTACCATTGTATTGGGTGTGTTGGGGACACAAGAGATTTCTTGTATTTGGTTGCAGGGTTGTTTGAGAGATACCATCTTCAACCTACGCCTCCCATGGATTGATAAACCTTAGGTCATCCACTTGAGGGAAAATTGCTACTGTCCTACAAAACTCTGCGCTTGGAGGCCCAACACGAGTCTACAAGAATAAGTTGTGTAGTAGACATCAAGCTCTTTTCTGGCGCCGTTGCCGGGGAGGTGAGTGCTTGAAGGTATATCTTTAGATCTTGCAATCGAATCTTTTAGTTTCTTTTTGTATCACTAGTTTGGTTTATAAAAGAAAACTACAAAAAATGGAATTGAGGTTGCCTCATATTATTCGTCTTTATCATGTCTTTCTTGAAAATGATGGATCGGAAAATTGTGCTCAATTGATAGAAGAAGAATTCAATAAAATGTTTGGCATAAAATATTTGAATGATGAGCATGATTGCAATGTTGCTAGTATGAATTCTTTGAATATCCATGATGCTAATGATATGCAAAACTACAAGCTTGGGGATGCTATGTTTTATGAAGATGATATTTTTACTCCCCCAAGTTTTGATGAGAAAATTTATTATGATGATTGCATGCCTCCTATTTATGATGATTATATTGATGAAAGTGGATATAAAGAGGTTTCAATTGATTATGAAAACAAAGTTGCTATCTATGATGATTATTGTGATGACATGTATGCTATAAAGAATAATGATAACCATGAAACTTGTCATCATGATTTTAATTTTCAATTGGATTATTCCAATCAAGTATCACATGATAGTTATTTTGTTGAGTTTGCTCCCACTATTATGAATGAGAAGAAATTTGCTTATGAGGAGAGTAATAAAATTTCTATGCTTGTGGATCTTGAAAGGAATGCTTTATGTGATAGTTATATTGTTGAATTTATTCATGATGCTACTGAAAATTATTATGATATGGGAAGATATGCTTATATATATTTCAATAATATCAAGTTTCCTCTTTATGTGTTGAAAGTTTTGAAGCTATACTTGTTTTGCCTTCCTATGCTAGTTGATTCTTGCTTCCATAAATTGTTTGCTCACAAAATCCCTATGCATAGGAAGTGGGTTAGGATTAAATGTGCTTGTCATATGCTTCATGATACTCTCTTTGTGTTTCAATTTTTTACTTTTATGCGAGCATCATTGAAATCAATCATGCCTAGCTAAAAAGGCATTAAAGAAAAGCGCTTGTTGGGAGACAACCCAACATTTACCCCTACTGTTTTTTTGCGTTCACATGATTAAGCTACTGTGGTAATCATGTTTTATATGTTTTCTTTCAATAAAGTGCCAAGTAAGACCTTTGGGATAGTGTGGATGATAGTTGATTTGATTCTGTGCAAAAATAGAAACTTTTGCGTCCAGTGCTAGAATTTATATTCTGTACTGGAGCGTGATAAAATTATGAAATTTTTACAAAGTATTGGGATACAAATTTTTTACGTTTTCCTAAATTTTCAGAATTTTTGGAGGTACATAATTATGGTTTTTAAATCGCTCACTACACGCTGTTCTGTTTTTGACAGATTCTGTTTTCGGTGCATAGTTTGCTTGTTTTAGTGTTTTCATAGCTTATATTATGAGATATAAATTGTGGAAATGATAGAATACAGTAGGAATTATGTGAGAACAATTATGAATCTTGTCTTGACAGTACCTAAGTGGATGATTTATTTTTATCATGCTAATCTATCTCACAAGTTCCGTTAAGTTTTGTGTGATTGAAGTTTTCAAGTTTTGGGTGAGATATCGATATGAGGAGAATAAGGAGTGGCAAGACCCTAAGATTGGGGATGCCCAAGTCACCCCAAGGTAATATTCAAGTAAGACCCAAGCAATTAAGCTTGGGGATGCCCCGGAAGGCATCCCCTCTTTCGTCTTCAACTCTATCGGTAACCTCACTTGGAGCTATATTTTTATTCGTCACATAATATGAGTTTTGCTTGAAGCATAATTTTCTTCTGTTGATATTTGCTTACTGTTATCAATAATCATGTTTTGTATCTTTTAGTTCAATAAAATGCCAATTATAGCCTTTACCATGCTCAGTTTGCAAGCTCATGTGTTGCTGTTTGAAAACAGAAAATTTTCTGTTATGTCCAGAATATTCCTGAATAGTCCGAACATGATAAAAATCTGAAATTTTTACAAAGTAAGCATGCATGAGTTATCTGTCACGTGGTAATTTTTCAGAATTTTTGGAGTTAGGTAAGTATGAATTCTTATTCCCCTTTTACAGACTGTTCTGTTTTGGCAGATTGCTGTTATAGTTGCATTGTTTGCATATGTTTGCGTGTTTAATATTTCTATTTGAGGATAGGAGTATTAAATATGCAGAGGCATTTAGTATGCAATGTTTAATTATAATTTTAATGATTTTTTACAGTAGAGAATGTTAAGATTTTGAGTTGATTTATACTAGCTTATCTCACGAGTTCTTGTTGAGTTTTGTGTGGATATTAAGATTTAGGAGAAACCGTGATATGAGAGGAATTAAGGAGACACAAGAGCTCAAGCTTGGGTATGCCCAAGGCACCCCAAGATAACATCCCAATAAGTCTCAAGCAATTAAGTTTGGGGATGCCCCGGTTGGCATCCCACCTTTCTTCATCAACACCTATCGGTTAGCCTAAGTTTTTAATTCTTCACATGATATGTGCTATTCTTGGAGTGTCCTTTTATTTTAATTTTGTTTGCTGTTTTAATAAAATTATCAAGATATGAAATCTTTATTTGGAGAGAGTCTTCACATAGCTACTTAATTGTTTAACTACTCATTGATCTTCACTTATATCTGTTGGAGTAGTTTGTCATTTACTCTTGTTCTTCACTTACATCCTATGAGTAAATTGTTGAAATGAAGTGAATATCATAAAGTTGAAATTTATATGCTTCATATGCTTGTCCCATGGGGAGTAGTGACTTCACATACAAGAAGTATAAGTGGTAAAATTTATTGAAAGTTAACAAACATAGCATTGGTCACTTGGACAATTCATGAAAGAATTTTGAAGGAAGAGAAATTTCACATATAAATATACTATCTTGGACATCTTCTATGATTGTGAGCCCCCATTAATTATTTTCAAGCTTGATCAAGTAGTTGACGTTGGACAAGGAAGACAACGTAATGAGTTATGTTTGTTTATATTCACATAGAAGTTATATTTGTCATGGATCCTCTAACATGTGGTGCTTGCTTAGGATCTTTTGCTAGCCAAAAATTCATACTAAGTAGAGATACTACTTGAGCATCCAAAAACCCTTAAACTCAGTTTCTTGCCATGAGTGTCCACTATATCTACCTATGGATTGAATAAGATCCTTCAAGTAAGTTGTCATCGGTGCAAAAAGCAATAAAAATTGCTCCTAAAATATGTATGATCTTTTATTGCAAGGGAAAATAAGCGTTGTACGAACTTGTGATGGTAAAGAAATAAAAGCGACGGACTGCATAATAAAGGTTGCTATCACAAGGGGCAATATAACGTGACGTTCCTTTGCATTAAGGGCTTGTGCATCCAACAACAAAAAGCGCATGACAACCTCTGCTTCCCTCTGCGAAGGGCCTATCTTTTACTTTTCTGAATTTACTTTTATGCAAGAGTCATTAATGTTCATCCCTATTCCGCTCTATTTATTCTTTAGTTGGCAAGCATTATGTGGTAGGGAAGATCCAGGCACATATATCCAGTTGAATATAGGTGATCATGAGTTATTATTGTTGACATTATCCCTGAGATAAATAAGTTGGGAGGCAAAACATTAAGCCCCTATCTTCCTATGTGTTTGACTGAAACGGTTTGTTCTAAAAATATGCTTTGAGTGTTAGCAATCATGGAAGACTAAAAGATGGTTGAGTATGTGGAATTTGCTAGATCAAAGCTCATACATAGACCCTTCCTGAAAATAAGATGAATTGCAATTGTTTGATGACTGAGAACATAGTTTGTTAGTTTTCAAGAAAGTTTATGGCCTATACTTTAAACATGTGAATAGCTTGCTACTTGATCATGAGAAGTTTTATGAGCTACTGATTATGATATATATTGATGCTAGGAAAAGTGATTGAAATTATCATTGATCAAACTTATGCACTATGCTAGCATTCACACTTCATAAATTATTTCTTTTATCATTTACCTACTCGAGGACGAGCAGGAATTAAGCTTGGGGATGCTGATATGTCTCCAACGTATCTATAATTTATGAAGTATTCATGCCATGTTTATTATAGTTTTGTATGATTTTGGTGCACTTTTATATGACTTTTATATGATTTTCATGGACTAACATATTGACCTAGTGCCCAGTGCCAGTTGCTGTTTTCTGCTTGTTTTTGGTTTTCCAGAAAATCTATATCAAATGAAGTCCAAATGCAACGAAACTTTTTGACGATTTTTTCTGGAACATAAGAGACACTAGAAGCTTCGGGAGGTGGCCAGAAGACCCACAGGGGCCCCACGAGCCACCAGGGCGCGCCACCCCCCCCCCCCCCAGGTGCGCCCTGGTGCCTCGTGGGCCCCCTGTTGCCCTTCTTCGCGTGATTCCAATGCCAAAAAATCATATATATTCAGAAACCCCCGAAAGTTAACCTAGATGAGTTTTTACGCTGCCGTAAGCCTCTGTACCTCCACGATCTCATCTACAGCCCTTTTTCAGCACCCTGCCGGAGGGGGGAAAGCATCACCGGAGGCCATCTTCATCATCCCGGCGGTCTCCATGACGAGGAGGGAGTAGTTCACCCTCGGGGCTGAGGGTTTGTACCAGTAGCTATGTGTTTTATCTCTCGCTCTCTCTCGTGTTCTTGATTTGGCATGATCTTGATGTATCGTGAGCTTTGTTAATATAGTTGGATCATATGGTGTTTCTTCCCTCTCTATCCTTGTTGTGATGTATCGAATCTTTTCCCTTAGAGGTTTCGTTATTGTTGGATTGAATATTTCAGATTTGAGAACACTTGATGTATGTCTTGCATATGATTACCCGTGGTGACAATAGGGTATTATATTGATTCACTTGATATATGTTTCGGCACTCAACTCGCGGATTCCCGAGGTGACATTGGGGTAATCTATGCATAGGGGTTGATGCACGTTTTCATTATCTTTTCTCCGATAGAAACTTTGGGGTGCTCCTTGGAGTTCTTTGTGTGGATTGAATATTATGATTATGAAGTTGTTTGATGCATATCGTATAATCAACTCACGGATACTTGTGGTGACATTGGAGTATCTAGGTGACATTAGAGTTGGTTGATGTGTATCATATGGTGTTATTTTAATACGAACTCTAGGGCTGTTTGTGACACTTATAGGAATAGCTCAATAGATCGATCGGAAAGGATAACTTTGAGGTGGTTTCGTACCCTACAAACAATTTCTATCTTATGTTCTCTGCTAATAGGAACTTGGGAGTGATTCTTTATCGCACGTTGAGGGATGGTTATATGATCCAATTATGTTAGCATTGTTGAGAGATTGCACTAGCGAAAGTATGAACCCTAGGCCTTGTTTTTAAGCATTGCAATACCGTTTGTGCTCACTTTTGTTACTTGCTACCTTGCTGTTTTTATATTTTCAGATTACAAAAACCTATACCTACTATCCATACTACACTTTTATCACCATCTCTTCGCCGAACTAGTGCACCTATACAATTTACCATTGTATTGGGTGTGTTGGGGACACAAGAGATTTCTTGTATTTGGTTGCAGGGTTGTTTGAGAGATACCATCTTCAACCTACGCCTCCCACGGATTGATAAACCTTAGGTCATCCACTTGAGGGAAAATTGCTACTGTCCTACAAAACTCTGCGCATGGAGGCCCAACACGAGTCTACAAGAATAAGTTGTGTAGTAGACATCAGAGGGTTGTCAATCCTCTTAGCGTTTACTTTCTAGGATTAAATCTTATCGAGGTAAATAGATAAACTAAACTACTAATTAAAATAAAAGTAAATAAATTGCATCAAGGTATTTTTAGGTTTTTAATATGATAAAGATAGACCCGGGGACCATAGTTTTCACTAGAGGCTTCTCTCTCGAGCGCAGAAACATACGGTGGGTGAACAAATTACTGTTGGGCAATTGGCAGAATAGCAAATAATTATGACGGATTCATGGCAGTGATCATGTATATAGGCATCACGTCCGAGACAAGTAGACCGACTCCTGCCTGCATCTACTACTATTACTCCACTCATCGACCGCTATCCAGCATGCATCTAGAGTATTCAGTTAAAAACAGAGTAACGCCTTAAGCAAGATGACATGATGTAGAGAAGCAAATTCAAGCAATATGAATAAACCCCATCTTTTTATCCTTAATGGCAACAATACAAATACGTGTCATGTCCCCTTCTGTCACTGGGATTGAGCACCGCAAGATTGAACCCATCACAAAGCACCTCTCCCATTGCAAGATAAATCAATCTAGTAGGCCAAACTAAACCGATAGATCAGAGAGAAATACAAAGCTATAACAATCATGCATAAAAGTGTTCAGAGAAGACTCAAATATTTCTCATGAATAATCTGATCATAAACTCACAATTCATCGGATCCCAACAAACACACCGCAAAAGAAGATTACATCGGATAGAACTCCAAGAACATCAAGGAGAACATTGTATTGAAGATCAAAGAGAGAGAAGAAGCCATCTAGCTACTAGCTATGGACCCGTAGGTCTGTGGTAAACTACTCACACATCATCGGAAGGGCAGCAAGGTTGATGTAGAAGCCCTCCGTGATCGATTCCCCCTCCGGCAGAGTACCAGAAAAGGCCTCCGGATGGGATCGCGGAAGAACAGAGTCTTGCAGCAGTGGAAAGGTTATTTCTTCTGGCTCTCTAGGGGTTTCCCAATATTTGTGAATTTATATAAGTGGAATTAGGTCAAACGGAGTCACGTGGGCCCTACAAGGCAACACGGCGCCCCCCCCTAGGGCGCGCCCTGTTGCCTTGTGAAGCTTCTGTGAGGCTTCTGGCCTCCTCCCGAAGCTTCCAAGGTTTCTTTTGTCCAGAAAAAAAATCTCCAAAAAGTTTAGTGGCATTTGGACTTCATTTGGTACTGTTTCTCTGAAAAGCCAAAAACAAGCAGAAAACAGCAACTGGCACTGGGCACTAGGTTAATAGGTTAGTACCAAAAAATGATATATAATTGCATATAAAAACATCCAAGATTGAGACTATAATAGCATGGAACAATCAAAAATTATAGATACGTTGGAGGCGTATCATCATCCTCCGCAGGTGCCTCTACGGGCTCCATTGGTTCGGCGGGCGAGGCTTGATTGTCCTCGCCCGGGTTCTCAGTGGCATCGGGGGCAGCACCGTTATCGGCGGCGCCCGTGGTGTTGGCCGTACTTTTACTTCCATTACTCCCTTTAGATCGCCTCTTTGGACGGCGACGCTTAGGGTTCTCCTTAGGTTTATCCTGAGGGCTGTTTTTAGGAGTGTCGACCATGTAGACGTCGTATGTGGACGTGGCTGCCCAATCCCCTGTACGGGTTTTAGCGGACAGATTTGCTCCGGTATCGCCGCTAACGTCTTCTTCCATGTTGGTGGATTCATCAGAGCCGTAGTCGAGCTCATCGGTCAGGTCTTTGACCGTGGCGACTAAGTGGGTGGTGGGTGGGACGGAAATTTCCCGATCATCGGTTTTGCATCCGATCTGATCATAGACGGCGGACGAGATCGCCAAGTCTTGGATTCGGTCCAGCACCTCGGTTAACTGTGAGACCTCCTCCGTGCTCAAGACCTGGCTATAGGCCGGGCCGATCTGGAGTGATCTGCTCGGACCGCCTGACGCGGCATTGTTACCCTGCCCGTCCGAGGTCGATCCTGGTTAGCAGGAGAAGGGGTCTCGTCAGCCATAGGCGACGAGAGAATCACCGTCGGGCCCATTGGCGGACTCGGCTCGAAGCCAGGGTCTGCGGGTGTGGCGGCGAGGCTAAAAGCGACGATCGCCAGATCTAACTCCGGGATCGGGTTTGCTGAAAGGTCGGATCCGAGAATCAGATCGAGAATATCATCCGGAGCCTCCGCGTCAGAGGGATCCTCAAGCCGATCTGAGGTCCATCCCGAAAAGACTAACTCACCTCGGGCGTCCGTGGTGTACTCCAGGTTCCCGAACGTGACGACCTGATCCGGGGCGAAGTTCTCGACGCGGCGCAGATGGCCAGTCGAGTCGGCGTGCAGCATGATGCTGCCGAAGACAAAAAGCTGGCCGGGGACGAAGATGTCACCGCAGCCAGTATCACTGTCAATCTGCAAGCGAGCCATCAATCTCTTGGGATCAACACAGCGAGCTCTCAATGAAAGCACCAATGTCGGTGTCAAAACCGGCGGATCTCGGGTAGGGGTGCCCCAGCTGTGAGATCGGATCAATGGCTTAACAGGGAACGTAGAACACGGTGATTTACCCAGGTTCGGGCCCTCTCTATGGAGGTAAAACCCTACGTCCTGCTCTTGTTTATATTAATGGTGTATCAAGGTACAGAGTTGATCTACCTCGAGATCGTGAGTTGTGGTCTAAACCTAGGATTGTGAATGACCGTGTCTCTACGGACTAAACCCTCCAGCTTATATAGGCACCAGGGGTATCTAGGGTTACACATGGTCGGTTACAACTAAAGGAATACATGCCGAATCTTCATATCCTTGGGGTGTACGCCAAGTCTTCGGTAACGCCCGGTATGTCGGTTCTTCGAGTTGGAAACTTCCGGAGTCTCCGCTCCTCAACGGGCCCTGAGTTCGGCCTATGGACTAATCACCTAGGCTGGGACCCCTTAGTCCAGGACACCGTCATCCGCGAATAGAACCAAGGGGGAGGAGCGGCAGCGATCTCGTGGGGAGGAGGAGAGGTGGCGGCGACAAGGGCCAGCGACGGCGCCCTGGACAGGTCGGCCTGGCCGCCGTCTTTGTGGCCTCGCTCCTCCTCCTGCCGAATCCCGTGGAGCGCGGACGGGAGCGGCGTCTTGCACTGACGGTGATGGTGAGGGGCAAGCTCAATGGGGAGTGCAGTGGCGGCGGCGAGCTCGGGGACGGAAGAGGAACAGGGAGGAGGAGGGGCGGAACTGCGGTGGCGACGGCTGCGCGATGTGGTGTGGCGGCTAGGGTTTTCGTCCAATCGGGGGAAGTGATGTGGAGTGAGAGTGCGGGAGGACCGACGGCTAGGTTTTCTCTCCACGGGAGCCACTGCTTTTATACGCCTATGTGTGAAATGACGAAAATGCCCTCGGCAGGGCTCAGAAATAACAGGCGGTGGCACGAACTAGACTGCACTATTCATTGCAGCAGTGTTCGTTTTTTATCCTACGAACGAGATCATCCGGGAGCGAGATCCGACGGCCCAAATCGCATCAAGAAAATGATCAGACGGCCGAGAACGCCTAATCTTTGAGGAGCCGGGGTTCCTCCCGTGAATCTTGTTTCTGGATGAGTGAACACACGATGTAACTTATGCCAACATAATAGCACAGGCACGTGGGGGAGCCGGCGGCGTGTGCCGACGCCCGGGCGGCCGAGGTGCGGTATTATAGCGGTGTCATGGGGAGGAGCGCCCATAGTCAGGCCTCGGGGATGTAGCCATATCGGTGAACCTCGCTAACAAATCTCGGTGTCGTGCTCGTGTGATTGTTTGGTCCTCGGTAGATCGACTGTGCGCTTTTGATTAATTCTAACATTACGGACACACCTATGTATGAAATACTAATTAATTGGCATGAAGTAATTAGGATAAAGGTAACATGACACAAGAATCTGATTACATGGTTCTCACAATCATCAAAGTTTAACATGCTCGAAGTGAAACCACACCACTAATTCTTACCAACTAAACTAAACACTGCATTAGCATAAGTTGATTAGCTGATCGACAACAAGGTCAATTCAGAGCATACATGCATGGCTGGTCAACATGATTACATTGATCAGAAGCTCTCGTCAATGCAAACAGTGAGGACCATCTCCTTGTCCGGCTCAGGTCCAGTCATCATGGCCGGCGGCACCGTCAAGAACTCCACCGTCTCCACGGTGACCTCGCCTGGCGCAGCGCTGCTGGTCACTTCACAGCCCAGCATGATGGCGCGCTCGTTGCTGCCGTGCGCCCAGAGTTTGAGCCCGCACTGCTGACCCGCCTCGCCGTTGGCCCTCACGCACACCACCGAGACGGCCCTGGCCGGCCCGAGCGCGCCGACGGCCAGGAGGAACACGGCGTCGTTCTCCTCCGCGACGAGCAGGACCCGCGGCTCCGACGCCCGCACGCCGAGCCCGAGGTGCGTGCCGTAACGGATGCTGTGCACGGGCCAGGAGTGCTCGTGGCTGAGGTGGGCGAGGAGGCTCCGCGGCGAGCCGACGAAGGCGCAGCCGGGCTCCGTGCAGGAGCAGGGCGCGTGCGGGCACACGCTCTCGTGGTCGCGGGCCTCGTAGTAGGCCACGTAGCTCTGGCATCCGTGCTGGTGGTAGGCGCACCGGACCCTGGCGGAGCAGACGACGCCGTCCATCAGGGGGCACCGGACGTAGGCGCCGCCCTGGTCGCACGAGTGGCACCGCTTGCCGGGGAGCTTGCTCTGGCATCTGCTGCAAGCCATGTGCCAGCCGGCCGCGCACTGCATGCATGTACAGATGAAATGAAATTGGGATGCGAATGCAGGAAACCATCAATCGATCGAATTAATGAACAGGAAGAGGAACCTGGAAGACGGGGGGCCTCAGGCGATCGGAGCAGACGGGGCAGTGGAGCGTGGTCGAGTCGATCTTGATGTGGATCTCCTTTCCGGCGGGGGCTACTTCCGCCGCCACAACTGCGCCACCACCAACTCCTCCTCCGTTTGGCTCCTGTACTACTACTGCCACTTCTTGCTTGACATTGGCTGGCAGCAGCAGAGGCTCATCCACCCTCGCCTTCTTGACCCTCGCATTCTTGTTGTCGCGCTCCATTTTGATCTAAGGAAGACGACCGGTGGCGATCAGTTGCCACATATAAATGTGACGATCGAAAGGGAAAACAGAACAGTAGAATCTGCAGCCGCCGGCCGGGGAGCGATGGAATACGAGAAAAGGCGGCACCTGAGAAGGGAGGCGCAATGCTTGGCGACGGCGAGGATGAACAGAGGCGGAGAACAACCAAGGTAGCAGTACAAAACTACAAACACAGTTTGATCCCAGTTTGAGAATTGTACAAGCGCGATGTGAGGAGGCCTCGTGATGTGATGTGAGAACTGAGAACCAGACTGCAAAATCTTTTTCTTGGATTTGCCCGTCATTCTGACATCAGGAGATGCCTGCCTATACTTCCCTAGCTTTCAACTAGGACACCAGGATGAGTCCAAAAGCTAAAGAAATTCTCCTGCAGTAATCATTCCATCTGAAGCTTGCAGCTCGGGGAAAGCTTTCTTTTCACACCAACACATTGTTTATCATGCATACTCCCGCCGTCCCAAATTACTTTATTAGATTTGTCTTGACGCAAACAAATATATCTTGATGCAAAACAAATCTAAGACAGGTATTTTGGGACGAAGGTTGTACTACCTTCGTCTGATTTTATTAGGTCTCTTTGTATTTGGGTTCAAGTTTGACCATATATTTAACTATGAATATATAAAGTATATGCTACCCAAAGTATATTGTTGCATTTGTATTTGAAAGAGGTTTTTTATGATATAGTTTTCATGACATATAGTTTATATTTTATTAAATTCATGGTCAAATTTTGGCTAAAAATGAAAGGGGGCCTAA
Organism: Elymus sibiricus; assembly: GCA_039707655.1. Lineage (NCBI taxonomy): Eukaryota > Viridiplantae > Streptophyta > Magnoliopsida > Poales > Poaceae > Elymus > Elymus sibiricus. Next base: position 200,189,778 of record CM077676.1, on the reverse strand, counting down.
TAAATCCGGACGGAGGGAGTATCAATTAGGCATTTTTATTGAGATGACACACAATTATGAGAAAACAAGGATTGAGTATCATGTACGATACCGTATCATATTAAATGATGTACTAGTATGCGTAATGTATGTCAATAAATGATGTCATTACGATATCAATCTATGATACTAGTATTAAATGATGTGCTAGTATGTGTCATGAAAGACAATAAATGAGGTCAATATGATACCAATCTATACATGATGCGTTGTGGAGGTAGTAGCATACACTAGTATGCAATGTGACCAGTCTTAGGTCATCTTCAATTTCGTCCCACAAATCGGACTCACTGTCCGTCTACGGACACAGATACGAGAGCTGGCATTCAATCGCATACCCGAAACATCCGTCCACACTTCAAACAAAAAGTAAATAAACTAGATGAATTTCATGTAACCGGACCTAATTTATGGAAAGTTCAACATATTACATTAAAACGGGATGATATTTGATAAGTTCAACTCAAATTAAAAAAAGCTATAAAACTACGTGAGGTACCGGACCTAAACCTCGTACACATGCCGGCCTGGCCGGCGGGACTGTAGGGAAACGTAGCAGAAAACAAAAAAAATTCCGACCTACGCATCAGCCCAGGACCACTATGGAGACTGCATACAAGGTTTGATCTTTTCGTTACCGACTCGTAGCGCAGCGGAAGTAGAGTCGATGACGATCGGCGGTGCAGATCCCCGCAGCTAGGATTTACAACCTCCGAACCGCGAGGATATACTCCCTCGTCAGCTCGCCGGACGGATCTCCGGGCAGCCCTTCGCGAGGCCTCGGGACAGTCCCTCAGATAGTCCCACCGGACGGATCCTCGGACAGCCCTTCGGGAGGCCTCTGGACAGTCCCTCGGATAGTCCCACCGGACGAATCCTCGGACAGCCCTTCGGGAGGCCTCTGGACAGTCCCTCGGATAGTCCCACCAGACGGATCCTCGGACAGCCCTCCGGGAGGCCACACGGACAGCCCTTCGGGCGGGTCACTCGGACAGCCCTCCGGGCAGGTACTCGAACAGCCCCACGGGCAAAGGATCGAAACTACGACCTCTCTACGGGGTTGCACACATACGGTGTCAGCTATCCGGCAGGGCTTTGCCGTCCAGAACTAGTTCCTGCCGGAACCCAGACAGCCTTTCGGCTCTACGAAACTATTTCGCGGGGAGAGAGAGAGAAGGCCAGATCATGCATGGCTTGTGTATGTTGAGAAAGAGTGTGTCTTTAGGCAGCCCCCTCCACCCCTATTTATAGGCCAAGCCCAAGGGTGGCTTCTCCAAGAAGCCAAGGGGAAAAATACCAAAAGGCCCTCAAGGTGGCTTCTCCAAGAAGCCACCCAAAAAGCACTTTCACTATTCACGGAAACATTTTTCCGCGACCGTTAAATCCGAAAATATTTCTGTGGGTCTTAGAATAATTCCAGCACCCACTAAAATGATTTTGGACGCGTTCCGAAACAATTCCGAATTAGTGATTTTCATCTGCGAAAAGCAACCAAACCGGTTCCGGCAGCTCCGGAACATTTCCGGGTTTTTTCTCCGAAAAATCCCAGAAGTTTCCAGACCAATTCTGGCACCCTCCAAGAATTTCCAGACGTGTGCCAAAACCAATTTGACTTAATGGTATACCCTGAAACAACTTTTCAGTTTTACCGAAACTATTCCGGTGTTCTCTCTCCGAACTTTTCCGCTGTCTCCGAAACTTTTCCGGTGACTTTCTCTCAGACTCCCTATCTAGTATTCAGCAGATAGATGACCCTTAAGCGTGTGACCCTATAGGTTCGGTGAAGTATAGACATGACCGGAACTCTTTCCGATCAATGATCAACATCAGAGCCGTGGACACCCATATTGACCCCTATACCCACACGAATGAATATTCGAGTGAACCTCCAGTTGCCGTGTGCTATTCCTGTTGCTTCGCGATATGTTACAAATACCCGAGGTGAGAATCATCGGCATCCCCGTGGATCAACACTTGTCCACAATGCCAGTTACCTCGTTACCGGTTTTGTTCTCTTTTCTCGTTTCCGTGTTCCGGCATCCCTGTGATCAAATCACAATGTGTCTGGCCACACGATGGTGGATACCGTAACACCGAGAGGGCCCAGAGATATCTCTCCATCGTCGGAGGAGTAAATCCCAATCTTGAGCTATCAAGTTACTTGACATACTTTTCCATGAACCCGTAAGCCGCCGTAATAGCCACCCATTTACGGATGACGTTTAACAAACCCCAAAGTTCATGAAGCAAGCATGAAGAAACTCGATACTCTCATGGTCTAAGGAATTATGCAAACGTAAACCATCTCTGTGTTATTAACCATTAACTTGTGACGAATGTATCTCATAGCATAACTGTTGGAAATATGCCCTAGAGGCAATAATAAATTGGTTATTATTATATTTCCTTGTTCATGATAATCGTTTATTATCCATGCTATAATTGTATTGATTGGAAACTCAAATACATGTGTGGGTACATAGACAACACTGTGTCCCTAGTAAGCCTCTAGTTGACTAGCTCGTTGATCAAAGATGGTTAAGGTTTCCTAGCCATTGACATGAGATGTCATTTGATAACGGGATCACATCATTAGGAGAATGATGTGATGGACAAGACCCAAACTAAGAACGTAGCATTTGATCGTGTCAGTTTATTGCTATTGTTTTCTGCATGTCAAGTATCTGTTCCTATGACCATGAGATCATGCAACTCCCTGACATCGGAGGAGTACCTTGTGTGTATCAAACGTCGCAACGTAACTGGGTGACTATAAAGGTGCTCTACAGGTATCTCCGAGGGTGTCTGTTGGGTTGGCATGGATCAAGACTGGGATTTGTTACTCTGTGTGACGGAGAGGTATCTCAGGGCCCACTCGGTAATACAACATCACAATGAGCCTTGCAAGCAATGTGACTAAAGTGTTAGCCACGAGATCTTGTATTACGGAACGAGTAAAGAGACTTGCCGGTAACGAGATTGAACTAGGTATAGAGATACCGACGATCGAATCTTGGGCAAGTAACATACCGAAGAACAAAGGGAATAGCATACGGGATTAACTGAATCCTTGACATAGAGGTTCGACCGATAAAAGATCTTCGTAGAATATGTAGGAGCCAATATGGGCATCCAGGTCCCGCTATTGGTTATTGGCCGTAGAGGTGTCTCGGTCATGTCTACATAGTTCTCGAACCCGCAGGGTCTACACACTTAAACGTTTGGTGACGATTAGTATAGTTGAGTTATTTTGTTGGTGACCGAAAGTTGTTCGGAGTCCCGGATAAGATCCCGGACATGACGAGGATCTCCGGAATAGTCCGGAGGTAAAGATTGATATATGTGATAATAGTGTTTTGATCTCCGGAAGAGTTCCGGAGTTCACCGGAATGGGTTCCGGATGTTTACCGAAGTGTTCGGGTGCAGCAACACTTTATATGGGCCAAAGGGATAAAGCCCACGAGGTATTGGAAAGTGCAAAAAGTAGTTTTGCTTCCGCGTAAGCGGTACTACCGTTTTGTGAAGCGGTACTACCGCCCAAGCGGTACTACCGCTTGTGTGAAGCGGTACTACCGCCCAAGCGGTACTACCGCTTGTGTTAAGCGGTACTACCGCTTGTGCGCGGTACTGCAGGGATCCGAGTTGGACTCTTTCCCTGCGGGCCAAACCGACCTTGTGCGGGCAAAACCGACCTGGAGGAGGCTTTTACTCCAAGTTTAGACCCCAAGGCTCAACATATAAATAGAGGGGCAGGGCTAGCACACGGGACACATCAAGATTTCCCCAAGCCGTGTGCGGCAACCCTAACCCTCTAGTTCCTCCGTCATAATCTCCGTAGCGCTTGGCGAAGCCCTGCAGAGATTGTTCCTCACCACCATCACCACGCCGTCGTGCTGCTGGAACTCAACCACTACTTCACCATCGCTCGCTGGATCGAGGAGGTGAAGGCGTCATCAAGCCGTACGTGTGTTGAACGCGGAGGTGCCGTCCGTTCGGCGCTAGTTCGTGATCGGATCGAGGGACGACTTGCGATTTGGATCGCGGAGACGTTCGACTACATCAACCGCGTTTCTTAAACGCTTCCGCTTAGCGATCTACAAGGGTATGTAGATTTACTCTCCCTCTCGTAGATGCTCATCACCATGGATAGATCTTGTGTGTGCGTAGGAAAATTTTTGTTTCCCATGCAACGTTCCCCAACAATAACATCAATTCGGGTCGATTCAACACAAGTGTTCTCCTAACATTGTGCCCTCAAAGTTGCCAGCATAGGCATGCCCATGATCAGGAAAACAGAACCATCATGCAACACTTGAGCTAGTCTTAGAGGCTAGACTAGGAATACATTTTACCGTTTATTATTCCACACGTGCATATGAGTCTTCCTCCGAGCCTCGTGATTATTGTAGACTCGAGAACCATAGCAGTTATAGCATGGAACATAAACATAATTACAAACATGGAGATAAATAATAACATTTATTATTGCCTCTAGGGCATATCTCCTACAGACTCCCACTTGCACTAGAGTCAATAATCTAGTCAATGCTAAAACACTTTACACCTATGGCATACCGGTGTAAAATATGCTTCGCTTGTGGTATAGTCTGATGTCCAACGGATCTGACAATTTCAGTTCCGTGTGTATCTTTGCATATCCTCGCGTTTTCACGCTTTCACAAAATTCATATTTTGTGTGGACTTGGCTTCGTATATATGTGAATCACTGGTCAAACCTTGATTCCTCAGACTGAGCTATGGAGCAACTATCTTCAATAGTGTTCCATTGACCAAAGCCATCTTGGAACCATACTAAGTTCATGAACGAACTGTACGATTCAACATCTTCAATGTCGCTTTGAAAGCGGCAACATACTTAGCCTTTGTTATAGAATTCGCCACAGTAACCTGTTTGGAACGATTTCCAAACACCGTGCCACCATATCGTGTATTACACAAAACCTTTAACTTAAATCGAAAATTGCATGGAGCATTGATGAAGACTGTATCGATGTAATTACTTACAATGAGCACTTCATAATCTCTGCTTGCGAGAAAACATGTCATCAGTGCTACTTTAGTACTCAATGACATTTTTCACTATTGTCCCATGATCAGTACTTTGATCACTTTGGTATCTTTACTCGCAACTCCTTGGAAGTACTGGACATATCTGGTTGTTTTACATACCATGGAATACATGATTAATCCAAACACGAAAGTGTGTGGAATCTCCATCATGTATTTTGCTCATCAGTGTTTTGGGACACCGAGTTTTGCAAAAACCCTTTCCATGTGACTTCGGCAAGAATCACTCCTTGGCGTTTTAATGCTAAACTGTTTTAGCATCTTGTCAATATGTATTTTTGGCTTTAGCCTATTAGGCAATTCTATCTCGTAGATAAATATGCCTAATGTCAAGGCTATTTAGCCCAAGCACTTCATCGAAAACTATTTTCAATGAAGTCCTAATTCGTGTCAAGAAATTTATATTATTTCCAATCAACAATGTGTCAAGCACACAAGGTTTTAAGAAATATTATTATACTCCCACTTACTTTCTTGTAACCACAAGCATCTTCGTTATCCATTGATGAAATCAAACTCTTTTGACTATTTCATCAAAAACGAAGATTCCAACTCCATTTTGCTCTCTTCTGTCCATCGCTGGAACTCTGAAGTTTGCATACTTACTAGCATCCTCTGGATTGACAAAATACTTCGGACCGTATCACATGTAAGTCCTAGGTTGCATTTCCATCACATGGAAATCCTTTTGGCATCCACGTATCATATCTCAAGATTGAAATATGTATTAATTGCTAGTTTAACCCGATCTGACTTTAAGCATCGCTATGGTGAGACAACCTCATCGTAGTCAACTCCTTGAACTTGTTATTGCAACAAGTCGAGCTTTATGGATAAAACATTTTATCCACATCAGTTTATAGTTTCATTAATGTTCGTTAGACTCTAAGTCTTCCGAAGGGTTTATCAAGATATAATCTTGAATCATTTATGGAAACTATCTCGGATTATATTGGCATTTAGCCAATTCCGGAGTCAGGGCCCATCAACGCTTCCTTGTGTATCGTAGGTATACTGTTGTCTAACAACAATATCTCGCTTGCGCACCTGAGAGGTTTGCACGAGTTTTGCCTACGTGGTTCAGTTGCAAGTTCGACCGAAGTCCATACATCTCATGTAGAGGCTTCCGTATCAGTCGCAATAGGAAACTCTGGAATTACTTCCAAGGTTTCTTTCCTTTGATCTGATGACAAAGATACTGTTATCTCGTTGAGTCGCACTGTCCTCCCACTCACCTTTTTTGCAAGAACCATTTTCTTCAAAAGCATACCGTTCTTTGTGGCAAACCTTTTTGCCTCGGTATAGTGGTGGGGGAATACCCAATAACTTGGGATAACCTACAAAGTAGCACTTGTCTGATTTGGAATAGGTTTGTAAATATTTTACACAAGCCCCATATTCCAAATGTTAAGAAAAGATGTAACATGGTTGGGTGTACCATACCATGGAGTCATTTCAATAGATCTGATGGCGCTCTTTTCAGTGTAAAAGCCGCAGTCTCTAAAGCATTACTTTAAAAGGGATATTGGCAAATTGATTTATGTCATCTTTGATCTTACCAAGTCATAAATGGTTTGATTACATCTTCACGGACATTCCACTCACAGTGGTGTTCCGGGAGGTGTAAGTTATGAAACTCTTTTCACAACTCATCAGACATTCGCTAAACTTGCAACTCAAAAATTCCTTTCTACAATCTAGTTTGCAGAAACATAATCTTTCTTGTTACAATAATTTGTACTTCATGTTGAAAACCTTTCGACTGATTTCAAAAGATCCAGACTTACGTCTCATCAAGTAAATATTCGTATATCTACTTGAGTCATTTCTGAAGATAGATAAAATCCACTGCTAGCAACAACATTTATCGGACTACATACATCAAAATGTATGATCACCAATAAGTTCGTTGCTCGTTCCTTATGGCCTGTGAACGGTATTTCAGTCACTTCACTTTTTGGAGGAAAGTTGCAAGTGTCAGATGATTCATAATCAAACGACTTCAAAATCCATCATTATGGAATTTCTCCATGCGGGTTTCTCCAATGTGACCAAATGCAGTGCCACACATGTGTGATATTCTTTTAGTCTTGCGACATTTAGCGTCGGTGTTATGGATGTATCATATTACCATCAATATTCATAACATACATCCCATCCCTGATGGAAGTATGGCCTTTATGTTATTCATAATTCTGAACAACACTTTTGCAACAAACATTATGCAATGGGCTAGAGTGTGTAAAACTCTAAAATGAATTATGAAAGTAAATACAGAGGTAATGTATTATTATAAATATTCATAACATACATCTCATTCATAATGAAAGTATGGCCCTTAAGTTATTCATAACATCGAACATCAAAAGTTCTCTTATGAACAACCTTCTTGCAAGATACCTTATGCAATGGGCTAAAGTGTGTAAAACTCTAAAATGAATTATGAAAATAAATACACAGGTAATACACCGATGGAATGTATAGTAATATTTACTATGTTCCCAGCGCGTATCTTAACCTCATTCCCGGCAAGCCTTTTAGGCCGTAGTAGTTCTTGCATCGAGTCGCAACAGAATGCAATCGAGCGGGTATCTTTGTGATCAACTCACAATACCCAAGAATTAGTGACTACAATTTAATCACAATTCTCAAGAACTATTTATTTTGACCAGCCTTCCATACATCAATAACTTGTATGACTTTCATACATGAGCTGGACATTCCAGTCTTCTTTCTTTTTGCCTTTATACTTCTAACAGTTTTACTTCCAATAATTCTCCTACTCTCAGAAGAAGCACCAACTTGAAGAGCGGCGTCAGCCCCGGACTTCCTAGGTGTGTAAGTCATACTAACACCCTTCGGACATTTCCTTTCTCTTAAGTTGTTGTTTTATTCACCATCATCATATGACAGGCGTTCTATTGGATCCCTCTGTTATTAGTCAAATGCATAGTAAACACTTTTACTAATAGTTTGCAAAACAAACATTGCTTTGGATATCCCATATCTTTTAGCCTTTGTTTGTGTCTGGAAATGATTTTCAGTTCCATGAATATCACATAACTATCCCAAACTTTTGAAGTTCGGGTCTCATGGAAGCAAACATATTGCACTTGACCGTAACGGAATTCTAGCTTTTGGATCGAAGGACGAGAGTCACATTATCCATAGCATTAGCGGGAGAATACCAAAAGCATGCGATAGGACAAAGTCCTTCTCGGCACTTTTGAGGACAATCCTCACATTACGTTACCAACTGTAAAGTTTTAACCAGATACTAAACAGCTATTCAATTTTAATAGGGAAGGTGGAAACGCGAGCCATTATTCTATAACTATTATGCAAATTTCACTTTAGACAAAGTTCATAATTAATTGCACTGAGAATTAAACAAGTTAATTCTACAGTGCGCTCCCACTCAAATCAATATCTCTCAAAATTGATTATGAGTGATTCAAGATCCACATTTCAATTCAACGCCATTGATGTGGACATCACTGATGACGAGAATTTCAATCGGTAGGCAAACTTGCCGATCACATCTCTATGTGACTCCTGTTCATCTTTCGATGGGCGTGTTCCGAGCTCAGGACTATCCTGCCTGAACGTCAAAGACAACCAAGTGATCTTGCTGCGAGGTCTGACCTCACCCGCCTCATTCCTCTCGATTCGTTCATACCCATGTGGACATGGCGCACCCCGAAAAGATACGAATTTCAAACGGTGCTACACTTGGGTGAACACTAACTACTTTGATATTTTAAGTGAGAGATCACCCTAATAAAAAGCGACTACCGCGCAATCAAGAAGGGTGCATCATAAGGGATAAACATCTCAGGCAATTCATAATAGCATGATATGGTATAGCCCTTTCTGACGGAGAAGTCTTGTATTTCTTCGTCTTCGGCATTCACGTCGGTGTTCACCTTCGCGAAGTTTTCCACCACCTTGTCGATGCACCAGATAATATTGCTATCTCTATAGCTAATAAAATAAGTGCATTACTTCAGGTTGACACGCAGGTCATTAAAGTGACAATCATATGGCTCCAGCCATCATGCCGAATCATGACACGCAGGTCATGTTAATTTACATTGTATAGTCATCTCATACATAATCGAATTAATATGAGAACTGCTATACCACATCACATGCACATCCTGCAAAACCAAGTTAGACGCCTCTAGTCGGTTCATACAAAATTTCATTTTACGTGGCTTCTAAGGTTTCGAAGCAAACCGAAGCTACCAACGTCCATCATCAAGTATGATTATTCAAGTCGCTAGATTACCTTTACGGGGTGTATGAAACACGAGATAATAAAATCTCAAGCCCCATACTGAACTTCGTCATACGCATGACCCCCGTGCAGATCATATCTGCATTGCCCTTTCGTCTGCTAAATGTCATCTTTCTTTTTAACTATGGTGGAATTCAACGAACTGTTAGCACTTCGTTGATCAATCAGGATCACGGATTGCCAGAAATTTGAAAATTCACCATGCTGTTATCAAGATCAGAAATATGCAAATTCCAAGGAAGCAACAAGAACATCGGGTAACAGAATTCATTTGCTACCCGCACAAATAATTATCAGCAGCAGAACTCATCTACTACAAATTATATTGTGCAACACCCATACATCTCATGTATTCTAGATCGTAACCTGCATCTACGTGTAACACCCCGATTTTTGGCCCTTTCTTTTTCTTTTGGATTTCTTCGAATTTGCTTTTGGAGTTCCTTTTTCCGTGGCTATGTGGTCTTGAAACCTGGGAAGATTTTCTTTTCCTCCTCCCCCAAGTGGCTTGTCACTCTCAAATCTATCCCAAGGCCATGTCATTTCCATCTTAGCCCAACCCCAATATTTATTTCTTGGGAATATTCCTTTTTCTATTAAAGGAATAACCCTGTTTGCCCTAGGTTGTGAAGCAACCTATATTTCTGTCTTCCACAAAATTCTCATAAATTCTTTGGATCATATATTCCACAAATATGTCAAAATCCATCCTTTCTTAGTTCAAAAATAATCCAGGAATATTCATTTTCCATTCTGTCCAGAATGGCACTTTGTGAAGGAAGTGCTATTTATCTTTTCCTGATTGCCATCAAAATTTTTGGGCACTCTCTCACATCCAAATAATTGCCTCATGCCAAAATTCAGCTTCATTTGCCTAGTAAATCTTCCTCAGCAAATTTCCAAAGTTTCTGTCCAGAGAGAAGCTTTGTGAAGGAAGTACTAGCTAGGCTTATTCAAATGAGTTGAAATTTTGGGACATCATCCATATGGTCAAATAATTACTCTCCACCAAATTTCATCTTCATCCAACAATCTATGTAATCACACCTTCAAATCTTGGTTTCTCGTCACAATTTCAGTTTGTGAAGCAACTATATTTTATATTGCTTCCAAAATTCTGAAATAAATCCAGGAGCTAAATATCCCTAAATAATGTGAGAATGACAAAAATCACATTATTTTGCCCAGCCATTTTCTCTGAAAAATTCCCCCAAGTTTCTGTCCAGTGTGGATCATTGTGAAGGAAGTACCATTTTTACTTATCCAAATGGGATAAAAAATTTATGGTATCTTCATACTCACAAATGATCATGATCCACCAATTTTCAGCTCAACCCAAGACACGATGTGAGTGCTACTTCATGAACTATCTTCTGGACCAGATTTGGTGGTTGCAAAGCAACTATATTAAATATTTGTCCAAATGACCTCAAAATTCACAGTACCATAGTCCTTCCTACCCTAAACCTCTGTGACATCTTTGTTAGCTCTTAGATCATCTCAGTTGATCTATATTTCATGACTAAGTTGGATATAGCAATCTTTCCCTGATCACTCACATCCACCCACAGTGTCTTTTGTCGATCTATCACTTCTGGTAGGGCCCATCCAGGAAGGACAATGTGCTAGACAACATTAGCCAAGCACTGGAATCCCTCCTATTTCCATTGCACACGGTGACCAGGTACAGAGCGCGTGCTCTGCAGGACAACAGCGCGCTCTGGCGCCGAGACCGCTCTGCCGCCGCCCAAACCTCCTTCGTGCGCCACCTCGCCTTGCCGCAGTCCTTCCCCAGCTCGCCCTCGCCTCTCTGGTTCGCCCTCCCCTGCTAGGAGCTCGCCGGACCGAGCCAAACCGCGGGCGCATGCGGGAACAATGGCCGTTCGTGGCCGACAGCACTGGCCGCGCGTGCCCTGCTCCTCCTGCCTCCCCGGGCGTCTGGCCCGCTTGTCAGCCTCTTCTCCATCCGCCGTCCAAAGCCACTGTGGCCGCCGTTTGTGCTCGTCGCCTCGCCGGGGCGAGCTCTTCTGGCCGCGGCGGCAACCGGTCCGAGCCCCTCTTCCCCCACCTATTTAAGTCCATCCCGAGCACCCCCGTCCTCACCAGCCTCTCCTCCACCCTCCAAGAACCCTCCCCGATAGCTCAAATGAGCTCCGGAGCCTCTCCTCGCCTCCAACAGCCGCCATGGCAGCCGCCTCGCCCCGCTCAAATTCACGCAATGGCTGGCCTCCCTCCCCCTCTTTCTGTTACCAAAGGAACCACCGAAGCCCGGCGACCCTCCCCAGCCCTTCAGTTCGTCCCTAGGGCGCCTGTGCCCCCGAGCCCGAGCTCGCCCGTAGCCGGCCTCCGCCGCGGGCGCCTGAGCCGCCGCCGTTTGGGCCTTCCTCGGCGCGCGTAGAGCCTCTGGTTGGATGTGGCGGTTCCTCCCGAGCCCGCTGGTGCCTCCTCCTCGGCCGGAGATGGCCGGAGCCACCGGGGCCAGCGCCGGCGCCGCGCGGCCTTGCCTCGGCCTCTGTTCGTCGCGAGGGAGAAGAAGAGCGGGAGGAGAGAGAGAAGTCAACGTGGGCCCCACTAGTCAGCCTAATAAGTCCCCGGCCGGTCCCGCATGTCGGGTTAAGTGGAGGCGCACTACGGTATAATATGTTTTCGTTTATTGAAAGCGTACTCTGGTGCACTTTTGGTTGAAATTACGCTTTCATACTTCGGAGACGTATTTCTCAGAATGCGTTTTCTCCTTTTTCAGCCCAGCGCCAAAAGGCTTATATTGCGGACGTTCACTCTTTAAGGCCAGAAATGAATAATTTTTATTTAAATTTCTGCCTATCGAACGAACGGCCGTAACTTTTCACCCACAACTCCGAATCAGGTGATTCCAAATCCCACGATCTCAGTTCGTCGAGCCCGTTCCGATGGTACCATTTTCATGATATTGTCACACTCTGAAAATGACCATTTTGCCCCTGCCCTTATTCAGCCCCCTCCGAAAGGGAATCTTTTCCGGCGATTTTTCCGCGAGTGTCTCCGCACTTCTCCCCGATGGTTCCTCCATCCCCAGGCAAGCCACAACAGCCACTTGCATGATGGCATTGCAGTAGCCATGGTTTTCCACTTGAATATTTAAATATTTGTTTGCTCATTTAATTATTTTGTGAATGATAAATGATTGTGAATCCATGCTCGTTCTTGTGCCTTGTTCATTTGCATCTAGTAAGTTAAATGATTATTTGCTAGTATTATTATTATCATGTTAGTTCTCAGATTTATTTTTCCGATGCTAGTGATAATGCTATGCTCATTTGAATAGTTAGGGTTGTTATGAAAATACTTGTTATATTCGTGATCGTCATTATGCCATGCTCTTTTGTATTCCGTAGATTTCATGATTTATCATTGTTGATACTATGTTGTTAAATGGTTATGTTGCCCATACATGGTTGCACTGATATCATGCTCATCTGCATTGTTATTTCATCATGCTATATTACTGTGACTCAGCTCATCACCATTCAAGTTGAATCTGACATTAATCGAACTTGAACAAATCTGTTGGCTGAGTCATGGTGCCACCGAATTGAGCTCACCAGTGCAACCACACTTGCCTGGACGGGGAGGCCCTAATGCGGTCTATTGTCATGCCTCTCGCCGGTGCCTCCAACTAGGGAAGGTTATGTGCGCGCGCTACCCTGGCCCGGTGGGCGGCCATAAGCCTTGAGTGCCCAAGTTGTATGGATCCAGGGTCCCCGTTTGGGACAGTTTTGTTATTGTGGCCACGACGGTGGCAGCCATAGAGGTGGCATTTGACATCAGGGGCAACCCAGGACATAGCCCAAAGGGGAGTTTGTCGGGAGTGGCCGGGAGAGTGTCATGCAATAGATTGGTTTTGTCGGAACGTCGTTGGTCCACCCGAATGGGAGCACGAGGCCATGAGTTCCGTAGTGTGGGTACAGTGTACTAACCTCTGCAGAGTGTATAATCTATCGATAGCCGCGTCCTCGGTCATGGACACAGTTCGTAGTAGGTCACACTATGGTTCAACAGAAATAATAATCTGAATAATAACAACCCCGGTTTGATGAGAAAAGAAGTTGGTTGATCTTTATGTGGTCATGCGATGATCACAGGTAGAGATCAAGCTCCGTGTGGTCATGTGATGATCACGATGGTAAGTTTGTGGTTACGAGATAATCTCCGAGCAGAGTAAGTTGGTCCACGAGACCTTACATGTCGACCCCCTTGCATGCTAGTGCTAGTATCATCATGTTCATATCATGAATTACATGCCATGCTCATGTTGTTGCCATGCTCATGTTGTTGCCATGCTCTTGTTGTTGCCATGCTCATGTTGTTGCCATGCTCATGTTGTTGCCATGCTCATGTTGTTCTAGTAGGATCATGTTCATCTTTGACGATTAACCTGTAAATGCCATGTTGTTGTATGTCTTGATTGCTTTGGTTGCTGTGAGCTTGCGAGTACATTCAAAGTACTCACCTGGCGTGTCATGCCAGATTGCAGGTGATGCCGTGATTGCTTGTTTGTCGAGGACCCCGAGGTTACGCTCTAGGATACGTCCCAGCCAGAGTCCCTGCGGAGTGGAGTTCATCACCGTCGTTGTTGTTCCGCTGCTAGAAGTTATTCCGCTTCGAGTTGTCTCGCTGCTAGCATAGAGCTATCTGAGCAGGCGAAGTGTTGCCGTGCCCCTGTAACCTTCGTGCCTTCAGAACCTTTGTACCCGTGTTATTTGTAATAAAGAGCTGATTTGTTCTATGCCAATCAGTGCCGTATTCCAGAAGACTTGATCTCTGGGCTGGAATACGGGGTGTTCCGGTCTCTCTGAGCCGGGGTGCCACACTACGCATAGCACGGCTCATGATGCCACTTAGGGGAACGTAGCAGAAAACAAAAAATTTCCGACCTACGCACCAGCCCAGGACCACTATGGAGACTGCATACAAGGTTTGATCTTTTCGTTACCGACTCGTAGCGCAGCGGAAGTAGAGTCGATGACGATCGGTGGTGCAGATCCCCGCAGCAAGGATTGACAACCTCCCAACCACGAGGATGTACTCCCTCGTTAGCTCACCGGACGGATCTCCGGGCAGCCCTTCGAGAGGCCTCGGGACAGTCCCTCAGATAGTCCCACCGGACGGATCCTCGGACAGCCCTTCGGGAGGCCTCTGGACAGTCCCTCGGATAGTCCCACCGGACGGATCCTCGGACAGCCCTCCGGGAGGCCTCTGGACAGTCCCTCGGATAGTCCCATGGGACGAATCCTCGGATAGCCCTCCGGGAGGCCTCTAGACAGTCCCTCGGATAGTCCCACCGGACGGATCCTCGGACAGACCTCCGGGAGGCCACACGGACAGCCCTTCGGGTGGGTCACTCGGACAGCCCTCCGGGCAGGTACTCGAACAGCCCCACGGGCAAAGGATCGAAACTACGACCTCTCTACGGGGTTGCACACATACGGTGTCAGCTATCCGGCAGGGCTTCGCCGTCCAGAACTAGTTCCTGCCGGAACCCAGACAGCCTTTCGGCTCTACGAAACTATTTCGCGGGGAGGGAGAGAGAAGGCCAGATCATGCATGGCGTGTGTATGTTGAGAAAGAGTGTGTCTTTAGGCAGCCCCCTCCACCCCTATTTATAGGCCAAGCCCAAGGGTGGCTTCTCCAAGAAGCCAAGGGGAAAAATACCAAAAGGCCCTCAAGGTGGCTTCTCCAAGAAGCCACCCAAAAAGCACTTTCACTATTCACGGAAACATTTTTCCGCGACCGTTAAATCCGAAAATATTTCTGTGGGTCTTAGAATAATTCCAGCACCCATTAAAATGATTTTGGACGCGTTCCAAAACAATTCTGGATTAGTGATTTTCATCTACGAAAATCAACCAAACCGGTTCCGGCAGCTCCGGAACATTTCCGGGTTTTTTCTCCGAAAAATCCCAGAAGTTCCCAGACCAATTCTGGCACCCTCCAAGAATTTCCAGACGTGTGCCGAAACCAATTTGACTTAATGGTATACCCTGAAACAACTTTTCAGTTTTACCGAAACTATTCCGTTGTTCTCTCTCCGGAACTTTTCCGCTGTCTCCAAAACTTTTCCGGTGACTTTCTCTCAGACTCCCTGTCTAGTATTCAGCAGATAGATTACCCTTAAGTGTGTGACCCTATAGGTTCGGTGAAGTATAGACATGACCGGAACTCTTTCCGATCAATGATCAACATCGGAGCCGTGGACACCCATATTGACCCCTATACCCACACGAATGAATATGCAAGTGAACCTCCAGTTGCCGTGTGCTATTCCTGTTGCTTCGCGATATGTTACAAATACCCGAGTTGAGAATCATCGGCATTCCCGTGGATCAACACTTTTCCACAATGCCAGTTACCTCGTTATCGGTTTTGTTCTCTTTTCTCGTTTCCGTGTTCCGGCATCCCTGTGATAAAATCACAATGTGTCTGGCCAGACGATGGTGGATACCGTAACACCGAGAGGGCCCAGAGATATCTCTCCATCGTCGGAGGAGCAAATCCCAATCTTGAGCTATCAAGTTACTTGACATACTTTTTCATGAACCCGTAAGCCGCCGTAATATACACCCATTTACGGATGACGTTTAACAAACCCCAAAGTTCATGAAGCAAGCATGAAGAAACTCGATACTCGCATGGTCTAAGGAATTATGCAAACGTAAACCATCTCTGTGTTATTAACCATTAACTTGTGACGAATGTATCTCATAGCATAACATCAATTCGGGTCGATTCAACACAAGTGTTCTCCTAACATTGTGCCCTCAAAGTTGCCAGCATAGGCATGCCCATGATCAGGAAAACAGAACCATCATGCAACACTTGAGCTAGTCTTAGAGGCCAGACTAGGAATACATTTTACCATTTATTATTCCACACGTGCATATGAGTCTTCCTCCGAGCCTCGTGGTTATTGTAGACTCGAGAACCATAGCAGTTATAGCATGGAACATAAACATAATTACAAACATGGAGATAAATAATAACATTTATTATTGCCTCTAGGGCATATCTCCTACAGGGACCTCGGTCGTCATCCGCTCCGTTGCCGTCGCCGCTGTCATCGAAGCCGCGGTCCTTTCCACGACGGAAGCGCGCGTAGGGACCGCGACAGGCGACAGCCCTCTCGGCACAGCCGATTGCCTTCGTCCATCACGGCCGCCGCATTGGTGCTCCCACCACTCACCTTGTCCTTGCCAGCGACAAGGGAAGTGGCGCACAGCGACTCGGCCATGACAAACTCGGCGAGCTAGTTGTTGAAGCGGCGCCGGCGTCACATAGACGTCTCCCGCGGTGGTCCTAGACCGATCTTCTAGCCATGCCAACGCTAGACGTCTCTTTATTTATTTTTGTTTATTTTTTGGTTTTTACTAGTTTTTTTGCTTTTTTAGGGTTTTTTTTTTGCTTTTCTTCCTTTGTTTTTCTTTGCTCTTTTGTGTTTCTTTCTCGGTTTTTATAGGTTTTCTTTGTATATTTTTATATACAAGTTTAATATTTTCCAAATACGTTATTAAATTTTTTGACAACTTATATTTTTTGATGTCTACTTTTTTCATACACGTTTTACGTTTTTGTATACACCAGAAACATTTATATATACATATTTAACATTTTGAAAATACATGATTAAAATTTTTTAAACATATTTTTTTTTTATGTCTACTTTTCTCATAACCATTATAAATTTTTTGTATACACCAGGAACATTTCATATATACAGGTTTAACATTTTCCAAATTTATGATTAACATTTTTTTAAAAACATATATTTTTGAATGTCTACTTTTTTCATACACATTCAACATTTTTTTATTATTTTTATATACATGTTTATATTGTTCAAATACATTATTAACATCTCCGAAAAAAAATACATTATTAGCATTTCTTTTGCGAGGATATGATTTTTTTATTTCTAATTTTTCATACATATTCTACATTTTTTGTATATATTTTCCGCGAAACATTTTTTCTATACACATTAACATTTTTAAATGCATGACTAACTTTTTCAAAAACAATTGAAAACGTATATTTTTTATTTCTACATTTTCATATGCATTTTACATTTTTTTAATACATTACAAACCTGTTTTAATACAAAATTAACTTTTTTAATACATGATTAACAGTTTTCAACTTTTGTATATAAAGGGATTTTTATAATAAACAGATTCTGAATATTTTGAAATACAAGAAAGTAAAAATATCTCTCCTACTTAAAAAGAGCGTAAGGTTCTGTCGTTCACCTTGTCCTTTGTCCAACCTTACGTACATTCCTTCCTTTCTTTTTATTTTGTTTTTTCTTTCGTGTCTCTCTTTTTTCTCTGGTTTTCCTTGAAAACTGGATTAACTGTCTTGCATTTAATTAACTTGCCAAATAAAGTAATGTTTCTGTCGATAAACCAATATGTTCTTACCAAATAAGTGATTATTAAATAATTATAAATTTATTAGGTAGGTAAATCACATGCAAGATTTGGAAAAGATTTTTTTACATAGGGTCCGACTATATCACATCTAGATGTGAGATAATACCTCACATCTAAATATGGCATCATCCCACATAATTGCCACCTCATTCTAGCAGAAGCCCCCTCACTCTTATTTTTTGTTGGTTTGTTTGTTTTTTTGTTTAAAACAATTCCTTTTCCACCCAGCACATGTACGTGATCGAGCAGCACGTGTGTGTGGCCGCCTCCTCGCAGTAACTACACGCATTGTGTTGCTGCCTCTTTTTTTTTTTGCAAGGTACGCATTGTACTCGTTGCTCCATTTCACACACACATTGTGCTTCCGCTTTGTTTTTCATGGTACGTATTGTGCTGCCGTTGCTTGTCATGTATACATTGACGAATTATGTATGTTGTATCAGTGTATGTATGTACGTACATGCGTACACACGCGGCAATGCATGTCTCTCCCGGGCTGGCGTGCGAGCATAATGTGAGTTGAAACTTATAGAAATATCCATGAAACTTTAAAATTTCCTGTAGAACTAAAACAACTTGTAAATTTACAAAACTGGAAAATGAGAACATATTTAGAAACACTGAATATTTTTGGAAACCTGAATATTTTCTAAAATATTAGACCGTTTTTTGAATTGGTGAACGCAATTTTTGAAAAATGCGAACATTTTTTAAATTGGTGAACATATTTTTTGAAAACAGGAACATTGAAAAATTCCAAAACTGTTTTTGAAAACGCGCTTTTTTTTGAATTGGTGAACATATTTTTTGAAAACGCGAACATTGAAAAATTCCAAAACTGTTTTTGAAAACACGCTTTTCTTTTGAATTGGTGAACAAACTAGCCTTATATACAAAAGGATATGCCTCAAAAAGGTGTGTCTCATTTATATACAACTATGAAATTTTGAAAAAAGGGTGGGGAACTAACTTAATGGGCTGGAACTAAAAAATCATATAAACAATGGCTTTTTCAAAAAAAAATAACACATGAAAACTTGGGTCCCTCCGACTCGGTTTAAAAAAAATGGGTCAAAGATGGGCTTGCAACTGAGATATTTGAAAAAAAATGGCAGGGCGCAAAAAAAAGAAAAAAGAAGTAATGTTGAGCGGCTAAATAGGGCAAACAAAGAAAAAGTGAAATATTAACTGTCAGGGTCAGTCTCACATTTTGCGTATTGAAGATGGAATTGTACCTTGGATAAAAATTTGCCGCTTACCCTAGTTGCAAGTTGATGTGAACTTGTAAGTGCGACAAAAAGAACTTGGAGCCCAATTGCAGCCTACTCGCAAAAACGAGGGTGGGCTTGTAACTAAGGCAAAAAAATAAATCAAAAAAGCACGATTGCAAGTAGAGGGTGGGCTACAACTATGTAACATCCCCAGATCTCAACCCTGTCATTAAGCTAATTAATTTGCCATGTCATCTTATTAACCTTACAAATTGCCACTTTGGTTCAAACACAATTCAAATTCAAATTCAAATATTAAGCCAAGTAATTATTTCTTCAAACAGCAAAACAAAAATGTTCATAATATTGCAAAAATTCTCAAAGCAAATATAAAAATAAAACCAACACTGTTAAAAGTCCCAAGTTGACCCTAGCATTTAAAACAGTGCTATTCCAGCAATTTAAAATGTAATTTCATTTATGAAAAATGCAAATGAATTCCTCTGCCTCCCAAAATATTTGTGGCAGTGCCTAAAAATGCAGTAGATTTTTGTGGGCCAGCTCCACATTTTTCCTAAGCCATTTGGATGCCCAAACTTTTCCCTAACCTTCTCTGTTTTTAAATAAAAGAGAAAAGCAGAAAACTGAAAAGAGGAGAAGGATTACCTGGCGCTCACCTGCGGCCCAGCGCCGGCCCAGCCCGCGTACTGCTTCGTCCACCTGCTCCCGCCGCGGTGTCGGCGCGCCCATGGCCGAGCTCGCGCGGCTCCGGCCGTTGGCTGCCACGGCGCCGGAGTAGGTGGGGCGAGGGGATAAGGTCGCCCCGTCCACCTCCCTGGGTGCCTTCCTCCACTCGCCACCCTCTCTCCCTCTCTTCCTTCGCTCGCTCTCGCCCTTCTCTCCTCTGCCCGAGTGCAGCCGCCGCCGCGCCGTTGCACTCCCGCGGTCACCGGCGTCCTCGAGCCCGGCAGCCGTGCCTGGGAGGTGCGCCACCCACGGCCACTTCCTCCTCGACCAGCTACGGGAGCCGGGGAGCCCTCCATTGGCCGGATCGAGCCGGCGTCCGCCGCGGATCCCCGGAGCTCCGCCGCTCTGTTCGTCGCCTCCCCTGCGCTTCTAAGCTACCACAGGCCACCGTGAGCCGCTGCGGTGAGCTCCATTTCCCCTCCCTCCTTCTTTTGCTCATCTCCGTGCCCGAACGAAGCCACCGCGGCTTCGCTGCTCCGGTTGCCGCCGACAACGGCGAACTGCTCAGTGCGGTGCCGCCCGAGCCTCCCCATCTTGTCCGTCGTGCTCATGGCGCTCGCAGTAGCCCGCCTAGCCGCGTAGCTCGCTCGATAGCTCCCCGTAGCCGCACGTTCGAGTTCACCCGAAAACCACCGCCGCCTAACCTCGACGCCGACGACGATTCCAGCCATCTCACGGGCAGCCACCGCCACCACTGGATGCGCGCGAGCCTCCCGGAGCCGTAGGTGCAAACCGCGTCGAAAACGATCCCCTGTGCGCGAAATCCGAGCCTCGCCGGAGCTCTCCGCCGCGTTCGCGACTCGCCGGAGTGTTGTCCGGCGCCGGCGTCCGACGTGGCAAGGCGTGGGGCCGCCCAGGGTCGCTGACAGTGGGCCCCGTGGTCGCGGTTGACTAGTTGACCGAGGTCAACCCCGCTGACGTGGCATCTACTGCCACTGACATGTGGGGCCCCCTCTGTTAACTAACTAATTAACCCGTTTTTTTAGTTAAAACTTAATTAGTTAAACTAATAGCCACTGACATGTGGGGCCCAGTAGCTAACTAACCTAATTAGTTAATTTTAATAACTGGTTAGCCACTGTGTCTATGACAGGTGGGACCCACTGGTCACTTTGACCAGTCAAGTCCACGGTTGACTTGCTGACGTCACTATGACGTCAAGCTGATGTCACCAGGCACTATTCTGAATAATACGAATTAAATAATTAAAATAATTCCAGAAATTTCAGAAAACTGTTTAAATCTTTGAAAAGTCATAGAAGATAAACCGTAGCTTGGATCGAAAAACTTTCTACATGAAAGTTGATCAAAAAAATGAGATGAATCCGAATATGTGGTCAAAATGCTTGACCATCACTCCTAACTATCTGAACATGGAACCTTCCCCTCTGGTTCAGTATTCCGAAATCAGCCTAAGCGCCGGGAAAATATCCCAGATATTTCCCCGCTTCATCTGATACGTGTAGCATTGCATTAGGTCACACCGGCACTGCGTTTTGCCATGCCATGCACTATGTTGCATTTGATTGCTTTTATTTATTTTTTCTTCCCCCTCTTCTTTTCCGGTAGCCCCTGAGACCGACGCCGCTCCGGAGATCGACTACACCGTCGAAGACCCCTCTTTTGCCGCAAAGCAACCAGGCAAGCAAAACCCCTTGAACATGCCTATATCACCTATTCTTTCTCCCTCCTGCTTGCATTAGAATTTGCTACTGCATTTGTTTGATCCTATTCTGATGCATAGCCTGTTTTTATAAACTGCTTTTTGATACTTTACCTGATATCCTAAATGCTTAGCATAGGTTGACAGTAAACCATCTGTGGCCCCTCTTCCTTGTCCCAGTTGTCCCGCTTAGTTACTAGTGCCCTGATCGATGTGATCGACGGGCTGAGACCAGCACAGCACCGCACACCCCCTAAGTTGCTCGACTCTGCAGAGCTGATATCGAGTGCCGAGGGTGATACCTCTTATACCACTCCCGATATTGCCTCTATAGTACAGCTAGTTGGACGTGGGTTACCGAGGGTGATTCCTCTTTCTCCACCTCCGATGAAGCTTCTCTCGTGCAACCCCGTAAGCGTGAATACCATCGAGGGTGATTCCTCCGGGTTCATCTTGACGGGTACATCGAGTAGGAATCCAACGAGGGTGATTCCTCGGATTCCTTCTTGATGTTCTGAACACACAGTTACCGGGATTTTACTACAGTTACTGGGTAAAGTCGGGTCGACCCCGAGGGGTACCCGCGAGAGATGTGAAGTCGGGTTGACCTGGAGGGTACCCGCGAGATAATTACGAGGCGCGGCCGGGCAGACAGAGACCGCCCTAGAGAGGGATGGGCCTGGCCCTTGTTGCACTTCCTCGAGACGGGGCGACAGGAGTACTGATCGTCACCGCGAGCTCCTAATGCACTAACGGATTTGGGTATTGATCTGAGTTGGCCACTGGCCTATACGCACTACCACCACGCGGCATAATGGTTTAATGGGGCCCTCTGCGCCGTATGTATTAGCCAAAAGCTCTGTCAGACGTCCAGTTCAGCATTGCGGCACGGCAGGATCAGCGCCATCCATGACAGAGGTGGTGCCTGGATCTAACCATGTGCGCAACGACCCGGAGTGCAAAGGGGGAAGGGCCCAAGAACCCTGAGCACTTAGGATGTAGACCGGCGGGGACCTCTCTGCTGAGCTCTAGGTAGGGCTGCGGTGTGTCGATCAGCCGAGGCTGGGCATGACCCATGAAAGTGTGTCCGGCCGGAGTTAATCGAGCGTGTTGGGTAACAGTAGTGCACCCCTGCAGGGAAGATTATCTATTCGAATAGCTGTGTCGACGGTAACAGGACGCTCAGTGTTGTATCCCGGTCTACTACTACTTGAACTGGATACTTTTAATTAATTGAAAGCTCCGGGATCGCTTTCGCGCAGGGAGTCAAGAAAGGATCTCTAGGCTTTGCTACAACATGCTTGCTACTTTAATTATGTTACTAATCTACACTCTTCGAATGCTGCAAGACCGCTGAAGATGCTAGTCTTCGATAGGCTAGGCTTTCCCCCTCTCCTCTGGCATTTTTGCAGTCAAGTCCACATATACAACCTTCCTTGAAAATGTTGCATATCTAGACTAGTTCTGATGTCAGTCTTGCGAGTACTTTGGATGAGTACTCACGGTTGCTTTGCTTCCCCTTTTTCCTCCATATCCGTTTGCTGCGACCAGATGATGTAGCCCCGGAGCCAGCTGTAGCAGTGACGACTACTACTACACTTCTGGAGGAGCATAATACTACGTGGAGACCGCAGACGACCAGGAGTAGTTAGGAGGCTCCCAAGCAGGAGGCCTGCGCCTTTTCGATCAGTGTTTTTATTTTGCCCCGCCTTCTAGGCCTATCTGTTTTACTTTTATATCTGTACTCAGATATCTAATGCTTTCGCTGATGCTTGTATGACATCGAGCTTATGTATTCGAGCCCTCGAGGCCCCTGGCTTGTAATATAAAGCTTGAATTATTCTATTTTGAGTTTAGAGTTGTGTTGTGATATCTTCAAGTGAGTCCCTAGGCTTGATCGTGTGCATTTGCGTGTATGATTAGTGCACGATTAAGTCGGGGGCATCACAAACTAGGAGCGGAGAACAAAAAAGGGTTAGTGCTAATTGTAAGCCGAGGGTGGACTTGCAAACTGAAGCAACAAAAAAAACTTCGAACCCGTTTGCGAGTTGAGGGTGGACTTGCAACAGGGATGAAAACAAACTACGAGCCCAGTTACGAGTCGAGGATGGACTTGCAACTGGGACAACTACACAAGACTAGGAGACGAGTAGCGAGTCGAGGGTGGATTTGCAACTGGGATGAAAAACAAACTACAAACCCAGTTGCGAGTCGATGATGGACTTGCAACCGGGATGAAAAAAACTATGGACCTAGTTGCGATTCGAGGGTGGACTTGCAACTGGGACAACCACACAAAACTATGATATCAGTTGCGAGTCAAGGGTGAACTTACAACTGGGATGAAAACAAATTATGGGCCTAGTTGCGAGTCAAGGGAGGACTTGCAACTGGGGCAACTATACAATGACTTGCAACTGAGACAATAAGAAACTATGAGCCTAGTTGCGAGTCGAACGTGGACTTGCAACTGTGATGAAAAACAAAGCACATGCCCAGTTGCGAGTCGAGGATGGACTTGCAGCTGGGACAACTACGAGCCCATTTGCGAGTCGTGGGTTAACTTGCTACTCGGACAACTACAAAATTATGAGCCCATTTGCGAGTCAAGGGTCGACTTGCAATTGGGATGAAACAAACTATGGGCCTAGTTGCGATTCAAAAGGGTGGACTTGCAACTGGGATGAAAACAAAAACACATGCTCCTGTTGCGAGTCGAGGGTGGGCTTGCAACTCGGACAACCACGAGCCCAGTTGCGAGTCGATGGTGGACTTGCAACTGGGACAACTACAAAACTACAAGCTTAGTTACGAGTCGAGGGTGAACTTGCAACTGGGACAACTACACAAAACTATGATATGAGTTACAAGTCAAGGGTGGATTGGGAACTGGGACAACTATACAAAACTATGATACGAGTTGCGAGTCGAGGGTGGACTTGCAACCCGTATACAACAAAACTATGGGCCCAGTTGCGAGTCGAGGATGGAATTGCAACTGGGATAGGAAACAAACTATGGGTTCAGTTGCGAGTCGAGGGTGGATTTGCAACCGGGACAACTACAAACTACGCATCCCAGTTGCGAGTCGTGGGTGGACTTGCAACTGGGACAACTATAAAACTATGGGCCAAGTTGCAGGCGAGGGTGGATAAAAACGCTACAAAGGTTGGCCTCTAGTTGCGAATCGAGAGTGGACTTGCAACCCGGACAAAAAAGGTTGGGTCCTAGTTGCGAGTCGAGGGTGGACTTGCAACTCGGACAAAAAAGGCTGGGCCCCAGTTGCGAGTCGAGACTGGACCTGCAACTTGGACAAAAAAAAGTCTAGCCCAACTTGTGAGTCGAGAGTGGACTTGCAACTAGGACAAAAATGGTTAGGCCCCGGTTACGAATCGAGGGTTGACTTTCAACTGGGACAAAAAAAGGCTAGACCCTAGTTGCGAGTCGATGGTGGACTTGCAATTAGGACAAAAAATGTCAATGCAGAGTTGCGAGTCGAGAGTGCAATTGCAACCGGGAAAAA
Source organism: Elymus sibiricus (assembly GCA_039707655.1). NCBI lineage: Eukaryota > Viridiplantae > Streptophyta > Magnoliopsida > Poales > Poaceae > Elymus > Elymus sibiricus. The sequence continues at coordinate 200,164,742 of CM077676.1, read as the reverse complement.
AAGGTCGGGCCCCAGTTGCGACTCGAGGGTGGACTTGCAACTGGGACAAAAAAAGGTCGGACCTCCAGTTGCGAGTTGAGGGTGGACTTGCAACTGGGACAAAAAAGTCAAGTACCAGTTACAAGTCGAGGGGGTATTGCAACTGGGACAAAAAAAGGGTCGGGCCCCAATTGCGAGTCAAAGATGGACTTGCAACTAAAAAAAAGTCAGGCCCAGTTGCGAGTCGACGATGAAGTTACAACTGGGACAAAAAAACGTCAGGTCCCAATTGCGAGTTGAGGGCGGACTTGCAATTGGGGAAAAAATGCCGGGTCTCAGTTGCGAGTCGAGGGTGGACTTGCAAATGGGACAAAAAAATGTCGGGTCCCAGTTGCGAGCCGTGGGTGGACTTGCAACTGGGACAAAAGAAAGTCAAACCCCAGTTGTGAGTCGATGGGCGACAAAAACGGAGCCGAACAAGCCTAGGCCAACAACATGATACGCAATAAACATACTACAACAAGCGAGCCGAAAGCTAGAGTGCTTGCAGGAAAAAATACAGGAACTAAATCAAACGATGAATTTAAAAAATACTTATAAAATTTCAAAAATCATGGATTACAAATAGACAAAAAAAGAGAAAACAAAAGTTTAAAACTAAAAGGAAAAAATGGAAAAAACAAACAAATCTTATAGCAAAGTTTTATCCTACGAAGATGCACTTAGATGTGAGGTATTATCTCACATCTAGATGTGAAATAGCAAACCCGATCATATTAATATGAGTAGGTAAAATCGTAGGCTAACGTATTAGAATGTTTATACCCCGTTGCAACGCACATGCATTTATCTAGTAAAACAAAAACTGGATGCAAAAATTGTAAAAAAAAAGGAAGAAAGAAAGCGTTGAAGGCATGTGTCCGCGCTGGGCTGGCCCAATCGGGCGGCTGCCTGACTCGAGACATCCTACCGTCTAGCTTCATGTTCAAGCGAGACATAGGGTGCTCCTAATTGGCGCTTACGGCACCAGCTCGGGAAGCTACCGCTCACACAGCCTCTCTGGTGGGCCAGCCCATACATTCTCTCGCTCGCTCGGTCAATGTTTGACCAGTCAACGGTTGACTTTTCAATAAATACAATAAAAAACCAAAAAAATTGAAAAAACTCGTGAATTCAAAAATGTTCATGGATTTTGAAAAAAAGTTCACAAATTTGTAAAAAGTTCATCAAATATGAAAAACACTTCATCAATTTAGAAATAAAATCACAAATTTGTAAAAAATTCATTGATTTTGACAAAAAAGTTCTTCAATTCTGAAAAAAGTTCACAAACTTGAAAAAGTTCATCGATTAGAAAAAACTTCATCAAATTTGTAAAAAAAGAGTTTATCAAGTTTGAAAAAAGTTTAGCTGATTTTTAAAAATTTCATTGAATTTGAAAAAAAAGTCAATCTATTTCATAACAGTTCATTGAATTTGAAAAAAGTTTATCGAATTTGAAAAAAAGTTCATCGATTTTTTTAAAAGTTCACAAATTTGAAAAAATTTCTTCGAAAAATGTTCACGAATTTGAATAAAAGTTCATGGATTTTGGAAAAAGGTTTATCAATTTTGAAGAAAAAGTTCAGGAATTTGAAAAGAATCTATGCATTTAAGAAAAAGTCATTCAAGAAAAAGAAAAAAGAAAAAAGAAAGAAAAAATTCATTTGAGAAAAAGGAAAAAGGAAAAAGAAAGAAAAAAGTAAAAAAGAAAAATCGAATAAAAACGTCCGAAAAAAACCACAAACCGAAGAAGAAAAAAAAGGAAAAAAACCAAGTGTTTCACAGCAGGTGGGATAGCCTAGTGGTTAGTGCGCTTCCCTTTGAACCCAGAGGTTGCGAGTTCGAAGCCGACCGACTGTACCTTTTCTGGGAGTTTACAGAAATAAAATGGTATATGGGCCGGCCCAAGTAAGAGCGCCTTGAGGCATTAACAAAATGCACATTAACTGGCACGGAACACGCCGAATAGGAAATGCGTGTGACATAGGCGCGGGGAGCTCCTGTTCGGCGCTTAAGGCGCCGGCTAGCGATATTGCCGCTCGCACGCCTCGCGTAGCGGGCCGGCCCAGGAAACGCAGCGAGGAGCGCCTATCGGAAAAAATCTGGTAGACCCGGGATTCGATCTCGGATCGCCTGTAGCCAAACCTTCGAACACAGCCACTAGGCCGAACTTCCTTAGTTGTTCATTTTAAGGACAAATAACCCTTATTATATACCCAGCCTATTATGCGTATTATTTTATGATAAAATGAAAAATGAATGCACAATATAAAAAACGAGAATTTGAAGAATGTTCATAAAATTGAAAAGGTTCGTACAAACTGAAGAAAATTGTGAATTTGAGAAATTTCATGAATTTGAAAAAAGTTCGCAAAATTTAGGATAAAGTTCACAAATTTTAAAAAAGTTCATCGATTTTGAAAAAGTTCACCGATTTTGAACAAAAAGTCCATCGATTTTGAAAAAAAAATCATCAAATTTCAAAAATAATTCACTGATTTTGAAAAAAGTTCGTCGATTTTGATGAAAGTTCATCGATTTTGAAAAAATTCATCAAAAATGAAAAAAAGTTCATCAATTTGAAAAAAGTTAATCGAAATTGAAAAAAAGTTCATTGAATTTTAAAAAAAGTTCATCGAAATTAAAAAAAGTTCATCGAATTTGAAAATAAGTTCACAAATTTTTAAAAAGTTCGTCCATTTTAACAAAAAAAATGCGAACCAGGAAGAATAAAAAAGTAAAAAATGAAAAGAAAATAGAAAAAGAAAAAAAAAGAAAGGAAGAAGAAGAAGAAAATAATGGAAAGATGAAGGTAGACACGTGAGGTTTGGTGGCGGGGTGGTTGGTGCATTGTAGATCGTAGCAGGAGGTCGCCGGTTCAAGTCGCAGTACACATCCGCAATTCTTTTTCGTTTTGAAAAACAGAAAAAAAGTAGCTGGGCCGGCCCAGCTCGCAGCGCTGCAGGCGCCCATTTGAAAAATGATTTATATCTGGCGCCTGCAACGCCATAGGCGCGACCCTTTGGCTCGCTCTACTGTAGGATTGGGTGGATCCTATTATTTGCTGCCTTGCAGGCGGCAAATAAACGAGTACAGGCTCGCAGCGGAGCGAGGTGAGCCGGCCTTGTTCATGTGCATTCGCTGTGTTGCTTTCGGTGGCTGGCTGCTGCTGGTTTTTGTTTTTGTTTTCTCTTGTGTGAGCTATAACTGGCGCCTGCAGCGCCAAATAGGAAACGCCATAGACATGACCCTTTGTCTCGCTCTACTGTAGGATTGGGTGGATCCTATTATTTGCTGCCTTGCAGGCGGCAAATAAACGAGTACAGGCTTGCAGCGGAGCGAGGTGAGCCGGCCTTGTTCATGTGCACTCGCTGTGTTGCTTTCGGTGGCTGGCTGCTGCTGGTTTTTGTTTTTATTTTTTCTTGTGTAGTTTTTGTCTCGGTTTTCTGTTTCAGTTTTTTTATTTTTTTCTTCTCTTTCAGATTTTGATTTTTTATTCTTTCTTCTTCTTGCTAATTTCCTTTTTCTATATAGTTGTTGAATTATAAGCATTTTCTAATATACGATGAACATTTTCAAATACAAACAGAACTTTTCTTAATGTACGGTGAATATTTTTTTGAAATACATACTGAACAATTTTTTAATACGTCCTGAATATTTTTTACATACAGTGATTTTTTTTCAATGTATTGTGAACTTTTTTTTAATACACGCTGGACTTTTCTTAATATTGTTTGTATTTTTGAAAAGGGTCTTTTTCTTATCTAAATCCCTTTAAAATATCTGAAAATCGGTTTTTCAGAAAGCCCAAGTGGAAAATCGAAGACAAAAAACAAAGCAAACCCGAAGGCGGCAGAGTGGGCCGTCCCATTAGCAACGCGCCTTAGGCGCCACCTCGTCTGTTTGACATATGCAGGCGTCTCATAGGAGGACTCCTCAATGCAAAACCCTATCCACCAATCTCTAAAAAAGAGCGCCTATTCGTGAAGTGTATGAAAAAAATTACCTCAGTCGAAAATATGGAACGTTAAATCATCATCCAACGACCACAAACAACAACACACTGTTCATTTTCTTCCTCATTTTCCTCTTTGCCCACCGCCCTCCAACCCAGCCCTAACCGTCGGCCTCCGCCCCTCGTGACCGCCTCACCACCCTCTTCCCTAACCGCAGCCCACCGTTGTGCTGGCATCACCCAAGGCCATCCCTCTAAACCCCCCGACCTCCTGTCTTCGACGGCAGCAATCTCGCACACACCGCCAGCGTTAACTTTCTTACTCGCCTTCGCTCGGTACGTCGCAGCTTGCTGCCGCGCCATCCCTTTCTTCGGCGAGGTCCTGGCTCGGCCTTGTTGGGGTCGACGCTCATCGATGGCGCTCATTACGTCACCCCCATCTCTGGGGTCGTCCGAAAATCGACTAACGCCCGCGGAATATTTCAGGTATGTGATTATTAGCTAACGCGAAGAATATCCCCCGATTCTGGAACTGAGACGACCTTTCCCGGAGGCAAGCAGAGGGAGAGATGCGTCCGCTCCTCCTCCTCGTTTGCCTCTCATCGTCCTAACGCCCTGTCACATTCAGATGTTACACGCTCGATGATTAGTCCACGAGTCGCGTCGTCCTGGACTTTTCGCCGTCATCTTCTGCCGTGGATGTGGAATCCCGACGACCGGCGACAGGACACGCCACCAGGGCATGCACTCGCCGGTCAATTTCCGGTGCCAGCGCTCGCACGGTGCAGCTTGGCCAACGATGTGAGGAGCAGCAGCATCCATGGTATGATACACCTATACAATACAGTAGGCACCGATGCTCATCTACCTGTGGCTCACATGAACGAATATCTTCATATCTGATGAAATTGGTCACGGGCGAAGGTCTAGGAATTTTCAGGTCCGACCTACGAGTACCTTGGATTAAGCAGCTGATGGAGATCGCGCGGTTTTGAGCCGTTCACGGCGCTGATTACGCAGCCGCCTCTAGCACTAGCACCTCGGCCGGTGGCAATAAAGAGCCGCCCAACGCTATGTGCATGGAGTCATACTGATTACGAGTTGCAAAATAAATAAAAAAGGAGTCATACTGATTACAGATAACACAGCTCTAAAGACGCGGGGCCTTCGCAGTTAACGGCGCTTTCGCAGGACAAAGTCCGCCGCGATTCTCCATTCCATGGACGCTGGCATTTCCGTGCTTCGGAGGCATTCGGCGAGGGATGACCGTCGCTTTCGTCTTTTTCCTCCGTCGGCATTTGGATTTTGGAACTGCCGTGGAAAACCGGTTGATGATGATCGCCTGCCCGAAAGGGACTCGCGACGTCCCGATCCATCGTGACCGGCGGGAAGACCTGGAAGAATATCGTTAGCTGGTCAACGTGTGGTTCTTACGTAGCAGAGAATTCTGGTAAATCTGGTATTAGCATTCAAAGTGATGTGACCATATCGGCAGCTACATTGTTGACCAGGTAAGCATTCGAAGACAAGCCTTTGTGGCCTCTTCGGCCTAGGCATGGACGAAGAATCAGTCTTTGTTCGTTATGAGGATGACGGGGTAATGCTTTTGAAAATTTTAAAACCAGGAACGAGATCATATAACAAAAAAATATGTAAAAAATCGAGTATAATAGTTTTTGGTTCTTTGTTTTGCTCGGGGCACATCGCATCTCTTTTCTTCATAAACTTTACATTTTACATACACATTTTGTTCGTAAAAAGCATCTGGATCAACTATAAAAGTTCACCAGAAGTACAAAACAGCTCAAACATGATAAAAATTAGAGTGAATTCCGGTTTTTACCCCCTATTTTGACATTTCTGACCCTAGTTACCCCATTTAGCGAGATTTCATCCGTTTTATCCCATTTAGCAAAAGTTTTGCCATAATTTACCCATTTAAAATTTTGTGGGTGTTTTCATCGGTGGGTCACAATTGTCAGGTCCAGCTGACATGCCACGTCGGTGGTTTTTCCTGGCTATTTTTCTCACTGCTGAACCGGGCCGCACTGCTTCTCCCCGACCAGACCGGACCGATGGAGGTCGATCGCGTCGCGTCCAACACACAACGTCCGAGTCGGCCTGGCGCCACGCTCGCCTCCAGTCACTTCTCGCTTGCGTTGCTCGCCCCCAATCTATTGCATCCCCGTCCTTTTGACCGCGCGCACCCATCAGGCTCGCTCAAACCTAGGGTTAGGGATTTTGTCAGGCGACAGCGACGCAGACGCCGACGGCGGCGGTGGCGGGTGCTGAGGAGCCGGCCGTGCGATTTCGTACATCCACGAGCAGGGCGTATAGGCCGCGACATCAAGGCGGGAAAGGAGCCGTGGATTCCGACGGCTCCGTCAAGCTCGTCTGCGTGGGTGCATCCATGTACGTGACCGGTGACCCATCAAGCTGTGCTCAGTTCTTCTTCCTACTTTAGCGACATAGCAGGGACCCCATCAGGCCGTGCTCAGTTGATGGCGGGTCTATGGCGATGGCTAGTCCAACAAATCAGTGAGGTTGGTGAACAAACAAAAGTCTGTACATACCCCATTCCACATGGTTTTAACCATCTCTATCATAGCAATTTGTGTATTCTGAAATTTTCATGACTTATGCATTGGCCTGTGAGGCGTTTAATTCGGACAGCCTGCTGCCCGCTACAACGATCGTCAACCGCCATGCATCTTGCCTGCCGCTCGTCGCCTACGTCATCCTACCCCTTCCTAACGAAGTAGGCAGTGGTTTGGGGCAGGATCGTACGTGAGATTGGAAGGAATGCGAGCGATGTGTGCCATGAATATTGGAGGTCAGCATGGTGCGGCCCGACTCGGGCGTTGTGCGTTGGACTCGAGCGACCTGGTGCGATCATATCGTGCTGGGCCGGCCGAGAGAAGCTAGAAGGACCGGTTCAGCAAGGAGAAATATAGGTAGGAAAAAATCATCGATGTGGCATGCTAGCTGGACTTGACAATTAGGACCCGCCTGCCAGAATGCACATAAAATTTTAAACAGGGTAAATTGTGGCAACGCTTTTGCTAAATGGGGTAAAACGGATGAAATACTGCTAAATGGGGTAATTAGTGTCAAAAATGATAAAATAGGGGGTAAAAACCGGAATTCACTCTAAAAATTACATCCATGTCTTTAGACTACCCAACGACCACTATCACCGCCAGAACGAGATGCCGACCGTTGTTGTCACCGCTCCCCTATAGGAGCCGGCCCAACCATGTCGATGACAGTCGAGAAGCCTTCATGCACGTGTCCCTAAGGGCCAGAGCCCTGGAGCCGTAGTTGTCGTTGTTGAACTCTTGACCTGGTGTCGTGTCGGTTTTCCACAGCCTTAAGCGTTGCGTGAATTTTGTCATCTGAGAAAGAAAGAGAAATCCCCTCATTATCGGTTGGTGAGACCAACATTCCAAAAATCCGGAGCGAGCCCAACACGTTTAGACCCCTCCACTCCAATTAACTCAATGTTGAAGTTGTAAATGAGCTCTCGGAGGTCTTCGGCTGGGGAGATTTCCCCAGCCTTTGTGATGAACCGCGGAATCAAGGTTTTCCTTTTATGATCGTTGGCAATGACGTGAAACTAGCTAGTGTAGTCATCTCCTTATAAACGCCAAGCTGACATCCCGTTGGCGCCAGTAGATTTCTTCTTTGTGGTAGAGTTTGATGATTTTATTTTCTAGTACATATCTACGTTGCCATTCAACCTTTGAGGGGCCCACTATGTTTCGATTGTAATCACTTCTCTGTAGTCCAAACCCAATAGAGTGGCCGATCCGAGAGAGAACCACATTGCCCCTCTAACACATGGTATTAGAGATAACGATCACCTATTTTCCTTGCGCTGGCACAGTTCATCGAGACACACAGCCTCCGTCAAGTGCGTCTGTATCGGTCAAGTCCTACCTCAATAAGCTGATATCCACCATCAACGAGTTCCGCAGCGAACTCCATTCCAACACGGTGCCGATACAGACCCAATCCGCCAACATCAATGATCAGGTGGACTGGCGGCCCGATCTGGAGAAGCGCGTCTCCAAGTTTGGGGTCGCGGTGGCGGCGCTCCATGTTCCCCTGTCGGAGAGGGCGGCGCGACGGCTAAGACATCAGCCCCACCGCTAGCGACGCATGGCGTGTTGGTCAGGCACCGTGGCAGGCGTGGCTCGCGTTGCTCCAGGAGGAGGTGGCAGACAACGCCTACATCGATTTACACCGGTCTCACACGCCACAACCACTAGATTCCCCACCTCAAGCAGGAGTCCCTCTGCCACTCCCTCCACCACCGGCGCGTCTCGCGACACCATCGGTCGCGGTGCACCAACGTGGCTCAGAGGGCGGGCCTGCCGATTACGCCAAGTTGAAGACGCTCCATGTCTACCGATGCGACCGTTGCCACTGTTTAAAGTGCGGCGAGCGATGGGGGCACGATGACGTCTACCCTACGTTGGTCCAACTTCACGTCGCCGAGGAACTATTGGAGTTATTCGACACCGTCTTTGACACACAACCTCCACCGACACACAACACTTTCGTTGACACTGTCATGGCGATCTTGGATCAGCCATATCGGACGACGTCTCGGCCAAGGCGTTCCAACTCAGGGCGTGGATCCAGGGCTGGGAAGGGCTCATATTGGTTGATTCCGGCGGCTCCACCTCGCTGATCAACCAACACCTGCTCAACTGCATCGACGACGTCCAATCTCTTCCTCGGGTGTGCAGGGTGAGCATAGCGAACAGCGGCGAACTCATCTATTCGTTTTGTTGTCCTGCAATGTGTATGGTGCTCGCAAGGCCATGACTTCACCATGGAGATGAAGATGCTCGCACTGGGCACTTATGACGCCATTCTGGGAATGGACTGGCTTGAGACACACAGTCCTATGACAGTGGACTAGCGCGCCAAGTTCATCGAGATTCCTACACCTGGTGGGCCAGTATGTCTCTACGGCCATAACAACACACCCTCGGCATGCTTGGTTATCAACAGTATCCAACTTCTTAGCTTGTGCAACAATAACGCCATTACACACATGGTTCACGTGCAGTGACGACTGAAAATATCGACACTGCCCCCATTCCTGATTGCATCCAGCATGTGCTCGCGACCTTCGCCGACGTCTTCAATGAGCCAACAGATCTTCTCCATGTCATGCATGTGATCATTGTATCCCGCTGATCTCAGAGGTGCAAAATTTAAAGATCAGGCCATAGAGGCACAAGCCTGATCACAAAAATGAGAGCAAGCAACATGTCGCTGAACTTCTCCGCGTGGACATCATCCAACGAAGTTCAATCCCCTTTCTCCTCGTCGATGATTCTGGTCAAGAAAAAGACGACACGTGGTGCCTCTGTATCAACTACAGACACCTCAACGCGCTCGCAGCGATCGCTAAGTACCCCATATCGACCATTGAAGTGTTGCTTGATGAACTCCACAACGCAGTCTGGTTCTCCAAAGCTTGATCTCCCTGTGGGTTACCATCAAATCCGCTTGGCTGAAGGAGAAGAACTCAAGGCGGCATTCCAGACTCACTCAGGTGATTTTGAGTATAAGGTCATGTCATTCAGCCTCGATAGCACCCCTACGACCTTTTTCAGATCTATGAACGACACTTTGATGCCTCTCCTTAGACATTACGTTTTGGTCTTCTCGAACGACATCCTCATCTACAACCACATGTTTGAAGACCATGCCAGTCACCTGTAGCAGGTGCTGGAGTTAGTCCAACGTGATCACTGGAAAGTGAAGCAAAGAAAATGCACTTTCAGACAGAAGATGCTCTCCTATGTCGGCCACATCATCCGTGCTCAAGGCGTCACCACCGAGCCCAGCGGAATTCAAGATATTGCTAATTGGGCTGATCCTCAAGATGTCAAGGGCGTGCGAAGCTTCTTGGACTTGCGGGCTATTATCATCGCTTCGTCTGCAACTTCGGCATGCTGGTTCGGCCTCTCTTCAAATTTTCCAAGAAAGGTGTTTAGTTCATATGGACACAGATGACTAGAAATGCTTTTCAGCTTCTCAAGCAACAACTTATTTCTGCCCCAATCTTGGCGGTCCTATCTTTAACATGTCGAATTCGTCATCCACACAAATCAAAGTAATTTGGTGCACCTCGAAGAGCAACGACTTACAATCCCATGGTAGCAAAAAGCGTTCATGGAACTTCTCGGGCTTCAATACCACATCCGCAAAAAAGAAGGGGATGGAGAATGCATTAGCGGATGCTCTGTCATGCATCGCACCAAATGAGATTCTCTCAGCCATCACTTCGTGCTAACTGATACGTCCATTTTGCATCATGTTCTGCTACTGTTATTTATAGTGTTTTTAATCAATATAACACTTTTTGGAGCAATTCTAATGCCTTTTCTCTCTTAATATGCAAGATTTACACAAGGAGGGAGATTGCCGGCAGCTGGAATTCTGGACCTAAAAAAGCTATGTCAAAGATACCTATTCTGCACATCTCCAAATGAGCTGAAATTTTACGGAGATTTATTTTGGAATAAATAAAAAATACTGGAAGCAAGAAGTACCAGAGGGGGCCACCCAGGTGCCCACGAGGCACCAGGGCGCGCCACCCCCCCAGGTGCGCCCTGGTACCTCGTGGGGCCCCTGGCCAGCCTCTGGCCCCCATTTTCTGGTATATAAGTCCATTTGGCCTAGAAAAAAGATAGGGAAGACTTTCGGGACGGTGCGCCGCCGTCTCGAGGCGTAACTTGGGCAGGAGCACTTTTTCTCTCCGGCGCAGAGATTCTGCCGGGGATACTTCCCTCCGGGAGGGGGAAATTGTCGCCATCGACATCACCAGCGATCCTCTCATCGTGAGAGGATCTAATCTTCATCAACATCTTCACCAGCACCATCTCATCTCAAAACCTAGTTCATCTCTTGTATTCAATCTTTGTCTCAAAACCTCAGATTGGTACCTGTGGGTTGCTAGTAGTGTTGATTACACCTTGTAGTTGATGCTAGTTGGTTTATTTGGTGGAAGATTATATGTTCAGATCTATCATGCTATTCAACACCTCTCTGATCTTGGACATGAATATGATTTGTGAGTAGTTACTTTTGTTCTTGAGGACATGGGAGAAGTCTTGTCATAAGTAATCATGTGAATTTGGTATTCGTTCGATATTTTGATAATATGTATGTTGTTGATTCCCTTAGTGGTGTCGTGTGAACGTCAACTACATGACACTTCACCATCTTTGGGCCTAAGGGAATGCATTATGGAGTAGTAATTAGATGATGGGTTGCTAGAGTGACAGAAGCTTAAACCCTAGTTTATGCGCTATTCCGTAAGGGGCTGATTTGGATCCATATGTTTAATGCTATGGTTAGAGAAATCTTAATTCTTCTTTCGTAGTTGCGGATGCTTGCGAGAGGGGGTAATCATAAGTGGGAGGTTTGTTCAAGTAAGAACAGCACCCAAGCATCGGTCCACCCACATATCAAATTATCAAAGTAGCGAACGCGAATCAAACAAACATGATGAAAATGACTAGATGAAATCCCATGTGTCCTCGAGAACGCTTTACTTACTATAAGAGATTGTTCCGGCTTGTCCTTTGCTATAAAAAGGATTGGGCCACCTTGCTGCACTCATTGTTACTATTGCTACTTGTCACTTGTTACAAATTATCTTGCTATCAAACTACTCGTTACCGATAATTTCAGTGCTTGCAGAAAATACCTTGCTGAAAACCGCTTGTCATTTCCTTCTGCTCCTCGTTGGGTTCGACACTCTTACTTATCGAAAGGACTATGATTGATCCCCTATACTTGTGGGTCATCAAGAATCTTTTCTGGCACCGTTGCCGGGGAGTGAAGCGCCTTTGGTGAGTGGAATTTGGTAAGGAAACATTTATATTACGTGCTGAAATTTACTGTCACTTGTCACTATGGAAAGTAATCCTTTGAGGGGTTTGTTCGGGGTATCTTCACCTCGACCGGAAACACAAATAGTTGCTCCTCAACCTACTGCACCTACTGAAAATATTTATTATGAGATTCCTCCAGGTATGATAGAGAAACTGCTAGCTAATCCTTATGAAGGAGATGGAACGGTACATCCTGATATGGACTTGATCTATGTGGATGAAATTTGTGGATTGTTTCAGCTTGCAGGTTTATCCGGAGATGGAGTTAAGAAGAAAGTATTCCCTTTATCTTTGGAGGGAAAGGCATTAATGTGGTATAGGCTATGTGATGATACTGATACATGGGACTGGAACCGATTGAAACTGGAATTCCATCAAAAAATTTATCCTATGCATTTGGTTCATCGTGATCGGAATTATATATATAATTTTTGGCCTCATGAAGGAGAAAGCATCGCTCAAGCTTGGGGGAGGATTAAGTACATGATGTACACATGCCCCAATCATGAGCTCTCAAAAGAAATTATCTTACAGAATTTTTATGCTCTGCTTTCTCATGATAATCAAACTACGCTCGATTCTTCTTCGACTGGCTCCTTTATGAAGAAAACTATTGAATTCAGATGGGATCTTCTGGAAAGAATTAAACGCAACTCTGAAGATTGGGAACTCGACAAAGGTAACGAGTCAAGTATAATATTTGAGTTTGATTGTGTTAAATCTTTTATGGCCACCGATGCTTTTCATAAGTTTAGCACTAAATATGGACTTGACTTGAGATAGTAGCTTCCTTTTGTGAATCATTTGCTACTCATGTTGATCTCCCTAAGGAGAATTGGTTTAAATATCATCCCCCTGTTAAAGAAAAGATTGAGAAACCCGTTAGTGTTAAAGAAGAAACAATTGTTTACCATGTTGATCCAGTTGTGCCTACTGCTTATATTGAGAAACCACCTTTTCCTGTTAGGATTAAGGAGCATGCTAAAGCTTCAACTGTGGTTAACAAAAGTAATATTAGAGCACCTAGACCCTCTGAACAAATTAAAGTTGAACCTGATGTTGCTATGGTTAAGGATCTCTTAGTCGATAATATAGATGGGCATGTTATTTACTTTTGTGATGAGGCGGCTAGAATTGCTAAACCTGTTAGAAATGAATGAGATATGTTAGACAAGAACAAGCCCGTAGTCGGCATGCCTGTTATTTCTGTGAAGATTGGAGATCATTGCTATCATGGTTTGTGTGATATGGGTGCTAGTGTGAGTGCTATTCCATTTTCTTTATATCAAGAAGTAATGCATGAAATTGCACCTGTTGAGATTGAAGATATTGATGTTACTATTAAGCTTGCGAATAGAGATACTATTACACCACTTGGGATTGTTAGAGATGTTGAAGTCTTGTGTGGAAAAATCAAATACCCTACTGATTTCTTAGTACTTGGTTCACAACAAGATAATTTTTGTCCCATTATATTTGGTAGACCTTTCTTGAATACCGTTAATGCTGAAATTGATTGTGTTAAATAAAAGGTTCGAGTTAAGTTTGGTGATATATCTCATGAGTTTAATTTCTCCAAGTTTCGTAGACAACCTCATGATAAATAATTGCTTAGTAAAGATGAAATTATTGGTCTTGCTTCTATTGCCGTACCTCCTACTGATCCGTTAGAACAATATTTGCTAGATCACGAAAACGATATGCATATGAATGAAAGAAATGAAATAGATAAGATGTTCTTTGATCAACCACCTATCCTTAAACATAATTTTCCTGTTGAAACTCTTGGAGGCCCTCCTCCACCTAAGGGTGATCCTATATTTGAGTTGAAGCAATTGCCTGATACATTGAAATATGCTTATCTTGATGAAAAGAAGATATATCCTGTTATTATTAGTGCTAACCTTTCAGCGCATGAAGAAAAGAGATTACTAAAAACTCCGAGGAAGCACCGCGATGCTATTGGATATACTCTTGATGATCTTAAGGGCATTAGTCCCACTCTATGTCAGCACAAAATTAATATGGAGCCTGATGCTAAACCAGTTGTCGACCACCAACGACGATTAAATCCTAAGATGAAAGAGGTAGTAAGAACTGAAATATTAAAGCTTCTGGAAGCAGGTATAATTTATCCCATAGCTGATAGTAGATGGGTAACTCCCGTTCATTGTGTCCCTAAGAAAGGAGGTATTACCGTTGTTCCTAATGATAAAAATGAACTCATTCCACAAAGAATTGTAACTGGTTATAGGATGGTAATTGATTTTAGGAAATTAAACAAAGCTACTAGAAAAGATCATTACCCCTTACCTTTTATTGATCAAATGTTAGAAAGACTGTCTAAGCATACACACTTTTGCTTCCTAGATGGTTATTCTGATTTTTCTCAAATACCTGTATCACAACCCGATAAAGAGAAAACCACCTTTACTTGTCCTTTTGGAACTTATGCTTATAGACGTATGCCTTTTGGTTTATGCAATGCACCTGCTACCTTTCAAAGATGTATGACTGCTATATTCTCTGACTTTTGTGAAAATATTGTTGAGGTATTCATGGATGATTTCTCCGTTTACGGAACTTCTTTTGATGATTGCTTAAGCAACCTTGATCGAGTTTTGCAGAGATGTGAAGAAACTAATCTTGTCTTGAATTGGGAGAAGTGCACTTTATGGTGAATGAAGGCATTGTCTTGGGGCATAAAATTTCTGAAAGAGTATTGAAGTTGATAAAGCTAAGGTTGATGCTATTGAGAAAATGCCATGTCCTAAAGATATTAAAGGTATAAGAAGTTTCCTAGGTCATGCTGGTTTCTATAGGAGATTTATTAAAGACTTCTCTAAAATTTCTAGGCCTCTTACAGTCTTACCAATCTTTTGTAAAAAGATGTTCCATTTGTTTTTGATGATGATTTTCTAGAAGCCTTTGAAACACTTAAGAAAGCCTTAACCACTGCACCTATTGTCCAACCACCTGATTGGAACTTGCCTTTTGAAATTATGTGTGATGCTAGTGACTATGCTGTTGGTGTTGTTCTAGGACAGAGAGTTGATAAGAAATTAAATGTTATCCATTATGCTAGTAAAACTCTAGACATTGCCCAAAGAAATTATGCTACTACTGAAAAATAATTTCTAGCAGTTGTGTTTGCATGTGATAAATTCATGTCTTACATAGTTGATTCTAAAGTAACTATTCACACCGATCATCCTGCTATTAAATATCTTATGGAAAAGAAAGATGCTAAACCTAGACTCATAGGTGGGTTTTATTGCTACAAGAATTTGACTTGCATATTACTGATAGGAAGGGAGCTGAGAATCCCGTAGCAGATAATTTGTCTAGAATGGAAAATGTTCTTGATGACCCACTACCTATTAATGATGATTTTCCTGATGAACAATTAGCTGTCATAAATGCTTCTCGTAATACTCCTTGGTATGCAAACTATGCTAATTACATTGTTGCTAAATACATACCACCTAGTTCCACATACCAACAAAAGAAAAAATTCTTCTTTGATTTAAGACATTACTTCTGGGATGACCCACATCTTTATAAAGAAGGAGTAGATGGTATTATTAGACGTTGTGTACCTGAACATGAACAGGAACAAATCCTACGGAAGTGTCATTCCGAAGCTTACGGAGGACACCATGCGGGAGACAGAACTGCACACAAGGTATTACAATCTGGTTTTTATTGGCCTACTCTTTTCAAGGATGCTCGTAAGTTTGTCTTATCGTGTGATGAATGTCAAAGAATTGGTAATGTTGGTAGACGTGAGGAAATGCCTAAGAATTATTCACTTGCTATTGAACCATTTGATGTTTGGGGATTTGATTATATGGGACCTTTTCCTAACTCCAATGGGTATACACATATTTTAGTTGCTGTTGATTACGTTACTAAGTGGGTAGAAGCTATTCCAACTAGTAGTGCTGATCATAACACTTATATTAAAATGCTTAAAGAAGTTATTTTCCCAAGGTTCGGAGTCCCTAGATATTTAATGACTGATGGTGGTTCACATTTTATTCATGGTGCATTCCGTAAATTGCTTGCTAAATATGATGTCAACCATAGAATTGCATCTCCCTATCACCCTCAAACTAGTGGTCAAGTTGAATTGAGCAATAGAGAAATAAAATTAATTTTGCAAAAACCCGTCAATAGATCTAGAAAGAATTGGTCTAAGAAACTTGACGATGCATTATGGGCTTATAGAACTGCTTATAAAAATCCTATGGGTATGTCTCCTTATAAAATGGTTTATGGAAAAGCATGTCATTTACCTCTTGAGTTAGAACATAAAGCATATTGGGCAATTAAAGAACTAAATTATGATTTTAAACTTGCCGGTGAAAAGAGGTTATTTGATATTAGCTCATTAGATGAATGGAGAACCCAAGCTTATGAAAATGCCAAATTGTTTAAAGAAAAAGTTAAAAGGTGGAATGATAGAAGAATTCAAAAACGGGAATTTAAAGTAGGTGAGCAGGTTCTATTGTACAATTCTCGTTTGATATTCTTTGCAGGAAAACTTCTCTCTAAATGGGAAGGACCGTATATCATCGAAGAAGTTTATCGCTCCGGAGCCATCAAAATAAACAACTCCGAAGGCACTAATCCGAGAGTGGTGAATGGGCAAAGAATCAAGCACTATATTTCAGGTACTCCCATTAATGTTGAAACTAATATTATTGAAACAATTACACCGGAGGAATACATAAGAGAGACCTTCCGGAACACTCCAGAACCCTGAAAAGAAAGAGGTATGTGATACGGTAAGTAAACCGACTCCAAAAATTCCATAAAAATATTTTCTATCAGTTTTGGAATATTAGAAAAAAATACAAAAATAAGAAACAGCCGAGGGGACCCACCTGGTGCCCACGAGGCACCAGGGCGCTCCAACCCCCAGGCGCGCCCTAGTGGCTCGTGGGCCCCTCGTGAGCCTTCCCGACTCTGTTTTCTTCTGGATTACTTGTTTTGCAAGATAAAAATTCTTTATATATACTCCAGGATGTTTTGACCACCATATCGCAGAAATCTCCTCTGTTCTTCTTTCGTGCTATTTTTCTGACAGATTCGAAAGTATGTCGTCCCAAGACTCAGATGGAGAGAGCTTCGTATCACATTATGTTACAAATCCAAGGATCTATGGGGATATGGATCCCTATGGATGGTCCGCGGAGGAGGAGCGAGATGTCAACATGAAGGGAACGGAAGACGTGAGCTCGGATGAAGACGATGCTCCTCTACCTCAACCCGGAGATATGCATGTGGAGTTCAAGAAGTCGAGCCTCCCAAACACAGTAAACAAATCTAAGATCCAATTTATCCCTTTCCGTCTTCTACAGGAAAACAAGAATGCACTATGTGAGAAGATAATGGAGCTTGAGCAAGAAATTAGCAAGTTGAAGGAAGAAAACTATGTTCTGAAGCGGACACTGAAGGACAAGCCCATCACTTCATCACCACCACCATCACCGAAGAAGGAGACTTGAGCACATGGGTATGGGCACTCCCCTTGGCTTGTGCCAAGCTTGGGGGAGGTGCCCCGGTATCGTATCACCATCACTTTCATTATCTTTACCTATTTTAGTTCGATCCTTAGTTATTTCGTGATCTAGTTGAATAAAAGTTTAGTATGATCTATTTTCGAGTGTTAGCTTCGTGATCTATCTATCTATGTAATCAAGTTTAGAGTTATATAATAAAGAGTAGTTTGAGTTTTTGCTTCTTTACTTTCATGTTCCAATTCTAGCAATGAAAATAATGAAAAAGATCATATGCTAATCCTATGGAAAGTAATGACATTACATAAAGAAAAGTATAAGTGGTAAAATTTATTGGAAGTTAACAAACATAGCATTAGTCAATGATGCAATTCATGAAAAAGTTAATAAGGGAAGAGAAGATTCACATGCAAATATACTATCTTGGACATCTTTTATGATTGTGAGCCCCCATTAAGTATTTTATGTCAAATTGTTGACGTTGGACAAGGAAGACAATGTAATGAATTATGTTTGTTCATATTCACATAGAAGTTATATTGTTATGGATCCTCCAACATGTGGTGCTTGCCCAATATCTTTGCTTGCCAAAAATTCGCACCAAGTAGAGATACTACTTGTGCATCCAAAATCCTTAAACCTAGTTTCATGTCATGAGAGTCCACTATATCTACCTATGGATTGAATAAGATCCTTCAAGTAAGTTGTCATTGGTGCAAAAAGCAATAAAAATTGCCTCTAAATATGCCTGAACTTTTATTGTAAGGGAAATAAGCTTTGTACGAACTTGTGATGGTAAAGAAATAAAAGCGACAGACTGCATAATAAAGGTTGCTATCACAAGGGGCAATATAAAGTGACGTTCTTTTGCATTAAGAGCTCTTGCATCCAACAACAAAAAGCGCATGACAACCTCTGCTTCCCTCTGCGAAGGGCCTATCCTTTACTTTTATGTATTTACTTTTTATGCAAGAGTCAATAGTGTTCTCCTCTACTTCCTTTTTATTTATTTTTCTTTTGTAAGCATCATGTGGTGGGGAAAGATCTAGGCATATATATCCAGTTGGATATGAGTGATCATGAGTTATTATTGTTGACATCACCCTTGAGGTGAATAAGTTGGGAGGCGAACTCACAAGCCCCTATCTTTCTATGTGTCTGGCTGAAACTTTTTGCTCCATATATATGTCGTGAGTGTTAGCAATCATAGAAGACTAAATAATGGTTGAGTATGTGGACTTGCTAAATAGCTCTTACATGAGACCCTTCTTGAAAATATGATGAATTGCAATTGCATTGTTGACTGAGAACATAGTTTGTTAGTTTTCAAGAAAGTTTATGCCTTATACTCCATTGTTGTGATGAACTGTTACTTGCTCATGAGAAGCTTGTGATAATAAATATTGCTGTTATAATAATGATCATGATGCTACTATGACCGTATTTTCTTTTTATCGACACCTCTCTCTCTCTAAACATGTGGACATGATTATCGATATCGGCTTTCGCTTGAGGACAAGCGAGGTCTAAGCTTGGGGGAGTTGATACGTCCATTTTGCATCATGTTTTGCTACTGTTATTTATAGTGTTTTTAATCAATAGAACACTTTGTGGAGCAATTCTAATGCCTTTTCTCTCTTAATATGCAAGATTTACACAAGGAGGGAGATTGCCGGCAGCTGGAATTCTGGACCTGAAAAAGCTATGTCAGAGATACCTATTCTGCACATATCCAAATGAGCTGAAATTTTACGAAGATTTATTTTGGAATAAATAAAAAATACTGGAAGCAAGAAGTACAAGAGGGGGCCACCCAGGTGCCCACGAGGCACCAGGGCATGCCACCCCCCCAGGCGCGCCCTGGTACCTCGTGGGGCCCCTGGCCAGCCTCTGGCCCCCATTTTCTGGTATATAAGTCCATTTGCCCTAGAAAAAAGATAGAGAAGACTTTCGGGGTGGTGTGCCGCCGTCTCGAGGCGGAACTTGGGCAGGAGCACTTTTGCTCTCCGGAGCAGAGATTCTGCCGGGGTTACTTCCCTCCGGGAGGGGGAAATCGTCGCCATCGACATCACCAACGATCCTCTCATCGTGGGAGGACTAATCTTCATCAACATCTTCACCAGCACCATCTCATCTCAAACCCTAGTTCATCTCTTGTATTCAATCTTTGTCTCAAAACCTCAGATTGGTACCTGTGGGTTGCTAGTAGTGTTTATTACCCCTTGTAGTTGATGCTAGTTGGTTTATTTGGTGGAAGATTATATGTTCAGATCTATTATGCTATTCAACACCTCTCTGATCTTGGACATGAATATGATTTGTGAGTAGTTACTTTTGTTCTTGAGGACATGGGAGAAGTCTTGTCATGAGTAATCATGTGAATTTGGTATTCGTTCGATATTTTGATGATATGTATGTTGTTGATTCCCTTAGTGGTGTCGTGTGAACGTCGACTACATGACACTTCATCATCTTTGGGCCTAAGGGAATACATTGTGGAGTAGTAATTAGATGATGGGTTGCTAGAGTGACAGAAGCTTAAACCCTAGTTTATGGGCTATTCCATAAGGGGCTGATTTGGATCCATATGTTTAATGCTATGGTTAGAGAAATCTTAATTCTTCTTTCGTAGTTGCGGATGCTTGCGAGAGGGGGTAATCATAAGTGGGAGGTTTTTTCAAGTAAGAACAGCACCCAAGCACCGGTCCACCCACATATCAAATTATCAAAGTAGCGAACGCGAATCAAACAAACATGATGAAAGTGACTAGATGAAATCCCATGTGTCCTCGATAACGCTTTACTTACTATAAGAGATCGTTCCGGCTTGTCCTTTGCTATAAAAAGGATTGGGCCACCTTGCTGCACTCATTGTTACTATTGCTACTTGTCACTTGTTACAAATTATCTTGCTATCAAACTACTCGTTACCGATAATTTCAGTGCTTGCAGAAAATACCTTGCTGAAAACCGCTTGTCATTTCCTTCTGCTCCTCGTTGGGTTCGACACTCTTACTTATCGAAAGGACTACGATTGATCCCCTATACTTGTGGGTCATCACTAACCGGTGTGGCTGGAGGACGTCGTTGCCAGCTACAACTCCAACCCATAGGAGTAACACTTGCTGGAACAACTGGCGGTTCACCCTTATCCCAAGGGGAGATTCACATTATAGAGCAGTCTCCTCCATTTTCGCTATCGCATATGGCTCGGTGGATCTATGACTCTTAAGCACCTGATTATGGCGGCGTTCCCATGGCAGTCCAATGGTCGAACATTCCGGATTTCCCATGATGCATCGCCAAATTCGTCGCATGTTCGCATGGCCAAAGGTGAAATAACATGTACAATAATGCATGCATTGCTTCCAGATTTTCCAACAGGTCAAGCCAGTTCGCTCGACGTCTTTTGGACTGCTCGAACTGTTGCCTATGCCCAAGGAATCCTCACACTTGATCACCATGGATTTCATCGATGGGTTGCCGCAGCCGGACCACTTCAATTGCTTGTTGGTCCATTGGCGCATCCTTACACTGCGTCCAAGGTGGCTCCATTGTACATGATCCACATTTACAAGCTTCACAGTTGCCCTGACACCATTTTCTCTGACCATGATCCGGTCTTCACCAGCCACTGATACGTCTCCAACGTATCTATAATTTTTTATTGTTAACTGCTATTATATTATCACTTTTGTATGCTTTTTATATCATTTTATATTATTTTTCTGGACTAACTTATTAATTTAGTGCCCAGTGCCAATTCCTATTTTTTGCATGTTTTTGGGTTCGCAGAAAGACCATAAATAGGAAGGTCCAAACACGATGAAATTTTACGATGATTTTTTGGAAAATAAGAGACCCTAGAAGCTTCGGGAGAAGTACAAAAGATGGACGTGGGGCCCACAAGACTAGGGGGAGTGGCCTACCCCTTTGGTCGCGCCTGGCAGGCTTGTGAGGCCCCTGCTGCTCCGTTTGACCTAATTCCTGGTCTATAAATTCCCAATATTCCCAAAACCCTTAGAGAAACAGATGAAACAATTTTATCGCCGCCGCAAGCCTATGTTCCGAAGTGATCCTATCTAGAGCCCTGTTCTGGAGCTCTGCCGGAGGGGGAAACCATTGGGGTGACCATCTTCATCAATCTTGCTACCTCCATAATGATGTGTTAGTAGTTCCTTTAGGACCTACTGGTACATAGCAGTAGCTAGATGGCTTCTCCGCTCTCTCCTTTGGATCTTCAATACAATGATCTCCTCTGAGATCAATCCGATGTAACTCTGTGGTGTGTTTGTTGGGGTTCGATGATTTGTGAATTTGTGATTAGATTGTTCATTGAATATAATTGAATTTTTTGAAGTTTCTTTGTTGTATGATTGAGTAGCTATGTATGCTTTCTGAGTTATTTGTCTTCTCTGGCCAAGATAGATGGGCAATTCTTTAGAGGGAGTGGTGCATAGTAGGGGCTTCAACCTCATGCTGATCTATATCCCAGTGACAGAATGGGGAGAAGAAGGCACGTGATGTGTTGTTGCTACTAAGGATAAAACGATGGGGATTGATCTTATTTCTAGGTTTCTTTCTGTCTACATCATGTCATCTTGCTTATTGCGTTACTCTGTTTCTTGCAAACTTAATACTTTGAGATGCATGCTGGATAGAGGTCTTGGGGTGGAGTAATAGTAGTAGATGCAATTGGATTACAGTCTACTTGTCACGGACGTCATGCCTTGTGACGCCCCCGACTCGACCATGCACTAATCATACACGCAAATGTGCACGATCAAGCCCAGGGACTCACGGGAAGATATCACAACACAACTCTAGACACAAAATAAAATAATACAAGCTTTATATTACAGGCCAGGGGCCTCGAGGGCTCGAATACATAAGCTCGAGTTACACAAGAGTCAGTGGAAGCAACAATGTCTGAGTACATACATAATTAGACAAGGCTGCCTTAAGAAGGCTGAGCAAAACAACGACACTAGATCGAAAAGGCGCAGGCCTCCTGCCTGGGAGCCTCCGAACTACTCCTGGCTGCCGGGCTCCACGTGGTAGCAGGCATCGTCGAGGTAGTAGTAGTCGTCGACGGGGTCAGCTGGCTCCGTCGATCCGTCATCTGGTCGCAGCAAACGGGTATGGAGAAAAAGAGGTAGCAAAGCAACCGTGAGTACTCATCCAAAGTACTCGCAAGACTTACATCAGAACTATGCTAAGTATGCATCAGTATCAAATGAAGGGGCTGTATCTGTGGACTGAACTGCAGAAATGCCAGAATAGAGGGGAAGGCCTAGCCTATCGAAGACTAGCATCTTCAGCGTCTTGCAGCATTAGAAGAGTGCAGATTAGTAGCATTTAATAAAGCAACAAGCATGTAGTAGCAAAGCCCAGAGATCCTTCCTCGACTCCCTGCGAGAAAGCGATCCCGGAGCTTACATATTAATTAACATATATCCAGTTCAAGTTGTAGTAGATCGGGATACAACACTGAGCGTCCTGTTACCGTGGACACGGCTATTCGAATAGATAACTTCCCGGTAAGGGTGCACTACTGTTACCCAACACGCTCGATTAACTCTGGCCGGACACACTTTTCCGGGTAATGCCCGGCCTCGGCTGATCGACATGACGTAGTCCTACCTAGGCTCAGCAGAGAGGTCCCCGCCGGTCTACATCCTAAGCGCTTAGGGGTCTTGGGCCCATCGCCCTTTGCACTCCGGGTCGTTGTGTGCAGGGGGATACTAGCACCACCTCTGCCTGGATGGCGCGATCCGGCCCGGCCACAAGGCTGAACTGGACGTCTGACAGAGCTTTCGGCTGATACATACGGCGCCGAGGGCCCCATAAACCATTATCCCGTGTGGTGGTAGTGCGTATAGGCTAGTGGCCAACTCAGATCAAATACCCAAATCCGTTAGTGTGTTGGGAGCTCGCGGTGACGATCAGTGCTCCTATCGCCCCGTCTCAAGGACTTGCAACAAGGGTCAGGCCCATTCCTCTCTAGGGCGGTCTCTGCCTTCCCGGCCGCGCCTCGTAATTATCTCGCGGGTACCCTCCAGGTCAACCCGACTCTCAAGAGACTGTCGGGAACTCAGGTCCACCTCTACCGGAGTGGTACCGCCTGTCCCTTCAGTCCCGCATTAACAATAAAAGGGGGCAACAGTGGAAGGTAACCGTGTGTCCGTAACATCAAGGGGTAAATCTGAGGAATCACCCTCGATGGATTCCCACTCGATGTATCCGTCAAGGTGAACTCGGAGGAATCACCCTCGATGGTTCACACTTGAGGGGTTGCACGACAGAAGCATCATCGGAGATGGTGGAAGAGGAATCACCCTCGGTAACCCACAACCGACTAGCTATGCTACAGAGCTATCATCAAGAGTGAGGTAGGAGGTATCACCCTCGGCACTCGATAGTAGCTCTGTAGAGTCGTAGAACTAAGGGGTGTGCGGTGCGGTGTTCGGTCTCTGCACATCGATCCCGTTGATCGAAGCATCCGGTAGCAAAGCAGGGCAACACGGACAAGGGTGTGGGGCCACTGATGGATCACTAACCAGTCTATACTAAGTATTTAGGACATCAGGTAAGGTATCAATAGCAGTTACAAAATCAGGCTATGCATCAGAATAGGAGCAATCAAATACGGTAGCAAATTCTAATGCAAGCACGGGGGAGAGGGAATGGGTGATATAGGAATGATCAATGGGGTTTGCTTGCCTGGAAGCTCTGCAGTAAAAGAGGGGTCTTCGGTGGAGTAGCAGTCCTCGGGGGCAACGTCGGTCTCGGGGTCTACCGGAGAGAAGAGGGGGAAGAAACAGTAAATATAAAGCACACAGATGCATGACATGGCAATATGCGGTGCTAGGGGTGACCTAATGCAGTGCTACTCGTTACAGACGGAGCGGGAAAATATCTGGGAATATTTTCCCGGCTCTAGGCAATTATCGGACAGGCGATCCGGAGGGGAAGGTTCCATGTTTGCAGTGCTGGAGGCATGTGATAGGTATGTGGATGGCATATTCGGATTCGTCTCGTTTTTCTGATCAACTTTCATGTAGAAAACTTTTTCATCCGAGTTACGGTTTATTTTCTATGATTTTTCAAAGTTTTAAATGATTTTCCGGATTTTCTGAATTATTATTAATTTCGAAATAAATTAGTAAAATGCTATGGGTACACAGAAGTGTACCCAGCATTGTGCCTGAGGGGCTAACAGGTGGGGCCAGTCAACTGCTGACTCAGCAGTTGACTGGTCAAAGGGTTGACTTGGGGTCCACCTGTCAGTGAGTAATTAGGCTAATTACTAATTAATTAATTAACTAATTAATTATTTTACTAATTTTTTTATTTTTATTTTATCTTTTTTTTATCTAATTAGAGGGGGGTTAGTGTAAAGTGGGGGATTAGCCTCTAACCTAAACAGGGCCTGGCCCATGTGGCAGTGGCCCAGGCCGGCCTCTGTGTGGCTGTGCGCTCCCGCATGAGCTCACACACGAGGGCGCCGGCGGCCACAGCGCTGGCCAGGAGGGCGCAGCAGCGAGCGGCAGAGGCTGGGCGCGAGCATGGGCGGCAGCGGGCAGACGAGTGCGAGCAGCGGCGCAGTAGCAGACAGCAGGCAGCAGCGGCAAGGGACGAGCGGCGGCAGGTTGCAGCAGCAGTACGCACACACGCATACGCAGAGCTTCGGGGCGGCCATGACGAGCTCAGGGCAGCGGCTACAACGACGAATCGAGGCGGGAAGAAGGGGGATTCGGGGGAGGTGCTCACCCCAGTTCTCGTGGACGAGGTTAGGAGGTCAGGGGAGGCCCGGAGCAGCGGCAACGACGACGAGGTGGTGGCGGCCATGCGGAGAAGATGAAGATGGCGACGGCTACGCAGCGCCTCGGCTTGAACCGATGCCCGGAACGGATGAAGGCGACCTTGGCGGACCTCCTGGACGTGCTCCTGAGCGACGACGACGATGGTGGCCGCGGCAACAAGGGTGAGGCAGTGGTGACCGTAGAGCTTTCGAGCTCGAAATCGAGCAGATGAGGAGGGGGCGAAGGGGGGTCGAGGGGGGGCTGGACGAGATGGGGCTAGGGTTTCGGTCAACGTAGTTATAAGTCCAGGGGGCGACGTGAAGGGCATCCACGGGCATGGCGCCCTGGATGGCTGCCACGCCATGGCCTCTGCCTCCTCTGTACGTGAGGTAGGAGAAAGGCCAGGGTGGGTTGGGCCAGATGCACTGTGGCACACTTAAGCCCAGATGCACAGTAATTCTTAGCCATTTTCTTTTTCTTTTCCTGTTTCAAATTTTGTTCACTGTTTTGCATTACTTTTAGCTACTAAATGATTTTAGTAAAATGTGCCACTTGCCACATTAATTACCTTGCATTATCCTGCACTACCACAAAAATTTTGGGGAAATTTTGAATTGATTTGGATTTTATTTAAATAGAAAAGGTTTAATTTGGGGCTGTTTGGCTACTGTTCTAGATATTAGGGTCAATTTGGGAATTCAAATAATGTTGGTTTTATTTTTATAATTTCTTTGGGATTTTTTGCAATACTATGAACTATTTTGTTTGCAAGTTTGGAATTTTTCTAATTTCACTTGTTATTTGAATTTTGAATTTGAGTTGAATTATTTCTTAATTGCATTTCTTAGGACATAATGATGATGACTTGGCATCATCAGTGTGAGGTCACTGTAGCATGACGCTGGGGGTGTTACATGCCTATACGAGATTATGCCATGAATGATCATAGTTACGAATGCTGCTTATTTGTCAATTGCCCAACAATAATTTGTTTACCATGCCACTGCCTGCTTTCGAGAGAGAAGTCGCTAGTGAACCTATGGCCTCGGGATCCATTCTCTATTATTATTTGCGTTGCTCTATTTCTCTCTTTACTATTTTGTCGTTTGCCATATCACTATCTATCACTATTTGCTTTTATCCTTGTAACTAGCAAGACGAGGGGATTGACAACCCCCTTGTCAAGTTGGGTGCAAGCATTTATTTTGTTTGTGTGCAGGTGTTGTTTATCTTGCTAGCTTGTAGACTCCTACTGGTTCGATTAAGCCTTGGTTCTTAACTGAGGGAAATACTTTCTGCTGCTGTGCTACATCACCCTTCCTCTTCGGGGAAATCCAACAACTACTGTGGGAGTAGCAGCTACTTATGGCAAGAGTTGTTCGAATACACCGACACTAAATTGCACATGAGTACGACCACCCACCCACAAACTTACGACTAGACAAAGTGCGTCAATCAATTCTTGGAGACGCATCTTCGCTGTTTCGCCCATGCCTGCCCTAAACGCTAGAGCTTCTGGATCCCACTGGCACAATTCCTCCCACCACTCTACGGTCGGCATGACACCATTCAAAGCCATGTATGGGCACGAGCCAAGACATTTGGGGATCAGAGGGACTACTTCATGCTCCGTCTCGACGTTGCATTCCTGGCTTGAAGAGCATGCGGTGACAAAGACCTACTTTTGCAACACTTGGACCATGCTCGCAAATACAGGAAACCGCAGTCCGGCAAGAAGTGTACCTTCATTCAGTTCAAAGTCGGCGACAAAGTCTTTTTCAAACGGCAACCTTACATCCAAATGTCGGGTGCCCCTTGCGCCGTCCACAAGTTGTCCTTCAAGGACTTTAACCACTTTCCTGTCACAGTGAAGATCAATGATGTCACCTACAAGCTACAACTTCCTCCGCATGCTATGGTGCACCCTGTATTCCATGTGTTATAGCTCCGATGCGCACTTCTCCTATGTACAATCATCTCTCAGGACCTCCCATTTGCAATGATATGCTTGCAGTGCTTGTGGTCATCCTGCAAACAAGATGATGCAGGAAGAAGGGACCCATGATCGAGCAAGTCAAGGTGTGGTGGACTAATGATGCTACACTCAGGACAACTTGGGAGGACAAATCAGCCCTCCAGGTGTGCTACCCCCGCTATGAAGGCTTGTGGACAAGCCTCGACTCAAGGAGTGATGTCGGCACCCCTGACAGGGCCCCACATGTTGCTGACCTCAGAGCATCTACAACCAGACCCCTCATACCCTCCCTATACATCCGGGCGGATGGCCTAGTTGTTGCCCCGTCACCTTTTTGCGACCCAACCAGACCCCTCAAACTGGCCCTATACGTCCGGGCTGTCCGGCACACCCATACCCAAACCATATGTGGGGTGGATATGGGAACACCCAGATGCGTTCGCCATGTCGAACTGATGACAGGGGACCGCGTCAAATCTCTTCAAGACGTCCCCAACCTAGCATGACATGCCCTCTTCCTCTCCTCTTTTCTGCCTTGTCTGCATAGCCGCCACCCCTAGCTCTGTCGTCGTCACCAACCCACATCGCTGCCACCGAAGGCCCCAACCCACAACCTCACTGATCGTGCCAGACAAGGTCGCCGCTACTAGACGTGTAACTCCTCTGGACATACACCTCGCACTCTATGTGTTTGATGAAATGTCTAAGCAATTTTTTTTCTTTTGCTCATTTGTAGGTCAACGATGGATTCGTCGTTGAATGATGAGTTCATATACAAAGAGTTCATCGATTTGTCGGATTCGGATGACGAAGATGCTGAAATGATAATGATGATGAGCATCCAGGAAGAATTAGAGAAGCAAGAGGAGTATGTGCTAAACTTAAAGGGTTGGATAAAGGGCAGGAGATTTGTTCTCTGGGATAGGATTGCTGGTGCAAAGCTTCTCTACAAGGACTTCTTCAAACCGGACCCAACATACTATGAAGAATTTTTTCGATGTCGCTTCCGGATGAGCAGATATTTTTTCTTGTCCGTAGTGAATGCCGTGGAGGAGACTGATGACTACTTCAAGCCGAGGAAGGATTGTTGCCGGTAAATTTTCTTCTCTTCCCTACAAAAATGCACAACTTCTCTCAGGATGCTTGCTTATGGTAAGGCGGCATATGCCATTGATACTAAAATTGTTGGGAAACATAGTAAATTCGCCCTACAATCAACCAGGAACACTATGAAGATGCAATAACTGTTTAGATTGGATCGTTACCAACTCCGAGTTGCAGCGGAAGAAGACGATTTGGTGTAAATCATACTTGAAGTCCCTCGAACCGTTCACGAATGATCCCTCGAACGGAAGACCGAAAGCACGTCCTTTTCACAGTTTGCAAGCGTACGGTCTTCACGATCCGGCAGCGCTTCGCCGTCCAGAGCTAATCACCGCTGGAGAATTAGAGGGAGAAGATTAGAACCACACTGGGCTTCTAATTATGAGGATTAAAGAGGATCTAGATCTAGCTCTAATTGGATTAACTAGAACTAGAACTAGAGAACTAGAGGAGGCTCCAAAACTAGTGTGTTCAAAAGTGCCCAAAACCTCTAGTATATATAGGTTGGAGGAGAGGGGAGGGGGGCGCCACCACTTGGCCTTTTAAGGCCCGTTGACATTTAATTAAATATAAAAGCCTCCTAACTATTATCAGAGCCTTTTATTATTAATTTAACATCTTCGGAAACATTTTCCACATATATATTATTTATCGGTATTACCCGGTAAACCCTGAAACCCTCCCGGTGATCCCGAAACGCTTTCAGTTCCTCTCGAAACTATTTCGAATATTAATGAAAAAAATTCATAAATATTTCCTCGTTACTCCTGTCCTACTAACACTCAGCAGATCGTGATTACCTTAAGCTTGTGACCCTGTAGGTTCGGTAAAACATAGACATGAACAAAACCCCTTTTGTTCAATGACTGATAGCGGAACCATGGACATCCATATCGATCCCTATGAGTATACGAATGACATTCGAGTGAACCTTTGGTTATCATGTGATATTCCCTTTGCTTCACGATACTTTACAAACTCCGAGGTGAGATATATCGGTATCCTCTTGAGTCATACACATGCTCACTATACCAGTCTCCTCGTTATCGGTTTTGTTCTTCTTTCTCGTTGACATGTTCTGGCATCCCCGTGACCTAGTCACCTATGTCTAGCCAGACGATGATGGATGCCGTCACACCGAGAGGGCCCTAAGAATATCTCTCCATCGTCGGAGGAGCAAATCCCACTCTTGAGCTATCTAGTCCCTTGTCAAACTTTTCGATAAACCTGTAAGCTGTCGTTATGATCACTGTGTTACCGATGACGTTTGAGCAACCCCGAAGTTCATCGTTCAGTAAGAAGTGACTACGATACTCTCATGGTCTAAGGAACTTAATCACATGTTAACTCTCCGTGTTATAACAGTTGACTTCTGACGATTGTTTCTCAAAGTATAACAAACAAGTTTGGGTCGATTCAATATGATCGCTCTTCTAACGTCATATTCTCAAAGTTGTTTTAGGACTATCGTTACCCTTAACGATATCCTAAGATCCGAAAAACATGATCACCAACAACACTTGAGCTAGTTTTAGAGGCGAGACTAGGAACTAGGTTTTACCGTTTATCATTTCACACATGCATATGAGTTTTCCACCGAATCACATATTCCATGATCATAGCAGTTATAGCATAGAATATAAACTCTTAATTATAAACATGAAAATATAATAATACAATATTATTGCCTCTAGGTCATATTTCCAACAGAAATTTAGATGGGACAGACCACATGCCTGAAGACCATGGTGCAATTTGCACGCACCATGGTGAAAGTGTTTGGACCGGAGTACCCGAGAGATCCAACTGTGGAGGACACAAAAAAATATGTTGACAATTGGAGCATCAAGAGGTTTTCCAGGTATGCTCGGTTCAGTTAATTGCATGCATTGACAACGAAGGAACTGCCCGAAAGATTTGTGTGGGTAGTATCAAGGTCACGCCAAAGAGGCCACCATCATACTTGAAACTGTGGCATCGAAGGTCTTGTGGATTTGGCATGTTTTATTTCTACCACGCCTGGTTTTAACAATGACATCAATGTGCTCCAATGATCTCCTTTGTTCAAGAGACTTTGTGATGGGGCATGCAACTACATCGTCAACGGGCACAACTGCAACATATGTACTACCTTGCCGATGGTATCTATTCTCAATGGACGGCGTTTGTGAAGACTATATTCGATCCTCATAGTAGGAAACAATATCTCTTTGTACAAATACAAGAAGGTGTCAGGAAGGATGTGGAGAGGCATTCAGAGTGCTCTAAACTTGCTGGGTTATTGTTCGTGGAGCTGCAATGATGTGGGAACCAGAGACACTTTGGCAGCTGATGACATGTTGTGTGATCTTGCACAAAATGATTGTGGAGGATGAGGACGAAGGAGCAGCCCGCACACATGATTTTGAGAAGCCCGGAGTTCAGATCCGCCTCCCGGAGCAAGAGCCAGAGCATGTTGCCAGCTTTCTTGAGATGCATCGATGACTTCGAAATCAACGGGTGCGCATGCAACTTCTCAATGACCTTCTGGAGCATATGTGGATTCACCTGAAAATCAATGGACCATGTATTTTATGTTTCAATTATATACTGCGAACACATTTTATGTACGAATAATGTTTATCTTGTGTGTGGTATTCACTGTTTGTGTGTAATGATTAACGTGCACGTGTTTGCACGGATTCGAGATTTCAAAAGTGATGTAGTTAGGAATAGAAACATTTGAGGTGCCCGGATTTGCGTGGTCCTGTTGTGAATGCTCTTCAAGGCGACAACGGCACACCGAATCCGTTGCACACCGAATCCGTTGCAGCTGATAAAATCAAGTGCGCGTGGTGCTTTACAACTGCACACCACCATCTTAGTCTAAACACGAGTTTACGCTAGTGTCGCCGATTTCTGAAAAAAGCGCATAAGACCGAATCGTCCGCACACGAATATCGTGGGACCTGAATTCCGTTCCCAGTTAGCCAAACTACGCCAAGAGTAATAAAATGTGAAAAGTTAGATAGAAAAACCTTCTTTTCCTCCAGCAATCATTTTGCGAGCACTACCGAACCAAATCAGGATATTATACAGTAAAAAAAAGACGGGAACAGGCCAGAACGGCCACAGAATATGGCGCCGCCGGTAGTGGTGGGGGAGTAAACGCCAGCCGGGTTGCGAGCTTCCCGCACGCGGGCTCACGGGCGTGTCACTGCCGCGTGGGCCCAGCCGCAACCCTGTCATTGACTGCAGAAGGAGACATGACTACAAGTGGCACCCGTGCTCCATATATGCGCTCTGCCGGAGCACCAGAGCATTTCCTGTGCTCTGCTCCTCTGAGCGCGGGCTTTCTCTTTCTTCTCCTCCCAGCCGTGTCCGCGTCCTCTGCGGGAAACTTCTCGAAGCTTCCAGACATGAGGAGCGGTAGAGTCCGCCGAGGAGGTGGTGGTGGCGGAGAGGCCGCCGCCTTCCTCGCCGCGCTGCTGTGCGGCCTCTTGTTCTTGTTCGGCGCCGCCGACGCGCAGGGCATCCGGCGCCCCTCGGCCTATAAAACCTTACGAGGTAACCACTTCCCTGTTCCGTCTCGTGTATTTTGTTTTTTGGGGATGGGTGTGTGTGCTAGTTTAGCGGGCAGAAGCACGGCTGGAGGAAGGCTCCTCCCTCGCCGACGTTGGTCGGATGGTTCGCGGCAGCTCCTGACTTTTGTTGGAGGCGACCGACCTTCCGTGAGACTGTGCGAAAACAGAGCGCACGTCGCCCCCCCCCCCCCCCCCCCCCCCCCCCCCCTAAGATCCTACAGTCCCTTTCGCTTCCATGATTCACAAGGCAGGGGTGACCCTCCTCCTGGTTCTGAAAACAACAACATTCAGAAGGTTGATTGATAATCCCCGCGGGGTTAATTAGCTGTGTTTTAATAAATAAATAAAAGTACGTAAGGGGTGATTCTGAGCAAATATTCAAGAATTTGAATAACCGTGACTAATTGCTGTGTAGGTGATGCTCCCCTTGTTATCGCCCAAGGTGGATTTTCAGGGGTATTTCCTGATTCCAGCCAGGCCGCCTTTGCTTTCGCATTGCTTGCGAGTGCACCCGATACAAGCGTGTGGTGCGATGTGCAACTCACAAAGGATGGTGTTGGGATTTGCCTTCGGGATATAAATATGGCAAACTGCACCAATGCTGCAATAGCCTACCCTGCAAAAAAGAAGAAGTATGTCATCGATGGCGTGCCGAAAACTGGATACTTCTCTCTCGACTTCAACTATTCTGAGGTCCAAACGACTTATTGTGAGTACCACTTTCAGCTGTCTATTGAAGCATACTCGAATGCACCGATACGGATACGGGTATCGGTATCGGGCCAATACGGATACGTAAATTCATCATTTTGAAAAAGTGCCAATATGGATACGTTGTACTATTTTTTAAAATTTTTCAAAAAAAGGGTATAGAAGTTAGGAATAGCAGATTACCTTCATGTTTGCTCTCCTGAACATGCATCTACTAGCTTCTCCAGTTGACAATGTTGATTGTTGATGCCCTTGCCCTTTTCCAACTCCAAGTTCAAACACCAAAAGAAATGAATTAGCCTATTGTAATATGAATATGGAGCAGCAAATCAACAGTCAACTGTACATCACCTTAGAAAGTTTGCAGGATTGATCTGGGCACTAAGTTCCAACTTGCATGTTTCCATTTCCATCTAGCAAGTAGCAACAGCCAACCAAAATAAGTGAAACATGTGTAAAGCAGCCAAAAAAACAGTGCAACACAACCAGACATTTGAAGTTCAATATTACATACTGCATAGCATAGGTGGCAGTTTAGTATCAAGCAACATACATAGGTGTTCGAATAAGAACATATTACAGCACCACATTACAGATAAATAACTAAATAAGCTAGGCCTCGTCCTCGTCCTCCTCATCTAGATTCATTGCTTCATCATCCAAGTTGACAACACTAGCATCCACATCCCCAAAAGAAATGCCTTGCAACTCTGGTGCATTCAGAATGTCAACTGTGACCTTTTTACATGCATGGATTCCATGGTTCCCTGTCTTCTTTAGCAAATGAGCAGAAACTCTAGAGTAGCTACTTAAAGCTTCATGACCACAGTAGTTACATTTCCATTTAGTGTTGCCCCCCCCCCCCCCCCCCAGGTGATTTCTCTATGATTGTAACATGGCTCCACAATGGTGCCCTTAGATTTGTAGGTACAGTAGGAGGTTCAGCAGGAGGAGCCATCTGGAGGAGATGAGAAAATGAGATCTTCACAGATCAGAGGAGAAAGAAGAGGGGATGAGCTTGGCTGGGCAGGAGAAAAGGAGAAGAGAAGTGTACATACCTGCCTGCTGCGTGAGAGGAGGCGTTGGTGAGGAGGAGGAGGAGCTCGTCGCCGGCTAGCCGCCGCTGCCGCCGGCCCTGGGTGAGCAGCTGCTAGGTACGCAGCCACCAGCCGCCGCCTGGTGTGCGCTCGGGAGGGAGGAAAGAAAACTGGGAGGGAAAGGATGGGGGCGTTGGGGTACTAGGGTTGCTGTCTGCCTCTTAACTGGGCTGAGTGGGCTCTTAGATGGGCTGGGCCGTATCCAAAACGAATTGAGAAAGTATCCTTGAAGTATCTGAATTGTTTTAAATCATTTATTCACGGATACTCCTTGGATACGTATCGGGGGCGTATCGGTGGCGTATCGGTATCCGATACGGTATCCGATACCGATTCTCTGGTCGCCTGAAGTATCGGTGCATCCGAGGAAGCATACCATCTGTACATCTCAATTACGTAGCTCGAAAAACGTTCTTATATTATGGGACCGAGGGGGTACATGCTAGTAAACGTGGACGCTGGACCAATCTATCTATCTATAAACACACTATGCTCCCTAATTTTGAAGCTCTCTCATTCAATTGAGGTGTTCAATTTTGAATTTGGTTTACAAATTTTGGCTGGGTCAACGATTTTGAGAGATTATTTTTAATTGGGTTCATAGTTTTTATTCGATTGAGATGTTCAATTTCAGATCCGCTTCACAATTTAGACTGGGTCAATGATTTCGATTGAGATGTCCAATTTTGAATTGGTTCATAATTTTGACAAAGTCAATGATTTCTCAAATCAATAAGCAACAACCAGCCTATAAAAACACATGAGTCCCGCGCACCCTCTCATCACCTGGCAAAAAAAGAATCGTCAACATGCAACACTGTAGCACCAATATAGTACACGCAGTCGTCAGCGCAAGAAACTTTCCCACATACATATTGATTTATAAGCAGATAACACAGAATCGCACCTCTAGAAAAAGGCCCACCAAAACACCGCATTATGAATAAAGAAAACATACATTATCATATTCCTCACGCATCAAACCAAATAAAAAATTATGAAATCCCGACAACACAAATGGCGCAGCAAAGCGCGCAGAACCCTTCTAGTAAGAACTAAAGTTACTGGCATGCCTTTCCTCTCGCTCTTTCGTTGTTTTACACAGACATTATATGTTTTATATTAGTTCTCTGCTCTTCTTTTCTTCAGATTGCATGATTTTTCATCGCTCCAGTTTCTTTAAAAAGGTTTAACCTGATGATAAATTTGTAGCTATTCTTCTTACCTGATTATCCAATCTTTTGTGCAGTATCACAGGGATTTTATTCTCGCACCGACAGGTTTGATTCCATATATACTATCTTTTCTGTGACAGACTTGCAGTCCTATATCAAGCCGCCTTCCGTTTGGCTGAATGTTCAGGTTAAATTTACTGTTCTTGCAATTTTGCCGTTATCTGCTACTGTTGCTACTTCTTTGTCGAATCCCTTAAAATCTAACTTCTTCTTCATATGTGTAGCGTGACGTCTTCTACACGCAACATGGTTTGAACATGAGAAGATACATAGTTTCCATCCTAAAGAGTGTCTCTGTGAAGTATATTTCATCACCTGAGTTGGGTTTCCTCAAAAGCATATCTAAAAGAGTTCGCGGCAGAACAAAGCTTGTGTTTCGCTTTCCTGATAACTTTCTGTCTGATCCTTCTACAAACCAAACCTATAGCTCACTGTCCAAGAACCTAACGTTTATTAAGACAATTGCTTCTGGTATCATGGTCCCCAAGAGCTACATCTGGCCAGTGACGAATGATAACTATCTGCTGCCTCCAACATCCTTTGTCCGAGATGCCCACAGGGCAGGGCTAGAAATATATGCATCTGACTTCGCAAATGATAGGATTATTCCCTATAACTACAGTTATGATCCCTTGCAAGAATACCTATCATTTATAAGTGATGGCGGCTTCTCCGTGGATGGTGTGTTAACAGACTTCCCTATTACTGCATCTGAGGCTATTGGTAGGTTATTTAGTTTCACTTCTTTTTACACCGAGTACCTATGAAATCATTGACTACAGTGTTGTTTCGACTTTCCGCTTCATCATGTTTTTTTTCTTTAACCTTAACTAAGATCTTAACATATAGGGATAAAGGAATAACTCTGTAAATATACAATGGCAAACAGTGTTATACCTGTGCATTGGCTGGAGACAAATGTGATCATGTTTTTTCTTTCTTTATCATGTCATTTTATTTGTACATCTATAAATGATTAAAGGATGTTTCTAACTTATGGCTGGAGACAAGTTAATTTTATGCCTTTTTATCTTTGAGGTTGCTTGTGAATCATTCTCTTTTATCTTTTGAACTTGTGATCTCTTATTAAGCAAATGCACTAGATTACAATCATTCGCCTGTTGAACACATTTCTCTTTAACGCACTGCATCTCGTTAATCTTGCCTTCCCCTAAGCCATCCAACTTTAGACCTTTAGCCGATAAGCAGAAACATTGGACTTTGTACAAATGTAACATGCATCAAATAATCAAGAGAGAAGTGCATATTACACCCCTCAACTCTAGCCCTAGTCTAATATACACCCCCCAACTCCAATACCGTCTAGTTTACACCCCCCAACTCTCAAAACCGGCCGGAATTCAGCCCTCCCCTCCCCGTTGACCGGTTTTGACCCAGTTGACCGGTTTTTGACCAGTTGACTGGGCGAACAGTAAATTCAAAAAGAAAATAAAAAGATGAAAAAAAATTCAAATAATGTTATTTTTTTCACCGTGTGAACAGTAAATTCAAGAAAAAATGTTGACAAATAATAATAATTCAAAAAATAATGTCGATTTTTTTCACCGGGTGAACAGTAATTCAAATTTTTTTTCAAAAAGTTCCGATTTTTTTTTTGCATGGACGATGTTTGAGTGCGTGATGTCCGTGCAAATTTTCAGCTTGTTCGGACATCTAAGTAGCTCTCAGCAAAATAGACAAATGTGGGGTCTGTGAAACAGTTAACTGTTCGTGCACTGTTCGGGTCAATTTTTTTTTTCTTAAGAGCTACTCAGATGTCCAAACAAGCTGAAAATTGGGACGGACATCACGCACTCAAACATCGTCCATGCAAAAAAAAAATCGGATTTTTTTGAAAAATTTTAGTATTTTTTTGAAATTACTGTTCGCCCGGTGAAAAAAACAAGATTATTTTTTTGAATTTTTATTTTTACTTTTTAATTTACTGTTCACCCAGTCAAAGGGTCAAAACCG
Source organism: Elymus sibiricus (assembly GCA_039707655.1). Classification (NCBI taxonomy): domain Eukaryota; kingdom Viridiplantae; phylum Streptophyta; class Magnoliopsida; order Poales; family Poaceae; genus Elymus; species Elymus sibiricus. The sequence goes on along the minus strand of CM077676.1, from coordinate 200,127,852 downwards.
GTCAACGGGGAGGGGAGGGGAGGGTTGAATTCCGGCCGGTTTTGAGAGTTGGGGGGTGTAAACTAGACGGTATTGGAGTTGGGGGGTGTATATTAGACTAGGGCTAGAGTTGAGGGGTGTAATATGCACTTCTCTCAATAATCAAAGGGATGTTTAAGAAAATGCAGAACACTTATTGATTGTATATAAATATGTGAGCAATATAGTTTCTTCCCTTTGCTAATTCATTTGAATCTTCTTCTCTTCAGGCTGTTTTGCTCAGTTGAATGAAAGTAAGGCGGATCATGGTATGTATATCTAGGCATAAATCCTAGTACTGCTGCCAGCCATGATGCTTGGATGCCTACAAGTTCAACTCTGTTTAATTGTTGCAGTGTTTCTCTGCAGGGAAACCTTTAATTATTTCGCATAATGGTGCCAGTGGAGACTATCCGGATTGTACTGATCTTGCCTACCAGAATGCAATTAAGGATGGTGCGGACGTGATTGACTGTGCCCTTCAAGTGACAAAAGATGGCGTTCTTATTTGCATGAGTTCCATCAACCTGCTCGATACCACCAATGTTCAGATGACACCTTTCAGTACCCTTACATCTGTCATTCCTGAAATTAAGAGTACAGCAGGGATTTATACATTCAACCTTACTTGGAACGACATTAGCGATAGTTCTTTGAAACGTGAGTTCCTTCATCACAGCGTGGATATGCTTTTTTTTAACATTGTTTTCTGTGGAAGTTGATGGCTAACAACTGAGAAGTATGTGGATGGCATAAAACAAAGGATTAATTCTTGTAGTGTCCTCATACCTGCCCTTTTTCTGCAGCCAAGATATCTAGCCCATTGAGTAGCTACTATCTTGTAAGAAACCCGAGGTACACAAATGACGGGAAGTTTGTCAAGTTCTCAGAATTTCTGGAATATGGAAATGATAAGGATTTGTCTGGCATCATGATCATTGTGGAGGTGATACTTCCGCTTGAAGTAACTTCATCTTTAATACCTTAGGTTATGCTTACTACCTCTAATTTGACTTTCTTATATGCAAAAAAGAGAGCTCTAGTTTAAGGAACATAGTAATTTATTTATTTGTCTTTTCCTCAGTTGTACTTCCTCTGTTCCAAAATAAGTGTCGTGGTTTTAGTTCAAATTTGAACTAAAACTACAACAATTATTTTGGAACGGAGGGAGTATAATTTATTTAACTGATTTCATCACCATGTATTCTCTTATTGGCAAGGAATATGAGAATCATGAATGTGTTAGATGTGTATAGTCCCCTTTTCTGTATATCTCCATTGTATAAGGGGCTTTCTGCATTTTACCTCACATGTACTTATATTGGCCTTTGGCCCCCTGTGAATGTTAGTTGCTCATTTATCCAACATGGTATCAGATGCGAGGTTCCTCCTCCCGGCCCGGGCGATTCCGTGCGCGCTCCGTCGCCGCTGCTAGCAACTCCGGCCGCCCTTGCTCGGCGCCGTCGCCGGCCGCCCCCTGTCCGGCCGCGCCTCCCCAGCCCCGTCCCCGGCTCGGCCTCGGCCGGCCTCCTCCTCCCCTGTCCGGCCGCGCTGCCGGCCGCCCCTGCTCGGCGCCGTCCGGCCTCCTTGCGCGCCTCCCCAGCCCCGTCTCCGCCGCCCCTGCTCGGCGCCGTCCGGCCTCCTCGCGCGCCTCCCCAGCCCCGTCTCCGCCGTGCCCGGATCCGCCGACGACCGCCGCCCCTGCCAGGCTCGGCCCGGCCCGCAGCGGACCGCGCAAGCGGTACTACCGCTGGGCAGAGCGGTACTACCGCCCTGCGCAGAGCGGTACTACCGCCCGTTACTGCCGCTCTACTTCCGCTCGAAGGACAGGCATAGCAGAAGGCAAAAATAAGCGGAAGTGCCCACGGCACTAGAACCGCGGAAGTACCGCGCAAGCGGTACTACCGCTGAGCAGAGCGGTACTACCGTCCGGAACGGTACTACCGCTTAGAAGAGTTCGTCATGTCTTCGTCGGGCTATGTGGCTGTTCCTCGGTGCTCGGTGATCTTCGATGGCACCAACTATGCTGAGTTTGTGGGTTTCATGCGCATCCACATGCGTGGTCTTCTCCTGTGGAGCGTTCTCTCTGGCGAGGTTCCCTGTCCGCCTTGCCCTGTTGCTCCTGTGGCTCCTACCCCGCCGGTGCCGCCTGTTCTTGCTGCTGATGCTTCTCAGGCTGATCGGGATACAGCCAAGGCCCTTGACGATGCTGCGGTGGATGCTTATGATCAGCAGGTATCCGCCTACTCAGATGCTCTTTCTGTCTACCGAGATGATCTGTCTGCTTACACTCAGTGGTGCAATGATGATGCTCGAGCTGCTGCTGTTCTCACTGCGAGTGTCCTCCCTCAGTTTGCCTCGGAGTTCATGGGCCTCGGCAACGTGGCAGCGATGTGGTCTTATCTTTGTCAGCGTTATCAGCCCTCTGGTGATGCTCTCTACTTATCTGTGGTGCGTCAGGAGCACGCTCTTCAGCAGGGTGACTCTTCTGGCGCCAGCTTGACTCTCTTCGGACAGTTGTTTGTGGAACTTGCCGTTGCTGCCAGACTATGCGGTCCGACTTGGAGTTTCGGCGTGTCCATGAGTTCTTATCTCGCCTCCGTTCCGAGTTTGAGCCTCGACGTGCTCACTTGCTTGCTCGTGGTCGTGTTCCTATCTCGGAGGTGCTTGCTGAGCTTCGTGCTGAGGAGACCCGCCTTCGTTCTGCTGGGTTGCTTGCGGTTCCTTCTGTGTTGGCTGCTCGAGCTCCTGTGTCGTCTGCTCGTCTCATCGCTCCACCGCTCCTGCCCACACCTTCAGGGGGGTGGGTCGCCCTCCTTATGCTGAGAAGGGCCGGTCGCGCCGTGACACCTTCTGTGGCTACTGCTCTAGGCCAGGTCACCCAGAGTCTGATTGTCGCCAGAAACAGCGAGACCAGAGGCGCTCTTCTTCCAGTGGGACTCATGCACCTTCCTCGACTCCGTCACTCACTGATCAGGACATTGTGCGGCTCAAGCGCCTCCTGGCTTCCTCCGGCTCTTCATCGACGGGTTCTGCTGCCGCTGTGCCTGCTTCCACCCCTCCATCACCGCCGGCACCTACACAGTCAGGTACATCTTCGTGGGTTCTGGATTCTGGAGCTTCTTTTCATATGTCTTCTGATTCTTCAGCGTTGTCTTCTCTTCGACCTCTTGATTCTCCTATTAATGTTCTCACTGCCGATGGCACACCCCTTCCTGTTGCTAGTCGTGGCACTCTTTCTACTCCGTCTTTTTCTGTTCCTAGTGTTTCTCATGTTCCCCGTCTTACTATGAATCTCTTTTCCGCTGCCCAACTTACTGATTCTGGCTATCGTGTAATTCTTGATTCCGACTCTTGCTCTGTTCAGGATCTTCGCACCAAGGCTCTGGTTGGTGCTGGCCCTCGGCGCCGTGAGTCCGAGGGCCTTTGGGAGGTTGACTGGCTTCGTGTTCCTTCCGCTGCCACCACTTCTGCCAGTTCTCATGCTCTTGCTGCCTCCTCTTCTGCGTCCTTCCAGCAGTGGCATCATCGACTTGGTCACATCTGTGGCTCCCGCTTGTCGTCGTTGGTGCGTCAGGGTGTCTTAGGGTCTGTCTCTGGAGATGTTTCTTTACATTGTGATGGTTGTAGACTTGGAAAACAGACCCAGTTACCTTATCCTACTAGTGAGTCGGTATCTCAGCGTCCTTTTGACTTGGTTCATTCCGATGTATGGGGTCGTGCTCCCTTTGATTCGAAAGGTGGTCATCGCTACTATGTTCTGTTTATTGATGATTTCTCTCGCTACACTTGGCTCTACTTTATGAAATCTCGTAGTGAGGTTCTCTCTATATACAAACGATTCGCTGCCATGGTTCACACCCAGTTTTCCACGCCTATTCGTACTTTTCGTGCTGACTCCGCTGGAGAGTTTATCTCCCAGATGTTGCGTGGTTTTCTCGCGGAACAGGGTACTCTTGCCCAGTTCTCATGTCCTGGTGCCCATGCTCAGAATGGCGTTGCGGAACGTAAGCATCGTCATCTGCTTGAGACGGCTCGTGCGCTGATGATCGCCGCCTCTCTTCCACCCCATTTTTGGGCTGAGGCCATTTCCGCATCCACCCACCTCATCAACATTCAGCCATCGGCTGCCTTGAAGGGTGGTATTCCTATGGAGCGTCTCTCTGGTCGCTCTCCTGACTACTCCGCTCTTCGTATGTTTGGATGCGTGTGCTACGTTCTTCTTGCTCCGCGAGAACGAACCAAGTTGACTGCTCAGTCAGTTGAGTGTGTTTTCCTTGGCTACAGTGATGAGCACAAGGGCTATCGCTGTTGGGATCCTGTTGGTCGCCGACTGCGCATTTCACGTGATGTGACGTTTGATGAGTCTCGTTCTTACTATCCGCGTCCCTCCTCCTCGAGCTTTTCCGTGGAAGATATTTCCTTCCTTCTCCTTCCCGACACATCTCCCTCTGTGCCTCCTCTTCTTCCCTCTCCCCCGGTGAGTCTCCCTACACCACCGGTACCACCATCCCCGGTACCACCATCCCCGGTACCACCATCCCCTCCCTCCTCCTTCTCTCCCTCGTCATCTCCCTCCCCACCCTCCTCCCCAGTCTTTCGACCTCACTCCCCGTTTCCTCTCCACTACACTCGTCGTCCTCGTGCTGTGGATGATCCTACTGATGTGCCCTCTACTTCCAGTGCACCTCCTCTCACGCCTACACCGGTCCATAACCTCCGTGTTAGGCCTTGTCCCCCACCTGATCGCTATTCTCCTGACCGGTATGGTCTTTCTACCATTGCTGAGCCCACCACCTATCAGGCTGCCATGACTCAGCCTGAATGGCAGCTTGCGATGGCCGAGGAGCTTGCGGCGCTTGAGCGCAATGGCACGTGGGATCTGGTTTCTCCTCCTTCCGGTGTTCGTCCCATCACCTGCAAGTGGGTCTATAAGATTAAGACTCGCTCCGATGGTTCCCTTGAGCGCTACAAAGCTCGTCTTGTGGCTCGTGGCTTTCAGCAGGAGCAGGGACGTGATTATGATGAGACATTCGCTCCTGTGGCCCACATGACCACTGTCCGCACTCTCCTTGCTGTGGCTTCTGTTCGTCATTGGTCTGTATCTCAACTTGATGTCCAGAACGCTTTTCTCAATGGTGAGTTGCGTGAGGAGGTTTATATGCGTCCACCACCGGGATACTATGCTCCTGATGGTATGGTCTGCCGACTTCGCCGCTCCCTCTATGGTCTTAAACAGGCCCCTCGCGCCTGGTTCGAGCGGTTCGCCTCTGTGGTGACTGCCGCTGGCTTCTCGCCCAGTGATCATGATCCCGCGTTGTTTGTTCACACGTCTCCTCGTGGTCGGACTCTTCTCCTTCTGTATGTTGACGACATGATCATCACTGGTGACGACTCTGACTACATTGCCTTTGTTAAGGCTCGCCTTCGCGACCAGTTCCTCATGTCTGATCTTGGTCCACTTCGCTATTTTCTTGGGATTGAGGTGTCTTCGACCTCTGATGGCTTCTTCATCTCCCAGGAAAAATATATTCAGGATCTTCTTGCTCGTGCCGCTCTCGGTGATGAGCGCACTGTTGTGACTCCTATGGAGCTCAACGTTCAGCTTCGTGCTTCTGACGGTGACCCTCTTCCTAATCCCACTTGCTATCGCCACCTCGTTGGGAGCCTTGTCTATCTTCCTGTTACGCGTCCTGACATCTCCTATCCTGTCCACATTCTCAGTCAGTTTGTTTCAGCCCCCACCTCTGTCCACTATAGTCACCTCCTCCGTGTTCTACGATATCTTCGTGGCACGATCTCTCATCGCCTTTTCTTTCCCCGCTCCAGCTCTCTCGAGCTCCAGGCCTACTCTGATGCTACGTGGGCTAGTGATCCCTCTGATCGACGCTCGCTGTCTGCTTACTGTGTCCTTCTTGGTGGCTCTCTTATTGCCTGGAAGACAAAGAAACAGACTGCAGTTTCTCGCTCGAGTACAGAGGCTGAGTTGCGAGCGATGGCTATGCTGACGGCTGAGGTGATCTGGTTACGATGGTTACTTGAGGATTTTGGTGTGTCTGCTACTACATCGACTCCCTTACTGTCAGACAGTACCGGTGCTATCAGTATTGCGCGTGACCCGGTGAAGCATGAGCTCACCAAGCACATCGGTGTGGATGCCCACTTTGTGCGTGCTGCTGTGCAGGATCAGACTCTCGCTCTTCACTATGTGCCCTCTGAGTTACAGTTGGCGGACTTCTTCACGAAGGCACAGACTCGAGCGCAGCATGGCTTCTTTCTCTCCAAACTCAGTGTTGTTGATCCACCATGAGTTTGAGGGGGGGTGTTAGATGTGTATAGTCCCCTTTTCTGTATATCCCCATTGTATAAGGGGCTTTCTGCATTTTACCTCACATGTACTTATATTGGCCTTTGGCCCCCTGTGAATGTTAGTTGCTCATTTATCCAACAGAATGTACCGAACATGCAAAACGTTGGAAATAGCAAATACAGATATAATGTGTAATTATATCCATTATTATGTGTGCATTAGTACCGTGTTCCTCGCTAAGGTTATTATTAAAATCTCATATTTGTCTCACAAGCGTTACCATATGAATATTTAGTCCTTAGAAGTCAAATTTCTTGCAATTTTCTAAAGCTTTAATCACTGGAGTCCTCTGTTAATTGATCAACATATCTTCTGTACTGCAGAATGCTGCATTTATGGCGAAGTCATTAGGAGTTGATGTTCTCGAGTCCTTAACCACTGCCTTAAATGATGCTGGCTATAATAATCAAACTACCAAGGAAGTCATGATCCAGTCAAAAGATAGTGCTGTTCTTGTCAAATTGAAGCAGCAGAAAGCAAAATACAAGCTTGTTTACACTCTCCCGCCAGGCATTGGGGATGCTTCTCCTTCCTCACTAGCTGATGTTAAGGAGTTTTCCGAGGCTGTAGTCGTTGACAGGACTTCCTTTTTTGCAACAAGTGTGCAATTTATCATCAACCAAACCAGCCTTGTGAAAGACCTGCAGTCCGCAGGGCTAACGGTATACGCGCAGGTGTTCCGCAATGAGTTTCTATCACAACCTTGGGACTTCTTCTCAGATGAAACAGTGGAAATCAATAGCTATGCTCGGTCGCTTAAGGTCGATGGCTTAATTACCGACTTCCCGAAGACTGTAAGGAGATACAAGAGTAAGTAAAATTCACCATCCTTCTTTCATTCGTGTTTTGCTGCCTGTACCTACCTTTTAGGCACGCTGAAAATTAGCATTGCGCCGTGCCTAGTTGTTTAGACCAATTTGGAATATTAACGGTTGTCGGCGCCGATGCCGAAACATTTTGGACTTTCATATACCAACAATAATAGGAAACGCTCTTTTTTCTTGGGATAAGTGACAGTATTTGACCTTTGCTATATATATATATATTGTTTTGGCAGGGAATTCTTGTACAGGAAAGGACAAGCCCGCCTACATGGAGACCGTTGATGTCGGCGGCCTCGCGCAGTTACTCGAGAGAAATGCCGTTCCTCAGGCCCAGCCGCCAACCGTGGCACCGATGCCAGGATTGAACACAACAGAGGTGCAGCAGCCGCCATTCCCCCCTGTCGCACCCAAGAATGCACCTCCTGGTGCCGCCCCACCTCCCGGTTCATCGCCATCTGACGCTCACACGACGGCTGTAAGCACCTGCATTGTGCTGGTAGCGGCCTGTGCAGCTCTGCTGCTTTGAGCAGCAGACCATGAGGCTGTGTGCCAGTAGGTTAAGTTACCGGAGGAGCCGTTAGACTTGCGCAAGCAAGCTATCATCTTGCTATTTTTGTGCAATATATACACACATATACATCGGGCGTTCGTTTCTGTAGCTATTCCGGCACATTGGTGTATTTGATCTATCAATTGAATTGAAGAGGTTCGGTTGTATCACTCTAGCAAGCGCAAGTGCTCGATATTTCATACTACATTGCCGAGTGCTGATCGGTGGTAAGATGATGTCTTACCATTGTTGTGTATAGAAGAACTGTACTTAGCTGAAAAGAATGTGTTGCGCTGTGAAAATTGAGGAAGTGTTTATGTTTCTAGATTCAGGTGTAAGATCTCGGCAGTGTTAATAAGTGTGGTGTCTTATTTTTTCACCGAAGAAACATGTGTGCAGCACCAAGACAGATAATGGTAAGTGAAAAGGGCGAAAAGGGATGAATGAGTGGAGGCAAGTGTAGGCAGCTATCTGATTATTTGGCGTTAGTCTGTAAAAATCAGCATGAGATCCCTGGAGAAAACCAGCCAGGATTGCGCAGGACACAAGCGAAAGCCGAACAAAATATTCAGATAAAACCGCAGAAATCTGTGTCGCCTACAAGCCATTAGGTTCGAGCGAAACGTCTCAAAATAGCTTATCTTTTTCTCCGAAAAGGAGGTTGTACCTGACCCTACGAACGGAACGTGATCAGCTCATCATCCTAGCATGATATTCACTCGGTCGGAACAAACTCTTCAAAGACGAGACCGCCGGAATCTTGGATCTCACCCAAGCCAATGCCGTGAGAGATCATCTGCAGCCGGCTCCTCGTCATGGAAAGAGGTTCGGCAGGGCAGGTTGAGGCTGTCCGCCTGTCCGTACAGGGAGACCGAGAGATGGTCATGAGTCTCATGTGATTCCCTGGCCATGAGCAGACGGGCGTCTTGGACTCTTGGCCGTGAAACGGCAGATACTCCACCGAGGCCCAGAAGAGCAGACGTCCCTGCTCCTCACCTTCATGCTCGGCCTGTCCTGCAGATTGTGGTTGTGCAATTAGCGGTACGTAAGGGCAACTCCAACGCGCGACCCCAAATGGTCCGGCCGCGTCCATTTGGGGGTAAACGGACAGAAATCGCAGCCCAACGCGCGGGAGCAAATGGACCAATGTCCGTTTTCGGTCCGCTTTCTACCCATTCCCGGCCCAACTTTGTGCCGCGTTTGCGTCGAAACGGACGCGCGCGGACGGGCGGGACGCATGCCCTTGTCCTCCCCTGGCCCGTCCGTCGGTGGCACAGCCCCTTTTTCTCCTCCCCTGCCCTTGCTCCGCCCTCCGCCCCTCGCCATCGCCGCCGCCACCCACGTTCCCGGCCGACCGCGCCGCCTTCTATCCAGGCCGTCCGAACCACGACCACACCACGACATAGCCGGCCCACACCCGCTTTTCGGAGGAGCTTTTTGCCGGCGTTCGTGGTTCCTTGTTGCCGGTGGGAGGGAAGCTATGGCCGCCGGCACCGCCCGTCTACTCCAACAACTTCCGGCAGGAGCATCATTCCCGAAGGATGCCCGACGTCGTCCACCTTGCTTTGCTGCCTGCGAGGGGGGCTCGACGTGCTCTTTCCGGCCGCGTCTCCACCACGACCGCAAGGTGTTCGACGCTTTGCTCACAAGGTACCATGGATAGCGGGGATGAGTATTTCTTTCACAACTTCATTTGTTCATCGGATGATTCGTCCTCGGACGATGAGGAGATAGTGGTGGCTGCATTGGTCGTCCATGACCACATTAGTAGGATGCGACCTCGGTACAGGGGATCAATCCCCGGCCATGCTCCGGCCTTGAACCGCAACAGGGAGAAAGGCCACGCCCTTCTCTATTCCGATTACTTTGAGAATACCACACTCTTCAAACCACATCAATTTCGTCGCCGATTTCGAATGAGGAGACATGTATTCAATCGTATTCGGGAGGGAGTGGTAGCATATGACCCATACTTTGAGTGCAAAAAGGATGCCCTTGGCAAGCTTGGCTTCTCTTCTTACCAGAAATACTGGCGAAAAGATCCACTGGAGGGGGGCCACCCAGGCGCCACAAGCCCAGGGGGCGCGCCCACCCCCCAGGGCGCGCCTAACAGGCTTGTGGGCCCCTGGCAACTCCGGCAACCCTAACCCCACGCTATAAGTACCTATTCGTCCAGAAAAAAATCAGAGAAAGAATCATCGCGTTTTACGATACGGAGCCGCCGCCGCCACCTCCTGTTCTTCATCGGGAGGGCTGATTTGGAGTCCGTTCGGGGCTCCGAAGAGGGGGATTCGACGCCGTCGTCATCATCAACCATCCTCCATCACCAATTTCATGATGCTCACCACCGTGTGTGAGTAATTTCTTCGTAGGCTTGCTGGACGGTGATGGGTTGGATGAGATTTGTCATGTAATCGAGTCAATTTGTTAGGGCTTTGATCCCTAGTATCCACTATGTTCTGAGATTGATGTTGCTATGACTTTGCTATGCTTAATGCTTGTCACTAGGGCCCGAGTGCCATGATTTCAGATCTGAACCCTTTATGTTTTCATGAATATATTTGTGTTCTTGATCCTATCTTGCAAGTTATATGCACCTATTACGTGTTATGATCCGCATACCCCAAGGTGACAATAATTGGGATTCTTTCCGGTGATTACCGTAGTTTGAGGAGTTCATGTATTCACTATGTGTTAATGCTTTGTTCCGGTTCTCTATTAAAAGGAGGCCTTAATATCCCTTAGATTTCCTTATGGACCCCGCTGCCACGGGAGGGTAGGACAAAAGATGTCATGCAAGTTCTTATTATAAGCACGTATGACTATATACGGAATACATGCCTACATTACATTGATGAATTGGAGCTATTGTGTATCGCTCTAGGTTGTGACTGTTACATGATGAATGTCATCCAACATAATTATCCATCACCGATCCAATGCCTACACTTTTCGCATATTGATCTTTGCTAAGTTACTTTTGTTGTTGCTGCTGTTACAATCACTACAAAACTGCTACTGTTACTGTCTCTGTTACTATTGCTACTGTTACTACTGCTATTGAAACTATCATACTACTGTGCTACTAAACACTTTGTTGCAGATATTTAGTTCTCCAAGTGTGGTTGAATTGACAACTCAACTGCTAATAGTCGCAAATATTCTTTGGCTCCCCTTGTGTCGAATCAATAAATCTGGGTGAAATAGTACCCGCGAAAACTGTTGTGATCCCCTATACTTGTGGGTTATCAAGACCTTTTTCTGGCGCCGTTGCCGGGGAGCATAGCTCTATCTGTTGAGTCACTTGGGATTTATATCTGTTGATCACTATGAAGAATCTGAAAGACGCTAAGACCAAGATCGTCCCCTCTATGACTAGAGGAGGTAAGGAACTGACATCACACTCTACACTTGATTCACCTTCTGTTTTGAGTAGGCTTGCGACACCACCACCTGCTATTCATTCTGATATGTCACAACTAATTGATGATACTACTTTTGCTATGAATGAAACTATTGATGATGCTAATACTATGCTTGATGATACTGTGCCACTAGGTGAATTTCTTGATGAACAAATTGCTAAAGCTAAAGAAATTGAAAATGTTGAAACTCTTGAAAATTATGATTCACCTATTGTGCCTAGTTCTCCTACTAGAGTTGAAATGCCTAAGATACCTGATGGTTACGTTTTTGATAGAGAGATAGCTAGGGCAATTCTTGCTTGTAACGATAGAGATGATGTTAGAAAATTGCTTGCTGAGTTGAAAGAAAAATCTATGAGGGAGAGAATGAAATATGATCCTAAGTTTGCTACCTCTCCCATATTTGTTACCGATAAGGATTATGAATTCTCTGTCGATCCTGAGTTAATTACTTTGGTTGAATCTGATCCTTTTCATGGTTATGAAACTGAAACTGTTGTGGCACACCTTACTAAATTAAATGATATTGCCACCCTATTTGCTCATGAGGAAAAAATTCACTACTATTATATTCTTAAGTTGTTTCCTTTCTCATTAAAGGGTGATGCTAAGAAATGGTTTAATACTCTTGCTCCTGGTTGTGTGCGTAGTCCCCAGGATATTATATATTACTTCCCTGAAAAATATTTTCATGCTCACAAGAAACAAGCTGCTTTATATGAAATATTTAACTTTGTGCAAATTGAAGAAGAGAATCTCCCTCAAGCTTGGGGGAGGCTTCTACAACTACTTAATGCTTTGCCTGATCATCCTCTTAAGAAGAATGAAATACTTGATATCTTTTATAATGGACTAACCGATGCTTCTAGGGACTACCTAGATAGTTGTGCTGGTTCTGTTTTCAGGGAACGAACTGTTGGACAGGCTGAAGAACTATTGAATAATATATTGAGAAATGCCGATGATTGGACACTTCCTGAACCTCCACCTAAGCCAACTCCAAAGAGGAGAGGTATTCAATTCCTCAGTCCTGAAGATATGCAAGAAGCTAACAAATCTATGAAGGAAAAAGGTATTAAAGCTGAAGATGTTAAGAATCTACCACCTATTGAAAAAATACATGGACTTGATATCCCGACACAGCTAGTAGAGGTAAATTCTCTTCGTAGATTTGATGAAAGTGACATTCCCTATAATAAATCTGCTAGGAAATGCTTGGATGAATTTGATAACTACGTTGTTAAACAAGAAAAATTCAATATGTATGTTAGCAATCAATTAAAACGAAATGCCATCATGATAGATCGCTTGAGTGATTTGATGTTTAGAACTGCTAATGATGTTAAGTGCTTAAGTAAACATGCTTCTATGGTCCAGACTCAGTTAGAACAAATAGGCAAGTCACAAAACGATTTGCTTGATGAGATGAATAATAAAACGAATGATCATGCTGTTAGAGTTGTTACTAGAGGAGGTAGAATGACTCAGGAGCCTCTATATCCTGAAGGTCATCCTAAAAGAATTGAACAAGACTCTCAAAGAATTAATACCGATGCACCTAGTCCATCTAAGAAGAAAAAGAAAAAGAAAAATGATAGGACTTTGCATGCTTCTAGTGAACCTGAGATAGAAAAATCTCCTGAGAATCATAATGATGTCTCTATTTCTGATGCTGAGACACAATCTGGTAATGAACATCCACCTAGTGATAACGATAAAGATAATGAAAATAATGATGATGTTCATGTTGATGCTCAACCAGATAATGATGTAGAAATAGAACCCGCTGTTGATCTTGATAACCCACCTCCTAAGAATAAAAGATATGATAAAAGAGACTTTGTTGCTAGAAAACATGGGAAAGAAAGAGAACCATGGGTTCAGAAACCCATGCCTTTTCCTACCAAACCATCTAAGAATAAAGATGAGGAAGACTTTGAGCGCTTTGTTGAAATGCTTAGACCTGTCTTTTTGCGCACTCGTTTGATTGATATGTTGAAAATGTCTCCCTATGCTAAATACATGAAAGATATTGTCACAAATAAAAGAAAGATACCTGAAGCTGAAATTTCTACCATGCTTGCAAACTATTCTTTTAAGGGTGGAGTACCTAAAAAGTTAGGAGATCCAGGAATACCTACTATGCCATGCTCCATTAAAAGAAGTTATGTTAAAACTGCTTTATGTGATTTGGGAGCCGGTGTTAGTGTTATGCCTTTCTCTTTATATAGAAGACTGGATTTGAATAAGCTCACACCTACTGAAATATTTTTGCAAATGGCTGATAAATCAACTACTATACCCATTGGAATTTGCGAGGATGTTTCCGTTGTAGTTGCAAATGTTACTATCTTGACAGACTTTGTTATTCTTGATATACCCGAGGACGACAACATGTCGATTATCCTTGGAAGACCCTTTTTGAATACTGCAGGGGCTGTTATTGATTGCAACAAAAGCAAGGTTACTTTTCATGTCAATGGTAATGAGCATACGGTTTATTTTCCGAAGAAACAAAGTTCGGTGAATGCTATCAATTGTATTGAAAAAGTTTCGACAATCACTATTGGAGGTTTCAAATTTCCTCTCCCTACTGTCAAAAAGAAATATGAAATTCTTATTGTTGGGGAGATGCATATCCCCATTGAGGTAACTTAGTATTATATGAAAATTCTTCGGTTTCATACCATTCGGAAATAGTTTGTTAATAAGACTTGATCAACCTTATTAATGGATTCTTTTTGAGGGGGATGTGGTCGATGAATTTAGTAAACACAACTTTTTGTACCCACCTTTTGCTCACTGTTATTTGTGGTTTAATAAAATAAAATGCCATGATTATCCTGTTTTCTGAACTTTTCATGCAATAAAAAATGTCCCAAAAATAAAAGTTCTCAGAATGCCCTGGAAATTTAGTATGATTTTTTATGCAATATTTAAGAATTTTTGGCACTGAACACACCCCAGGGGGGGGGGTGCACTCATGAGCCACAAGCTCATAGGGCGCGCCCACCCCCCTGGGCGCGCCCAGCAGGCTTGTGGGTCCCACAGGGATCCACTCACTTATGCCAGCCACCCATCTCCTTCTTCCTCCTCCAGAAAAAATCAAACTTGCTCCCAAGCCCGTGTTCTTTCTCGTTTTGCTGTGATTTTCGATCTCCTTGCTCGGAACTCCGTTTCCAAAACTGTTTTGAGGAATTACTCCTCGGTATGTGACTCCTCCAATGCTCCAATTAGTTTTTGTTCTAGTGCTTTATACTTTGCTAATTTTTGCTGCTGTGGTGATCATGTTTATGAGCTTGCATGTTGAATTTGTATGGTCCAAAGTAGTTTTGATGCATGATATAGCCTCTAGATACTTATGGGAGTAGTTGCTATCAATTTTCTTGAGTTTCATTCGCTTTTATTTTGAGTCACTAAAAATTTCAGAAATTTTTAGAAAAAGAAAATGCTCAAGTGGAGGTTGAGAGGTTCTTCGAGCCGGAATCCTAAGGAGGCTCCGAAGCCCAAGTATCATCTTCCTTGTGCGGCCGAGGTGCGGCCGTGCGAATGGCCATGCAACACGTTCTTGAGGGATGCATGAATTTTTGATGATTTCTATTATTTGGCGAATAATGCCGGCATTATCCCATCCCTCGAAGATAAGTGTGACCAGTATCTTCTCCTCACTAATACTTTCGTGCAAAGTTTTCACTTTCATTCTAGGAGAGATATACCCACAGTGTCATTTAACTTATATGTTATTCCTAAAGAGATGACACTTGAGGATTTTTGCGAGGTATGCAAACTTCCTAATGAGGGCAGCCCAGTAGAGCCACACCCCAGGGATGTCTCGGAGTTCATCTCTGAGGTTACCGTGGGGGAGTCGAGAGTAGTTTCTGAGGCTAGGGTTGCTAGTTTACATTTCCTTGTTTTGCGCTATTACTCATTATTTGCTGGGAGGTGTTTGACTGGTCGGTGGGAGAGTGGAACGCTCAGCTCGCCTGACCTTGCTATTTTGCGCCATGCTCTTTACGCTGATAGGACCTTCAGTTTGGGTGCTATGGTTGCCCGGCGCTTGCACACCAACTGTTCGAAGGGCGTTATCTATGGTGGTATTTATGCTTCCCGTCTCGCTCAACACTTTGAGATTCCTATTAGGCATGACGAGAGGGAAGAGAGGCTCTTACCCACTATGCATCTTGATTACGATAGTATGGTTGGGCACAACTTTATTAATTCTGGAGACGTTCGCTTTAGATATAACTTGGTATTCAGTCAGGGTACTCGTGAGATTATTACTTTGCCTGCGCCTACTTTGTTTGATATTCACAGGGGCAGATACATCATCATGCCCGAGGACATTTATGCTTATTTGGGCTTGGACCAGCCCCAAACACCAGAGCCAGCACCTGAGCCAGAGCCGTACCAGGAGCCCGTCTATCAGTGGGAGCCTCAGGAGGCCGTTTACCAGTGGGACCCTCAGCAGCCTCAGTACTATCCTGGAGGTGCTGATTTCGACCCATGGCCCTAGACCAACTTAGGCCAAAAGCCTAAGCTTGGGGGAGTATGTATTTCTCACCGACATTACATTCATGTTCACACACTCATTTCAGTTGTCGGTGTTCATCCTTTTTCATTGTATATCCATGTTAGTTCTATTTTCGCTTTCTTTTTGTGTGTTTGAAAAACTTTCGAAAATCCAAAAAAAAATCAGTTGTAGTTTCCTTCTTGTTTAGTTAATTCGTAGAAGTAAAAGAAAACCCAAAAAGATTTCTCGTTTCTTCTTTTGCTTGTTGGGAGCTTTCCCGTGTAAATAGTTTTTCTCATTTTTTTGTTTTCTTTCATTAATTTGCTTTCTTCAGAAAAACTAAAAACTCCAAAAATATTTCAGTGTGCTTCTCTGAATTTCTTTTCTTTTCGTTGAGTCGTAGTAAGGAGAAAGACCACGATGAAAATGTTGAGTGGCTCTCATATGCTTTATTGTTGATCTAACAAAGAGCCACTATTACTTTGTCTTCTCCTTTGAATAAATGTTTGCAGATTCCAGCGTAGTCCACGGCACACTTGCACCATTATTATTATTATCACATTATTCGGTCGTGCAAGTGAAAGGCAATAATGACGATATTTGATGAAGTGATTGCGGTGAAGAAAAACTGGTATGAACTCTTCTTGTTTTTGTCTTTGTAAATTTGTTTAGCTCGGTATTCATGATTCAGCATTATTATGAGTAAACATGTTTGTGATGACAATTGGAGATTATAGTTGCTCATGCCATGCTTAAATAGCTAGGAGTGGATAATGATTTATCTTGAGTGTCAACATGCATTAAAATGGTTGTGATGTGGTATGTAGCATGGTATCCTCCTCTGAGTAATTCGAGTGGCTTGACTTGGCACATGTTTATACATGTAGTTGAATCAAATCCAACACAGCCTCCATGATATTTATGTTCAGGGTGTTGATATCCTACTCATGCTCGTATTCAATGTTAATTATTCGCAATGCATGTCTATGACCGTTTTTGCTCTCTAGCTGGTTGCTTCTCAATCTATTTGCTAGCCTTCGCCTATACTAAGCGGGAATACTGCTTGTGCATCCAAATCCTTAAACCAAAGTTGTTCCAGATGAGTCCACTATATCCACCTATATGCGGTATTACTCTGCCGTTCCAAGTAAATTTGCATGTGCCATCTCTAAACATTCAAATGAACATCTGATTTGTGTGCCTGTACCACTCATGGAGTGACAGGGGGCGTTCATTATCTTCCATGCTAAGTGGGTTATTCTCAGATGAGTGTTTATTCACTTGTCATTGCACGAGAGAGGCTGGTAATTGGGATGCCCAGTCCTATGCTCAAATCAAAATTATATAATGCAAACAAACTCCCCCGGAAAGTTGTTGGTATGGAGGGCACCCATGAATTCGGCTAGCCATGGCTTGTGTTGGTATGGTGGAGGGGGAGTAAACTTTACCTTTCCGCTTGGGAACCACCTATAATGTGTTTAGCATGGAAGATATTGAAAATTCTCGGTCGTAACATTGACAGGAAAAGCATACCTCTCAAAATTGTTTTAATCTCTAATTTAAGCTTCGAGCTCTGGCACCACTGCAAATCCATGCTTCCCTCTGCGAAGGGCCTATCCATTAGCTTTTATGTTATTTTACTTTTATTTCAGTCATCACCCTCTCATTCAAGCACCAGTTGGAGAGCACTATTGTCATTTTTATGCATTGAGTATAGTTAATGTTGGGTGTGACCATGACTGGATATCCTCTACCTTGAATTACAATGTTTAGTCGCTGCTTGAACCTCAGAGGTGCTCTGCATTTATGTTTTGCGGTCTCAGAAAGGGCTAGCGAGATACCATGTTATCATATTATATCATGATTGTTTTGACAAAGTGTTGGCATCCGAGATATCTTATTATTGCTCGCTAGTTGGTTATGTTATTGCCATGAGTAAATGTGAGACCTAAGTGTTATCATTCATGTGGTTAGTTCATAATCTTTGCTGAAAACATGGATGCTAGTTAAGTATATATACAGACAACAAGAACAAAAGAGTTTGTAAAACTTTTTCTTTGTCACTTTCAGTTTGTCAACTGAATTGCTTGAGGACAAGCAATGAGTTAAGCTTGGGGGAGTTGATACGTCCCAAACGTATCTACTTTTCCAAACACTTTTGCTCTGGTTTTGGACTCTAATTTGCATGATTTTAATGGAACTAACCCGGACTGACGTTGTTTTCAGCAGAATTGCCATGGTGTTATTTTTGTGCAGAAATAAAAGTTCTCAGATGGACCTGAAAATTTACGGAGAATTATTTCAAAATACAGAAAATTTATGGCGAAAAGATCCACTGAAGGGGGCCACCCAGGCACCACAAGCCCAGGGGGCTGCTACTTGTAGCTTGCATTGGTTTTATCCCCGAAGAGGAAGGGATGATGCAGCATAGCAGAGGTAAGTATTTCCCTCAGTTATGAAACCAAGGTTATCAATCCAGTAGGAGAACCATGCAATACCTCGTTAGCAGTACCTGCACACAAACAACAAATCCTTGCACCCAACGCAAACGAGGGGTTGTCAATCCCTCAGCGGTAAGTTGCAAGATTAAATTGTATGTGATAGATAGATAGATTGAAACAAAAATACAAAATAAAATAAGTAAAGAAAAAGTGTAGCAATATTTTTAGGGTTTTAGTAATTGATTTAGATAGACCCGGGGGCCATAGTTTTCACTAGAGGCTTCTCTCAAGAAAATAGCATACGGTGGGTAGACAAATTACTGTTGGGCAATTGATAGAAAAGAAAATAATCATGACAATATCCAAGGCAATGATCATGTATATAGGCATCACGTCCGAGACAAGTAGACCGACTCCTGCCTGCATCTACTACTATTACTCCACACATCGACCGCTATCCAGCATGCATCAAGTGTATTAAGTCCATAAAGAACGGAGTAACGCCTTAAGAACGATGACATGATGTAGACAAGATAAACTCACGTATGAATAAACCCCATATTTTTACCCTTAATAGCAACGTTACATACGTGTCATGTCCCTTTCTGTCACTGGGATTGAGCACCGCAAGATCGAACCCATTACAAAGCACCTCTTCCCATGGCAAGATAAATCAATCTAGTTGGCCAAACCAAATCAATAGATCGGAGAAGAAATACGAGGCTGTAATAATCATGCATAAAAGAGATCAGAGAAGACTCAAATAATATTCATGGATAATCTGATCATAAACTCACAATTCATCGGATCCCAACAAACACACCGGAAAAAGTGATTACATCGGATAGAACTCTAAGAACATCGAGGAGAACATTGTATTGAAGATCAAAAAGAGAGAAGAAGCCATCTAGCTAGTAACTATGGAACCGAAGGTCTGTGGTAAACTACTCACGCATCATCGGAAGGGCAGCAAGGTTGATGTAGAGCCCCTCCGTGATCGATTCCCCCTCCGGCGGAGTACCGGAGAAGGCCTCCAGATGGGATCTCTCGAGCAAAAACTTGTGGCGACGGAAAAAGTATTTCATGGACTCCCCTAAGGGTTTCTGATTTTTTTTGGGAATTTATAGTGGTGGAATTAGGTCAAATGGAGCTCTGTGGGCCCCACGAGGTACCAGGGCGCGCCTGCCCCCCAGGCGTGTCCTGGTGCCTCGTGGGCACCCCCTGGGGCTTCTGGCCTTCTCCCGAAGCTTCTAGTATTTATCTTGTCCAGAAAAAAATCTCCAAAAAGTTTTGTGGCATTTGGACTTCGTTTGGTATTGATATTCTGTAAAACAAAAACAGGGCAGAAAACATCAACTGACACTGGGCCCTAAGTTAATAGGTTAGTCCCAAAAAATGATATATAATTGCTGTAAATGTATACAAAAACATCCAAGATTGATAATATAACAACATGGAACAATCAAAAATTATAGATACGTTGGACACGTATCAACATCCCCAAGCTTAATTCATGCTCGTCCTCGAGTAGGTAAATGATAAAAACAGAATTTTTGATGTGGAATGCTGCCTATCATATTCATCACATATTCTTTTCTTTTATAGCATGGTCATTGGACTTGAATGATTCAAAGCAATAGTCTATAGTTTGACATGAAGATATAAATACTCAAGCATGCTAACAAGCAACCATGCCTTTCAAAATATCAACGGTAAAGAAAGTTATCCCTAGCCCATTATGCTCAATCATTGATCCATTCATGAAACACACTCAAATATTAGCTACATCCAATGCACAAGTATGAGAATAGTGCTCGCTAGTTGGTGCTTTGTAAGAGAAGATGGAGACTCAATAAAAATAAAAATTGCATAAAAGTAAATAGATAGGCCCTTCGCAGAGGGAAGCAGAGATTTGTCAAATGTGCCAGAGCTCAAAGCTGAAATTAAAGAGATAAAATATTTTGAGAGGCATGCTTTTCCTGTCAACGAAAACGACCGAGAATTCCCAATATTTTCCATGCTAGACACATCATAGGCGGTTCCCAAACAGAAAGTAAAGTTTATTTCCTTTCCACCATTTCTTTCACAATCCATGGCTAGCCGTATCCACGGGTGCCCTCCATACCATCACTTTCCAAGGAATTTTGTTGTTATTAATTTTTGATTTCATTGTGGGACTGGGCATCCCTATTACCAGCCACTCTCTCGTGCAATGACAAGTGAATAAACACTCATCATGAGAATAACACACCTAGCATGGGAAATAATGGCCACCCCCTGCCGCTTCATGAGCGGTACGGGCACACAAAATGGAAAAATTATTTTGTAAATTAGAGTTGGCATACGCAAATTTACTTAGAACGGCATGGCAATACCGCATATAGGTAGGTATGGTGGACTCATTTGGCACAACTTGGTTTAAGGATTTTGGATGCACAAGCAGTATTTCCGCTTAGTACAAATGAAGGCTAGCAAATAGATTGAGAAGCAACCAACCAAAAAATGAAAACGATCATAAACATGCATTGAACATAACTAACACCGAATAATGCACCATAAGTAGGATATAATTTCGTTGCATAACTATTGACTTGATGTGCATGCATAGGGAATCACACACCTTAACACTAATGTTCCTACTAAATCAAAATTACTCACTAACATGACTCACATAGTATCATTTCCATATCGCAAAACTATTGTAAGGAATCACACTTATCATATCCAATGATCTATATGAAAGTTTTTATTATATCCCTCTTGAATATTCATCACTTTGGGGCCAAATTCATATCTTGTGCAAATTACCGTTACTATCATCGACTCTCAAAAAGATTTAAGTGAAGCATGAGAGTGCAAATATTTCTTCAAAATTTCAATCTTATCAATTCTCAAAATAATATAAGTGAAGCATGAGAATTCATTTCTTCAAAATTTCCATCTTATCAACTCTCAAAATAATATAAGTGAAGCATGAGAGTTTATTTCTTCAAAATATAGCCACCGCCGTGCTCAAAAAGATTTAAGTGAAGCACTAGAGCAACTGCCTAGCTCAAAAAATTTAAGTGAAGCACATAGAGTATTCTAACAAATGATGATAAACGTGTGTCTCTCTCAAAATAGGTGTGTTCAGCAAAGATGATTGTGACAAACTAAAAAGCAAACAAATCAAACACTCATATAATACAAGACGCTCCAAGTAAAACTCATATCATGTGACGAATAAAAATATAGCTCCAAGTAAAATTACCGATGGTTGGTAGAAGAAAGAGGGGATGCCTTCCGGGGCATCCCCAAGCTTAGACGCTTGAGTCTTCCTTGAATATTACCTTGGGGTGCCTCGGGCATCCCCAAGATTAGGCTCTTGCTACTCCTTATTCCTTCATCCATCGTGATCTCACCCAAAACTTGAAAACTTCAATCACACAAAACTCAACAAAACCTTCGTGAGATCCGTTAGTATAACAAAATAAATCACTACTTTAAGTACTATTGCAAACCCATTCATATTTTATTTTTGCATTATACCTACTGTACTCTAACTTCACCATGGATTATACCCCCCGATACAATCCATAGATTCATCAAAACAAGCAAGTAGTGCATCAAAAACAGAATCTGTCAAAAACAGAACAGTCTGTAGCAATCTATTTAAAAGCCATACTTCTGTAACCCCCAAAATTCTGAAAAATTAGGAAAACGTGGGAAATTTATATACCAATACCTTGTAAAAATTTCAGATTTTTTTGACTCTCCAGTACAGAAACAAAATTCTGGTACTGGACGCAAAACTTTCTGTTTTCCAAACAGCATAAATTATACTATCTTCCAAATCATCCTAAAGGCTTTACTTGGCACAAACACTAGTTAAAAACAAAAAAACACAATCATACCAGTAGCATAAATGTTAAAACACACAATAACAGAAACAAAAGATGAAAATTTATTTTATTCATTGGGTTGCCTCCCAACAAGCGCTATTGTTTTATGCCCCTAGCTAGGCATAATGCATAGTTTCAAGTATTGTCATCTTTCAAGTTGATTCCATAAGTGGCCCTCATAATTGATTCATATGGTGCTTTAATTATTTTTCTAGGGAAGTGCTCCATACCCTTCTTTAATGGAAATTGAAATTTTATATTCCCTTTTTTCATGTCAATAACGGCACCAATGGTTCGTAAGAACGGTCTACCAAGTATTATGGGGCAAGAAGAATTGCATTCAATGTCAAGTACAATAAAATCAACGGGCACATAGTTCCTATTTGAAAGAATAATAACATCATTAATTCTTCCCAAAGGCTTTTTAATAGTAGAATCCTCAAGATGCAAATTAAGAGAACATTCATCTATATTGGTAAAACCTAGCACATCACATAGAGATTTTGGAATTGTGGAAACGCTAGCACCCAAATCACATAAAGCATTGCACTCATAATTTTTAATTTTAACTTTAATGGTGGGTTCCCATTCATCATATAATTTTCTAGGAATTGAAATTTCTAGTTCTAGCTTTTCTTCAAACGCTTTCATCATTGCTTCTACGATGTGTTTAGTAAAAGCCTTGTTTTGCTCATAAGCGTTGGGTGCATTTAACATGGATTGTAACAAAGAAATGCACTCAATCAAAGAGCAATTATCATAATTAAAATCTTTGTAATCCAAGAGAGTGGGCACATCGCTATTTAAAGTTTTTACCTCTCCAAACCCACTTTTAGCAGTTTTTTCATTAAGATTTTCACCCTCCGAATTATGGGAACGCCTACTAGCTAAAGTTGACTCTTCTTCAGTCCCCTTTTCATCAAGTTTTATATTGATAAACAAAGAATCAATAGATGAAACACCAATCATTTTAATATCCTCATCATTACTACGATAAAAACCGAGAGGAATCGCTTTTTCTAAAAATTCTCGTTTAGCTTTTAGCATGGCGGTTCTTTTCTTACTCTCTTCCATGGAGATATATAAAGCTTTAATTGATTCATTAATATCAATTTGGGTGGCAAAATTTTAGTCTTAAGATTTTCCACATCATGAATAATTCTATCAATGCTCCTAGACATATCATCAAGTTTACTCAATTTTTCTTCTATCGTAGTGTTGAAAACTTTTTGAGCATTAATAAATTCTTTTTATATTAATTTCAAGATCAGAGGGCATCCTATTATTATTATTATAAGAATTACCATAAGGATTGCCATAATTATTAGAGGAATTTCCGGAAACGGTCTAGCGTTGAAATTACCTCTATATAAGCATTATTATTGAAATTGTTTCGCGAGACAAAATTCACATCTATGGGATCATTATTTTGCTCAATCAAAGTGAACAAAGGCACATCATTAGGATCAATATAAGCATTTTTACTAGCAACCAATTTCATAAGCGCATCAACTTTATCACTCAAAGTACTAATTTCTTCAACATAATTCACCTTTTTACTAGTAGGAACTCTTTCAGTATGCCATTGTGAATAATTTGCCATAATATTATCAAGCAATTTAGTAGCTTCTCCCAAAGTAATTTCCATAAAAGTACCACCCGCGGCGGAATCTAAAAGATTTCTAGAAACAAAATTCAATCCCGCATAAATTTTTTGTATGATCATCCATAGATTTAAACCATGAGTAGGGCAGTTTCTTATCATTAATTTCATCCTCTCCCAAGATTGGGCAACATGTTCATGATCAAATTGCTTAAAATTCATAATTTGATTTCTAAGCGAAATAATTTTTGCGGGAGGAAAATACTTAGTAATAAAAGCATCTTTACACCTATCCCAAGAATCGATACTATTTCGTGGTAAAGATGAGAACCAAATTTTTGCATGATCCTGCAATGAGAATGGGAATAATTTTAATTTCATAATATCATTATCCACATCTTTTTTCTTTTTCATGTCACACAATTCTACGAAAGTGTTAAGATGGGATGCAGCATCTTCATTAGGACTACCGGAAAATTGATCTTTCATGACAAGATTTAGCAAAGCAGCATTAATATCACAAGTCTCGACACTAGCGGCGGGAGGAGCAATCGAAGTACTAACAAAATCATTATTATTAGTATTGGAAAAATCACACAATTTTGTATTTTCTTGAGACATTGTGACTACGCAAACAAGATAAAAGCAAGCAAACAAGAAAAAGGCAAACGGAAAATATTTTTGTATTTTTGTAAAACGTTTTAGAAGTGGGGGAGATGAAAATGAGAGGCAAATAAAATAAATGCAAGGAGACGAGAGTTTATACAAAGGTACTTGATAGATGTTGATGATGTCTCCCCGGCAACGGCGCTAGAAATTCTTCCTGCTACTTGTAGCTTGCGTTGGTTTTATCCCCGAAAAGGAAGGGATGATGCAGCACAACAGAGGTAACTATTTCCCTCAGTTATGAAACCAAGGTTATCAACCCAGTAGGAGAACCACGCAACACCTCGTTAGCAGTACCTGCACACAAACAACAAATCCTTGCACCCAACGCAAACGAGGGGTTGTCAATCCCTCGGCGGTAAGTTGCAAGATTAAATTGTATGTGATAGATAGATAGATTGAAACAAAAATACAAAATAAAATAAATAAAGAAAAAGTGCAGCAATATTTTTAGGGTTTTAGTAATTGATTTAGATAGACCCGAGGGGCATAGTTTTCACTAGAGGCTTCTCTCAAGAAAATAGCATACAGTGGGTAGACAAATTACTGTTGGGCAATTGATAGAAAAGCAAATAATCATGACGATATCCAAGTCAATGATCATGTATATAGGCATCACGTCCGAGACAAGTAGACCGACTACTACCTGCATCTACTACTATTACTACACACATCGACCGCTATCCAGCATGCTTCTAGTGTATTAAGTCCATAAAGAACGCAGTAACGCCTTAAGAACGATGACATGATGTAGACAAGATAAACTCACGTATGAATAAACCCCATCTTTTTACCCTTAATAGCAACGATACATACATGTCATGTCCCTTTCTGTCACTGGGATTGAGCACCGCAAGATCGAACCCATTACAAAGCACCTCTTCCCATGGCAAGGTAAATCAATCTAGTTGGCCAAACGAAATCAATAGATCGGAGAAGAAATACGAGGCTATAATAATCATGCATAAAAGAGATCAGAGAAGACTCAAATAATATTTATGGATAATCTGATCATAAACTCACAATTCATCGGATCCCAACAAACACACCGCAAAAAGTGATTACATCAGATAGAACTCCAAGAACATCGAGGAGAACATTGTATTGAAGATCAAAAAGAGAGAAGAAGCCATCTAGCTACTAACTATGGACCCGAAGGTCTGTGGTAAACTACTCACGCATCATCGGAAGGGCAGCAAAGTTGATGTAGAGCCCCTCCGTGATCGATTCCCCCTCCGGCAGAGTACCGGAGAAGGCCTCCAGATGGGATCTCTCGAGAACAGAAACTTGCGGCGGCGGAAAAAGTATTTCGTGGACTCCCCTAAGGGTTTCTGATTTTTTTGGGAATTTATAGTGGTGGAATTAGGTCAAACGGAGCTCTGTGGGCCCCACGAGGTACCAGGGCGCGCCTGGGCAGGCGCGCCCTAGTGCCTCATGGGCACCCCCTGGGGCTTCTGGCCTTCTCTTGAAGCTTCTAGCGTTTATCTTGTCCAAAAAAAAATCTCCAAAAAGTTTCGTGGTATTTGGACTTCGTTTGGTATTGATATTCTGTAAAACAAAAACAGGGCAGAAAACAACAAGTGGCACTGGGCACTAAGTTAATAGGTTAGTCCCAAAAAATGATATATAATTGCTGTAAATGTATACAAAAACATCCAAGATTGATAATATAACAGCATGGAACAATCAAAAATTATAGATATGTTGGAGACGTATCAGGGGCACGCCCACCCCCAGGGCACTCCTAGCAGGCTTGTGGGCCCCTGGCAACTCCGGCAACCCTAACTCCAACGCTATAAGTACCTATTCGTCCAGAAAAAAATCAAAGAGAAAGAATCATCATGTTTTACGATACGGAGTCGCCGCCACCTCCTGTTCTTCATCGGGAAGGCTGATTTGGAGTCCGTTCGGGGCTCCGGAGAGGGGGATTCGACGCCGTCGTCATCATCAACCATCCTCCATCACTAATTTCATGATGCTCACCACCATGTGTGAGTAATTTCTTTGTAGGCTTGCTGGACGGTGATGGGTTGGATGAGATTTGTCATGTAATCGAGTCAATTTGTTAGGGCTTTGATCCCTAGTATCCACTATGTTCTGAGATTGATGTTGCTATGACTTTGCTATGCTTAATGCTTGTCACTAGGGCTCGAGTGCCATGATTTCAGATCTGAACCCTTTATGTTTTCATGAATATATTTGTGTTCTTGATCCTATATTGCAAGTTATATGCACCTATTACGTGTTATGATCCGCATACCCCAATGTGACAATAATTGGGATTCTTTCCGGTGATTACCGTAGTTTGAGGAGTTCATGTATTCACTATGTGTTAATGCTTTATTCCGGTTCTCTATTAAAAGGAGGCCTTAATATCCCTTAGATTTCCTTATGGACCCCGCTGCCACGGGAGGGTTGGACAAAAGATGTCATGCAAGTTCTTATTATAAGCACGTATGACTATATACGGAATACATGCCTACATTACATTGATGAATTGGAGCTATTGTGTATCGCTCTAGGTTGTGACTGTTACATGATGAATGCCATTCAACATAATTATCCATCACCGATCCAATGCCTACGCTTTTCGCATATTGATCTTTGCTAAGTTACTTTTGTTGTTGCTGCTGTTACAATCACTACAAAACTGCTACTGTTACTATCTCTGTTACTATTGCTACTATTACTACTGCTATTGAAACTATCATACTACTGTGCTACTAAACACTTTGCTGCAGATATTTAGTTCTCCAGGTGTGGTTGAATTGACAACTCAACTGCTAATACTCGCAAATATTCTTTGGCTCCCCTTGTGTCGAATCAATAAATCTGGGTGAAATACTACCCGCGAAAACTGTTGCGATACCCTATACTTGTGGGTTATTAGTGGTCAACTCTTGTGAAGACCATACCCAATCCGCAAGGAGAGAAGAGACAGAGATGTGCCCAAATGCAGGAGAGTGCTAGGAAGGATGTGGAGCGTGCTTTTGGTGTGCTTCAATCTCGTTGGGGTATCGGTCGAAACCCTGCATTGACACTGGAAAGAATAGGAAGATTTCACTTGAAAACAATATAAAGATCATGAGTAACGGATGCATAGAACTCAAATGGTGAGCAAACGATATGCAATGCAAAACTGTAGTTAACAGCAACATGGCAACTTACAAGCATCAAAACAGCAAGCTACAGTACTCAAAAATGCTCATACAAGGTATGTGGCTGTAGTACTCTAAATACATAGCAATTCATTCCATAGGTTCAAATTCATTAGCATCACTAGTTAATTGGAATGAAGGCAACAAGATGCAAACATGTTACAGCTGAAAATAACATATGCTAACAGAAACAATGACAGTCAGTTTTCACATGGTTGTAACAGTAGGCAAAACAATACAAAAGTGCAGGAAATTGGCATGCAACTACAATACACATGGCATAGATCATTTCATTACATTGGTACAAATTCATAGGAAGCATAGATTCATCAGAAATGAGCTCTCAACATTGCAACTTAATGTTGACAGAAAACTGATACATTGACTAAGCAAGTTTACAAGCTTGTGGCAGTCACATCATGGAAAGACATGGCATGAAATAAATACTAGCAGCAAGATGGCATGAAATGCTTCAAACTCATGTTGACAAGTTGCTCATATGACATATGCAATAATTCACACAAAAATGACAAAATGGCATATTATGCAAAATGACATGCACGCAAACTTGCTCAAATGACAAAACTAATGCCACAGATGGATTAGTTGGATTTTCTACCCCAAAATCATATATGATATGCATATGTTTCAATATGGAAAATGCTCAAAATGCCACAAATACACATAGGACAGAATTTGATTTAAGTTATATTCCAGATTTGGAATATGCCCGATTTGGAAAGCGTCGGATCTGGAAACTTGCCAAAACGGGAAAGCGCCCAAAACGGAAAAGACAAGGCGGGAGGCCGACAGGTGGGGCCAGGCTGCGCGTGTGTATGACAGTGGGGTCGCGGTGCGTGTGAGACTGGCCAATGGGTCCCACCGGGCCCACATGGCGCATGCGTGCAGTGGAAGCAGAGGAGGCAATGGCGACGACTGGCGCACGGCGGCGACTCACCAGAGTTGCGCACCGGTGGCCAAACGCTATGGCGGAAGGGCGGGATCGACTCGCGGTTCGATTCCGCACACGCGCATGCTACACACGGCACCAGACGTCGACGGAAACGACGCCAGCGACGAGGTGACAGAGGCGGAGACGGCGAGCTCGTGCGGCTCGTTGCGAGGCGCGGCAGAGGCGGCGAAGCGGGGAGGCGGCATCTATGCGCTACGGCGAGCTCGCAGGACACGCGCGCGAAGCCTAAGGTGGTCGGGGCACTCGCCAGAGACGAGGCCCGACGGCGGCGGGTACGGGCACACATAGCAACCACGGACAGAGAAGGCTGCGAGGCGGAAAAAGGCATGGGGAGGTGCGCAAGCTCACCACGAACACGCTCACGCATTCGGCCGAAGGAGACGAGGATGAGGATGCCGGTATTTGCCGGAGAAGCTCGCGGTGGCCGACGGGGAAGAAGAGGATGGAGGCGACGGCGTCTTGGCGTCCCGCGGTGAAGTAGTGGACGTCGGGGTCGTAGGCGACGACGAGGAACTAGCCGGACAAGGTTTTTAGAGCAGAGGTCGATGGAGAGCATGCCGGCGACGAGGCCGTGATCGCAGATGCGTTCGGGACAGACTCGGGGTGGCGGATCTGGTGGCTGGTCTTACCAATCGGCGGCGGCGGACGATGAGGGAAACCCTAAGAGAGGCGAGGGACATGGAGAGGGCTTTATAGGGGGGCTAGGGCGAGCGGGGCGAGCTCACGTGCTCTTGGGCGCGCGGTCCCCATGGCGACGATGAGAGAAGGACGAAAAGGCGGGTGTGGGTGCGCTGTAGCCAGATGTTGGCAGGCGGGTCCGGCTCAGCCACGTGGCAGAGAGGCAGCGGGGGGCGAGTGGTTGCGCGGGTGAGAAAAAGGGAAGGGGCGCGCGGGTGAGCTGGGCTGGCGTGCCTGGTGGGCTGCGGGCTGAACTGAACTGCTGCGGCTGCTAGGCTCTGCTGCTGCACCTCTCTCTTTCCTTTTCTTTTCTATTTCCTCAAACAGAAATAAGAGAAGAAAAGTAGAGGGAGTTTGGAGAGAGGTGAAGCTGATATGAAAATTTTTCTCAGCTCCAGGAAATATGCAGTATTTGAATTAATTGGTTTGGCAATTTTTAGAGAAAGAAAAATATATCAAGTTTGAATTAAATTCAAACTTGATGCATTTTTGAATCCAACCAAATCAATTCCAAACATGATGAAATTTGGCAGAGAGGTTTAGGAGATGGACTAGAGAATTTAGAAATATGGTGAACATTAATTTGGGACAGAAATATAGCATCAAGAAATACTTGGGAAAAGAAGGGATTTGCGAGAGAGGGGATGGTATATGGCTTGCATAGGTGAAACCCAAGAGTTGGGTGAGGCAAGGAGAAGATGCTCACACATAACCACAATGCATACATGATGGGCACAACAAAATTAAAATGATGGATGCAATGCACATGACATGAAGATTAAATGCAAAATGACAAGAAAGCAAAACACAACATGAGAAGAGGCCCATCCATCAAGATCATCATGAAAATACCATATATGGCAATGTTGAGGGATACAAATAAGGATGGAGCACTCTTGGGGTGTTACAACTTCAACATCTCTAACAATCCCAAGTGGTGAAATAGTATCTCTATTTACAAGCTTAATAGTAACATCAATATCTTCAATCTCAACGGGTGCAATATCATTCATGACTTCTTGATAGAGAGTAAACGGAATAGCACTCACATTAGCACCAATATCACATAAACCATGATAGCAATGATCTCCAATTTTAACAGAAATAACAGGCATGCCAATTACAGGTTTGTTTTTATCTTTAGTGTCTGGCTTAGCAATTCTAGTTGCTTTATCACAGAAATATATGACATGTCCATCAATATTATTAACCAAAAGATCTTTAACCATTGCAACACTAGGTTCAACTTTAATTTGTTCAGAAGGTCTAGGTGCTCTAATATTACTCTTATTAACCACAGTTGAAGCTTTAGCATGTTCCTTAATCCTAACAGGGAAAGAAGGTTTCTCAATATAAGCAGTAGGCACAACTGGATCAACATGGTAAACAATTGTTTCTTCTTTAACACTAACAGGTTCTTCATTCAAATCAATAGGTGGATGATATTTAAACCATTTCTCCTTAGGGAGATCAACATGAGCAACAAAAGATTCACAAAAGGTAGCTACTATCTCAGAGTCAAGTTCATATTTAATACTAAACTTACGAAAAGCATTAGTTTCCATAAAAGATTTAACACAATCAAACTCAAGATTTATACCTGACTCATGACCTTTGTCGATTTCCCAATCTTCAGAGTTACGTTTAATTCTTTCTAGAAGACCCCATCTGGATTCAATAGTTCTCTTCATAAAGGAACCAGTAGAAGAAGTATCGAGCATGGATCGATCATTATAAGAAAGCTGAGCATAATTTTTTTGAAGAATTATTTCTCTTGAGAGCTCATGATTGGGGCATGTGTGCAACATATACTTAAGACTCCCCCAAGCTTGAGCGATACTTTCTCCTTCACGAGGCCAAAAATTATATATATAATTCCGATCACGATGAACCAAATGCATAGGATAAAAATTCTGGTGGAATTCCAGCTTCAACCGGTTCCAGTCCCATGTTTCAGTATCATCACATAGTATATACCATGTCAATGCCTTTCCCTCCAAAGATAAAGGGAATACTTTCTTCTTAACTCCATCTCCGGATAAACCTGCAAGCTTAAACAATCCACAAATTTCATCCACATAGATCAAGTGCATATCGGGATGTACCGTTCCATCTCCTGCATAAGGATTAGCTAGCAGTTTCTCTACCATACCCGAAGGAATTTCATAATATATATTTTCAGTAGGTTCAATAGGTTGAGGAGCAACTCTCCGGTCGAGGTGAAGATACCCCGAACAAGCCCCTCAAAGGATTACTTTCCATAGTGACAAGTGACAATAAATTTCAGCACGTAATATAAATGTTTCCTTACCAAATTCCACTCACCAAAGGCGCTTCACTCCCCGGCAACGGCGCCGGAAAAGAGTGTTGATGACCCACAAGTATAGTGTTGGCGATATTTCCCAGCATGTAGACCCGGCAGGAAGATGACCCGGCCATAGAGCGGGCTCAGCGGGTTATTCTCACTGCGGGGCTAAGGAGATATTCAATGGGCTGGCTTGACGGAGGCCATGTGAGAAAGGCCGGCTCAACCTACGGGCCGGCTCAAGGAGAAAACATGCGGCAGGAAGGCTGCCTTGGAGAATAAGTAGAATCTCTACTCCTAATGGAGCAGTTGGTAGGCCGGTACTCCGGTTTTATTTTGGTACTCCGGTTTTATTTTTGTCCTATTTTATTTCCTCCCACCCCCCTGTACCACTGGTTTTAGTTTATCTATCGACAAAAAAACACTGGAAAAAAACTATCAACGAGGTCCCGATCGCTCCCGAACGAGGTCCCAGGACCAGCACCCGAACGAGGACCCAGGACCAGCAGGACGCCGCCGCCGCCGATCAGCCGCAGTCGACGATCCGCAATCAGGAACAGCAGGCCGCCGCAGCCGCCAATCCGCGATCAGGAACAGCCGGACGCCGCAGCCGCCCATCCGCGATCAGGAACAGCCGGACGCCGCAGCCGCCGATCTGATCAGGAACAGCAGGAGACCGCAGCCGCCCATCCGCGATCAGGAACAGCCGGACGCTGCAGCCGCCGATCTAATCAGGAACAGCAGGACGCCGCCGCGGCCGCCGTCTTTGGTACCCACACGCCACGGATCCTAGCGGATCAGGTATGTACTCTGATGATCTCTTACAACTAGATGGAGACAGATCTCGTAGACTTACAATGGAGTCATATGGTCGCTTCTTCCCCATGTTCCCAGTTCGAACACCAAAAAAACATGCCAAGACAATTGTACAGTAGACATACCAAATGAATTTTCTGTCTCCATGCGTGAATACAATGGATGCGTCAATACAATGGGAGTCATTTCTTCCCCCATGTTCCCAGATCAAACACCAAAAATACATGCCAATCTAATTGTACAGTATACATACCAAATCATTTTACCTCTTGAAAAATGTTAGGTACGGATGGGAAATGCAACTAGCAAGGCGCCAGAAGAAAAAAAAGGGTCAGATGTGCCTATACCCCTCTTGTTGACCTACATTCACAAGGGAGCCAAGGTACGTTAGAATAACACAAATGGGTCAGATGTCAACGGTGCATAATGTGTTGCATAATGTGTTGCAGGACATAATGTCGACGGAAGTGTAGATGAATACAACCCAGCAATCATTCCCGTAGCTGACAATGTTGACAATTATCCAATGACTCCAGGTACGGGATTGTGTAAATACCCATATCTCTACTCCTAATGGAGCAGTTGGTAGGCCGGTACTCCGGTTTTATTTTGGTACTCCGGTTTTATTTTCGTCCTATTTTATTTCCTCCCACCTCCCACCTCCCACCTCCCACCTCCCACCTCCCCTATACCACTGGTTTTAGTCTATCTAGCGACAAAAAAACACTGGAAAAAAACTATCAACGAGGTCCCGATCGCTCCCGAACGAGGTCCCAGGACCAGCACCCGAACGAGGACCCAGGACCAACAGGACGCCGCCGCCGCCGATCTGACGCAGCCGCCGATCCGCAATCAGGAACAGCAGGCTGCCGCAGCCGCCAATCCGCGATCAGGAATAGCCGGACACCGCAGCCGCCCATCCGCGATCAGGAACAGCCGGACGCCGCAGCCACCGATCCGATCAGGAACAGCAGGACGACGCAGCCGCCCATCCGCGATCAGGAACATCCGGACGCTGCAGCCGCCGATCCAATTAGGAACAGCAAGACGCCGCCGCGGCCGCCGTCTTCGGTACCCACACGCCACGGATCCTAGCGGATCAGGTACGTACTCTGATGATCTCTTACAACCAGATGGAGACAGATCTCGTAGACTTACAATGGAGTCATATGGTCGCTTCTTCCCCATGTTCCCAGTTCGAACACCAAAAAAACATGCCAAGACAATTGTACAGTAGACATACCAAATGAATTTTCTGTCTCCATGCGTGAATACAATGGATGCGTCAATACAATGGGAGTCATTTCTTCCCCCATGTTCCCAGATCAAACACCAAAAATACATGCCAATCTAATTGTACAGTATATATACCAAATCATTTTACCTCTTGAAAAATGTTAGGTATGGATGGGAAATGCAACTAGCAAGGCGCCGGAAGAAAAAAAGGGTCAGATGTGCCTGTACCCCTCTTGTTGACCTACATTCACAAGGGAGCCAAGGTACGTTAGAATAACACAAATGGGTCAGATGTCAACGGTGCATAATGTGTTGCATAATGTGTTGCAGGACATAATGTCGACGGAAGTGTAGATGAATACAACCCAGCAATCATTCCCGTAGCTGACAATGTTGACAATTATCCAATGACTCCAGGTACGGGAGTGTGTAAATACCCATATCTCTACTCCTAATGGAGCAGTTGGTAGGCCGGTACTCCGGTTTTATTTTGGTACTCCGGTTTTATTTTCGTCCTATTTTATTTCCTCCCACCTCCCACCTCCCACCTCCCACCTCCCCTGTACCATTGGTTTTAGTCTATCTATCGACAAAAAAACACTGGAAAAAAACTATCAACGAGGTCCCAATCGCTCCCGAACGAGGTCCCAGGACTAGCACCCGAACGAGGACCCAGGACCAACAGGACGCCGCTGCCGCCAATCCGCAATCAGGAACAGCAGGCCGCCACAGCTGCCAATCCGCGATCAGGAACAGCCGGACACCGCAGCCGCCCATCCGCGATTAGGAACAGCCGGACGCCGCAGCCGCCGATCTGATCAGGAACAGCAGGACGCCGCAGCTGCCCATCCGCGATCAGGAACATCCGGACGCTGCAGCCGCCGATCCGATCAGGAACAGCAAGACGCCGCCGTGGCCGCCGTCTTCGGTACCCACACGCCACGGATCCTAGCGGATCAGGTACGTACTCTGATGATCTCTTACAACCAGATGGAGAGAGATCTCGTAGACTTACAATGGAGTCATATGGTCGCTTCTTCCCCATGTTCCCAGTTCGAACACCAAAAAAACATGCCAAGACAATTGTACAGTAGACATACCAAATGAATTTTCTGTCTCCATGCGTGAATACAATGGATGCGTCAATACAATGGGAGTCATTTCTTCCCCCATGTTCCCAGATCAAACACCAAAAATACATGCCAATCTAATTTTATAGTATACATACCAAATCATTTTACCTCTTGAAAAATGTTAGGTACGGATGGGAAATGCAACTAGCAAGGTGCCGGAAGAAAAAAAAGGGTCATATGTGCCTGTACCCCCTCTTGTTGACCTACATTCACAAGGGAGCCAAGGTACGTTAGAATAACACAAATGGGTCAGATGTCAACGGTGCATAATGTGTTGCAGGACATAATGTCGACGGAAGTGTAGATGAATACAACCCAACAATCATTCCCGTAACTGACAATGTTGACAATTATCCAATGACTCCAGGTACGGGAGTGTGTAAATACCCATATCCATTGTAAGTGTATGAGTTTAAAATGGTCAGTCGTGCCTGACAGACTTGGAAGAC
Organism: Elymus sibiricus; assembly: GCA_039707655.1. NCBI lineage: Eukaryota > Viridiplantae > Streptophyta > Magnoliopsida > Poales > Poaceae > Elymus > Elymus sibiricus. The sequence continues at coordinate 200,092,816 of CM077676.1, read as the reverse complement.
TTGGAAACACACAACAAAACAGAAGGAAATGGGATGGTACGGTTAGAGCAGGATGAGCATGCAAACCTAACCAAACACCCTCTTTCTGATAGAACAAATGTTCATTAGCCTGGGCATGCGACTTTAGGTACATGGGTTCCTTGTTTAAAAACACATACGTACCTGACTCGTTCGTTTTTTTGTTCTCTACTTGTGTTCCTTGTTTAAAAACACATTCTGTTAGCAGGAACCTGACTCATTCAGGTTTTTTTCTAGACAACCCATCAATATCCTTCACGCATCATGTTGCTTTGTTCCCAGGTCCAAGTGCTCTCACAGGTATTTCTGCCTACTGCCTTGCAGGAAGTTCATTTCGTATGATCTCTTACGTGCATCATCCATAGCGATCAAACGTCTCTATGAATGTACATGTTGACTCATTCTCATCTAGATTTGTTGTTTATACATCATGCAGACAATAATGTGCCTTTGCTTCCGGATAGGAGTACTCTTGCATCACTTTATGCCACGGGTCACGCAGAAGGCTCAAGTGGTGTGACCCAATACGCAATTCATATGGCCGGATTTGTGCTTATAGGGTCCATATTATTGGATTAGCCTAACTGATGAATTTTCTTTTGTTCCTGTAGCCAGCGAATCTAGGAGCACAACAATATAAAAAACCATGGGTTACCATGATATTATGAATGTGTTGGTTTATCAAACTGTCCTATTTATTCAGGCCAAACACGTCAAGGAACTATGGTCTCAAAACGATGGTGTCTAACACCTACTACAGTAATCTTAAACAAGTGATAAAATACTGTGCTGCCAAATGCATCCAAAATGTGCACCCATTTGAATGCAGCGAGATCTACTACTATGATAACATGGTAAATCGTATAAGTTCTTGCCAGTGCATAATATAAAAATACTTATTTATTATAGAGATTGCAAGCTCTTTTTGGTCATTTGATGTGAGATCTACTACTGTGAAAATATTCATATATTATAGACACCAAGACACTTGTCCCATTTGAATTTCCGTTTATTTTCACTTACGTTTGTTCTGAACCTTGTTATGCCTTTTTCAGCACAATATGGATATGGAGCTCTCGACCATTCCCGATCGAGATTAGCCTCCGGATCATCCGAGACACCATCCGAGATGATGGACTTGTCCATCCGTTTTGCTTCAATCTTGCAGTGCGTAAGATTACTAGCGACGCAGCAGAGAGGAGCACAAGCACTGACTCTGTCGGAAAGACACACTTTTTTAATTTGCAATTCCATGAGCAAGCACGGGCGCTAAGGCAGACTTGGTTATCCCAAGAAGAGCGCACCAAGGCGCTGATTGACACCGTCGTGCTCGAGCCTTTTCCCAAATACGACGTGTTCGACACCCCTACAATTGTAAGTATTCTCATTCTTATGAATTAGTTTGTTTACTATGTTTGCCATTTACCTTTGTCTACCAAATGCAGTATCTTCTACCGCTGGCACTCGTGGACTCCTCCTACGGGCTACTTGCAGTGAAAATGGAAATGAATAGGACTCTCGTGATTAATTATTCGAACGAGGCATTATTTCATTTAGAGGAGGACTTTCATGACACAGAACTTCAGAGGGAAGCCCTATTAGTGAAGCAAGAATTCAGCATTATATTGCAACAGGAGGTCCCCGGTAGGAACGCCCAACTTGTGGAATGGCCCGAACAAGAGAACATTCATGTTACACCTCGGCTGTAATATTTTAAATTGGTCATGCACATTAGATGCACACCGATATAGCTATTAAAATATGGAGGTTTTTTTGTGACAGCATGGACTCAGGATTCAAAGTCTTATAGGAGATGGCCCACCTGTACGAAACTCTCGGGCATAACATGCCTAGGACTGAGGTAAGTGCATATGTAATTAGGTTCCACGTGCCATATATTTGCTAAATATATGTTGTGACTTTGTTTTTGCATATTTTCAAGGATCCAGAACAACTCAGGAAGCGCCTCATGGTCCAGATGCTGATGGTCAGGGAGAATGAAGCAAATCATAACATTCCAGAGGAAGTTAGAGCAGCGTTGAGAGTCATTAGCGGCTAAAGAGGACTGCTGCATGAATAAATGCCGAAAAATAATTACTTATTAAGCTGCTCGCTAGGGAATAACCTGTTTGATGGCATTAGATAATTAGATAACATTTTGTCTTCTATGTATGAAGTTTAAAGAGTTATTGGTCTTGGCACCCACTAGCTTCGTATTCGCTATAACATTGTCTGCTTGTTTTGGTTCTATCTATTTATTTTGTCTTGTATGTATATTTTGTTGGTGTAGACCAGACCGGTTTGGTGGTCCAAGTGAACCGGACGCATTTTTGAGTGGACCATGCCAGGTTCACATGGTACTCAAAGACCGGCAAGTGAGGTTTTCAGTCATGCCGTGCCTCGCATCCTATACTAACTCGTATCGTATACTCCACCCATACACGCACTGCTATACGATATGAGGTTTACTTCGTCGGAAATCATCACATACCAGCTAGCGAATATTCAACTTAAAAATATGATGGTGATAAGGCACGTACCTCACATTGCCTTTAATCTTCAAGTTCTCCTCGATCTTCCTCTCTCCCCATGTTCGCACATGATCCAAATTTCTCTTTCATGCTCATGATGTTTCTGATAACGCGCTGATTTACTTTTATGTGTTCCTGAATAGAGTAACCAAATTAAGTGAAAGTGGGTTTTCTTCTTGACTACATAAAGTAGAAGACGGTACCAGCATTTTCCGAAAAATAGAAGACATTACCAACATTTTCCGACAAAGAGGGAGGGGGAGGAAGGAATTTATTATTAAGCTACTCTAAGGGAGTCGCATCTTTTCCGAATATAAGATAATTGACAATATTTTGTGTTCTATGGATGAAGTTTCTTTTTGACTATATCTACTACTACTATTGGAAGAGAGAACTTTCTCTAAATAGAATAGTCAGAATTAGTGAAAATGTGCCGTCTTGACTACATATTACATAACTACAAGACGATACCAATATTTTTACAATGTAGCATTTTTTTCTTGACTACATAAAGTTATACATACATCTTATGTAAACTAGGTATGTAAACTAGGTATGTGCCCGTGTGGTCACAAATGCAGTAAAGCATGCCTCTACTTATGAGAGAACAACCAAAATTACAATAAACTCCACACTGGATGCCGAATATGATGAGCAATAACAAGAGCATACCTAGAGCTCTCGTTCTTTTTCAGTTATACACAGTGCCCAAACTTGTGTGATCTCCCAGACAAAGGTGAAGGAGGATCAGTATCAGACAAATGCTTACCTAGATCTACAAGACAAATGCTCCACATGTGAAGGAGGATCACTATGAGAAGACTTGCCAAGGTGATCAAGAATCTGAATGTGCAATATAGTAGTTAAATGGCACATATATAAACATGCAGAGATTTATCGCTGGCATGCTCAGATGCATAAATTTTGGTAAGCTTGGAAAAACAAACATCATACCTTTCAAAGGCATGATATGTTAATCTTTCAGAATAATAAGATGCTCATGGGGAAAAACAAACATGCAGTGAAAACAATTATTAATATTATTTTATAACATATAAGCATTTCATATGGTTCACATGCAAATGACTTCATAACAAGTCAGGCACTGCAATTCATAAAAAAAATAGTGAACGAGCATCAAGGATATTTGAAGAAGCAACGAGTAAGTGTGTAAACCATGATGATTAAGTTCTGATTTTTTAGATCTTTATTCAGGTTCTTATTGTGGTAACTAATATTGGTACTATATAGCATAGGTTGGGGTTAAAACACATTACCGTGATGATTAAGTTCTTATTGTGGTAACTAATCTTGGTGTATAAATGATAGTAAATTATCTAATTATAATTAATACACTAATTAAAATAATTAGCAAGTTCTGAGTTTTTAGATCTTTACTAATTTATTAGCAGTTGTGCTTCTGGAGTTAAGCATGAATCCAAATTTGGCAGCCTACCATGTTCATATCTTTCGTTTTTGGTTTTCACGTTGGGGTAAAATAGGCAACATATCATGTTCATAACTTTGCTACAGGAATGTATCAAGGGAAAAAGGAAAGAGATGCGCTGCATACAAGAACATACCATCTAATTGGTCGTCCTATATATTGTGAACCTCCTCTGGCATCCCTTCTCCCCCTCCCCCCTCTCCCCTCGTCCATCACAGATCCATAACAGATAACCAAGGAACATCAAGAAGTGTACGAGCATCAAGGATAGTCAGGAAGTAAAGCAAGTGGATCTAGGTATGAACATCTGTGTATATTTCTCTTATCTATAATTGTGTAATAATTATCTTATGTTGAACAACCAAATTCATGAAACACAATGAGATCATGCCAACACTCTAGCTAAATTAAAGTAGTATACTCATCTACTATTTCACATCTAGATCCATTGTGTCTGCCCAGCAGATTATTTGGCATTAGATGACTCTATGGACTTGTAAGCACAATGCAAAATACAGTTATGAAGCCATCAGTTCACCACACACATGTACATATGTAGTGAAAACTGAAACATGTCAAAGCAGTAGACAAGCAGTTTTTAGGGCAAGCGGTAGACAAGTAGTTTTTAATGCAAGCACTAGACAAGCAGTTTTTAGGGCAAGCAGTTTTACTCCTAAATTGCCATCACAACTCTATCCTCTCCCCTCCCAAAATTGATATATATGCCGTCCCTCAAAAAAGAGTTGATATGTATGCCCAACTTGTTTGTAAGTGTCCAAGATATGTTTGTAAGTGTCCAAGATTTCCTTGTAGGTTCAAAAACAGAACTCAATTGATATTGAATCCAACAACACAGAAGCTAAGCAAACTATTTTCAAAAATAGTACCTTGACTCTCAAAAGTTGGCACATCGATGAGCTTTCAACATTCTCAAAGTGTGGATTGACTACATGTGCATAATGTCCTGAAGCTATGTAATCAAACCCCAAAGTTTTTGCTTATAAGAAATCTCTTGTGGAAATGAATGAAAAGAATAACCACATGAACAAAGTTGAAGAAAATTATACCTCGATGTATAAAGTGTGCAAATCCACATCAAATTTTATTAGTCTTATAGAGAGCATCATGGTCTGGTTTACCCCCATCATACTCTTCAACAATATGAAACACCTAGATATTAAATCCATACAATAGGTCGGGAAGTAAAAAAAAATAAAAACTCATAGTAGACAAAAGTTATTACTTGTACACATCTTGGAAAGCATCCAGAATTCTCAATTCCTCGTGTGTTGCTTTATCCCCTAAAATTCTGAGAGCATCATCAAGTTGCTGTATAACTCCTCCGAACCACCAAACCCCAAGTCTTTGTAACCTGCAGCCGTAAATCAATGAGTAGTGCCATCACCAGTGGAAGGCTGCACTGGTGGTAACCTCGACAGACGACAACATGAAGCAGCGGTGACCACCGCGAGTACAACACATTCATGCAAAAAGAGGGGACAAGGGGGAACCTAGCTAAATTAAAGTAGTAGCCCCATAGCTCAAAAACTAAAAAACATAATCCACTCCCCTCATCACTTCCCTCCAATACTTGTAGTGAAACATCCAGTGGCCAACCATTCTGCTAATGATCCACGAGATACACTCGGATCAAACCTGAACAAGCTAAAAGGGTGTGCAGAAGAGAGGGGGAGAGAGTCCCGTACCTGTAGAGGATGGACTTGACGTTGCTGGTGAGGTTATCCGCCTGGATGATGGGGACATCGTCGTTGGTGGTGCCGCCGGCCGCCGTCATCGCCGCAAAATCTCTCTTTTTTCGGGTGAGATTTGGAGGCGGATAGTCTGAGACGGGAACGATCTGGACGGCTTGACTGCACGTGGACGGGGTTGGGTCACTTGGCGGTGGACTGGCCGTAGTAGGCGTGGGCGCGCACAAAGTGCTCGGGGCGGTCAGCGCATACCCCCTCTGGCCGCCGTCGGCTGTGTGCTCAGAGAAGACGCCGCGGGAGGCGAGCAGGCGGAGGAGACGCTTGAGGACGGACGGGTCCGGGTGGCCCGGCGGGAGCAACTCCGCGGCCGAGGGAGAGGAATGGACTGGCCGCCGCCTGGTCTCTCGATCTGCCACTTCTCCTCTTTTCTGATGAGAACAGGGGAGGGGATGAGAGGGGGCGGCGGTGGGAGGTGAGGGTGGAGGCCGGCGGCTGCGGGGGTGAGGGCGGAGGCCGGCGGCTGTGGGGGTGCGGGGGAGAGGAGGAGGGCGACACGGGGAGGGGAGTGGATGATGAAGAGTGTGGACTGGCCGCCGGCTGTGTTAGTTTAGGTGAAAAACCTTTTAAAAAAAGTTAGGTGAAAAAAGAAAAACAGAATTTATGTTTTACAAATTAAAACGGCTGTGTTAGTTTCACTTTTATCTTTATTATATATTATATATGTTTATATGATATGATGCAGTATAAAATATCATTTATATTTTAAATCTTCCACTTTTGTTCATTAAAGATGAAAAGTGATGGGTTCCGACATACACACTGATGTAACGATGACAGACCGGACTGAAACACCGCGAGAAGAGGTGCATATAGCTAATCCTTCTATACATGATAATACAAAATGTTTATTTTTTACATATTATTATTTTTCAGAATATAGGAGACATAGATATGGATTTTGGAGATGCACAAAAAGAATGCATTGACAAGGGTTCCAAAGCGGCGATGCTGAAAGGGGCCGAAAATTCATCGAGTTTTTTACAACATAATGATGTGGAGGCGGTGATATCTCATAAAAAACCAAAAAAGGATGCCAATTTAAATGTTATCGCACAAGGTATTCTTTTCAATGTTATTATCGATCTTTTCTCCGTCATATTGCCTTTTGTATTCAACCAATTTGTCTCATTTTTAATACTAATTTGGCTCGTTTTTGTATCATGCCGACAAACTATGTTTGTACCCCTAGAGATATTATAGTCATTGAATCAATCATGTCTGCCCCCAAGAAAACCAAGTTCGTGGACATTGGAGATGCTTTGTTATGAAACGACGATTTGGAATGCTTATGACGGATGATATGTTCTTACACGATGGTGTAAGACCAATTGCATAAACTTTGTAATTAATAATATAAACACTATATAATATCGTAAAACGATATAATCTAAACATGGAATTACAGGTGATAAATGCTTACATATATTGCATGCTGGCTCACGACCATCTACAAGACAGGGCGGGTGAAAAGGTATATATTATTAGCACGTTCGTTTCTGGCCAGATAAAAGAAGACGGAGAAAAAGACATAGACCCATCAAAATATCGTCACATCGTACAACATGTTAATACTTATCTACAACAAGATATGGTTAGTCTCGCTTCATTATCCATGCATATCATGATGTATTTTTTTAATTAATCCATGTGTATAATGATTTATTATTATTTATATCTAATTGTGATACTTATATGATATTTACACCAGCTATTCATTCCGATTAACATTCCTGGGAACCATTGGTATCTGGTAGTCGTCAATGCCAAAAAATGTGAGATTCAAGTATTTGACTCACTTGGTTCTCGGATCAACCGGAGTGACCTTACTACTACGGTAACTATTATTGTTTTTTGGTCCTCTTGACATATGTTTTGTTTGCCTTAACCCCTACTATTTTCCATATATAAAATAGTTACTAGAACTTGAGAAGCGTTTGAAACTTGGAGAACAGAGTCCGGAGTTTAACAGAGATCATAAGTGGCTCGATCTCAATGTTACAAAATGGAATGTCGTAGAACAGTTCCATGACCTTTTCCAAAAAAAAGAACAGTTCCATGAGGCAATACAAACGGATGGGTAAGCACTTGTCACAAATTGAAAATTATTATGTTTGGTACTCATGAACACAAAAATATCATATAATAGAAAATATTGATAGTAAAATGTCGTAGTGTATCTATTAGTTGATGCAAGCAGGTGGGTATAATGAGCACTATTATTTGTTCAAATGGTCTATTTATTTGATTCCTCTGTGTGATATTCTAAAGCATTATTTTATGATATTATTATAGCGCATCATGTGGACTGTTTATGCTAAATTATATGGAATATTGGACAGCAGATGCATTAACAGATCAGTTCACGCAGGTATTTCATTTTATACATTATCTCATTATTTTATCTCAAAATATTATATAAAATTTGTTTTTTATATCTTGCAGGAGGATATGAAACACTTTCGACGAAAATTAGCTGTCATTTTGCTCGATTTAGAACTGAATAAGCTAAAAGGATGTCCGATATACCATGAATCTGACAATGAGGAAAGTTTATCTAATTCAGATCTCGAGCTCCTGGAGAATCCACCTGATGGAGTCAAAGACAGACGTCCTAGCCCAATCCCCATCATGCCCACGGATCAATGTGAATTACTTGCCGGCCTCTGCAACTACATCATGTCGATCGATGATGCCAAGTGTTTGGAGTAAGTATCATTTATCAATATGTAATGCGCCAGTATTCATTGTTGTTATTCTTACCATCCAATTTTTAGGAAGGAATGGGTCCGAAGCTCGACACCCCGTCCAATGGGCTTAAGTCTCAAAAAACTTCAGGGCATACTTAACATGGAGCAGTCTATGGACAATGATTGTTTCAACATCACCGTGCGTATACTGGCATGTGACGAGGGAGTATTGTTCACAGACCCTCCTATACACTATATGGATCTACAATTTTGTGCAAGTTATCATAATTCTTCATTCAACATCATTAGTATCAACATGTTTCTAAATAGTTTTTCTTTTACTTAGTCCATGATGCGGGATTCAACACGAGGTCAAAATTTCTGCGATAAGGAAACTATTCAGATGTTGGCAAATTTTTTTGATAGCTGGCCTGGGATAGACAACAACATATTATCGTGCAACATGGTAAGTAAGGTCTTTTGTCCATTGTTTGTCATGGTTTATTGTTGTTTCTAATAGCTAACACTTGTAGATTTATCTTCCGTATGAATCCATCGGTCGATACATCTTGTACGTCATCGACAAAGAGGCACGTCATGTATCTATTCTTGACCCTATTCATACAACACAACCGTCGGAGGTGAAACTTCTGAGGCACTTAGTGAAATTAAAAAGTTTTGCGAGGGAATTCAAAGAAGCACTCGAAATAAAGCAACCATGATGGCATTCCGATATATCAAAATGGCAACGTTTATTTCCTAATGGTATTCCAACGAGCGTAGACGGGTAATAAATTTAGAATACAAACATTTATTTTTGTTATCATCATATTTAATATAATAACAATTTAGGAATTTGCAGGGATTCGTCTGGCTATTTTGTTTTTCATTTTATGCTCTTGTGGAATGGTAAAGACTTGGCGAAGCCGGTTTGCACGGTGAGTATTGTCCGTTACACATGTTTTTAGACCTTCCACGTGAAGTATTCATGCTAACTACATATATTGCTTTTGCAGGATGGGTATGAGTTGAGGAAGCAGTTTTTATTATACTTGCTCAAACATCGTGCGAATGAAGCTAAAGACAACTTTCCTGATACTGTGCAAGAATTTCTTAAGCGCATCAAGTAGATCTCAATAGTTTGTAATAGATTTTTAGTTGAATCATCACTTTATATATATACATTGTCAATTTGCCATTTTGTTATCAGTTTACATTACAAGTGAAGTGGACTTTAATTATTATGCAATTGTGACCGTGTTATATTCTCTCTACCTATGAAATTTAGCATGCATTATTAGTTGGATCATTGCTCTCTATGTATACATCATCAAATTATTATTTTTATGAAATTACACTGCAAGTGAAGTGTATTTCAATTATTACCCGATTGTTACAGCTATCTTTTCTATATATGCAAAATTTAACATACATTATGCTCATATATAACTCCAGCAAAATATTTCAGAAGCCCGTGGCAACGCACGGGCATTCTACTAGTAAGAGTAGGAGACGGGTTAGGATTACGACCCGGACTCTCATGTAAATCTAGGGCTCCACCAGTTATATAAAGGGGAGCGCCTAGGCCAGAAAGACTAAGTTGCAATCCCTCGAGAGCTAGGTTAGCGAAATCGCACCCTTGTAATCGAGATCCAAGCAATACAATCAAGCAGGACGTAGGCTATTACCTCGATCGTGAGGGGCCGAACCTGGGTAATCTCGCGTCTTCTCATTCTCGATCAACCCCGCTAAGCTTCCACCCTTGTGCGATGGCCTCATCTCTAAGTCCTTTCACAAGGGCATTTGCCGCGTCAAAACCATGACAGTTGGCGCCCACCGTGGGGCCTACGCACGGTGGAGTTGAGTTCTTAGCGGGAGCTCTCCCAGGGTTCGGGAAGTACGCGGTCGGCTTGATGATGAAGAGCCGCCGTGGGAAGCTCTACATCGATGATTCTTACTGGGGCCCCGACGCCGACTCAATTGAGTACGGGTACTGGGTCCCCTTTGGCAAGATCCATAACTTCATCGGTGTCATCGGCGAGTCGGCCGCCGGGTTGGAAGCTGTCACCGGCGTCGAGTCGGCTCGCCGCGCCAGCCCGAGCCAGGCAAAACCCGGCCCGCCACAGGCCGGCCGGAAGCATGTCTTCGTAGGGTTCACCCAAGGGGTGGCCTTGTCGGAGAACTCCCTGTCCGGAGATGATACGCTCGTTCAATCTGACGGCGAATCCTCGACAGGAGAAACCGGGTCGATCCATCCCCTATATGATGGAAGGCTGGGATAAACTGACGAAGTCTTTACAGAAGTCCTTGAGCCACCTCGTTTTGCAGCGGTCTACATGGTAGGTAGACAAGATCCTGCGCGTGATCCGGTCGATCCAGCAGCTGGGCAGTACCTCACCCTAGCCGGCTCAGGAGGAGCCGACGCGACAGCCGCCGGCTCTCAGAAAACCGGGGTACAGGCGCTTGCGGACTTGATGAATATGCTGACAGCCCTGTTGGCCGAGCCGGTTACTGTGGAGAACGCAGCTGTGCGCAACATGAACATCACGAAGTGTCGCGAACAGATGGCCAAGATCCAAGAAGACATCAATGCTGAGAACGCCCGCACGGCAGAGGCGCAGGCCCGGCTTGCCGAGGAAAGACAACGCCTAGATGAGGAGGCTCATTACTTAAGCCGCCGGCAGGCCGAGTCAGAGCTCGTCCACCGGAGGCGTCATCAAAGCCGGCTTCCGGCTAATATCGAGCCGACTCAGCTGTTTACCACACCAGACAATCTGCCGGCTCCGACAAACCAGGGGGCTGGAGTTGTCCCCCCGGGAGGAACACTTTGTAGTAGCCGGCTCAGCAGAGGGAGCCGGCCCAGCATCATACACCAGATCAGCAACAGCAGCTGCCGTCTCGCCGGTTCCAGACCCCAATTGGACACTATTCCAACCCGGTCGACAACGTGCTGGCGGCGACTCACAACTTGGCGGCAATCCCAATCGAGGGAGACGGTCCAGCTCAGGTCGAAGCCAGGAACGCCATCGCGATGCTTAAGACAGCAATGGTGCAGCAAGCCAAACTATTCTCATAGTCAGCACCGGCTTCACTCGACCCCTCATCAGAGCCGCACCAGGAGCCAACGCCCTGAGTTGCCAGCAGTTTCCAGCAGCGCACACCGCAGAAGGGCCGCCCAACCACTGGCGAATCAGCACCAGCCCAGAATTCCGAATGCGCGGGACATTGTGGACACCGCTCGGGCTTTACGAGCGTTGGAGGAGGAAAACACGCGTGCAGTGTATAACCCGCCGGCAGCACACGACCCGCCCACCACAGCCCAGACAGCTGGCTGGCTTGGGGGCTTATCAAGCCATATGACCGGGACTCCTTGTCTGGTCCCGGCGCTGCGAGAGGCACGCATGCCCCCAGATTTCAAAGGTCCTTGCAAGGTTCCTAATTATACAGCTAATCTGGAGCCAACCGAGTGGATCGAGAGTTACGAGTTGGCAATGGACCTGTTGGGAGCAAGTGAGTCAGTATGTGCATGTTATCTGCCCCTCATGTTGGAAGGTCCCGCACGCACTTGGTTGAAAAACCTGCCGGTGAATTCTATCAACACATGGCAGGAACTGAAGGAGCGCTTCATCAAGAATTTCCAGGGAACCTGCAAAAGGCCAACCACCATTGTTGATCTCGAACGTTGTGTTCAGCGTGAGGATGAGTCGGCGCATCATTGGGCTCGCTGTAACACCCCGATTTTTGGCCCTTTCTTTTTCTTTTAGATTTCTTCAATTTTTATTTGGAGTTCTTTTTCCGTGGCTATGTGGTCTTCAAACCTGGGAAGATCTTCTCTCCTGCCACTTCCAAGTGGCTTGTCATTCCCAAATCTTTCCCAAGACCATGTCATTTCCATCTTAACCCAACCCTAATTTTTGGGAATATTCCTTTTTCAAATTAAAGGAATAACCCTGTTTGCCCTAGGTTGTGAAGCAACCTATATTTCTGTCTTCCATAAAATTCCCACAAAATTCTCATAAATTCTTTGGATCATATCTTCAACAAATATGCCAAAACCCATCCTTGCCTAGTTCAAAAATAATTCAGGAATATTCATTTCCTATTCTGTCCAGAATGGCACTTTGTGAAGGAAGTGCTATTTATATTTTCTTGATTGCCCTAAAAAATTTTGGGAACTCTCTCACATCCAAATTATTACCACATGCCAAAATTAAACTTCATTTGCCTAGTAAATCTTCCTAAGAAAATTTCCAAAGTTTCTGACCAGAGAGAAGCTTTGTGAAGCAAGTACTAGCTAGGATTATCCAAATGAGTTGAAATTTTGGGAGATCATTTATATGAGTAAATAATGACTCTACACCAAATTTCATCTCCACCCAACAATCTATGTGAGCACACCTTCAAATCTTGGTTTCTGGTCACAATTTCAGTTTGTGAAGCAACTATATTTTATATTGCTTAAAAAATTCTGAAATTAATCCAGGACCTAAATATACCTAAATAATGTGAGAATGCCAAAAATCACATTATTTTGCCAAGCCTTTTGCTCCACAAAATTCCCCCAAGTTTCTGTCCAGTGTGGATCATTGTGAAGGAAATACCAATTATACTTATCAAAATGGGATGAAAATTTTATGGTACCTTCATATGCGCAAATAATCATCCTACACCAAATTTCAGCTCAATCCAAGCAACCATGTGAGTGATACTTCCTGATCAAGTTTCTGGGCCAGTTATTGCAGTTGTAAAGCAACTATGTCAAATACTGGTCCAAATATTTTCAAAATTCACAGAATCATAGTCCTTCCTACCCTAAGCCTCTGAGACATCCTGGTTACTCCTTATCCCCTCCCATGTGATCACTACTTCATGCTTAAGTTTGCAAGAACAAAGTTCAGTCGATCCCTCCCATCAACCCACAGTATGTTTCTTCGATCTATCACCTCAGTTAGGACCCACTTAGGAAGGACAAGACGCTAGACATCGTTTGGTTGGCCAGAGTGCACTGCGTGCGCCTGTGCACGCAGTGACCACGCGGCCTGGCATGCCGAAAGTGTGCTCTGGACTTCGGGTCCCTCTGCCGCCGCCCAAACGCCGAGCTCCCGCCACCGCACCATGTCCTCTAAGTTGCTCCCACTCTCCTGCATCTGCGTGTCCTCTCTGGGCCCCTCCCCTCTCCTCTTTCCTCTCCGGCAAGCACGCCGTCCCGGGAAGCCCGCGGCCGTCGTCGCTTTGCCGTTGTCTTCTTCCTCCCCGCGGCACCTTTGCATCGAATGCGCCTCCCCTAGACCCCTCTTCCCCCCCCCCCGCACGTGCGCTCGTGCACGCGGTCGTGCCAGAGGCATCAACCGCGAGCTCCCGTCGTCGTCCGGTGAGGGCATCACGGCCATGGCTATATAAAGCCACCCCGAGCCCTCCTCTCTTCACCAACCTCTCTCCCTCACTCCCAAAGCCCCTCCTAGCCACTCATTCGAGCTCGGGAGCTCCTCCTCGCTCCACATGGCCACCATGGCCGCCACTCGGCCTCACTCAAATTCGAGCAACGTGGCGCCTCCCTTTCCTTCCTACCACCACCCGGAGAACCCCCATAGCCCGTAGAGCCTCCCCACCTACTCGTTCGGTCGCTGGGACACCCGTGGGCGTGTGCCCAACTCCGGCCGAATCCACGTCCTGCCATGGCCGAGACCCTCCCCGTTCTCGAGCTCCTCGGTGTCCGTGCTATGCGGGGATGGGTGCGGCTCGGTCCCACGAGCTCGCCGGTGGTCGAATCACGGCGAACGGTGGCCGGAGTCGCCGGCTATCGCCGTCGAGGCTTGCCACTGTCCTCGGCCAGGTGCGCGCGTAAGGGAGAGGAGGAAGACGACCCTGTGCGCGGGCCCCAGGTGTAAGTGACTCAGGCGGCCGGGCCCGCCACTTAAGTGGAGGCGCAGTCTCCGGAAATACGCTTTCGTCATTGGAAAGCGTAATCGTCAGCGTCTGCAGATAGGAATACGCCTTCCCTTAGTGGAAAACGTATTTCTCAGAAGGCGCTTTCTGTTTTAACTCAGCCGGCCGAAACGGTTATATTGCGGACGTTCGTCTGTTAAGGGCAGAAGTGGACAATTTTTATTTCTTTTTCTGCCTAATGAACGAACGGCCGTAACTCCGCGACCGTAACTCCGAATCAGGTGATTCCAAAGCCCACAATCTCAGTTCGTCGAGCCCGTTCTGATGGTATCATTTTCGTGAGGTTGTCACACTAATAAAATGACCATTTTGCCCTTGCCCTTAAAACAGCTCCGCAGGGAGGGAAATCTTTCCGACGATTCCTTCCGCGAGTGCCTCGCACTTCTCCCCGGTGGTTCCTCCATCCCCAGGCAAGCCACAACAACCACTTGCATGATGGCATTGCAGTAGCCATGGTTTCCACTTGAATATTTAATAATTGTTTGCTCATTTAATTATTTTGTGAATGCTTCGAATATGCTTGTGAATCCATGCTCCTTGCTTATGCCATGTTCATTTTCATCTAGTAAGTGAAATGATTTACTGCTAATGTTATTATTATCATGTTTCATTCTTGTAATCATTTTCGGTGCTAGTGAATATGATATGCTCTTATGAATAGTTATCGGTTGATATGAAAATACTTGTTATATTCATGATCATCGTTAGGCCATGCTTATTTGCATCCCGTAGAGTAAATGATTTATCATCGTTGATGTTAAATGGTTATGTTGCCCATCCATGGTTACACTGATATCATGCTCATCTGCATGGTTATTTCATTTTGTATTTTATTGTGACTCAGCTCATCACCATTCAAGTTAAACCTGACATTAATCGAACTTGAACAAATTTGTTGGCTGATTCATGGTGCCACCGAATCGAGCTCACCAGTGCAACCACACTTGCCTGGATGGGAAGGCCCTGATTCGGTCTATTGTCATGCCTCTCGCCGGTGCCTCCAATTAGGGAAGGTTATGCGCGCGCGCTACCCTGATCAGGTAGGCGGCCATAAGCCATGTGCCCGAGTTGTTTGCGCGCGGTTGTCCCCGTTTGGGACGAGTTTGTTTTGTTGGGCCACGACGGTGGCAGCCACGAAGGTGGCAGATGTCACGAGTTGAGATCGGAGCGAGCCAGGACATAGCCCAAAGGGGAGTTTGTCGGGAGTGGCCGGGAGAGTGTCATGCAATAGACTGGTTTTGTCGGAACGTCGTTGGTCCACCCGAATGGGAGCACGAGGCCATGAGTTCCGTGGTGTGGGTATAGTGTACTAACCTCTGCAGAGTGTATAATCTATCGATAGCCGCGTCCTCGGTCATGGACACAGTTCGTAGTAGGTCACACTATGGGTCAACAGAAATAATAATCTGAATAATAAACAACCCCGGTTCCATGAGAAAGAAGTTGGTTGATCTTTATGTGGTCATGCGATGATCACAGGTAGAGATCAAGCTCCTTGTGGTCATGTGATGATCACGATGGTATAGTTGATACCGAGCTTGGTTGATCCTGAGGTGATTGTGTGGTGACCACGATGGTAAGTTTGTGGTTACGAGATAATCTCCGAGCAAAGTAAGTTGGTCCATGAGACCTTAAATGTCGAACCCCTTGCATGCTAGTGCTAGTATCATCATGTTCATATCATGAAATATATGTACATGCCATGCTCAGGTTGTTCTAGTAGTATCATGTTCATCATTGATAATTAACCTGTAAAGGCCATGCTGTTGTTTGTCTTGATTGCTTTGGTTGTTGTGAGCTTGCGAGTACATTCAAAGTACTCACCTGGCGTGTCATGCCAGCTTGCAGGTCAGGCCGTGATTGATTGCTTGTCGAGGATCCCGAGGTTGCGCTCTAGGATACGTCCCAGCCAGAGTCCCTGCGGAGTGGAGTCCATCACCGTTGTCGTTGTTCCGCTATTAGGAGTTATTCCGCTACGAGTTGTTCCGCTGCTAGCATAGAGCTATCTGAGCAAGCGTAGTGTCACCGTGCCCCTATAATCTTCATGCCTTCAGAACCTTTGTACCCGTGTTATTTGTAATAAAGAGATGATTTGTTCTATGCCAAGCAGTGTCGTATTCCAGAAGACTTGATCTCTGGGCTGGAATATGGGGTGTTCCGGTCTCTCTGAGCCGGGGTGCCACACTCGCCGGGTTGCGGAAGTTATACATAGTTCGGATAGCATCTCGGCTGCACAAGCAGTGCTTGTTCTGGAACGAACATGCAAGTTTCAGCCCCTGGTCCAGAAGTTAGGGCGACTCAAGAGAAAGGCCCAAGACATGGGTGATCTCATGGATGTCTTAACCCAGTATGTGGAATCAGATAATACCAAGGATCCGCTATCTGACGAGGAAAAATCCGGTAAGGGCAAGAAAAACGGTCGCCAGGGTCACCAGCAGAACAATGGCAATGGGCAGAACGGCAACGGCGGTTAACGTAAAAATTATGAAGGCGGCTTTGACTTGGTGGCAAATACAAACACCGGTAACAAGGGTCAGCGCCAGAACAACGGGCCCAGAAGACCATCTTCTGGTAATCGCCCTCTCTGCTTCGAGGAAGCTCTCAAGGGTCCATGTCCAAAACACAGTTTCAATGGTAAACCGTCCAGCCACTCCTTGGAAAATTGCTATATCATGAAAGAGTTTTCCAAACGGATCTTCCAGAATCATCATAACGGTGGAGGCAATGGCGGACAACCCGGCAATCAGCGATCTGGCTTCTCCGGAGCCGGCTCACAAGGGCCCTTCGCAGGCCCTGGGTTCCAAGGGAACAGCGGCCAGAGCGGCGGGTTTTAGGGGGCTGGCAATGCTGGAGGCAACAATCAGAGGAGCAATCAAGGAAACCAGCATCAAGCCGGTCAGTCAGGGTTTTAGAGTAACCCGAAGCACTTGAATAGTGGGCAGTATCATGTCTTCACCACTAGTACCTGCAAGAGGGATCGGAAGGTACAACGGCGAACCGCCCATATGGTTGAGCCGGCAGCCCCGTATTATCTCAATTGGTCCGAGCAGCCGGTTACCTGGAGCAGGGCGGATCATCCAGTCCTCCTCGATCACCCCGGCCATTTAGCTCTGGCGGTGGCACCACAAGTTGGCGGTTATACGTTGACCAAAGTACCCATGGACGGAGGCAGCAGCATCAATATTCTGTACTATGACACGTTCAGGCAAATGAATCTGTCCGATAAGCAGTTGACTCCGTCCTCTACAGTTTTTCATGGCATCATTCCTGGCAAGTCAGCTTATCCCATGGGAAGAATATCCCTGGAGGTGGCCTTCGGCTCAGAGGATAACTACAGTTCAGAATTTTTGTCCTTTGAGGTGGTTAAGCTTAAAAGCCCATACCATGCCTTATTTGGCCGGCCGGCTTATGCGCGGTTCATGGCACGACTGTGCTACGTTTACCTGAAAATGAAAATGCCATGGCCGAGAGGAACCATTACAGTAGAAGGAAGTCGAGAAATTGCACTTCAGTGCGAAGAAGGAGACGCAAGTTACGCTGAGTCTGCTTGTGCTGCAGAAGAGTTGTGGCATTACAAGGATAATGTCGACCCGGCTGACAGGACATCCCTAAAGAAGCCAATGACAGAGTCTGACCCGTTGCTCAAATTTAAGTCGGCTAGAGATACTAAGCAAGTTGATTTCACCCCGGGTAATTCCTCTGAGCAGTTCACCATCGGGGCGAATATGGATCCCAAATAGGAAAGCGCGCTCATCGAGTTCATCCGTGAGAATCGGGACATCTTTGCATGGAAACCTTCTGATATGCCAGGTGTACCGAGAGAACTCGCTGAGCACTCCCTCAATGTGGATCCTAAGTTTAAGCCAGTTCGCCGATATCTCCATCGTTTCAATGAAGAGAGGCGGAAAGCTATTGGTGAGGAAGTGGCCCGGCTCCTAGCTGCCGGGTTCATTGTTGAAGTTTTTCATCCAGAGTGGCTAGCCAACCCGGTGCTTGTTCTGAAGAAAAACGGGACTTGGCAGATGTGTGTTGATTACACAGACCTAAATAAGGCTTGTCCTAGTGACCCCTTTGCCTTGCCCCGTATAGACCAGATCATTGATGCCACGGCGGGTTGTGAGTGTTTATGCTTTCTGGATGCTTACTCTGGTTATCATCAGATCAAGATGAAGCAGGAAGACCAGGAAAAGACGACTTTCATCACACCCTTTGGGGCCTTCTGTTATACCACCATGCCATTTGGTCTAAAGTGTGCACAGGCGACGTATCAGCGCTGTGTCCAAAATTGTTTTCACAAGCAAATTGGGCGGAATGTTCATGCATATGTTGATGACATCGTGGTTAAATCTCGGAAGAAGGAAACCCTCTTGGAGGATTTCAAGGAAACATTTGACAATCTCTGTGTCTACCAGATGAAGCTTAACTCGGTGAAGTATGTCTTTGGTGTCCCTGCAGGAAAACTTCTAGGATTTCTCATTTCCGAGCGTGGCATTGAAGCTTACCCGGAAAAGATCAAGGCAATCACGACCCTGGCTAAGCCGGCAAATCTTAATGCTGTGCAGAAGCTGGCTGGGTGGGTTGCGGCGTTGAGCCGGTTCATAAGCCGTCTTGGGGAGAAGGCAATCCCATTGTATCAATTGCTCAGGAAATCAGATGACTTTGTTTGGAGTGATGCTGCAGATCAGGCTTTTGAGGCCCTCAACAAACAGTTGTCTGAGCCGCCGGTCCTTGCTGCCCCTCATGAGAAGGAATCTATGTTGTTGTATATTGCTGCCAACAACAAGGCTGTAAGAGTTGCAGTTGTTGTAGAGTGCAAGGAGGAAGGCAAGGAATATCCTGTTCAGCGCCCTGTGTATTATATTAGTGAAGTATTAACAGAGTCCAAGCAGCGATATCCGCATTGGCAGGAACTGGTCTACGGAGTGTTCATGGCTAGCCGCAAGCTGAAGCATTACTTCCACGAGCATCCAATCACTGTGGTCAGCTCAGCACCTCTTGGGGACATAATCCAGAACCGGGAAGCCACGGGCCGGGTTGCTAAGTGGGCCATTGAGCTCGGTCCACATCATCTCAAATATGTGCCCCGCACAGCAATCAAATCTCAAGCTTTGGTGGATTTCATTAATGATTGGACAGAGTTACAGGCTCCCGAAGAGAAGCCAGACACGATGTATTGGTCCATACATTTTGACGGCTCAAGGCAGCTCGAAGGCTCGGGGGCTGGAGTTGTGATCACTTCCCCGCGAGGAGATAAGTTCTGTTATGTTTTAAGACTTATGTTCCCTTGTACTAACAATGCAGCAGAATATGAGGCATTGCTTCACGGGCTCCGAATGGCCAAGGAGATGAACCTGAGCTGGGTCAGGTGTTTGGGCGACTCAGATCTGGTGGCCCAGCAGGTTTCTGGCACATGGGACTCCAAGGATCCCCTTATGGCGGCTTATCGACATGCGGTCACTAATATTGCTGGACACTTCAAGGGTTATCAAGTTGATCACATCGATCGCCAGCAGAACGAGGCAGCAGATGCACTGTCTCACTTGGGTTCTCAGCGGAAGCCGGTGCCGTCAAATGTTTTTCTGGATGTCTTGCATAACCCGTCTGTCAAGTTGCCAACGGAGGAAGACTTGGCTATTCCTGACCCAGAGGTAGCTCTAGTGGCTGCTGTTCATGCTATACCTGATTGGACAGTCCCTTACTTGGCTTATCTAAGCCGGGGAGAGCTTCCAGCAGAAGAAATCATCGCTCGCCAGATCATCAGACGATCCAAGTCTATGACTATCGTCAATGGTGAGTTGCATCGACGAAGTGTCACTGGTATTTTTCAGCGTTGCGTTTCATCTGAGGAAGGCCGTGCAATTCTCAAAGAGATTCATTCTGGCGATTGTGGTCATCATGCCGACTCACGATCACTCGTCGCGAAAGCTTTCCGCCACGGGTTTTACTGGCTCACAGCTCACGCCAATGCAAAAGATATTGTGCGCAAATGTGATGGTTGCCAGAAGTATGCTCGCCAAGCTCATGTGCCGGCTCAAGAGTTGAGGATGATCCCGATAACTTGGCCTTTTGCAGTCTGGGGGCTTGACATGGTTGGACCCTTTAAACGTTCTAAGAATAAGCATACTCACCTGTTGGTAGCTGTGGACAAATTTACCAAGTGGGTGGAAGCAGAGCCGGTCAGCCGTTGGGACGCTGCTACAGCCGTCAAATTTCTGAAAAAGTTGATATTTCGCTTCGGATATCCACATAGTATCATCACAGACAATGGAACCAATCTTTCCAAAGGAGTCATGAAATAGTTCTGTCAACAGGAGCACATCCGGCTTGATCTAGCATCGGTTGCACATCCTCAGTCCAACGGGTAGGCAGAAAGAGCCAATCAGGAATTGCTGCGTGGTATCAAACCCCGGCTCCTGGTGCCTTTGCAACGCATGCCGGGTTGCTGGGAAGAAGAATTACCTGCAGTTCTTTGGAGCATATGGACTACTCCCAATAGGTCAACAGGCTATACGCCGTTTTTCCTGGTCTATGGTGCAAAAGCTGTACTTCCAAGCAATATTCGTCATGACTCCCCCGAGTGACGGCTTATGTGGAATCAGATAATGAGCAAGCTCGCCAAGACGCTCTAGATGCTCTGGAGGAAGAACGTGAACTTGCCGCATCCTGATCAGCAATTTATCAACAAGACCTACGTCGCTATCACAGCCGTAGAGTTCGAAGCCGTACCTTTCAGGAAGGTGACTTAGTGCTCCGTCTGATACAAGACCAGACATGCATGCATAAGCTTTCACCACCTTGGGAAGGGCCCTTTGTGGTCATCAAGAATCTCAACAACGGGTCATACTACCTCGTTGATATACGTGAGGCAGCTAAATCACGTACCTCTGAAGAGGAGGGCAGCCGGCCCTGGAACATTGCCCATCTCCAGCCATATTACACCTAAGTCATAGACTGGGTCATATCTTTTGTACATACCTTCTAGCATGTATATACATATTTTTATCAATGAAATAAAGACCGGCAGCTCTGTATAAGAGAATTTGTCGTTTCGCCTCAAAATTGTGTGTTGAGTCTTTATTGGTTGATCATTGGTTATTTGGGGGCTTCCAACTCATTGAGTTTAGCTTACAAAACCCTTTAACCCGGCAAAAAGCCAACAATTGGTTAAACCTGCCTGTCAGCAAGATGCTACTCCGAACAAGGTGACTCGGCTTATGGCTGATGAATCAATCACAAAGGTGACCCTGAATTCATCAGAGTTAAAACGTTTGGTGGTCATGTGAGAGCCGGCTTTCAGAAAGTGAGGATAAACCAAAAGGCCAAAGCACCTGCTTCATGAAAGCAAATCAGAGTCACCTTCATCGTCATCGAGAGCGCCATCTTGGAGTTGAAGAGCGCGGGCTACCTCCCTACCAACGTCGCCCACCACGCACCAGAGGCGGGCCAGGTCATCCCCACGCCGCGGCAGGGCGAGAGGGTGGTGTTCCTCCCCCATTTCATCCGAGGTTTAGGTTTTCCCCTCCACCCTTCATCAGGGGCCTCATGTTTTTCTATGGGCTCGATTTCATGATCTTACCCCAAACTCCTTCCTGCACATCTCGGCCTTCATCATCATCTGCGAGGCCTTTCTTCGAGTCCAACCACAGTTCGGTCTGTGGCTGAAGATCTTCAACGTCAAGCCGAAGATTGTTGACGGCCAACAGGCGGACTGCGGGGGAGCGATGGTCAACAAGCTTCCCCGGGTGGAGTGGCCAGAAGGGACCTTCATCGAGACCATCAAGATCTGGCAGAAGGAGTGGTTCTACATTACGGAGCCAAGGAACGCGGATTGGGGGGCGATTCCGGCCTTCCAATCTGGACCCCCCCACAAGGCTGGTCTCATGGACCAAGAAAGGCCTTGACTGGGGATCAAACAAGGATGTGGCGCTGCTGCAGAGCCGGATAGCAAAGATGATAGAGCAGGGAGTCGAGCTACCCAATGTGATTCAGATCATGCTCAGCCGCCGTATCCTCCCCTTCCAGGACCGGGCTTCCCCCATGTGGGCCTACAAGCCCGAGGACCCCGCCACGGTGCTTACCTTCTACTGCACTTCCCACGCTCAGTTGTGGAAGGTGCTGTTCAAGCCGCAGAAGGACTGGCCGGCCGAGGAGGAATACATCGGCCTTGAGGCCGCAAACCCCCCTCGGGAGGTATGACAAGTTTTGTTATTATGTCCGGATTATTCCCCTTCGAATAGGTACTCAGCTTTCTCATTTCTCATCCGCAGAGCTGGTTGAAGAAGGCCGAGAAGATCGACAGCCTGGCCCCGCTGCCAGAGGGCCCCAGGATGCCCTTGCTGATGGCCATGTTGGCCGTGGAGCCGTACGAGGCGCCAAAGAGGAAGGAGAAGAAGAAGGAGAAGAAGAGGGAGGCCAGAGAGGGCCTCCGCTCCCGCGGACCCCCGGACACTAGATCCGGGGACACCCATGCTTCCTCTGCACAAGAGGAGGAGAAGGAGCAGGGAGAGGACGGGGAGGAAAGCGATTCCTCCCGAACAAGGAAAAGGGCGGCGTCCGAGGGCGCCGAGGAGGAGCAGCCTCACCCTGCCCCCAAAAGACCATGCAGGGCAAAGGTGGCCTTGTCCGGCAATAGCTCGGCCTCTGCCGAGGACTCTGAGGCCTCCGAAGAGGTTCCTCGGAGGACCCCTAGGGTCAAACCGCTGGCCCAAAACTACGTACCTTTAAGATTTGTGCCCCTTCAGCCGAGCTAAGTCTGCTATTAACCATGTTTCTGCTTTTAATCACTGCAGCCCACTGCGTGACCTCCCCACCGATCGGGTCTCGGAGGGGGATTCTCCGCCGGCCGCACTGGCGGAGAGCGGGACCGAGTCGCGCACCTCGCCTCCTCTGATCGTCGAGGAGGCCGAGGAGGTTCTGTCGAGGAGGACCCCTCCCTTACCGCACACAGGGGGAGGGGGCGACACTATTATGGCCGAGGTGCATACCTCGGCCACCGAAGACCAAGATGGAAGGAGCCCTCTGGTAAATGAAGAGGAGGAGCCCGAACGATCCGAGCTCTCTCCGAGAATGGCTCCGGAGCCGTCAAGGTACCCGGAGTCAAGCATTCCGGACTCCTCGAGAGGAGGAGCCGAGGTGCCCCCGCCACCCCCGCCCGCCCCAGAGCGGGCTTCGACTGGGTGGCTGGACGAGATGGAGGACGCTTTAACCCGCTCCTCCATCGCTGAAGAGCTCCGTGTCCTTATGGGCGCGGTGTTGCAAAGTCTTCGGTCCATGGACAATGGACTGAAGGAGGCCTTCAAAGGCCTTCTCACAGGCTTCAAGGTAGGCCAAGTAATGTTTTTCCCTTTAAAAATTTCTTTTATGTGAGTGCGTAACCTCATACACAGTAGCCCCCGAGACTCTGACTGGCTTGAGTAAAGCTGGTAAGAGGATCGAAAATCTATAACTCGGATCCTAATGTGCGTAGAGTGCTGTGCAGGCGTCATCTTCGGCGATAGCCGCCAACGCCGAGGAGTTGGCCGAGCTGAATCGGAAGCTCAAGAGCTCCGAGGATGACCTCAGCCTGCTGAACAAACGGTTCGACGAAGTGCAAGGCAAGTTCGAACTATAATGTTGACTGACTGCAGCAGCTTTGTGTTGTTCAGTAAGGTTTGAAGTAGGTAGCCTAATCGGGGTCAATAGATATGACTGCAGCTGCTACTGCGGAGGTCGAGAACCTCAAGGCTGAGCTGAAGAAGGCTCCGCTGGAAGCGGCGGAGCAGGGGGCAGCGGCCGAATAGGCAGCTGCCGAACTGGCTACGGCGAGAACCGCTAGCCAGAAGCACGAGGCCAGAGTGGATGAGGTGCAGCAAGAGCTCAAGGATGCCGTCAAGAAATGTGAGGCTCTTGAGCAGAAGAATAAAGAGCAGGCCGCCGAGCTAACCTCATTGGGGACGGTGGCCAAGGAAGCGCGGACGGAGGCGCGCGGCTGCCAAGAAGAACTCCGCCAAGTCAAACTCATTGTGGATGGTAAGCCGTACTTGCTGCAAAGTGTCTTTGGTGGTAACAGGTTTGCTTTACTCACGCGAGTGTGGCATTCCCCAGGTGCCTTTGCGGACCTCCCAAGGAGTGCGGCTGATGCGGCTAGGTTCTTCGCCGCCCAGGAGGGTTGGGCCGAGCAGAGGTTATTTTGGGCGCAATTTCAAGCGCCCGAACACCCTCCCCTCCTCAACAACCAGATGAAGCAGCTGATGGAGTTGCATCGGATGGCGGAGCCGGCGATGAAGGACCTCTGCGTCAAGCTATGGCCTTCGAAGCCGCTGCCGAGCAGCTACTTCGGTTTGGTGCAGAGGCTGTACGACGCCACTCCCCGGATCGATGCCTGGAAGCGCTCCGTGTGCATTGAGGGGGCTCGGATGGCCTTCGGCAAAACAATGGTGCACTGGCCGAAGATAAAGCCAGCCGAAGTGGCCACCGGACCTCCACCGCCAGGGAAGGAGCATAGGCGCCCCGAGCAGTACTTTCCCATCGTGATGGATGGTGCTCGGGCAATAGAGGCCCAATGCTCAAAAGATGTAATTTATGAGTATATTTATTTTCCTTGTATCCGAGGAGTTGAAACTTTTGTTGTGTTGCAATGCAAGTTGTTGGTTGTAAATATAATGCCTGCTATGTTAATTTTGACTCCTGTGCGGCCGTTTTTAAACTGAAAGTTACCAGTCGTCGGCTTCAGCCCCCTTGCAGATATTGCATGGGGTGTTTTCTCGTAATACCTGAACCCTTAGCCGACGTCTCGGTGCCCGGAGGCAGTTTATATGTACGGAAAACAAGGCAATCAGACTGTGCGGTTTTAGTGCTTTCACTTAGCCATAGGAGCTCAACTACGGGGGCTGGTGACTAGCCCCCAGTGTTTGTGATATCCGGACGAACCGCGGTTGACACCATCATCACGTGGTTCCTATGACAGAGAACCCTTCGTTTAACACGGGCTAACCTCCAATGATTTTTAGTTTAACACTAGTCATCGGATCGCCGACCAGTTCTCGCTTATTATGACAGTCAGTTTTTGGCTTTCTCCACTGAGGTACTTAACCAGGCTAGCTAGAAGCACAATCGCAGTGGTTCTCCCTTTACCCTCCTAGCCGAACAATGCGGAACGTAAGAGGGCAAACACAGGAGCCGGGCAACCCAACTATTGACCAAAGACACAATTCGGAACTGATTCATATAATGCAATATCCGTGACGCCGAGCACATATAATAAAATTGGTGCCGGACTGATGTTTAGGGCTAGATGAAGATGCAAGCCCCGGTCTATTAGCCGATCACATCTAATAAAGGAAACGTATCGTAATAGATTGTTTCGGCCGAAAAGCAGAAAGGAAAGTGCAACATAAGTACTCGCAGTGTGACCGGAAAAAATGGTCGTTATTTCCTTTAAATTCGTGACGTCTATCCGTACAATCTGAACTGCCGAAGTAACTTTTACAGATACTTTAACAAAAAATGCATTAGAGGAAAGGTTTACACAGGGCCTTCAAGAGTGGTTTGACGTCCCTACTACGCCTTGCTGCACGTCTGTGCCTTTGCTCTTTATGAAGTGTCCGTCTGAGTGAAGTTGTCAACTGTGTGCTCGGCGGAAGTAGTAATGTTCGGCGGACGAGCCCTTGAGGAAGGGTTTTGAGAGATCGCCGCACTGTATCAGCTTAACGCTGATCAGGCCCTAGATGGTGCCTGTATTTTCGTGGTGTCCTGAGGACATCTTCGGCCGTGGCTTGGTCGAACCGAGCTCTCGGCGCTTGAGTTGACTTGCCCCCATAGCTGCCCATGGAATCTTGAGCGCGAAGTTGTGCATCCGAGGCACGTATTTTGCGGCTGGGTGAGGCTTGCTGTGGGGTGCGTATTCCTATTTAGGGTGAGCACGGGAGTGCTCTGGGACCGAGGCCATAGCCCGGGCTCGTTTGCGTGCGTCCAGTGTCTTGGCAGTAGACTGGGCCTGCGACGCTTCTTCGGTGGCTTGGACTTCGGCGGCTAGAGCCGCCGTGTGTTCCTCTGTTCGGAGCGAGCGTTCGGTATTACCATTGACGATAATAACGCCCTTTGGCCCTGGCATCTTGAGCTTCAAGTATGCGTAGTGTGGGATGGCGTTAAAGCGGGCGAACGCTGTCCGTCCGAGGAGTGCGTGGTAACCGCTGCAGAAGGGGACAATATCGAAGATCAAGTCCTTGCTGCGGAAGTTATCGGGCGAACCGAAGACTACTTCCAATGTCACGGATCCCGAGCAGCGTGCTTCGACGCCTGGGATTACACCTTTAAAGGTGGTGTTACTAGGTTTAATCCTTGTCGGGTCGATCCCCATTTTCCTCACTGTATTTGAGTAAATCAGGTTGAGGCTACTGCCTCCGTCCATAAGGACTCTGGTGAGGTGAAATCCGTCCACGATGGGGTCGAGCACCAGAGCCGCTGTTCCTCCATGACGGATACTGGTCGGATGGTCTCGATGGTCAAAAGTGATCGGGCAGGCCGACCACGTGTTGAATTTCGGGGCTACAGGCTCTAAGGCGTAGACATCCTGGAGTGCGCGTTTCTGCTCCTTCTTCGGTATGTGCATGACATAAATCATGTTCACGGTTTTTACCTCAGGAGGGAACTGCTTTTGGCCTCCATTGATCGGCCCACGAGGTTCATCGTCATCCTCGCTGCGGGGACCCTTGCTCTGCTCCTCGGCTGTGATCTTGCCGGCCTGTTTGATTACCCAATAGTTGCGGTTGGTGTGGTTGGCGGGCTTATCCGAGGTACCGTGGATCTGGTAGGGCCTATCCAAAATTCTGTCTAGTGCAGGCGGGCCGTCCCGGTTTCCTTTAGAAGGTTTCTTCCGCGGTCCTGACTTCGAGCCGCTAAACCCGGCATTTACCATTGCATCATCGGCTTCACTGTCGTTGTTTGTGTGCCGGTGCTTATTATTCTTGTTGTGCCGGGGTTTCCCGTTCCCGTCCCGGGCTTCTGAAGTACCGGGGTCTTCGGGATGGTTGCTTCGACGAGCTAACCAACTATCTTCACCAGCGCAAAAGCGGGTCATTAGGGAGGTGAGAGCCGACATTGTTCTCGGCTTATCTTGGCCGAGCTGGCGGGCGAGCCACTCATCCCGAATACTGTGCTTGAATGCGGCGATTGCTTCGGCGTCTGGACAGTCGACGATTTGGTTCTTCTTAGTCAAGAACCGGTTCCAGAATTGCCGGGCTGACTCCCTGGGCTGTTGAACCGCATGGCTCAGGTCGTCGGCGTCCGGCGGCCGAACATAGGTGCCTTGAAAGTTAGCTCGGAATGCATCCTCGAGCTCTTCCCAGCTCCCGATGGAGTTTTCGGGCAGGCTGTTCAACCAATGCCTCGCTGGTCCTTTGAGCTTCAATGGTAGATATTTAATGGCATGGAGGTCATCTCCTCGGGCCATATGAATGTGGAGAAGAAAATCTTCGATCCACACGGCTAGGTCAGTTGTCCCATCGTATTGTTCTATATTCACGGGTTTAAACCCTTCGGGGAACTGATGCTACATCACCTCATCTGTGAAACACATTGGGTGTGCGGCGCCCCTGACCCGGGCTACGTCATGTCGGAGATCGGTTGTTATCCGGGCACGGTGCTGCTCCCGAGCTCTATCGTTCCTGTCACGCCAGGCTTGGTATCCGTCCCGTCCAGCGGGTGTATAACCTCTGGATCCATAGATGGATCTTGACTGTGTCCCTCTGGCGTTCAGGTCGTGCCGCCGATTGCGTGGGTCCTCCGGTTGAACCGGGTCTTTGCCCGCCCGGCGAGGGGGCGCGGGTGGGTGTTCGGCTTCCCTAGACGTCCTATCCCGTCCTCGAGGGGGGCGGTCGGGCTGGCTTGTGTAAGTTCGTCTGGGGGGCATGGGCTCAAGGGCCTCGTCCTCGAATGAAGGTAGCAAACGCCGTCGTGGATAGCTTTTGTGTTGATCCTGGCGATTATTGTCGAAGCCCTCTTCGGCTGCTAAGACCATTGTCCACCTGTCATTAAGGGTGTCTTGTTCGGCCTTGAGCTGCTGCTTCTTCTTCTTCAAGCTTCGGGCAGTGGCTATAAGCTGCTGCCTGAATCTCTCCTGGTCCAGGGGGTCCTCTGGGACGACAAAATCCTCGGGTCCGAGGCTATCCTCCTCTTCGGACGGAGGGAGGTAGTTACTGTCCTCGGAATCCTCGGGGTCCTCAGGGTTACCCTGGTCCTCGTGCCCTTCAGGGGCGTCGTGGTGCTGTTCGGGGGTATTGTCGCCGAGCTCCCCCATGTTATCCGGAGTGTCTTTATCTCTGGTGCCGTTCGTGTCTGTGTTATTTTCCTTGCCCTTTCCTCGCCCTCTGGCTCGCTTTCGTCGGCGTTTGGGTGGTTCCTCGGTGGGGCCGTCGCCGTCCTTCATGGTCGTGTCACCATCCTTCTTGGGGGTATCAACCATGTAAACGTCGTAGGAGGAGGTGGCGGTCCACTTTCCGGTGTTGGAGGTGGCAAGGGAGGGAGCCCTGTAAGGCGGGACACCGATATCCTCGTCCATGCCGTCAGCCTCCTCGAAGGCGTAGTCCAGCATGTCGGTTAAGTCTTCGACAGTGGCTACTAAGTGGGTGGTGGGTGGGACGCAAAATTCCCCGCGGTCGGCCTCCAAGTCCGATCTGCTCGTGGGCTGAGGACTGGCCATCTGCGATATTCATCTTTTGGATCCGATCTAACATCTCGCTAAAAAGCAAGAGGTCCACCGGACCCATCCTTGGGGATACTTCGGAGTCGAACTCCGGTGTGCCGGTGTCAAAAGTGTGCTCGGTCAAGGGTGACCCTTGGTTTTCTGCCGCCGGAGTGGGATCCAAACTCAAAGCCAGATCCGATCTGATGACCGGCCCGGAGACGGGGCCGAGGAGAGAATCCGAGTTTAAGGCCTCGGGATTATTAGGCTCCTCAGGTAAAGTTGAGAACCTAGTAAGGACCAGATCGCCCCGAGAATCGGTGACGTACTCCAGGTTGCCGAACCTGATCTCCTGCTCAGGGATGAAGCTGTCGACCTGGTCAAGGTGACCGATCGGATCGGCGTGTAGCACAATGCTGCCGAACGCAAAGAGCTGACTGGGGACGAAGATTTCCCCGCTGCGGATGCCATCGCTGATGACAAGGTGAGCCATTGATCCTTGGTGACCCAACGGCAGAACTCTCAATGAAAGCAACACTGTCGGTACCAAAACCAGCAGATCTCGGGTAGGGGGTCCGAGCTGAGGATCTTGGAATCAATGAGTAACATGGAACGTAGAGACACTGATTTACCCAGGTTCGGGCCCTCTCGAAGAGGTAAAACCCTACGTCCTGCAAGATTGTATTGATGTGATTGTACGAAGGTTACAGAGTTGATCTACCTCGAGATCAGATGAGCTAAACCCTAGGTGGTTGCGATGATTCTGTGCCTCTACGGAC
Organism: Elymus sibiricus; assembly: GCA_039707655.1. NCBI lineage: Eukaryota > Viridiplantae > Streptophyta > Magnoliopsida > Poales > Poaceae > Elymus > Elymus sibiricus. The sequence continues at coordinate 200,062,980 of CM077676.1, read as the reverse complement.
TAAACCCTCTAGTTTATATAGACACCAGAGGGACCTAGGGTTACATATGGTCGGTTGCCATCAGGGGATAAACATGCCGGTTATGCTAAATATTTCTTGGAGGAGACGCCAAGTCTTCGGAGGTTTCCTTCTGGTGCACGGGGTCGCCTAAAATCCGGCCTTCCTTTGATGAGTAAAGGGTGGCCCATTAGTCCGGCCTACGAGAGACAGTCCGGCAGCCCGAGTACCCCCTAGTCCGGGACACCCTCAATGATGACTTCATGTAGATGTTGAAGATGTGGATGCTCAATGTTGATGTAGACCATCAAGAGTTGGGAACAATCCTTGGAGTTTTGCACTTTCAATACCTACATGGGTTAATCCCACACAAGGAACATACAAAGATATCCATAGACATAGAGTGAAATGCACATATGATGATGTCCATGAATGCATTGAATACCTTGTCCCTTGCCTTACCAACAAGAGGGTTTGTGACTCCATGAACTAGTGCAAGATGTTGAAGTTGGTTGCACAAGTTCTTGCCATAAATGAATGTGAGTGAAGTTTGTTGGCGGAGTCACCCTCAAGAACTCTCTAGTTCTTCTTCTTTGGGACCCACATCAACTTAATGGGAATCCTTGGTGTTGTGGTAGCACTTGATGAAGTCTTGGGAACCCACTTGACCAAGGCTTGAGGTGCTTCTTCAAATGAGTCAATCTCCTCTTGAAGCTTGTCCTTGCCTTTTAGCTTGAGGTCTTGTGGTGAAAGATCATCTTGAGCTTGTGTCCCCTTGAAAGAAGTAGGATCATACTTCTCTTGTTAAGGAACAAACTTCATCTTGGGGTATTGATCTTCTTCCCACTCAACTCCATTGGCATTGAACTTTCGTTCAAAACCAATACCTTGGTTCTTTCGGTGCCTTCCTTGCTTGTGTACAATTTCCTCAAATTGCTTACTCCCGGCAAGACTTTTGTAGACACCCTTTTCTATAATTCCTTTCAATAAATCATTTTCTTGCTCAAGTGTAACTTGGCTAAGAGAATCATTAGTGGAATCAATAGAACTACTAGAAGTAACAACATTGGATTTAGCATTGTTATTGTTACTACTAGATGTAGAACCCTTTTTAGGGCCTCTTTGATTCGCAGGATTTTGAAAACGTAGGAATAGGAAAAGTGAAGGATTGGAGTGACATGCCCACTTGAATCCTATAGGATTAGCAAGGAGTGTTTGATGCCATAGGATAAACAAAGGAATTGTAAAAAGAGGCTGGAATGCATGTTAGATATCCTATGAAATGTAGTACAAAAGATTCCATAGGAAAAATTCCTATGGGATCCAATCCTATGAATCAAAGGACCAACTTAGGAAAAATTCCTACGGATTTCAATCCTCCAAAAATCCAATAGAATTCCTTTGAATCAAAGGAGCCCTTACCCTTGTTACTAGTTTGCTTAGATTTAACTTGTGGCATGAAGGTAGACAAGAGTAAACGTTTGGCAAGATATGAAGAACTCTTCTTTCGAAGATCATCATTGATAGCTTTAAGAAACTCATGCTCTTGCTCTAAATTTAGCTTCTCGAAGCGTAGCTTCTCATGAGATCTGAAAAGCTCTCTATGATCCTCTTGAGTTGTTTCATGAGCTAACTTAAGAGCATTTAGTTCTTTAGTTAGACGCTCAATCTCCTTCATAGCATTGTCATTCGTTTCCTCTTGACTATGATTACTAGCATTTTCATTGTATCTCACATCACTAGTCTTATCAACAAGTAAATCATCATCACCAAGAAAATCATCATCATCATCACTATTGAAGTCAAAGTATTCGGGGTGTGATACCTTGGGGCCATTTGCCATGAAGCATCTTCCAATTCCTTCATTTGGTGAGTCAAATAGATCATAGGAGTTGGATGACACAAGAGCAAGTCCGGCAACACCTTCATCTTGACTATAGTCTGAGTTGGAGTGATAGCTTCTCTCGGAGTGGTTGTTGGAGTCGGAGCCGGAAATCCATTCACCAACATGAGCTTGATGTCTTCTTCTTGTGTAGCTCTTGTATGACTTGTCCTTCCTTTCCAATCCTTGCTTCTTCGAGAAGATCTTCGTTCATAACGATCATCTCTACTCCTTCTCTCCTTGTGAGGTGATTCATCTCTTCTATGTCTTCCTCCTGGTGATTCGTCTCTTTTCTTGTGAGGTGTCGTACACTCATTGGAATAGTGTTCGGGGCTTCTATAATTATAGCAATTTCGGATACGACTTGATGATCTTTTCTCATAGTGTCTTGAGCTAGAGCTTCTCTCTTTTCCTTTGTTCTTGTAAAACTTGTTGAACCTTTTCACCATTAGGCTTATCTCCTCATCAGATACTAGCTTGTTGCTTGAAGTTGTGGGAGCATCGGTTGAGTCTTTGTAAGCACCACTTGACTTATTGTGTAGCTCCTCTTTGTCCTTGAGTGACATCTCATGAGCAACAATCCTTCCAATGACTTCCGTGGGCTTGAGATCTTTGTAATTTGGCATCATTTGAATCAATGTGCACACAATATCGTATTTTCCATCCAAAGCTCTAAGGATCTTCTTGATGATGAATTTGTCGGTCATCTCCTCACTTCCTAAGCCGGCAATCTCATTTGTGATGAGAGCAAGCCTAGAGTACATTTCAGCGACTCCTCCACCATCCTTCATCTTGAACTTGTCAAGTTGACTTTGAAGCACATCCAACTTAGATTCCTTGACGGACTCGGTATCCTCGTGCATATCAACCAAAGTATCCCAAATTTCCTTTGCATTCTCGAGGCGGCTGATCTTGTTGAACTCCTCGGGGCACAAACCGTTGAAGAGAATGTCACAAGCTTGAGCATTGTATTATAACATTTTCAATTCTTCCGCGGTTGCTTCATGATCCGGTTCCTTACCATCCTCAAAGAATTCACCTTGCAAGCCAACACGAACAACAGCCCAAACGGCGAGGTTATGACCAAGAATATGCATTTTCATCTTATGCTTCCAACTAGCAAAGTTTGTACCATCAAAATATGGACCTCTATGGTGATAGTTACCCTCACTAGATGCCATACTCTCCTAGGTTATGAAACCAATGCAATAGAGACCAAAGCTCTGGTACCACTTGTAGGATCGAAAGTATGTCTAGAGGGGGGGGGGGTAATTAGACTACTTAACCAAATAAAATCTATCATTTTCCCAATTTTAGTTGTGGGCAGATTTTAGCAAGTATACCAAGTCAAGTAACACCCTACACATGCAATTCTAAGAGTGTAGCAGCGGAAAGTAAAAACATTGCACATGTAAGTAAAGGAGGGGATTGGAGATTTCAAACGCAATGAAGACACGATAATTTTTGGCATGGTTCTGATAGGTGGTGCTATCGTACGTCCACGTTGATGGAGACTTCAACCCACGGAGGGTAATGGCTGCGCGAGTCCACGGAGGGCTCCACCCACAAAGGGTCCATGAAGAAGCAACCTTGTCTATTCCACCATGGCTTCCGTCCATGAAGGACTATCCTCACTCGGGGTAGATCTTCACGAAGTAGGCGATCTCCTTGCCCTTACAAACTCCTTGGTTCAACTCTACATGATCTTGGAGGCTCCCAAGTGACACCTAACCAATCTAGGAGACACCACTCTCCAAAAGGTAATAGACGGTGTGTTGATGATGAACTCCTTGCTCTTGTGCTTCAAGTGATAGTCTCCCCAACACTCAAACACTCTCTCACAGATTTGGTTATGGTGGAAGAAAGATTTGAGTGGAAAGCAACTTGGGGAAGGCTAGAAATCAAGGTTCAAATGGTAGGATTGGAATATCTTGATCTCAACACATGAGTAGGTGGTTCTCTCTCAGAAAATGTATGGTGGAAATGTAGGCACGTTCTGATGGCTCTCTTACTTGGTAAGAGGGTGACGGAGGGGTATATATAGCCTCCACACAAAATCCAACCGTTACACACTTTTGACCAAACTCGGTGGCACCGATTGGAATTCTCGGTGAGACCGACCTGTGCAAAAGATGTGAACTTTTGAAGTTTCGGTGGGACCGAATGGAAACAACTCGGAGCGACCGATGTGCAATGGTAGGGCAATCCTCATTTCGGTGGCACCGATTGCAACATCTCGGTAGGACCGAAATAATTGCAACAAGGCAACAGAAAGTTGGCAAGCCATCTCGGTGGCACCGATTGCAAAACTCGGTTGGACCGAAATAATTGCAATTGATGACAGAGAGTTGGCAAGGCCATCTCGGTGAGACCGAGATCCATATAGGTGGATCCGACTTGTTAGGGTTTGGCTTGTGGCACTGTCCTCATGAACTCGGTGGGTCCGGAAGGATAGGATTTGGTGGGACCGAGTTTGACTTTGGGAAAATAGGACAAGTTTGGATAGAGAAAGTGGCTGAGTATTTTGGAGCAATATTACTAAGCACTTGAGCAAACAGATCATTATCAAAACCTCATCCCCTTTTAAAAGTATTGGCTTTCCTATGGACTCAATGTGATCTTGGATCACTAAACCAAAAATGAAGAGTCTTGAACTTTTGCCAATGTATGTCCTTAGCATTTTGAGGGGTCCACATTCCCTAGTCCTTGCCATGCCAATCATTGAACTTCCTGAAATCTTTCAGTTGAATGTTTATTAGTTCAATGAGATATATGTTGTTACTGATTACCAAAACCACCCGGGGATTAGTTGCACTTTCATCATTCTTTGCCAGTCGTGCTCCGAGCCCGCCACGGGCGCGCCCTGCCAGCCGCGCTTGCTCTCGGCTCACCCCGGCTGTGTGGGCTTACGCCGACACCCTCCCCCTCGCCATCCCCGCCACCACCACCTCCGATGACCGCCGAGGAGGAGGCGGAGCTCGTGAGGCGGGCGCTCGAGGACTCCGTATGGGACCACGACGAAGCCCAATGGGAGGGTCTCGAAGAGATGATGGCCCTCTCCGCCGCAAGCGACGTCGCCATCCCAGAGCTGCAGGCCGTGGTCAAGGAGGAGGCCATGAAGGAGGTACCCGAGGAGCCCACCGCCGAGGCCTGGAACCCGGCATTGGTGGGCCAATCATGGTCATGGACGAACACTATGCCGTGCATTCCGTAGTATGTCTCCGTGCCGCCCTCATGGGTGGACGCCGAGGCATTGTCACCGTCTCCGCCACGGCCAGAGGTGGTGCAGGCGCCTCCCACCTGGCAGCAGCCGCAAGAGCCGTAGGGGCCGCCAGCCCACATGTGGTAGCCACCACCCTACATCGACCTCACCAAGGACGACGAGGACGACGGCGGCGGCGACTGAAGACGGCCACAGCCACGGCGGCGATGGCCCTAAATCTAGTTTTTTATGTCTTTTTAATTTCAAGTTTAGTTTTAATGTGCGGCCTTGAGACTTTGTGGATGTTTATGTAATATATATCGTTTTTAAAATATTTTCAATGTCTATTTAGGTTAAATTTGGGTCTATATTTGAAAGTCCAAAAGTGGACAAAATTTGGGATGCGGCGGCCGATTGGGCGCACCTACGGCCGGACGACCACATCCGGACACGCGTGTCCATTTTGCCGACCCAAACGGACAAAGCAAATGTTTGTTTGGGGTCGTGCGTTGGAGTTGGCCTAACCGCAGGGATTGCTATGTGGAGGGCGGTGGGTGCTGGGAGCAACAGTGGGGGACACGACTTTGAATTTCGCCACCGCCCAGCCTCTGCGGTTTGGCCGTCCGGCCGTTGGGAGGATGGTCACCGCCCCGTCCCCCTGTCTCATGCGCGGACATCGTCCGTCAGCTTGTGAGGTCCGTGGCGTCTTCTAGGCCGCTGCTGCTGCTGGTTAGATCCCTAGCCGGGAGCTCATCAGAGCTCGCAGCTAGGGCCTCGCTGTGCCCGGGTCACCGGCCACCGGCACCGTCTTGAGCAACGACCTCACCTACGTGCCCGGCATGGCGCTCTGGTTGGCGCCCTTGAGCTCCCCCTCCGTGCTCGCGTAGTTGATGCCCACCAGCACCGCTCACTTCCGCCCCATCGTCGACTCTGCCGCTACGACTAGCCGGTGGGCGCTGCAGGACGTGACTAGGTTGGTGCGTGGCGAGCTGTGTGTTGGCGCTCCGATCTAGCGCCGGAGGAGATCCAATTGGAGTTATGTTTGATGAAATGCCAAGGAGAAAGAAGAGGAGGAAAAAGAACAATGCTAAGTCCAAGTGTCCACGTGGCAGTTTTTTTTCCAGCTCGGTCTGACGGGTGGGTCCAGCCAATTAGTGACGTCAGCAAAGCCCTTAGCATTCACTGTAAGTGTTTTTTGCCACTGTTATTTTTCCGGTGAAGTGAATTTTGCAACATTTTATAAAGTGGTGGTTTTTCGCACGTGGTGACATGATTGTGGTGGTTTTGTGCATTTTACTTGGAAACCGGTCATTTGCCGCGTGCCACACGGGCCTGAGAGCCGGAAACTGTTGTTCCGAATGCTCACAAAAGTAGAAGGGGATAAAACTGGCAACACTTTTCCTAAATCTATATCTATATCTATATACCTAATAATAAAAGGGCTATTGCTTCTTACCACCATAATTTCGTCCGTTTTCGTCCGTCCACCTCGCCCATATTATTATTTTCTCCGTACCTTTTTGAGGTGGTACTAAACTGTTTGTTTTTCTCTATTCGCAAGGATAGGCCATCTGGGCCTCCGCCTGTTCTATCCCAACGCACTGGGCCATGTCGGGCCTACCGTGTCGGCTTGCCCACAAGTGCAGCTGTAGTAATAGCGATTTTAATAAAGGAAAAAAAAGATGCATAGCCTGGGTTCGAACGAATCTCACGAACGTACGCCCAATAGCTTTTGTTTTTAGGTTGTTGCATAGTCCCACCTCGCTTAGTTTTACCTAAACCTATCAACTTAAATACAACTACCAGTTTAAATCAACAAGCGGCCTGAAGGATCATAACTAGAGAACGCAATGTTCTTTACTTGCGTATGAGCAAGAAGGATTAAAATTAAAGCCAACGATGTAAAAGGATTGTGGACGACGTGTTTGTGGGACTAAGTGAACCCCAGTCTAATAATACAAAGCACCAGACGTGGACCTGAGCGAGCAGGACGGTACCGCGTCCTTCAGGCGGGCTCATGGCCAACCGTACATGGAGAACGGGCGCCGACGGACATGCGTTGCAACGGGCACGGTGGGAGTAAGAGAAGCTGGATATGGCCCCACCATGAACGGGGAAAGGACTGCTATGTGACGCAGCACAGAGTTAGAGAAGCTAAGCTAGATTGAGGACGGATGCACGCGGACGTGAGCAATGAAACCAGCAGCCAAGGGCTCGTCAGTCGTCACCACGCCACGCCGGCGCCACCTCTGCCCGTCGCATTCCCGCCGACAGTGACATGTGGATCGTTTTTTCCAATAATGTTAAGAGCATACATCCCATTGATCGGAAATTATTCCATCTCTTCTGTATTTACCTTGTTCTATAAATGTCTAACTAGGTAATGATTATTGATAGTTGACAACATGAGAGAGAGGAAGATAAACCCATTTAGTTACCACAATAAGTTTGTGCCAACAAAGTGTTACCCATATTCCACTTTTAGATGAGCTAGCCACAACAAGCATGTTCAGGAGAAATCATTGTGTGCTTCATGCCAGGAGCATATCATGATGAGATTTGTGTTTTTTTCACTCAAAATTGACTACCTAATGGTCTGATTAGTTTCTCTATGTGACAATTTCTTTAATAATAGTATACAAGTGCAATTCCCTGTCAAGGCATATGTTCTTCTGTACTTATATAGTGACTTTACCATAGGTTGAATAGATTTGTTTTTCAATATTTCCTTCCGATTTGTGTATCTGCAATTAGAAGAAAAAGGTATGTCATTTGCGTACGTATTATCGAGTTTGTACACCTGTTTATTCTCACCTAGGTGTTCTACACAAAGAAAAGAGGATGATAAACACCATCTGTGGGTAGTCCTGCAATTTGTCCTGACTATTCGGATTCTACACCGATAAACCTGGATAGCTTTACTTTGCTGATGGGATGTTTGTCCTGAATTTATAGTCGTACCGTTACACGATCCATTGATGAGAGGAAGAAAAGGTTGATGATGGCAACCTCGACAAAGAAGGTCACCGAAGTTAGAAGTTGTGCACAATAACAGATGGGATCTGAGTTATGATAGGCTAAGAATAACCTGGAGACATGGATGAGCGAGACAAGTGGAAGGGGTGTGTGTATGGTGCATACATGTCAGCGATGATAGTCACAACTTGAGGGGTTTTGCTCACTTGCTCGGTCGCAAGTGCATCATCGCTTAGCTATGGGATTGAGATTGCTACACTTCAGTCACTAAATGAACAAAAAGCTAGGACTGATCTTTTAGTCAGTTTGGTGTCAATGAGTAAATCGGTGCGCGATATTAGTTTTGCATTATATATAATACCAAATATATTTATGTGTGAGCTGTGTGCTGCCCTTGGTGGTGGCAACAACAACCTATTCTTTTTGCTCCCAATTTGATACAATACAATGTTAATTCTATCTTTGCGCAATCTGAAATATTCTATGAACAAACTAACGGTTGGAGGCTTACCTTTTATTTTTGTTGAGGGGTAAGAACATTTAATTAAATCGTTCGCACGAACTGAACATGGTAATTAATACGCAATGCATATCCCATAAGCTTTGTCCAATAATGAAAAGCTTCAGCAGCAATACATATGAGATGTGCTGCTTCAAACCAAAGGCCTGCTATTTATCTCTCGTCCCTTCTTCCAGTATACTTGCTATGCATCAGAAGAGTTTAGCAATATCAGAAGCATGGGAAGTTGCGAGATGCTTGTTCAAGGTTGTATTCACTGTCACTGAAATGCAATCAACTACTGTCACAAAGGAATACATGAGAAAAAAAATTCTTTTCAAGAAAAACATCTTCTGCCTACGTCAAGTGCTTTGGTTGGGCCAAGCCAAAATAGTTAAAGAAAATAGTAAACTCTTCCCAACCAAACAACCAACTATCTGTAAAATTTCCCTAAATAACTATGCTGTAAAAAACCTTAACACAATAAATATAGCTTAAAAATGTTCATAGTTTTATATATACTTTCGCACTATTTTTGTTTCAAAAAAATATGTTCACAAAAAAACTTAAAAACTTTCCAAAAAAGCTTACATTTTTACAAAAAAAATAACCATTTAGAAATGTACACTTAAAAATTCCCAAATAAACATTTACAAATGTAAAACAAAAAAACATTATTTTCAAAAAAAATCTGTTAATTTTTTTCCTGATATGTTCAAATTTTCAAAAAGACATTAATTATTCTTAAAAAATTGTTCCATTTTATGAAAGCATTAAGTTTTAATAAAAATAAGGAAATTTCCACGTTTAACCATACGATCGACGTTTATTAAAATTAGATATAAATAATGCTGCACAATGACGCATGTAGCAGGTTGTGCCCCTTTTTTCGCCCGGTGCAACGCACGGGCATTTGTACTAGTGGGATATAATGGTTGAAATTATGCTAAAGGGATGATTAATGTCACAACTGCCAAATTAGGGGAAAAACGAAAATTCATTCTTAATTTAGTCTGGAAATACATGTGAACACCTTTTGAGTTCTTTCCCGGATAAGATCGGCACCGAAGATCAGATCTGACCAAAGCTGTTGCTCACATGCTCATGGGCGATCTTTTGTAGCCGGCTCCACGTCATGGCGAAGGAGGTATACATAGGCAGGTTCAGTCAGTAAATGCAGGTGGACGATGAAGGGAGATGGTCCGAGGTCTTCGATGATGCTTTTGATATGTGTAACACCCCTATTTTTGGCCTTTTCTTGTTCTTTTGAATTTCTTCGAATTTTTATTTGGAGTACTTTTTTTCCGTGGCTATGTGGTCTTGAAACCTGGGAAAATCTTCTCTCCTGCCACTTCCTAGTGGCTTGTCATTCTCAAATCTATCCCAATGCCATGTCATTTCCATTTTAGCCCAACTCCAATCTTTATTTATTGGGAATATTCCTTTTTCTATTATAGGAATAACCATGTTTGCCCTAGGTTGTGAAGCAACCTATATTTCTGTCTTCCACAAAATTCCCACAAAATTCTCATAAATTATTTGGATCATATCTCCCACCAATATGTCAAAATACATCCTTGCCCAGTTCAAAAATAATTCAGGAATATTCATTTCCTTTTCTGTCCAGCAGGGCACTTTGTGAAGGAAGTGCTATTTATATTTTCTTGATTGCCCTAAAAATTTTTGAGCACTGTTTCCTATCCAAATAATTGCCACATGCCAAAATTAAGTTTCATTTTCCTAGTAAATCTTCCTCAGCAAATTCCCAAAGTTTCTGTCCAGAGAGAAGCTTTGTGAAGGAAGTACTAGCTAGGCTTATCCAAATGAGTTGAAATTTTGCTATATCATTCATAAGATCAAATCATTACTCTCCACAAAATTTCATATCCATCCAACAATCTATGTGAGTACACCTTCCAATCTTGGTTTCTGATCACAATTTCAGTTTGTGAAGCAACTATATTTTATATTGCTTCAAAAATTCTGAAATTAATCCAGGACCTAAATATCCCTATATAATTTGATCATGCCAAAATTAACATCATTTTGCCAAGTCATTTTCTCCACAAAATTTCCCCAAGTTTCTGACTAGTGGGTAGCATTGTGAAGGAAGTACCATTTTTACTCATCCAAATGGGATGAAATTTTCATGGTGCCTTCATATGACCAAATAATCATCCTACACCAATTTTAAGCTCAATGAAAGCATCTATATGAGTGCTACTTCATGATCTTCTTTCTGGACCAGAATATGTGGTTGTGAAGCAACTATATTAAATCCTGGTCCAAATCTTTTCAAAATTAACAGGATCATAGTCCTTCCTACCCTAAGCCTCTGTGACACCCTGGTTAATTCTTATCCCCTCTAATTTGATCACTATTTCATGCCTAAGTTTGCAACAGAAAACTTCAGTCGATCAGTCCCGTCAACACATAGTGGTTTTCTTCGATCCATCACCTCAGGTAGGACCCACTTAGGAAGGTCTACATGCTGGACATCTTGTGGTTGGCCAGAATGCACCGCATGCGCCTGTGCATGCGGTGACCACGCGGTCTGGCGCGCCGAAAGCGCGCTCTGGACATCGGGTCCCTCTGCCGCCGCCCAAACGCCGCGCTCCCGCCATCGGATCTTGTCCTCTGTGTTGCCCTCGCTCTCCTGCACCAACGCATCCTCTCTGGACCCCTCCCCCTCTCCTCTTTCCTCTCTGGCGAGCACGCCGTCCCGGGATGCCCGCGGCCATCGTCGCCTTGCCCTTGTCCTCTTGCTCCCCGTAGCATCCCAGCACCGAATGCACCTCCCCTAGACCTCTCTTCCCCTCCGCGCGTGCGCGCGCGCACGCGGTCGCGCCAGAGGTATCGTCCGCATGTCCGCGGCGGCTTCCGGCGACGGCATCATCGCCGTGGCTATATAAGCCACCCCCGAGCCTCTCCGACCTCACCAAGCTCCCCTCCACTCTCCCATAGCCCGCCCCGACCACTCAAACCAGCTCGAGGACCTCTCCTCGCTCCTCACGGCCGGAGTTCGCTCAAATTCGAGCTAGCCCGAGCACCCTCCCCCTTCTTTCCTCTCCAGAGAGACCCCCAGGACGAGGCGAGGCTCCTGCCCTCTTCTCCCCCTTCTCCGGTGGCCCATGGCGCCGTGCCCGAAACCACTCGAAGCCGCCGTCCCCCGCTGTCAAAGGCGCGCCCAACTCCAGCCTCCTCGAGGTCCGTGCTACCTCGGGATGGATGCAGCGTGAGCTCCCGAGCACGCCGGTAGGCCGTGCGCAGCGGGAGACGGCCGGAGTGGCCGGCAACCGTCGTCGGAACGGCCATGTCCTTGGCCAGGCGCGGGCGCGGGGAGGTTGAAGACGCGGGCTTGGCCCTGCAGGCGGGCCCCGCTCGCTAGTGGCTCTGCTGGCCGGGCCCAGTTCGTTAAGTGGAGACGTACTCCGGAGAATACGCCTTTCCCTTTTGAAAGCGCAGTCGGCTGCAGCTCCAGGGCCAAAGGCGCTTTCCCTTCACTGAAGGCGTATTTTCTCAAAAGGCGTTTTCAGTTCTCAGCCGCCGGCCAAAACCTCTATTTTGCGGACGTTCGTCCGTTAACAGCAGAAATGGACAGTTTTTAATTCTTTTTCTGCCTAACGAACGAACGACCGTAATTTTTCAACCGTAACTTCGAATCAGGTGATTCCAAAGCCCACGATCTCAGTTCGTCGAGCCCGTTCCGATGGTATCATTTTCATGAGGTTGTCACACCGTGAAAATGACCATTTTGCCCTTGCCCTTAAAACAGCTCAATCGAGAAGGAAACTTTTCCGACGATTCTTTCCGCGAGTTCATCGCACCTCTCCCCGGTGAATCCATCAACCCCAGGCAAGCCACGACAGCCACTTGCATGATGGCATTGCAGTAGCCATGGTTTCCACTTGAATATTTAATAATTTTTTGCGCATTTAATTCTTTTGTGAATGCTTCGAATATGTTTGTGAATCCATGCTCATTGCTTATGCCATGTTCATTTTCATCTAGTAAGTGTTATGATTAATTGCTAAGGATATTCTTATCATGTTGTATTCTTGTACTCATTTCAGATGCTAGTGATAATGTTATGCTCATATGGATCATTATGGTTGGTTATGCAAATACTTGTGATATTCGTGATCATCGTTATGCTATGCTCATTTGCATCCCGTAGAGTAAAATGATTTATCATTGTTGATGTTAAATGGTTATGTTGCCCATCCATGGTTACACTGATATCATGCTCATCTGCATTGTTATTTCATTATGTTGTTATGACTCAGCTCATAATCATTCAAGTTGAACCTGACATTAATCAAACTTGAACAAATCTGTTGGCTGAGTCATGGTGCCACCGAATCGAGCTCACCAGTGCAACCACACTTGGCTGGATGGGGAGGCCCTAATGCAGTCTATTATCATGCCTCTCGCCGGAACCTCCAACTAGGGAAGGTTATGTGCGCGAGCTACCCTGATCAGGTAGGCGGCCATAAGCCTTGAGTACCCAAGTTGTATGGATCCGAGGTCCCGTTTGGGACGATGTTTTGTTTGGCCACAATGGTGGCAGCCACAGAGGTGGCGGATGTCACGAGTTGGCATCGGGGTAACCCAGGACATAGCCCAAAGGGGAGTTTGTCGGAGTGACCGGGAGAGTGCCATGCAATAGATTGGTTTTGTCGGAATGTCGTTGGTCCACCCGAATGGGAGCACGAGGCCATGAGTTCCGTAGTGTGGGTACAGTGTACTAACCTCTGCAGAGTGTATAATCTATCGATAGCCGCGTCTTCGGTGATGGACACAGTTCGTAGTAGGTCACACTATGGGTCAACAGAAATAATAACCTGGATAATAAACAACCCTAGTTCGATGAGAAAAGAAGTTGGTTGATCTTTATGTGATCATGAGAGGATCACGATGGTATCATGGATACCGATGTTGGTTTGAGGTGATCGTGTGATGAGCACGACGGTAAGAAAGATTAATACCTATGGTGGTTACGAGATAACCTCCGAACAGAGTAAGTTGGTCCATGAGACCTTAAACGTCGACCCCTTTCATGCTAGTGCTAGTATCATCCTGTTCCTATCATGAATTATATGTACATGCCATGCTCATGCAGTTGCCATGCTCATGTTATTGCCATGCTCATGTTGTTCTAGTAGTATCGTGTTCATCTTTGATTATTAACCTGTAAATGCCATGCTGTTGTTTGTCTTGATTGCTTTAGTTGCTGTGAGCTTGCGAGTACATTCAAAGTACTCACCTGGCGTGTCATGCCAGATTGCAGGTGACGCCGTGATTGCTTGTTTGTTGAGGACCTCGAGGTTGCGCTCTAGAATGCGTCCCAGCCAGAGTCCCTGCGGAGTGGAGTTCATCATCGTCGTCGTTGTTCCGTTGTTAGGATTTATTCCGTTTCGAGATGTCTCGCTGCTAGCATAGAGCTATCTGAGCAGGCGAAGTGTCGCCATGCCCCTGTAATCTTCGTGCCTTCAGAACCTTTGTACCCGTGTTATTTGTAATAAAGAGCTGGTTTGTTCTATGCCAAGCAGTGCGTATTCCAGAAGACTTGATCTCTGGGCTGGAATACGGGGTGTTCCGGTTTCTCTGAGCCGGGGTGCCACAATATGACTAGATCATCGCCTAGGTCTAGCCCGCGGAAATTGTCAAATGGCAGATACTCGATGGAGGTCGAGAATAAGAGCAATCTTCTTTGCTCTTCAGCCGTCATGCTCGCCACAGCCTGTCATGTAAAATAGGAGGTGATTATTAGTAGTTGCAAACAACATAATATGCAAATTTAAGAGTGAGAGAAATCTTGCCTTATATGAGAAAACACATCCAAGAAAAACCGAGTTTCTTATTGGGAAGTGTATTCCAACAAAAATAAAGTAGTTGCACATTTTAAAATTTGGGAGCGGCTAGGCGCTAGTCGCCTGAAAAATTGCAAAGGGTTAGTCGATTTCACCCCTCTTATCTCAACTGTTGGATCAAGATCCAACGGACAGTGCTTCATCTTCAACCTCGAACCGGTGTGCAATGTTTCTCTTCTTCCTCTCACCGCCGCCGATCCAGCCCAGGCCTAACTGCATGCCTCTACGGCCGGCAACCGGCGGCGCTCTAGCGACTGCCTGGCTGCCCTGCCCTCCCCTGGACCTCCTCCCACCATCGGGCTTGCCACCATCGGCCGACCGTCCCTCTAAACCGGCGAACCACCTGAAATTTTCCAGTGAGCCTACACCCCCCGCGCCCCTAAGATACACATTGAGGCTGCTACCTCCCCGGCGATCCTGTACCCTCGGACCCCTAAGATAGACACCGAGGTTGCTACTTCCCCGACGAACCTGCAACCAGCTTCCTTCCCAACAAAAATCGACTGACCCAAATTTCATTTTCAGGCAACTGATGTCCAGCTAAACTGTTAAAATTTTATTACAACTTGATCTGATGTAAAAAATATATTCTCATGCGACTTAGAAATATGAGGATTTCAAATAGTATAAAATTTACACTAGAAAATGGCAGTAGAATCTAGAGCAGTGAATAAACTGAGATTGGAGGGATCATATACCTCCCAGAACCAGTTGATCTGATCATCTTGTTGGGTGTAACCCCCATCATATCTGGTATATTCTTTCCATTCCTGCACATCAATGGTGTCGATGCGCCCGCCCAGCATACTGTCAAGATCTTCCAAATGCAAGCTCAGGAAGAAAAGTTTGTGCAACTCCGGCTTTACGAGCATGCAGCAAAACCCCTTAGCGAAATGAGTTAGTTGTTCTTTGGTGCTGGCCATGAAGAGACTTTGGATCAGCAGATCGATGTACTGGCCTCTGTTCTTGCTATCGACAGCGATATCTCTCCCTCCTGGGAGGAGCTCGATGACCTCCCCGGAGCCAAATACCCCAACTTCCCGAGCAAATGTGAGACTGAGTGCGTCTGAATCGACGAGATCAGGATCCATCTCTAGGATTTTCTTGCAACTTGCATGCGTGCTTGGGTCTGCGTCTGCAACGTCGTCCAGGGTGAGAGGCCTCCCGGCTAGCTGAAAGAAGAGCGTCCGGTCAAACCGAACCCCAACCGGGACGTTGTGCATCAGGGCCAGTCCGATCATCCGTCCCGCGAAATCGTAGTACTTCAGCCGCAGTGGATCCGCTCCAGATGCTGCTTTCAGACGGAATGAATGATTCAAGACATCAGTCGCGAAAAATGGCATTTGATTTGACATGAACAGGATTTTGAATGTCTTTTTCAGATATGGAAGGAGGTAAAGCAAATTAAACAGGATGTTGTCACCTGGATTCAGGAAGAACCTTCGCCGGTCACGCGGACAAGGCGAGAAGAGGCCGTGCCGCGGGTCGAACAGCGCGCGGCACACCAGGGAGATCCACTCCCTTGCCACCCCCTCGCCAATGGCTTCCTCATTCAGGAACT
The DNA here is from genome assembly GCA_039707655.1 of Elymus sibiricus. Taxonomy (NCBI): domain Eukaryota; kingdom Viridiplantae; phylum Streptophyta; class Magnoliopsida; order Poales; family Poaceae; genus Elymus; species Elymus sibiricus. Next base: position 200,046,990 of record CM077676.1, on the reverse strand, counting down.
CCACGAACAGGCGGCTATGCAGCACGTGGGTCGCCGCCTCGGAGACGTATCTGAAGGAGTCGGGCAGCAGCTGCGAGCGATCAATGAGCATCTCGAGCGCATGCGGCTCATCGTCAAACACTTCCATGCTCAGCAGCATGAGCGCCGAAGGCGGTGCGTCCATTTCCGGCAGCATCGCTGTGGCGAAATGCATCCGCGCCTCGAACCCGAGGATGTCCTTGTGCTTGACGACAATCCGACCGATGTCCTTGCACCGGCTCCTGTCGGCACGAGCGTTCAGGTACGCCGCGTGCGCCGTGCAGGTGGCCCGCATGGCGCCGGCGAAGTGACAGTCCGTCGCGGACCACATATCCAGTTGGCCTAGCACCACCCAGATGCTGTCAACCGTATCCTGCTGGTGCTGCTCCAAGGTCGCCAAACCCGGCCTCTGCTCGCTCGACGGCAAGGTTCCCTCCAACCTCTTCATGAACACATCAACCGAAATCAGAAGGGACATCGCCGTCTGGGACAACACCGCTCCCACGGGACCGGCCGCGCGCTGTGCGTGACCTCCCGGCGTCGGAAGTAGCACATCAGTGCAAAGAATACTCTGAACTCAAAGAGCTTATCATCCGGGGCCGCCCACCCTGCTGCCATGTAGCGAATGATCACGTCCGTCGCGTCTTTGGCAATTGGTATTAACTGCTCGATCAACCAATCTTGAGGCATCTTCGGCAAGCGTAGCGACGGCACCCGCTCAAACAAAGAGAGCACCGCCGCCAACCTGTGCCTGCACTTCTCGTAGAGCGGGTCGCTTCTGCCTTTGCCGGAGGCGGCGGGTATCAACCAACAGAACTCCAACCAAAGCGGGACGAAGCACACCTCAAGGCGAGGGAGCATGCCGCTTATCTCCGGATACAGGAGGCAGATGATCGCCGAATTGGCTCTGAAGTGATGCGGCGTAGAGCCGGAGGAGTAGAGGCGGACCAGAACCCCGATGACACCGCTGCGGAGTGTTGAGAAAATAGGCAATTTTTTGATTAATTTAATCTAGGAAATAATCATGAACATGGCATTGACAGAATTAATGACATACTGATTACGATCTAGACATGCACGTACTACGCAAACAGTAGACACATCTACACATAATGCTAGTACGGCTAACACAGAAATAAACAGGAGCGGGATAAATGGGTTATACCCTCCAGTAGGCCAGGCAGAGGCTGCGGCGGCGGCGGTGGCAGCAGCGGCGTCCTCGGCGGCCTTTTTCTCGGCCTCGAGCTTGTCGGCGACGAGACGGTCGGCGTCGGTTGGCTGAGACATGGTGATGACGAAGACGTAGGGGAATCAGTGGATCGGTGGCGAGCAGTCGCGTAATCGCCCCCCAAAAACCTAATCGCCCCTCTCCCGTACAGGATCCGAAGAGGCGGGGTTTTCGGAGGCCCGCTCTCCCGTCAACCGTGTACGCGGTGAACGGGATGGAGTCGCCGGCGGCAGCATCAGCAATGGAACGGCAGTGGGCGTGGAGGCAGAGATGCGATCTGTTTCGCGTGACGGCTAGGGTTCGCAGCGCCTCACATATATAGGCGCGGCCGCGTGGAGAGACGTGGGCTGAACCCACGTCCAAGTCGGTGATAGCCCACGATCTGACGTCTCAGATCGTGGCCCCATCTGTCAAAGACTCTCCGTTCGTGACCGGCAAAAAGAAGCGCATAGGTGTGAGCTCGGCTCGGCTCAATCCCGCAACCCGCGGCGCGTCGTGACGAGGCGTGGCGTGGCGAGGCGGGCGGCGGAGGAGGAGCACGCGGGAATCACTTCTCTTCTCAAGTTCCAATAGCATGTGGAAGAGAATCCCGTATAAGGAGGTCCAACTCCTTCTCCACTAGCGGTATGTGACTAAACTTTCCACCACACCTAGTGCCATATAATCCCACATGGGCCCTTAGAGATTAATCTGAATTTGTTATATGGGCCCAAGGCCCAACTCATATTTCAACAATCCTCCACCAGATCTCAAGGGCCCATTTTGTCCTTTGTTCCAAACACTGTTTTGATATACCAGTATTTCAGCGAAGACCGGTTAAGGTTGAACTTCACCTAGAGCAAGTAGCTATACTCCTTCACAACTGAACAATGGACGATGCCTTGAATTGTCAGTTTGGCATAAAGAAGTTTCACCACAGGTCTTACTAGTACTAGATTGCCGAAGGCTGACCCCTCGGGTGGAGCATATTAGTCACACTCCTGGCCTATTCATGAGCTTACTAGAGATCACCCCAATCTCATAGACTGTGACCAGTAATCGGGCTCATATAGGTGTGTTCCTCCAAAGATCGCTCTGTAGGGCAGCATCTTGCTTATATATATAAGCCTTGGAACACATTAAGACAGTAGTCAACCTACCATACAGTTTCCGAGAGTATTGCATCTCCAACGGAGTGGGTTAGTAAAGTTACTCTCCTCAGTTCACCACTGGCTTACTTTCCCTGGTCCTACTTCACGGGATCTCCGATCACATAGGTTGGGTTACTACCATGGCAACTCATGTGGGTCTCATACCCATCTCTCTCAATGCACTGTCTATCACAACACGTGATAGCCCTTTAGTAAAGGGATCTGCCAGATTCTTAGCCGTTTGGATATAATCCAACGCTATCACTCCGGAGTTTCTTAATTTTCTGACAGCTTTTAATCTCATTCTTATGTGTTTGTTGGACTTCATGTTGTCCTTTGAACTCTTCACCTTCACAATAACTGTTTTATTGTCACAGTTCATAAGGATGGCCGGAACCGGCTTCTCAACCACTGGCAAGTCCATCAAAAGATCTCGAAGCCATTTTGCTTCGCCGCCAGATGTGTCTAACGCTGTTAATTCTGCTTCCATTGTCGATCTCGTTAAGATCATTTGCTTGCAAGACTTCCAGGAAACAGCACCACCTCCAAGAGTAAACACATACCCAGTTGTGGCCTTCATCTCATCAGCATCAGAGATCCAATTCGCATCACTATACCCTTCAAGTACCGACGGGTATCCGGTATAGTGAAGTCCATAGTTCATAGTACCTTTCATATAACACATAACTCTTTCAATAGCATGCCAATGTACATCACCTGGTTTGGAAACAAACCGGCTCAGTTTTCTCACAGCAAACGCGATCTCAGGCCTCGTTGTGCTCGCTAGATACATGAGTGAACCAATAATTTGATAGTATCTCAATTGATCTTTAGGTATGCCTTCGAACTTTCGAATCAGCACACTAGGATCATATGGTGTCTGAGATGGTTTGCAGTCCGAATATCCAAAACGACTCAACACCTTCTCAACATAATGGGATTGCAGAAGTGTAATCCCACCCTCATCATCTCTCAATAGCTTGATGTTCAAGATAACATCGGCCACTCCAAGGTCCTTCATCTCAAAGTTCTGAGATAAAAAGGACTTAACTTTCTCAATCACTTTGAGGCTAGTTCCAAATAACAGTATGTCATCAACATACAAGCACAATATAACTCCTTCGCCCCCACCATAGCGATAGTATACACATGTGTCAGCTTCATTAACAAAGAAGCCAACAGATGTCAAAGTTTCATTAAATTTCTCATGCCATTGCTTAGGTGCTTGTCTCAGACTATATAAAGATTTCAACAACTTACACACCTTTCCTTCGTGACCATCTATCACAAAGCCATCAGGCTGTTGCATGTAAATTTCCTCCTTTAGCTCTCCGTTCAGGAAAGCTGTCTTAACATCCATCTGGTGGATGAGAAGACCATGCGAGGCCGCCAACGAGAGTAATACTCGAATGGTGGTCAGTCTGGCCACAGGTGAATAAGTATCGAAGAAATCTTCTTCTTCTTTCTGGGCATAACCCTTGGCCACAAGCCTAGCCTTGTACTTTTCAATCGTACTGTCGGGCCTAAGCTTCTTTTTGAACACCCACTTACATCCCAATGGTTTGCAACCATAGAGACGTTCAGTAATCTCCCAAGTCCCGTTAGCCATGATGGAATCCATCTCGCTAAGGACCGCATCCTTCCAGTAGTCAGCTTCTGGAGATGCATAAGCTTCTGAAATAGAAGTGGGAGTATCATCCACGAGGTACACGAGGAAATCATTACCAAAGGTCTTTACAGTCCTTTGTCTCTTGCCCCTACCAAGGGCTTCCTCGTCATCCTCCTTAGGATTTTCATCATGTGTTTGTTCATAATATTCCATTGGAATGGCAGGTTCAGGAGTCTCCTCAGATTCCTGTCTAGAAGTGCTTTGCATATCTCTCATAGGAAAAATATCCTCAAAGAATGTAGCATCCTTAGACTCCATAATTGTACCGACCTTCTGGTCAGGTACCTCAGATTTCACTACTAGAAATCTATAGCCAACGCTATTCTTAGTGTAGCCCAAATTAACGCAGTCCACGGTCTTTGGTCCAAGCTTACACTTTTTGGGGATCGGCACGTTGACTTTCGCCAAATAGCCCCAAGTACGCAAGTACGAGAGTGTTGTCCTTCTCTTCGCCCATTTCTCATAGGGAGTGATCACATTATCCTTTGTCAGAACTTTATTCAGGACATGACATGATGTCAATATAGCCTCCCCCACCATGCCTTGGATAAACCCGATGTATCTAACATGCCATTAACCAAATCAGTTAGAGTACGGTTTTTCTGCTCGGCAACCCCGTTTGACTGGGGTGAATAGGGAGGCGTCCTCTCATGAATAATACCGTGTTCCGCACAAAAGGAATCAAACTCACTTGAGAAGTACTCTCCACCACGATCTGACCGGACTCGTTTAATTTTCTTTTCAAGTTGATTCTCAACTTCCGCTTTATAGATTTTAAAGTAGTGTAGAGCCTCATCTTTAGTATTTAACAGATACACATAGCGATATCTAGTGGAATCATCTATCAATGTCATGAAGTATTTCTTTCCACCTTTAGTCAACACACCATTCATCTCACAAAGATCAGAATGTATGAGTTCTAATGGCGCCAAGTGTCTCTCCTCTGCAGCCTTGTGAGGCTTGCGAGGTTGCTTAGCTTGCACACACGACAGGCACTTAGAACCTTTGGCTAAAGTGAAACTCGGGATTAAATTCAACTTAGCTAGCCGCGTCATAACACCGAAACTGATGTGACAAAGACGTGAATGCCAAACTTCAGATTCATTAACACTCGAATGAATATTGTTCACGACATTATTACAAAAATCTGCAAGGGAAAGGCGGAACATCCCTCCGCACTCATAACCTTTTCCAACAAAGAGTCCAAATTTCGTAACAACTAATTTATTAGACTCGAAGACCAACTTAAACCCTTCTCTACATAGAAGGGAGCCACTAACGAGGTTCTTCTTGATGGCGGGGACATGCTGCACGTTCTTTAGCTGCACGATCCTTCCCGAAGTAAACTTCAGATCGACCGTGCCAACACCATGAACAGAAGCACTCGCGCCATTCCCCATCAATACGGACCCGTGACCTGTGGGCTGGTAAGAAGAAAACAATGAAATATCAGCACACACATGAACACCTGCACCTGTGTCCACCCACCAATCGGTGGAGTGACAAACTGAAAATACAGCAAATAAATTACCGTACCCAGATGCACCACTTTCATTGTTGCTCACAATCATATTGGCAGACTTGGAGTCCTGCCCTGGCTTCTTGTACTTGTTGGGGCACTTATTTGCCCAATGTTCCTCCGAACCACAAGTGAAGCAGCCATCTCCCTTCTTGTTCTTCTTGAAGGTCTTCTTACCCTACTTCTTAAAGTCGGTATTCTGTTGGACACCGTTCCTTCCCTTGGGCTTGTGGAAATTGAAGTTCTTCTGATGCACCATGTTGGCCACAGAAGTTCCTTCGACCCCTTTTCCGTGCGAGTCCTTTGCTCTCGAGTTCTGCTCAACACTCAGATGGCCGATGACATCCTCTACTGAGAATTCACGCCTCTGATGTTTCAGAGTGGTAGCAAAGTTCCTCCAGGAATTAGGGAGCTTAGCGATTATACAACCTGTGACAAATTTGCCCGGTAAATCGCATTTCAGAAGCTCAAGCTCCTTAGCGTTGCATATTATCTCATGAGCCTGTTCCAATACAGAACGGTTCTCGACCATTTTGTAATCGTGGAACTGCTCTATAACATACATCTCGCTCCTAGCATCGGTGGCCCCGAATTTAGATTCGAGCGCCTCCCACAAGTCCTTGGCAACCCGCACAGGTAAATATGCATCAACCAGCTTATCTCCGATCACGCTCAGAACTGCTCCGAGGAATACGATGGTGGCCTCCCTGAACGCCTTCTCCTGTTCAGGAGCAATCATTCCCGTGGAAGGAACACCGGCGACCCAGAACACGTTCATGGCCGTGAGCCATAAGGTGGTTTTGGTCTGCCAACGCTTAAAATACGTACCGGTGAACTTATCCGGTTTCAGTGCAGCGGCAAAACCACTAGCCGAAAAATGCATACACAAATTAGGTTTTTGGATTGTTGAGAAAATAGGCAATTTTTCGATTAATTTAATCCAGGAAATAATCATGAACATGGCATTGACAGAATTAATGACATACTGATTACGATCTAGACATGCACGTACTACGCAAACAGTAGACACATCTACACATAATGCTAGTACGGCTAACACAGAAATAAACAGGAGCGGGATAAACGGGTTATACCCTCGAGTAGGCCAGGCAGAGGCTGCGGCGGCGGCGGTGGCAGCAGCGGCGTCCTCGGCGGCCTTTTTCTCGGCCTCGAGCTTGTCGGCGGCGAGACAGTCAGCGTCGGTTGGTTGAGACATGGTGATGACGAAGACGTTGGGGAAGCAGTGGATCGGTGGCGAGCAGTCGCGTAATCGCTCCCCAAAAACCTAATCGCCCCTCTCCCGTACAGGATCCGGAGAGGTGGGGTTTCGAAGGCCTGCTCTCCCGTCAACCGTGTACGCGGTGAACGGGATGGAGTCGCCGGCGGCAGCAACAGCAATGGAACGGCAGTGGGCGTGGAGGCAGAGATGCGATCTGTTTCGCGTGACGGCTAGGGTTCGCAGCGCCTCACCTATATAGGCGCGGCCGCGTGGAGAGACGTGGGCTGAACCCACGTCCAAGTCGGTGATAGCCCACGATCTGACGTCTCAGATCGTGGCCCCATCTGTCAAAGACTCTCCGTTCCTGACCGGAAAAAAGAAGCGCATAGGTGTGAGCTCGGCTCGGCTCAATCCCGCAACCCGCGGCGCGTCGTGACGAGGCGTGGCGTGGCGAGGCGGGCGGCGGAGGAGGAGCGCACGGGAATCACTTCTCTTCTCAAGCTCCAATAGCATGTGGAAGAGAATCCCTTATAAGGAGGTCCAACTCCTTCTCCACTAGCGGTATGGGACTAAACTTCCCACCACACCTAGTGCTATATAATCCCACATGGGCCCTTAGAGATTAATCTAAAATTGTTAGATGGGCCCAAGGCCCAACTGATATTTCAACACGGAGGAGGACGTCGAGGTACTCCACGGCCATCCCTGCGTGTCTTTCGTTGGCGGCTTTGGCACCGGCGAGGAACTTCTTGGCGAGCAGGACGGTGTCCCTGGTGTAAAGCGTCTTGGTGACATGCTCAAAGTCGGTACACGGTGAGCTGTTAGGTACACCGAGATGCTGCGCCAGCGGATCAATTTGGACTTGGCCATTGTGTATGAACCTCTTGAAGAACTTAGTGGTTTCGTCGGAGACGTCCGTGTCGGTCGTGGCCGCCACGGCAATCTAAGATGCGAGGCTCCATGCGTCGGGATATGGGGTTAAGTGCAGCGTGGCATCGCGCGGGAGGCCGAGCTCACCGATTGCTGCCTCGAGGTGGAGGTTTCGACCCTCGTGCACGACGTGCAGGTTGCTTCTCCTCATGGGTCCCACGTCCACAAAGCGACCGAGCACTTCGCCTAAAGGGTCCTGTGGACTCGCCACGACCACGGTCGTCCGTGTCGGTCGTGGCCGCCATGGCAATCTGAGATGTGAAGCTCCATGCGTCGGGATATGGGGTTAAGTGCAGCGTGGCTTCGCGCGGGAGGCCGAGCTCATCGATTGCTGCCTCGAGGTGGAGGTTTCGACTCTCGTGCACGACGTGCATGTCGCTTCTCCTCCTGGGTCCCACGTCCACAAAGCGACCGAGCACCTCGCCTAAAGGGTCCTATGGACTCGCCACGACCACGGTCGTCTTGCCGTCGATGCTCTGTACCATGAGCCGGATGGCGTCAGACGAGGAGTCTGATTCTGGAGAGATAGCGACGACACCGGGATCCATGACTTTGGACAAGTAGAGGTGGACCGATTGATAGGCCAAAACTATTTGTTGTATACTGCACAAAGCCAAAACATTAGCAGTCCTTCATTTCAAAAAAAGCAATCCTTCATCTTTGCCTGAAAAAAGCAATCTTTCATCTTTGCCTGAAAAAAGCAATCTTTCATCTCTTTTGAAAGAGGGACAGTTCAAATACTATTTTTGGTGCAGAAATCTCACTTGCTGAACAGGGAAACTTTGCTTGGAATCCTCACCTCCTCTTACTACAGAGACTATCTCAATTTCGGTGACGTGATGATAGGCAGAGGAGCACGCAATACGACGACGATGGAAGATCGACGAAGGCGACGAAGAAGACGGGATGAGTTCAATAGGAGCGGCGAGGCAGGGTAAGGAGATTAGGACCGGTGGACTTTGCCCGTCCTAGAAGAGAGGTGGCGGTGGATCTGTGGATGTTAGATGATACTAGGGTTGTTCGGGTAGGGAAGGCATCACTATTAAAAATATATAGTACGGGTACTGAGTGAGAAGACCACATGATTTATATCCGACGACTCAAAACATAACGCGTTCGCGTTCACAGCAACAAAAGCATTTCACCAAAATAGTAAAGATATTCGTAAACATATGGATTCCATGTAACAATACATTCCATAAACAAGATGCTAATTTGGCATAAAAACATATGTGCTTATATATACATATGATTGTTATTCTAATATAGTAATACCAAAATCTTTTGCATAGCAGTTTTTCTTTCTTCTCTTGCTTCTTGTTCCTCTCCCCTTCTTCATTTCCAGCACTAGCAAGAATGCCAGAGATCGAGTTGGAGTCAATGTACTTCAATGCGACAACAACAAAGTAGAGTCTAGAGTGGTTAGTGTTCGAATGTGTTTGGAGGAGGGAGGGGATGCTAGTGTTCAAGAAGAACATAGGCCCCCTCTCGGGCGACGGTGTTACGGCCCAGAGGTGCCTCACCATATCGAAAGTGGTCCGGCGGGCTGGCGTATGGTCCCTTAGGTTGGTATACCACCTTGGCCATCAGCCCGACCTGTGGGCTCTCTAGAAGGAGGGATCGGGAAGACTTGACAATCAAGACAAGGAAGACCTTGTTTGAGGAGGACCCCTCCATCGCCTTAGCCGAGTAGGAACCCTGTAACCCTAGGCCTCGACACCTGTTATAATCAGTGATCAAGCTAGTCCATAGGCATTTGCTTCCTCTTAACTAGCGGTGTTGAGCCCCCAAGTGCAAGGGTTTGTAGCAAGAAGCATTCCCTCAAGTGACCTCAAGGTGTATCAAACCAACAAGAGCCTCATGAATCACAACCAATGATCAGCACATGCACACACATTTGCAAAACTTTCTCGGCCCCCAACGGGACTAGTGAGTCAACCAATCTCACTAGCTTGCTAGTTACAAAGGTTTAAATGCAAGTATATCGAAGATTTTGATTCCAATGGAAAAGTAAAAACAAGGAATTAAAACAACGTTTGATTGAGATGGAAGTTTTATAGGAAGAAAATGGGTCGGGATCCATAGGTTCACTAGTGGTCTCTCTCCAAAAGAAAGCAAAGTGCAGTAAACAAATTACAGTTGGCAACGATTAAATTGCAATTTTTATGAGTATGAAACATCCATGGCATAATTAACATATGAGCTTCACATCCCAATGTCTATAGGCCATTATCCAACTGCATCTATAGCTAATACTCCACCCAAGACCGCTATCCAGGATGTATCTTAAGTATTAAGTAAAAACAGAGTTGCAATAAGTACAATGACATGAAGTAGATGATATATTGTCTTGACCTTGCGGTTAAAGGACAACTACGCAACCATATTTTTATCCCTAGTGGAAAAAACACAAATACAAGCCTTGTCCACTTTCTGTCACTATAGTAGCTTACTTGCACGGTTGAACCCAAATATCGTACACGACTCCCTCTGAAGATCAAAACCAAATCTTGGCTAAAGAAAGAAGAATAAATCAGAGAGCATATATGAATAAGAATTATGCAGCAAAGAAACCAAATAGATCTATAAAATCATGGATAAAGCCACTAGTACAGCGTAGTGCTATTGTGACGGTTTTGACTCCCAATCGCAAACACTTTCCGGAACTGTGTGCTGGAGTGGGTTGGAGATGTGGGGTCCATCGTTGACATATCAAAAAAACATCTGCAATGCGCCTGAGTTCCCAAACGGCCGGTAAATTGCAAACATGTGGGATACATTCAATATTCGCAAACACTTCTTCGAAAAAAATTGTTTGCAAAAGATGTTCATCACAGACATTTACGAATGCATAAGCATTGCTGATGAATTGATTCTACTCAAACAGTTTGTCATTACTAACTGTCTGTAATAATGTAGGTTATAGCAGACGTTTTTCAAGTAAGGATTGTGTGCGATGATCTATCTATTGCAATCCATTTGCTTCGATGAAGCGTGTGGGTAGTTAGAGTTCAATGGTCACGCCTGTCGTGGGTGCAAGTCTGACCGTAGTGTATGGGGGTACGAATTAGAGGGCAGAGCCTAGCTATGGCGCAGTTGTTACACTCAGATTTACGAGTTCAGGCCCCTCGCGGTGGAGGTAACGACCCTACGTCTCGGTGCTCTGGAGCTGTATGATTGAGTGTATGTTTACAGAAGATGCGAACCCTTGGAATGGAGCTGGGGGGTGGCTTATATAGCGTCCTCCAGCCCTCCCATGAATGCCGCCATTACCAGGGGTTAAATAGGGGTTTAAGGGCACCAGGTAACGGGCACATTGATTACAATTAATACGAGTGAGCGCACGTCCTGACCGTTGCGCTACTGGAGCCTCCTGGTCTTCTCTAGTCGAGTGACAGTCAGGTGTTCCGAGTGAAATAGACGGTCGAGTGCTCTCCTGCTTTCTGAGTGGTTTATTGAACTCCGAGAGAATGTCAGTTTGTAGAACTCTTGGTTGCTGATCTAGCCCTGGGGCCCAGTATAAGGCATGTGGATTCCTAGGGTAGGGTCTGTAGGTCAGGCCTGTTACCCCATCCCTAGTATATGTCCTCATCATTAGCCGCCGAATCGGTCGAGGTTAAGCGGATGAGTCAAGGCGAATTCCCAGGTGAGTTGAGTGCTGCAGGGGCGCTCAAGGACTCTCACTGGTCATTAGACGGCCTTGTCTTCACGCGGCACCTTGACGGATTCCGATCCATATGATGTTTGAGTGAAAGTCTCCATCCGAATGAAATGAGTAGTCTCCATCCGAGTGAAACGGGTCATTACGCGTCGGGTGATGGAACAAGTCCGAGCGTTTATGGAATGTCTCCGAAGGCGAGCAATCAGATCGCTGGAATCCGGATCTTGCGGGATTTGAAATCGGCGACGAGCGCGCATGAACGGTTGCGACGCGGTGAATGGGGAAAGTGGGGCGTGACGCCTCGATTTTTGCCCCACTTTTTGCCACGTACAGCTGCAACTCCGCCAGCGAGATTTGAGGGGATCTGCAGGCCCGAGACTCGCGGAAGAGGATTGGGGAGCGGAATGGATGACGGCATAAGCGGCCGCTGCGTCGGAGAGGGAGAGAGGACGAATCCCCTTTTCCCCATCTGTCTCAGCCCGCCCAATCTCCTCCCCAGCAATCCACTCAGCACAATTTTCCTTTGGTCGCTGGAGAGCTCGGCGGCGATGGCGAAGGACAAGACGGCGAAGCTCGAGAAGGTGAAGAAGGCAGCGAAGGGGAGGAAGGCGTCGAGCTCCCGAGCTGCGCCCCCGCGCGGGTGGATGCAAGGCGACTGGCTTCCGCCGACCACCACGGTCACGTGGAGGCTGCCAGAGGAAGGGGATACCAAGCCCGCACCGTGCCCCGGGGAGCGAGTGCTCCTCACCACACACGCGGAGCGAGGTTTCTCCATGCCACCCACCCCTTTTTCCGTGGATTTTTGAACTTCTTCGGTGCTTAGCTCCACCACCTGCCTCCGAATGCCATAGTGTACCTTGCCGCATTTGTTTCCTTGTGTGAGAATTTTTTAGGCTGCCAGCCGCACTGGGGATTGTTCAAACACATCTTCACGTGTCGATCTCAGTCGGTTAAAAAGGCTGACCCCGATGGAGAGAGGACTCACGTGACCCAGGTGTGCGGTGGCTTAGGTATCCAGATGAGGGGTAAGAGTGCATTTCCATCCATGTCTTTTCCCGATTCGGTTAGGGGTTGGCAGTCGACCTGGTTCTACTGCAATGACCTTCCCTGCTCTGGCTCGTCGACTGGTCTTCCCCCTTACACGACTGAAAGAGTCAAGACCCCTCCCTCGCTGACGATTCATAAGGGGGAGAAGACTGACGTGGGGATCCTGGTGAGTGCCGTGGTCGGTCTGATTCAGGGCGGAGTGACTGGCCTGGATCTTCTGGAGGTCTTCCTCAGTCGGAGGATCCAGCCGCTGCAGGAGCGGGCTCACCCCATGTGGCGCTATACTGGAGCCAACGACTCGACCCGAGTGCATCCAGAAGATGTCGAGGAGAAAACGGTGGAATAGTGGATCAGGTGCATCACAGGCGCGCGCGACAATCCGCGGGGGTCGAGACGGATCCCGCCCTACGACGCCAATAATCAACCGTTGGAGGTATGACATGCACTTCCGAGTGAATTACTTATGCGCAAATTCTCTGGGTGAACTGAGTAATCTGACTAAACCGGCTGTCTCTGATCTTTGTGTCTTGCTGGAGTTCCAGAACATGCTCTCGCCGGTGCCGAATGGGGAACACCTCGTCGGGGGCGTGGACAGTGAACATGGCAGCACTGAGGACAGTGATGCAGAAGATAGTGTGGACGAAAGCGACGAATCAGAAGGGAGTGACGAGGGCGAGTCTTCCCTGTCTCCAGAGTTGCGCTCTGAGCGCCGTTCTAAATAGACTCACGATCCGAGTGTTGACTTGGGGAAGGCGGTGGCTCTGAGTGCGAAGGCTCCGAAGCGCACTCGGACGCCGACACCAGACCCGATGGAGAAGGCCGCCAAGCAGCTCAAGATTGCTTCCCCCAAGCCTTAGAAGGCTCTGCCGAGGATCAAGGTCACCGTGCCCGTCGCCTCAACGTAAGTGCCAAGCATTTCTTTTCTGTCTTTGTCAACTTTCGGGATCCTTCTGACCGAGCGAATCTTATGAACCAGTGCTGCAACCTCGACGACGTCTCCCGTGCAGATTGATGAGGACCGCACCAAAGCCGAGTCGGCAGACGTGGCCACTTCTCAAAGAGGTAACAATGACTTCATTTTTACTTCGACCTGTCATTCGACTGAAATGTCTTCATCCGATTGAATTGTGAACTACGACTGATTGTGTCGAGCGAACGTAGCGCTTGCAGAGGTCATCCACGTCGGGGACGACGACAAAGAGCTGCCACGGAAGGACACCGAGAAGGGGACCACAGCTCCGACTGCTTCTCAGACCACCACACGGAAGACGCCGCCAAGCAAAGCGCCTCAAGTTCCCCCTGCACCTGCCGTGACCGTGCCTCTGGGACTGGGTTCTTCTCAGGCTAGAGCTGGTTCTGCCGCGGCTCCGTCGACTTCTCTGGCTTCGGTTCCGACTCCTCCCGTCAATATCTTCAGTCTGCACAAGGTGCCGGAGGACCAAACTGGAGCCAGCAAGGAGGCGATGATCCAGGCGGAGCTGATGACCCATCGGCTCAAGGAGATGTGCGCAGCTGGGAAGCTGGCGTATGATGCCAGTGCCGCTCTCCAGGAGAACGTTCGAGTAAGTGCTCTTGTAAGTTGATCTCCAAGTCGTTTTTCTTCAGTAGGAATTTCAGTCGGAAAATATCCGGTACACCCACTGGGTGTTTTTTTCCTTGGCCGTCACTCGGATCGGGCGGACCGTTCCGAGTGGATACCGCTCCAGTGGGAGCACGCTGAGTGCACCCACTGGGTGTAGTCCCCGAGACTGCCATTGACTGCGGCCAGTCGGTGGGAGTCTTAGAACTTTTGTTTGTTGTTGTTTTTTTTTTCTTGGCCATCACTCGGATCGGGCGAACCGTTCCGAGTGGATACCGCTCCAGTGGGGGCACGCTGAGTGCACCCATTGGGTGTAGTCCCCGAGACTGCCGTCGACTACGGGCAGTCGGCGGGAGTCTTAGAACTTCTTTTTTTTTTCTTGGCCGTCACTCTGATCGGGCGGACCGTTCCGAGTGGATACCGCTCTAGTGGGGGCACGCTGAGTGCACCCACTGGGTGTAGTCCCCGAGACTGCCATCGACTGCGGCAGTCGGCGGGAGTCCTAGAACTTAGAAATCGCTTTAGAGGGTACTTCAAGATCTGGTACTGGTCAAGCTTGTCCCTCCCTGACCAAGGGTACTTCAGGATCTGGTACTGGTCAAGCTTGTTCCTCCCTGACCAAGGGTACTTCAGGATCTGGTATTGGTCAAGCTTGTTCCTTCTAGGAGTGCTGAACTCTGAGCATTCGAAATATTCCTTAACATTAACTGATCTGTTCTCACTTGTATTTCAAAAAACTTGCGAGCTTGGGACTCAGTACGTGGCAATGGAGAAGGAGACGGCCCAGCTCCGACTGGATTTGGAGGTGGAGAGGAGGAACACAGCGCGTGCTCAAGCAGAGCTCAAGACCATGGGAGGTAAGCTTTAATTACTGAGCGCTCTGCTTTCATCTCTTTCCATTCTTTGAACCGAGTGACTTCACTCGAACAGATGTGCGTAGTGAAAACCATCGACTCCAAGTGCAGCTCAGAACCTCTGTTTCTTTAGAAACTATGAAGCAGGCACTCGAAAATAAGGACAACGAGCTAGCGGGGGCTCAGAAGGTGGCGAAAGAGAAAACCAAAGCCGCCGAAGAGAAGCTGGCCTCACTCGAGAAGCTCGAAGAAGAGAACAAGTTGCCGAAGAAGGAGGTGATCAAGCTCAAGAAGCAGCAGACCGAGTGGGACAGCAAGCTCAAGGCCCAGGCAGAAGTCTACGAGCAAGAGAAGAAGACTCTGAATGAGAAGATCACCCAGCTGATCGAGAAGAAGAATGCTCTGGAAAGGTACATAGAAGAGTTCACGGAGGAAATGTACACCAAGCTTGCAGGTAACCTGTAACACCCGAGTGAAATTTTATCCGAGTGAACTTTATTCATGCAGATCTTCAACTCTCCTCTTTTCTTGTCCGCAGAGTACTGCCGAGACTTTGAGCTGGAAACTGATAGAATCGAGAGGGATTTGGATCCTTCCAGGTCACTCGTCGGTGACAAGGCTGCTCTAGGTGTCTTGCGGGTCGAATCTCACATTGAAGACGTCCAAGGGTACATCATCCGTCTGTGGGGTGCCCTCGGGAGAATCGACAAGGAGCTATGGCCTGAAGACACCCCCGACACCGACCTGGAAGCGATGATGACTCGCCTCAACGAGATTCCCGGCCAAGTGCAAGCGTGGAAGAAGTCGGCTGCTCGTTGCGGGGCCGATGTGAAGCTCTCTCTCGTCCGCGTGCACTGCAAGGACGCCAAGGAAGAGAAGCTGAAGTCTCTCCAAGTTGCCAACACAGAGAAACTCAAGTTTGAAGACTTCATGGAGACGTTCATAGAGGCTGCCACTCGGATCGTAGACGGCACAAACTTGGACGCCTTCGTCTAGCCAGCCAGCCCTACTGGGGCGTGAGAAAAAACTTTAGGTCCTACCCATTATCCTCGGTATGCCGAGTGGAACTGTATTCGTTAAACTCTTTCGGGCTTCGGGCCCGCGTACTCGTATTTGCTTTTGAACTTCTGAAGTTATTCGAATGCTTTCCTTCGAGTCTTTCGAGTCTTTGAAATGGGTTTTAACTTAGGCGAAAGCTGGTTCGCAGCTAAGCCTCCGAGTGAGAGGGATGCTCTTCACTCGGAGTAGTGTTTTAACTTGGGTGAAAACTGGATCGCAACCAAGCCCCCGAGTGAGAGGGTCGCTCTTCACTCGGAGTAGGTTTTTAACTTGGGCGAAACCTAGTTCACAGCCAAGCCTCCGAGTGAGAAGGATGCTCTTCACTCGGAGTAGTGTTTTAAACTTGGGCGAAGCTGATTCGCAGCCAAGCCCCTGAGTGAGAGAGATGCTCGTCACTCGGAGTAGGTTTTTAGCTTGGACGAAAGCTGGTTCGCAGCCAAGCCCCCGAGTGAGAGAGATGCTCGTCACTCGGAGTAGGTTTTTAACTTGGGCGAAAGATGGTTCGTAGCCAAGCCCCCGAGTGAGAGGGATGATCGTCACTCGGAGTAGGTTTTTAACTTGGGCGAAAGCCGGTTCGCAGCCAAGCCCCCCGAGTGAGAGGGATGCTCTTCACTCGGAGTAGTGTTTTTAACTTGGACGAAGCTGATTCGCAGCCAAGCCCCCGAGTGAGAGGGATGCTCGTCACTCGGAGTAGGTTTTTAACTTGGGCGAAAGCTGGTTCGCAGCCAAGCCCCCAAGTGAGAGGGATGCTCGTCACTTGGAGTAGGTTTTTAACTTGGGCGAAAGCCGGTTCGCAGCCAAGCCCCCCGAGTAAGAGGGATGCTCTTTACTCGGAGTAGTGTTTTTAACTTGGATGAAGCTGATTCGCAGCCAAGCCCCCGAGTGAGGGGGATGCTCGTCACTCGGAGTAGGTTTTTAAATTGGGCGAAAGTTGGTTCGCAGCCAAGCCCCCGAGTGAGAGGGATGCTCATCACTCGGAGTAGGATTTTAACTTGGGCGAAAGCTGGTTCGCGGCCAAGCCCCCGAGTGAGAGGGATGCTCGTCACTCGGAGTAGGTTTTTAACTTGGGCGAAAGCCGGTTCGCTACCAAGCCCCCCGAGTGAGAGGGATGCTCTTCACTCGGAGTAGAGTTTTTAACTTGGACGAAGCTGATTCGCAGCCAAGCCCCTGAGTGAGAGGGATGCTCGTCACTCAGAGTAGGTTTTTAACTTGGGCGAAAGCTGGTTCACAGCCAAGCCCCCGAGTGAGAGGGATGCTCGTCACTCGGAGTAGTTTTTTAACTTGGGCGAAAGGTGGTTCGCAGCCAAGCCCCCGAGTGAGAGGGATGCTCGTCACTCGGAGTAGGTTTTTAACTTGGGCGAAAGCTGGTTCGCGGCCAAGCCCCCGAGTGAGAGGGATGCTCGTCACTCAAAGTAGGTTTTTAACTAGGTCGAAAGCCGGTTCGCAGCCAAGCCCCCCGAGTGAGAGGGATGTTCTTCACTCAGAGTAGAGTTTTTAACTTGGGCGAAGCTGATTCGCAGCCAAGCCCCTGAGTGAGAGGGATGCTCGTCACTCGGAGTAGGTTTTTAACTTGGGCGAAAGCTAGTTCGCAGCCAAGCCCCCGAGTGAGAGGGATGCTCGTCACTCGGAGTAGGTTTTTAACTTGGGCGAAAGTTGGTTCGTGGCCAAGCCCCCGAGTGAGAGGGATGCTCGTCACTCGGAGTAGGTTTTTAACTTGGGCGAAAGCCGGTTCGCAGCCAAGCCCCCCGAGTGAGAGGGATGCTCTTCACTCGGAGTAGAGTTTTTAACTTGGACGAAGCTGATTCGCAGCCAAGCCCCTGAGTGAGAGGGATGCTCGTCACTCAGAGTAGGTTTTTAACTTGGGCGAAAGCTGGTTCACAGCCAAGCCCCCGAGTGAGAGGGATGCTCGTCACTCGGAGTAGTTTTTTAACTTGGGCGAAAGGTGGTTCGCAGCCAAGCCCCCGAGTGAGAGGGATGCTCGTCACTCGGAGTAGGTTTTTAACTTGGGCGAAAGCTGGTTTGCAGCCAAGTTGAAAAGCGTACACCCACTGGGGGTTGTAAGCCAGAGAATGCATACGAGTGAACTCAATGTGGAACTGGAAAAGTCATGCTTTTATTCATCAAATAACACTCGAGTACTTTTATTAGATCTCATCATCAGGTATAAATACGTCGAAGCATGTCTGCATTCCAAGCGCGGGGCTCGTCTGCTTGCTTCAGAAGGTTGTACAGGTGAGATGCTCCGTTGTGTAGAACCTTTGAAATGACAAAAGGACCTTCCCACGCAGGAGCAAGCTTGTGAGGTCGCTGCTGATCCACTCGGAGCACAAGATCTCCTTCCTGCTGTGAAAACGTCGTAGATCTTGCTGATAAGTGGCCGAGCGGATAAGAGCCATCTCTCTCTCCTCTTCCAGGAGATCAACCGCGTCTTGTCGCGCCTGCTCTGCTTCAGCTTTGGAGTATAGTTCCACTTGGGGCGAATTGTGGAGCAGGTCACTCGGCAAGATGGCTTCAGCTCCGTACACCATGAAGAAAGGAGTACGATTGGTAGACCGATTGGGGGTCGTCCTCAGGCCCCAAAGAACTGATGGCAACTCGGTGACCCAGGCTCCAGCTGCATGTTCCAAATCACGCATGTGTCGCGTCTTTAAACCCTGAAGTATCAGTCCGTTTGCTCTCTTAGCTTATCCATTTGACTGCGGGTGCGCCACAGATGCATAGTCGACTCGGGTGCCTTGGGCAGCGCAGAATGCTCTGAACTATTCTGAGTTGAAGTTCGAGCCGTTGTCGGTGATAATGCTGTGGGGCACGCCATATCTGAAGACTATCTCCTTCATAAATATGATCGCTATACGCGAGTCCAGCTTCTTGATCGGTTTGGCCTCAATCCATTTGGTGAATTTGTCGACTGCGACCAGCAAGTGGGTGAATCCACTTGCCCCTGTCCGAAGGGGTCCCACCATGTCAAGCCCCCAGACCGCAAACGGCCAGACGAGTGGGATGGTCTTCAGAGCAGACGCAGGCTTGTGTGATAAGTTTGCATAGAACTGGCACCCGGCGCAGTGTTGGACTATTTCCTGCGCAACTTCGTTGGCGCGTGGCCAGAAGAAGCCGGCTCGGTAAGGTTTAGCCATGATTGTCCGAGAGGACGCGTGGTGTTCGCAAGTTCCCGAGTGAATCTCCTCCAGGATCAATCGACCTTCCTCCGGAGAGATGCAACGCTGAGTCACACTGGTGACGCTCTTTCTGTATAACTGATCACCCATCACTGTAAAAGCTTTGGACCTGCGAACAATCTGGCGGGCCTCGGCTTCATCTTCTGGAAGTTCCTGCCTGAGCAGGTATGCAATGTAAGGCACTGTCCACTCGGGCGCGATTGCTAGGACCTCCATGACCAAATCAATGACTGTCGGGACCTCGACTTCAGTCGGATCGGACGGACCGACCACTTGCGGGGGCTCTTCCGTGAAGGGATCTTCTTTCACCATCGGAGAACGTAAATGCTCGAGGAACACATTGCTGGGTATGGATTTTTGAGTGGACCCGATCTTTGCCAGATCGTCCGCCTCCTGATTCTTGGCTTGGGCGACGTGATGCAGCTCCAGACCCTCAAATTTCTTCTCCAACTTTCTCACCACGTTGCAATATCATGTCATAGCAGGGTTTCTGATATCCCACTCCTTCATCACTTGGTTCACAACTAGATCCGAGTCCCCGTAGACCATCAGGCGTCGGACGCCGAGTGAGATGGCCATACGTAGACCATAAAGGAGCGCTTCGTACTCGGCCTCATTGTTGGAGGAATCGAAGTGAATCTATAGAACATATCTGAGTCGATCGCCCTTCGGAGATACTAGAACAACTCCAGCTCCTGAACCGTTCAACATCTTGGAACCGTCGAAGAACATGGTCTAGTGTTCCGGGTGACTCTGAGTCGGTTGCTGCTGTTCTATCCACTCGGCCAAGAAATCGGCCAATGCCTGGGACTTGATCACCTTTTTTGCCTCAAACTTGATGTCCAGGGGCAGGAGCTCGATAGCCCACTTCGCCACTCGACCAGTCACATCTCGATTGTTCATGATCTTAGACAGCGGGGCATCGCTGACGACTGACACGGTGTGCTCTTGGAAGTAGTGGGCTACCTTCTTCGCGGTCAGGTAAATGCCGTAGACAAGCTTCTAGTAATGAGGATATCTCTGCTTGGACGGAGTCAGGACTTCAGAAATATAATAAACTGGGCGCTGAACTTTGTAAGTTTTGCCCTGTTCTTCTCGCTCGACTGCGAGGACGGTACTGACAACCTGACCAGTGGCCGCAATGTACAGGAGCAACGGCTCGTTGCTGTTTGGAGCGGCGAGCACCGGCTGGGTGGAAAGCAGGGCTTTGAGCTCAAGAAACGCTGCTTGTGCTTCAGCAGTCCACTCGAACGAATCAGATTTCTTCATCAATCAGTATAGGGGCAGTGCCTTCTCACCGAGACGGGAGATGAATCGACTCAGAGCTGCAAGGCAGCCCGTGAGCTTCTATACATCATGAAGCCGTTCAGGACGTTTCATTCGTACAATCGCCCCGATCTTCTCAGGATTGGCATCTATCCCTCGTTCGGAAACGAGGAAACCGAGTAGTTTGCCCCCAGGAACTCCAAAAGTGCACTTTGCTGGATTCAGCTTGATATCATACTTCCGCAGATTTGCGAAAGTTTCAGCTAAGTCAGCCAGCAGGTTGGAACCTTTCCTGGACTTGACCACGATATCATCCATGTACGCCTCAATATTCCGACTGATCTGTTTTTGTAAACACTTTTGGACCATGTGCATGAAAGTGGCACCGACATTCTTGAGACCGAATGGCATGGTGATATAGCAGAAACACCCGAATGGCCTTCCTCACAGATGAACTCGGCTGCAAGGAGCCGAGCAACTTCTTCGCCAATGGCCTTCCTCTTCTGTGTAGCAGAGCGAGGAAGGTGCTCCTTCACAGGTTTTGCCTTCGGGTCGACTCGCAAACGGTGCTCAGCCAGCTCCCTGGGTACACCCGGCATGTCGGATGGTTTCCATGCGAAGATGTCCCAGTTCTCACGAAGGAACTGGATGAGCGCTTCTTCCTATTTGCTGTCGAGTGTCGTTGAGATGTTGGTGGGAGCAGCATTGGGATCTTCCGGGTGGATGTGTACAGGCTTCGTGTCGCCGGCCGACTGAAACGCAGATTCTGCAGCTGGCTTCTTGGAGCGTAGCAGATCACTCGGATCGGCATTTTTCTTGTACTCCTCCAACTCCACCATGGCCATCTCTTCATCAGTGATCGTGGACCCCTGCTGCAAACATTCTTCCGCGCGCTGCCGACTGCCAGTCACTGTGATCATGCCTTTGGGGCCGGGCATCTTCAGCTTAAGGTACACATAACATGGGCGGGCCATGAAACGTGCATAGGCTGGCCGACCGAGAATGGCATGATAGGCGCTGCGGAAGTCGACCACTTCGAAGGTAAGCCTTTCCTTCCTGAAATTTCTGTCGTCTCCAAAGACTACATCCAGGGCAATCTGCCCGAGTGACTTTGCTTTCTTGCCAGGGATCACTCCGTGGAACTGCATACTGCTTTCACTGAGACGGGACATCGGAATGCCCATCACCTTCAGACTGTCGTCATAGAGTATGTTCAGTCCGCTTCCACCGTCCATGAGGACCTTGCGCAACCGAATGCCTCCTACGACTGGATCGACCACCAGCGCCTGCCGCCCATGGGTAGCAATGTAGGCCGGGTGGTCCGACTGATCAAAGGTAATCGGAGTCTTCGACCAGTTCAGAAACTTCATCGTTGCTGGCATAGCCGTGTTTACTTCCCGGTTGATTACTTTCAGTCGACTCTTGCTCTCTACATCCGCAAAGATCATCAGGGTTGCGTTGACACTGGGAAAAGCTTCTTCTTTGTCTTCACCATTAGCATCATCCGGGCTCTTATCACTCGACGGACCTTCTCGAAACTGATGTATCAGCAACTTGCACTGTCGAGTGGTATGCTTGGGCAATATCAGATTGCCCTCCTCATCTTTTCTGGTGTGGATGTGACACGGCAAATCGAGGACGTCTTGGCCCGACTGATCTCTCTTTTTCTTCGGGATCCACTTCTCCTTAGCTTTTCCCTTGTTCTTGGCTTGACCGGCCAGAGCGGCAGCCTTGGCCTGAGCCGAACCGTCAGCCTTGCGCTTCGGCTTCCGACTGGGATTATTTTTTCTGGGGTTGGGCTCACTGATTTTCCCCTTGCCATTACGAAGACGGTCTTCCTCTTCTCCATTGGTGTACCGAGTGGAAATCTCCATCATTCGGCTCATGGTCAAGGTTCCCGACCGACCAAATTTCAGGATAAGCTCTCGATATCTAACTCCTGCCTTGAAGACATAGACGGCTTGGTGCTTGGTGACGTTCTCGACCACATGATGCAGGGTTGTCCAGCGCTGGATGTACTCTCTCAAAGTTTCATTCGGTTTTTGCACACAATGCTGCAGCCCAGTCAAACCAGCCGGGCGTTTGCACGAGCCCTCGAATGTTTTAATGAACACTCGGGCCAAATCTTCCCAACAGTATATGCTGGCCGGAGTGAGCTGGTTGAGCCAGGCACGGGCGGACCCTTCCAGCATCAAGGGCAAATGCTTCATAGCTACATACTCATTACCACCTCCAATCTGCACAGCCACTCGGTAATCCTCGAACCAAGTTTCTGGCTTGGACTCACCGGTGAACTTGCTTACTCCAGCCGCCAATCTGAAGTTAGGCGGAATCTCGGTGGCCCTGATTGCTCTGCTGAAACACTCGGGCCCGGAGATGAATGCTCCACTTCCACTCGGACGATCTCTGTCCAAGTTCTCTCTGAGAGCTCTGCCTCTGTCGACCAGGTTCTGGGCGAGAACGGATCTCGCATTGAACTGTGGGTCACGATAGTCGACTGGCTCTCTCTGGCGATAACCATCACCATGGCGGGGAGGGCTGGCCCTTCGATCATTGCCGTAAGGGCGCCTGACATCATACGGCCGGGGCGCATACGAGCCATCCCGCGGAGGAGACGACTGCATACGGCGACGATCATCTTGACGCCGTGGAGGCATATGCCGACCGTGACCCTGCCCCGAGTACTGGTCTCGGTGGGGGTCTCGGTCATTTCGCCGTGGAGGCGAGTGTCTATTTCTCCTTGGAGACACCGGGCTGTGGGCCGACTAAACGGTGTCAGCCCTGACAGATCTGCTGTGAATCCTGTTGCGCGACTGGGACACTGCAGAATTCTGCTCCTCAGCTGCCTTGAGCAGGGCCCGGATCTGCCAAAGACCCTCTCCCGCTTCGGATCGGGACGGCTCAATGGAATCTGCTATCCGAGTGGTCGCCGCCAGATTCTGAACGGGAGTGCGGAATACTTGGAAATTCTGCTGCTGGTCATTCGAGAACAACTGCCGCTGCCGCCGACTGGAACTGGGCTGGTGCTGCCTGCGGGCGCGATCGTCGAGTGACTTCTGGAGCGCTTCCAGACGATTGCGCTCAGCCAAGTTGGCCTGGTGCACGGCCTCCAAAGCCTGAGCCTTGGGGGTCGTCCCAACGATGGGCGTCTGAAGGGCCTGCTCGGTCCTGCGCTGCTGTTCCTCCCTCTGCTACCGAGTGAGAGGTCGGGGGATGTACTCGTCGTCATGACGGTCTCCGCCGCCGCCAAGATCAGCGTGCGACGGGTCACCGTTCTCCGCGCCACCGCGGCCGTACCCAAGCGGACTGGGCGGGGAATCGGCCATCAGCACCTCTGCAGCGGGATCGCTGCTCTCGCACTCGGATAGCTTTCCGAGTGCTCGTCCACGGAGGCGAACAGATCGAAGACAGGTTCATCAGGCTCGATTGCCACGATCTGCGGGGCTGCAGCCTGAAGGGCCACTGCGTGCTTGATCCACCGCTGAAGCCGAGAGCGTCCGGAGCGCTTGCGACGACGGCTGGTGGAGAGTGAAGACGCCGACTGGTACGGAGTCGACGGTTGTCGAAGGAGGACGCCGAAGGTACTCGCGCAGAAGTGCGCCGCGCCGCGGACGGGTAACGCCTCGGCATCCAGCGGGGCTTCCCGAAACCACGCCGAATCGTCGGCGATGAAGCTGAGGACGCCGAAACGGATCTCGCCGCCTAGAGTCAGTCCGCCGCCGGAAACCATGGTGATGATCAGAAAAATGCAACTACGTCGGAAGTCGCTAGACGCCTGCCCCACGGTGGGCGCCAACTGTCGTGGGTGCAAGTCTAACAGTAGTGTATGTTGGTACGAATTAAAGGGCAGAGCCTAGCTACGGCGGAGTTGTTACACTCGGATTTACGAGTTCAGGCCCCTCGCGGTGGAGGTAACGACCCTACGTCTCAGTGCTGTCGAGCTGTATGATTGAGTGTATGTTTACAGAAGATGCGAACCCTTGGAATGGAAATGGGGGGTGGCTTATATAGCGTCCGCCAGCCCTCCCATGAATGCTGCCATTACCAGGGGTTAAAGAGGGGTTTAAGGGCGCCAGGTAACGGGCGCATTGATTACAATTAATACGAGCGAGCGCACGTCCTGACCATTCCGCTACTGGAGCCTCCTGGTCTTCTCTGGTCGAGTGACAGTCAGGTGTTCTGAGTGAAATAGACGGTCGAGTGCTCTCCTGCTTTTCGAGTGGTTTATTGATCTCCGAGTGAATGTCAGTTTGTAGAACTCTTGGCTGCTGATCTGGCCCTGGGGCCTAGTATAAGGCGTGTGGAGTCCTAGGGTAGGGTCTGTAGGTCAGGCCTGTTACCCCATCCCTAGTATATGTCCTCGTCAACGCCTTTTCGTTAGCAACCGTTTGCAATGTTATGTACAGAACCAGGCGTATTGGATATATATATATATATACAGCCGGTCTATTCTCCTAATATTAGGAGAATAATTATTCTGCTAACACTTCCGAACTACACACTCAACGCAAGTGCACGGCATTGTCGAAGCAAGAGTGCTGCAGTACTGAGGCGAGTGAACTTCTTGTTGCAAAAAACTACGTGCAGTTTTTTTTGGTACTGTTTTCGCTCCAGTTTTTAAACTGTTTGTTGGAACAAGGCGTGTAATATACCGTTGGAAAGCTATGGATTAGGCGCAACTTCGCCATGTAGAATTTTTTTTAAATTCCTCACGGTTTAAGAGCAGTTTTGAAAACGGTGCGGCGCACGATGAGTGACAGAGAGCGTATTTTCGCGATTTTTTCTAAACCGCTGATCGGAATGAAGCAAATGATACGGCGTTGGAAAGATATCGTCGAGACGCAACATTTTCATATATATTTCTTTCTCTAATTCGTTACGGTTTAAGAGCAGTTTCAAATTTACTAAATCGCGGAATTCTGATTTTCAATTTTTTGTAATTTTTTGGTACTGTTTTCGATTCAGTTTTTTAACCGTTTGTCGAAATGAGGCATGTGATACGCCGTTGGAAAGCTACGGACGAGGCGGAACTTTCATATGTAGAAATGTTTTTGAGATTCATTATGGTTTCAAATTAATTTTGAAAATTGTGCGGTGGACGATAAGTGGCAGCAACCATTTTTTCGCGATTTTTTACAAACCGCTGGTCGGAATGATTCAAATGATACGCCATTGGAAAGATATCGACGAGACACTCTCTCTAATTCCGTGCGGTTTAAGAGCAATTTTGAAATTATCGAAATGCGGATACTCTGTTTTTCGCGACACCAAAATCATCATGTGTACTGCATCAGACAAAAGAACGCACTGCTTTAGACTGAAAACCGCACTGCATCAGATAGTCAAGCGAACTGCATGATTTCCTTTTTGTGAGACGTAAATTTTCCCAGGCGAGGAAGTGGACCGCGCTTCAAATCAGACGCAATTGAACCGCAACACCATCGAGAAGTGAACCGCAATACTTTTTTCTTGACGTTTTCTTTACAATTTTCTGCACTTACATTTTAGGGTAAGTGAACCGCGACACTACCGAAAGTGAACCGCAACACTACCGAAAGTGAACATCATGAATTTTTGTTGACTTTTTTCATAACTTGTTATTTTTTCCGTGCGTAGACCGAGCAAGTGCACCGCACAGACTGAGCGAGTGAACTATATCTAATAAGAAGTGAACTTCTCTTTGAGATGTTTTTGTTGCTGTTTACCAAGTGAACCACGGAGAAATTTTATATCAAACTGCATGAGAGAAGAAAATGAACAAAGAGAATCGCACCGTAATTTTTTCTATCTGACCCCAAAAAGGAGAACTGGATTAAAATTAACTTTTGCATTTTTTTATACAATATGTGGGAATACAGTGAAATTCTCAAAGAGTGTGTTTTACATGGGCAAAGAAGTGATCCGCATGGTCGAGAAAAACGTACTACAACACAATTCAAGATGAACTGCTTTTAAAACAAAACCAACTTTTTTATGTGTGCTTATCTTTTTAAACAAAAATGAACCATATTTTTCTGTTTTTTTCCTTCTCCGAGAGTGAACTGTAAATGGTTTCTTTTCATGTGCGCTTTTGTTTTTGTTTTTCAGCCATGGGGACTGCATGACAAAGTACAAATTTACAACCAATCTGCAAATATTGCTATGAGCAATGAAGTGCGCTCAAGAAAGCTCCAAATTGAACTGCACTGAACAAAATCTGAAAAATGTACTACAATCATGTCCGCCTCCAAACTGCACGCACGAATTGAATATCATCGCACTGCATTGGCGCTCGCCGTGGACCGCACATCGCCCACCCGATGGACTGCATCCTATGCTGGTGAAGAGGCGCTCGTCACCGTGGTCGAACCAGCCGTACTGCAATGGCGAGGCAGCCGAGGGGCAGGTGAACTGCAGGGCCGACTAGATCTCGCCGGGATCCACGCCGGAGGAGGAGGAGTTCTGCCCAGAGAGGATGAAAGATAGCATAAGGGGGAGAGGAGGAGGATGTGGCAGAAGAGGAGAAGAGACTCATCGACCATTTTTGACCTCGACGGCTCATCGATGGGGCTGGGGGAGACCCAGCCCGATGCCCTGCCGGAGTGGAACTCCTTTTACGGGACCAGATCGAGGCAGTGGGGGCACCTCCCCCATCCTGGTCATTGTAGGCGCGCTGGAGGAGGACTCTCTCGTCGCAGGGGAGGGGGATCCGGTGGTCTTCGTACTCAATGGCCATCAGGGAGGCCGGATCCGGCGAGTTCCTCGGTGGCGGCACGGGATCCCGTGGGCACGGTGAGCGCGGATCCCGCTAACGGATCCAGGGACGGAGGACATGGGTCACGCGTCGGCCCTTGGGTAGCCGACCACCGGAGAGAAGGGAGGCGGCTGTGGGAGGGAGGCCCTCGCGCGCCATTGGTGAAGGCATCGGGGGACTGGGGCGCACCGGCCGTGGAAGGTAGTGGGGGCGAGGGAGGGTGGATCGGGGCGGGAGGTGGTGGGGAGGCATCCACATCGGTGCAGAGAGGGGCCTGGGTGGCGCGGCGATGCGGGCCATGGCTGGGGTGGTGCGCCGGGACTGTGGAGGCAATTTTTGCGGCGGCGGGGAAGGCGGGTGGACCGGCGCCGGTTCCCGTGGGCACCCGGGGGAGGGGTGCACGGAAGAAGGTGGAGGTGGAGTGGGGCTGTGTTCGTGCGGGAGGTGGGTGGTGGGTGGTTTTGTTCGATCGGGGGCTGGGGTGGGATGTTGGTGTTAGCAGAATAAGCCCATGTGTTAGCAGAATAAGGGTCTTAAGGGTGTTAGCAGAATAGACCCACCCTATATATATATATAATTTGATTATTGCAATAGCTAATTAATATACCAGAAAATTCATTCCAATTTGAATGCAGGCAAAACTGATAATTAATTTATAACAAACATACAACATATGTTCAATAATTACAAGAGCATCAAACTAATTGAATGGATCGAAAATTAATACAACAACTAGTTAGGACCAAGCAACAGTTAGCAACAGCCGCTAGAGCCGATGTAGGGTGAGGCGAAAGACATTCGGGTCGTTCTCATTGTTGAAGAAGCCGAAGGCCCATATCTTGCCTTCCTTCATGTGGAAGGCTTTAAATACTTTAGTCCACCCCTGTGTGATGACCGCCCGCCCATCCTTCACAATCTTGAGGAAGACATCAAGTTCTGCTTCAACATGGTGGTCTTGGTGTGATACTTTAATTTTCATTTCCTCACCAGGAATCACGTAAGTTGATAGGTAATCCTTAGTGAACTGCTTTGAAAACCACTAAAAACAAGAATATTCAGGTATTCAGATATATATTGTGGCCTGCAAATACATATTGTGAATGGGAAATCTGCTATAGTTCTAATTACCATCCTGAAATTTATTGTCGTCTTGAATAATGCACAAACAAAGAGTTTGATTTTGCTCGCCCGTCTGTTTAGCCTAACAATCTATTTAGTTTCTTCACTTGGCCATGTTTCAGGAAAATCTCATTGCCCCATACACAAAAAGGGTCGAAGCATGGATCTATACCCATGACATATGTACCTACATGCACGTGATCATAAAATATATTGAAAATTTAACTAGAAATTGCACAATATTTGATATACAATAACGCCATATAGGAAGATGAAGCTAACCTCTATGATAAATAGCAGCATCTCCCATGTGACCCTATAAGAAGTACATGCATGTTGAGGTGAAACGAGAATTAGCAGACTGTCAATAATATCTTCATTATGAAGATCTAGCAGACTAGTACACGGAAATAGTTCGTATGGAAACAAAGCATATCAAAGAAGTTCAAGATTTTCATTGATTGTTCAGTTCAGACACCAAATATAATGACATATTCCCTAAAGGAACATCTGAACCAGAGAGAATAATACATATTGTAAATAGAACCGACTACCCCATTGAACACGTACATATTGTGCAAGTGATTCAACAATATAGGTCATACAGTTAAATAGGGCAATTCATATAATCAGTAAAAGTGAGTGCATAGGAGGGCTAAATTAGCTACAATACCGCTAAAATGTCTAGAATATACTAGGGACGATTGATTTTGCTAAAATGAGCTATGTACTACTCGTCGTCAGAAATGATGATGGGCTCCTTTTCCTGAGAAGCGCTAGTATCCTCCATGTCGTGGGTGCCCTCCTCGTCCTCATCGGAGAAGATGGGCTCTGCCTCGACTGGCGAAGATCTAGAGTCCCCGTCGCTGAACTTTGCCTTCAACTTAGCCAAAATAGGCTCGGCGGCATAGTCGACCCTACCTGTGGCCTTCAAGAACGCAGCAGTCCTCTGGCAGAGAGCGCTATCGAAGGAATCGACCTCGGAGGGCATACGCTGCTGCATGTTGTCGTCGAGGAGCTCAATGTCATAGTCCCTAGCAAGATGTAAAAATGCACGCCTGTTTGACGCTTTCAACCGCGCTAGGTACTCCTCGCGCGCGCCGGCCTTGGTGACGAGGTGGTCTTGCAGGACCTTAGGGTCAGCGCGCATGGAGGCCAGCATGGCCTCATCCGCCAGTGCAGCAGCTATTTGCCTCTCGGCGACGATATGCCCCTCGAGCTGCCGGAGGCAGTGACGCCGCTTTGGGGGAGGGGATGGGGATCTGGTGGCTAGAGGGTGTCTCGTAGGTGGCATTATTGCAGATCTAGTCGGCGACGTATGTGAGGGGGAGGAGAGGGAGAAGGGGGAAGGGGGCAGGGGGTGTTAGCTGAGTGACCAAGTAGGAGATGTGGGCTCGAAGGGGGAGAAATGGAGCGGCTGCCCAAAATTTTCGCTAAAATTAAGGGGGAGATGGGGTTTGAACTTAATTTGGAGGGCGTTGTGCCGGAGGATGGCGCGACTATTGAGCTTACAAGAACCGCGGGTGATAACACTTTATCGAGTTCATTTGTCTCGTCAACGGGTATCTATTAGAGGCGGTCTGATCGGTACATACGTATGTGATGTTGAGAATTCATTGTTAAAAACACCCGATTTAGAAAATGATTGCGCAAATTCTCGCTCATACTCATACATAATCAACTAAACAGCATATATAATAGCGACATTACTTATCAGCAAGGTTCATACAACAACAAAATATAAAAAGCTACTTGTCGGCGTTGTTGTTGCGCAGCTCGCCTATTTGTGCGATGTTGAAATATTCTTTGCACTGATGCAGCATCCTCTCTCGGAAGGAAGGATCCAGATTTGGGTTGGCGTCGACCATGTCCTTGAACGTTTCATAGGCCCGGCCATTCCTCTGCTCCTGCTTCCCCCACTAGTGCAGAAAAGCCTAGCTATGGTGTGCCAGAAACAGCCTTGCTGGCGTGGACACTCGATGCCACCAATATGACGCCATTGTTAGAATATAGTGGTGGCGTTGGATCCCACGTCAGCAGTATTCCACGTGTTGATGGCGTGCCCGCGTGGCCAACGCCGGCACTAAGTTATATTACCACTGTTGTTCCTTGTTGGCCAACGCCGGCAAATTGTTTTTTTTTGTAATAAAAAAAATTAGTTCACAAACTAAATAATTGTACTTCAGAAAAGTTACTAGCTAGTTACTCAATAGATACTCATTAACTCAATAAACTTCACGAAAGTTACTCATTATACTCAAGTTAGTCATCAACTCGAGACTAGCTAGCTACCTAGTCTTGAACTACTCTACCTAGTTAAAGAACTACTCTTCATCAAGGATTACACTCAGCTGGCAAATCTTCTTTCTGTTGGCCTCTCCATCTTTTTTGAAATGAGCTATGTCCATCTTGAGGTCAATCTTCTCTGCCCTGAGGAGTTTTCTCCCCTGCTTCAGCTTATTCCTTTCCTCGATGAGCTCATCCCTCTCGTCCCTCATCTTATTAGTGATCTTTACGAGATCAACCCTTTCGTTGTGCAGCTGACCGATTTCCGCGTTCAGCGAGGCAGTCAGCTCCTGCTGGCTGTTGATGACATACTGCTGAGACTGAAAGAGATCTACGTTCAGCATGTCCACATCGTAAACCTCCTCCTTGTTGCCTCCAGAATTGGCCATGAGACCTGGTGCATTTTAAGAACGAAGGTCGCATAGTAAGAACTAAGCAATGATATAAATTTACCAAAAATATGATTAAAGGTGGTCATCTAGTTACATTGGCATAGAATAATTGTTTTGTCAACTACACTAAAAAGTCAAGTACACTCACTTGGCATAGCATAATTTTTTTGGCACTGACTTGGGAATGCACTAGAGCAAACAATGCGGCACAGATTTGGCACTGACTTGGGAATGCACTAGAGCAAACACTACACTAAAAATGTATCAACTAAAAATTCCAACAATGGCACTGACTTGGGAATGCACTAGAGCTAACACTACACTAAAAATGTATCAACTAAAAATGCCAACTATGTGGGACTGATTTGGCAAATACCACCACTGACTTTGCCTACCATTCTAATTCAATTTGGCCTAGTCAAATCACTGAAACCCTAGTTGAGGGTGATGAACCCTAGCCGTCGTCTGTGAAACCCTAGCGAGAGAGGGAGATTAGCTGTTACCTCCGCCGCCGTCGATCATTTCCGCCATCGCCACTGAAACCCTAGTGGAGGGGGATGAACCCTATCCGCCGGTCGTTTCCGCCGCCGCCGTCGGTGAAACCCTAGCGATGCAAATCAAAACGAAATGAAATCAAATCAAATCAGACGGCAACGAGCGGCGAGAGAGGGAGATTAGCTGTTACCTCCGTCGCCGTCGGTCCTTTCCGCCGCCGCCACTGAAACCCTAGTGGAGGGGGATGAACCCTAGCCGTCGTTCGTTTCCGCCGCCACCGTCGGTGAAACCCTAGCGATGCAAATCAAAACGAAATGAAATGAAATCAAATCGGACGGCAACGAGCGGCGAGAGAGGGAGAGAGAGAGAGGGAGATTAGCTGTTACCTCACCACCGGAATCGAAGCGGCGACGTCGATAGGAAGAAAGGGGAAAGAGAGAGGAAACAAAGAGAGAGAGAGAGAGAGAACGGGCACGGGGCAGAGAGAGGGGGAGTGGGGCGAGGTGGCCGTTGCCCTTTTGATTTTGACCCAACTGTCTCCTAATAATTTTTGGGCTTGGCCCAATATGCAAAAAAAAGCCCAAACATAAAAATTATTTACTTTAATAAAACTACAATAATATAAATTAAAAAACTACAATATAATATAAAAAATGATCACCACACCTACCAACAAATAAAAAGGAAAAAAATTGAAGTCTCAAAATATAATATAATAATGTTCACATTGACAAAATAATATTATTAAACACATTCTAATCAATTAAGAATAAATAGTTATAAATAAAAGTAATTCCAAAAATAAAATTAAACTACAATATAATATAAAAATGAATCCCACGTCATATAGTGCTTACGACGCAACACATGGCACGCCACAACTAAACATATTTTTCCTGGTGTTCCCTGTTATGCCACGCCAGCACTATATTAGGCCTTCTACTAACTGTGGGACCCGTATACCTATGACGTTCAACGATTATCCAGCGCCACCACTATGTCCCTAGTAATGTCGTACCAAATAAGCCAACGCCACCACTATTTGAAAAAACTAGTGCTGGTGTTTGCTGAAAATGGTGCGCCACCAACGAAAGTTGTGGCTAGCACTTTTTCCACTAGTGCCCACAGTAAGTCCGGGCTCAGGGAAAAATCCCGTCGACGGCCAAACGCATGCGTATGATGCTGCCTTGGACATGTTCCAAGCGGCTGTCAATAGCAAAGGCATCATCTGCGCGCGCCGCTAGAGCGTGAGCAGACTCTAATGAGGCTGCCGCCCTTACCACGATCGAATCCGCACATGCCGCCAACGCAACAGTAGCCTCATCAAAGCGTGTCACACTGGCCACGTACTCAACCGCGCGTTCCCCATATAGAAGCGCGCATGCCGCCATCAGATCTGCTGCAATCGCCATCTCTTTCGCGCTTGCAGCCAAGGCCCCTGCGGCCTCATCATCGTGTGCCGCCGCCGCGGGCTCCTGCGCGCATATGAGCTCCGTCACCCCCGCGCCTTCCGCGATGGATAGGGTGGTTGGAGTATTTGAGGACATGTGTAGTGTGGACGATTTTGTGGATCGGTGAGGGCTGAGGGGAGAAGAAGGCCGGATTTGGGGCTGCGAAAGGAAAGAGACGATGGAGAGCGAAGAGAAGAATTTATTGTGGCCGTAGACCGTTGTAGACAGTTGCTATAGTTTTTCCATGTGCAATTACATGTGTAGGAAAAGAATTCAAAAACTTTGAAAATGCAAACGAGCTCCGAAAAGGTTGAATCTTGGCATGGTGTCATGATATGGCCTCAGAGTCCATGGTAAAAGTTTGGCATGGTTTCGAGTAAGTTGTGATGAACACTCTTTAGAAACGTACCCATCTCCGGCGAAGGATATCGATCGTGGGTTCGAGAGGGGGGGTGCGTCAACTTTTGGAAGAAATTCTATCATACTTCATCGGGTCGCCTTGAAATTTTTTCCATGCTAGTCTTACACCATGGAGTCTTTCATGTTTAAATTTGGCCTTTTCCGGGTCTCGTTTGCTATATTTAAGCCATTTAGTGCATTTTCACAATCGGACCACCCAAATCACCCCATACGTCCAGACAGCCCAGTCACTGTCCGGATAGGAGAGAGAAGGGAAAAAGTCACCTAACCGGACCCCCCACTTTGTCCACATACGACCGGGCTGTCCGCAAAATCCCCATATCTACAAAAACTATGGGGAGGATATGGGGATGTCCGGGCATGTCCAGACAACCCTCCACATAGGATGCAGCCCACCCTGGATCACTTTTTCTCTTTCTTTATTCTTTTCTGTTCTATCTCTCTCCACCCCACCAATCACATGCATTTGATCGGACAATTTAGGGAAGATGTAGGGGACTTGGTTGCATGCATGCACAAATAGAGACACAAAACGGACACGTCCAGTCACTGACCGGGCCCGTCCATGGACGTTTGGGATCGACATTAGTCAATCCTGCTTGTAGATGCTCTAATATCATAATTGAGGCGGAGGTTGGAATCCAGTGTCACCCAGTTGGGGCGGTGGGAAGAGGAGACCCGAGTAGACGAGGGAAGGAGGCGTCGATGAGGCGGCGACCGGGACGTCCATGAGGGGACTTGACGCAGGATAGGCGGATCTATTTCAGATTGGTACAACCAGGGTTCGAGGGAAGGGGAATACTGTTGGAAATATACCCTAGAGGCAATAATATTGTATTATTATATTTCAGTGTTCATAATTAAGAGTTTATATTCTATGCTATAACAATTATGATCCTGTAAAGTGTGATTGAGTGGAAAACTCATATGCACGTGTGGAATGATATACGATAAAATAAGATTCCTAGTCTCGCCTCTAAGACTAGCTCAAGTGTTGTTGATGATCAAGTTTTCCGGATCTTAGGATATCATTAAGTGTAACGATGGTCCTAAAACAACTTTGAGAATATGACGTTAGAAGAACGATGGCATTGAATCGACCCAAACTTGTTTGTTATACTGTGAGATACAATCGTCAGTAGTCAATTGTTATAACACAGAGTGTTAACATGGGATTTAGTTCCTTAGACCATGAGAGTATCATAGTCACTTCTTACCATACAGTTGACTTTGGGGTTGCTCAAACGTCATCTGTAACATGATGATCATAACAATAACTTGCAGGTTCATCGGAAAGTTTGACAAGGGATTAGATAGCTCAAGAGTGGGATTTGCTCCTCCGATGATGGAGAGATATTCTTAGGGCCCTCTCTGTGTGATGGCATCCGTCATCATCTGTCCAGACACATGTGACTATGTCACAGGGATGCCGAAACATGTCAACGAGAAAGAAGAACAAAACCGGTAACGAGGAGACCGGTATGTGAGCATGTGTATGACTCAAGAGGATACCGATATATCTCACCTCGGGTTTTGTAAAGTATCTCAAAACTAAAGGAACAGGACATCATAACAAAAGGTTCACTCGAATGTCATTCGTGTACTCATAGGGATCGATATGGACGTCCACGGTTCCGCTATCGGTTATTGAACAAAAGGGGTTTTGTTCATGTCTATGTTTTACCGAACCTACAGGGCCAAAATCTTAAGGTAATCACAATCTACAGAGTGTTAGTAGGATAGGAGTAATGAGGAAATATTGGTGAAATAGTTTCACTAATATTCGAAATAGTTTTGAGAGAAACCGGAAGCATTTCGGGGTCATCGGAAGGGTTTCAGAGTTTATCGGGCAATACCGAGTATTACCGATAAATAATATATAGGTGGAATATGTTTCCGGAGATGTTAAATTAATAATAAAAGGCTCTAATAATAGTTAGGAGGCTTTTATATTTAATTTAATATCAACGGGTCTTAAAAGGCCAAGTGGTGGAAAGCATATTGGGCCACTTGGGCCCAATAGGTGGAGGCGCCCCCTTCCTCCTTGTAGAAGGAAGGGGAGGCCGAATTGGAGGGGGATTCCCCCTCCTTGGCTGACCAAAGGGGGAGGATTTCCTTCCCCTTATGGCGCCCCTCTCCCTCCCTCCAACCTATATATACTTGAGGATTTTGGCTCTTTTGGATATACAAGTTTTGGAGCTTCCTCTAGTTCTCTAGTCTTGTTCTAGTTGTTCCAATTAGAGCTAGATCTAGTTCCTCTAATCCTCATAATTAGAAGCCCGGTGTGGTTCTAATCTCCTCTCTCTAATTCTTCGGTGACAATTAGCTCTGGACGGCGAAGCGCCGCTGGATCGTGAAGACCGTACGCTTGCAATCTGTGGAGAGGCCGTGCTTTCGGTCTTCCGTTCGAGGGACTGTTCGTGGGCGGTTCATGGGATCGTTCATCTATGGTTTGAGGGACTCCAAGTATGATCTACAATGACTCGTCTTCTTCCACTGCAAGTCGGAGTCGGTAATGAGCTGATGCAAACCATTTATCGCATCTTCATAGTGTTCCTGGGTGATTGTAGGGCGGTTTTTTTTTGTTTTCTTCTACGTTTCCCAACAGTGGCATCATGAGCGGTTCTATGAGTAGATGCAGGTTTTGATCTTGATCACATGTGGATGTGAGGGATTTATGTTCTTGCTATGCTTCCCTTGAGTGTTGCTTGGGTTCGGTTCATTGGCGACATGATGTAGCTTTGCGCAAAGTTCTGACAATCGATCGGCTCTAGCTGTCGACGATTTGCTAACAGTTCTTTGGGCTTTATCATAGTCAAGAATAGTGAACTATCACAAACACAAGAGGACGATGAAGTTGTTCGATCTTCTAGGGGGTCACGCGTATTGATGAAGTTTAGGGCTAGAGATTTTAATTAAGTCTCTTCCCACACACACCCTGAAAGTTAATCTAGCAACAAGAATTATTGCCTTGATGGTGGACGTAGGTAGCTAGTGTTATCCAGAAACCCTAGAAGCCACGTAATTAAAATTTGCCAAACCGATTAGAGGACGTCTAACTTGGTTTTGCAGGTTGCATGTGATGTGGTATAGCCTTCGTCATGATAATGAGTTTATGTATGAGATGGTTATATGTTGTAATGTTAAGTGGCCTGCGCATCACAGTACGACGTGATGGCTGGAGCCAAGGGATTGTCATTTTAGTGACCTGCATGTCAACCTCGTTATTTATTCGACGGTAGTAACACGAAGGACCTGGAGCTTCACCAAGCGCAGGAGAACAAAAGTGTTGCCACGACGGCCGTTTTCAAAATTGCCGCCACGGTAGTGTTTTTGGAGAATTTTCATGAAGACCTCAGAGGACCATGGAGACATTCCCGGCGCCCAGGGCTATACCATATCATTCTATTATGATTGCCTAAGATGTTTATCCCTTTGTTGTTTGCACCCTTTGATTGCGTAGTAGTCAATTCCCAGTGTTGCAACCCTCTAAAACACGTAGCAGTTCGGACTGCGTCATGTCCACATGAGTACAAACTAATTGTGGGGTGTAAGGCGGGTAAAGGTTAGACCATACATGCAGATAACACTCGGTTGTCTTGAAGTTCTAGCAGAATCGTTCTGAGGTAGGAGCACGAAGCATCGAAAGATGAACAAGAGTCATATGGAGGTATGATCGGCAAGTTTGCCTACCGGTTGAAGTTCATGTCATCAGTCATGTCCACATCAATGGCTGTGAATAAGATCAGGGTCTTGAATCACTCACTTTCAATTGATTTGAGTGGTAGTGCACTTTATATTAAAATTTGTTTAAACCCTAGTGCAAATTAATTATGAACAATGTCTATGTGTAGTTTGCATTATAGTTGTAGAATAATGGCTCATGGTTCCACCTTTCCTGTTGAAATTGATTAGCTGTTATTTATCTGGTTGAATCTTTACAAGTGGTGAATGTAATGAGTGGATCGTCCTCTAGAGTGCCAAGAAAGATTTTTTCCTACTACATGCTTACAATACTCTCCTACTGATGCTATGGATGAAGAAACTCACGTCTTCAATCCAAAAGGCTAGAATTACATTACGGTCTGCTTGCTTCCGAGAAAACCCGAACTCCAAAATGTTTGGGATAGTTATGTGATATTCTTGGAACTAAAAATTGTTTTCAGAAACAAAAAAAGGTTAAAGGATATAGGATATCTAAAGAAGTTTTTTGTTTGCAAGTTCAAGTGAAGCATTCAACTATGTTTGAAGACTCTAATGCGTAAGATCCGCTAAAACGCCAGTCATGAGTTGATGGTGAGAACTTAAAGAGAATGAACAAAACCAAAGGATGTAATACCTAGGGAAGTTCAGGGCTCACGCCACTCTTAAAGTTGGATGTTTTTCCCGTGAGTAGGAGAAATATTGAAGTAAAACTATAAGAAGTAAAAAGGCAAAAGAAAGAAGACTGGAATGTCCAGCTCAGGTATGATTGTCATACAAGTTATATGATGTAGAGTAAGTTGGTTAAGTACAGTGTAGTTCTTGGGAATTATGATCAAATTGTTGATCATTAATTCTTTGGTATTGTGGTTAAAAGTTGATCACAAAGATATTGACTCGATTGCATATTGTTCCGAATCGTTGCAAGAAACTAGACTGGCCTAAATGACCAACAAATAATGAGATTATAATATATGATGGAAACTTTGTAAAAGTTATAGTACTTCCCATCAGCATATTACCTCTGTGTTTATTGTTATAATTCATTTCAGAGTTTTGTACACTCTAGCCCATTGCATAGAAGTTGCAAGGAGGTTGTTCATGAGAGGACAATAGTTGTTCGATGTTATGATCAAAAGGCCATACTCCTATTGTGAATAGGATGTATGTTATGAATATTGATGATAAAATTGAACATCCATAACACTGACGCGAAATGTCGTAAGACTAAATGAATACCACATATGTGTGGCACCGCATTTAGTCACATTGGAGAAACTAGCATGGAGAAATTCCATAGTGATGGATTTTGAAGTCATTTGATTATGAATCATCTGACACTTGCAACTTTCATCCAATTAGTGAAGTAAACTAAAATACCATTCACAGACCATGAAGAATGAGCAACAAAATATTTGGAAATATGCATATTGATGTGAGTAGTCCAATAAGTGTTGTTGCAAGCAGTGGATTTATCTATCTTCAAGGATGACTCAAGTAGATATTTATATTTACTTATTGAGACATAAAGCTGGATCCTTTGAAGTGTTTCAAAAGGGTTTTCAGAATGAAGTAGAACTTATTGTAACAAGAAAATTATGTTTCTTCAATTAGATTGTGGAAAGGAATAATTGAGTTACAAATTTAGCGGATGTTCGATGAGCCGTGAAAAGAATTTTATAGCTTGCACTTCCCAGAACATCAGTAAGAGTAGAATGTTTTGAGTAGATGTAATCAAACTATGTGTGACATGGTGAGATCAAAGATGACATTAATCAATTTTCCAATATACTTTTTAATGTGATGCTTTAGATATGTAAACAAACTATGTGTGACATGGTGAGACCAAATGGTTTGGCATACCATTCCATATCTTATATGGCATCATATCAATAGATTTATTTTTGGTGGATTTGGGTCGTTGGAAATCCGTACTATTAAGAGGGGGTCCACATTGGGAAAGGTTAAGGTGGAATCAACATGTACGCATTCATCTTTGCACCCTCTTTCCTTCCCGGAAACTTGGAGCACCATTTGTCTTCTGCTTGGGCTTACTAGAAGAATC
The DNA here is from genome assembly GCA_039707655.1 of Elymus sibiricus. Classification (NCBI taxonomy): domain Eukaryota; kingdom Viridiplantae; phylum Streptophyta; class Magnoliopsida; order Poales; family Poaceae; genus Elymus; species Elymus sibiricus. The sequence continues at coordinate 200,007,972 of CM077676.1, read as the reverse complement.
CAAGCGGTAGTACCGCACTGGGAGCGGTACTACCGCTCTAGCGGTAGTGCCGCACCCCAGTACTGCGGGTACTTCCGCTTGTTTCAGGCGTTCTGTAAATCAGCGGTAGTAGGGCGGTAGGTGCGAGCGGTAGTACCGCTGGTTCGGAGCGGTAGTACCGCTTATGCGGTACTACCGGCTTCTACCTCCACTCCTAGTACCGCTTAATTCTGGGCTTCTGTAACCTCATTCACTCCAGCGGAAGTAGAGCGGTAGTGGACAGCGGTAGTACCGCTCTGGGAGGTACTGCCACACTACCTGGCCCTACTACCGCAGTCCCACCACAGTATGCAACACCAAGCGGAAGTACCGCTCCCCTGAGCAGTAGTATCGCTTGTGCACGACTTGTGGGCAGAAAATGGTTGGATTTGTTCCCCCACTATATAAGGAGGTCTTCTTCCCCAAGAAGACTTACCTCTTTTCCCCCAAGCTCCATTGTTGCCCTAAAGCTCATTATCGCCCGATCTCTCCCCTAGCCATCAAACATTATTGATGCTCTAGGGTTTGCTTGAGAAGGCCACGATCTACACTTCCACCAAGAGATATTTGATTCCCACCACGTATCCCTTGCGGATCTTGTTACTTTTGGGTGTTTGGGCACCCTAGACGGAAGAGGTCACCTCAGAGCCACAATCCATTGTGGTGAAACTTTGTAGTGGTGTTGGGAGCCTCCAATTAAGTTGTGGAGAGAGCCCCAACCTTGTTTGTAAAGGTTCGGTCGCCGCCTTCAAGGGCACCACTAGTGGAATCACGTCATCTTGCATTGTGCGAGGGCGTGAGGAGAATACGGTGGCCCTAGTGATGGGGTCAGCTACCACCGGTAGGGACAAGGACCTGACATCTAGGACCCACCTAAGGCCCACACCATTATTCAGAGACCCCAGGGTCACAAGTGCAATCAGATGCATTCCATGAAGGATTCACTCGGACCTTCCACGGAGAGCACTCGGACAGTCGCCTACCTTCCAGTCGGCAGTCATCATCACTCGGACAAGGGAGACGTAAGGACGGCGTGAAGCTGCAATGGTTGAGTAGTCTTCAACTAGACTTTAAACGTAGTTATGACCACCGTTACTAGTAACTGCCATAGTCATAGCTGTGTTAAACAGTGTTAAATGCCATTAACCGCTGTACTTATCGTCATTAATACCCAGCGAAATTGTGGCTGCGAGGCTGTGGCGTACTCCTATATAAGCCACCCTCTCCCTCCGTCGCAAGGGTTCAACTCTCATTGTAATCAGATATCCCCAGATAAAACAAGCCTCGGGGCATGAGACGTAGGGCTTTTACCTCCTCCGAGAGGGGCCTGAACTCGCTTAGTCTGAGTGTCACACTTGTGCTGTAGCTAGGCTCTGCTCCTCATACGTACCCCAAGTACTTACTGTCAGACTAGTAACCACGACAGTTGGCGCCCACCGTGGGGCTGAGTGTCTAGTGACTTTTAGCAGTGCAGGTGGAATCCCATCATCACCATGTTAGTCGGCGGCGAAATCCATTTCGGAGCTCTCAGCTTCATCACCGACGACTCAGCGTGGCTCCCGGAGGCCCCGCTGGACGTGGAGTCGCTGCCCATCCGTGGCGCGGTGCACTTCTGCGCATCTTCATTCAGAGTTCTCCTTCGATAGCCATCTGTTCCGCACCGAGTGGCTTCCATCCTTCCCGCTGGACGTCGTCACAAGCGCTCCGGGAGCTCACGGCTCCAGCGTTGGATCAAGCACGCGGTGGCCATCCAGGCCGCGGCAGAGCATGTGGCGGCTCTTGATCCCGACGAGCCCGCCCTAGACCTCTTCGCTGAGCTCCACGAGGACTCTGTCAGCGAGTCCAAGTGCGAGAGCGTAGAGTCCACTGCCGAGGTTCTCATGGCCGGCACAGAGCCGCGCGGTCCTCCGGGTTATTCCGGTACCCGCGACGGGCACGTGGGCACTTCGCGTGGGAACAACAACGACAATCACGGGAGCGACCATTCGCCCCACCACGATCCTTACATCCCGCAAGCTCTCACTCAGGAGCAGAGTGACGAACTCCGTTGGGTGAACGAGCAAGCTTTACTCACTCCCGTCGCAGGGACGACTCCTAAGGCCCTGGCCATGGAGTTGGCACGTTTAGCCACCCTGGCCGAACGAGACCGCCTCGAGCGGCTGGAGAGGGAGTTAGACGATCGCACTCGCCAACAACCCAGTTCCAGTCGGCACAAGCGTCGGCTGTTCCCGAGTGTCCAACCTCTGAAATACCAGGTGCTGAACACTCCTTTGCAGAACCTGGCGGCGGCTACCAGGATCGTTGATTCCATTCAGCCCTCCAATTCCGCAGCCGGAGAAGGGATCCGTCAGATCGAAGCGCTCTTGAAGACGGCCTTGTCGCAGAACGCGGTAGTGTCACAGTCCCACGATCTCATCCACAACGCATCAGTGCGCGCCGAGACTGTCCAGTCGGCTCATAGCCCACTGGGTTCGGGAAGACGCCGGGCTTCGCCTTCCTCCAGGGATCACCACGGGGAGCGGAGGCGCGACCGAGTCGTTTCTCCCCGGCGATACGATGATTACGATCGGACCCGGATGCCCCCTCCGCGGGACGTCCCATACGGGCGCCAGCCTTATGGTGACAGACACTCTCCCGGGAATGATCGCAGGCCAAGCCCTTCGTACCATCCGGGTAACCTCCGGGACCCCCAGTTCAATGCGAGATCCGTCCTCACTCAGAACTTGGTCGATAGAGGGCGGGCCCTGAGGGAAGGTCTCGACGCTGGCGCTCCGAGTGGTTCAGCAACCTACGGACCCGAGTGTTTCAATCGGTATTGTCGTGCGGCAGATATCCCGCACAATTTCAGATTGGCAGCAGGCATCAGCAAATTCACCGGTGAGTCAAAGCCAGAGATTTGGTTAGAGGACTGCTACTTGTAGCTTGCGTTGGTATTATCCCCATAGGGGAAGGGATGATGCAGCACAGTAGAGACAAGTATTTCCCTCAGTTATGAAACCAAGGTTATCAAACCAGTAGGAGAATCACGCAACACCTCGTTAGCAGCACCTGCACACAAACAACAAATCCTTGCACCCAACGCAAACGAGGGGTTATCAATCCCTCGGCGGTTAATTGCAAGATTAAATTGTGTGTGATAGATAGATAGATTGAAACAAAAATACAAAAAAAAATAAAATAAAAGAAAAGTGCAGCAATATTTTTAGGGTTTTATTAATTTGATTTAGATAGACCCGGAGGCCATAGTTTTCACTAGAGGCTTCTCTCGAGAAAATAGCATACGGTGGGTAGACAAATTACTGTTGGGCAATTGATAGAAAAGCAAATAATCATGATGATATCCAAGGCAATGATCATGTATATAGGCATCATGTCCGAGACAAGTAGACCGACTCCTGCCTGCATCTACTACTATTACTCCACACATCGATCGCTATCCATAAAGAACGGAGTAACGCCTTAAGAACGATGACATGATGTAGACAAGATAAACTCGCGCATGAATAAACCCCATATTTTTACCCTTAATAGCAACGATACATACGTGTCATGTCCCTTTCTGTCACTGGGATTGAGCACCGCAAGATCGAACCCATTACAAAGCACCTCTTCCCATGGCAAGATAAATCAATCTAGTTGGCCAACCCAAATCAATAGATCGGAGAATAAATACGAAGATATAATAATCATGCATAAAAGAGATCAGAGAAGACTCAAATAATATTCATGGATAATCTTATCATAAACTCACAATTCATCGGATCCCAACAAACACACCGCAAAAAGTGATTACATCGAATAGAACTCCAAGAACATCGAGGAGAACATTGTATTGAAGATCAAAAAGAGAGAAGAAGCCATCTAGCTACTAACTATGGACCCGAAGGTCTGTGGTAAACAACCCACGCATCATCGGAAGGGCCGCAAGGTTGATGTAGAGCCCCTCCATGATCGATTCCCCCTCCGGCGGAGTACCGGAGAAGGCCTCCAGATGGGATCTCTTGAGAACAAAAACTTGCAACGGCGGAACAAGTATTTAGTGGACTCCCCTGAGGGTTTCTGATTTTTATGGAATTTATAGTGGTGGAATTAGGTCAAACGGAGCTCTGTGGGCCCCATGAGGTACCATGGCGCGCCTGCCCCCCCCCCCCAGGCGCGCCCTGGTGCCTCGTGGGCACCCCTGGGGCTTCTGGCCTCCTCTCGAAGCTTCTAGTGTTTATCTTGTCCAGAAAAAAATCTCCAAATTTTTTTGTGGCATTTGGACTTCGTTTGGTATTGATTTTCTATAAAACAAAAACAGGGCAGAAAACAGCAACTGGCATTGGGCACTAAGTTAATAGGATAGTCCCAAAAATTGCTATATAACAGCATGGAACAATAAAAAATTATAGATACGTTGGAGACATAGCAGCATCCCCAAGCTTAATTCCTGCTCGTCCTCGAGTAGGTAAATGATAAAAACAGAATTTTTGATGTGGAATGCTGCCTATCATATTCATCACATGTTCTTTTCTTTTATAGCATGGACATTGGACTTGAATGATTCAAAGCAATAGTCTATAATTTGACATGAAGATATAAATACTCAAGCATGCCAACAAGCAACCATGTCTTTCAAAATATCAACGCTAAAGAAAGTTATCCCTAGCCCATTGTGCTCAATCATTGATCCATTCATGAAAACACTCAAATATTAGCTACATCCAATGCACAAGTATGACAATAGTGCTCTCTAGTCGGTGCTTTATAAGAGAAGATGGAAACTCAAAGTAAAAATAAAAATTGCATAAAAGTAAATAGATAGGCCCTTCGCAGAGGGAAGTAGAGATTTGTCAAATGTGCCAGAGCTCAAAGCTTAAATTAGAGAGATAAAAATATTTAGAGAGGCATGCTTTTCCTGTCAGCGAAAACGACCGAGAATTCCCAATATTTTCCATCCTAGACACATCATAGGCGGTTCCCAAACAGAAAGTAAAGTTTATTTCCTTTCCACCTTTCTTTCACAATCCATGGCTAGCCGTATCCACGGGTGCCCTCCAAACCAACACTTTCCAAGGAATTTTGTTATTATTAATTTTTGATTCATTGTGGGACTGGGCATCCCTATTACCAACCATCCTCTCGTGCAATGACAAGTGAATAAACACTCATCGTGAGAATAACACACCTAGCATGGAAAATAATGGCCACCCCCTGCCGCTTCATGAGCGGTACGGGCACACAAAACAGAAAAATTATTTTGAAAATTAGAGTTGGCACACGCAAATTTACTTGGAACGGCATTGAAATACTGCATATAGGTAGATATAGTAGACTCATTTGGCACAACTTGGGTTTAAGGATTTTGGATGCACAAGCAGTATTTCTGCTTAGTACAAATGAAGGCTAGCAAATAGATTGAGAAGCAACCAACCAAAAACGAAAATGGTCATAAACATGCATTGAACATAACTAACACCGAAAAATGCACCATAAGTAGGATATAATTTCTTTGCATAACTATTGACTTGATGTGCATGCATAGGGAATCACAAACCTTAACACTAATATTCTTACTAAATCACAATTACTCACTAACATGACTCACATATTATCATTTCCATATCGCAAAACTATTGCAAGGAATCACACTTATCATATCCAATGATCTATATGAAAGTTTTTATTATATCCCTCTTGAATATTCATCACTTTGGGACCAAATTCGTATCTTGTGCAAATTACCATTACTATTATCAACTCTCAAAAAGATTTAAGTGAAGCATGAGAGTGCAAATATTTCTTCAAAATTGTAATCTTATCAATTCTCAAAATAATATAAGTGAAGCATGAGAATTCATTTCTTCAAAATTTTAATCAACTCTCAAAATAATATAAGTGAAGCATGAGAGTTTATTTCTTCAAAATATAGCCACCTCCGTGCTCAAAAGGATTTAAGTGAAGCACTAGAGCAAATGCCTAGTTCAAAAAATTTAAGTGAAGCACATAGAGTATTCTAACAAATGATGATAAACGTGTGGCTCTCTCAAGATAGGTGTGTTCAGCAAAGATGATTGTGACAAACTAAAAAGCAAACAAAGCAAAGACTCATATAATACAAGATGCTCCAAGCAAAACACATATCATGTGACGAATAAAATTATAGCTCCAAGTAAAATTACCGATGGTTGGTAGAAGAAAGAGGGGATGCCTTCCGGGGCATCCCCAAGCTTAGACGCTTGAGTCTTCCTTGAATATTACCTTGGGGTGCCTCGGGCATCCCCAAGCTTAGGCTCTTACTACTCCTTATTCCTTCATCCATCGTGATCTCACCCAAAACTTGAAAACTTCAATCACACAAAACTCATTAAAACTTTCGTGAGATCCGTTAGCATAACAAAATAAATCACTACTCTAAGTACTGTTGCAAACCCATTCATATTTATTTTTTGCATTATACCTACTGTGCTCTAACTTCACCATGGCTTATACCCCCCCCCCCCCCCCCGATACAATCCATAGATTCATCAAAACAAGCAAGTAGTGCATCAAAAAAACAGAATCTGTCAAAAACAGAACAGTCTGTAGCAATATATTTAAAAGCCATACTTCTGTAACTCCAAAAATTCTGAAAAATTAGGACAACGTGGGAAATTCATATACGAATACTGTGTAAAAATTTCAGATTTTTTTGACGCTCCAGTACAGAAACAAAATTCCAGCACTGGACGCAAAACTTTTTGTTTTCCAAACAGCATCAGTTATACTATCTTCCAAATCATCCTAAAGGCATTACTTGGCACAAACACTAATTAAAAACACAAAAACACAATCATACCAGTAGCATAAATATGTAAACACATGATAACAGAAACAAAAGCAAGAAATTTATTTTATTCATTGGGTTGCCTCCCAAGAAGCTCTTTCTTTATAGCCATTAAGATAGGCTTTGAGATTTCAATGATGCTCACATGAAAGATAAGAATTGAAGCACAAAGAGAGCATCATAATACATGTGACAAACACATTTAAGTCTAACATACTTCCTATGCATAGGCATTTTATATGCAAACAAATTATCAAGATGAGAAATATCTAGCATATGCAAAGGAGAGGAATAAAACATTGACAATCTCAACATAACGAGAGGCAATTTAGTAACATGAAAATTTATACAGCCACATTTTCCTCTCTCATAATAATTATATGTAGGATCATAATCAAATTCAACAATATAGCTATCATATAAAAATTTCTCTCCATGATCCACATGCATAAAATTGTTATAGTCTTCCAAAATAGTGGGATTAACATCAACTAAAGTCATGACCTCTCCCAACCCACTTTTATCAAAAATTTCATAAGATTGAACACTCTCCAAACATGTGGAATTATTTTTACCAAGAGTTGACACTCTTCCAAACCCACTTTAAATATTATTGCAAACATTATGATCAATAGCATATTCATCATGAGGCTTAAATAAATTTTCAAGATCATAAGAAGCATTATCACCCCAATCATGATCATTGCAATAAGTAGTGGATATAACAAAATTATCATCCCCAAGCTCGTAGTTTTGCATATTATTAGCACAATAGACATTAATAGAATTTATAATAACATTATTGCAATCATGCTTTTCATTGAAGGAGCTATCATGAATCACTTTATAAATTTCTTCTTTCAACACTTCATCACAATTTTTCGGTTCATGATTTTCAAGCAAAACTTCATAGAGATAATCAATTGCACTCAACTCATTAGCAATTGGTTCATCATAATTGGATCTTTTGAAAAGATTAGCAAGTGGATGAGGATCCATATCAATAGATTTCTAGCAAGCGAAGATGCAAGCAAATAGAAGGCACATGGCACACAAGCTAAAATAGCAAACGAGCAAAAAGGCAAACGGAAAATATTTTTGTATTTTTGTAAAAACTTGTTAGAAGTGGGGGAGATGAAAACGAGAGGCAAATAAAATAAATGCAAGGAGATGAGAGTTTATGCAAAGGTACTTGATAGATGTTGATGATGTCTCCCCGGCAACGGTGCCAGAAATTCTTCCTGCTACTTGTAGCTTGAGTTGGTATTATCCCCAAAGAGGAAGGGATGATGCAGCACAGTAGAGATAAGTATTTCCCTCAGTTATGAAACCAAGGTTATCAAACCAGTAGGAGAATCACGCAACACCTCGTTAGCAACACCTGCACACAAACAACAAATCCTTGCACCCAACGCAAACGAGGGGTTGTCAATCCCTCGGCGGTTAATTGCAAGATTAAATTGTATGTGATAGATAGATAGATTGCAACAAAAATACAAAATAAAATAAATAAAAGAAAAGTGCAGCAATATTTTTAGGGTTTTATTAATTTGATTTAGATAGACCCGGGGGCCATAGTTTTCACTAGAGGCTTCTCCCGAGAAAATAGCATACGGTGGGTAGACAAATTACTGTTGGGCAATTGATAGAAAAGCAAATAATCATGACGATATCCAAGGCAATGATCACGTATATACGCATCACATCCGAGACAAGTAGACCGACTCCTGTCTGCATCTACTACTATTACTCCACACATCGACCGCTATCCAGCATGCATCTAGTGTATTAAGTCCATAAAGAACGGAGTAACGCCTTAAGAACGATGACATGATGTAGACAAGATAAACTCATGCATTAATAAACCCCATCTTTTTACCCTTAATAGCAATGATACATACGTGTCATGTCCCTTTCTGTCACTGGGATTGAGCACCGCAAGATCGAACCCATTACAAAGCACCTCTTCCCATGGCAAGATAAATCAATCTAGTTGGCCAAACCAAATCAATAGATCGGAGAAGAAATACGAAGCTATAATATTCATGCATAAAAGAGATCAGAGAAGACTCAAATAATATTCATGGATAATCTGATCATAAACTCACAATTCATCGGATCCCAACAAACACAAGGCAAAAAGTGATTACATCGAATAGAACTCGAAGAACATCGAGGAGAACATTGTATTGAAGATCAAAAAGAGAGAAGAAGCCATCTAGCTACTAACTATGGACCCGAAGGTCTGTGGTAAACTACTCATGCATCATAGGAAGGGCAGCAAGGTTGATGTAGAGCCCCTCCGTGATCGATTCCCCCTCCGGCGGAGTACCGGAGAAAGCCTCCAGATGGGATCTCTTGAGAACAGAAACTTGCGGCGGCGGAAAAAGTATTTTGTGGACTCCCCTTAGGGTTTCTGATTTTTCTGGAATTTATAGTGGTGGAATTAGGTCAAACGGAGCTCTGTGGGCCCCACGAGGTACCAGGGCGCGCCTGCCTTCCCCCCCAGGCGCGCCCTGGTGCCTCGTGGGCACCCCCTGGGGCTTCTGGCCTCCTCCCGAAGCTTCTAGTGTTTATCTTGTCCAGAAAAAAATCTCCAAAAAGTTTCGTGGCATTTGGACTTCGTTTGGTATTGATTTTCTGTAAAACAAAAACAGGGCAGAAAACAGCAACTGGCACTAGGCACTAAGTTAATAGGTTAGTCCCTTAAAATGATATATAATTGTTGTAAATGTATATAAAAACATCCAAGATTGATAATATAAAAAACATGGAACAATCAAAAATTATAGATACGTTGGAGACGTATCAAGGACTACCGAGTGGCCGTCCAGATTGGTGGTGGCAACGACAGTGTGGCCATGAAACATTTGCCATTGATGCTCGAGGGGTCGGCCAGGGCGTGGCTCAATCAGTTAGCACCCGGCAGCATATACTGTTGGGATGATTTGGCCCGAGTCTCCATCAAGACTTTTGAGGGCATGTACAAGCGCCCGGGTGGATCGTCGGAGCTGCAACATTGCGTCCAGAAGGAGAATGAAACTCTCCGAGAGTACATCCAGCGGTGGACCACCCTTCATAACACAGTGGAAAACTTCACCGAACACCAGGCGATCTGCGCCTTTAAGGCAGGCGTTAGGTATCGGGAGTTGGCCCTGAAGTTCGGCCGTACTGATATCCTGACTCTTAGTCGGGCAATGGAAATAGCCAATCAATATGCCAACGGCGAAAAGGAAGACTGGCTGAGAAGCGGCAAGGGCCGAGCCAGAGGTGCGAATCAGTCGGATAGCAACAAGAACAAGAAGCAGAAGCACAAGGCTGAGGCAGCCAACAATGTGGAGGCCGCGGCTCTGCCAGCCAAAGCAAAGGCAAGGGCCCACCGAAGCAGAAGAAGGAGTGGGCTGGCAAGAAGAAGGCCACCCCGAAAAATGACATCCTTGATCAGCCCTGTCAGATTCACACGAAGAAAGATGAAGAGGGCAACTTGATTCTGCCAAAGCATACAACTCGGGAATGCCGGCTGCTCAAGCAAGAGATGCGGCAGGACCCCTCCGAGGGGAAGGATGAAGACAAGGACGACGATGGGGAAAAAGGTACCTCCGGGTACCCCCACGTCGAGAAGGTTCTGATGATTTTTGCTGACGTTGAAAGCAAGAGTCGCCTCAAGGTGATTAACCGAGAGGTCAACATGGCAGTTCCGACTGTCACCCCAGTCACCTTCGATCAGTCGGATCACCCAGCTCACATACTGACCCCCGGGCGGCAAGCACTGGTAGTCGATCCTGCTGTTGGAGGAGTCCGACTGCGTAAAGTCCTCATGGACGGCGGCAGTGGGCTCAACATCATTTACGCTGATACTCTAGAAGCGATGGGCATTCGGATGTCCCGACTGAGTAAAAGCAATATGCAGTTCCACGGGGTTATCCCCGGGAAAAAAGGGAAGTCTCTCGGGTAAATTGCCCTCGACGTCGTATTCGGCGGAGAGAAAAACTTCAGGAAAGAGAGGTTGACCTTTGAGGTGGTGGACTTCAAGAGTGCCTATCATGCCATCCTGGGTAGGCCTGCCTATACACGATTCATGGCCAGACCATGTTACGTGTATCTTAAGCTTAAGATGCCAGGCCCGAGAGGCGTGATCACCATCACAGGGACTCGGAAGATTGCAGAAGAGTGCCTGCAGAAAGGCTCTCAGATCGCTGATGAGCAGATGACGTTGGCGGAGTTAGACGAGTACAAGAAGACGGTTGATTCGAGTGACCTGCTCAAGAGCAAGAAGCCGGCTGTGGAATCCGCTTTCCAGTTGGCTGGCGACTCGAAGCAAGTTCACATTCACCCGGAAGACCCGAACGCGGCCCTGACCAACATATCAACAACACTTGACAGCAAATAGGAAAGCGAGCTCATCCAATTCCTCCGTGAGAACTGGGACATCTTCGCATGGAAACCCTCTGACATGCCGGGTGTTCCCAGGGGACTGGCTGAGCATCGTCTCAGAGTTGATCTGAAAGTGAAGCTTATCAAAGAGCATCTCCGACGCTCCACTATGGAGAAACGCAAGGTGATTGGCGAGGAGATCGCGCGGCTCTTGGCCGCCGAGTTCATTCGTGAAATATACCACTCCGAGTGGCTCGCTAACGCCGTGTTTGTCCCCAAGAAAGATAAATCTCTCCGAATGTGTATTGACTTCAAACACATCAATCGGGCCTGCCCGAAGGACCACTTCCCTCTCCCCCACATAGATCAGATCATTGACTCTATTGCGGGGTGTGAGCGCTTATCGTTTCTGGATGCGTACTCCGGGTACCACCAGATCCGAATGTATGGTCCGGATGAAATAAAGACTGCATTCATCACCCCATTCAGGTGTTTCTATTACATCACAATGCCTTTCGGATTGAAGAATGCCGGTGCAACTTTCATGCGCATGATCCAGAAATGCTTACAGAAGCAGATCAGTCGGAACGTGGAGGCTTATATGGATGACATCGTGGTCAAGTCAAGGAAGAGTTTCGACCTCCTGACTGACCTCGCCGAAACCTTCATGAGCTTGCGCCAGTACGGCATCAAACTCAATCTAGCCAAGTGTACTTTCAGAGTGCCCGCAGGCAAGTTACTCGGCTTCCTTGTTTCCGAACAAGGGATCGATGCTAACCCTGAGAAGATCGGCGCCATAATCCTAATGAAGCAGCCGCAACGTCTGCATGATGTTTAGAAACTCATGGGTTGTCTGGTAGCTCTGAGTAGATTCATTTCATGACTTGGTGAGGAGGCCCTGCCACTCTACCGACTCATGAAGAAGTCAGAAAAGTTCGAGTGGACGACAGAAGCGCAGGCCGCGTTCCCAGAACTCAAAGCCCTGCTTTCCACCCAGCCGGTGCTTGCTGCTCCGGGTAGCCGAGAGCCCTTGCTCTTGTACATCGTGGCCACTGGCCAAGTTGTTAGCACCGTGCTCATTGTGGAACGTGAGGAACAAGGCAAGGCTTACAAAATTCAGCGGCTAGTTTACTACATCTCTGAAGTTCTGACCCCTTCCAAGCAAAGATATCCAAGATATCCACACTACCAGAAGCTGGTGTACGGGATTTACTTGACTGTGAAGAAGGTGGCTCATTACTTTCAAGAGCACTCGATCACGGTGATAAGCGATGCTCCCCTGTCGGAGATCCTGAACAACAGAGATGCCACAGGCCGAGTAGCCAAGTGGGCTATCGAACTCCTCCCTTTGGACATCAAGTTTGAGGCTAAGAAAGCTTACAAGTTGTAAGCTCTAGTGGACTTCTTGGCCGAGTGGATTGAACAGGAACAGCCGATCCTGAGTGTCCCTGAACACTGGACTATGTTCTTTGATGGTTCCAAAATGCTGAATGGCTCAGGAGCTGGTGTTGTCCTAGTGTCCCCCAAGGGCGACAGGCTCAGCTATGTTCTTCAGATCCACTTTGACTCCTCAAACAATGAGGCAGAGTATGAAGCCCTCCTGCACAGTTTGCGTATGGCGATCTCCCTGTGAATCCACCGACTGATGGTCTACGGTGACTCATACCTAGTGGTGAACCAGGTGATGAAGGAGTGGGATATCCGGAGCCCAGCTATGACAGGCTACTGCAATGCCGTCCGAAAGATGGAGAAGAACTTTGAAGGACTGGAGCTCCACCACATCCCGCAAATCAAAAACCAGGCGGCCGATGACTTGGCTAAGATTGGTTCCACTAAGAAAGCCGTCCTGAAGAATGTGTTCCTAGAGCACCTGCACTTGCCCACAATCAAGGAAGATCCTTTTGTGTAGGAGCCCCCGCAACCAGTCGGACCATCGAATCCAACTGAGGTTGACATCCCAGCGGTGTTAGATCTGGTCCAAGAGGTGCTCGTCATCACTCCTGAGTGGACCGAGCTGTACCTCGCATATCTGCTCAGGCAGGAACTCCCTGAAGACGAAGAAGAGGCTTGACAGATCGTCCGCCAATCAAAAGCCTTTACTGTCATGGGAGAACAACTCTACAAGAAGAGCGCCACTGGCGTCACTCAGCGTTGCATCACGCCAAAGGAAGGACAGCAGATTCTGCAGGAGATTCATTTGGGAACTTGCGGTCACCATGCTTCCTCTCGGACCTTGGTCGCCAAAGCATTCCGTGCAGGTTTCTATTGGCCCAGAGCTAACGAAGCCGCTCATGATATCGTTGACCAGTGCATTGGGTTTCAGTTTTATGCAAATCAGTCACACAAACCAGCGTCCGCGCTGAAGACAATCCCACTCGTGTGGCCGTTCGCAGTCTGGGGACTCGACATGGTCGGTCCACTCCAGACCGGGGCCAGCGGGTTCACACATCTATTGGTGACAGTGGATAAGTTCACCAAGTGGATTGAAGCAAAGCCCATAAAGAAGCTAGACTCCTCGACTGCGATCAAGTTCATCAAAGAAATAATCTTCCGATTTGGAGTCCCTCACGGCATCATCACGGACAATGGGTCAAACTTCGACTCGAACGAGTTTAGCGAGTTCTGTTATTCCCAGGGCACTTGGGTTGACTACGCCTCCGTGGCTCACCCTCAGATGAATGGACAGGCAGAGCGGGTGAATGGGTTGATACTCCAAGGATTCAAACCACGTCTCATGCACGACCTGAAGCACACGGCAAGAGCCTGGGTCACTGAGCTGCCGTCGGTCCTCTGGGGCTTGCGGACGACCCCGAACCGGTCCACAAAGCACACTCCATTCTTCCTGGTGTATGGTTCGGAGGCCGTTCTGCGGAGTGACCTGCTCCACAATTCCCCCCAAGTGGATCTATATTTGGAGGCAGAGGCGGAGGAAGCACGTCAAGATGGTCTCGACCTGCTGGAGGAGGAACGCGAGTTGGCTCTTATCAGGACGACTGCATATCAGCAAGACCCGCGACGCTATCATAATAGACATGTTAGGGGACGCACTTTCCAGGAAGACGACCTAGTCCTCCGACTGGACCAGCAGAAGCCTCACAAGCTGGCGCCTCCATGGCAAGGGCCCTTTTCGATATCAAAGGTACTAAATAATGGAGCCTACCGGCTCTACAACTTCGCCAAGAGTGAGGAAGAGCCCCGAGCTTGGAACGCGGATCTGCTCCACAAATTCTTCACTTAGAATAAATTTCTCCCCATTGTAATAATGTTCCGAATGAAATTAGATGAATAAAAGTCTTACTTTTCCAGTATTTCGTCTAGTTTGGACCAACACCATGTTTTCACTCCGGTGGTTAACAGCATTTGGAAACTAACAACACGCCCCCAATGGGTGTATCGGCTTAGCCACGAACCAGATTTCGCCTAAGTTAAAAATTATCCGAGTGCGGAAACACTCCACACTCGGGGGCTTAGCCGCGAACCAGATTTCGCCTAAGTTAAAAACTATCCGAGTGCGGACACGCTCCACACTCGGGGGCTTAGCCGCGAACCAGATTTCGCCTAAGTTAAAAACTATCCGAGTGCAGACACGCTCCACACTCGGGGGCTTAGCCGCGAACCAGATTTCGCCTAAGTTAAAAACTATCCGAGTGCGGACACGCTCCACAATTGGGGGCTTAGCCGCGAATCAGATTTTGCCTAAGTTAAAGACTATCCGAGTGCGGACACGCTCCACACTCGGGGGCTTAGCCACGAACCAGATTTCGTCTAAGTTAAAAAACTATCCGGGTGCGGACACGCTCCACACTCGGGGGCTTAGCTGTGAACCAGATTTCGCCTAAGTTGAAGACTATCCGAGTGCGGACGCGTTCCACACTCGGGGGCTTAGCCGCGAACCAGATTTCGCCTAAGCTAAAAAATATCCGAGTACGGACATGCTCCGCACTCGGGGGCTTAGCTGCGAACCAGCCTTCACCTAAGTTAGAAAAACAACATTGGCAAACGGAATAAGAATTCAAGCATCCGAGTAAACTCCAATCCGTTCGAGTTCTCTTAGCAAGAAGCGAAGTACGCGAGCCCAAGGCCCATTAAAGTTTCATGGTTACAGCAACCACTCAGCATTCCGAGGCAAATCAGAACTTAAGTGTTTTTCACTCCGCTGCAGGAGGACTGGCCGGGTCGACGAAGGTGTCCAGGTCAATGCCGTCTGCGATCCGAGTGGTGGCCTCGATGAACGTCTCCATGAAGTCCTCAAACTTGAGCTTCTTCGTGTTGGCAACCTTCAGAGACTTCAATTTCCCTTCATCCACGTCCTTGCTGTGGACGCGGATGAGTGCGAGGCCCACGTCGGCACCGCAGCGAGCGGCAGATTTCTTCCAGGCCTGCACTCGGCTTGGGATGTCCTTCAGCCGGGTCATCATCGACTCCAGATCATTCGGAAGTTCATCGCCTGGGAGGAGCTCTTGGTCGATCTTGGACAGGGCAGACCGCAGTCGGATGATATACCCTAGGGTGCTCTCAGGATGCTCCTCCAGTCAGAGAATGGCCATGGCAGCACGGTCCCTGAGAATCTGCCTTGAGGGGTTCAAGTCCTTCTCGACTCGGTCGGTCTCCAGCTCAAAGTTATAGCAGAACTCTGTTGTGAAAAGTGACTCGGGATCAGAGATATAAAACACCTGAGCAAAGCAGGCAAAATTCAATCGGCGATACGACTTACCTTCAAGCTTCTTGCCCATATCCTCGCCGAATTCCTGGACGTACTCCTCGAGTTCACCCTTCTTCTCAAGAAGCTTGGTGATCTTGTCGTTCAGATTATTCTTCTCTTCTTCAAAGGCACTCGCCTAAGCATTGTACTTGTTCTCCCACTCGGCATACTGCTGCTTCAGCTCCACGATCTCGCCCTTAGCTACCTCCGCAGCGACCTTCAGAGTCTTGTTCTCTTCCTCGAGTTTGCTGACCAAAGCCAACTTCTCTTCGGCGGCCTTGGTCTTGTTCTTGGCTTCCTTCTGTGCCATCGCCAACTGCTTGTCCTTGTCTTCAAGGGCCTGCTTCATGGTGTCTAAAGAAATAGAAGTCCTGAGCCTCTTTACAAGTGATGCATTCTCGCTATGAACATCTGCTAAAGCGGATTGACTCGGATCAAAGAAAAATACGACTCGACGAATAGTCAAACAGCAGAAATTACCTCCCAGGGCGTTCTTCTCCTTCTCTAGACGGCCAGTCTTGTGCTTCTCTGTGTCCAAGTCAACTCAGAGCTGCAACACTTCCTTCTCCAAGTCGGCATAGTGCGTTCCCAGCTCACAGGCCCTCTGTCGCAAAACAAGGAAGTTATCAGTTGGGTGAAGGAACAAGCTTGACTAGTATCAAACCCTGAAGTACCATCTTACAACCGAGTCGGCAGTGAAGAAGATCAAGGACAACAACACACTGGTCTTCATCATTGACCTCAAGACAGACAAGCTCGATTAGCTCGAAGCTTTCTGGTTTGTCGAGCCTCCCACTCGGCCAGCCGAGTGAGGAGTGACACTCTGAGTGTTATAAAAAAACTCTAAGACTATCGCCGGCTGCTTCCAGTCGACGATAGTCTCGGGGACTACACCCAGAGGGTGCACTCAGCGTGCCCCCACAGGAAAGTGACTTGTGTTGAGCTAAAAAAAAGCGTATGTGTGAGTTCTATCAGACTCCCACCGATTGCCCGCAATCGATAGCAGTCTCTGGGACTACACCCAGTGGGTGCACCCAGCGTGGCCCCACCAGAAAGAACACAATCGGTAAAGACTCCGGTCGACCCGAGTAGAAATAATGACAGTACAGAGTTCTAAGACTCCCGCCGACTGTTTCCAATCAATGGGAGCCTCGGGGACTACACCCAGTGGGCGCACTCAGCGTGCCCCCACTGGAGAAAAATGAACACCCAGTGGGTGTGCCCTGCGCAAACCCACTGACGGAAGTTCAGTTTCAAATTCAAAACAAAAAACTTCGAACAACACTTACAATGGTACTTACTCGGACGTTGGTCCTCAGAGCCTCGCTGGCGTCATACACTTCTCTCAGCCGACTGTTCATCACCTCGACTTGGACCAAGGCTTCCTTGCTCGCCCCCACTTGGTCCTCTGGGACCCGATGCAGAGTGAAGGTAGTGGCGGGAGCCGAGGGTGGCACGGGTGTAGGCTTGGGAGGCGGCGCGGTGAGCACCAATGAAGAGCTAGCCCAAGCCGAAGGACTTGGGCCGACTGGTTCCTTGGCAGTCTTCACAGGAGAAACACGAGTCTTCTGGCCGGGCGAGGCCTCCCGCATGACGATGTCAGTTCTAGTCAGCGCCCCCTTGTCGGCCTCCGGGTTTAGTGGGTCGGCCCTGTCATCTTCATCCAGATGGATGATTTTAGCTAGGGCTGCAGGGACATTCGGGAGATAACATCAGGCTACAAACCACTCAGACAAGATTCAAGACAAACGGCAGTCGAGAAAACCTTACCATTGGAAGTAGCAGCGTCGGTAGCATCACCCTCAATTTGGCCTCGCTTTGGAGCTTCCGGGTCTGGTGAAGTCGTTGACGTCTCATTGCTGCAAGATAGGAGATCACTCGATAACAGACGAATGAAAATTACGTGGGAAAGAGATCTGGTCTCAAGTACTTACGTTGAAGCCAGTGGCACCGCCACTTTGATCTTCGGCACTGCCACCTTCCGGGGCTTGGCGGAGACTTGCTTCGGCTGTTTGGGCTGTTTCTCTGCTTAGTCAGCAGCCTCCGCCCTCAGGCGCTTCGCTCCGCGTGAAGAAGACGAAGCAGTCGGCCTTGAATCACTCAGCGCCCGAGTGTTCTTCACTTTGGTACCCGGGTCGTTCTTTTCCTTGGTGCGGCGCTCCCGACGAACAGTCTCAGACTGGGAAGACTCAGCCTCCTCGCCCTCCTCGGTGTCGCTCGCGTCTTCGTCGCTTTCCTCCTCTTCCTCATCGTTGCTCTCCTCCTCTTCGCTGTCATCTGGGTGCTGGCGCTCCGTGTCGCTCGTCACGTCCTCTGGGTCACGGTCGACGGCCGGCACCTGCGAAAGCATCTTCTTAAAACTCTGTGAAAAGAAATCACCCATCAAAACATAAACAGGCACGAAAGGACTATCATATGGGGCACTCGGATGAAGAGTGAACTTACATCGATCGATTGATTGTCCAAGTCGTACGGGGGCACCCTCCTGGCTCCTCACGGATTGTCTCGCGCTGAGGTGATCGCCTTGATCTTGCCCTCGAGGGCCTTCGCCAACAAGATGTCGGGGTGCACTCGAGTGGGGTCACTCGGCCCCTGGTACTGCCACATGGGGTGCACTCTATCCTGCAGCGGTTGGATCCGCCGAGTGAGGAACGCCTCCAGCAGGTCCATCCCGTCGACTCCGGCCCGCACCAGTCCCACCAAAGCATCCACCAAGATTCCCACATCCACCTTCTCTTCTTTGGCAACTGTGAGCGATGGAGGAGCAGCGACCCTCGCCGCCGAGTACGGAGGCAACCCAATCGGGCTCCCTTCACTCGAGACGTCCTTGCAATAGAACTAGCTGTCCTGCCAGCCCTTGACGGAGTCGGGGAAGGTCATCTTGGGGAAGGCCGAGTGTCCCCTGAGCTGGATCCCTAATCCCCCGCACTGCTGCGTCACACTCGTCTTGGCGCCCCTGGGCGAGTCCTTCTTCACCGTCATCGACCGACAGGTGAAAATATGCTTGAACAACCCCCAATGGGGGTAGCAGCCGATGAAGTTCTCACACAGCGAGACGAACGCTGCCAAGTAGACCACCACATTCGGCGGAAGGTGGTGGAGCTGCGCCCCAAAGAAATCTAAGAACGCACGGAAGAAAGGGTGTGGAGGCATCGAAAAACCTTGCTCGACATGGGTGATGAGGAGGACTCACTCGTCGGCGTTCGGAGCGGGCTCGACCTCGTCCGCCTCGGGAAGCCTCCAGCCGCCCACAGGGATCAGTCCCTCGTCCTCCAGCTCATTCAGCCGGCCCTCCGTCACCCGCGAGGGGACCCAGTCCCCCTGGGTGCGGCCCGCCGCCGCACCGCCACTCGAGGACACACCCTTCCCCGCCTTCTTCGCCCTCTCTAGCCTGGCCGTCGTGTCCTTCACCATGGTTTGAGGCGCTCGGGAGCTCAAGGCGGAAGGGCGAGAGGAAGGGGAGAGTGGAGGACGCGAGAGGAAAAGGGGATCTGGAATTTACCCTAGCCCACGCAGGCTTTATACCGCGGGTAAAAATTCGCCAGGTGGAATCTCGGCCGTAGATCTCTGGATCGGACGGAGCTCATGGAGGGAGTGCGTGCAGACATATCGGGACACGCAGCAGTTGTCAGGGCGAAAATCAAGGCGCCACGCCCCACTTTCCCCACTAGCCGCGACGTAACCGCTTCTGCACGCGCACGCGTGATTTCGAATCCCGGAAATCCCGCAGCGAATCGGACTGACAGATCGCATCCACATCGTTTCCCCAGAAACACCCGTCCGCCCGACCGACCACCTTCCACAGGCCTCCGTTCACTCGGACACGTTAAACACCCGACCGGAGTCACCTCTAGGATTGCGAAAGGATGAGCTCGATGCCCCTCCGTGGGTAAACTTGGCCCTTTCACTAGGCTCCAAGGCGCGTGTCTCGTAAATTTGGACTCGGAGTTGGCCCGCGCTGGCGTTCCCCCGGGATATGGAATGGCGTCTCTCCGGAGATTCAGTCCACGCGCCGGCGTCGTCACTCGAGTTTCATGGCATGCCTTCACTCGGCCCCAAGTCCATCTCTCCCGAGAGACATGCGAATGCCACCAAGTTTTACCTAGCAATCGGCACCATCCGATCATTCGGAAGTTCTCTAGTCCAGAATCCGGTGCGGCTTGTCCCAAGGATAACCGCTGGAAGAGCGGATGTCGAGTGCCCCTAAAGCACTCGGACCACTCCGAAAGCTCAACCCTCCCGTCCTGTTAAGCCTCAACCGATTTGGGGGCTAATGATGGGGTCACCTACCACCGGTAGGGACAAGGACCTGACATCTAGGGCCCACCTAAGGCACACACCATTATTCAGAGACCCCAGGGTCACAAGTGCAATCGGATGCACACCATGAAGGATTCACTAGGACCTTGCACGGACAGCACTCGGACAGTCGCCTACCTCCCAGTCGGCAGTCATCATCACTCGGACAAGGGAGATGTAAGGATGGCGTGAAGCTGCAATGGTCGAGTAGTCTTCAACTAGACTTTAAACGTAGTTTTGACCACCGTTACCAGTAACTCCCATAGCATAGCTGTGTTAAACAGTGTTAAACGCCATTAACCGATGTACTTATTGTCATTAAAACCCAGCGACGTGGTGGCTAAGAGGCTGTGGCGTACTCTTATATAAGCCGCCCTCTCCCTCCGTCGCAAGGGTTCAGCTCTCATTGTAATCAGATATCCCCAGAGAAAACAAGCCTTAGGGCACGAGACGTAGGGCTTTTACCTCCTCCGAGAGGGGCCTGAACTCGCTAAGTCCGAGTGTCACACTTGTGCTGTAGCTAGGCTCTGCTCCTCATACGTACCCCCAGTACTTACTGTCAGACTAGTAACCACGACACCTAGTGGCTTCTTGGGAGCATTGTGCCTCCACACCGCTCTAACAGAGACATACTTCCCCCCTAAAGGGAAGGACTTCGGTAACACATCCTCGTCTTCACTGACTCCACTTGTGGTTATCTCTAACCTTTACTTTGTGCAAGTTGTTATTGTGTTGTATCCTTTGCTTGCTTGTGTTGTTGTTGTTGTTAGCATCATATAGGTTGTTCACCTAGTTGCATATCTAGACAACCTATTTGTTGCTAGACCTAATTTTTTAAGGAAAGCTAAAAATTGGTAGTTGCCTATTCACCCCCCTCGAGTCAACCATATCGATCCTTTCAATTGGTATGAGAGCCTCGTCTCTTTTTAAGGGCTTTACCGCCTAAAGAGTATGGTTGACGATGGGCCAAGGGAGGGGGCGTTACCCGTGGCCGAGGGAGTGACCACGGTCACTCACGAGGATTTAAATGAGGCTATTGCCTCACTTAAATCTTCCATGACGACCGAGGTCAAATCCTTATTTAAAGATTTCCTGGAAGGTCACAAACTCTCTACCGATCCGTTACAAGTGGTTAAACCCACTATATCGGAGTTGGATGCCAACTCCGGTAAGGAGGGGGCTAGTAGCAATAAACCCACTTTACCTCAAGGAAAGAATGGGTCGGGCATCCATGTCGCGGTTGCTCCTCCCCGGTCTATGGAGGACCGGTTCCCTCACCTCATATCAACAACCTTGGTCCTCCTCCTAAGCTTGTGCTAAATGATTTTCCTAATTGGGTTTTTTTGTATCAAGTCTAATTTGAATCACAACTCAACACATCTTTGGAGAATCATTGAGCAAGGCTTCTACCCGCATGATCCAAACAACTTCACGCCAAGAGAAGAAGTGGACAATCAATTCAATCATTCTGCATTGTTCATTCTCCAAGCTGCAATGCCTCCCGAAGAGCTTGCTCACTTGCGCCCATTCACTCTTGCAAAAGATGCATGGGAACACATTGTCTCATTGTACAAGGGAAGCTCGAGCATTCAACGCTCCAATTTTGAGGTGGTCCTTGATGAGGCCAAAGAGTTCGTGATGAATGATGATGAAGATCCTCGTGAGCTCTACCGGAGATTGACTACTCTCGCGGTCTCACTCTGAGATCATGGGAGCAAGGATATGGATGACAATTGGATCAAGCGTAAGTTCCTCAAGGCGATCATGCCCCACAACAAGGCCATGTCCTCCGTGATACGTCAAAGACCGGACTTCCACACCTAGTCCTCAAGTGATGTGTTCGATGAATTCGTTGCAATGAATATCTTGAACAAGACCGCCGACAATGCCCTTGCGCGTGCTCAACGGTCAAAGAAGCCCAATGTGACACCCTGGTTTTCGCTCCCCGATTTCTTCCTTCGCGGGATTTGACTCCCGTCTTTTTTTTCCGGTGTTATTGGATTTTCTCTCGCCTTTGGACATATGAAGATGGTTATATAGTCTTGCCTTTCCTATCATACCAAAGCTTCTCTCTAACCCAACTTGGCCACCCAAACTATATTCCCAGGGTTTTGCCACCGAAACCCTACCTTCCGAGTTATCGGAAGGGAAACCCTAACTCCTGCAGTTACAAAGGAACCCCAATTTCCTTTGATCCTTTGCTTCTCAGACTTTTCCCAGTGATCATCCCACATCTATAAACCCTGGATATGTAAAAATATTGCCAAGTCATTTGCAATATTTTTCATTTGACATTAATTCCTTTTTCTACTGTTTAAAGGAATTAAATCCAGAGAAATATCTATCCATCTCCAAAGTTCATGAAAACTTGTGGAGATATTCATTGTGATTATATTGAGCTCTCATAAAAATATTGGCCATGATTAAATAAGGGAAATTGTATTTTCCTATTTAAAGCCAATATTGCATTTTGGGCACTTTCCAAAGGAACTACCATTTTGGTGGCCAGGAAAAATCCCAAATAATTTGTTGAGCTTCTCCTATCCATATCTTCACCATTTCCATCAAGAACCCAAATTCCATAGTTCAAATTTTGAGTAAAGCATCCATTTGCAAATTCTGTCCAGTTGGGCAATTTGCAAAGGAAGTGCTTGAACCCTGGATCCATTTGAGCTGAAATTTTGCAGGGTGATTAACCTTGATAAATCACTCATGTAAACCAAAAATGAGCTCAAACCATTCATCTAATATTCCCCAGCAATTTTCTCAAGTTTCTGTCCAGATTGCAGCATTGTGAAGGAAGTAACACTTTGGTATGTCCAAATGGTATGAAATTTTACCAGTGCCTCCATACCACTAAATAATCCCTCTAAACCAAGTTTGAGCCAAATACATTTAGCCATTTTGTCCCAGCAATTCAAATCCATTTCTGTCCAAATTTCAAATTAGTGAAGGAAGTGCTAGCTAAAGTGGTCCATTTGCCCTGAAATTTTTCCAGGATGTGCACCTTAATGGATCACCACTGCATGCCAAAAACCAGCTCCAACCCTCCAGCCATTGCTCCGCAAGAATTCAGCCAAGTTCCTGTTCAGAAACTAGGTCAGCTCAAATCAGTCGATTCCTTGTCTTCGGGTCCATCCAAAGTCTCATAATTGGCCTCCCTGAGCTTTGACACATCATTTTGGCAAGGTGTGACAGCACATGGGCGGCATGGCCACGCGGTTCCAGTGGTGACCATGCAACAAGCACGCCAAGATGGCGCCCTGCACTCTGCCAGCCTCGTTCGGTCACCTCCAGCCAGCTTTGGCTCGTTCGGGCATGCCTACCGGCTCCGCGGCGTCGACACACACCCTCTCGCGTCGCGACGATCCCCACCGCGACCCTGTACGCCCGTGACCCACCGCCTCCGTAAGCAGCCATGCCTGAGCCTTCTCGAACGCGCCAGCGCAGCCCCTCACCCTTCTCCTCGTCAGGTCGGCACCGTCCCTCGACCGCCAGCTCACCTCGACGCTCCAGTGCGATGATAGGAACGCCACAGCGGCCGAGCTTATCCGACGAGCTCACGCGGCTATAAAGAGCCCTGCCCGAGCCCCTCCCAGCACCACAGCCTCCTCCCCTCTCCCTCTAGTCCTCTCCAGTGCGCTCGCTCGGCCGAATCCCTCCCCGAGCACGGCAATTTAGCCGGAGTTAGCCCACGGCCTCCGCGCCCAATCCCTCCCTCCGGCCATCCCCGGCTCCCGTCCGAGTACACCCTTGAACGCGTCGTCCTCTAGCGAGCCCGCTCGTCCACTCGGCCGCTCCAGAGGACCCCCAGACCGCCGGAACCCCGCTGGAGCCAAACCTATGTCGCTGCGCACCGCCACGCCACCAGCATCCCCTGCCGCCCATGCGACCCACCCCCGGACGCGATGCTCGCTGGCACACCCGTCTGTGGCCTCGCCCGCCCTGAAAGGCCACATGAGCGCCGGAGTCTACGACGGAGCTGCGCTCCCGTCGCCGCGTCGGGAAGCAGACGAGGAGGAGGAAGGAGGAGGAGGAGGAGAGAGAAGGTGGCGTCTGGCCCAGCTGTCGGCAAGTGGAGGCTTGCCACGTCAGATAAGTGGGAGTGGCTTCTGCAGAAGTCGTCTCCCTGCACTGGAAGCGTATTCTTCAGAATACGCCTTCGGTCTTAGCCCAGCGCCGAAAGAGTTAAATAGTGGACGTTCGTCGGCTAAGGGCAAAAATGAATAGGTTCTGTTTATTTTTCTGCCTAACGAACGAACGGCCGTATCTCTGCAACCGTGACTCCGAATCAGTGTGATTCCAAAGCCCATGTTCTCTGTTCATCGAGCCCGTTCCGATGATATCATTTTCACCATGTTGACTCATTCTGAAAATGACCATTTTACCACTGCCCTATATTCAGCCCCTCCGAGAGGGAATCTTCTCCGGCGAATCTTTTCGCAAGTTAATCACATTTCTTCCCGGAGTATTCCTTCACCCCCAGGCAAGCCGACCATCTGATATATGCCCTAAAGAATTGCTTCTGTGTTATTCTTGTGTGTTTAATTAATGAATATGTTTATGTTCGAATGCATAGTAGTAGGCGGTATATGATTCTGATGAACCCTTGCTTACTTTTCTCTGGTGACGGCACCACGCCTGTGTTTTGTGCATGCCAACTTTATATTTCTCTTTTCAACAACTGTCCTGAGTTCGGAGCTGCTGTCGGCCGTCTCATGCAGTTGTTGAATTTCTTTTTGTAGCAGTGACCCCATGCTCGGAGCTGCTTTCCAGCCGTCTTGGGGAACTTCTACTTTCTTTTTGTCAACACCGTCTCATGCTCTGAGCTGCTTTTCAGCCGTCTTGAACCATGGTTGAGTTATTCCAGTAACGTCCCAGATCTGAGTTGTAAAGACTGTTCTGGTGGCTACTGATTTATTTGTCGGTTTCATGCAAGGGTTCAGATGGTCGTAACTTACAGCTAGAACCTGTAAAGTGATAAACTTGCCATTTAAACATTGTTTCACTAATGACTCATTGTGATATTATATGGATATAGGTTGTTATGTTTCCATAGTTGTTACATCATGCATTGTTACTGATATTGAAATGTTAGAAATGTGGCTTGATAATGACAACCTCCTCCGTCGGCTGGATCGAGTCATAGTGCCACCGAACCGAGCTCATCAGTGCAGCCACATTTGGCTTTATGGGGAGGCCCTAACTTGGTCTATTGTCTTGCCTCTTATCGGTACCTCCAAAGAGGGAAGGTTATGCATGCGTGCTACCCTGGCCCGGTATACGGCGATAACCTTGTGAGCCCAAGTTATATGGTACCAGGTCCCTGTTTGAGACAGTTTAGTTTGGCCATGACGGTGGTAGGTGTCAGGAGTGACACAGGGGCCACCCAGGGCATGACCCGGAAGGGGTATGATTGTCGGTGGGACCGTAAGAGTGTCAAGCAATAGACAAGTTTTGTTGGAGCAGCACCGGTCCACCCGAATGGGAACAGGTACTAAAGTACGAGGCCAGGAGCTTCATAGTGTGGGTAAAGTGTGCAACCTCTGCAAAGTGTAAATCTATTCGAATAGCCGCGTCCTCGGTCATGGAACACAGTTCGTATTAGGTCACACTATTTGGTCTGTGTCGAGTCTGGAGAAGTTAACCGAATGACTGCTAAGAACTAACCAGATAAGGTAAGCTTTGTTAGATTTACAACACAGATGCCTAGACATCGGATGATGTTAGAAGGTTGGGATGTTAGCCATGGGATGGCTATGAAGGAGATGGTCGGATGACCGTAAGAACTGGGATATGATCCGGAGGGATCGTGAGAGGAATCTTGACAAATTGCTTGCACCGTTATTCTTTACCTTTCTGTATTTACCCTTGATAATTATCATGCTAGATAATCCTGTTATAACATGATGATTAATGTCAATAAGATAATAAGTGCATGCTTGAATGCCATGGATTGCATTGCTTGGTGTATATGTTATTTGGTTTGCTTGCGAGTACATTCAAAAGTACTCAGCGGCCTTCAACGTGGCCAGGTTCAGCTAAGGATTCGTCGAGGAGCGGGAGAGTTCGCGAGGTAGAAGAGTAACCCAGTCAGGTCCCTGTGGATTGGAGCCTCTCCAAGTCCGTGCTGCCTTAGTTAGTGTTTTTCCGCTGCCCCATCTTTGTAACCATGATGTATTTATTTCAGCCACAATGGCTAATAAATATATTCTTATTATAGTTGTGCCTGTGTTCATGATACTTGTTGTAAAGGCATGCGCCAGTGTGATTTCTTGGGCTGGCGTGTGCGGCGACCGTCTGGCTATAGTGGTATTCAGGCGGGGCGCCACAACGGATGGTATCAGAGCAGCCAGGCTGACTGTAGGTTACCCTAGCCAGGCTTCATTGCCTCTTGATCAGTAGAAAGCCCAGATGGATTTCAGCCATCTTCGCCAAACCGGCACGGCTACTATTGATCAAAAGGCAATATCATAGGTTTTTGCCCTATTAGACACCCAACTCTCGTGGCCTTTGCCTCCGGTGGGAAATGTCCGCACCAGGCAATGACCCGTGAGCCCCTAACCCCTAGGTAAACCAGATATCCCTACCTTGCTTGCTAACCATGGCATTTCTCTCCTTAAATCCAGTTTCCTTTGGGAAATGCCTATAAATTCCATCTTTCCCCGACAACCCTAGGATCGTTGACCAAGCCACTTTGGCTATGGTCGTGCGTCGAGTTTGATGTTCCCTAAGGAAGTAGTAGGAGCTTGACACCAATTGCTACCAGGAGCATTGTGTGGTTTTGCTTCTAAATCCTTAGAGGTGCATCGAGCACGCTATACTAGTTATACTAATGAATCTTTGGCCACGTGTAAAAAGTCCACAAAATTTGGGCTTTATTTGCTTTTTCGCGGTTCTTGCTTCTTTTGCCAATTCCGTTGTTTTGCTCCGACTGGATCTATCCACAAGTACCGCTAGGAAGACCAACATGTAGCCTGGATAATACCCAATAATCCAAATTCAGTAAGAGTCAAGCCAAGCCAACTGCCAGATATTCAGAACATTATCACCAGATCTGTCAAGAATGAAGAATGGGTCAGAAGCAGAATCTGCGTGCAACCGACAAGGCCAGACTATACCTAAGGGAGTTTGTTTCAGAACAGATCACACCTAAGGAACAGTCAGATGAGCTATCAGTAATGAACACCAGTAGGGACAAATGATTCCGGCCTCGACACGAGGATTATTTCACTCAGTGGGGTGAACCTTGAGTCTTTTCTCAATGGACTCAAGAATCATTTATTACCCATAGAAGACATATTTCAAGAATGTGAATGTGTCGAGAGGAACAACAGCACTCTGGTATGTTGATACAAATTGCAAAGCATATTTTGGAATTCCTTGGTGCATATACAAGATTTTCGGGGCAAAGTGAACAAGGTTTGCGAGAAATATGGATAAGTTCACGGCTGCCTGGAATCAGTGAGAATTTTGAATACCTGGAAGTACAACTAAACCGAATGGAATTATCCACCAACTGCTTACTACCGGCAACATCTGGTATCCCAGATTAGTTATCAACATGAAGTTTGCATCAGTTGTGCAACCTTTACAGCAACAATGATCAGACCAGCAGTAGGACAAGCGGTGTGCCTGACCAACAGAATATCTTTAGACAAGGTATGGCCTATACAAAGTTTTGACTCCGCTATGGGTAAATTCTGGATACTTCAGAAGGAAGCCAGAATCGGCAATAGATCCGACCGCATATCACCGTGAAAGGCTTCTGGTATAAGCGACCCAGCCCTCCTCCGCAAGTTATCAGGAGGAGCTTACGACGCAAAATTCCCAATTTTCCTCGCTACGCTACTAGGGAGAAGCTTCTAAGGTACAACACCCAGCCTTCTTCGGCACACTACCCTGGCAGAAGCTTCGGGCGTAAGGTATTCAGCCTTCTTCAGCACGCCATCGTGCCCACAACAGTCTCGTCAGAAGCACGGACTAGTCCGGACACACGTCTGCCTCAGAACTAAATGGTTATGAAAAGATTCATCCTACTCTGCATATGTTGTGAGCATGTAGTCTATTTGATCAGTTCATGCGAGCCACTCGTACACGGGAATGACTGTGTGTAGAGAAACATTGGCCCATACTTCAAAGAAGGATATGAACGCAGCAATTCCTACAAGATATGCAAGAGTAAGCTACGATATGGCCAAGGAGCCGTGACGGCAGGTCATGACAGGCCCAGAAAAGGAACCCCCAAGAACAAAGAGGTTTTGGATAAACAATCTCCATGACGGTCAATAAAATGAAATTTCACAGACATGGTGATATTATCAATCCTTGTCAGACTCTTGCATATGCGGCTACAACAATGCACTATTTGTGGTTATAGGTGAGCCTGCCGCACTCATCCTGAATATGGGCCATCAACCAAGATAAGAGGCTATGCTCCGAAGGATACACCGAATGATAGCCAAACTATGTTCAGCTTAGTGGTCATAACAAGGACTGCAGAGGCTATATATGGCAGAGCCACCTCGGTAATTGACAAAGTTTGACAGTCTGAACTCACATGGAAATAAGACATTCAGATAGAATAGCCAAAAGCACATACACGTCGGCATCGATGGTTCGTAGATGCCACAGTGTCATTGGAGTAGGAGATTACTGTCTATGATTACTTTGTGATCATGCCTGACATGTCAGTTGGGGATACAGCGGTAATAGTTCGGCCATGTTGTTCCTTGGATTGTGGATCACCTAAGGACAAAGTCAGAATGCGTAAGACAGAAGGAAACATCAGTACGGAACCCAGAGCTAGAATGAGCCTTCTAACAAGATAGAAAGAAAGCCACCCCTAGTCACTCGAGGCCATACGAGCACGTGAGCCCTGTACCCAGAAAGGATGTCTCGCCCTTGGCAGTCTGTGTACGAAGTATCGCAATAAAACCCGAAGCAGCTAGTTCCAGGCCATGGAAACCAAGCTATTTGTCGATACTATGAGCTACCCACCACTCCTAGGCAACAAACTACCAGGATAGAGGGTTTGCCTGACAGGAAAGAGAAGGATTCAATGCAGCCATTTGAGAAGGCAGCACCAGAGCCATTAAAAGAGGCAGTTAAAAGGCTAGTGAACCAATGAAGACAAGACAACTGTTGGATCCAAGTCGCACACAGGTATGTCCCACTCGCCGGGAGGTAAGCCCAGAAATCTCGAGGACGAGATTTTCTTAAGGGGGGTAGATTTGTGACACCCTGGTTTTCGCTTCCCGATTTCTTCCTTCGCGGGATTTGACTCCCATCTTTTTTTCCCAGTGTTATTGGATTTTCTCTTGCCTTTGGACATATGAAGATGGTTATATAGTCTTGCCTTTCCTATCAGACCAGAGCTTCTCTCCAACCCAACTTGGCCACCCAAACTATATTTCCATGGTTTTGCCACCGAAACCCTACCTTCCGAATTATCGGAAGGGAAACCCTAACTCCTGCAGTTACAAAGGAACCCCAATTTCCTTTGATCCTTTGCTTCTCAGACTTTTCCCAGTGATCATCCCACATCTATAAACCCTGGATATGTAAAAATATTGCCAAGTCATTTGCAATATTTTTCATTTGAAATTAATTCCTTTTTCTACTGTTTAAAGGAATTAAATCCAGAGAAATATCTATCCATCTCAAAAGTTCATGAAAACTTGTGGAGATATTCATTGTGATCATATTGAGCTCTCATAAAAATATTGGCCATGATTAAATAAGGGAAATTGTATTTTCCTATTTAAAGCCAATATTGCATTTTGGGCACTTTCCAAAGGAACTACCATTTTGGTGGCCAGGAAAAATCCCAAATAATTTGTGGAGCTTCTCCTATACATATCTTCACCATTTCCATCAAGAACCCAAATTCCATAGTTCAAATTTTGAGTAAAGCATACATTTGCAAATTCTGTCCAGTTGGGTAATTTGCAAAGGAAGTGCTTGAACCCTGGATCCATTTGAGCTAAAATTTTGCAGGGTGGTTAACCTTGATAAATCACTCATGTAAACCAAAAAATCAGCTCAAACCAATCAACTAATATTCCCCAGTAATTTTCTCAAGTTTCTGTCCAGATTGCAGCATTGTGAAGGAAGTACGACTTTGGTATGTCCAAATGGTATGAAATTTTACCAGTGCCTCCATACCACTAAATAATCCCTCCAAACCAAGTTTGAGCCAAATTGATTTAGCAATTTTGTCCTAGCAATTCAAATCTATTTCTGTCCAGATTTCCAATTAGTGAAGGAAGTGCTAGCTAAAGTGGTCAATTTGCCCTGAAATTTTTCCAGGATGTGCACCTTAATGGATCACCACTGCATGCCAAAAACCAGCTCCAACCCTCCAGCCATTGCTCCGCAAGAATTCAGCCAAGTTCCTATTCAGAAACTAGGTCTGCTCAAATCAGTCGATTCCTTATCTTCGGGTCCATCCAAAGTCTCAAAAATGGACTCCCTGAGCTTTGACACATCATTTTGCCAAGGTGTGACAGCACATGGGCGGCATGGCCACGCGGTGCCGGTGGTGACCACGCAACAAGCACGCCAAGATGGCGCCCTGCACTTTGCCAGCCTCGTTCTGTCACCTCCAGCCAGCTTTGGCTCGTCCGGGCATGCCTACCGGCTCCGCGGCGTCGACACGCACCCTCTCCGGCACCTTCCCCCTCCCCTTTCTTCCTCCCCGCGTCGCGACAACCCACGCCGCGGCCGTGTACGCCCGTGACCCGCCGCCGCCGTATGCAGCCATGCCCTAGCCTTCTCGAACGTGCCAGCGCAGCCCCTCACCCTTCTCCTCGTTAGGTCAGCACCGTCCCTCGACCGCCAGCTCGCCTCGACGCTCCAGTGCAACGATAGGAATGCCACGGCGGCCGAGCTTATCTAACGAGCTCACGCGGCTATAAATAGCCCTGCCCGAGCCCCTCCCAGCACCACAGCCTCCTCCCCTCTCCCTCTAGTCCTCTCCAGCGCGCTTGCCTGGCCTAATCCCTCCCCAGAGCACGAAAATTTAGCCAAAGTTAGCCCACGGCCACCGCGCCCAATACCTCCCTCCGGCCATCCCCGGCTCCGTACGAGTAGACCTTTGGACGCGCCGTCCTCTCGCGAGCCCGCTCGTCCACTCGCCCGCTCCAGAGGACCCCCAGACCGCCGGAACCCCACCGGAGCCGAACCTATGTCGCCGCGCACCGCCACACCACCAGCCGCCCATGCGACCCACCCCCGGACGCGGTGCTCGCCGGCACACCCGTCTGTGGCCTCTCCCGCCCTGAAAGGCCACCGGAGCGCCGGAGTCTACGTCGGAGCCGCGCTCCCATCGCCGCGTCGGGAAGCAGAGGAGGAGGAGGAAAGAGGAGGAGGAGGGAGAAGGTGGCGTGGGGCCCAGCTGTCGGCGAGTGGAGGCTTGCCACGTCAGATAAGTGGGAGCGGCTTCTGCAAAAGTCATCTCCCTGCGCTGGAAGCGTATTCTTCAAAATATGCCTTCGGTCTCAGCCCAGGGCCGAAATAGTTAAATAGTGGACGTTCGTCGGCGAAGGGCAAAAATGAACAGGTTCTGTTTATTTTTCTGCCTAACGAACGAACGGCCGTATCTCCGCAACCGTGACTCCGAATCAGGTGATTCCAAAGCCCATTTGTTCACCGAACTCGTTCCGATGATATCATTTTCACAATGTTGACACATTCTGAAAATGACCATTTTACCCCTGCCCTATATTCAGCCCCTCCGAGAGGGAATCTTCTCCGGCGAATCTTTCCGCAAGTTAATCACATTTCTTCCGAGAGTATTCCTTCACCCCAGGCAAGCCGACCATCTGATATATGCCCTAAAGCATTGCTTCTGTGTTATTCTTGTGTGTTTAATTAATGAATATATTTATGTTCGAATGCATAGTAGTAGGCGGTATATGATTCTGATGAACCCTTGCTTACTTTTCTCTGATGACGGCACCACGCCCGTGTTCTGTGCTGCTTCCGGCCGTCCGGGGTGGATGCCAACTTTATATTTCTCTTTTCAACAACTGTCCTGAGTTCGGAGCTGCTGTCGGCCGTCTCATGTAGTTGTTGAATTTCTTTTTGTAGCAGTGACCCCATGCTCTGAGCTGCTTTCCAGCCGTCTTGGGGAACTGCTACTTTCTTTTTATCAACACCGTCTCATGCTCTGAGCTACTTTTCAGCCGTCTTGAGCCGTGGTTGAGTTATTCCAGTAACGTCCCAGATCTGAGTTGTAAAGACTGTTCTGGTGGCTACTGGTTTATTTGTCGGTTTCATGCAAGGGTTCAGATGGTCGTAACTTACAGCTAGAACCTGTAAAGTGATAAACTTGCCATTTAAACATTGTTTCCCTAATGTATCATTGTGATATTATTTGGAGATAGGTTGTTATTTTTCCATAGTTGTTACATCATGCATTGTTACTGATATTGAAATGTTAAGAAATGTGGCTTGATATTGACAACCTCCTCCGTTGGCTGGATCGATTCATAGTGCCACCGAACCGAGCTCATCAGTGCAGCCAGATTAGCCTTTATGGGTAGGCCCTAACTTGGTCTATTGTCTTGCCTCTTATCGGTACCTCCAAAGAGGGAAGGTTATGCGTGCGTGCTACCCTGGCCCGGTAGTCGGCGATAACCTTGTGAGCCCAAGTTATATGGTACCAGGTCCCCATTTGGGAATGTTTAGTTTGGCCACGACGGTGGCAGGTGTCAGGAGTGACACAGGGGCCACCCAGGGCATCACCCAGAAGGGGTATGATTGTCAGTGGGACCGTAAGAGTGTCAGGCAATAGACAAGTTTTGTTGGAGCAGCACCGGTCCACCCGAATGGGAACAGGTACTAAAGTACGAGGCCAGGAGCTCCATAGTATGGGTAAAGTGCGCAACCTCTGCAGAGTGTAAATCTATTCGAATAGCCGCGTCCTCAGTCATGGAACACAGTTCGTATTAGGTCACACTATTTGGTCTGTGTCGAGTCTGGAGGAGTTAACCGAATGAATGCTAAGAACTAACCAGATAAGGTAAGCTTTGTCAGATTTACAGCACAGATGCCTAGACATCGGATGATGTTAGAAGGTTGGGATGTTAGCCATGGGATGGCTATGAAGGAGATGGTCGGATGACCGTAAGAACTGGGATATGATCCGGAGGGATCGTGAGAGGAATCTTGACAAATTACTTGCACCGTTATTCTTTACCTTTCTGTATTTACCCTTGATAATTATCATGCTAGATAATCCTGTTATAACATGATGATTAATGTCATTAAGATAATAAGTGCATGCTTGAATGCCATGGATTACATTGCTTGGTGTATATGTTATTTGGTTTGCTTGCGAGTACATTCAAAAGTACTCAGTGGCCTTCAACGTGGCCAGGTTCAGCTAAGGATCGGTCGAGGAGCGGGAGCGTTCGCGAGCTAGAAGTGTAACCCAGTCAGGTCCCTGTGGATTGGAGCCTCTCCAAGTCCGTGCTGCCTTAGTTAGTGTTTTTCCGCTGCCCCATCTTTGTAACCATGATGTATTTATTCCAGCCACAATGGCTAATAAATATATTCTTATTACAGTTGTGCCTGTGTTCATGATACATGTTGTAAAGGCATGCGCCAGTGTGATTTCCTGGGCTGGCGTGTGCGGCGACCGTCTGGATACAGTGGTATTCAGGTGGGGCGCCACACCCAACCTTGCTTTGAAGGCCAAGGCGATACCGGAAGAAGAAGAAGAAGAGGAGGAAGAGGAGAGTTTCCCTGAAGACATCAAATATTCTTACCACGAGCACATGGCTCTTGCGTCAAGGCAATTTTGGGGCAACAAGAGAAACTCAAGGCCCAACTTCTCCAAGAACAACTCAAGTGGCTCCAAGGGCAAGCTGTGTGTGAGAACTTGCTACAATTGTGGCAATGTGAGTCACTTCATGGTGGATTGCCCGTACGAGAAGAGGGAAGACAATGGTGGGAAGTTTATTCGCAAAGACAAGGCAAAGTCCTTCCCAAACAAGAACAACTTCACAAAGAAGGTGCCACAAAAGGGGTTGGTGGCACAAGAAGAGTACAACTCCGATGACGACAATGATGATGATGATGCAAGTGGTGAAGGGTTTGCAATGGCCTCCGTGGCCATTGCCACCTCTTCCCCAACTTCGGTGTCTCTCTTCGACGCCCCCAACGAGAACCTCATCCCCAAGTGCCTCATGGGAAAAGGCATTAACAAGGTAACCTCCAACATCAAAACTTCCATCACTACTAATCCCTCTTTGTTGGATTGTGTGGATGAACAAGTGGAGGTAAAGGTGTATGAGAATGGGTTCGAGAAGTTCTTTGGTAAGCTCAAAGGTGAGACCAAGAAGCAGTTTGGTTTTCTCTTGGAACAACTTGGTGAGGCCAAAGATATCATTGAGTCTCACGAAGAGACTATCACTAACTTGGAAGGCCATAGTCATGATTATGCCGATGAGATAGCGGATCTTTCTATTGCTCTTGAGGAAGAGCGAGGTCTCCGTTCAGCTCTTGAGGAGTCACAAAACGTTGATCTTGATAAATTAAAGAAAGATCATGATCATGCTCAAGTTCTTGCTCGTGTGCTTAAATCCGAGAAGGTTGCGCTCGGGGTTGACCATGCTAGACTCAAATAGGAGTTTGAGTTAGTTGACAAGGCTCACAAGGCTTTGAAGAGTGCTCACGCTACTCTCAAGGAGTCTCATGATCAACTTCAAGTGAAGCTAACTAAGGAAATAGCCACTTGTCCTCCTTTTGTGTTAACTGATAATGCCCATGCTACTAATCCTTGTGAGCATGTGCATCTTGTGAAGGAAAATTCCAAGTTGAAAGAGCGACTTGAGAAGGGCCTTGCGACTTGCATACAAGGCAAGAAGAACCTCAACGAACTTTGGAGCAATCAAAAGGAAGTTGTGGCAAAGGAGGGGCTTGGGTTTGTACCCAAGTCAAAGAAGAAGAAGAAAAACAAGACCAAGAAACCCCTCCCTCTTAAGGAGGTATTTGTCAAGGAGGGAGAGGGTGCTCCTAAGGAGAAGAAGAGCAAGGTGGTGGGTGGTGATGCCAAGAAGGGCAAAGCCACTACTCCCAACAAAGCCGACGACTTTAACCCTTCTTATGTTTTGTGACATGCTAGTGATGGGCATGTTTATGCCAAATTTGTTGGTTCTTCTTATGAGTACATTGAATGGTCTATTTGGGTTCGTAAGACCCTTGTTGCTAACATCAAAGGAGCCATTCAAAAATGGGTACCTAAAACCAAGCATTGATCTTATGTAGGAGTTTGCTTCCGGTGGGGTGTCCTGGTTGCTCGATAGTGGCGCAACAAATCATATGACCGGGAGCAAGGACGTGGTGGTAGACATGCAACCAAGCCCATCTATGCCCACCCATGTCCAATTTGGTGATGCTTCAACATCTAAGGTATTGGGTCTTGGCAAGGTTGTCATTTCTCATGATTTATCCATTGAGAAGGTCATGTTTGTTGAGACTCTTGCATACAATTTACTTTCTGTTCGTCAACTTGCACTTATGGGCTTTGCCACTTTCTTTAATCTTGATACCATGG
Organism: Elymus sibiricus; assembly: GCA_039707655.1. Lineage (NCBI taxonomy): Eukaryota > Viridiplantae > Streptophyta > Magnoliopsida > Poales > Poaceae > Elymus > Elymus sibiricus. The sequence goes on along the minus strand of CM077676.1, from coordinate 199,972,209 downwards.
CCCTTTTGTGGAGCAAGACTCTTCAAGTAGCCTTTGTTGGGCATGTCGAGAATGGTCTCTATGTGGTTAACTTCTCGGAGCGACCTAGTAAATCCACGACTTGCCTAATGGCTAAAGTTGACGTTGGGTGGCTTTGGCATCACCATTTAGCCCATGTCAATATGAGATCTTTGCAAAGTCTCCTCAAAGGGGATCACGTTCGTGGACTAACAAATGTGAGTTTTGCCAAAGATCGTGCTTGCAGTGCTTGTATCGAAGGAAAGTTACATGAGACGGCTCATCAACCCACAACTATTATTTACTCGAAGAGACCCTTGGAGATCCTTCACATGGATCTCTTCGGTCCTCCAACCTTTGATAGTCTTGGAGGAAGAAAGTATTGCTTGGTGATTGTGGATGACTATTCAAGATACACATGGGTATATTTCTTCAAGAGGAAGAGCGAGAACCAACAAACCGTCATCGACTTTGCAAATGAAGCTCAACGTCAACATGATGCAAAGAAATTGATGATTAGAAGCGACAGCGGCACCGAGTTCAAGAATTACACCTTGGATGAGTTTCTTAGTGATGAGGGGATCAAGCACCAATACTCTGCACCATATACCCCTCAACAAAATGGTGTAGCGGAGAGGAAGAACCGGACGTTGATGGACGCGGCAAGGACCATGATGGCGGAATTCAAATCTCCGTACAACTTTTGGGCCAAAGGCATCAACACCGCATGTCATGCATCCAATCGGCTCTACCTCTACAAAGGCTTGAACAAGACTCCATATGAGATACTTACCAGTAACAATCCCAACCTCAAGTACTTTTGGGTGTTCGGGTGTAAGTGTTTCATTCTCAAGAAAGGTGTTCGTTTGTCTAAATTCGACCTAGAGCTCAAGAGGGCATATTTGTTGGTTATGCTACAAACTCTCATGCTTACCGTGTCCTCAACAAGTCCAATGGACTCATTGAGGAGACGTGTAACATGGAGGTTGATGAAAATAACGGCTCCCAAGTGGAGCAAAGTGGTCTTTGTGATGTAGGTGATGAAATTCCCCCCCAAGCCATAAGAAGAATGGGTGTTGGTCAAATCCTCCCCATTGAGGAACCCCTTGTGGCCGAAGGAGAAGGACAATGTGGCACCCCGGCTCAGAGGAACCAGAACACCCCGTATTCCAGCCCAGAGATCAAGTCTTCTGGAATACGGCACTGCTTGGCATAGAACAAATCAGCTCTTTATTACAAATTCTTGGGGTACAAGGTTCGTATTACAAAGGGTTACACTGACCCGGCAAATTTACACCTACTACGGCAGCTCTATGCTAGCAGTGGGACGATTCGCAGCAGTAGAACAACGATGACGGTGATGAACTCCACTCCACAGGGACTCTGGCTGGAACACGACCTAGCTTGCCAATCGGAATCCTTGCACTATACAAACATGGCAATACCTGCAAACTGGCATGACACGCCAGGTGAGTACTTTGAATGTACTCGCAAGCTCACAACAAACAAAAGCATTAAGGCAAAACAATGTCATAACAATTATGATTATATCGGGATCAACTGCTATGAAAAGGGTGGAAGAAAATAATAACCATGTCATCATCTACTCTCGTGATCACCTCGGAATCATCTTAAACTCATCTGGCAATTCTTATCGAAATCAACACTCAGATCATCACCGGCTCTCTGCCCAGTGTTTTCCCCATTGTACCGAGACAAGCTCTTCCATCATTATTCAGTCATTCCCTCATAGGTGTTGATCAGTCAGTGTGACTTAGTATGAACTGTGTCCAATACCATGGACGCGGCTATTCGAAAAGATTCTTACACTCTGCAGAGGTTGCGCACTTTACCCACATCATGGAGCTCCTTGTCCCGTACCTCGGTACACTTCCCTTCCGGGTGGACCGGTGCTACTCCAACGAAACCTGCCTAACCCGTGACTCCCCTATCATACCATCGACAGTCATTACCCTTACGGGTCCTGCCCTGGGTGGCCCCTAAATCACTGTTGACACCTGCCACCGTCGTGGCTAAACTAGATTGTCCCAAACGGGGACCTGAGCTCAATAATCAAACTGGGCTCACAAGGCTATCGTCGTCTACCTAATCAGGGTAGCCCATACGCATAACCTTCCCTCTTTGGTGGTACTGATAAAATAGCACGCGGTCAGACCAAGTCAAGGCCGTCCCATTCCGGCAGATGCGGCTGCACTGAAAATCTCGGTTCAGTGGCACTTGATCAACAATGAAGGATTTATCCCCGAGTGACCTCTTCATCATAACTGATACCCTAGGATCACAATAAGAAGCAACATGACTAAGATGTTGCTACTGACTACCTAGTTAATATGCCAGACGAAAAGTCACAAAGTAATCATAGATGATACTCTCACATCCCAATAGTATCATAGCATCATCTAGCTTGTGGACTACTAGTCAAATATAATTCTAATCATCAACATGACAGTAGCATATCCAAGGAATTTTACCAAGTGTTTCATGAACAAACCATTTATGAATAATTCAAACTTTACCCTAAATATTTAATTAAAATAATGGCATTGCAATGCAATCACGCAAATGAAAGTTGTGGCTTGCCTTGCACCCAAGGAGTGTGGGAGTACTCCTAGCCTCCTCTAATTACTTAAATCACTCTAAAAAATATTTTTGGAAGCATTTGTAAATATCACATAAAGCATTTTCTCCTGTCCAGAAATTCTAGACAGAACAGAAAAATACCAAAATTTTAAAGCAGATAGAGGAACTCATAAGAAAAATAATGCAAAAAGAATGGACTCATTTGGACTTGTGGTTTGAAAGATATTGCTGGTCAAAGTTGGGTCAAACTTCTGATTTTATTTGAATTTAAACAGAAATTTAGGAAATCCCAGGAACGGCCACGTTGAAGGCGTAAAGTGGGGTTACGCCACCACTTACGTACCGCTTCACGCGCGGCTGGGTCGCTGACATGCGGGGCCCAGCTGTCTGTTTTGAACAAAAGGAGGGAGGGAACAGAGGACGGCGGAGCTCACTGGCGGAGTTCACCGGCGTAGAGACAACGGCGGAGCTGGGAGAAGACGGGGATGGAACGGGCGCTCGACGGTGGACCCGCCCATACCAGTAGCTCGTCAGGAGATGGCCAGACGGCGTCGGCCCCTTCTTTTCAGGCGGCGGCGAGCTTCACGTGTCAACGGTCCCGGCGATTCCGGCGAGCTCTCAAGCAGAGGAGGGGCTGGGGAGGATCAGTGGAGTGCCACGAGCTCACTGGTGGTCTTGGTTGAGGTTGGGATGGACGGAGTCGAGCTGGAGAAGCAGGGGCAGTGCGACGGAGCACTTCGCCGGAGATGGGGAAGGAGGGCTCCCCGGCTCTGCTGCTGGGTGCGGGGCGACGATTGAGAGGTGAGGAGGGCGAGTGGTGAGGAGAGGGAGGCTTGGGGGCGGCTTTTATAGCCGGGCGGTGATGCCAGTACCGGATCGCGCCGCGGGGAAAACGCCGGCGTCCCGCGGTGAGCTGGCCATCGCGCTGGCAGTCAGGCCGCATTGGGAGGTGATGGGAGAGGCAGGGCCTTAATGGCGATGGCGCGGAGCGGCGAGGAAGCTGCCAGCCAGCGCGGCCACAGTGCCCGTACTGTGCCGCGCATGGTGGCGCTTGGCTGGGTCCGGCGAGGGCGCTACCGGCGACGGGAGAGCTCCAGAAGAGCCAGTTGGACGGTGGGAAGGCTGCTGGCACCAGAGGACATGGCGAGACGACGCGGACGGGCAGAGCCAGCAAGACCCAAGAGGGTTTGGCGCCCAGAGCACGACTTTGGCCCTGGCAGACACGTGGTCACCGTGTGCACTGGCACACGCGGTGTGCTCTGGCCTGACTGGTCATGTCTACGCGGTAGTCCTTCCATCCAGCGATCTCCCTGTGCCTCTGGTTTGACATGAAATGGCCTGGACAGCTGGCTAGCTTCCAGACAAGTTTCTGGAGAGAAACTTGGCAAGAAGCTGGGGAAAATGGCTAGGGCTCGGAGAGGAAGGATTTGTCACACCGAAGTGTAGTAGGATGGTGCCCATGCTGGAAAAATTTCAGACCAAATGGACAAGTTTAGAATAGAGTTGCTTCACAACTGCCTTTCTGGTCCAGAAACTTGTTGAAGATGATGCACTCACATGGATGGGCTCCTTCAGGTGAAATTTGGTATTTGTGGGTCATTTGGTGGTGCCAAGATGCCATAAAAATTTCATAGCATTTGAGTAAGTATGAATGGTACTTCCTTCACAGTGCTTCCCATTGGAAAGGAATTTGGGGGAAATTTGTAGGGAAACTGGCTTGATGAAATGGGCCAAAATTTGGTGGAGTGTGATCATATGAATAGGAGAATGTGCTGGATTAATTTTAGAATTTTTGGAGCAACATAAAATATAGTTACCTCACAAACTGAAATTATGACTAGAAGCAAAGATTGGATAGTGTGCCCACCATGAGAGTGAATTCTTCAATATTTTCACATATCCAAGGTTCACATGGTCCAAAGGATTTATGAGAATTTTCTTGGAATTCTGGGGAGGATAGAAGTATAGGTTGCTTCACAACCTAGAGTAGAAAGGGCTATTCCTTTAATGGAAAAAGGAATATTAAGTTGGAATAAAGTTGAAATTGGGCAAGAGTGGAAATGACATGACTTGGGAAAAGTTTTTGGAAGCTTGAGTCACTTGGGAGAGGAAGGTAGAAAAATATTCCCAAGTTTTAAGTCCACAGAGCCATCCAAATTAGAATCCAAACCAAACTCCAATTAAAATTCAAATGAGTTTTTGAAAAGCAGAGTTGGGAAAAACCAGGGTGTCACAAACCTACCCCGTTAGGATAAATCTCGTCCTCGAGATTTGGTTGCCCAGGGAACGAGTATATGTATTGTCTTAAGGAAACCGGTTTCAACTCAGGTATCCTTTTCCGTGTATTATGTTCCCACTAAATTTCATATGACCTGACTGTCGTGCCCGGGGTGGTTTGCTTCACCGTACCCACATTCTGACAAGTCTTTCCTCATATGTTCATCATTATGCTGACTCCAATCCTGTCATATCTGCATGTTATAATGATCGGAATATGTCATCTTTCCATAGATCCGGGAGGGGTTTCCGATCGACACGTCATTCTTTCACCGATAGTACTCCATGAAGTTGTGAACAACTGCCTTCCACAGACACGAAACACTCAATCATTGCATTGGGTTGCTAGACGCATGTTCCTGGGTTTGGAACAGCACTGAGAACCACAGCGTATCTGATTTCTTGTAGGGAGTCTAAATCTTGTGGGCTGACTTCTTTGTCTCAGATCCATTCCGGGGATTTGACTGTCACCTGTCATGACCAGTATGAAGGGGGTAATACCTACAGCAGCAGCTTCTCGAGACTTGAATGACGATGGTTTTAGCGGAAGGATCTTTCTCATGACAGGGTACCATATGTGAGAGCACATAATCCGAGACGGTTGTTTAGCAGTCTGAGTACTCTTTCTGCCGGTATATCTGTAAGCCGTGCGATACTTTAACACGGTCGTTGGAGTTGCACTGCTGAGCTGGCCAAGAAATCTTGGATCTGACATGACAGACTTGGTTACGTGCTACTGACAACCTCGAGTGTATGCAGTTGAGTAAGAGAGTTACATTGATATGTGATTCTTGTGTTGTCGGTCTTGTTCCTTCATTATTGCCCTTCTTCCTGAGTCCTTTGTCAAGAGAGCTTGTCCAAGCATACCCATAGGTGCTGTTAGGTGCAACATTATGGCGGGCATACCTTATCCTTATGCAACCACATTTAGGTAGCAAGTTTATCTTCTCACAGGCGTTAACTGCAAGGCAATGATCATCCGAACCCCTTGCATGAAATCGGCAGATAAATCAGTAGCCACCAGAACGGTCTTTACAACTCAGATCTGGGGCATTACTGAAATAGCTCAACCATGGCTCAAGACGGCTGAAAAGCAGCTCAGAGCATGAGGCAGGGTTGATAAGAAGAAGGTAGCAGTCCCCTAAGACGGCCAAAAAACATCTCAGAGCATAAGGTCACTGCCACAGAAAAAAACTCAACAGCTGCCCGAGACGGCCGAAAAGTAGCTCAGAACACGAGCCAGCTGCTGAAAAGAGAAATAGGAAATCAGCATCCACCCTGGACGGTCAGAAGCAGCTCAGAGCACAGGCATGGTGCCGTTACCAAAAAAAATAAGCAAGGGTTCATCCTGATCCTACACCCGGTTTACAGTCACTTATGTAGAGCTCACCGTTGTGGTCCATCATGCAAGATGGTGATGCAGGTTAATGATACCACTTTATTGGTTGGAGGAAAAACTGGCTTGGTATTCATCATCAAGATTGTTGTTCCAATTCGCCTTACTTCATAGCTTGTCAGTCCTTGCAACCCACTGAGGTGTATACTGGCCTTCTTCCTCTTACGGAATTATGTGGGTGTTGGACTTTCACCTTCCTTTGGTAGACCTGACTGAACATGGTTGCTCCTTGTGCGGGTGGCTTGCATGACTTGGGCAAAATGCTCACAACATATATGAAAGTATGAATAGCTGAACCCCTTGCTCCCAAGGCAAACACTTGTGTCCTGGCCAGTTCGCGGTTCTGACCAAACAGTTACGGGCTTGACTCTTGAGATGCACTGCCAACGTACTGTATAATTGTGTGTACCACTGTTGCTAACTATTGACCACGATTGAATTGCTTGTGTTGAATGCCATCGAGGTATCATGCTGAAGAAGGCTGGGTAGCTTATGTTCAAATTTTTGCCAGGATAGCGTGCTGAAGAGGATCAGGTACCGTGCTTCAGAAGCTTCTCCTCTTGGTTGCTTACCGGGGAAGATTCAATGCCTTATACCGGAAGCTTTTCATGGAGGCTTATCAAAGAAGGCGGGGTATCTTATGCTGGAAGCTATCCCCATATCGTACTGAGGAAGATTCGAGGAGCCTTACAGTGTAAGCTTCTCTAGTAGCGTGTAGAGGAAGACTGGGTTGCCTACACCCGAAGTTTCTCTTTACACTATACATCCTTACACTGCTGTCATGTGGTTGCTTGTATGCAAGAAATTTGTCTGACTCCTTTTTGCAGGGCACATTATTGTCTTCTTCCGGGTATAACTTATTTTACTTAAGCAGAACCAAACTCTGTATATGACCATACCTTTAACCTGATTAAGCTTGCACCCTGATTACCTTCCTGCTGATTCCTTACGGTTGTAATGATTACCCACTAGAGCAGACTTAATACTGATGACCAATCCAGGATATCCTTTGCATTCGAACCAGATATTCCCAGTACAAAGCAGTCATTTGATAATTCCATAATATTCCATTGAGTTTCCTAGTCTTTGAAATCCTCAGTGATTCTTTGGGTCCGATGGCGGTGAATGAGCAACTTCCATAGGGAAAAGAAATGCGACACCGGGGAGCAGAAAGTAATGTGACACCAAGAAGCAAAATAAAAACTACTCAATGAAATGCACCAGTTTGCAAAAACCACACTTTATTGGTACTCAAGGCAAACTTACAATATTCGGTACTGCCACAACTTATGCAACATGAACCTAGCGGATGCTTAGGTACTATGATCAGGTGGCGGGTTACTGGAGAGCGAAGGAGCCGGCGGAGAGGTTGACGGAGCTAAAGCTATACCAAGCGCTCTTCGGGCACGGGTTGCATCTCTGACCAGCTCGTTGATGAGGACGTACTCTACGATCATGTAGCGGGACATGTATGCTACCGCCGCATCATCATCCAGGCGAACAGGAGGAAACCTAACCCGTCGGGGAGTGGTGGCCAGAGTGGGATAGTGGTGGAAGGCACGGTTCTCTTGCATCGCACTCTCCTGACGACGAAGAACAGTATGGCCTGCCAGAGCTGCAAGTTGGATAGCTCGTTCTGGTGTAGAGGCATAACCACCATTGAGACTATAGGTGTGCTTCCCCAAAGGTAGGTCAACCGACAGGAGGACATTGGCATGATACTCAAGCACCAGGCCTGCAAGCGGGGTCTGGAACACTTGGTACCTTGGCATATCTCCACTGGGATAAACAAGACGCCAAATGTCACGGAGCAGGGATGCGAAACTAAGTGATGCAGGGGTTGAGTCGTAGTCAATTGGAACAGATGCCATCTACAAAATCAACTGGTTAGCGAGCCAAATCTATATGCATGCTATGCAACAAACAAGTGCAACAATCAAATGCACCACACAAACAAGCTGGGCCCTATACTAGCGGCTTTCTAACGTCCGGGTTAACTAGGGTGTTCTACAGCCAGACCTGCTCTGATACCAAACCTTGTGGCACCCCGGCTCACTGGAACCGGAACACCCCGTATTCCAGCCCAGAGATCAAGTCTTCTGGAATACGGCACTGCTTGGCATAGAACAAATCAGCTCTTTATTACAAATTCTTGGGGTACAAGGTTCGTATTACAAAGGGTTACACTGACCCGGCAAATTCACACCTACTACGGCAGCTCTATGCTAGTAGCGGGACGATTCGCAGCAGCAGAACAACGATGACGGTGATGAACTCCACTCCGCAGGGACTCTGGCTGGAACACGACCTAGCTTGCCAATCGGAATCCTTGCGCTATGCAAACATGGCAATACCTGCAAACTGGCATGACACGCCAGGTGAGTACTTTGAATGTACTCGCAAGCTCACAACAAACAAAAGCATCAAGGCAAAACAATGTCACAACAATTATGATTATATCGGGATCAACTGCTATGAAAAGGGTGGAAGAAAATAATAACCATGTTATCATCTACTCTCGTGATCACCTCGGAATCATCTTAAACTCATCTGGCAATTCTTATCGAAATCAACACTCAGATCATCACCGGCTCTCTGCCCGGTGATTTCCCCGTTGTACCGAGACAAGCTCTTCCATCATTATTCAGTCATTCCCTCATAGGTGTTGATCAGTCAGTGTGACTTAGTACGAACTGCGTCCAATACCGTGGACGCGGCTATTCAAATAGATTCGTACACTCTGAAGAGGTTGCGCACTTTACCCACATCATGGAGCTCCTTGTCCCGTACCTCGGTACACTTCCCTTCCGGGTGGACCGGTGCTGCTCCAACGAAACCTGCCTAACCCATGACTCCCCTATCGTACCACCAACAGTCATTCCCCTTACGGATCCTGCCCTAGGTGGCCCCTAAGTTACTCTTGACACCTGCCACCGTCGTGGCTAAACTAGACTGTCCCAAACGGGGACCTAAGCTCAATAATCAAACCGGGCTCACAAGGCTATCGTCGTCTACCAGATCAGGGTAGCCCGTACGCATAACCTTCCCTCTTTGGTGGTACCGATAAAAGAGCATGCGGTCAGACCAAGTCAAGGCCGTCCCATTCCGGCAGATGCGGCTGCACTGAAAAGCTCGGTTCAGTGGCACTTGATCAACAATGAAGGAATGTATCCCCGAGTGACCTCTTCATCATAACTGATACCCCAGGATCACAATAAGAAGCAACATGACTAAGCTGTTGCTACTAACTACCTAGTTAATATGCGAGACGAAAAGTCACAAAGTAATCATAGATGGTACTTTCACATCCCAACAGTATCATAGCATCATCTAGCTTGTGGACTACTAGTCAAATATAATTCTAATCATCAACATGACAGCAGCATATCCAAGGAATTTTTCCAAGTGTTTCATGAATAAACCATTTATGAATAATTCAAACTTTACCCTAAATATTTAATTAAAATAATGGCATTGCAATGCAATCATGCAAATGAAAGTTGTGGCTTGACTTGCACCCAAGGAGTGTGGGAGTACTCCTAGCCTCCTCCAATTACTTAAATCACTCTGAAAAAATATTTTTGGAAACATTTGTAAATATCACATAAAGCATTTTCTCCAGTCCAGAAATTCTGGACAGAACAGAAAAATAACAAAATTTTACAGTAAATAGAGGAACTCATAAGAAATGCAAAAAGAATGGACTCATTTGGGCTTGTGGTTTGAAAGATATTGCTGGTCAATGTTGGGTCAAACTTCTGATTTTATTTGAATTTAAACAGAAATTCCGAAAATCCCAGGAGCGGCCACGTCAAAGGCGTAAAGTGGGGTTACGCCACCACTTACGTACCGCTTCGGGCGCGGCTGGGTCGCTGACATGCGGGGCCCAGCTGTCTGTTTTGAACAGAAGGAGGTAGGGAACAGAGGACGGCGGAGCTCACCGGCGGAGTTCACCGGTGTAGAGACCACGGCGGAGCTGGGAGAAGACGGGGATGGAACGGGCGCTCGACGGCAGACCCGCCCTTACCAGTAGCTCGTCAGGAGATGGTCGGACGGCGTCGGCCCCTTCTTCTCAGGTAGTGGCGATCTTCGGGTGTCAACGGTCCCGGCGATTCTGGCGAGCTCTCAAGCAGAGGAGGGGCTGGGCAGGATCAGTGGAGTGCCACGAGCTCACTGGTGGTCTTGGTTGAGGTTGGGATGGACGGAGTCGAGCTGGAGAAGCAGGGGCAGTGTGGCGGAGCACTTCGCCGGAGATGGGGAAGGAGGGCTCACCGGCTCTGCTGCTGGGTGCGGGGTGACGATTGAGAGGTGAGGAGGGTGAGCGGTGAGGAGAGGGAGGCTCGGGGGCGGCTTTTATAGCCGGGCGGCGATGCCAGTGCCGGATCGTGCCGCGGGGAAAACGCCGGCATCCAGCGTTGAGCTGGACGTCGCGCTGGCAGCCAGGCCGCGTGGGGAGGTGACGAGAGAGGCAGGGCCTGAATGGCAATGGCGCGGAGCGGCGAGGAAGCTGCCAGCCAGCGCGGCCACAGTGCCCGTACTGTGCCGCATGTGGCGGCGCTTGGCTGGGTCCGGCGAGGGCGCTACCGGCGACGGGAGAGCTCCAGAAGAGCCAGGTGGACGGCAGGCAGGCTGCTGGCACCAAAGGACACGGCGAGACGACGCGGACGCGCAGAGCCAGCAAGACCCGAGAGGGTTCGGCGCCCAGAGCGTGACTTCGGCCCTGGCAGACGCGTGGTCACCGCGTGCACTAGCGCACGCGGTGTGCTCTAGCCCGACTGGTCCTGTCTACGCGGTAGTCCTTCCATCCAGCGATCTCCATGTGCCTCTGTTTTGACATGAAATGGCCTGGACAGCTGGCTAGCTTCCAGACAAGTTTCTAGACAGAAACTTGGGCAAGAAGCTAGGGAAAAATGGCTAGGGCTTGGAGAGGAAGGATTTGTCACACCGAAGTGTAGTAGGAAGGTGCCCATGCTGGAAAAATTTCAGACCAAATGGACAAGTTTAGAATACAGTTGCTTCACAACTGCCTTTTTGGTGCAGAAACTTGTTGAAGATGATGCACTCACATGGATGGGCTTCTTGAGGTGAAATTTGGTATTTGTGGGTCATTTGGTGGTGCCAAGATGCCATAAAAATTTCATAGCATTTGGGTAAGTATGAATGGCATTTCCTTCATAGTGCTTCCCACTGGACAGGAATTTGGGGGAAATTTGTAGGGAAAATGGCTTGATGAAATGGGCCAAAATTTGGTGGAGTGTTATAATATGAATAGAAGAATGTCCTGGATTAATTTTAGAATTTTTGGAGCAACATAAAATATAGTTGCCTCACAAACTGAAATTATGACCAGAAGCAAAGATTGGATAGTGTGCTCACCATGAGAGTGAATTCTTGAATATTTTCACATATCCAAGGTTCACATGGTCCAAAGGATTTATGAGAATTTTCTTGGAATTTTGGGGAGGATAGAAGTATAGGTTGCTTCACAACCTACAGTAGAAAGGGCTATTCCTTTAGTGGAAAAAGGAATATTAAGTTGGAATAAAGTTGAAATTGCTATGGATGAGGCAAACTTTAAAGTATTACGGTGTCACTTATGACAAAGTGCCTCTTCTATGTGACAATGAAAGTGCAATCAAGATCTCCTACAATCTGGTGCAACATAGCAATATGAAGCATATTGAGATTCGTCATCATTTCATCCGGGATCACATCAAGCGTGGAGAGATTGATCTTATTTATGTCAACACTCATGGGCAACTAGCGGATATTTTCATGAAGCCATTGGATGAAGCAAGATTTCGCGAGTTAAGGCCTGAGCTAAATATCATTGATTCGAGCAATGTGGCTTGAGACTGGGCACACCCCACCGCATTCATCATGTTATCTTGTTATAGATGTAGGCATGGATTTAGGGGGAGTGTTGTTCTCTCAATGAACTCTCCCTCCCCATGTTATGCATAAATAGACCCAATATTTCATATTAGCCATTTTTTATGGTACTTGTGCTTCAAAGATGAGTTTTGGTCATGGGCCCAAGGTTAAAATCTTTGCGGTGCCATACCAATCGACTCAAACATAGGTGGCTCCGGCCACCGTCCCTCTTCTTTGAAGAGTTTTGGTTCCCGGTTCTCGGTTGTTTTGGATCACTCCAAGTTTGCTCTCGCTTTATTTGTATTTTGACCTTGGAGTGTCCCTTCCCATTTGCTGGTTTTCTTGTCTCCAACCCAAGCCTTCCCTCACCTACAAACATCTGAGAATTGCATAAGCCACATTTCCAAATTTGATCTTGCAGTTTTTGGGTGCATGCAAGCGGTACAACCGCTGGCCGCGAACGGTACTACCACTGCATGCGGTACTACTGCTCAGGCCAATAGTACTACCGCTGGGGAGGGTACTACCGGCCTCCTTCCATTCTAAGTACCCGGGTGGTACCACCGTTGGACGCGGAACGGTACTACCGTTCCACGCGGTACTACCACTCTGGCCCGCGGTACTACCGCTTCGTAGTCTGTGTGTGTGGGAGGGTTAAGTGCACGGGCCGGGGAGTTCTAGCTCCCCATACCATTCACTCTCCCTCCCCACGAATCCTCCCCTCGCAAGCGACCTCAACTGCTTCGGCCACCGCCCCCGGCATGCCGGTTCCGTGCCGTCTTCCACGATCTCGACCGGTGGGATCTATCCCCACCTTCTCCTCTTGCCATGGACGCAGGTATTGCCCTTGTTTTCCTCTCCTATGGTTCTCTCCTTTGAATCTAGGCTTTAGGGCAATGCGTGATGTGTTCTTTGATTTTTTGCTAAATCGTGGCTTGAGTAGGGCGTGGAATGACTGCTAGATAGGAGGATAGGTTTGCCTTGCAACATTTTTGAAATTTGGGGTGACCGGTACTACTGGATTCATGCCGCAGATGTGCGTCTGAGGTGCGAGCGGTACTACCGCCGGAGCCCGACCGGTACTTCCGCTCGTGTTCCGCGATACTACCGCTAGCCCTATGGGCGGTACTACCGCTGCTGGTCCGGTACTACCGCTTGTGACCTCTAATTTCTGAAATTTTGCACTGCAGTTCCTATCTCTCACTTTTATCTCTTTTGGCTTATGCAATGCATTTACACCTGCTTTCCCCCTTGTGCTTGTGTTTGGTTTAGGTGGTAGTGGCTCCGGTCCGCATAAGGCTCATCACAAGAATCCAGAGCGCCACCCTCCAAGCGTGGCCATACCAATGAGGAAGCAGAAGGTTCCTGTGCTCAGGCCGGTCAGAGGCAGAACACCAAGTCCGTGGCCAAGAAGCAGAAGGAGAAGAGCAAGCCACCCAATGAGATGACTAGCAAGGAGTTCATTGCATTCCGTCAGTGCAATCCGTATCGCCGTCCTCAGGATGCTTCTCTTGTCAGCCGTCCCTTCTGGACCAAGGAGCAAGGCATCATCTACATGGACATTCTCAAGGCAAAGAAGAATCTGTTTGTGGACGTCAAGTCCATTGATCTTGCTCATATGGAGTCAGGTCCCGCCTACTTCGGAGAGGATCTTGCACTTTTGTGCCCAGGTTGATATCGTCAAGATCATCACCTTCAACAAGGACTTTGACCCAGAGCTTGTGACCCAATTCTATGCCACGGTACACTTCGGTACAGATGATAATTGGACTCTCACCTGGATGACTATTGGGAGGAGGTTGGAAGCCAAGTGGTAGCCGTTTATGAACAGTTTGGGTTATGCTGATGAGGGGCTTGCTAACCCTCTTGGTCTCTGCCCCCACAAGGAGACTGCTGCCACCCGCAAGTCCAAGTTGATTCGCTACCAGAGGAAGAGGAAGACTACCAGGGGAGAGGTCACCGAGCTGATACCTTTTCTGGACATCATGCACCGTATCTTCAGGAACACTCTTTTCCCGCACATTGGGAACCTGGATCAGGTACACTCCTATTTTGTGGACATGCTCCTTATGTGCATGAAGGAGAGGGGTAGGAATTCTGTGTTGGATGTGTCCCATATCATGTGGTGTGAGCTCTTTTCTGCTGTGACCCTGTGATCGACCGGAAGGTGCCCATCTATAGGCCCTATCTCTTCCAGCTGATTGAGGACACTTGGGCCGCTCAGTTCCCAGGAGAGCGTCTTGAGACTGGAGATAAGGTATCTCATGGGATGATTAAGCTGTGTCAGAAGGAGAATTGGGGAGCTGCACCTGATGCTCCTGAGATTGAGATTGCCCCCACCGATTCTGATGATGAGGCCGAGCCTGATTATGAATTTGTTCCACCTACTGAGCAGCCATCTTGGGCTACCAAGCTCAAGAAGAAGGTGAAGAAGCTCTTTTGCCTCCAGACTGATGTGCAGCACATGATGTACCAAGCTCATGTGGCTAAGAAGATTGCTCGTCAGCGTCACATCCAGATGATGAGGCAGCTGAACATTTCTGTGAACAGTGGTTCGGGGAAGAAGATTGACACTGACGAGGAGTGGATCTCCAAGCATAGTAGGTGGACCAATTCATATGATTCCACTGGAGCCACGTCTGCTCATTGTGCTGCTGCTAGAGGTGTTGATGAGGAGATTGCTGAGGAGGACTGCGAGGAGGATCACGAGTGTGAGGAGGAGTCCATGGATAGGGACTCAGAGTAGCCTACCACCTCGGGACGATAGTCACCCTTTGCCCTTTTGGTGTCTCGATGCCAAAGGGGGAGAGTGGTTAGGACCAGGGATTTGCGTTTGCTTTCTTAGGGGTTTGCCGAGTCACAAGCTTGCCTTATTTGCTCGTGTTTTATGCTTGTGAACTCTTTATCTTAGTTGGCTTTGGTTGGTGTGAGACCTCATCATATGATGTGAGGCATATGCTACCTATGCTACCTTATATCTATGTCTTTATGTGTGTGAGATTATTGTTTATTTTGTGCCCCTTATCTTATTCTCGCTCACATGCTTGTTACTTGCAACCTTGCCTAGCTTTCATATTATGTTTGTTGCAAGTATTGCCTCATCTATAAACTATAGGGGTGTGTTGATCCTAGTGTGTGCACTTTGCATTCCAAAAGCATACTTAAATAATGCACACATCTAGGGGGAGCCCGTCTCTATTTTGTTGATGTTGGGTTTATATTTTTTTTATTGTTATCATTTGTGCAAATCCCGTGTTGTCATCAATCCACCAAAAAGGGGGAGATTGTTAGGGCATATTTCTCCCTTGGTGGTTTTGGTGATTGATGACAATGCGTTTTGCGGACTAACCGTGTGCATTGAGTATTTCAGAGATTATTAGATGGCACGAGACGGTTTGTTTCCCCTCGGAGATTAAGAGTGAAGACGGTTATTTTCCGACGATTTCTTTTTGGTGGATTTGAGTCGTAGGAAATCCGTACTATTAAGAGGGGGTCCGCATTTGGAAAGGTTAGGGTGGAATGAACACGTACACATTCATCTTTGCACCCTCTTTCCTTCCCGGCAACTTGGAGCACCATTTGTCTTCTACTTGGGCATACTAGAAGCACCCAAGCGGTAGTACCGCGCTGGGGAGCGGTAGTACCGCTCCAGCGGTAGTGCCGCACCCCAGTACTGCGGGTACTTCCGCTTGTATTAGGCGTTCTGTAAATCATCGGTAGTAGGGCGGTAGTTGCGAGCGGTAGTACCGCTCGTGCGGTACTGCGGGTTGTACTACCACCTCATTACCGCGGATCCACTGAACCCTAGAGGGTTAAGCGGTAGTACCGCTGGTTCGGAGCGGTAGTACCGCTTGTGCGATACTACCGACTTCTACCTCCGCTCCCATTACCGCTTAATTCTAGGCTTCTGTAACCTCGTTCACTCCAGCGGAAGTAGAGCGGTAGTGGACAGCGGTAGTACCGCTCTGGGTGGTACTACCACACTACCTGGCTGTACTACCGCAGTCCCACCACAGTATGCAACACCAAGCGGAAGTACCGCTGGTGGGAGTGGTAGTACTGCTCCGGCGGCACTACCACGCCCTTGACTTCGTCAGTTGCACTCTACGGCTAGTACTGTCGTGCGCGGCGGTAGTACCGCTCCCCCGAGCGGTAGTACCGCTTGTGCACGACTTTTGGGAAGAAAACGGTTGGATTTGTTCCCCCACTATATAAGGAGGTCTTCTTCCCCCAGAAGATTTACCTCTTTTCCCCCAAGCTCCATTGTTGCCATGAAGCTCACTTTCGCCCGATCTCTCTCCCTAGCCATCAAATCTTGTTGATGCTCTAGGGTTTGCTTGAGAAGGCCACGATCTACACTTCCACCAAGAGATATTTGATTCCCCCACTAATCCCTTGCAGATCTTGTTACTCTTTGGTGTTTGGTCACCCTAGACGGAAGAGGTCACCTCGGAGCCACAATCCATTGTGGTGAAGCTTCGTGGTGGTGTTGGGAGCCTCCAATTAAGTTGTGGAGAGAGCCCCAACCTTGTTTGTAAAGGTTCGGTCGCCGCCTTCAAGGGCACCACTAGTGGAATCACGGCATCTTGCATTGTGCGAGGGCGTGAGGAGAATACGGTGGCCCTAGTGGCTTCTTGGGGAGTATTGTGCCTCCACACCGATCTAACGGGGACGTACTTCCCCCCTAAAGGGAAGGAACTTCGGTAACACATCCTCGTCTTCACCGACTCCACTTGTGGTTATCTCTAACCTTTACTTTGTGCAAGCTCCTAATTTTTTAAGGAAAGCTAAAAATTGGTAGTTGCCTATTCACCCCCCTCTAGTCAACCATATCGATCCTTTCAGGGTTAAACTAGCAATTACTAAACATTTCAATTATGAGATATAAAAGATGGATGTCAAAATGATTTCCATGAGATGAAAATAGAACCAAGGTTGTATATGTGATACGGTCCAAGGTAATTTTGTCAATCCAGAGGATGCTAGTAAGTGTGCAAACTTCAAGAGATCCTATAATGGACTGAACCAAGCAAAATGGAGTTGGAATCTGTGTACTGATGAAATGATCAAATAATTTGATTTCATCGAGGAAAGCAAAGATGCTTGTATTTACAAGAAAGTAAGTGGGAGCATGATAATATTTTAAACACTATATGTGCATGACACATTGTTAATTGGAAATTATATAAATTTCGTGATACGGAATATGACTTTATTGAAACTACTTTTTCAGTAAAGTACTTAGGCAATATAGTCTTGGTATTAGGCATAATATTCTATGAAGATAGTAGTGTCTAATCGAGCTTAGCCAAAATACATATTGACAAAATACTAAGTAGTTTAGTATGAAAACGCCTAGAAGAGTTTCTTGTCGAAGTCACATGGAAGGAGTTCTAAGCAAGAATCGGTATCATGGAATACCGATGAGCGAAATACATGATTTCAATCACACTTGTGTTAATTATATTCCATGGTATGTAAACAACTAGATATGTCCAGTACTCCAAGTAAGTTGTGAGTAAAGTTACCAGAATGGTCAAATTGTTGATCATAGGATAACAGTAAAAAATGTCGTTAAGTACCGACGACACGTTTCTCGCATATAGAGAAAATGAAGAGATTCTTGTAAGATATTACATCAATACATGCTCGTGGTAAGTAGTACATCGACAAAATCTTCATCGATGCTCCAAGCGATTTTGCAATTTCAATTAAATGATTTATGGTGGCACAGTAAGTTGGAATTGGTCCAAGGAAGTTACTATAGTGAATTCTATAACATAAGCAACAATGGAGAGTGATGAATCAAAAGTTCATTTATGAGCTTGGTATGGTTTCTAGATGATTGTGCCAATGGAACACTGTTCTTAATAGTGGTTCCATAACTCAGTCTAAGGAATCATAGGTCCTTGCAGTGATTCAATACATACAAATTTAGTTTCACACAAATTAGGAATTCATGTGAAAGCATGAAAGATGCATTGAAATGCAAATGATACACGCAGATCCGAAGTTGTCAAGATCCAATGGGATGAAGGCTATACCACAAGCAGAGCATGGACAAACACTGGATTGCCATTGGTGTAAATGAAAATGTGCAAACTAGATTATTGACTCTAGTGCAAGTGGGAGACTGTTGGAAATATGTCCTAGAGGCAATAATATTGTATTATTATATTTCCATGTTCATAATTAAGAGTTTATATTCTATATTATAACTGCTATGATCCTGTAATGTGCGATTCAGTGGAAAACTCATATGCACATGTGGAATGATAAACGGTAAAATAAGATTCCTAGTCTCACCTCTAAGACTAGCTCAAGTCTTGTTGATGATCAAGTTTTCCGGATCTTAGGATAGCGTTAAGTGTAACGATAGTCCTAAAACAACTTTGAGAATATGACGTTAGAAGAACGATCGTATTGAATCGACCCAAACTTGTTTGTTACACATTGAGATACAATTGTCAGTAGTCAATTGTTATAACACGGACTGTTAACGTGTGATATAGTTCCTTAGACCATGAGAGTATCATAGTCACTTCTTATCATATGGTGGACTTTGGGGTTGCTCAAATGTCACTGTAACACGGTGATCATAACGACAACTTATAGGTTCATCGAAAAGTTTGACAAGGGATTAGATAGCTCAAGAGTGGGATTTGCTCCTCCGGCGATGGAAAGATATTCTTAGGGCCCTCTCGGTGTGACGGCATCCGTCATCGTCTGGCTAGACACTGGTGACTATGTCACGGGGATGCCGGAACATGTCAATGAGAAAGAAGAACAAAACCGGTAACGCGGAGATTGGTATATTGAGCATGTGTATGACTCAAGAGGATACCGATATATCTCACCTTGGGCTTTGTAAAGTATCACGAAGAAAAAGGAATAGCACATGATAACCAAAGGTTCACTCGAATGTCATTCGTGTACTCATAGGGATCTATATGGACGTCCACGGTTCCGCTATCGATCATTGAACGAAAGGGGTTTTGTTCATGTCTATGTTTTACCGAACCTACAAGGTCACAAGCTTATGGTAATCACGATCTGCAGAGTGTTAGTAGGACAGGAGTAATGAGGAAATATTTGTGAAATAGTTTCACTAATATCAAAATAGTTTCGAGAGGAACCAGAAGCTTTCGGGGTCACCGAAAGGGTTTCAGGGTTTATCGGGCAATACCGGGTATTACAGATAAATAATATATAGGTGGAAAATGTTTCTGGAGATGTTAAATTAATAATAAAAGGCTCTAATAATAGTTAGGAGGCTTTTATATTTAATTTAATATCAACGAGTCTTAAAAGGCCAATTGGTGGAAAGCATATTGGGCCACTTGGGCCCAATAGGTGGAGGCGCCCCTTCCTCCTTGTAGAGGGACGGGGGAGGCCAAATTGGGGATTCCCCCCTCCTTGGCCGGCCAAAGGGGGAGGGTTTCCTTCCCCTTGTGGCGCCTCCTCTCCCCTCCCTCCAACCTATATATATGTGAGGATTTCGGCTCTTTGGGGTATACAAGTTTTGGAGCCTCCTCTAGTTCTGTAGTTTAGTTCTAGTTGTTCCTATTAGAGCTAGATCTAGTTCCTCTAATCCTCATAATTAGAAGCCCAATGTGGTTGTAATCTCCTCCCTCTAATTCTCTGGTGACGATTAGCTCTGGACGGCGAAGCGCTGCCGGATCGTGAAGACCGTATGCTTGGAATCCGTGGAGAGGCCGTGCTTTCGGTCTTCCATTTGAGGGACTGTTTGTGGGCGGTTCGCGGGATCGTTCATCTATGGTTTGTGGGACTCCAAGTACGATCTACACCGACTCGTCTTCTTCCGCTGCAAGTCGGAGTCGGTAACGATTTGATCCAAACCGTTTATCGCATCTTCATAGTGTTCCTGGGTGATCATAGGACGATTTTTTTGTTTTCTACTACGTTTCCCAACAATATCACAATAGCGGGATTGATCTCGAGTTCGTGCCCTATTGCTTCTGGAATTCCTACTATCTTTTTTGAGAGAAATAATGAGTTCCTATTGCAAACGGAGGATATCCAACATGGGTCAAACAAGATCAGAGCACATCCCACCCTTGCATTTAGGCCCAAATGGTCTTCGCTCTGCGTGGTGGAGCACCAGACCGCTGAAGGAGAGCTCCTACCCAACTCATATTTGGCGCCTTCAGCGCCCGTTATAGTGCGTTTTGCATTTTTTTTGAGAAGAGTGTGTTTTGCAACTTGGCGCACCCCCCTCCCCCGCGCAGTCCTGGGCTCAGCCCATTTACTTTTTTTCTTCATCTTTCTAACCTTCAGAAAATAGGAGTGCATTGTGGGAGATTCGAACTCCAGCCCTCCTTGTTAAGTCACGACAACGAAAACCACTATGGCATCACACTTTACTGTGCTCACTTCTTTTTCTCTTCTTGCGGCAAATGTAACATTAAAAAAACTATGGTTTTTTCTTTCTGGTTTTGTGTTCTATTAGGCCGTTTTCCTACGATTTTTTTGTTTTTTGTTTTTTCGTTCTTTTTTGTTATCTTTTGTTAACTCGCAAACTTTATTCAAATTCATGAACATTTTTTCAAAATCGATGGACTTTTTTCAAATCTGAGAATTTTTTCCAAATTCATGATTTTTTTTGGAAAATATGTGGTTTTTTATCAAAACCGATGAACTTCTTTTTATCAAATTCGATTAAAAAAATTAAATTCCTGAAATCTTTTTCAAAATTCGGTGATCTTTTTTGAATTCGTAAACTTTTTTCAAATCGATGAACTTTTTTAAAACTCATGAAGGTTTTTCAAACCCATGATTTTTTTTCAATTTTGTGCTTTTTTCAAATTCATAAACCACTTTTTTCAAAATCATGAACATTTTTCGTACTCGTGAACTTTTCTGAATTTCTTTTCACATCCGTGAATTTATTTGAATTCAAAAACTTTTCCCCATTTTTTCTGATTTTTTGTTTTTCAGATTTTTTAATTATTTTGAAATTTCAACGGTTGACCGGTCAACTTGTCAAACGTCGACCGGTCAACCATGGACACAAAGCGAACGGGTTGTGCACGTACCGAGCGATCGGAGGTCTCGACCTCCTAACTGGCGCCAGCTAAGATAACTGGCGCCCACGCGCGAGAGCTTATGGATCGGCCCAGCCGGTTTTGTTATAAATCAGCTAACTGGTGGACACCCCTAAAAAAAGTTAACTGGTGGACCCACGTCCGTTGACCGCTGTGGGTTGACCATTGACTTTTTCAAAACAAAGAAA
Organism: Elymus sibiricus; assembly: GCA_039707655.1. NCBI lineage: Eukaryota > Viridiplantae > Streptophyta > Magnoliopsida > Poales > Poaceae > Elymus > Elymus sibiricus. The sequence goes on along the minus strand of CM077676.1, from coordinate 199,950,811 downwards.
AAGCTTACAAAATGTATTTAACAAAATTCAAAAAATATGACAAAGTCTCATGAAATTTGGGAAATAAATCACAAAGTTGAAAAATGTTAAATAATTTGAACAGAAAAATCATGACTTGGAAAAGATCATAGTTTGGAAAAACTTCACAAAAACAAAAAAATGCATGAATTTGAAAAAAATGTTTATTAGATTTTAAAAAACCATATAATTTGGAAAAAGTCTGAAATAATTTGGAAAAATAAAAACAAATTTGAAAAAAGTTCATGAATTTGTGAAAAGTTCACGAATTTAATAAAATGAAAAATGAAAGAAAACTAAAATCAATAATGAAAAAAAGGAGAAAATAAAAAATAAAAAGGAAAGAGAAATTAAAAAAATGAAAAGAAAATGAGAAATCGACAAAACCTGTACTAGGGAAAAAAACTAGAAGAAAAACTGTCAGAACAATTAGGTAAGGTTTCCTACCATATCAGTTAAAAAGGAGCTACCTGGGCCGGCCATTTACATACACTGTGTGGTGAAGGGGTAGGCGCCTGTTTGCAGTTTGCACTGTAGCCGACGCTTACGGTGCCAAATAGGACTTGGGCCGACGAAGTTCGAGAACTATATCTCGCTCACACCGATATAGAAGGATCTCTCGCCTCGAGTGTTTTACTCTCCCGCTGTTTTCTCACCCGGCTCGATTCCGTGTGTTTTTTTCATTCGCTGGCTTTCTCGGTCGCTCGATCGCTACCGTTTGTTGGTTTAGTCCGGTTTTTACGGTTCTTTTTTTCTTGTTTCTTCATGTTTTTCTTTGTTATTCATCGGTTTTCTTCGTTTCTTTAATTGTATTTACTGGTTTTTATTCTTCTTCGTTTTTCTTGTCTGTTTGTTGGTTTTCATTGCTATTTTTGTTATCTTTCTTTCTTTCTTCATTTTTCTTTGTTTCTGTTCTTCACTTTCTTTGATTTTCTTTGTTTCCTTCTCAAGCTTTACCTTTTTCATTTTTTTCATTGGTTTTCTTCGGTTTTTCATTTTCTTTTTGGTATTTTTGTTTTTCTTATTCCGTCTTTTATTGGTTTCTTCATTTTTCCTTTGTTTGTTGGTTGATTTTCCATCGGTTTCTTTTTGTTCAACACATGTCTATTTTTCAGTACAAAATATACATTTTACGGGTACATGTGAAACAATTTTTTGAAACATGTTGAATTTTTTTCAAATACATGATGTACATTTTTTGGTAATAAACATTTTTTAAACTGAGCGCACATTTTTTGAATACACAATTAAAAAAACTCAAACACATATTTTTGATGTCTACTTTTTTACACATTTGTACATTTTTCGTATACATCAGAAATATTTTTTATACATGTTTAACATTTTTCAAATACAGGATTAACATTTTTTTAAACTTATATTTTCTTGATGTCTACTTTTCTCATCAATATTATACATTTTTTTATACATCAGGGAAACATTATAGAAGTTTAACATTTTGTAAATACATGATTAGCCTTTTTTGAAAACTTATATTTTTTATGTCTATTTTTTCATAGATATTGTAATTTTTTTGCATACATTAGGAATACTTTTGTATACCAGTTTATCATTTTGTAAATACATGATTAAAAAATTTCAATTTTGTATCTAAATTATTTTTTATAATATATATTTACAATATTTCAAAATATAAGCAAATGTAAAAATAAAAAAAATAAAAGAAAAAATGTGAAAAATCTAAATAAGAAGAAATGATGCTAAAGGTTTGTGGTCCCCGCTGGGCCGACCCATTCTATGAAGGTGCTTGATGCGAGGATAGTTACGTCTCGCTATAAGCGAGACATCGTCGCGCCCCCGACGAAGCTACAATGACGTTTCTAGTGGAAATTTTCTTTTCTCAGGTAACTAGAACAATATTCATGCATTGTAACGGGATATAAATATTCAAGTACATTAGCTCGTGATTTATCTATCCATATTAATGTGATTCTCTAAACAAATGTTATCAAATCCTATTTGTTATTTACCTTATAGTTTGATGATAAGTTTGGATGGTAAATTAAGGTGGAATTGGTTCATAAGGTAAGTAAATTAAGATGATATATTAGCACACGGGGAAGGTGCGGACAAAGGGCGTGTTGGGACAAAAAAACGATCGGACAAAAAATATCGGTTGACGGACGCAGTGGGAGGGGTTGACAGAGTGTTCTGCCGGCAGTAAAAGGAACGCTACTCTTCTTTTAAGTAAAGATAGAGATAGATATATAACCACATATATTTCAATCAAAAAAATTATTGCAAAGAATACACATGCGGTCACCATAAGAGGCATACATAGATGTCTTGCAATGTTGCATCAAAGACTCCGCAAATAAGTAAAACTAGAATTTCACTTCCGTAGAATCTTGTGCCACACCAAAATGTCGACCACCGCCACCAAGGCAACGCTGAAGAAAGAGAGGAACTGTTGTCATACCTAGATTTGAAGGAACACATTCGCATACAAGGATGCTTTTCTAGCTGATGAACCTGACAGCCGGAAGCGACGAGACAGAGGTTTTGTAGCACATCGTCTGGGGTTCTTCCCCATGTCCGCTAGATCCCAACACCGTCAACTTCATTCGACACGGTCGAAGAAGTGGAACGTTCTTTTTTGCCACCATCCCATGCACCGCACTGCAGGACACCAAACACAACTGCAACAGTCGACACCAACGCCACTCTGGAGAGTCTCAAGCTCCGACTATTAGATACAAGTCTCATCGGATCCGAAGACTGGCAAGAAGACCGAACGACCTACATACTACCCACTGCCGCCCATTAGAGCCAACCAAGATGGGAGACGAGCAAAAGAAGATTATTTCGACGCGTCGTCGTCGTAGAATGTTGACTCGTACAGTTCCCTAAAGAAAGTCTCCAATACGGAGCGAACATCTCCCAAAGTGGATGCATCCAAGAGTTTCCACATGGCAATGGTCTAGCCTGCCAGCTGTTATCCATGGTCGATCACAAAATCCAACAACTGGTGATGGTGTCCCGGCCTAGGGGTCTCTGACCACGTCGGTTCCCATCCTGGTGGGCCGGGCCAAGGAACCCTAGGTCGGTTCTGTCCTGGGCCATGTTGGGCGACCCATGACATTTATACAGAAGTCTCTAGAAGACTTGCAGTACAAGCCGAAGATACCCGAGCCGTGGGGGATTCTACCTCCACCGACGTAGCCGACTAGTATATGTAACCCTAGGACCCCCGGTATATTATATAAGTCGGGGGTCGGGCTCGTTGATTGAACATATTCATTCCCTTGGTATTCGCATGTACCCCCATCGCAATATACACAAGGAGTAGGGTATCACCTCGATCGTATGTAAGGGCCCAAACCTAGGTAAAAGTTCACCTCCTGTTACCATCCAGCCTAATCGTCTAGCCGGGATACCCTACCGAGGGATCTACCAGAATTGTCTCTGACTATGGTAGACTATGCAGGCCCCACTAGGAAAACGGAGGGGTTTGATGGGAGCTCATATCGAATCTGGCGCGAACTACGCGTCGAGACATGTGTTCATCTTTGGCGCCACCACCTTCGTTGCCGACTCAACTGGCCACCTCGGCCACATCGAGAATTGCCCTCTAGCATGAATCATTAGATTCGGCAATTTGGAGTACGTTGCGGATTCCTGGAGAGCTGGTTCTCTAGGGACTGGCATCATGCCAGATCCCGGAACAATAGATTGAAGCCGATTTTTTTTAACCCACCCACCACCCATCTGATCGCAAAATATCGAAGATCTCATAGAGGTGCATGTTGGCGCAACGAAAGAGATGGAGGACCTAGAGAAGGAGATCGGCGAGTCTGCGGACAGCCGGCTGCCAACCACGGTGTCCTTACACCCGTGGTTGGCGACCTCGGTCCAAGAGTACTACATGGTGGACAAGCCATGCGAGGGCCAAGGCACCGAGGACGATCCCGATTACCAGTCCGATAGATGAGAGCCCGCCACGTCGGTACGAGGAGGAAGTACCTCGGTCCCCCAGCGAGTTTAGCGATCATGATCTTCAAGCTCTTGAAATAGCTCTGGACAATACGCATCGTGATCATGGCCGGCACAGGATATTGAAGTCAGCAATCAAGGGCGCCAGGGACAAGCAGCGCCTATCCGAGAGAGCTCATGAGCTCGACAATGCCTAGGAGCAGCTACATGCTTAGGAGCAGGAACTCAAAGCTATCCTGGTGGCAACACACCCACCCTCTCCTTGAGAGGCAGCCGGATGAAGCAGGACATGGAGAACGCCCCAGAGCCCAATGCGACCTCTCACCACACTCCGGCAAAAAAAATTCACGCGGCTGCCCGGGAGCTAGCCGGGGTTAAACTCCCCCATGGGCACCCGGACAGGAAGCGATGGGAGCTCGGCATGGATGCACTGAATATGGCGGTGTGCGAGTAGAAAACTTACGCCTGGTACAAAAGCCATGTCATAACTACTAGCGATCTGGGTAGCACGACCCCCGGCGTACTAATAAGTCCAAGTCCCGTCACCTAAGATCGACATCGGCCTCCAACCGATGAGAGGATCCTCAGAAGATTTACCAGCCCAAGTCCACTCGAGGGCATGCCACACGGCCCGATGTGCCGTGCGGCCCACCCTCGTATGAGACTTCGGTGCAGAGGTCAGCTTGGCTACGTGTCCAAGCTGCTGACAAGTACTCGCCGACCTTCACGAAGTATGACCAGGTAGCCAGTCTGAATGATGCGCATTATACCATAGACGCCATCTGATCAGCAACCGTGGGTCCATCTACGATCTATCTGCCCAGCTTCACGGGCGGGATCATTGCTCATCCCTTCCCACCAAACATCAAGATAATCAATTGTGACAAGGACGGTGGCAGCATAGATTCCACGATGTGGATCTCTGATTACATCTTCGCAATCTAGGTTGCGAACGACAATCAAAATCACGTGGTGAAGCATCTACCTCTCATGCTGAAAGGTTCGACACGGGCCTGGCTTCACACCCTGCCACCTGGATTGATTAGAAGTTGGGAGGACTTTCAGGTCGAGTTCATGGCGAACTTCCGGGGTACTTACGTCCGGCCTGCCGACGCCATCAACTTGAGCATTATGAAGCAAGGGAAGAATGAGTCATTATTTAGCTACTGGACTCGATTCTAGAAAAAGAAGGAGATCATTGACTACAACGACATGAAGGCCATCGCTGCATTCAAGTACGACTCCGACAATGAGTTCCTCACCAGGGACTTTGGTTATTTCAAACCCAAGAACATGCCTGAGCTCATGAGATGATGACCAAATTTTGCACTGCCGAGGACACATAGCTCACCAAGAAAAAGGGTAGTGGAGAGGACACCGGGCCATCCGTTACGAAGGAAACGGGAAGTCAAGTTGCAACCGCAGAAACAAGTGCCGAAACAACGACGATGGAACGGCGAGGTCAATGTCGGATTCAATAATCAGCGCTAGTTCGACGGTGGCAAGAAGAGGCAGCTTCAAGGAAAGAAGGGCGGGGGCAGCAACTCGACCATGGGTAAGATCCTGGATCAACCCTGCGACATCCATGGTCAGAAGAAGGAGGGCGATCCTCCCACAACCCAATCAAACCGAAATTGCTGGTCCCCAAGAAGGTTCTGTAGTCCAGCAAGAACGAGGATAAGACAAACCCTTGTAACGATGACGATGAGGACGAGCCGCATATCGGAAAGGTAATGGCGGCCAGAAGTAGTCCCCACTACAAATAAAGGATGTGAACATGATTTATTCATGTCACACCTCAAAAAAAGACCGGAAACGTGCCCTCTCCAAGGTATATGCCATGGAGCCCGCTGAGCCGAAGTACAATCCCTGGTCTAAAATTATGTTCACCTTTGATCGACATGACTATCCGAGCAGTGTCCACCATGGCGGAACATCTGCACTAGTCCTGGACCCAATTGTTGATGGTTTCCACCTCACTTAGGTCCTGATGGATGGAGGTAGCAGCTTAAACCTTATCTACACGAAAACATTAATGAAGATGCAGTTCAACGAGTCGCGCATCGAGCCGACCAGAAAAATTCAACGGTATTATCCTGGGCATGGAGGCTCGCTGCATCGGAAGGGTCACGCTAGACGTGGTGTTTGGGACCCCAGACAACTATAGTTGGAGCCTTTAAGCTTCGACACAGTACCTTTCAGAAGCGGCTACCATAGCCTCCTCGGGCGGATGGCATTTGCTCGATTCAGTGCAGTTCATCACTATGCTTACTTAAAGCTGAAGATGTCAAGCCCTAACGGCGTCATCACCATCTCCGGGAATGTCGAGCGGTCTCTTAAGTCCGGGCTGACCACGTTGGCCCTGGCAGCCGGGGCCATCGCCGAGGCCTTGGCAGGCGTGGAGCTTGCCAACATGCGGTCCAAGTTCGATAAGGACGACATTATACTCACCAGACATAGCAAGTCGATGTTGTTCCAGCCCAGCCAGGACATCCAGAAGTTCCAGGTGCACCCCGAGGATCCAACCAAGATGACTTCCATAGGGACTCGCATGGACCCCAAATAGGAAAGCGCACTCCGCGGTTTCCTCTGTGAGAACTGGGACATATTTTCCTGCATCCATTCGATATGCTAGGCATCCTTGCGGAGTTTGCAGAGCACAACTTGAACATCTTGACTGTTGCCAAGCCTGTCAAGCAGGTCATGTGAAGATTTTCAGGGCCTAAGCGTAAGGCTATGGGAGAGGAGTTGGCCAAACTCCCGGAGGCCGATTTTATAAGAGAAGTGAAGCACCCAGACTGGTTGTCAAACATGGTCCTGGTGCCGAAGAAGAATACGACTTGACATCTTTGCATTTATTTGAAGGACGTCCACAAGGTGTGCCCGAAGGATCCCTTCCCCTTATCGTCCATCGACTAGATCATTGACGCCACGGCCGGGCATGACCTCCTTTGCTTTATAGATGCATACTTAGGGTACCGCCAAATGAAAATGAAGGTGACCAACTAGGTGGCCACCTCATTTGTCACATTGTATGGGCCGTTCTACTTCATCACAATGCCTTTCGGGCAAAAGTGTGTAGGGGCCACGTACCAGCGGATGATCCAGAAGTGTCTACAGCCACATATCAGAACCAGTGCCGAGGCATATGTCGATGACGTGGTCGTCAAGACTAAGAAAGCCAACACCCTCATAGACGATCCGCACGAGACCTTCAAAAATCTACGCGCGTTCAACATAAAGCTCAACCCGTAAAAGTGTGTCTTTTCATTGTGCCATCCAGGAAGATGTTTGGATTCACCTTATCCCATCGCAGAATTGAAGAAAATCCCGATAAGATCAAGGCGCTCGCGAAGGTTAGAAAACCAATGAAGCTAAAGGAGTTCCAAAGGTTGGCCGGTTGCATCACTTCCCTGAGCAGGTTCATATCCCTGCTCAGGGAAAGGCGCTCCCTTTATACCTGCTACTAAAGAAGAAGGACAACTTTGATTGGACAACCGATGCCGGTTAAGCCTTGGAATAAATAAAGATACTACTAGCAACCAATCCAATCCTCGCAACACTGCACGATGGTGAGCTAATGTTGTTGTACATCTCGGCCACCAATCAGGTGGCTAACACTGTGCTTGTGTTAGAGTGGGAGGCGGAATGTCACGCATATAAAGTACAACAACCGGTATACTATGTTTTTGAGGTGCCATTTCCATGCAAAACAAGGCACCCTCACTACCAGAAGATCACTTATGCAATTTTTATGGCATCTCGGAAGCTCCGACACTATTTCCAAGAGTGCCCAATCACTGTGGCAAGTCAAAAGTTCCCCTAGGTGACATCATCAATAACCGAGACGCCACAGGTTAGATCACAAAGTGGGCCATCGAGCTCTTACCCTTTGAGATCCACCCCCAGCTACGTTGGGCCATCAAGTCCAAAGTCCTGACCGATTTTGTCGCTGAGTGGACGAGGCGAAGATACCAAGACAACCCATCTACTATACGCATTGGACCATGTGACGGAGTCGATTCTGGCGAATCTCGGGTAGGGGTCCCGAACTGGTGGCCTAGAGATGATGGTAATAAGGACACAAGTTTTTACCCAAGTTCGGGCTCTCTCGAAGAGATAATACCCTACGTCCTTCTTGTGTTTGTATTGATTTGGGATGGATTACAAAGTACATGTGATATACCACGAGATTATTCTTTCTAGATGTCAAGATGTAAGATGCTCTATTGACTAGCCCAGCCTCAGTTTATATAAGTTACCAGGGGCCTAGGATAACAGGAGTCCTAGTGGGCTACGTCGGTGGAGAGTAGTCCTCCACGGATTAGGAGTCCTTGTGTTGAACGGCAAGACTTCTTGATTTTCCTTGTAGATCGTCCTGGGCCTTCTTAGGATGGCCCCTTGATGAACCGCCATGGGGCGTCCTCGGCCCGGCCCACCTAGCCGGGAGACGACGTGCTGAGTGCCCCTAATCCAGGACACCTTAGTAGCCTCTGAACCGGTCTTCAAGTCACGTACACTCCTCGATTCTTTTGAACTGTTCTTCGTCTTTGGTTGTCGGTCTTGAAAGCTGGTTCAACTAATCCTCCCATCTTCGACCTTGTAGACTGCCTGAGTGTATCCGAAGAAGTTACACGCCGGACACCCAAGGAGCTCCCTTCATGTTTCTTTGGCTTTTTAACTGCATCCGGGGTGACGTAGAATACCTCGGTCTTGAAAATGTTGAAGGAGTATGGACGAGAGCTATACGCCGACAAGGTCTCCCATGCAGCCAACCTCTTGCTGCTGGTGTCCATGTCGGGCGGTTTCTGAAGTGGTACGCACCACCTCGATCTTGAGTTTTTCGATGTAGGTGGCTGGCTTCCGTGGAAAAAAGTTTTCCTGCCTAGCCGAGTTCTGCAAGCCAATTTTTCATGAAATACTTCTTATTGGTGCAATTTATTCTCTGTCGAGATGTATAGCCAGTAGCCCTCAAGGTGTGTGCCGACTCAAAATCTGGTATGCATCTTAAGGATAGAATGGAACCTCTGATACCAGTAGCCCCCGAGACTCAGGTTGATTCACCAAATCGGCCTAAGGATCAATTTCTCGCCTGGTAGCATATTTTTCAGAAAAAGAGTGGTGTACAATAGCCCCCGAGACTCAGACCGGTGGTGCGGCCGACCTGAGGATCGAATCTCCTCGAAACCCGTTTTGCGCTTTGAATTTCCAGCATTGAATCGTCAATGTAGTAGCCCCCGAGACTTGGGTTGGACAACATGGCCGACCCTAGGATCGTATCTCCTCGGGAACTAGCTTAGCCGACATTTGCGTTTCACCATCACCGAGGTGCATCTCGGTAGGGAAGATGTCGAACTATGGGCCAGAAAAACTCTTTCATGAGCAAGATTAGAACTCAGTACAGTCTAGGCAGGTTCCACGGGACCCGTCGGCTGACCTGCGAGATGCCGGTGTGGAAATAAGTTGGATATCAGCAGCGTGGGCTTTAACGCCCCCCAAGCCGGCTTTGCGGGGCCCATCGGTCGCCTGTGAGATGCTGGCTTGGAAACAACTTAGCCAACAACGGTGTGGGCTTTAACATCCCCCAGGCTGATTCTGCAGGACCCGTCGGTCGACCTGTAACATGTCGGCATGGAAATAACTTAGCCATCAGTGGCGTGGGCTTTAACAGCCCCCAGGATGGCTCTGCGGGACCCGTCGGTCGCCTGTGAGATGCCGGCATGGCAATTTCAGCCTTTATAGCCCCCAGGCCGGCTCTGCGGGACCCGTCGGTCGCATGTGATACGTCTCCAACGTATCTATAATTTATGAAGTATTCACGCTATATTTACATGAGTTCTACATGGTTTTGGTGAACTTTTATATTATTTTTATGGACTAACATATTAATCTAGTGCCCAGTGCCATTTCCCGTTTCTTGCATATTTTTTTGTTTCGCAGAAAAACCATACCAAACGAAGTCAAAATGCGATAAAAATTTAAGGTGATTTTTTTGGAACAGAAGAGACCCCCGAAGCTTCGGGGGAGGACCAGAAGACCCACGAGGTGGCCACAAGCTCACATGGCGTGCCCTCCCCCTAGGGCATGTGGGCAGAGCTTGTTGGCCCCTCGTATCTCCTTTTGGTGTGATTCCAACGATGAAAATTCCTATTAATTGAGAAACCCCCAGAAAGAAAGCTAGAACTTTTACTCCGCCGCCGCAAGCCTCTGTTCCGAAGCAATCTCATTTGGATGCCTTTTCCGGCACCCTGCCGGAGGGGGAAGCCATCACAGAGGCCATCTTCATCATCTTGCTACCTCCATGGTGATGCGTGAGTAGTTCATCCTCTAGGCTGAGGGTTTGTACCAGTAGCTATGTGTTTGATCTCTCTCTCTCTCTCTCTCTCGTGTTCTTGATTTGACACGATCTTGATGTATCATGAGCTTTATCAATATAATTGGATCACATGATGTTCACCTCTCTCTCTTATTTTCATGATGAATCGAGTCTTGCTCTTTGAGGTTTATTTATGTTGGATTGAATATTTTGGATTTGAGATCACTTGATGCATGTCTTGACTTGCGGATACCCGTGGTGACATTGGGGTGTTCTAGGTGACATAAAGGTTAATTGATGCGTATCGTATGGTATTGTCGTAGTACGATCTCTAGAACTATTCATGGCACTTTGGGGGTGGTTCAATAGATTGAATTGAAACACAACTTTGAGGTGGTTTACTACCTACATGATTTCATCCTACTTTCTTTGATAGGAATAGAGACTTTGGAGTGATTCTTTGCCGCACTTTGAGGGATTTTCATCTGATTCAATTATGTTAATGTTGTTGAGAGATTGTACTAGCGAAAGTATGAACCCTAGGCCTTGTTTCTAAGCATTGAGACACCATTTTCACACACTTTTTTTACTTGCTACCTTGCTGTTTTTAATTGTTCGGATTATAAAAAGCTATTTCTACCATCCATATTACACATCTATCATCATCTCTTCACCGAACTGGTGCACCTATACAACTGACAATTGTATATTGGGTTTGTTAGGGACACAAGAGACTACTTGTATATGGTTGCAGGGTTGTTCAAGAGAGACCATTTTCATCCTACACCTCCCACGGATTGATAAACCGTAGGTCATCCACTTGAGGGAAATTTGCTGTTGTTCAAAAAAACTCTACGATTGGAGGCCCAATGGAGTCTACAAGAATAAAGTTGCGTAGTAGACATCAGCATGCGAGATGCCAACATGGAAATTTCTGCTTTTACAGCCCCCAGGCAGGCTCTGCGGGACCCGTCAGTCACCTGTGAGATGCTACCATGGAAATTAGGTTAATATGCCAGGCCGACGACGAGGTCATTTTTTTAATATGCTCCGATCTATATCCAAATACTTGAGTTAACAAGCCTTCGGCTTCAACCTCCATAACCATATAAACCATCTTGGAGTGTTTTTGAGGTCAGCGCCTAGCCGATATGTCGACACCCTCGGGCAAACTGACCGGCAAACCAGGCAATCTAGCCTTCGAGCCAAAACGCAAGTGTGTCAGAGAGCTTTGTCGGGTGAATAAATAGCCTTCGGGCGGGGTTCTTATGATCCATAGACCTCCCTGTTCCGATATGATATATGGGTAGCATGGCCTAGCTGTATTCACGTGGCCTTGGTAATACCGAGGACTTATATAAATTTGCGATGGTTGTGCTTAAAGTCAAGCCCTACAACCAGTGTAGTTGGCTATTCCGTCATTATTCCGCTCGAGAAGGTGCTCGCCAATCTTGGGGATGTTCCGTGCCTATTATCCGGGTTTGATCATTCGACCAATCGCCGTGGTCAGCCCTAGGTGTCCTGACAGGAAGGAGAAAAGTGTATAAACATTTGAAGTTAGATAAGCTACTTTTTGTTTATAATGGGCAAAGCAAAATTTGTCCTTTAATTATTTTATTGGTTTGATCATGACGTTAAGTGCTTAGTTAACCAGTCATCGGCTTCTGCCTCTGAGATGATTTCTTAGAGTGTTTTTAGGCCAACTTTTAACTGAGATGTTGGTACCCGGAGGCAGTGTGACCATAAAAACCACGCAATCAGACTTGTAGGGCCTAAACATAAGCTGTCAGAGAGCTTCATCGGGTGAGCACGTAGCTCACGGGTAGGGCTCTTATGGTCTAAAGACCTCCCCTTTACCAGTCTTTTGTGGCCGGCATGGTATAGTTGTTCGTCCACGGGCTCGGTCATGCCGAGCACCTGTGTGAAAGTTGACTTATCAAAAAGCCAATTCTTTTATTTTTGGCAATTCTATGCTTGCCCATGTCTCCTTTCGACCTACCGATCGACTTTTGTGTGTTTTGTGACAGTCAGCTGTTGGCTTCTCCCATCTTAGGTATTTTGACCAGGTCGATTCGGAAGTAACAATTGCAAAGGTGCTCTTGGTACACCCTTAGCCGAACGTGCGGAAAACGTAAGGGGTAAACGTAAGAGCCAAGCAACCCAACTTTTGATCCTAGATACAAGTTGAAAATCGATGGATATGATGACATAAGGTTCAAGGAAGTGATTGTTTGCTTCTAGGAGCATTGTGATATCTATACTTGGAGTTGCGTTGCTGCCCCCGAGTATGTCCTGCGGGCTCGCTTTGGGCATCCAACTAGGAATTTGACCCGAAGTAATGGGAGTTCTCCTTGTTTGCTACCATGCCTGGGTTTGACATCCCATCTGAGCTTTTGTTATTTCGGATAGAACTGACTACACATAGCTTGGATGGTTCCTTGCCCAAACCTTGACACTTGGGTTCTGAGGTCTAGCGTGACGCCTGTTCCTCCGACCTCTAGCCAGGGATAATACTGAGGATGCCCTCCGGTGCCTCCTTTGGGGTTTCTCGCACCTCGGATGGGTGCTTGAACAAAGTTTCCCGAATCTCATGAGGGAGTGCGCAGAGCGCGTTTTCCTATTAGATGACACCTGCTCGCCTAGGTGGCGGCATAGTGCAGTCGTATTTCATTTACCTCCACACATAAAGTGGTGCAAACCGAAGTAAAAAAATTTCTTTGCACAATAAGTTTATGTGGTACAAATAGTGGAACAGATATAGCCTAGACGCCAAAGTTACAATGGAAGGGTTGCGGCACGGGGCGACCGATAATAGCTCAGCACGTTGGACGCTGGCTTGGCAGAGTGACGACACGGCATTGCCACCACAGTGCATCTTGCTGAGGTGACGATGCAACTTGGTCGATGCAGGTGGGACGACAATGTTGCCTCGCCGAGGTGGCAGAGTGCCATAGTCAAAGTTGATTACCAACACACTTGAAGTGCTGCAAGCCATAAAGAATAATAATAATAATTCCTTTGTGCAATTAATTTATGCAAAATAAATAATGAGAGATATATTGTATGGGCTCCAAAGTTAGTTCGACGGAGTAGCGGCACGAAGATGTCGATGCACTTTGGAATTCATGGAACAACGACATCGGCGCGATGTGGTGACGACATGACGAAGCGGTGGCAGCGCTAATTAAAGCAAAGGCTTTAACAGGTACCAAGTCTGGCTTGACTTGGGCAAAGTAGTTAGAGTGATCAAAATGAATAAAGAGAAAACATCTTTATCAAACACATATGTAATGCCTGACCGAACTAAAATGAAATTTTGAAAAAATTTAAGCATATGAAAATGACTCAGCTGGTTTATTCTTCTGGTGTGGACGATGCAGTCTGGGCTCACGGCTGGACGAGGTCCTAGCACCAAAGCCAACACCGATGTGCCATACCGAGGAGCTCGACTTGATGAAGTGACGACTCGGCTCCATCGACGTGGCGAGGCAAAGTCCGCGGTCCAGCTGACGTGAAGAAGCAGGTCGGCAGGGTGACACTGGAGCCCTTGCAGCAGGCTGATGAAGCGATGGCGAAGCTCTCGGGCGAGCCGAGGTGACAGAGCAGGTCGGTGAGGTGATGTCAGAGCCTCCACGTCACCCAACATGATGGAGCAGGTCGGCCTGGTGGATGTAGACTTGATGAAGCGACGACACGGCGATGTCGACGCGACTGACCCACACATGCCATGGGGTGATGATGGCGATGCTGGACTCTAGGTCGCCTAACCGAGGTGTCGAAGCGGCTTGGTTGACGCCAGTCCGATGAAGCGACGACGCGGCGATGCTGGCGCAGGTCGACATCCGTGGAGCAACGATGTCGGACTGGTGTGACACCGACAAAATAGTGAAGAGCACCTCAGAAAAGGTTCAAAGTTTTTATGCACGTGTTTGAGAACAAAACACAATACCTACAAAAAATTCCTGCAAAAAGGATGTTTGATAAGCTGTTCATGAAAAAAGAGGAACTTGGGTTGGATTTATTTTAGCGCAGAAAACATATTTGATAATTGCTTCACCCTTAGGGATCGTCCTGGAGTTTCCACCGTCGGATCAAGCTCAAATTTTGCGGGTTTGCAGCCACAACAATTCTACACAACTTGAATGGCTGGATTTTCCAAAGGATATCGGAGTTGGCTGTTGGACGCGTTCTCCTAGACTCACACAGATTGCCATCCTAATCTGATAGGGCCTCGGTATATCGGCGATTCATAGAGATTACTCCATCGTATCGCGATGAAATTTTATGGGGTCTTTGTAGACTCAAATCCACACAATCGCCCCGAAGGAATCATCATAATGGCGCTCAAGGAGTTGGGAGCGGAGAAAACAGATCCGCTGTCTAGAAAATTCTGCACGGTCGCGCGAGGGCAATGTTGACATTGAGCCCTGATCTCCATGGACGAATTTTTCCATGATCTCGGTTGAGATCGAAGTTCATTTTGATGACGACGTCCATCAATCTTTGATAGATCCGACATGGGGCGTAGTCCTCATCCTAGCTGAGGTGACCAGTCGAGTTGGCGACAAAGATCAGTTCTGCCATGTAAATCGCGCCTGATCTGTTCAAAACTCCATTGTATCACGGTGCTACTTGTGAGGTGCGTTGGGATTTCCTCGAAGAGGTGATGATGATGCAGTACAGTAGAGATAAGTATTTCCCTCAGTTAAGAACAAAGGTTATCAATTCAGTAGGAGAACCACACAGAACCTCGTTAGCAGCACCTACACACACAAAAGCAAACACTTCCACCCAACGCAAATAAGAGGGTTGTCAATCCTCTTAGCGGTATTTGAAAGGATTAATTCTGATAGTGATAGATAGAAATATAAATTGCAAAAGGAAATAAAGTAAATAAATTGCAGCAAGGTATTTTTGGATTTTAATATATGATAAAGGTAGACCCGGGGGCCATAGTTTTCACTAGAGGCTTCTCTCTCGAGCGTAGAACATATGGTGGGTGATGGTGTCCTGGATTAGGGGGTGCTAACCTAGCCGGCCCATCTCCTCGGTTGGGCCGATATAACCCCGTACGTGATCAAGATGGACTCCGGAGGCCGCACACGGGAGACGTGATCAAGGCTGAATCTACCGAAGACTTGTAGTACACTTCAAGATTTGTCCAGCCGCCTTACTCCTAGATACCGACCTTGTAACCCTAGGTACCGTCCCTGGGGTGTATATAAGCCATAGGGTTTAGCCCGTAGAGGGGAACAACGCAACATTGCTCACCTAGCCCTAGAAGTTAGGCTCATATTACGATCTCGAGGTAGATCAACTCTGTACTTGTTTACATCTCCATCAATATAAACAGAAGCAGGACGTAGGGTTTTACCTCCATTAAGAGGGCCCGAACCTGGGTAAACATCGTCTCCCTCGTCTCTGTTACCATCGATCCAAGATCCACAGCTCGGGACCCCCTACCCCGAGGTCTGCCGGTTTTTACACCGACACTGGTGCTTTCATTGAGAGTTCCGCTGCGTGATCACCAGAAGGATTGATGGCTCACCTGCAGATCAACTGCGCCAACGGCTGTGGGGACGTTTACGCCCCCAAATAGCTTTTCGTCTTCGGCAACATGGTATTTTGCGCCGACTCGACGGCTCACCTGACTTCTATCGAGAACTATGCCCCAGGTCGGATCGTGACTTTCGGCGGCCTCGAGTACACTGCGGATTCCCGTGGTGAACTCATCCTATCGGGATGGACTCCCAGCCGGATCGAGAACTCGGCCGGTTTTGGAGGCTCGACTCTGGAGCCGGACTCTGTCACGGCGCCTCTTGAGGCCCCTGACACCGCTACTCCGGCCAGTCTCTCCCCGATCGCCAGTCTGGAGATGGATCCAACTCCCACTCCCGACATTGCGTCGGTACCAGAACCGATTTTGGCACAAAATCCAGGATTATTTTCAGATTCCCTTCGCCTGGAAAACGCATCTAGCTACATGCCGGGTGTACTTCAAATCAGCCCTGCCTATGGCGCATCCATGAATCCAGAAGATCTATCTCACCTCGATGAGATGCTTGACCGCATCCGGAGCATGTCCATCTCGGACGGCAAGACTTTGGTTTACAATCAGATCGGCCTTAAAGCCGACGATAGGGAAATTTACATACCACCCACCACCCACCTAGTCGCCACGATCGATGATTTAACCTACGTGTTGGACTACGGCGAACCCTCAGACATGGAGGAGGACGCCGATGGCCCCACCGAGAACACCTTGCCCCCGGTAAACGCGGGCAGGTGGACCGCCACGTCCACCTACGATGTCTACATGGTGGACACCCCGAAATCCCCTCCAATACGCTGGCGAAGGCGCCGAAGGGGCAATAATGGGGAACCTAGTGGCAACGACGCGACAGCCAATAATGGCGACGCGGAGGACCGTGACGCCGATAACCATGAGGAGGAAGTTCAAGCCTCCCCAGTAAGGAACGGCACACCCGACCGACCTCTTGGAGATTTAGATCCCGATGATCTCTTTGAAGGGGCAGACGACAACTACATGCTGGAATCTGAGGAGGACGAGAGCCTCGGTACCGAGGATTACATCGCCCTAGAGGACCCCTTTGAACAAGAATGCTTCCGGCGACGCCTCGTTCCGACGGCCCGGAGCTTAAAGCGCAAGCAGCAGCAGCTGCAAGAAAATACCGATGCGCTAGATGAAAAGTGGGTTGAAATGCTCTCTGCCGAGCAAGATATGGAGAACCGACGCCATAATGCGCTGAAATCATACCCATGTAGGCGCCTTTTACCGGAGTTCGACGAAGACGCTTTTCGAGCAAACTTCCAGGGCACATATGTCCGACCTCCGGACGTGGATGACCTTAGCCGTGTCACCCAGAAGCCAGGCGAATCAGCCCGGAAATTCTGGAACAGGTTCCTCACCAAGAAGAACCAGATCATAGACTGTTCCAAAGCCGAGGCCATCGCCGCATTTAAAAACAATATTCGAGATGAATGGTTGGCTCGACAACTCGGCCAGGATAAGCCGAGAACCATGGCTGCCCTGACCGCACTAATGACTCGCTTTTGTGCGGGAGAGGATAGCTGGCTCGCCCGAAGTACTCATAACGGCGAGGCAGGCACCTCGGAAACTCGCGACGCCAACGGAAAACCAAAGCGCAACAAAAATAAGCGCAGGTACAAGAATGGCGGAAGCGACACTGAAGATGCTGCGGTTAACGCGGGATTCACCAAACCTAAATCCGGGCAGAAAAGAAAACCCTTTAAAGGGAACAAAGATGGACTTAGCCAAGTTGACAGGCTCCTGGACCACCCATGTGGAATTCACGGTACTCAGGACAAACCAGCAAACCACACTAATAGGAATTGCTGGGTCTTCAAACAAGCCGGCAAGATAGCGGCAGAGGGTCAGAGTAAAACCCAACACCGCAGCGACGACGAGGATGAACCTCGGCAGCCCAATAATGGAGGGCAAAAGAAATTTCCTAATGAGGTAACAGAGGTCAACATGATCTATGTCACCCACATCCCTAAAAGGGAGAGGAAGCGTGTACTTCGGGACGTATACACGCTGGAGCCAGTCGCCCCGAAGTATAACCCATGGTCGGCTTACCCGATCACTTTCGACAAGCATGATCATCCGACCAGCATCAGGCATGGCGGATTGGCAGCGCTCGTCCTAGACCCTATTGTTGATGGTTGTCATCTAACACGTGTCCTGATGGACGGGGGAAGCAGCTTAACCTCATTTATGAGGACACAGTTCAGAAGATGGGCATTGACTCATCTCGGATCAAACCGAGCTCTACCACCTTTAAAGGTGTCATTCCAGGCGTTGAAGCCCGTTGTACCAGAACAATCACCCTAGAGATAGTCTTCGGTTCGCCCGAGAACTTCCGAAGCGAAGAGTTAATCTTCGATATCGTACCCTTCCGGAGCGGATACCACGCGCTCTTAGGGTGCACAGCCTTCGCACGCTTCAACGCAGTCCCGCATTATGCCTACCTCAAGCTCAAAATGCCGGGAACCAACGGTGTCATCACAGTCAATGGTAACACTAAACGTTCGCTCCGGACAGAGGAACAGACCGCGGCTTTCGCAGCCGAGGTTCAAGCGTTCGAGGAGGCAGCCCACAGCGATAAACGCGCCGCCCGCTCTTTGAAGCGCACCCGGGCTGCACAGATCGACCTCGGCCAGGAACCCCTGCACCCGAAATAGGGATACGGGCTCCTCGTGTGCCCTCTCTGGAGTGGGCACTACGTCCCAAGGGAGCATAATTTCGCATTAAAGATTTCCTGGGCCATCGAGGAGCCGACAACATACTCAAACGTCGGCACGGATCAACCAAGCAAAGACGTGGCTTAGAGCCCTTGTACAGGCAAGTATCTGTAAAAGAAACAGCCAAAAACGCCTACGTCTATGTGGTTTTAACCACAGGGTGACTTCGGCAACACCTCCCTTAAAGGAGCTCGGTCAATAAAACACCTAAGGTGTATAAAGGGCCGGAATGGTATCAACCTCCACCAGTGCCTCACCATTAATGGTGAAAACATCTGGTCAACAGTTTGGAAACGCAGACGTGCGGCAGGTAGCGGTTTGGATCCTTTAAAATCCGTTAGCAATTATCCGACCTGTTTTTCCTCTTTCTTCTTTACCATCTACATTGCACTCTTTCAATTACTCTCGTCACAGTTGGGCATGTACACGATTGATATTGTGAAATAAAGAAACTGTGTCCTTTCAAGGTCTCTATTGTATTTCTTTATCAGCATAGCTCTGTGACGATGATGTTCTCTTAAAAGATGCAATTGTATAAAAAAGCCCGATGTATTCGGCGTCTCGGATCTTGGCCTTATATGCATCAGTTATGAACCTAGATTTTGGTCAATAGTTGGGTTGCCCGGATCCTATGAGTACCCCTTACGTTTCCGATGAATTCGGCTAAGGGTGTAACGGGAGAACCACTGCAATTGCGCTTCCAGGTCAATTGGCATGGCGCCTTAGTGGAGAAAGCTGAAAACTGACTATCTAGGTGAGCGTAAACTGGTCTGCCATCCAGAGACCGCGTCAAGCGATGTGACGATAGAGATCACCCGTGTCAAACCAAGGGCTTTCATTCCTAGCCGAAGTGTGCTATGGCCTAGACCTCGGCCGCCTTGGCCGAACACTTCCCACACCGGGGGCTGGTCATCAGCCCCCACCGTCAAACTCTTATGGATATCAAGCCACTATAGTCCGATTGCCTAGTTCCTATAAGACACCAACCGCCTCCGGGTACCGAGACGTCGGCTAAGGGTGCAGTGTGCCTTAAGGAACACCCTTTGTATGAACTACACTGGGGCTGAAGCCGATGACTGGCCACTCTCATTTTAAATAGTCATACAGGAGGAATGATTAAAATTATAAAACAACACACATGGAATCTTAAGCCATTCTCATTCAACAAAAGATAAAGTTTTTACATTGCACACCACCGGCATTCCGAAGTACCATCTAAAAATACAGAGTGTCTTTGGGGCACATGGCCTCGGTGGTCCGAGCTCCCGCCTCCACCTCTGTGAAGAACTGCTCGACGGTCCGCAGCTTGTCGGCAGGGGGGCCCGCGGCACATGTCTCCGCATCAACCTTGCGGAAGTGAGTCTTCACGCAAGCGTATGCCCTCCGCGCCCCTTGGAAGCACGCGGACCTCTTCCAGCGATCCACGCAGGGCACGACATCTCGGAGACGGGCCGTCAGGCCGAAGAGGCTCTTCGGCATGGCTTCGGCAGGCCACAGAGCGACGCAAAGGTCCTGGAGCGCTGGTCTCGTCATGCGAAACAGTTCCACCAGCTGCTTCACTCGATGATTCAGCAGCTGCGCGGATGGCGACCCTGGAAACTGCCCCCAGAAGGCCTTCTCCGCCTCATGGCTCGCCAGCTGGCCGAAGTATGCCACCGCATCCGCTGCGCTCTGCGGGAGATCCTCAAAGACCTCTGCGGAACACCATAACTGGGTGAGCTCGACACACCCTTTGCTACCAAACACACACTACAGCAAAAATATCTTACCCGAGGCGATTTGCTCCACTTGCTGGAGCACCTCGCGGTCCGCTCGGGCCGAGGTCTTGAGCTCGGAGTGGGCACGATGAAGCTTCTCGAGCTCCTCGTTCGTCCGTTGCCCCTCCTCCCGCAGTTTGTCGTGTGCTTCGAACTCGCCCTTCAGGGTCTCCTCGACCTCTAACACCCGAGCTTGGTGCTTATCCCCGGCTGCCCTCTCGGCAGCCCGGGCCTTCTTGACCACGGCGGCAGCAGCTTCCTGGTGCCGCACCTCCTTCCGAGCCCTTTCGAGCTCGGCCTTGAGCGTCTCCAACTCCGCTGTCAAAACAGTTCGGCCTTAGTTGTTTTCTTTCATATACATTATACTTCTTCATCCAACATACAAGGCAAGTTCAAACTTGCTTACCTTGAGATCACTCAAGTCTTCGGTTCATCTCCGCCATCTCTTCGAAGACGGAGTTTGGCACCGAGGTCGCAACCTGGAACAAAGCAGATCCTTATTCGAAAAGGAATAGTTAAAGATCACTACAAGGCTCCAAGACGGCTGCTTCAAGCAGCGCCCTGGGGGCTACTTCACGGGCTCCTATTTAATCAGGCGACCTTGCCGGTTTCTTGAAACTGACTTCGGGCTCGGTGGCTAGTCACTCACTACGCCGTTTAGAAGGCTATACTTTCATGTTCTTGGACAAAATTCATAAAAAAAATAGCTTAAATAAACAAATGGATTGCGAAGAAGGCGTACCTCGAAGCCTGCTACGGGTTCTTGAAAACCTCGTACAGGCCGGCCCCTGTGGCCCGGTAGCCTTCCAGCGCCGTGCCTATCAAGGCACGGTGCTCCTCCTTGACGGTAGAGCCCTTTAGGGCCTCCACCACCTCCTCGGTCCACCCCGCGCCGGTCTGTCCTTGGGCAATAGGCTGGGGTGAAGGGATGACCTCGGGCATATCCACCCAAGCAGCCTCCGCCTGGTGTGGCGGAGCCGAGGTAGACGTCGGCTGGGCCGATGACTGGCCCAGCCCTTCTTCGATGACCTCGGGGCGTTCTGTTCCTGGGTCCTGTTGGGCCGAGGTGTTGACCTCGGCCATGATCGCCACCTTGTCGGCCCCCGTCAAGTTGACATCGGGGACTAGGGTGGATGTCGCCTCTCCTAATCCGTCATGTTTCGGGGGGAGAAGCAGCGGGCTCTGTAGTCCCGCTGGCGGACGGCAGCCCGCTCGAAGAACCGCTGGGGGCTACCCTCGGCGGGCTGCATGTGAAAAGTTGTCTCTGTGAGATTTCCCTTGTTGAAAATATGACTCAAGAAAGGAAGACAAGGATAAGGGCTTACCCTCGAGGTGCCGGTTTCTTCCTCCCCGTAGCAAGGGGGTCTTCCTCTAAGTCACCGGAGAGCTCGGTCCTCTCCGGCGACTTGTGGGCAGCCTTGGATGAGGCTCGCCTCGGCCTCTTTGGGGCCTTCGGTGGCATGTCCACGTCGGCGTCTTCTAACGCCGACCTCTTCCCCTTTGGTGGAGGTGTGGGTCTCTTCGGACCGGGTGACCGAAGTCCCCCGGGTCCGAGCACTTGACCTCCCCGCCAGAGACTTCGTTCCTTTGGACGCCACCACATGCGGCTCCTTGGTCAGAAGCGCTGAGAGCAGGGGAGTTGGGGGCTACTCTGGCAGTGGGGCCGGGCATCGTACCCCTTGCACCCAGGCCAACCACTTCTGCAAAATGTCAAAAACACGTCGATTCAAATAAAAGCTTTACTCCTCGGCGCAATAAGTACAAAACAAAGATTGAAGGGTGAAACCACTTACCGGGGGGCCTCATAGCCGTGCTCGAGGCCGCGGTCCTCCCCCGCCTTGGGGATTTTGTCCTTGGCTAGCTTCATGAGCCTTGACCACATGGCTGCCAAGGTGGAGCGGAAGAAGGTGTTGATGGTGTCCATGTCCTTGGGCTTTTGTGCCCACATCGGGGTAGCCCGAAGTTGGAGAGGGAGTATACGGCGGTTGAGCATGACATTGATGACGTCGGCCACCTCAACCTTCCCCGTTGTAGACCACCACAGGATCCGGTCGATCAGGGTCTCCACCTCTTCTGGCTTCCCCCAAGCAACGTCCTTCTCTTTCCATGACTTGAGCTTCTTGGGAGGCCCGGCCGAGAAGGCTGGGACTTCGGTTTGACCAGGGGCATGTGGCTCGGTGATGTAGAACCACTCCCTTTGCCACTCCTTCACCGTTTCGATGAAGGTGCCCTTGAACCAGGTGGCCCCCTGGTTCTTGCTGGTCATGGCCCCTCCGCACTCCGCGAGATCCGAGCCACTTGACTTCGGCTTGATCCCGAAGAGCTTCAGCCATAAGCCGAAGTGCGGCTCACAGCGGAGGAAGGCCTCGCAGACTGTGATGAAGGCGGCGAGGTGGAGAACAGAGTTAGGGGCCAGGTGGTGGAAGTCTAAACCGTAATAGAACATTACCCCGTGCATGAAGGGGTGCAGCAGGAACCCCAGGCCTCGGATGAGGTGGGGGACGAAGACTACCCGCCCCCCGGTGTTGGGAGCGGGCACCAGCTGGTCGGCCGCTGGAGCACGGGCGGCGATGGCGGGGGCTAGATACCCCGCGTCGCGCAGCTCGGCGATGGTCGCAGCTGTCATGATGGAGCCGCCCCAGTGCCCCTTGTGGGTGTCGGCCATGGATGGATGAGGAATTGGGCTCCCGAAAGGGAAAGGCGTGCTGGTTGGATCTGGGCATTGGAGCTAGACGAAGCAACAGTGGGGGAAGATTGGGAGCGTAGGCTATCGTGCTGTTCTCCCCTTTGCTCTTATAGGCCTATGAAAGGCCAAGAGTTCCCCCTGCTGCGCCGATAAATTCGCGGTTGCTATCGAAAATGCTGTTGAAACATATGGGGGGAAACAAAATCTTGATGATATCCCTAAGAAAGTGGGCACGATCTCTGCTTCGAGGGGACGTGCCAGTAAACAGGCTGCATCGAACCACGATTTGAGGGGGAGGCAGTAACTGCTCGACCTGTCATGGGGCGAGCCTCGCCGATAAAGTTGTGAGGCAGGATTGGATTGTTCATACCTGTACGACCAGCCTTCGAGGCTAAGATATCTATCCACTTCGGGTAGAGTACGAGCTCGGTTGGACCACGGATATTGATGCTCCGTTGAGAGAATCTGAAATGTGGAGTGGAACTCGTCTGTCAAGCCGAGGACTCTGGATCCGAAGTGATGATTGTCGAATGTCGTCCTCGGCATAGAAGACCAGTTCGGGGGCTACTGACGGTGTCCTGGATTAGGGGGTGCTAACCTAGCCGGCCCATCTCCTCGGTTGGGCCGATATACCCCCATACGTGATCAAGAAGGACTCCGGAGGCCGCACACGGGAGACGTGATCAAGGCTGTCTCTACCGAAGACTTGTAGTACACTTCAAGATTTGTCCAGCCGCCTTACTCCTAGATACCGACCTTGTAACCCTAGGTACCCTCCCTGGCGTGTATATAAGCCATAGGGTTTAGCCCGTAGAGGGGAACAATGCAACATTTCTCACCTAGCCCTAGAAGTTAGGCTCATATTACGATCTCGAGGTAGATCAACTCTGTACTTGTTTACATCTCCATCAATAGAAATAGAAGCAGGACGTAGGGTTTTACCTCCATTAAGAGGGCCCAAACCTGGGTAAACATCGTCTCCCTCGTCTCTGTTACCATCGATCCAAGATCCACAGCTCGGGACCCCCTACCCCGAGGTCTGCCGGTTTTTACACCGACAGTGGGTAAACAAATTACTGTTGGGCAATTGATAGAAAAGTGCATAGTTATGACGATATTCAAGGCAATGATCATGTATATAGGCATCACGTCCGAGACAAGTAGACCGACTCCTGCATGCATCTACGACTATTACTCCACCCATCGACCGCTACCCAGCATGCATCTAGGGTATTAAGTATAAAACAGAGTAACGCCTTAAGAAAGATGACATGATGTAGACAAAGTAAACTCAAGCAATATGATTAAAGCCCATCTTTTTATCCTTAATGGCAATAATACAAATACGTGTCTTGCCCCTTTCTGTCACTGGGATATAGAACACCGCAAGATTGAACCCATCACAAAGCACCTCTCCCATTACAAGATAAATCAATCTAGTTGGCCAAACCAAACGGATAGATCGGAGAGAAATACAAATCTATAACAATTATGCATAAAAGGGTTCAGAGAAGACTCAAATAATATTCATGAATAATCTGATCATAAACCCACAATTCATCGGATCCCAACAAACACACCGCAAAAGAAGATTACATGGGATAGAACTCCAAGAACATCGAGGAGAACATGGTATTGAAGATCAAAGAGAGAGAAGAAGCCATCTAGCTACTAGCTATGGACCCGTAGGTCTGTGGTAAACTACTCACACATCATCGGAAGGGCAGCAAAGTTGATGTAGTAGCCCTCCGTGATCGATTCCCCCTCCGGCAGAGTACCGGAAAAGGCCTCCAGATGGGATCGCAGAAGAACGGAGGATTGCGGCGGCGATTGGGTTTTCTCGTCTGGCTCTCTGATGGTTTCCGAATATTTGAGAATTTATAGAAGTGGAATTAGGTCAAATGGAGTCACGAGGGGCCCACAAGGCATCAGGGTGCCCCCCCGGGGTTGTGCCCTGTTGCCTTGTGAAGCCCTCGTGAGGCTTCTGGCTTCCTCCCGAAGCTTCCAGGGTCTCTTTTGTCCAGAAAAAATCGTCAAAAAGTTTCATGGCATTTGGACTTCCTTTGGTACCGATTTCCTGAAAAACCAAAAACAAGCAGAAAACAACAACTGGCACTGGGCACTATGTTAATAGTTTAGTCCCAAAAAATGATATATAATTGCATATAAAACATCCAAGATTGATACTATAATAGCGTGGAACAATCAACAATTATAGATACGTTGGAGACGTACCACACGGCGACTACGTAGCGAGACCTGTATGAGCCACCAATGACAGAGTCGATTCTCGTGAATCTCGGGTATGGGGTCCCGAGCTGGTAGTCTAGAGACGATGTGTCGGTGTGAAAACCGGTGGACCTCGGGGTAGGGGGTCCCGAGCTGTGGATCTCGGACAGATGGTAACAAGAACAAGGAGACGGTGTTTACCCAGGTTCGGGCCCTCTTGATGGAGGTAAAACCCTACGTCCTGCTCTTGTTTATATTGATGGAGATGTATCAAGTACAGAGTTGATCTACCTCGAGATCGTAAGATGTGGTCTAACTCTAGGGCTAGGAGAATGAGATTGTGCTCGAGTCCTCTCTACGGGCTAAATCCTCCGGCTTATATACACACCAGGTAGGGTATCTAGGGTTACAAGGTCGGTATCGGGGCATGAGGGCGGCAGGAGAAGTCTTGGAGTATACGTCAAATCTTCGACAGATGCAATCCTGGTTTGGCCCCTAGCGTGCGGCATCCAGAGTCCATCTTGGGAAGAATGAGGGTCCATTGGCCCAACCCGAGGAATATAGTGTGACTAGGTTGGTACCCCCAAGTCCAGGACACCGTCAGTAGCCCCCCGAACTGGTCTTCTACACCGAGGACCTCTTCGTTGATAAGAACAACTTCGGATCCGAAGTCCTTGGCTTGACAGACGAGTTCCCCTTTCCAATTCAGGACCTCCGCACTGTCCTTTTGGGAGAAGTGTCCGGTAAACAAGATACAGCCGAGCTCTTGCCTCGTCCGAGGTCACGAGCCTTGAAGGCCAAGCGCCTAAGCGTGAATAGTGCTCCATAGCCTGACAACTTTTATCGAAGCGGCGCTACCCACGACGGGTCAGGCAGTTACTGCCTACCTCAAATCGTGGTTTGAGGCAGCCCTTTTACTGGTGCGTCCCATCGAGGTGGAGATCGTGCCCGTATTCGCAAGGATATCATCAAGATTTTGTTTCTCCCCATGCGTATAATGACATCTTTTGCGGGCAGGAGTGACGTTTTTAGCGGCGCAGTGAGGGGACTCTTGGCCTTTCAGCAGCCTATAAGAGTAAAAACGCAATAGTGTCAGCAATCACGCTCCCATTTCCCCCGCCTGCTGTCTCCTCGAGCTCTAGCGCCCAGATCCAATCTCGCCTTCTCCCACCTCTGCGCATCCTTGCTTCTCCATTCAGCCATGGCCGACACCCTCGAAGGGCACTGGGGTGGTTCCACCGTGACAGAAGGCACTATCCTGGAGCTGCGTAGCGTGGGGTACATCCCTGCCAACGTCGCCGCCCGTGCTCCAGACGCCGACCAGCAGGTGCCTGCTCCCAACCCAGGGGAGTAGGTAGTCTTCATCCCTCACCTCATCAGAGGTTTAGGATTCCCACTGCACCTGTTCGTGCGCGGGGTAATGTTCTACTACGGGCTCGACTTTCACCACATGGCCCCGAACTCCATCCTGCACCTCGCCTCCTTCATCAAGGTCTGTGAGGCCTTCCTCCGCATTGAACCGCACTTTGGCCTGTGGCTGAAGATCTTCGGCGTCAAGCCGAAGTCCAGCGGCTCCGACCTGGCAGAGCGCAGAGGGGCCATGGTCAGCCGGAACCAGAGTGCCGACTGGTTCAAAGGCACCTTCATCAAGATGGTCAAGGAGTGGCAGCGTGAGTGGTTCTATATCACTAAGCCTCTTGCCGCCGGCCAAACCGAAGTTCCAGCCTTTTCGGCCGGGCCCCCAAGGAAGCTCAAGTCCCGGAGGGAGAAGGGTGTCATCTGGGGGAACCCAGAGGAGGTGGAGGCCCTGATCAAGAAGATCAAGTGGTGGTCCACCAAGAGGGACCTCCAATTAGCCGAAGTGGTCAACGTCATGCTCCATGGCCGCATCCTCCCGCTCCAACTCCGGGCCACCCCGATGTGGGAGCATAAATCCGGGGATGCAGGGCCCGTGCTCAACTTCTTCCACTCCTCCTTGGCCGACATGTGGGTGCGGCTCTTCAAGCTGCCCAAGGACAAGATCCCTAAGGAGGGGGAGGACCTCGGCTTCGAGGTCGGCTACGACGCCCAGCCGGTGAGTGTTTGATATACACGTTCATATTCTCCTCCTATTAAGTGAGACAGATTTTGACCAATCGCCTCATTTCGTATTTATAGATGCTGTGCCCAGCACCGCTGCCAGAGGAGGAGAGATCCCCCTGCTTACGGCACTCCTAGTTGAGGAGCCACACGTGGTGGTCCCAAAAGGGTCCAAGCCCCAGAAGGGCAGGGCGGGTCTTCGGAAGCGGGAGACCTCGGTCACCCGTTCTGAGGAGACCCACGCCTCCTCCACACATGAGAGCGATGGGGGGGGAGGACGAGGAAGAAGAGAACCCTCCCCCAAAGGGGAATAGGGCGGCGTCGGAAGACGCGAAGGCTAGGATGCGGCCTAAGGGCCCAAAGAGGTCGAAGAAGACCCTGGCCGGGGCCGCCAGCACGGCCACAATGTCGGAGAAGGTCATACTCTTCGATGAGTCAGGAGATGATCCCCTAACAATGGGGAGGAAGAAACCGGCACCTCGAAGGTCCGTCATCGTCTTTTGTGTTTGATTTTACATCATGTCCTTTCAGCGGGACTAAATTCGCATGAGTATTCTTCCACAGCCTGCCAAAGGCACGCCTTAGTGACTCCTCCAATGGGTTGCCGCCCACCAGCGGGATGCCGGACCGCGTTGCCCCGGCTCAAGAAGGGCTAGGGGAGGCAACATCGACTCCGGCCTCTCTGGTTGACACGGCAGGGGCCGATGAGTTGGTCATCATGGCCGAGGTTGATACCTCGGCCCCACAAGGCCAAGGGGACGGGGTCCCCGAGGTCGTCCAGGAAGGGCTGGGCCCATCGACGGCCCAGCCGAAGTCTACTCCGGCTCCGCCGCCATAGCTGGAGACCCTCGTACCTAGCACCCAGGTGCTGAGGTCCAAGGTCTTACCACCCCCACCTCCCGCCCCAGGGCGGGTCAGTGTGGGGTGGACTGAAGAAATGGAGGCGGCCTTGACGGGCTCCTCCCTCAAGGAAGAGCACCGCGCATTGATTGGCGCAGCGCTGCAAGGATTCCGGTCCACAGAGGCCGGAATGCGTGAGGTCTTTAAGGGCCTCATCATGAGCTTCGAGGTAATCTTCTGTCTTAACATGAAAAAAGGGCTTCTCTGCTTAGATTTACTTTATCAATCCATGTAACTGTCTGAAGACATCCATTATCTGGCGTTTAGACGGCCTAGCTAGTGAGTAGCCCCGAGCCCAAGGCCAGGTTTGAAAAACTGGTGTTGGGGTCAAAGTATATGAGCAGAGGAAAGAGTAGCCCCCAGGACTGATAAGACAAGATGTATGTCCGAAGTGTCAATAAATTGATCATGGGGCTCATTATAAAGTGTTTATGTAGGTTTCAACCTCGGCTCCGTGCTCCATCTCCGAGGAGATTGCGGAGATGAACCAAAAGCTCGAGAGGTCCGAGAAGGACCTCGACCTGATGAACAAGCAGGTCGAGCCGTCTCAAGGTAAGCGACCGATGCTTTTTATCTTTGAATGTGAGTTCAAGCAAATATATTTTGTGAAATAGAAGTTGACGCTGAACTGTTTGAATGACAGAGGTTGTCGTCGAGCTTGAGAGGCTCAAGGCCGAGCTTTTGAAGGCTCGGCAGGAGGTAGAGGAGCATAAAGCTGCTGCGGCCAAGGCGGAGAAGGACCTAGCCGCCGAAAAGGTGGCTAGCAGGAAAGACCAGGCGTGGGTCGTGGAGGTCGAGGAGACCCTGAAGGGCGTGTTTGAAACACGTGATGCCCATCAGGCCGAGGAGAAGAAGGCGAAGAAAGAGCTCAAGAAGCTCGGTCTTGCGCACTCCGAGCTCCAGACCAAGGCCCGAGCCGACCACGAGGTGCTCCAACAAGTGGAGCAGATAGCCGCGGGTAAGCCATATTTACTTCAATGTGCGTTTGGCAGCAAAGGGTTCGTCGAGCTCAGCCAGCTATGGCGATCCGTAGAGGTCTTCACCGATCTCCCGAAGAGTGCGCTGGACGCCGGCCTTCATTTTGGCCAACTAGAGGGCCATGAGGTGGAGAAGGCATTCTGGAGGCCGTTCCAGGAGTCGTCGCAGCCGCAGTTGCTCAATCATCGGATGAAGCAGCTAGCAAAACTTCTCCAGATGGTGAGGCCGGCACTCCAAGATCTCTGCGTCAATATGTGGCCAACGGAGGTGTTGCCAGCCAGCTTCTTCGGGCTCCTGGCGCGACTGCAAGAGGCCGTTCCGCAAGTCAACTAGTGGAAGCGATCTGTGTGTCTGGAAGGAGCGCGGCGGGTGTATGCCTGCGTGAAGACGCACTTTCGGAAGGTTGAGGCGGAAGTTGTTGCTGTGGGCCCCCCTGAAGGGAAAGCGCGCACCGCGGAGCAGTTCTTTGCCGAGGTAGAGGAGGGCGCCCGTGTTACCGAGGCCGTGTGTCCTAAGGACACATTGTATTTTTAGGTAGCACTTCGGAATGCCGAAGTGCGTGGGATGTATAAAAATTATTAGTTATTTAATGAGTACGGCTTAAGTTCCTCTCATATGTTTCTTCTTTGTCTTTAATATTCCTCCTGTTTGACCATGTTAAACTGAAAGTGGTCAGTCGTCGGCTTCAACCCCTTCGCACAATATACAAAGGGTGCCCTTTTTAGGCGATAATGACCCTTAGCCGACGTCTCGGTTCCCGGAGGAGGTCTGTGCACATAGGGACTAGGCAATCGGACTGTGGTGGCTTTATAACTTTCACTTAGTCATAGGAGTTTGACTGTGGGGACTGATGACGAGCCCCCGGTGAGTGAAGTGGTCGGCTTAGTCAGCCGAGGTCTATGCCCGTGCCCACCTTGGCTAATTCGAGGAAGAAGCCCTTCGTTTAACACGGGTGGTCTCTAACGACACGTCGCTTGATGCGGTCTTCGGATGACCAACCAGTTTTCGCTTACGTAGATAGTCAGTTTTCAGCTCTCTCCACTGAGGTGCTCTGCCAGTTAAACTGGCGGCACTATCGCAGTGGTTCTCCCGTTACACCCTTAGCCGAATTTGTCGGGAACGTAAGGGAAACCCAACTATTGACCAAAATCTAGGAATTTTTAGTGCGAAGTTGTGCACCTTGGGGACATAGTGCCCCTCCCGAGGGAAGCGCGCGAGGAGCCCGTACCCCTATTTGGGGTGGGGAGGTGCATGTCCGAGGTCAACTGGCATAGCCCACGTACGCTTCGAAGAGCTGGGGGTGCGTTTACCGCCATGGGCTGCCTCCTCGAATGCCCGCACCTTGGCTGTGAAAGCCGCGGTCTGCTCCGTCGTCCGGAGAGAGCGTTCGGTGTTACCATTGATTGTAATAACACTGTTGGGTCCTGGCATTTTGAGCATCAGCTAAGCGTAATGCGGGACTGCATTGAAGCGGGCGAATGCGGTGCGCCCTAGGAGCGCATGGTATCTGTTGCGAAAAGGTACGATGTCGAAGATTAATTCCTCGCTCCTGAAGTTCTCGGGTGATCTGAATACTGCCTCCAGGGACACAGTTCTGGTGCAGCGAGCCTCGACCCCTGGTATTACACCTTTAAAGGTGGTGCTGCTTGGCTTAATCCGAGATGAGTCAATCCCCATCTTCCTTACCGTGTCCTCATAGATCAAGTTGAGGCTGCTCCCTCCATTCATAAGGACGCGCATCAGATGAAAACCATCGACGATCGGGTCCAGGATGAGTGCGGCCGATCCACCATGCCTGATGCTTGTCGGATGGTCGTGTTTGTCGAATGTGATCGGGTAAGCCGACCACGGATTGTACTTCGGGGCCACAGGCTCTAACGCGTAGATGTCCCGAAGTACGTGCTTCCTCTCCCTTTTAGGGATGTGGGTTACATAAATCATGTTTACCTCTGTTACCTCATTAGTTAACTTCTTTTGGCCTCCATTGTTTGGCTGCCGAGGTTCATCCTCATCTTTGCTGCGATTTTGGGTTTTATTTTGACCTTCTGTCGCTACCTTGCCAGCCTGCTTAAAGACCCAGCAATTCCTGTTGGTGTGGGTTGCTGGTTTGTCTGGAGTGCCATGAATTTGGCACGGTCGATCCAGGATCTTGTTGAGCTGGCTCGGTCCATCCTTGTTCCCTTTAAAGGGCTTTCTTTTCTGTCCGGATCGAGGTCCGGTGAAGCCGGCATTGACTGTTGCGTCTTCTGAGTCGCTTCCACCATTTTTATGCATGCGCTTATTTTTGTTGCGCTTAGGCTTGCCGTTGGTGTCGCGAGTCTCCGAGGTCCCCGCCTCACCATTGTGAGTGCTGCGGGCCAGCCAACTATCCTCTCCCATGCAAAAGCGGGTCATTAGTGAGGTTAGGGCTGCCATGGTATTCGGTTTATCCTAGCCGAGCTGGCGGGCGAGCCACTCATCTCGGATATTGTTTTTGAATGCAGCGATGGCCTCGGCGTCTGAATAGTCTACGATCTGGTTCTTTTTAGTAAGAAACCGGTTCCAGAATTTCCGAGCTGATTCACTAGGTTGCTGAGTGACACGGCTGAGATCATAAGCATCCGAAGGTCAGACATAAGTTCCTTGGAGATTTGCCCTGAAGGCGTCTTCAAGAGCCTCCCAGCTTCCAATGGAGTGGGGCGGCAGGCTATTCAGCCAATGCCTCGCCAGCCCCTTTAGCTTCAGCGGCAAATACTTGATGGCGTGGAGGTCATCTCCATTGGCCATGTGTATATGGAGGAGAAAATCTTCAATCCATACAGCTGGGTCCGTGGTGCCATCGTAAGATTCTATGCTGATGGGTTTGAACCCATCGGGGAACTGGTGTTCCATTACCCTATTTGTAAAACAGATCAGGTGGGCTGGTCCTCGGAACCGAGCGGTATCATGTCGGATGTCGGGAGAGAGCCGAGTATAAGTTTGATCTCGAGCGCCGCCATTCCTGTCCAACCAGGCGTCGTAGCCGTCAGGCCCGGCCGGAGCGCATCCTCTTGATCCATAAATGGACAGGGGTGGCGCCCGGTTTGCCTCTATCGGATGTCAAACGTCTTGAGGGTCTAGATAATCCATAGGGTCCTTGCCATGACGGCGTGGGGCTGGTTGGGTGAGGAAATCCTCCTGCGCGGGACTGTCGCGTCCTCGAGGGGGGCGATCAGGTGCCTCAGCGGTTAATTCATCGTCAAATTCAGGCAGTAAACGCCTGCATGGATAAGATTTAGGTGCACTGCGGCACCGTTCTTTGAGGTCTTGTTCGGCCGAAAGTATTTCGAGCCACTTGTCATTTAGTGCATCCTCGTTAGCCTGCAGCTGCTGCTGCTTGCGTTTCATGCTTCGGGCGGTAGCAACTAGGCGCCGCCAAAAGCGTTCTTGCTCAGCAGGGTCTTCAGGGACAATGAAGTCCTCGATGCCGAGGCTCATGTCCTCCACGAATTCCGGCATATAATTTTCATCAGCCCCTTCAAAGAGGTCGTCAGGATCCGAGTCCCTGGGGATGCCTTCGGGGTCAATGTGGCGTTCTGGGAGGCTTGAACGACCTCCCCTGGGTCTTCCGCACTGTTGGCCGCCATATCGGCGGTAGGGTTGTTCCCGCTGGGCTCCCCGTTAGCACCCCTTCTGCGTCTTCGCCTACGCCTTGGAGGGGAGTTGGGAGTGTTGTCATGTACACATCGTACGTGGATGTTGCTTTCTACCTGCAGGTGTTAGTAGGTGGCGAGGTGTTGTCCATAGGGCCGTCGACATCTTCATCCATGTCGGTTGCCTCGTTGTAGTCTAGCATATCAGTTAAATTGTCGATAGTGGCGACTAGGTGGGTGGTGGATGGGATGTAAATTTCCTGATCGTTGGCTTTAAGTCCTGTAACACCCCGATTTTTGGCCCTTTCTTTTTCTTTTGGTTTTCTTCGAATTTTTATTTGGAGTTCTTTTTCCGTGGCTATGTGGTCTTGAAACCTGGGAAGATCTTCTCTCCTGCCACTTCCTAGTGGCTTGTCATTCTCAAATCTATCCCTAGGACATGTCATTTCCATCTTAGCCCAACCCCAACATTTATTTCTTGGGAATATTCCTTTTTCTATTAAAGGAATAACCTTGTTTGCTCTAGGTTGTGAAGCAACCTATATTTCTGCCATTCCTAAAATCCCCACAAAATTCTCATAAATTATTTAGATCATATCTTCCACTAATATGTCAAAATCCATCCTTGTGTAGTTCAAAAATAATTCAGGGATATTCATTTTCCATTCTGTCCAGAATGGCACTTTGTGAAGGAAGTGCTATTTATCTTTTCTTGATTGCCCTCAAAAATTTTGGGAACTCTCTCATACCCAAATAATTGCCACATGCCAAAATTCAGCTTCATTTTCCTAGTAAATCTTCCTCAGCAAAATCCCAAAGTTTCTGTCCAGAGAGAAGCTTTGTGAAGGAAGTAATAGCTAGGCTTATCCAAATGAGTTGAAATTTTGGTAGCTCATTTACATGATGAAATAATTACTATCCACAAAATTTCATATCCATAAAACAATCTATGTGAGCACACCTTCAAATCTTGGTTTCTGGTCACAATTTCAGTTTGTGAAGCAACTATATTTTATATTGCTTCAAAAAATCTTAAATTAATCCAGCACCTAAATATACCTAGATCATTTGATCATCCCAAAATTCACATAATTTTGTCAATTATTTTTCTCCACAAAATTCCCCCAAGTTTCTGTCCAGTGGGTAGCATTGTGAAGGAAGTACCATTTTTATTCATCCAAATGGTATGAAATTTTTATGGTGCCTTCATATGCCCAAATCATCACCCTCCACCAATTTTCAACCCAAACCAATCAACCAGGTGAGTGCTACTTCCTGATCTAGTTTCTGGACCAAATTTTGTGGTTGTAAAGCAACTATGTTAAATATTGGTCCAAATCTTTTCAAAATCCACAGGACTGTAGTCCTTCCTACCCCTAACCACTGTGACATCTTGTTCCTCTCTTTTACCAAGCCATTTTACCTCAGCTTCTGGATAAAGTTTGCTACAGCAAACTTTCACTGAAGTGTCCCATCAGCACAAAGTGCCTTTAGTCGAGTTATCACCTCTGGTAGGGACCATTCAGGAAGGACAACGCGCTAGACACCATTAGCCAGGCACTTGAACCCTCCTATCGCCATTGCATGCGGTGACCAGGTACAGAGCGCGTGCTCTGCAGGCCAACAGCGCGCTCTGGCACCCGGACCCGCTCTGCTGCCGCCCGAGCGCCCTCCGTGCGCCACCTCCGCTCGCCGCAGTGCCCTCCTCTGCTTCCTTGCCTCCCCGGACCGCTCTCCCCCGCTAGAAGCTCGCCGGACCGAGCCAAATCGATGGGCACGCGTGCACTGTGGCGCCCGCGCGTGCTCCTCCCCCTGCCATCCCGCGTCCGCTTTCTGCCATCCCGCGTTGCTGGCCCGCCTCTCAGTCTCTCTCCCGTCGCCGTTCGAGCTCACACGCACGCCTGGCCCCCTCACCGGAGCTCGTCCATTCGGTGAAGGCAGCATCCGGCCCGTGCCCCTCTTCCCCGGCTATATAAGCCACCCCCCAGACCTCCCGACCGCACCAACCTCTCCCCCAGTCTCCTCTAGCCCTCCCCGAGCAGTCAAACGAGCTCGAGGAGCCCTCTCTCCCTCGTATTGCCGCCATGGCCGCCGTCGGCCTCGCCTTAAATTCAAGCAAGTCCGAGTCCCTTCCCTCCTCCTCTCTCCACCAGAGGTCTTCTTGAGCCCCCTGGAGCGTACCCGCAGCTGCCCTCCCTCTCCGGCGACTCGTGGCGCCGCGCCCAACTTTGGCCGACGCTGCCGTCCGCCGCGGCTCTGCTCGTTCCCGAGCTCGCCGGCGAGCGAGCTGCCTCCCTACGGTTGCGCCCCGCTGCACTGGTCATTTCGGTGGCCGGAGTTGCGCCTGGGGTGGACCAAGCCGCCGGAACGGCCGCCGGTGCCGAGCCCTTCCTCTGTTCTGCGGGCGCCGAACGAGAGGAAGGAGACCCAGACGGTGGGCCCCACCTCCCCGCGGGCCCCACGAGTCAGCCACACAAGCCGTTGACCCCAGTCGTTGACGTGGATAAGTGAAAGCGTACTTTGGCCTTTACGTTTTCTGTACTTGAAAGCGTATTTCCCTGCGGCTTAGAGGTGAAATACGTTTTCTCTGCAGGAAAGTGTGTTTCCAGAAATGCGTTTTCTCTTTTTCAGCAGCTGGCGCAGAAACCCTTAATTTGCGGACGTTCGTCCGTTAGCAGCAGAAAAGCACAGTTTTTAATTCTTTTTCTGCCTAACGAACGAACGGCCGTATCTCGACAACCGTGACTCCGATTCAGGTGATTCCAAAGCCCACGATCTCAGTTCGTCGAGCCTGTTACGATGGTATCATTTTCATGAGGTTGTCATACTATGAAAATGACCATTTTGCCCTTGCCCTCAAAACAGCTCCGCCGGGAGGGAAACTTTTCTGGCGATTCTTTCCGCGAGTTCATCGCACCTCTCCCCGGTGAATCCATCAACCCCAGGTAGGCCACAACAGCCACTTGCATGATGGCATTGTAGTAGCCATGGTTTCCACTTGAATATTTAATAATTGTTTGCTCATTTAATGATTTTGTGAATGCCTCGAATATGCTTGTGAATCCATGACTATGCTTATGCCATGTTCATTTTCATCTAGTAAGTGAAATGATTTATTGCTAATGTTGTTATTATCATGTTTTGTTCTTGTAATCATTTCCAATGCTAGTGATATGCTATGCTCATATGAATAGTTATCGGTTGGTTATGAAAATACTTGTTATATTCATGATCTTCATTATGCCATGCTCATTTGCATCTCGTAGAATAAAAGATATATCATTGTTGATGTAAGGAGGTTAAATGGTTATGTTGCCCATCCATGTTTATGTTGATATCTTGCTCATATGCATTGTCATTTTACTGCGACTCAGCTCATCACCATTCAAGTTAAACCTGACATTAATCGAACTTGAACAAATCTGTTGGCTGAGTCATGGTGCCAGAAAATCAAGCTAACCAGTGCAGCCATACTTGCCTTATGGGGGGCCCTAATGCGGTCAATTGTCATGCCTCTCGCCGGTGCCTCCTACGAGGGAAGGTTGTGCACTGGCGCTACCCTGGCCTGGTAGGCAGTCATAACCTTGAAGGCCCGAGTTGTATGGATATCCGAGGTCCCTGTTTGGGACGATGTTTATGTTTGGCCACGACAGTGGCGGCCACAGAGGTGGCGGATGTCACAAGTTGGCATCGGGGTCACCCAGGACATAGCCCAAAGGGGAGTTTGTCGGAGTGACCGGGAGAGTGTCATGCAATAGATTGGTTTTGTCGGAATGTCATTGGTCCACCCGAATGGGAGCACGAGGCCATGAGTTCCGTAGTGTGGCTACAGTGTACTAACCTCTGCAGAGTGTATAATCTATCGATAGCCGCGTCCTCGGTCATGGACACCATTCGTAGTAGGTCACACTATGGGTCAACAGAAATAATAACCTGGATAATAAACAACCGTGATTCGATGAGGAAAGAAGTTGGTTGATCTTTATGTGGTCATGTGTTGATCACAGGTAGAGATCAAGCTCCGTGTGGTCATGTGATGATCACGATGGTATAGTTGATACCAAGCTTGGTTGATCCTGAGGTGATCGTGTGATGTTCGCAAAGGTAAGCTTGATGCATATGGTGGTTACGAGATAAACTCCGAGCAGAGTAAGTTGGCCCATGAGACCTTAAAAGTCGACCCCCTTGCATGCTAGTGCTAGTATCATCATGTTCATATCATGAAATAAATGTACCTGCCATGCTCATGTTGCTCTCGTAGTATTGTGTTCATCATTGATGTTTAACTTGTAAATGCCATGTTGTTGTATGTCCTGATTGCTTTGGTTGCTGTGAGCTTGCGAGTACATTCAAAGTACTCACCGGGCGTGTCATGCCAGATTGCAGGTGATGCCGTGATTGCTTGCTTGTCGAGGATCCTGAGGTTGCGCTCTAGGATGCGTCCTAGCACTACTAGGGAAAAGGCTAGTAGTAGCGCGGGGTTTTACCTTATCAGTAGCGCGGGCACCGGCGCTACTGCTAAGGCGCTACAGCTAAACTTTAGCAGTAGCGCGGGCACCGGCGCTACTGCTAAGGCGCTACTGCTAAGGCGCTACAGCTAAACTATACATAGCAGTAGCGTGCTCATTAAACCGCGCTGCTGCTAATAGAAGCAGTGCCACTTTCCAGAGCGCGCTGCTGATAATAGCACGCTGCTGCTACATGCATGCTCGCGCTACTGCTAATTTTTCCTGTATTTTTTTCTGCAGCATATTGGCCATGTATTTGTACAGGTTTTATACAGTAATCTCATCATATGATTTCATGATCATGATGATCCATCCACTTGAATCTAATCCGCGTTTCTTTCACCCAATGATATAATAAGTCATCATGATCATAATAACAACTCATCATCATCGTAATATATAACTCATCATCATCATCATCATCATAGGCATAACAACTCATCATCAAAACAACTCCTCATGATCATCATCTATGAGTCATATAATAACTCATCATTCTAGCTAACACATTGTAGCACATATAACTCATCATCATCATAATAACTAATCATCATCATCATAGTCATATCAAAACTAACTAATTGTTCTTACTACCTGGGACCTAGTCCTCTCTCCTAGGTAAAATAGCATAAAACAGGTAAACCGGTCCATCTCCAAAATGGAGAATGGAGATCCACCTGTCGCCAACTTCTGGCTTGCGCACACGCATGTTGTCTCCAATCGGTTGTGTGCGCGCCTTCATTACTTTGCTCCAATCTTTGATATTGAGCCTTCCATCTTTCAAAGAAATAGAGTATGCACTTTGGTAAGCCGTCGGTGGAAACGGTCGTAAGCTTACCATGTACATACTCCCTTCGGTAAGCATCATGTGAGGGGCAACCTCGCTAGGGAGCTTCTGTTGAACAATATAGTAACATATATAGTTAGCAATGTAGTTTACTTAAGAAGAATGTATGCAACGAAGTTACCATCATTAACAAAATCATACCAAGTTTTTCGCAATGAGATTACCATCAAGCAACTGATGGACTAGTGGCACGTATCCAGTATAATTTGGGTTGATAAACTGATTGGTCTTAAAATTCTCAACATCATCTATAAATGAGACAAGATATCATTTCTCCTCACAATTAAGCTCGGAGCCATAACTGTAGTATGTCATGTCCACAGCTTTCCGAGTATTTTTTGAAGATCAGAAATAAGCTGATAATTATAAATAAACAAGTTTAGTAGCGATGAACACCAAATATTTTTAAATAAAAAATATAAATTACTTAACAAATTAGTTTGACAAACTCACATTTAGGCAAAACAGGAGGCATATCCACATCGACCCAAATGTCGATATTATCTTCAATATCTTCATCTTCGGGACGAATATCAAAAGTTATTTGCATATTCTCCTCAAATCCATAGGCCTTGCAGAAAGCTTCCCAATTAGAGCAGCCGAAATGTGAGTGATTAAGCGCATTGTAGAGCTTAACCTGAAAAGCATAACCGTGTTTAGTCCTGAGGTGAGCCCTCCTCGTCTCCATATTCTCAAGGTCTTGGAAACCGAGCTTCTGCAAGACAAACGGTCTTGCATGGCATGGGATGTACTAGTCGAATTGAAAAAAAAATTACACGTTGAAGCAAAGAATCACAAGTCATGATTAATTACGATGAAATACTTGTCGTTGCGTACCGTACAAACATCGAAGGTCTCTTCCAACTTCACGGTGAAGAACCTATCATTTTGTAGGTGAGGCTCCCTGTCGCACAAACCCCGGTCATCGCAGCAGTAGTCGCACTCCGGGATCTTATCATTGTCAGACATTTTCTGTGTTAAAAATTCAAAGATTATAAATCGACGGCAACTAACAGGAAATCAACACATAGATCATTATTATTCATCACGGGTTGACTGTCGGTCTGTCGAGTCTTTCCTTGAAAACTCTCATCTCACGTGGTGTTAAATTTCTAGCACAAGTCATGCTAAAATTTAATTCTCTTTCCGGCAAATCCAGGGCACTCGATATTTCCTATATATTCTAGCACAAGTCATGCTAAAATTCACGGCAAAATCCGGCATGACCTTCGCTAAAATAGGACATATCGAGCGCCTGAAATTTGCCGGAACGGAAATGAATCAACACTCTGGCAAAACATAGGCCACTTGGATTTTCCCTGCGATACAAAGAGTCAAATGTGGCCATCTTTGGCACCATATACACAGCAGCTCAAGATCGACATGTCCATACACATACACATGTTCTTTTTTAAGCATGAACAGAGTCAAGTTCTTTTTTATACAGAAAAGTTTAAACTTGAAATGCTATCCGAATCAATTATCATTTCAAAAAAAAAACTAGCTTCGCATTGTCACAGCTACTCATCTACTACTACTACATCTATAAAAACATCTATGAAAACTAGCATATAACAGGACCTCTATGCATGTTCATCATTGACATTCACAATACATCATCATCGACATCAACGACATGGGGATTTGGTTGGTCTCACCTCGAGGTCAGAGGGGGTCGATGACGGGGACAACGGCGGGGACGATGCAGGGGCAAATACTTGATTTTTGTGAAAACAAAATATTAAAAAAAGATTATTATGCTGATTTTAGGACTTAGTGAAACCCTATAAGCTATCAACTAAACCCTAGAAGCATACTAAATCAAAGTGTTACATATCAACTAAATATATTAACTATGTCTAAATTTTTACTAATTCACTCTAAACCCTAAAAAATATTAACTATATCAAAGTGTTACATATCAACTAATCAAAATGACTAAATCTATCAACTATGTCTAAATTTTTACTAATTCATTCTAAACCCTAAAAACTATTAACTAAATCAAAGTGTTACATATCAACTAATCAAAATGTAGGAGGGGCTGTGCATGGAGGAGGGGGGGAGGGGCTGTGTGGATGGAGGAGGGGGAGGTCGGCGGTTGGAGGGAAGAGGGCGGCAGATGAAGGGGGAGGAAGGAGGGAGGAGGAGGATGGGGGAGGGGCGGCGGATGGAGGTGGGGCGGCGGCTGGAGCAGGAGGAGGGAGGAGGGAGGGAAGGAGGGAGGGAGGGAGGTGGAGGGACGAGGGAGGAGCTACCTCGGTGGAGGAGGAGCGGGAGCGTCGGCGGCGGCGGGTGACGGCGGAGAGGAGAGGAGAGCGCGAGAGAGTGAGGAGTGAGAGTGATGAGACAGAGGAACAGACGGCCATGGGATAAGATAAGATTAGTAGTAGCGCGGGGTAGAGGGCCAGCGCTACTGCTAAGCCCAATACCTGTAGCGCGGGTCGTGGGTCACGCGCTGCTGCTAAATGGGGTGGTAGCCCAATTTTCTTTTATTTTTCAGTTTCATTTTCATTTTCTTTTTAACAATGTAATTTTCTTTTTAACACAGCCCAATTTTCTTTTCTTTTTCTGTTTCATTTAAATTTTCTTTTTAACAATGTAATTTTCTTATTAACACAACCCAATTTGAAGCATGTAAAAAAAACATCATAAAATACATCGGTCATCAATGATCTTTTTGTGTAGAATCTAAATTGTCAGTATGAATCTTCACCTGTAGGAACAGGTGAAGATTCATATTGCCACAGATCCTACACATAGAGTACAATGAAGACCAAGTGCTTGTGATAGTTGGAGAATTAACATATTTAAGGTGGTAAACACCCTGTTCGCGGAGCGAGGTGGGACTAAACTTATTAGTAGCGCGGCCTCTATAAAACGCGCTACAACTATATAGTTAGTTGTAGCGCGGGTTGTATCCCCACACTGCTACAAAGGCTCCACCCGGGGGACACCATGGGCCCGGTTAGCAGCAGCGCCTGTTTGGCCCCCGGCGCTACTGCTAACGTTATAGCAGCAGCGCGTAGTTGGGGCACGCGCTACTGTTAAATAGCAGTAGCGCACTCCCGTGCCCCGCGCTACTATTAAGCCTCCACCTATAAGCTTTTCCCTAGTAGTGCAGCCAGAGTCCCTGTGGAGTGGAGTTCATCACCGTCGTCATTTTTCCGCTGCTAGAATTCTTTCCGCTTCGAGATGTTCCGCTGCTAGCGTAGAACTACTTTAGCAGGCGGAGTGTCGCCATGCCCCTATAACCTTTGTAATATCGGATCCTTGTACCCCGATTATTCGTAATAAAGAGCAGATTTGTTCTATGCCAAGCAGTGCCATATTCCAGAAGACTTGATCTCTGGGCTGGAATACGGGGTGTTCCGTCTCTCTGAGCCGGGGTGCCACAAGTCCGATCTTATCATAAACAGGGGTCTTGCCGTCCGAGATTGACAAACTCTGGATCCGGTCAAGCATCTCATTAAGGTGAGACAAATCTTCAGGGTTCATGGCCTGGCCATAGGCCAGGTCGATTCGTAGTGGCACGCCTGATGCGTTTTCTGCCGTACAAGGAAGCGAGGTGGATTCGAGATCCGCTGCCGGGATCGGTTCTAAGCCCGACTTGGTGTCCAAGGCCGAGCTCTGATCTATGTCGGAGTCGAGCACTGCGACGGGGTTATCCGAGGAGGGGGAGGGGAGTTCCTCCGTAGCCCTCGGCGGTGTTGGGGGGGCATGATTCGTGGTCTTCAAAGGAGATCCGTTCCGAGGTCGAGCCTCCGGTGTGTGCCAGACCCGGAATCCGGCCGGGGGTCCAGCTTCATAAGTCAAGCTCGCCGCGGGAGTCCGCAGTGTACTCCAGACCTTCCGAAGGTTACGATCTGGTCGGGAGCATAGTTCTCGACAGCGGCCAGATGGCCTATCAAGTCGGCGCAAAAAATCATGCTTTCGAATACAAAAAGTTGGCCGGGGACGTAAACATCCCTTCTATCACTGCCGCAGTTGACCTGTAGATGAGCCATCGATCCTTTGCGATTACACAGCGGAACTCTCAATGAAAGCACCAGTGTCGGTGTGAAAACCGGCAGACCTCGGGGTAGGGGGTCCCGAGCTGTGGATCTCAAACCAATGGTAACAAGAACAAGGCGACGGTGTTTACCCAGGTTCGGGCCCTCTTGATGGAGGTAAAACCCTACATCCTGCTCTTGTTTATATTGATGGAGATGTATCAAGTATGGAGTTGATCTACCTCGAGATCGTAAGATGTGGTCTAACTCTAGGGCTAGGAGAATGAGATTGTGTTCAAGTCCTCTCTACGGGCTAAACCCTCCGGCTTATATACACGCAAGGTAGGGGTATCTAGGGTTACAAGGTCGGTATCGGGGCATGAGGGCGGCAGGAGAAGTCTTGGAGTATACGTCAAGTCTTCGGCAGATGCAATCCTGGTCTTGCCCCTAGCGTGCGGCTTCCGGAGTCCATCTTGAGAAGAATGAGGGCCCATTTGCTCAACCCGAGGAATATAGTGTGACTAGGTTGGTACCCCCTAGTTCAGGACACCGTCACGATGGTAACAATGTGTCGTGGTGTGCTCACGGCAGATGCCATGGGTAGGCTAATCGAACGTGGTTGGGGCCGGAGGACATCAGAGGGTTCCAGAGGCGGGAATGGGGACAAGCGGTGGATGACACACGATGTACCCATGTTCGGGGCCCTCCGGGGGAGGTAACACCCCTAGTCCTGCAAGCTCAAGTAGATGGATCACTAGACGAGCTATAATGGCGCTCCTTGAGCTGTGTGGGAGGAGGGAGGAGGACTAGCTCTCTTCTCCTGGTGAGGTGGTGAAATGCTTCGCGTGGGAAAGAACTCAGGGTTCCGCCTCCTTGCATGGAGGGTTCCCAGGGGGTCTTATAGGCCAGCTCCCCACGGTTACAATGGTAATCTTCTAGGGCGCGGGGCCCAGCAGTCATCGCCTCATGCCGGACAGTGGGATCCGCCGGCTGCGGACCCTGCTGGTCGTCCGGGACTGTAGCACGTCTTTGCTTGCGTCATGGAGTGGCGGGCACTGTTCAGCTACAGCGCCTCGCCGGGTCGTCGCCGCCGCCCTGGGCCGTGGTTTCAGGGCATCCTATAGCCACGCTCGCCCGGTCTTTGGGGCGGCGCGTACTATAGCCACGCTCGCCCGGTCATCGGGGCGGCGCGCACAGTAGCCATGCTGGCTCCATTGTGGGGAGCTGTCTTGTCATTTGGCCGGCTGGAGCTGATGCCGGCTTGGGTGTCCGCCGCCTTCAGCGTCGCCGGGTCGAGCTTCACCGCCACGCCCGGCCGGGTCAAGGGCCTTCAGGCTGGCTGG
Organism: Elymus sibiricus; assembly: GCA_039707655.1. NCBI lineage: Eukaryota > Viridiplantae > Streptophyta > Magnoliopsida > Poales > Poaceae > Elymus > Elymus sibiricus. The sequence continues at coordinate 199,907,307 of CM077676.1, read as the reverse complement.
TAAGCGGGCCGGGTCGAAATTCATAGGCACGCCTGGCCGGCCTTGGGCCTGCAAGCTGGCTGTCGAGCGGGCCGGGTCAAGGGGTGCTGGCCGCCCAGTTGTTTTGAAAATGGTTAAGTGCTAATGAGCCTACCCGAGGGTTATCCCCCCGACAGTAGTCCCTGAAGCTGGCGAGGCTGCTGGCTACCGGCAGTGGGCCCCGGCAGCTTACCCCCTTGATGAGCGATTGGTCCGGCCTGGCCAGCAAGTGCGTTCTTCCGTCGTTTCCTCGATTTCTTCGGTCTGCAACCGCACCATCTCGGCGCCAACGCCGTCCTCCAGCTTGCCGAGTTCGTGACCTGCTGCGAGGGCTACATCGGCGTTTGGCCGGGTGTCAACCTGTGGAGGCGGATGTTCTTCTTCAAGGCGCAGATGGCGGAGAAAGGTGTCATGTCCACCTGTGGGGTGGTGGTGATCTGCCGCCGCCCGTCCGGCATGTGGCCCAAGCTACCGGTTGTCGAATCAGCCAAGAAATGGCCAAAGTCGTTCTTCTACGTGAAGAACGCCAACCCGGAGGTCGACCGCGTCAATTTGCCGCCCTTCGTCAACAATCCACCGACCGAGCAGCTGAACTGGAAACACTATCCACGGCAGCCGCCCGCGGAGATCTCGAACATTTGCAGCCGGCTGGCGGAGATGCTGGGCGGCGAGGGGCTCCGAGCCTCTGACTTCATCGCGGCCTTCATTAGCCGTCGGATGCTGCCTCTGCAGGAGCGGCCGCACCGGATCTGCGACATGAGCGACCATCGCGATCCTTGCCGGATGTCATCAAAGGAGCTGACGCCGGCTGAGGTCGCTCGCTGACAGTGTCCTGGATTAGGAGGTGCTAACCTAGCCAGCCCATCTCTTCGGTTGGGCCTATGGGCCCTCGTACGTGATCAAGGTGGGCTCCAGAGGACGCATACAGGAAGCATGATCAAGACTGCCTCTACCGAAGACTTGACGTATACTCCAAGATCTCTACTACCGCCCTGCTCCTAGATACCGACCTTGTAACCCTAGGTGCCCTACCTGGCGTGTATATCAGCCATAGGGTTTAGCCCATAGGGGGGACATCAACGCAATATCATTCACCTAGCCCTAGAGGTAGACACACATTATGATCTCGAGGTAGATCAACTCTGTATTCGATACATCTCCATCAATATAAACAAAAGCAGGATGTAGGGTTTTACCTCCATCAAGAGGGCCCGAACATGGGTAAACAACGTCTCCCTTGTCTTTGTTACCACCGATCCGAGATCCACAACTCGGGACCCCCTACCCCGAGGTCTGCCAGTTTTGACACCGACACTGGTGCTTTCATTGAGAGTTCCGCTGCGCGATCACCAGAAGGATCGATGGCTCACCTGCAGATTAACTGCGCCAACGGCCATGGGGACGTATTCGCCCCCGGCCAGCTCTTTGTTTTTGGCAGCATGGTATTTTGCGCCGACTCGACGGGTCATCTGACCTCTTTCGAGAACTACGCCCCAGGTCGGATCGTGACTTTCGGTGGCCTCGAATACACCGCGGATTCCCACGGCGAACTCATCCTATCGGGATGGACTCCCGGCCGAATTGAGAACTCGACCGGTTCTGGAGGCTCGACTCCAGAACCTAACTGTGTCGCGGCGCCTTTGGAGACCCCTGACGCGACCACTCCAGCCAGTTTCCTTCCGATCGTCAGTCCGGAGATAGATCCGGCTCCCACTTTCGAAATTACGTCAGTGCCAGAATTGACTTCGGCGCAGAACCCAGAATTGCATTCGGATTCCCTTCACACCGAAGACGCGTCAGGTTACACGCCGGCCATACTTCGAGTTAGCCCTGCCGATGGCACATCAATGAATCCCGAAGAGCTATCTCACCTCAATGAGATGCTTGATCACATCCGGAGCATGTCCATCTCGGCCGGCAAGACTTCGGTTTACAATCAGATCGGACTTAAAGCCGATGATCGGGAAATTTACATCCCACCCACCACCCACCTAGTCGCCACGGTCGACAGTTTAACCGACATGTTGGACTATGGTGAGGCCACAGACATGGAGGAAGATGCTGATGGCCCCATCGAGAACACCTCGCCCCCGATAAACGCGGGCAGGTGGACCGCCACGTCCACCTACGATGTTTACATGGTGGACACCCCCAAATCCCCTCCAAGACGTCGGCGAAGGCGCCGAAGGAGTAATAACGGGGAACCCAGTGGTAATAACGCGACAGCCAATAACGGCGACGCGGAGGACGGCGATGCCGATAACCAGGAAGAGGACGTTCAAGTCTCCCCAGTAAGGATTGGCACACCTGACTGACTTCTCAGGGACTCAGATCCCGATGACCTCTTTGAAGGGGCCGATGACAACTACATGCCGGAATCCGAGGAGGACGAGAGCCTCGGTACCGTGGACTACATCGTCCCCGAGGACCCTTTTGAACAAGAGCTTTTCCGGCGGCGCCTCGTTGCGACAGCCCGGAGCATAAAACGCAAGCAGCAGCAGCTGCAGGCCAATACCGACACACTAAATGCAAAGTGGGTCAAAGTGCTCTCCGCCGAGCAAGACATGGAAAACCGGTGCCATAGCATGCCGAAATGATACCCACGTAGGCATGTCTTGCCGGATTTCGATGAGGAGCTCGCCGACGACCACGACCGACCCCCTAGAGGCCGGGACAAGCCAATACGAGAAGACCTCAGTGACCGTCCACCTCCACGCCGTTATGGCAAGGACCCCATGGATTACCTAGATCCTCACAACACTAGACGTCGCATTGAGGAAAACAGGGCACCCCCTCGGTCCATCTATGGTTCAAGGGGACGCGCGCCCGCTGGGCTTGACGGCTACGATGCCTGGATGGACAGGAACGGCCGTGCCCGAGATCAGGCTTACTCACGGCTCTGTCCCGACCAACGACGAGATGCTCCTCGGTTCCGAGGTCTAGCTCACCCAATCTGCTTTACAGACAGGGTGATGGAACATCAATTCCTGGAAGGATTTAAGCCCATCAATATAGAATCATACGATGGCACCGCAGACCCAGCAGTATGGATCGAGGATTTCCTTCTACACATACACATGGCCAACGGAGATGATCTCCACGCCATTAAATACCTGCCGCTCAAGCTAAAGGGGCCGGCGAGGCATTGGCTTAATAGCCTCCCTCCTCAATCTATCGGCAGCTGGGAGGCACTAGAAGACGCTTTTCGAGCAAATTTCCAGGGCACATATGTCCGACCTCCGGACGCTGATGACCTCAGCCGTGTCACCCAGCAGCCAGGTGAATGAGCCCAGAAATTCTGGAACAGGTTCCTCACCAAGAAAAACTAGATCATAGACTGCTCTGAAGTCGAGGCCATCGCCGCATTCAAGAATAATATCCGAGATGAATGGTTGGCTCATCAACTCGGCCAGGATAAGTCGAGGACCATGGCGGCCCTCACCTCACTGATGACTCACTTTTGTGCGGGAGAAGACAGCTGGCTCACCCATAGTACTCATAACGGCGAGGCAGGCACCTCGGAAACTCGCGACGCCAATGGAAAACCCAAGCCCAACAAAAATAAGCGCGGGTATAAAAATGGTGGAAGCGATACGGAGGACGCTGCGGTCAACGCGGGGTTCACCGGACCTAAGTCCGGACAGAAAAGAAAACCCTTTAAAGGGAACAAGGATGGACCTAGCTAGCTTGATAGACTCCTGGACCGCCCATGTGGAATCCACGGCACTCAGGACAAACGAGCAACCCACACTAACAGAAATTGCTGGGTCTTTAAACAAGCCGACAAGATAGCGACAGAGGGTCAAAATAAAACCCAAAATCGCAGTGAAGACGAGGATGAACCTCGGCGGCCCAATAATGGAGGCCAAAAGAAGTTTCCTGATGAGGTGACAGAGGTCAATATGATCTATGTCAGCCACATCCCCAAAAGGGAGAGGAAGCGGGTGCTTCGGGATGTATACGCGTTAGAGCTAGTCGCCCCGAAATATAACCCATGGTCGGCTTACCCGATCACATTTGACAAGCATGATCATCCGACCAGCATCAGGCATGGCAGATCAGCGGCGCTCATCCTGGACCCTATTGTTGATGGTTATCATCTAACACGCGTCCTGATGGACGAAGGAAGCAGCCTCAACCTCATTTACGAGGACATGGTTCGAAAGATGGGCATCGACTCATCTCGGATCAAGCCGAGCTCCACCACCTTTAAAGGTGTAATCCCGGGTGTCAAAGCCCGCTGCACCGGAATGGTCACCCTGGAGTTAGTCTTCGGCTCGCCCAAGAACTTCAGAAGCGAGGAGTTAATCTTCGATATCGTGCCTTTCTGAAGTGGATACCACGCGCTCCTAGGGCGCACGGCCTTTGCACGCTTCAACGCAGTCCCGCACTATGCCTACCTCAAGCTCAAATGCCGGGACCCAACGGCGTTGTCACAGTCAATGGTAACACCGAATGCTCACTCCGGACGGAGGAACAGACCGCGGCTTTCGCAGTCGAGGTACAGGCGTCCGAGGAGGCAGCCCGCAGCGATAAACGCGCCGCTCGCTCTTCGAAGCGCGCCCGGGCTGCACAAATCGACCTCGGCCAGGTACTCCCGCACCCAAAATAGGGATGCGGGCTCCTCGCGTGCCATCTCTGGAGTGGGCACTACGTCCCCAGAGTGCATAATTTCGCAATGAAGATTCCCTGGGTCGTCGAGGAGCCAAAAATTTACTCAAACGTCAGCACGGTTTGACCAAGCAACGACGTGGCTTCGAGCCCCCGCACAGGCAAGTCTGTGTAAAAGAAACAGCCAAACATGACTACGTCAATGTGGTTTCAACCACAGAATAGACTTCGGCAACGTCTTCTTTGAAGGAGCTCGGTCAATCAAACGCTTGAAGCGTATAAAGGGCCAGAAAGGCATTAAGCTCCCCAAGTCCTCACCATCAATGGTGAACATCTGGTCAACAGCTCGGAAACGCAGACGTGCGGCAGGTAGCGGCCCGGATTCTTAAAAATCCGATGATAAATATCCGCCCTGTTTCTTCCTCCCTTTTTTTACTTTTTACGTTGTATTCTTTCAATTCCTCTTGTTCCAGTTGGGCATGTAAACACTCGAAATTATGAAATAAATAAACCATGCCCCTTAAAGGTCCTTATCATATTTCTTTCTACGCATGGACCCCGCGCTACGAAGAGGTTCTTCAAAAAAGATACAATCGTACCACAAGTCCAAAGTGTTCGACGTCTCGGATCTTGGCTTTATATGCATCAGTTTCGAACCTAGATTTCGGTCAATAGTTGGGTTGCCCGGCTCCTATGTGTACCCCTTATGTTTCCGATGAATTCGGCTAAGGGCGTAACGGGAGAACCACTGTGATTGCGCCGCCAGGTCAATTGGCATAACGCCTCAGTGGAGAAAGCCGAAAACTGACTATCTAGATATGCGCAAACTGGTCCGCCATCCGTAGACCACGTTAAGCGATGTGACGATAGAGATCACCCATGTTAAACGAAGGGCTTTCATTTCTAGACGAAGTGTGTTATGGCCTAGACCTCGGCCGACCAGGCCGACCACTTCGCACACTGGGGGCTGGTCATCAGCCTCCACAGTCAAACTCCTATGACTAAGTGAAAGTCATTAAGCCACTATAGTCTGATTGCCTAGTTCCTATAAGCACAGACAACCTCCGGGTACCGAGACGTCGGCTAAGGGTCAAGTGTGCCTTAAGGAACACCCTTTGTATGACCTACACTGGGGCTGAAGCCGACGACTGGCCACTCTCATTTTCAAACAGTCATATAGGAGGTAAATCTAATTAAAAGAAAAAAAAACCAATCATGGAATTTAAAGCCATGTTCATTCAATTAAACGATAAAGTTTTGTACATCACACACTTCGGCATTCCGAAGTACTGCTCAGAAATACATAGTGTCCTTTGAACACATGGCTTTGGTGAGACGAGCTCCCTCCTCCACCTCGGCAAAGAACTATTTGGCGGTGTGCGGCTTGTCGGCAGGAGGGCCCGCGGCACATATCACCGCATCAACCTTCCGAAAGTGCGTATTCATGCAAGCGTACGCCCTCCGCGCTCCTTCAAAGCACACTAACCTCCTCCAATGGTTCACACAGGGCACGACATCTTGGAGACGGGCCGTAAGGCCGAAGAGGCTCTTGGGAATGGCTTCGGCAGGCCACAATGCGATACAGAGGACCTGGAGCACCGGTCTCGTCATGCGAAACAACTCCACGAGCTGCTTCACTCGATGATTTAGCAGCTGTGCCGACGGCGACCCCGGGAACTGCCCCCAAAAGGCCTTCTCCGCCTCGTGGCCCGCTAGCTGGCCGAAGTACGCCACCGCATCCGCCATGCTCTGCGGAAGATCCGCAAAAACTTCTGTGGAACGCCATAACAGGGTGAGCTCCACACACCCTTTGCTGCCAAACGAACACTGCAGCAGAAATAGCTTACCCGAGGCGATTTGCTCCACCTGTTGGAGTACCTCGTGGTCACCTTGGGCCGAGGTCTTGAGCTCGGAGTAGACAAGTTGAAGATTCTCGAGCTCCTCCTTTGTTCGTTTCCCCTCCTCCTGAAGCTTGTCGCGTGCTTCAAACACGCCCTTCAGGGTCTCCTCGACCTCCAGCACCCGCGCCTGATGCTTGTTCCCGGCCGCCTTCTCGGCGGCTCAGGCCTTCTCTGCCTCGGCGGCAGCAGCCTCCTACTGCCACACCTCCTGCCGAGCCTTTTCGAGCTCGGCCTTGAGCGTCTCAAGCTCCGCTAACGCCGATGTCATTGAAACAGTTTGGCCTTAGTTTTTCATTGCGCAACACCTATCATAAACTCTTTTTGTACCTAGTATAACACAAGTTTAACTTCCTTACCTCGAGACTGCTCGAATTTTTGGTTCACCAGGGTAAGCTCCTCCTAGGACCTCTCGAGCTTCCGGTTCATCTCCGCAATCTCCTCGGACACGGGGTCCGGAACCGAGGTCGAAACCTGGCAGTAAAAATCCTTATTACAAAGGGAACAGTTACATTACTAAAAGGTTCCAGGATGGCTGCCTTGAGCCGCGCCCTGGGGGCTACTTAACAGGCTCCTACTCAATCAAAATGACCCCAATGCCGGTTTCTCAAAACCGACTTCGGGCTCGGGGGCTACTCACTCACTAAGCCGTTTAGCAGGTTGTACTCTCATGTCCTCGGACGAATACATAAATCAACAAAGTTTAGATAAACAAGTTAAACTTGGTGCACGGATAGAAGCGTACCTCGAAACCCGCTATGAGGTTCTTGAAAACCTCATGCAAGCCGGCCCCTGCGGACCTGAAGCCTTGCAACGCCGCGCCTATCAAGGCACGGTGCTCTTCCTTGATGGAGGAGCCCTTCATGGTGTCCTCCATCTCCTCGGTCCACCCCGCGCTAGCCCGTCCTTGGGCAGTTGGCGGGGGTCGAGGGATGACCTCGGATACATCTACCCGGGTGGCCTCCACCTGGGGTGGTGGAGCTGAGGTAGATATCGGCTGGACCGATGACTGTCCCAGCCCCTTTTCGATGACCACGGGGTGTTTCTTCCCCGGGTCTTGTCGGGCCGAGGTGTCGACCTCGGCCATGATGGCCACCTCGTCGGCCCCCGTCGTGTTGATGTTAGGGGCCAGGGTGGATGTTGCCTCCCCTAGCCCGTCGTGCGCCGGGGAAGGAGCAGCGGGCTCTGGAGTCCCGCTGGCGGATGGCAACCCGCTCGAGGAACCGCTGGGGATTACCCTCGGCGGACTGCATAAGAAAAGACGCTCTATGAGTTTTCCTTTGCTAAAAAGAACTTATCAAATTGAAAGACAGGATGCAAAGACGACGGCTTACCCTCGAGGGGCCGGTTTCTTCCTCCCCATGGCGAGGAGGTCTTCTTCTGAGTCACCGGAGAGCTCGGCTCTCTCCGACAACTGGCTGGCAACCCCGGACGAGGATCACCTCGGCCTCTTTGGGACCTTCGGCGGCATGCCAACTTCGGCGTCCTCTGACACCGACATCTTCCCCTTCGGGAGGGGGACCTCCTCCTCCTCACCCTCCTCCGCGTCACCGTCTTGGGCAGCGGAGGTGTGTGAGTCTTTAGACCGGGTGACCGAGGTCTCCCGAGTCCGAGCACTTGATTTACCCCTCAGGGACCTCGTCCCTTTGGGGGCCACCTCGTGTGGCTCCTCGGTCAGGAGCGCCGAGAGCAGGAGAGTCGGGGGCTCCTCCGGCAGTGGAGCTGGGCATCGCACTCCTTGTACCCAGGTCAGCCACTTCTACAAAACGTCAAGCACAACGATTCATCAGAACTTTACTCCTCGGTACAACGGACGAAGAATGACAATTGATGGGCGGGATCACTCACCTGGGATGCGCGGGAGATCATTCTTGCCGCCAACGTCCGGGTGCCATAGCTCAGACACTACATCAGTCGACTCCGAGGTGCTGGTCTAAGGCTGGCGGCGGCGCTTTGGCCCGGAGTTGTCATGACAAAGACCACCCATCGGATTCTCCGATGGCTGGAGGCAGCGCCCGAACGCCTGGAGGTGTGGAAAGCCTCCGCCGCCCGGGCTGGCGCCCAGATGGCGCTGGGCTTCATCAAGGCGTGGTACCCCGGCATGGAGATTGCGCAGCTGGCCACCCGACGAGCCGAGCCGGACCTGACGCCTGCTGCGGAAGCCATTGCTTATCGCGCCAGCGCCCTCGCCTCTTATGTCGACCTCGACGAGTTCGTCAGGGATCGCGCGGAGGATGGGACGGAGCTGCCAGAGGACACCCTTGGGTTGGCCCTTAACGGCGAGGAGGATGTGGAAGAGGAGACTGGCTCCAGCGATGGTGGCGATGACTCAAGGCAGTCGGCCGGCCAAGAGGACGATGCTAACTCCACGGGGCCGGAGCCAGCCGTGTCCACCGATCAGCCCGAGGTCTAGGGAGCCGGCTTTTATCTGTTTTTTTCTTTTTCTGGAGAATCATAGTTAGATCGCAAGTCCACCCACTGGGGGTGTATATTCATGTAATGAACTCCTGGCCGTGGGCCTTTTGACGTGTGTATAATTGCATGTGTGCTTTGCTCGCGCGTAACCTTTGTCGGACGGTGGCTCGCCCTTGCTTCTTCCTTCGACCCTCTTCCTGTGCTTCCTTTTCGACCCTCTCCCCGCCAGCCAGATAGCTGGGAGCCGGTCTGTAGCTAGGTCGAGGAGTCGGCTTCGAAAGAGGGCACACAATACTTAGGTTCTTAGGATGTGAGCACAAGCGAACCACCCGCTGAGCCGGCTGGCTACAGGCGGCAGAGCCGACTGAAACGCAGCTGGCCGGTGCGGCGTCAAGTGTAAGTGGGGGCCGGGTCGACCGAGCCGGACGCCCTTACTTAGCCGTTTCTCCACGTGAGAGTGCTTTCGGCCCCTGGCTCTTGCCGGCTGGACAGCCGGGTGCCGGACTGTGGCGAGAGGCGAAGAGGGGGCTTAGGCGTTGCACATGCAAGTTTGGCGGCTATGAGAGGCGAGGCGCGGGCTAGCAGGCGAGCCCCCGAGCCGGATATGCCGACCCGGCGGGGCGGGGGATAGAAATGCGGAAACATGCACAAGAGGCGGAAGGTTTGACAGAAAAAAGAGGCAGCCCCCGAGTGTCGTTCGGGGGACCTTGTGACGCCCAATATGCGATCCTATTCTCGAGGAACTCGGAGGCCCCACCAAGAGTAGAAACGCATATTGGAGACGCTTGCAAGGTGGATATCATTACATCGTACCACTTACATAATAGATGGGGATACATATAAATACATACAGTCATCACGGGAATACATCAATACATAACAAGCATCATACAGAAGGGCAGCATCCAACTACGGATGAAATCAAACGAAAAGAAGAACGACATCCACCCTGCTAGCCCAGGCTGCCGACCATGAACCTATCCCCAGATCGACGAAGAAGAAGAAGCAGAAGAAGAACTCCAAAAGCAAACAAGCATCGCTCTCACGTCAAGGCATCGTATTACCTGTACCTGCAACTATTGTTGTAGTAATCTGTGAGCCACGAGGACTCAGCAATCCCATAACCATGGGTAGCAAGACTATCAAAGCTTAAATGGGTATGGAAGGGTAAGGTGGTGAGGTTGCAGCAAGCACTAAGCATTATATGGTGGCTAACATACGAGTACAAGAATAAGAAGAGCATCTACGCAAAACGGTCGCAAACTACAAATGATCACTAAGTGATCCTGAACACCTACTTACGAGTCAAACATAACCCCACCGTGTTCTATTCTCGAATTTCCTCGAAAAGAGACGGTCACGGTTACGCATACGGTTGGTGTATTTTAATTAGGATTTAGTGTCAAGTTCTCTACAACCGGAGGTTATAAATATCCAAGTGCCACATAACCGCGGACACGGCTTCGCGTAAGATTTAACCCTACAGGGGTGTTCCAACCTGGCCCATCATAAGCCTACACAAGCTGCGGTGGAAATACCTCAACCTCGAGATAGCCCGAAGTATCCTCGGAATCCCGGTGCACAAGACATTTCGACAATGGTAACACAATTCCAGCAAGACCTCCCGGCGTGCCGACACCCTCATAGTAGCCGCGCGTATCTCGTCTCAGGCCACGACGGATGAGCTATGGTTACAGCGACCAACTCCTGAGTTGCCCCGGGCGGCGCCGCAAGCTGCTCTAGTTTTGGACCAGCACCATCAGCACTGGCCCACCTGTATTATGTTGAATTAAGAATCCTCGAGGTGATCAGCCCCTATGCAAAATTAATTATTTCATTCAGTATTATTATGTTGGCAAATGTTAAAACCAATGTTGGGCCTTGCTGGAAGCGGTTATTCAAAGCAAACTGTCAAGAGGGTCCCATTCACCTGAGCATGTTAAGAACGCTAAACATGGATCATAACACCAGCATTACGGAAACTAGGGCGGTTTGAGTGGAACAAAACACTAGGCAAAAGGCCGAGCCTTCCACCCAATAGCAAGGATATAGATGCATTAATTAAATAAGAGATATTGTGATATCCCAACATATCCATGTCCCAACATGGAACAACCAGCAACTGCATCTGCAACTAGCAACGCTATAAGAGAGGGGCTGAGCAAAGCGGTAACATAGCCAAACAACGGTTTGCTGGGTAGTGGAGGTTAGAGGCTGTATCATGGCATATGGGAGGCTGACATATATGTGGTAGGAAGCGCGACATAGCGATAGCAACGAGACAACTAGCAAGCAAAGATAGTAAAGATATCCAAGGTCATGATCATCTTGCCTGAAATCCCGCTCGGAAGAAGATTGAGTCCATGAAGAAGACGAACACGCGTAGTCGAACGAATCCTCACAATCGCAACGAAACCGGAACTATCGAGAAGAAGCACAACCAGAAAGAAGCAAACAATATGGTAAACACACCAGCATAATCATGGCATGATGCACAACCAAATATGATGCATGTCCGGTTTAAAAAGGCATGGCATGGCAAGAATGCAACAAACAAATACTACACGTTAAGTGAAGCTCAATATGCAACGAGTTGCATATTGACGAAACTTCACAACAATTATTTAGTTCACTCCCGTTTATACTACTCATCAATATTAAATGCTGTTAAACATGGCAAGAGGTGAAGCATAATTAATCTAACTATCTAGGCAATTTAAATGAGGCCGGAAACACAAATAACAATTTTGGAAAATCCCCATATGCAAATTTCGAATTTGGTACTGTTCTGACTAAAACACAATTTTAAAGTTGTTAAACATGCAAATTAATAGCACCATGTTAATCTACATATTTTTCGAGACCACTTGCATATAAAGTTTATTTAATTCGGAGCTATGATTACTTAGCTATGAAATAAACCATTTTAGCATGTCATTTATTCAAATTAATGCAAACATCAATTTAAATGTTGTTAACATGCATGAGGATGACATATTCAAGTTATGTGCAATTTTATGAAAATGGTGGCATAATATGATATGGAGCATTTGTCGCCATGGCGGAAAGAAATGGGTGCCACGGCAGCGATAACGGAAATGGTGCCACGGCAACATTTCGAGGATCCGGCAACTCGTTGAGATGCCGGTGCAAAAGAACAAGTGTGCGGATGTGCGGAACATGCAAGAGCTGATGGGGTGATCCCGGTTACCGGGTCCCCACGCGACGGTGGCACTGTAAACGAGGAACATGCACGAAACAATTCGGACACGGTGCAAACAAGAGCATCTCATACAACTCATGCATCGTTCACGGGCGGTCATCTCGGCGGTTATACCTTCGAAGCGTACATTTTCGGAGCGGATCGAGTTCGAAGCGGCATAGACGGAAGTAGTGGTACACGGGGACGGAGAGGAACTTGACGAATCCATGTTCCTCGCGGATCATCGTTGAGCTTGGTGATCCGATGCGGTAGTCGAACTTGGGGTTTCCGTGCGTAGAGGTACTTGGCGAAATCCATGGGAAACGGTAGTTACACACGGTGTAGACGTTTGGGGTCATCGTGTAGTCGTACTCGGTGTCGGACATGACGGTCTTTACGAAACCCGAGGGGGTATTTGGCGATCCAAATTGCTCTTGTTCGGGGAGGTTGCGTCCACGACAACAGCTCGGGGCCGGAGGCTACATGTAGGACACGCAAGGAGGTGTGGGAGCTGCTGGTCTGGCATCCAGCGGCAGCAGCACAAGAAGGCGGCCGGCTTGAGCAGGGGTCACCGGAGGCCAGCGAGAGGCGGAGCAGTGGCGCCATGGGCGAGCTCGGAGTAGGTGAGCAGCAGAGCAGCGGCAGGGGGCGCACGAGGAGCTCCTCTCCTCAGGACAGCTCACAACGAAGGCAGGGGCGAGGGGCGGCGCGAGCGCGGGGAACGGCGTGGGTGGCGCGGTGGTTGAGCAGCGGAGCGATGCAGCGGGGCGGTCGGAGGGGTCGCCGGTGCTGGGAGCGCGGCGGCAGAAGGGGCATGCGAGGAGGCTGGAAGAGCTGCGGCTGGTTGTGGCCTCGGGCCGGAGGTGTGGAGGCGCGGGCGTGCTCGCGGCTGCGGGAGGCGAAGAGGTCAGGCAGGGAGCGGGGCATGGAGGCGCTGCGCTCGCCTGGCGGCGGGTTCGAGCGGGAGGCCGTGGGCGCTGGTGGCCTCCTCCTGGCGGCGCGAGGGAAGGAGATGGAGGGAGATGGGATCGAGAGAGAGACTGGGGGGTCGGGCTAGGGTTATGACGGGGGTTAGGTGGGCCTTAGTGGGCTGGCTGTAGGCCTGCGGCTAGGACTAGCCTAGGTGGGGGCGGCGGCTGGGCTCAAGTGGCTCTCTGTCTCTCTCTAATTTCTTTACAGAAAACGTGCAAAGAAAGAAAACGATGGGTAGAGTTGGAATTCCAAAAAGAGAGATATTCTTCCGGAGACAGAAAAATATGGGGGATTTAATAAAAATGGTTGGCAAAAGTTTAGAAGATAAAAATTCAAATAAGTTTGAATAAAATTCAAACTATTTGAATTTGAAAGCAATTTAGATGGAGACCAAATGAGATGAGATTTTAACTGGTAACCCTACATGAATAGCATGATTTATGGGCAGAAGTTGAACATTTTTGGAGAAAGTAAAATTGCAACTCAATTTTACCGAAAGGCTTTAAGGGAAGATTAAGAAGTTGAGTTGGACATGAAGGAAAGTTGAAGAATAGTGCAAATGTGTTATGGGTGATTCCAAGTTAATGGAATATTTTTAATATAGCTCCCGAAATATTGGGAGGATATGTTATAAAGAGAAAACACCATGTGAATTCCCTCGATTTAAATGGATCAAGATCCATGCAATTTATTAATTTGAGTTGCAAAATTTTAATGGCATGATGGCATGATGACATGATGCAATGCAAAATAAAATAAATAGCTCAAACAATAAAATAATAATAATTACGGAAGGTATCGGTCTCGGGGCGTCACAACTCTCCCCCACTAACAGAAGATCTCGACCCGAGTCTTAGGAAGGAACCGGAAGATTGAAGAGGAAGATGAAAACAAAGTTGCTTCTTTGACAAACGAGTGAAACGAAAGAAACCTTGAGAGGTTTAACAACTCGAAAGAAAGGGTGCAATGGAGATGAACGAAGTTGGGAGCACTCCGGAAGAAAGAGGAACGGGGAATATGACGAGAATCAAGAGCTCAAGAGACAAGATAGACTATGAAACCACTCCGGTTAGAACAAGATAGAAATGGAATAAGAACGAAAGAATTCAGATAGCATCCCGATAGAAAATAAAAGCAGAGGTTGACAAGAAGGAAGACTTGAAAAGAGGACACAACACTCCGGTAAAATGGATAAGCAAGGAAATAACATGATCTTGACAAAACGAGATGATGGTCGAAGAGAGCAACATCACAATGCCTCCGGAACGAAAGAGTAAAAGCTAGATCGTTGAAAAGAAAATAATGGAGAAGAAAATGACAACTTCTACCACAAATGAATTTGAAAAGCATCCTTACAACGAAAGAATGAACGGAGTTGTTGGAAAATCAACAACAAAAAGAAAAAGCTTGTTGTGGGCTTATGGAAAACATCTCAAAATTATGAGGTGACAACCGGCCACTAACGGAAACAATTGATTGCTTGAGATCTCGAAGAGATGAAAACCTCTTTCACCGAGAAGAGAAGGAGAAACTTGGATCATTGATAAGTACCACAAATAGCAACAATCCTTCGGAAAGGCTTTAGGTGAAATCTATACCAAGATAACTCCAACGAAGAGGTTGATGGGTTTAAAATATCTCATTCTTGACAACTGTGAATTATGAAACACGAAGACAAATTGTTAAGAAGGACATAATACCACCTCAAAAGATAAGGTAGAAAGGATTAGCACTTTGGAATGCAATATGAAGAATGCTTGAGCTCATCAAAGAGCACTTCGAGAATGAATTAAATCCTTGACAAACCACCATGAAGAACTCCGGTAAACAAAAGGATGATAGAAACGAAGGTTGAAACGAACAAGATGAATCCTTGCAATGATTTAGATGGAGCTTCGCAATGAGATAACCGAGAAAACTAGGAACTCCGGAAAAGAACGATGAACATCTAGAACCGAGAATTTATTCATCAAGAACAAACTCCGGAAGAAGGAATTAAATCACCTCCATGAAACAAGAATAAGAATTATGATATGTCTATCCTTCATCAAATTAAATTGATGAAAAGCAATGGATTTGCCTACTACTTATTCTTCTTGAAAGAAATTGGAGAGAGATATAAGCAAACTTGGGAAGGTCTTCAACGAATCACCAGTAGGATTGGAAAGAACGAATGAATGATTGGTGACAAATGAAGAGGAATGTAGAACGAACCACCGTAAGAAATGAAAATGAACGAAGAAAAGGGAACGAATCGCCGTGAAGAATTCGAAAACGAACGAAGATACTTGGGGGAATTTGGTACAAGAGAACGAAGAGATCACGAGCTTATTAGAGAATACTTGGACGATGCACCGGAAGAATTAGGAGACGAACGAAGAGACATCAAATTTTGGAATAATCGGAGAACGAAAGCTGAAAACTGAGAACGAATAAATCTTCTGAAATGATGGCCTTTGGAGAATCAAAACGAAAACAACTCTTGAAAAACTACGGATGGGTATGAAAAGAATTCCTCACGATCGAAACAATTTGAGAGGATAACAACAAGTTCGAACCATGAATCTTCAAGAGAACGGAGCAAGATTTAAGAGAAAGTCTTCTTCGGTCTCCAAATGCTGAGGATGATGACGAGAAGCACCATGAAGAATTTATGAGATACTCTGGAATAATGACGAATAGAAAAGTTGAGCCAAATTTGAAAAGAATTAGGAAGCGATCTTGGAGAAGGCAATTGACTGATGGAATCCATTCTTACGTCAAACTATGAAAGAATTTGAGAATGACTCCGGGAAAAATTAGAAGAGTCGGGTAAGATCCTGGGAAAAGACCTGTGGGTTAGGGCCCACTCAAAAGAAACACCGTTGGAACGAATGCTCGGAAAGAGATATTGCACCGGTTGAATTAAATGACTTGAATGAGGTAACAACCTCAAAATCTCTCGAACGGATCTTGAATGGAAACACGAATCTTCTGAGATAATTTCTGCACTCCGGATATGAATAGAGAGAGGTGAATAAACAAGAGAGGCTTGGGTAAGAATCTCCAACGTGGGAAATATTTGAATCAATGAAAGGAAAATGATCAACACCTAAAGCTTGAATTAAATCCACCGGAGAAGAAACGAGAATGAAGAATGATGAACTTGTAGCTTCTGAGCATCTTCACGAGAAATCACCGGATAAGAACATTGAAAGAATGGAGAGACTTCTCATGAATAAAATGGATATTTGATTAGAGAATTTAGACTCCACGAAGAAAAAGGGTGGGAGGGTGGGAAAAGAAAAACAACTTGGGACGGGTGAAACAAACGTTGTTGAGAAAACTAAGAATTGATCTTGCAAATGTTGAAAGGGTCGGATTAACTTGAAGAGAAGCACGCCGGTTGCAAAAGAATTGTCATGACAATCTCGATGATCAAAATGATTAGCACTCCCATAGAAATATGAGAACACCACTTAGGAAAGGAATGGGATCAACACTTGACT
Source organism: Elymus sibiricus (assembly GCA_039707655.1). Lineage (NCBI taxonomy): Eukaryota > Viridiplantae > Streptophyta > Magnoliopsida > Poales > Poaceae > Elymus > Elymus sibiricus. Next base: position 199,890,703 of record CM077676.1, on the reverse strand, counting down.
TCGAAGCAACTCAAATACCACAACCAAAAAAAACACAAGGATTTGGCTTGTAGAATAAGCCGGAACAACATATGATAGACCCCATATCGTATCATGTGTCTATTGGAAAAGATATTCTAGGTAATACTTGAATTCCCACCTAAGAACTCCCGAAACTTCTTGGTTATAAGATCAGGTTGCGGATATGGGAACCTACTTAGCACACAACAACAATAATATCCTAATCAGCTGCAACCAATCCGCAACCTTCACAGACGACCAAGAAACTTCGCAAATCCGTCTACCTCAGACCTTCGAAAGCACAACGATACTAGTCATAGTGGATCATCCGCGCTATCTCCACCAGTACTGGGGAAAAGTCACGGCACTATTTGCCACCACAAAAAGTATAGAAGCGTTTCGATGTCGGCGTCCTCTGGTATTCAGGAACTGAAACGATAGCGAATGTGACAAAAACACCTTGGAGCTCAACTCCCCGGGTCCAATCCATACGGCCAGGAGGCACCAAGATAGAATTCCCGTCACAACGATATTGCAACCATTCCAACAATACCCGCGTGATCCTAAAAAAAAATTTGAGTGAGAAGAGATAGTAGAATCAAAACACCTACGTCACAGTTCCTCACCAGAGCAACGAAGGGGATAAGGAGTAAAAAGAATTCCTACTCTCCGATATACAACTAGACTCAAAATAGTTTTTCTTCTAGACTCGTCAGCGGTTCGATCAATCAAGGGGGCTCCTATGGTCGGTCGAGGCTCTGATACCAACTTGTCACGCCCAATATGCGATCCTATTCTCGAGGAACTCGGAGGCCCCACCAAGAGTAGAAACGCATATTGGAGACGCTTGCAAGGTGGATATCATTACATCGTACCACATACATAATAGAAGGGGATACATATAAATACATACAGTCATCACGGGAATACATCAATACATAACAAGCATCATACAGAAGGGCAGCATCCGACTACGGATGAAATCAAATGAAAAGAAGAACGACATCCACCCTGCTAGCCTAGGCTGCCGACCAGGAACCTATCCCTAGATCGACGAAGAAGAAGAAGCAGAAGAAGAACTCCAAAAGCAAACAAGCATCGCTCTCACATCAAGGCATCGTATTACCTGTACCTGCAACTGTTGTTGTAGTAATCTGTGAGCCACGAGGACTCAGCAATCCCCTAACCATGGGTAGCAAGACTATCAAAGCTTAAATGGGTATGGAAGGGTAAGGTGGTAAGGTTGCAGCAAGCACTAAGCATTATATGGTGGCTAACATACGAGTACAAGAATAAGAAGAGCATCTACGCAAAACGGTCGCAAACTACAAATGATCACTAAGTGATCCTGAACACCTACTTACGAGTCAAACATAACCCCACCGTGTTCTCTTCTCGAACTTCCTCGACAAGAGACGGTCACGGTTACGCACACGGTTGGTGTATTTTAATTAGGATTTAGTGTCAAGTTCTCTACAACCGGAGGTTACAAATATCCAAGTGCCACATAACCGCGGGCACGGCTTTGCGTAAGATTTAACCCTGCAGGGGTGTTCCAACCTGGCCCATCATAAGCCTACACAAGCTGCGGTGGAAATACCTCTACCTCGAGATAGCCCGAAGTATCCTCGGAATCCCGGTGCACAAGACATTTCGACAATGGTAACACAATTCCAGCAAGACCTCCCGGCGTGCTGACACCCTGATAGTAGCCGCGCGTATCTCGTCTCAGGCCACGACGGATGAGCTATGGTTACAGCGACCAACTCCCGAGTTGCCCCGGGCGGCGCCGCAAGCTGCTCTAGTTTTGGACCAGCACCATCAGCACTGGCCCACCTGTATTATGTTGAATTAAGAATCCTCGAGGTGATCAGCCCCTATGCAAAATTAATTATTTCATTCAGTATTATTATGTTGGCAAATGTTAAAACCAATGTTGGGCCTTGCTGGAAGCGGTTATTCAAAGCGAACTGTCAAGAGGGTCCCATTCCCCTGAGCATGTTAGGAACGCTAAACATGGATCAGAACACCAGCATTTCGGAAACTAGGGTGGTTTGAGTGGAACAAAACACTAGGCAAAAGGCCGAGCCTTCCACCCAATACCAAGTATATAGATGCATTAATTAAATAAGAGATATTGTGATATCCCAACATATCCATGTCCCAACATGGAACAACCTGCAACTGCACCTGCAACTAGCAACGCTATAAGAGAGGAGCTGAGCAAAGCGGTAACATAGCCAAACAACGGTTTGCTGGGTAGTGGAGGTTAGAGGCTGTATCATGGCATATGGGAGGCTGACATATATGTGGTAGAAAGTGCGACATAGCGATAGCAACGAGACAACTAGAAAGCAAAGATAGTAAAGATATCCAAGGTCATGATCATCTTGCCTGAAATCCCGCTCGGAAGAAGATTGAGTCCATGAACAAGACGAATACGCGTAGTCGAACGAATCCTCACAATCGCAACGAAACCGGAACTATCGAGAAGAAGCACAACCGGAAAGAAGCAAACAACATGGTAAACACACCAGCATAATCATGGCATGATGCACAACCAAATATGATGAATGTCCGGTTTAAAAAGGCATAGCATGGCAAGAATGCAACAAACAAATACTACACGTTAAGTGAAGCTCAATATGCAACGAGTTGCATATTGACGAAACTTCACAACAATTATTTAGTTCAGTCCCGTTTATACTACTCATCAATATTAAATGCTGTTAAACATGGCAAGAGGTGAAGCATAATTAATCTAACTATCTAGGCAATTTAAATGAGGCCGGAAACACAAATAACAATTTCGGAAAATCCCCATATGCAAATTTCGAATTTGGTACTGTTCTGACTAAAACACAATTTTAAAGTTGTTAAACATGCAAATTAATAGCACCATGTTAATCTACATATTTTTCGAGACCACTTGCATATAAAGTTTATTTAATTCGGAGCTACGATTACTTAGCTATGAAATAAACCATTTTAGCATGTCATTTATTCAAATTAATGCAAACAGCAATTTAAATGTTGTTAACATGCATGAGGATGACATATTCAAGTTATGTGCAATTTTATGAAAATGGTGGCATAATATGATATGGAGCATTTGTCGCCATGGCGGAAATAAATGGGTGCCACGGCAGCGATAACGGAAATGGTGCCACGGCAACATTCCGAGGATCCGGCAACTCGTTGAGATGCCGGTGCAAAAGAACAAGTGTGCGGATGTGCGGAACATGCAAGAGATGATGGGGTGATCCCGGTTACCGGGTCCCCACGCGACGGTGGCACGACAAACGAGGAACATGCACGAAACAATTCGAACATGGTGCAAACAAGAGCATCTCATACAACACATGCATCGTTCACGGGCGGTCATCTCGGCGGTTATACCTTCGAAGCGTGCATTTTCGGAGCGGATCGAGTTCGAAGCGGCGTAGACGAAAGTATTGGTCCACGGGGACGGAGAGGAACTTGACGAATCCATGTTCCTCGCGGATCGTCGTTGAACTTGGTGATCCGATGCGGTAGTCGAACTTGGGGTTTCCGTGCGTAGAGGTACTTGGCGAAATCCATGGGAAACGGTAGTTACACACGGTGTAGACGTTTGGGGTCATCGTGTAGTCGTACTCGGTGTCGGACATGACGGTCTTGACGAAACCCGAGGGGGTACTTGGCGATCCAAATTGCTCCTGTTCGGGGAGGTTGTGTCCAGGACAACAGCTCGGGGCCGGAGGCTACGTGTAGGACATGCAAGGAGATGTGGGAGCCGCAGGTCTGGCGTCCAGCGGCAGCAGCACAAGAAGGCTGCCGGCTTGAGCAGGGGTCACCGGAGGCCGGCGAGAGGCGGAGCAGTGGCACCATGGGCTAGCTCGGAGTAGGTGAGCAGCAGAGCAGCGGCAGGGAGGCGCACGAGGAGCTCCTCTCCTCAGGACAGCTCACAACGAAGGCAGGGGCGAGGGGCGGCACGAGCGCGGGGAACGGCGTGGGTGGCGCGGTGGTTGAGCAGCGGAGCGATGCAGCGGGGCGGTCGGAGGGGTCGCCGGTGCTGGGAGCGCGGCGGCAGAAGGGGCATGCGTGGAGGCTGGAAGAGCTGCGGCTGGCTGTGGCCTCGGGCCCGAGGTGTGGAGGCGCGGGCGTGCTCGCGGCTGCGGGAGGCAAAGAGGTCGGGCAGGGAGCGGCGCGTGGAGGCGCTACGCTCGCCTGGCGGCGGGGTCGAGCGGGAGGCCGTGGGCGCTGGTGGCCTCCTCCTGGCGGCGTGAGGGAAGGAGATGGAGGGAGATGGGATCGAGAGAGAGACTGGGGGTTCAGGCTAGGGTTATGATGGGGGTTAGGTGGGCCTTAGTGGGCTGGCTGTAGGCCTGCGGCTAGGACTAGCCCAGGTGGGGGCGGCGGCTGGGCTCAAGTGGCTCTCTGTCTCTCTCTAATTTCTTTACAGAAAATGTGCAATGAAAGAAAACGATGGGTAGAGTTGGAATTCCAAAAGGAGAGATATTCTTCCGGAGATAGAGAGCAATTAAGAAGATAAAAATTCAAATAAGTTTGAATAAAATTCAAACTATTTGAATTTGAAAGCAATTTAGATGGAGACCAAATGAGATGAGATTTTAACTGGTAACCCTACATGAATAGCATGATTTATGGGCAGAAGTTGAACATTTTTGGAGAAAGTAAAATTGCAACTCAATTTTACCGAAAGGCTTTAAGGGAAGATTAAGAAGTTGAGTTGGACATGAACGAAAGTTGAAGAATAGCGCAAATGTGTTATGGGTGATTCCAAGTTAATGGAATATTTTTAATATAGCTCCCGAAATATTGGGAGGATATGTTATAAAGAGAAAACACCATGTGAATTCCCTCGATTTAAATGGATCAAGATCCATGCAATTTATTAATTTGAGTTGCAAAATTTTAATGGCATGATGGCATGATGACATGATGCAATGCAAAATAAAATAAAATAGCTCAAACAATAAAATAATAATAATTACGGAAGGTATCGGTCTCGGGGCGTCATAGACCTGCTGATTTCATTAACTTCAAAGGATAGCGGTACATACATATATTGGCTTAACTGCAAAACGGGCGGAGGAGCTCCGCATTCCAGGGGCGTTCCGTCTCTTCACCGGCGGTATCCCTCTTGCATTTGTTCATCTTCTGCGTATCGATGAGGTAGTACGCGTTGTTGTGCAGGGCCTTGCTGATGATGAAGGGGCCCTCCCATGGGGAGGATAGTTTGTGCTGGCCGGCTGTCCGCTGGATCAGCCGGAGCACCAAGTCACCTTCGCGGAACGCGAGGGGTTTTATCTTCTTGTTGTGGTAGTGGCGCAGGCCCTGCTGGTATATTGCTGACCGGCTCAAGGCTAGCAGGCGCGCCTCTTCGAGCATATCGACGACGTCCTCACGCGCCTCCTTTGCGTCCGCTTCCGTGAACAGGGTGACCCGAGGCGAGTCAAACTCGATGTCCGTAGGTATGACCGCCTCGGCCCCGTAGACAAGACAGAAAGCCGTGAAGCCGGTCGACCGGTTCGGCGTGGTGCGTAGGCTCCATAAGACTGCCGGCAGCTCGTCGATCTAGCTGCCGGGTGAGCGCACAAGTGGCTCGATGAGCCGGGGCTTGATGCCAGCCAGGATGAGGCCGTTCGCCCGCTCTGCCTAGCCATTCGACTGGGGGTGCGCGATGGAGGCTAAGTCTAGCCGGATGCCGGAGACGGAGCAGTAGCGCGCTAGCGCGCCCTTGGTGAAATTGGTGCCGTTATCGGTGATGATCCTGGTGGGGACGCCGTAGCGGACTGCGATGTTCTTGATGAATTTGACGGCCATGGGGCCGTCGAGCTTCTTGATCGGCTTCGCTTCGATCCACTTGGTGAACTTGTCGACCGCCACCAGCAGATGCGTCATGCCGCCTCGGGCTGTCTTGAATGGCCCCACCATGTCGAGGCCCCAGATAGCGAAGGGCCACGTGATGGGAATGGTCCGGAGGGCCGCAGCCGGTTGGTGGCTCCGGCTGCTGAAGTGTTGGCAGCCCTTGCACTGGAGGACCAGCTGCTCCGCGTCCTTCAGAGCTGTGAACCAATAAAAACCATGGCGGAAAGCATTGGCCACCAGGGACCTCTAGGCGGCGTGGTGCCCGCATTCGCCCTTATGAATGTCCCACAGGATCTCGAGGCCTTTGGCCGGCTCGACGCAGCGCTGGAAGACGCCGGTCGTGCTATGCTTGACGAGCTCGTTGTTGATGATTGAGTAGGTGGAGGCCCGGCGTTGCACCTGCCGGGCCGAGACCTCGTCGCTGGGTAGCTCGCCGCTCCTCAAGAAGGCGAGAATCGGTTGCGCCTAGGATGGTGCCTCCACCACTGTGAGGGCAGCGACCTGCCTGGGGGTGGCCGGATGAGGAGGCGGCGAACTAGAGCCGGCAGCTTCTAGAGCCGAAATGGCGACTTCTGAACTGGGGCCGGCAGCCCCCAGGGTCAGGCTGAACGCGGTAGTCCCCGAGCCGGAGGCCGGAGCTGTTGGGTCGGCCGGGACGAAGGTGGACTCTGAATCCGGGGACGGCCTGATGGAAGGCTTGCGTAAGTACTTAAGGGAGACGCCGGCCGGGATGGCCTGCTGGCTGGAGCCAATCTTGGCTAAAGTGTTTGCCGCCTCGTTCTCGACTCAGGGGACGTGGAGGAACTCGCAGCCGTCGAAGTTGCCGGACAGCTGCTGGACCAGGTTGCGGTAGCTGGGCATGTTGGTGTCCCTGGCGTCCTATTCGCCTGAGACCTGCTGGATCACCAGGTCAGAATCGCCGTAACAGAGGATGCGCCGGATGCCGATCTCCTTGTCCAGCCGGAGGCCATGGACAAGGGCTTCGTACTCAGCGACGTTGTTGGAGGCGACGAAGTGGATCTAAAGCGCGTAGCGCAGCCGGTCGTTCTTCGGGGAGGAGAGCACGATGCTGGCTCCCAAGCCGGTGAGCATCTTCGACCCATCGAAGTGCATGCGCCAATGCATTGAGTCGGGATCCGGCAGCAAGTACTGGGTCTTCGCCCAATCAACGAGGAAATCCGCCAAGGTTTGTGACTTGATGGCCGTGCGGGGCTCGTAGTGGATCACGTACGCGGCCTGGTCGATGGCCCACTTGGCGACCTGGCCGGTGGCGTCCCGTCTGCCGATGATCTCCGAGACAGGAGCCGTGCTCACCACGGTGATGAGATGCTCCTGGAAGTATGGCTTCAGCTTCTTCGCGGCGAAGTACACGCCGTAGCACATCTTCTGATAGTGAGGGTAGTTCTGCTTGGAGGCGGACATGACCTCACTGAGGTAGTACACCGAGCGCTGGACCGACAGTGCCTTCTCGGTCTCCAGCCACTCTACCACCATGACCACACTTACCACCCGGGTAGTGGCCGCGATGTATAGCAGGAGCGGCTCCTTCTCACCCGGCGTGGCCAAAAATGGGCGCGGTGGAGAGCTTGCGCTTGAGGTCGTGGAAAGCCTCGTCTGCCTGGTCGTTCCACTCGAACGGGATCGTCTTCTTCATCAGCTGGTATAGGGGCAGGGCCCTTTCTCCCAGCCAGCTGAGGAAGCAGGTGAGCGACGCCAAGCAGCCGGTGAACTTCTGCACGTCGCGCAGTCGAGCAAGCTAGCGCATGCACTCTATGGCCTTGATCTTCTCCGGGATGGCCTAGATTCCGCATTCAGAAACAAGGAAACCGTGGAGCTGCCCGGCTGGGATGCCAAACACGCACTTCTCCGGGTTGAGCTTGATCTGGTACGTGCGCAACTTTGCAAATGTCTCCGTGAGGTCGGCCAGCAAGGTGAGGTGCCTCTTGGTCTTGGCCACGATGTCATCCATGTATACATGGACATTCCTGCCGATTTGGGGCAGGAGACACTTCTGCATGCAGCGCTGAAAAGTCGCGCCGGCGATCCTCAGGCCGAACGACATGGTGACGTAGCAGTAAGCTCTGAAGGGCGTGATGAAGGAAGTCTTGAGCTGGTTAGCCGGGTCCAGCTTGATCTGGTGGTAGCCGGAGTAGGCATCCAGGAACAACAGCAGCGAGTAGCCGGCCGTGGAATCGATCACCTGATCAATCCGGGGCAAGGCGAAGGGGTCCTTGGGGCATGCCTTGTTCAGGCTGGTGTAGTCGATGCACATGCGCCACTTGCCATTTTTCTTTAGGACGAGGACTGGGTTCGCCAGCCACTCCGGATGAAAGACCTCCATGATGAAGCCGGCTGCCAGCAACCGGGCAATCTCCTCCCCGATAGTTCTCTGCTTCTCCTTAGAGAAACGGCGGAGCGGCTGTTTGACCGCCTTGGCATCCGGCCGGACATGCAGTTTGTGTTCGGCGAACTTCCTCGGGACTCTGGGCATGTCCTTCGGGGACCACGCGAAGACATCCCGGTTCTCGCAGAGGAAATTGACGAGCTCGCACTCCTGCTCGCTGCTGAGCCGGGTACTGATGGTGACGCACTGGGATGGATTGGCCGGGTCTAGAGGGATCTGCTTGGTGTCCTTGGATGGCTGGAAGGATGCCTCAATGTTCGGCTTCATGGACGGAGGGAGGGCCGGCATGGCCGGCTGCTCGTTGGTCAAGGCCACGAGCCGGTCGAGCCGGCGCTTTGCCTCCGCCATGACCTGGGACTCGGCCAACCGAGAAGCGGCCTCCGCACACTCGATGGACTTTCCGTAGTCGCCGGCTATGGTGATGGCGCCTTCCGGACCCGGCATCTTGAGCTTGAGGTAGGCGTGATGGGGCGTCGCCATGAACTTAGCCAGCGCAGACCGGCCAAAGAATGCGTGGTAAGGACTGCTCAGGTCGACCACCTGGAACCAGACCGGCTCGCGGCGGAAGTTGCACGGGTCATCGAAGAGCACGTCCATCCGGACCTTGCCGATGGGGGAACAGGAGAGTCCTGGCACGACGCCGTGGAAGGTCGTCCGGCTGGGCTGCAGATGCTTCCTCTTCAGGCCTAGTCGGGCCATGGCGCTGCGGTAGAGGATGTTGATGCTGCTGCCACCGCCGATGAGCACCCGCGAGAAACGGCAGGCGTGCCTCTCGGTCGCGAAGGTGGAGTCGATGACGAGGGCATGGTCTCCCGGCTGGGGCATCGATGCCGGGTGATCTTCCCGGCCCCAACAGACTGGCTGCTCGGACCAGTGCATGAACTGGGGAATGGGAGGAGCAGTGGCATTCACTTCGCGGGACCGCCTAACCTGGCTGTGCCTGTCAGACGCCTCGCTGGTGAAGACGACGTAGGATGCGTCCGAGCGGAGGGAATCACCGCAAGGCTGAGGATCCGCCCGATCCGGCGCCGGCTCTGAAGCACGGACATCATCAAATTCTCGCCGCGCAATCTCGAGCCGACGCTGGGCGACCGTGAGTTCGGTGGCCTCGGCAAGCAACAACTTGCGCAATGCGTCGAGCTCGGCCGTGGTGAAGGCCGGGCCGATGCTGGGGGTGGTGAAGGCGCGCGCGTCTTCACCGGGCACTCGCAGACGACCGAAAGCGACAGCGAGCGGCTCCATCCGGGGACGGGAAGCGCCGTCGCCGCCGGGCGGCAGCGAGACGGGAACGGCGAGCACCCCGTTGGGGTACTCGGCCGGAACGAGCGTGACAACGACGCGCAACTCGCCAAAGGGGACGATGGAGCCACCAGCGAGGAGGGCGGCATCATGCGCCGCGCCAGGGCCGGCGCGCTCGATCGCGTCGAGCGGGCCAATCAAACCGTGCGCGATGCGCTCGCCGGTGGGAGTGAAGGGTCTTGTCTGGAACGAAACTCCGACCGACGCTGCGGACGGCCCCACGGTGGGTGCCAAATGTCGTGGTGTGCTCACGACAGATGCCATGGTTAGGCTAATCGAACGTGGTTGGGGCCGGAGGGTGTCGGAGGGTTCCGGAGGCGAGAATGGGGACAAGCGGTGGATGACACACGATGTACCCAGGTTCGGGGCCCTCCGGGGGAGGTAACACTCCTAGTCCTGCAAGCTCAACTAGATGGATCACTAGACGAGCTACAACGGCGCTCCTTGAGCTGTGTGGGAGGAGGGAGGAGGACTAGCTCTCTTCTCCTGGTGAGGTGGTGAAATGCTTCGCGTGGGAAAGAACTCAGGGTTCTGCCTCCTTGCGTCGAGGGTTCCCTGGGGGTCTTATAGGCCGGCTCCCCAGGGTTACAATGATAATCTTCTAGGGCGCAGGGCCCAGCTGTCATCGCCTCATGCCGAACAGTGGGACCCGCCGGCTGCGGACCCCGCCGGCCGTCCAGGACTGTAGCACGTCTTTGCTTGCGTCATGGAGCGGCGGGCATTGTTCAGCTACAGTGCCTCACCGGGTCGTCGCCGCCGACCCCGGGCTGTGGATTCAGGGCATCCTGTAGCCACGCTCGCCCGGTCTTTGGGGCGGCACGCACTGTAGCCACACTCGCCCGGTCTTCGGGGCGGCGCACACTGTAGCCACGCTGGCTCCGTCATGGGGAACTGTCTTGTCATCTGGCCGGCTGGAGCTGATGCCAGCTTGGGCGTCCGCCGCCTTCAGCGTCGCCAGGTCGAGCTTCACCGTCACGCTCGGCCGGGTCAAGGGCCTTCAGGCCGGCTGGTAAGCGGGCCGGGTCAAACTTCATCGTCACGCTTGGCCGGCCCTGGGCCTCCAGGCCGGCTGTCGAGCGGGCCGGGTCAAGGGGTGCTGGCCGCCCCGTTGTTTTTAAATGGTTAAGTGCTGATGAGCCTACCCGGGGATTATCCCCCCGACACAAGGACACGAGGTTTTACCCAAGTCCGGGTTCTCACAAAGAGATAATACCCTATGTCCTGCTTGTGTTTGTATTGATTTGGGATGGAGTACGAACTACAGGTGATCTACCATGAGATTGTTCTTTCCAGATGTCTACTTGTAAGATGATCTATCGACTAGCCCAACCCCGGTTTATATAAGTTACCGGAGGCCTAGGATAACATGAGGCCTAATTGACTACGTCGGTGTAGAGGAGTCCTGCACGGATTAGGAGTCCTTATCTTGAACGACAAGGCTTCTTGATTTTCCTTGTATATCGTCATGGGTCTTATTAGGATGGCCCTAGGCCCGTCGATGAGTGGGCGCAAACTGAGTGACCGCACAGCCCCCCCACCCCAAATCATGGGGCCCCCACCGAAGGAAAAACCTATAGATGAAAGCTTGGTTAGTTGTCTACTCGATGGTTGCATGAAGCACGAAAGGTCAAAGGCCCAAAAAACTAGCTTAGAAAAGAACCAAAAAACATATCAAGGCCCAACGCCCTGATCGGGAGCGAGGACACGACGCAAATCCATGGATTCCGCTTCGTTGCAGCCGAACTGGCGTCTGGCGATCTGTGATTAGCGAAGCCCTAGGCGAATATAGCGAGGCGCCGAGGCCCTAGCAGTCTTGCTCGCGCCGGTGCAGTTGCCTCTGATGATCCTATCCATTCCCATCAGCTGATCGTCTTGCTGCCATGAGATGCAACAGTCGCGGACCGCGGTGCCGTTGGTTGCTTCGATCAGGAACATGCCCACGCCCAAACTACCGAACATGTTTTAATCTCGAAGAGCAAGGTATTTTTTTAGTTTATTTCTTATATTTGAATGATCTAGTCATCTAGCAATATTTGAAACTAATTACATTCTGTTTGACCATCTATAACTTTTTGGTTTTGTGCCTGAATCTTCATCATGTCTATGAGAATTAGCAAAAATGATTATGGTGCTGCAAAGCATAAGAAGAAATAAAGGCTAGAAGTTGAGGCTCAATCTAAGATGGATGCTCCTTTTTCGTAGAACATGAGGGTAGTTTATTGCTTTAGTACCCCTTTTACTTTTTTTTAGCATTAGCATTTGATATATGCCTAATATTGTACGAAAAACAGACTTGAAATTATATAATAAATTGAGAGTATGTTTTACGGATAATATTTTTTTCTGTGATATGAATTGTTCGAAATTTTGGGGCCCATTTTGGTTTTCGCCTAGGGCCCAGAATTTCTAGAGACGGCCCTTTATGGCCCCTTGATGAACCACCATAGGGGGTCCTCGGCCTGGCCCACCTGACTAGTAGACGACGTGGTGAGTAACCCCTAATCTAGGACATCATCACCATGTATTTTGACCGGTCCGAGATGATGGCCGGTTGGGGGCTCATACTCATCTCACCGACTTGCGACATGATGAAATACGTGTTGCAGATAATGTACATGCGCTGCAACAACGCGCAGATATGAGGCTCTCCTCCACAGTCTTCAAATAACTGTGTCCATGGGAATCTAGTGGTTCGAGGTCCGAGGTGACTCTAAGATCACGATCTCACAGATCAACGTGATGTTGATGCCAAGGGCCCATGGATGTCAATGTATAGGGAGGCAGTTTTGCAGATGTCTGGTCGGTTCGACAACCTAGACTACCATTAGATCTAGTGGGACAACAATCAGGTGGCCAATGTACTAGCCAGGATGGGCGCACGGCGTGACCCTGTGCCCAAAAATACTTTCCTGGAGCGGCTCCTCAAGCTGTCCATCAAGCTACAGATCCGACAGGAACCGACCTCTGACGTTGGGGGCTCTGAGCCTGGACACATGGCAACCAGGTACTCTGTCCCCGATGACGATGAGACCGGGGACTCAGACGTGGAAGCCACTTCCTTAGCCCATGAAACCATGGCGGTTATCCCGTCCTGGACCGAGCCCATCATGGCCTATCTTCTACGCAAGCAGTTACCCGAGGATCATACAGAAGCCCGACGCATAGTTTGCCGAGCTACCTCTTATGCCAAGAATGAGGGAGAGCATTAAAAATACATCGTCATTTGTGTTTTCCAGCACTGCATATATCTGGAAGAGGCTCGACAACTCTTGCATGAGATTCACTCTGGCACTTGCAGACACCATGCGGCTCCTCGGACCCTTGTGTGTAAGGCCTATCATGCACGTTTCTATTGACAAGATGCAGTGGACATTGTCAATCGCTTCCTAGGATGCGAGCGCTTCACTAAAGCCAGCCATTTACTAGCTACAGCCCTTAAAAGATTCTCATAACCTGGCCTTTTGTGGTTTGGAGGTTGTACATGATTGGACCTCCGTGAAATGGCGACGGAGGCTATAAATACCTCCTCGTCCTGGTTGAGCTACCGAGGCAATCATGAAATTCCTATCCGGTGTAATACACCATTACGACATGCCCCATAGTATCATCATGGGCAAGGGAAGAAGTTCACGTCAAAGAAGTCCAAAGATTATTGGGCTGCGCACAATATTCAATTAGACTTTGTTTCTGTATCACAGGCAAACCAATGGGCAGGTCAAACAGGCGAATGGATTGGTCCTTGCCGGATTGAAGCCGAGGTTTGTCAAATCGCTGAAGGATGTTGACGGGAAGTGGAGAGAAGAGCTTTCGTCCTATGGAGCCTAAACACCACGCCTAAACGATCTACCGGCTGCACACCATTTTTCATGGTTTACGGCACTGAAGCTGTCTTCCCCAGCAACCTTGTACATGATGCTCCTCGGGTGTACGTAGAGCATGATGTCGAGATGGAGCATCAGGATGATGTGGATGCCCTAGATGAAGCCCGGGATATTGCAGTAGCTAGGTTAACTATCTACCAGCAGCCGCTTCTCAACAATCAAGCCCGCGAAGTAAGATGTCGGGCATTCAATGATAGCAACCTTGTTTTAAGTTGGATACAGGACACGAATGGACTAGATAAGCTTTTGTCGCCCTGGGATAGGCCCTTCATCATCGACAAAGTGCTTATTGGCGGAGCATATTGGATCCGACACGTGGACAAGGGCTACCTCGAGCCAAACCCCTGTAACATTGCCCTACTACATCGCTTTTACGCTTAACTCTTTTCATTTATCTTATTTTAAATTATTATTTCGGTCGATACATATATTATTGTTGGAATTAAATAAAGTAATCCATCCCCAAGTCAGGGTACCTTATAAGCTCTTGTGCCATTATTTAATTTTGATTGTGCTAAATAAATTACCAAGTTCGGTTTGTCTAGTTGTTTGATTTGTTCCTCCAGGCTGGACTTGGGGGCTATTACAACCATTATTTGAATTTGCGACGCTAGCCAGCCTAAGTGTTTTCTTCCTTAGTCATTTGCCAAAAAAAATTGGCTATGATTTTCGACTTGCATCTTGGACAAGCCGGGTTTGCTTGCTTCACCATTTCTCCTTAGTCTGCTAGCTCGACTATGTTGGCAATGGAAGCACTCCTTTGTTGCAGCTTCAATTTGCCTGCTTGACGGCCGAGGAGGTTGAAGTCGAAAGTTAGCGGGCGCAATACAAAAATTCGGTCGCAGACAATTTTAAAGGAACAACAAAAGCACAAAACTAATTTGAAGACCAACTCAGTTGGCACCAAAAATACTTGGCTTAAGTTAAGGATTATTATTTTTTACATTATATACCTCAACATTCTGAGTTTGATGCATATCTAATCTACTCAATTAAATGCTCCAGGGTGCAGTCCTGCTCAGTGAGCCTGGAGAACTCGAAGACAATGTCGAAGAAGGACTCCGATAGAACCTCATTACCATCAGCCCCCCTTGGGTTGACTGTCACGATGGGAGCAAGGTTGAGGCTGGTTGATACAACTAAAACATATTTATAATTTTTTATTGTTTCATGCTATTATATTACCAATTTTATATACTTTTTATAGCAATTTATGTTATTTAATGCACTAACTTATTAATTTAGTGCCCAGTGCCAGTTCCTGTTTTCTACTTGTTTTTGGTTTTGCAGGAAATCAATATATACGGAGATCAAAACACGTTGCCGAGTTAACACCATTTTTTGGGGCGACAACACATGAAGCTTTGGGAGAGATCTTGACGAGCCACGAGGGGCCTGCTACTTGTGATAGTTGTTGGATTTCCCCGAAGAGGAAGGGTGAAGCAATATAGTAGCAGATATTATTTCCCTCAGTTAAGAACCAAGGTTATCGAACCATAAGGAGGCACCACACCAGCAACGTCAACAACACCTGCACACAGACACAAGAATTGCTTGCACCCAACAAAGGCAAGGGACTCGGCCCTCCCCTTGTTTTGCCAGTTGCAAGATTAAAACTGATAGTGATAGGCAAAACAAAAAAAAGTAAAAGAAAACACACAAAGCAATTGTAGATTTCTTAGTATTAATGGAGAATGGACCCAGGGGCCATAGGTTCACTAGAGGCATGTCTCTCATAAGCATACCAACGGTGGGTAAGCAAATTACTTTTGGGTCATTGACAGAATTGCGCATAGTTACCATGATCATCCAAGGCATAATCAATATATAGGCATTACGTCCGTGACAAGTAGACCGTTAATCCATCTACTACTATTACTCCACTCCAAGACCGCTATCCAGCATGCATCTCAAAGTATTAAGTTCATGACAAACAGAGTGACGCTTTAAGAAAGATGACATAATGTAGACAAAGTAAGGCCAATCAATATGACCGAACCCCGTCGTTTTATCCTTAGTAGGAACAATACAAATACATGCCTTTGCCCCTCCTGTCACAGGGCAAGATCACCACAAGATTCAACCTACTACAAAGCACCTCTCCCACTGTTGATAAATCAATCTAATTGGCGATAGAAGACGGATAAATCGGAGATAAATACAACTATGAAATTACGCAGCAAATAAATCTCAAGAGACTCAAATAATTTCAATGAATAATCTAATCATAAACCCACAATTCATCAGATCCCAACACACTACAAAGATTACATCTGGTAGATCTTAGAGAATATCATTGTATTGAAGATCAAGAGAGAGAGAGAAAGAGAGAGAGAGAGAGCCATCTAGCTACTACTATGGACCCATAGGTCTTGAAGGAACTACTCACACATCAACATGGACTCAGCAAAGTTGATCAAGATAGCCTCCCCAATGATTCCCCCCCTCCGATAGAGTATCGGAAAAGGGCTCCATATGGGATCACAGAAGAACAGAGGCTTGCGGCGGCGATAAAATGGTTTCGGGTCTTGCTCCGAGGGTTTATGAATATATGTGAATTTATAGGCCAAGAATTAGGGCAAACGGATCCATGGGGTGCCCACAAGTTAGGGGGCGCGCCTACCCCCTAGGCACGCTGCCTTGGCTTGTGGGCCACTCTTGGTCTTATCATCCTCCCCCGAAGCTTCTAGGGTCTCTTATGTTCCAGAAAAAATCACCGTAAAGTTTCATCGTGTTTGGACTTCGGTAGGTATGGTTTTTCTGCCAAACAAAAAACATGCAAAAACAGAAACTGGCACTCGGCACTAGATTAATATGTTAGTCCAGAAAAATAGTATAAAATGACATATAAAGTGTACAAAAGTCATAATATAATAGCATGAAACAATAAAAAGTTATAGATATGTCAGAGACGTATAAGGACCCACACAAACAGGTGGCGTGGTCAGGGGATGTCCGCACCCCTTGCCGGTGTGGGGCCTACAAGCACCACCTTAGTCCAATTCCATCGCCATAAATCCTTATTAATACCAAAACCATCTGTCGTACCTCAAGAAGAATTTTATCTCCGTCGCAAGCCTCTGTTCCAAAGAGATCCATCTGGATCCCTGTTTCAGAGCCCTGCCGGATGAGGAAGCCATTGTCGGATCCATCATCATCAACCTTGCGGCCTCCATTACCATGTGTGAGTAGTTCCTTTAGGACCAACGGGTCCATAGTAGTAGCTAGATGGTTCTCTCTCTTTTGGATCTTCAATACATGTTCTCGTTCTTGATCGAGATCAGTTAGATATAATCGGTGGTGTGTTTGTTGGGACATGACGAATTGTCACTTTATGATCACATTATTCATTGAAATCAATTGAATCTATTTGGATTTTGTTGTTGCATAATCAAATATCTTTGTATTGCACTCTGATCTATCTATCTTGTTTGGCCAAGTTTGATTGATTTTTCTTTAGTGGGAGTGGTGCTTTGTAGTGGGTTCAATCTCGTGGTACGCTAACCTAGAGACATAAGGGCCAAGACAAGTATTGTATTGTTGTCACTAAGGATAAAACGACGAGGTTTCGTAATAATGATTGACTTCTTCCTGTCTACATTATGTCATCTTTCTAATTGCGATACTCTGTTTCTTGTAAACTTAATACCTTGGGATGCATGCTGGATAGCGGTTTTGGTATGAAGTATTAGTAGTAGATGCAGTTGGATTAACGTTCTACTTATCACGGACATAATGCCTATATGAGATTATGCCATGAATTATCATAGTCATCAATATTTCAATCTTTTTAATTGCCCAACTGTAATTTGTTTACCATGACATTCGCCTGTTTTCTACAGAGAGATGCCACTAGTGAACCTATGGCCCCCAGGTCTATTCTCCATAAATAAATTCCTCCACAAAAATTGCTCTTTTTATTTTCTGTGTAACTTCCCTATTATCTATCTCTATTATTTGCTTTTAATCTTGTAACTAGCAAGACAAGGGGCTTGACAACCCTCTTGTCACGTTGGCTCCAAGTTTTTATTTTGTTTGTGTGCAGGTGTTGTTTATCTTGTTAGCTTAGAGGTTTCTACTGGTTCGATAAACATTGGTTCTCAAAAGCGGGAAAACTTTGCTGCTACCTACTTCACCATTCCTGTCGTGGTTTT
Organism: Elymus sibiricus; assembly: GCA_039707655.1. NCBI lineage: Eukaryota > Viridiplantae > Streptophyta > Magnoliopsida > Poales > Poaceae > Elymus > Elymus sibiricus. The sequence goes on along the minus strand of CM077676.1, from coordinate 199,873,091 downwards.
GACACGGCAGATGCCCTTGTGAAAGGACTTAGAGATGAGGCCATCGCACGAGTGTGGAAGCTTAACAGGGTTGATCGGGAACGAGAAGATGCCGGGTTACCCAGGTTCGGCCCCTCATGGTGGAGGTAAAAGCCTACGTCCTGCTTGATTATATTGCTGTAGATCTCGATTACAAGGATGCGGATTCGCTAACCTAGCTCTCGAGGAGGTTGCAACTTGGTCTTTTTCGTATAGGTGCTCCCCTTTATATACACAGGTGGAACCCTAGATTACATGAGAGTCCGGGTCGTCCTTTGACCCATCTCCTACTCTTTCATACTTGTTCTCCAAGACGGCCTTCGTGCCACTCATCATCTCCGTGAGCCGACCCTATTACCTAAGCCGGCCTATCCTCGCCAGGCCTCGCTAAGCCGACCCACCAAGGTTCCTCCAATCACGCAATGAACTGACCCGCCGAGCTTGCTCTATGGCCGGGTTATCACTCTGCCAGGTCTATACGCTGGCAGACATCCCCAACATTAGCCCTCAGTTTGACATGAATTTATTCATGTTAAACTTTATCCTAAAAAACAAAACATTAGTAAGACTCTCCAAGCGCTCCCCAAGCCGGTACTTTAGAATGTTGTCCTTGATCGGCTCAATTTGCCGGGTTAAGTAGATCGCCGGGTCATTCTTCGTTTTTCAAACTTAGCCTTTTAAGCTTCCCTTTCCTCCATCTATGACGCATCAATCTATTCCCACAAGATCCGGAGTGACGTCATAGAGAATCTAAGCAGATTTGTATTGCCTCGTCGGGCGTGAAAATCGAGGAGCTCTTTTCGCCACTGTTACTATGTCGCCTTGGATTTCGTGCGCACCGTTTGGGGGTCCAACAGTGCCCATAAATAAGCCATCGTTTTCCCCTTTCTCTTCTACTGCTCCTCGTCGCTCCCTCTTCTGCAACGCCGCCGCATCCATTTGAGCGCGTCGCCGCCGAAGCCAGCACTTCACCGCTCCTCTTCTTCAAAGTCGGAGCCCTTCCTCGTCACCGGCTAGACCACCACACTTCATCCTCTGCAAGGTTTTCTTCCAATCCAGATCTGTACGTCGTGTGCACCATTGCCGTGTCTCTGTGTCAAATGCCCTTGGTCCCTTGCGGTTTTAGTTTCCACAGCTATCCCGCAGCATTTTCCATATTTAGTAGATCGTGCAATCGTAGCTAAATCCACTGTGGTTCACCTCACAATACGAAGAACACGTTTAACCCTTTACTTATTCATTTTTATTCATTTTGTAAATCCATAGAATCTTTTTACTTTGCGTAAATCTGTTTGACGGACTCATAGCCCAAGCTGTGCCGCAACACTTGTAAAAATTTGTGACTTGCAGTTCCGGTTTATCTGTACTAATAATCTTGACCCGGCAATTTACCTGCATCCTCTTCTCTAACCCGGCCCAAATTTCTTACTCACCGACTTGCTTATATCATTTGCACCTTATCAAAAAGCTCGTATTACCGGCTTGTGACTCCTTTTCCTTTTCAGAGCAGCTGACATCATGCCTCCCAAGCCCAAGATCTTCAACTGGGCTAAGTCCAGTATGTCCGAACTGAGCCTGCAAGCCCTAACAGACTCCGGGGTGCTGCCAGCCAAGGAGATAATCTCATGGCGAGCTCCTGAAGAAGAAATCCACCCGCAACCCGGCGAAAATGAAGTAGTCATATTTGCTGATCATGTCTCAAGGGGTTTTCGTCCTCCTGGATCAAAGCTTTTCAGGGACGTGCTACACTTGTTCAACATCAGGCCCCAAGACTTGGCCCCCAACTCCATCTTCAATCTTTGCCAATTCCAAGTATTTTGCGAAGTCTATTTGCAGCTCGAGCCGTCTCTTACCTTGTTCCGAGAACTCTTTTATCTAAACCGCCAAACTGAGCACAAGGACGGCCCCAACATTGAACTCGGCGGGATTTCTATCCAACACCGAAAGAACATTTTCTTCCCCAATGCCAAGCCGGCCAGTCATCCGAAGGGGTGGCAGAGGACTTGGTTCTATTGCAAAGACACCTCTCCCGCAGGTCAGAACCGCTTGCCGGGTTACCGGGCAACCCGGCTTACCAATGCAACCTTCCCGGGTCTTGCTCCCCAAGAAGAGAGGGAGAATCTAGAGCCGCTATATCCAAAGATGAATGCCTCACTTGCTCACGGCCTCACCAGTGTCGATTTGACCCGGACTTGGGTCGAATGGAGGATTCAGCCACTAAGCTCCAGGACCCGGTTGATGCACACCTACACCGGCCACCGTGAAGACCCACTCCGGTTCAACCGGGTCAACCTCAAGGAGAAGGAGGTTATAAAACTAGCCAAGAAACTGCTTGGCGAGATGATGGAAGACATCAAGACTGTGGGGCTTGCCCCGTTTAGCGCCAACAAGCCGGCCCCTCCAGTAAGCCGTCTCTGCCCTTAAACAGTATCAATACTGCATTGTCCTTGTTTTCATTTTGCCAATCTGCCCCGGTGCAGGAAAACGATGACTGGTGGCGGGTCGAGCCTGTGAATCCTACCCCTCCTCGAGAGGACGATGAAGAGGAGTCGGATAACGACGAAGACAATGAGGTAGAACTTGACTCTCTAGGCCGCTTTTTTAATCAGATTGCTGATGCCTACTCATCTCAGGAGGAAGCTGAAGCTAGTCACCACGCCGAGCCAGAGGTAACTTTGATCTCCTAAGATTCTGATTCCCCAATACCAATTCAAAAGAAAACCCGGGCTGCAATCCGCAAAGTCTGAAGGAAACCCCGGGTTGCCATCCGTAAAGTCCCCTTTTCACACCAAGACGCTCATCTCGATCCCAAATTTGTATTGAAGAAAACTCAGCAAGCCGGCACCTCCAAACGGAAGACCCGGAGCAGCAAGAGCGAGTTGACTGGCGGGCTTCCGTATGAGCCGCCATCCCGTAGAGCACGGGTAGAGGTGCTTCTTAGTCCAACTCCTTCCTTTCCTCTAGCTGGTTGCTTCAAAGAACCCTTACATTTAAATGACTCGGCATACCAGACGTCCCCCTCCTCGGATGAATCAAGCGCCACTCAGGCGCCGGATTTCAACGTCAACCCGGGGTAAGCATACTGATTATCCCTTCTTTGCACAACTCTTCATCTTATAACCCTTAACTGAATTAAATCTTTATTCTTTTCAGTGCCAAGGCCATCAAGAAGAAAACAGTTACCGGGTCATCTGGCCCGGTCATTCAAGCAGACCCTCGAGAAGCGACCCCCTTGGTCACCCAGGGTGAGCTGGCATTCCTCAACAGCCCGCCGCCCCTGGACACAACAAGCCCAGCTCGCACATCCCCTCCTGCTCAGGAGAGGGAAAATATAATCGAAGACCAACCCGCACCGCAGCCCAAGGCGCCGGCTCAAGAAGAAGCGCTGGCTCAAGAGGAAGTAGTGATGACGAGTGAGCGGCAAACTGCTGCACCAGAATCCTCCACCGCTCTTACCAAAGTTCCGGCCAAGCCTGAGCCAGCCCCGAAGGACAAGGGGAAGTCGGCTCTTGAGTTTTCTACATTTGAAGACCAAGATGCCAGTACCCTGCACCGGGCCGTGTTGACCCCACTGTCCGAGAGCCGGGACATAGAGATCGCCATGATCACATCTTTGAAGCGGAAGTATGAGGTAATTTGCTCCCTTCGGTCTGTACCATATATATATGTAGCCCCCAAGGGCCGGGTCATTATGAAATGAGGACCCGGGACTTCAAAATTTTGACTTGTAAACAGAACTTCAACCGGCGACCCCAAAGGCCGGCTCGTCTTTCATGACGGGCGGGTCTTCACCACTTTAGCAGGATAGACCAATTTATGCATTAGCCCCCAAGTGCCATGTAGAGTGCCTGCAGCTGCATGGAACTTGACTTGCTATTTGTTTTTAGCTCGAAAGCATGTAGCCCCCATGTGCCGGGTTGTCCTTTAGGGTCGCTCGGGTCATGCATATATGATGTATAACAGACTGCACTACAGGAAATGCTGGATCAAGCGGAGGCCCAGGCTTCCGCCTTCCGAAAGGAAGCACGGAAGGAGAGAGAATTGCGCAAGGAAGCTGAAGAAGCCGCCGCTGAAGCCAATAAGTCCTTAGGCATTGTAAGGACCACTTTGCAAGAGGCAGAGGCCGCAAGAGCCGCCCTGGCCATACGTGCTGAAGAGGCTGAAGCCAAGCTTGAGCCGGCAACTCAGGAGCTGGTAACTCTTAAGGGTCAGATTACCGCCATGTGTCGAGCCATCTTTGGTAAGACTATTTTAAGTCAAACTGTTCCGTCTGAAATATGCTAAGCCGGCTTTGCTGATCATGTATACTGACTTGTGCAGGCCGTAAGAATCAAACTCTTGTGCAGCAACTAGTGGTCAAATTGAAGGCGGTCTACACCCTGGTAGAACAACTGTATATAGGCAGCTATCGTTGTATAATGGCTGCAAAGAACACCAAGGCGCCGCCGCAGTTGATTGCCGATACTTTGAAAGAACTGTCCATCGTGCCCAGGTGGTTCAATGACTGGAAAAAGGCGGCTTGCCGCACTGGAGCCCTGACGGCGCTTGCGCGAGCCAAGGCCTATGTACTAGAGCTCGACCCGGCTCAGATCGTGGGTGGGTACCCAGAGTTCAATGTTGATGACTCGCCGTTCACAAAGAAGGACTTCCAACGCTGCATCAAGGCAACCCGGGTTGTAGCCACCGCAATTGCAGAAGAGACGGATCTGACTAGATACCAGGCGCCTTACTCAGAAGAGAATGAGCGGATTGAGCCGTCTAACCATGAGCCGGTGGCCCTCACCCGCACGCGTAAGCCAACTTTCACCCCTGAAGTCGACCCTTCTTCTCTGATACCTGCCGATGTCCTATTTGAAGCCTTGCACTCAATTCAGTGGTCGACCGGCGACTCAAGTCCAGAGGAGGAGGATGAGGACGGCCGTGAAGAGCCGGCTCATGGTGCTTCATCGGGCGCTAGTGCCAGCTCTGACCCGGCGATATAAACGCCGGGTTATCCTTTGTAGGCCAAACTTGTAAAAATCCGTCGCGGCCGTTTAGTGGGCGACTTGTAATAGGGTAATATGAAACACTTGTGCTGACGCCAGTGCCATCGTGTACTGAGCTTGTTTATTGCCTGTACAAATAGCTTGTGCTTCTGTGAATCCTCTTTTGGGCGTTGAGAGCCGGTTTTTGCAATAGAGTGATTCTGCTGAAACAATGACAATGGCAGGTAATGGTTACTGATGAAATCATATTGAACGAGTAATCTTTGTTACTGTTTACAATGAATCAAAAATATTAAATGGAACTAAGCAAATGATATGCATGGATGCATGCATGTATGCAGAGATGAGATGAGTGCAACAAAAGAATGTTATCGTAAGTCGGATTATGCTTGAAACGGCCGGCTCATAAGGCGCAAGCCGGAATGTGCCTTCATGAAGCTGGCACTTTGGCCTGTTGGTTTATCCTCGCTTTCTGAAAGCCAGCTCTCACACAACCAATCAAACGTTTTAACTTTGATGAGTTCAGGGTCACCTATGTCATTGACTCATCCGACGTACGCCGGGTCGTTTTCAAGGAGTAGCATCTTGCTAACAGGCAGGTTTAACCAACTTTGTGGCATCTCGCCGGGTTAAAAGGGTTTTGTAAGCTAAACTTGATGAGTTGGAAGCCCCCAAGTAACCATATGATCCTAGAAAAGCTCAGCACAGGATATACAAGAGACAATGCTACTACTGCAAAACATCTGGGGTCTAGATAAGCTGGCTTGAGTCCATTGATCATTATTGAACTGCGCATCATGGCAGCTAGTCTTCTTTGGTCAACCCTTACTTTTTTGCCAATAAGGCGGGATACCTATGTTTGAACCGCGCATCATGGCAGCTAGTCCTCTTTGGCAACCTATACCTTTTCGCAAATAAAGCAGCAGTCCCCAAGACCGGGTTGTCTTATATTTGTAAAACCCGGCCAAATCCACCGAGTCACATCTGTGCAGCCCCCAAGTTTTAAGTCGACTTGAGGAGCCGGCTTGAGATTCTTTGTGCTTGGCTATGGCGTAAACCGGCGTACAGTTGACAGCTAGAAACTGGAACTTATCGGAGCCGGAGGCGATATGGCGAGTTGATGATCTTGTAGGGACGTTTTTGCCCAAGGTGATTTTCGTACGCCTCTTGGTCCGGATCTCCTGGCTCCTCCAAGGCTGTTCTCTTTTCGGTTTCTTTGCTACCGGCTTTAGAATTTGCCGGTTTTACAAAGATCGGCTCTTTGCTCTTTGGCGCGGGCGCATGAGTCGGCCGCGGCGTTATAATCTGGCGCGGACGCGCGGGTCGGCCGCGGTGTTTGTAAACCGGCGCGGACAAGGGAGTCGCCTGGTGTGTTGAGGTATACTGAACCGCGGAAGCAGCGGCTCACACACGTGTCCGTCGAGTGGCGTGGCACGGACGAATGCCAGTGTAAATGATGCTGGTGCGCGCTCCATCTCCGTGGTATAACGCCACTTTTGTCCTGCGTAATATATTACATGCCAAAGTAATTGTTCTCGGATGAATTAATAGGTGTTGATAGAACACATAGGAAGGATAACACTTGATGTTTTTTAGACGACATGGTTCCGACCGGCTTGAGCCAGGTCGGGTCCTGCCTGATTTGGACCGGTACGGCGTGCCGACTCGACGCCGGCAATGTTCTCCAACCCGGCGGCCGACTCGCCGACCGCGCTAATGAAAGTGTGAATCTTGCCGAAGGGGACCCGGTACTCGTACTCTATTGAGCCGGCATCGGGGCCCCTAGTATGAATCGTTGATGTAGAACTTCCCGCGGCGGCTCTTGGTCATCATGCCAACCGCGTACTTCCCGAACCCTGGAAGAGATCCCGTTAAGAACTCAACTTCACCGTGCGTGGCCCCACGGTGGGCGCCAACTATCATGGTTTTGATACGGCAGATGCCCTTGTGAAAGGACTTAGAAATGAGGCCATCGCACGAGTGTGCAAGCTTAACGGGGTTGATCGGGAACAAGAAGACGCCGGGTTACCCAGGTTCGGCCCCACACGATGGAGGTAAAAGCCTACGTCCTGCTTGATTATATTGTTGTAGATCTCGATTACAAGGATGCGGATTCGCTAACCTAGCTCTCGAGGAGGTTGCAACTTGGTCTTTTTCGTATAGGTGCTCCCCTTTATATACACAGGTCGAACCCTAGATTACATGAGAGACCGGGTCGTCCTTTGACCCGTCTCCTACTCTTTCCTACTTGTTCTCCAAGACGGAATTCGTGCCACTCATCATCTCCGTGAGCAAGCCCTATTACCTAAGCCGGCCTGTCCTCGCCAGGCCTCGCTAAGCCGGCTCACCAAGGTTCCTCCAATCACGCAGTGAACTGACCCACCGAGCTTGCTCTATGGCCGGGTTATCACTCTGCCGGGTCTATACGCTGGCAGACATCCCCAACAATTCCTCTTTGGGGTAACCAAACGACTCATGTGGGAGTAGCAAAGAAATTTCTGGCACCATTACCGGGGAAGTCTTCTACTCCCAAATCAGGTGCCTTCACACAAACTCTTTATTTACTTGTTTTATTTCTTGCCTAGTTACTTTTTCTTCTTGCTTTTCTTGCCATTTTTTTGTTTCAAAATACCAAAAATACCTTGTGTTGCTATTTATGCTTTGGTTGCTATCATGGCTACTCCTGAAAATACTAAGCTATGTGATTTTCTAGTACCAATAATAATGATTTTATTAGTACTCCTATTGCTCCTCCCACCACTAGTGCGGAGTCTTATGAGATTAAAGCTGCTTTGTTGAATCTTGTTACGAAAGAATAATTTTCTGGAAATTATAATGAAGATACTACCGCCCATCTTAATACTTTTGTTGAATTATATGATATGCATAAACTAAAGATGTGGATAATGATATTATACAACTGAAATTATTTCTTTTTTCCCTTAGAGATAGAGATAATGAATGGTTAGTTTGTTTACCGAAAAGTAGCATTGATTCTTGGACTAAGTGTAAAGATGCTTTTGTTGGCAAATATTTTCCTCTTGCAAAAATTATATCTTTGAGGAATCAAATTATGAATTTTAAACAACTTAATCAAGAACATGTTGCCCAATCTTGGGAAAGAATGAAACTCATGCTAAAAGATTGTCCTACTCACGGATTAAGTCTTTGGATGGTGATAACCCACAAGCATAGGGGGTCGTTTGTAGCCTTTTTTGGTAAGTAAGAGTGTCGAACCCAACGAGGAGCTAAAGGTAGAATTTATATTCTCTTCAAGTTCTAGTGACCACCGATACAACTCTACGCACACCGACGTTTGCTTTACCTATAACAAGTATGAAACTAATTAGCGGGAATAAAACTAGAACTACTTTGCAAGAATAAAACTAAAAGTACTTTGCAAGATAATAAAAGTTAATTGGGTTAGTAGAGAGCTCTTGTAGAACAATAAGAAAGATTGTCCATAGGCAATTGAATATGACACATGTGATACTTATTATATGCAATCAGGGAGAGGCATACGCTAACATACTTTTCGTACTTGGATCATATGCACTTATGATTGGAACTCTAGCAAGCATCCGCAACTACTAAAGATCATTAAGGTAAAACCCAACCATAGCTTTAAGTAACAAGTCCCCTTTACTCCCATATGCAACAACCCCCTTACTCGGGTTTAAGCTTCTGTCACTCTCGCAACCCACTATAAGCGAATCATGAACATATTGCAACACCCTACAACGGTAATTCCCATATGTGTGTTCGCCACGGAGAGCACCATAGGACAACACCATATCAACATACAACTCATATCAATCACACCATACCACAATTAACCCGTAGGACAAAAAGAATCTACTCAAACATCATAGGATGGCCACACATCATTGGATAATAATATGTGGCATAAAGCACCATGTTTAAGCAGTGATTACAGCGGGAAAAGAGAGGTTACACCGCTGTAAGAAGAGGGTGAGAGTTGGCGATGACGGCGGCGAAGTTGTTGGTGTAGATCGCCATCACGATGATTCCCCCGACGGCACTCCGGCGCCACTGGGAGAGAGGGGGAGAGAGCTCCCTCCTTCTTCTTCTTGCCTGGCCTCCCCCCTAGATGGGAGGAGGGTTTCCCCTTTGGTCCTTGGCCGCCATGGCTCTCGGAGGGCAGGAGCCCCTCCGAGATTGGATCTCTCTCTTTGTTTCTCTTCTGCTTCGTGTTCTTGTTTTCTAGCCCTTCACCATTTCTTAAAGATCCAGAGATCCATAACACCGAATGGGCTAAAATTTTGAGGGGATTTTTATCCGGATATTAGCTTCCTTGCGGCCGAAGAACATCCCCCACCGAACTTCGAGGTGGCTACAAGTGCAGGGGGCGTGCCACCCGAGCTTGTGGGACCTGTGGTCCACCCCTTCTGTTGATTCTTGCATCAAAAAATCACATATATTCCATAAAAAATCACCATAATTTTTTATCGCGTTTGAACTTCATTTGATATGGATATTCTGCGAAATACAAAAACATGCAAAAATAAACAGGAACTGGCACTGGGCACTAGATTAATATGTTAGTCCAAGAAATCATATAAATTATTACTAAAAGTATGTGAAAGTTGTAAAATAATGGCATGGAACAATAAAAAATTATAGATACCACGGAGACGTATCAGATGGTAGTACAAAATTTCTATGCAGGACCTAACTTTGTTTCCAGAAATCTTCTAAATTTTGCTACAGGTGGTACATTCATGGGGATAACTCTTGGAGAGGCTACTAAGCTTCTTGACAACATAACGGTGAACTACTCCAAATGGCATGCCGAGCGAGATCCAAGTGGTAAGAAGGTAAATTATTTTGAGGAAATTTCCTCTCTCAATGAAAAATTGATATATTATGACCATGCTTGTTACTAATAGTGGTACAATTGATCCAAATGATATGCATTGTCCACTTTGATTGAGGAAAATAAGGATAAGGTTGATGTGAATTTATTTCTAGAAGTAATTTCAACAATAATGCTTATAGGGGAAATTTTGGTAACAATCCTATACCGTATCTCGGTAATCCCAAAAATTCTTATGGCAATTCTTATAATAACAACAACAACAACAACAATAATAATAATAATAATAATAATAATAATGATGATGATGATGATAATAATAATAAATACCTACTGATCTTGAGAGTACCATTAAATATTTTATTAATTCACGAAAGGCTTTGAATACTACGATAGAGGAAAAGTTGAGTAATGTTGATGTTATGACAAGAACTTTCGATAGGCTTGTTCATGAGGTGGATATGCTTAAAATTAAAATTTTGCCACCTAATAAAGATGAAATGCCTGAATCATTGAAAGCAATTCAAGGTTCTATTGATTATAATGCTAAAATGATTGCTATGTTAAGAGCTAGAAGAGAGCGAGAATAAAGTGAGGCTATTTGCGCTATCTTGCTAATAATGACAAGCATGTTAAAACTATAGGTGTGTCACCCAAAGAATCTTTGTTTATAAATATTAAGCATGTTAAAAATGATTATAAAGGGACTGGAGAAGATTCAACATTAGGTTGAAGGAGTCCCAATGGTTCAGAGGGTGAAAATCTTGATGCTAAATTTGATAAAATTGGGTTTGGAGAGGTCAAGACTTTAGGTAGTGTTGGACCCACTATTTTGGATTTCAAGGAATTTAATTATGATAACTGTTCTCTTACTGAATGTATTCCTTGTTGCAATCCATGTTAAATTCACCCAATGCCTATGATCAAAATAATGCTTTTACTAAACATATCATAGAAGCACTTACTAAGGCCAATGAAGAAAAGCTTGAACTTGAGTTTTCCATCCCTAGAAAATTAGATGATGGATGGGAAACTATTATTAAAATTAATATCAATAATTATGAATGCAATGCTTTATGTGATTTAGGAGCAAGTGTGTCTTCTTTGCCTAAAGCACTCTATGATGTACTTGGTTTCGATGCTATGATTGAATGTTCATCAAATTTGCACCTTGCGGATTGAACTATTAAAAAGCCTATGGGAAGAATAAAGGATGTGCTTATTTTCTAATAGAAATTATGTTCCCATGGACTTTAGTATTTTAGATATTGAATGTAATCCCGCATGTCCTATTATACTTGGAAGACCTTTTTGAGAACTGTAGGTGCTATCATTGATATGAAGGAGGGCAACATAAGGTTCCAATTTCCATTAAAGAAAGGTATATATGGAACACATTCAAAGAAATAGTTAAGCCTACTTATGAATCTATTATTAGAGCCACATATGTTCTATTTTTAGATGATAAAACTTGATAGTTGGCATCATGCCTAGCTAAAGGGCATTAAACAATAACACTTGTTGGGAGGCAGCCCAATATTTATCTTTATTTTTTTCCTGTTTTAGTGTGTCTACATAATTATTACTATTGTACTAATTATGTTTGTCTCTTTTCTTTTATTTTTGTGCCAACTTAAGCCTTTGGGATGTTGCAAATGCATGTTTGTTAGGTTATGTGCAGAAACAGAAACTTTTGCGCATAGTATTTGAATTTTCATTATGTACTGGAACGTGATAAAATCCCTAAATTTTTACATAGTACTGCATTAGAAATTGTCTGTCGGGTCCTAATTTTTCAAAAATTTCAGAGTTATAGAGTAGTCTAAACCTATGTCTTTATGTACTGTTCTATTTTTGACAAATCGATGTTATGTTTTCTTTGACTGCTTGTTTTAGAGTTTCCATGGCATATATTGGGGGATATAAATTTTGGAAATGATAGGATACAATAGCCATTACTTGGAAATAAATATGCTTCTTGTCTTGACAGTACATGATTGGGAGATTTATTTTATCTGTACTAACATATCTCACGAGTTCTGTTAAATTTTGTGTGGATGAAGTTCTTAAGATCGAGGGGAGACATCGATATGAGATGAACATGGAGCAGCAAGAGACTAAACTTGGGAATGCCCAAGGCACCCCAAGGTAATATCCAAGGAGACTCATGTGTCTAAGCTTGGGTATACCCCGGAAGGCATCCCATCTTTCGTCTTCAATAATTATCGGTATGTCTCAGTTGGACCTAAGTTTTTATTTGTTCACATGATATGTGCTTTGATTGGAGCATCTTTGGATTTTATTTTAGTTTTGTTTGCTGGTCATTACAATCATCATGTCCTGGTCACACTTCTTAGAGAGACACATTTCGTTCTTTTATTTAAAGAATGCTCAGTGATCTTCACTTATATCTATTTCAGTTGAGGCTTTTATAGAATTTGCTCTTGCACTTCACTTATATATGTTAGAGCATGGCAATATATTATGTTTTCATATAAAAGATTAGGACTCTCTTGCCTCACTTACATCTTTTTAGAGAGTTGAAAAGTAATTGGTAATTTGCATGAGTTATACGTTGATCCTAAAGATAATAGGTATACATGAGTGGTATAATAAAAACTTGCATGAACTTGTAGATCATTGAACTTGATAATTGGGGTTCCTTGCAGTAATTTAGAGATAAGATGTGAGTAATTAATTTATGTGTAGCTAAAATAACTTGAGCTAATTAGTAGAGATATGTAATAAAAGATATACATGTTAATACTTGTTGTCATTGAAGTGAAACTAATTATGAAGGGTCTAAATTGAAGAACATTGTAAGTAACCACCTTTGTAGAATGCGCCGGGAAGCCTCGTGGACTTTGGTTCATCAACTCACCCTTGGAGTAATTAGTTTTATGGTTAACTCAGTGTAGACTATGAAGTATTAGCGATATGTTTTGATTTATGAGTTGTGGTCTTTAAAGCACTTCCATCTATACATCTTTTTGCTAGCCTCTTCGGTATCATGCATTGCCCTCTCTCACCTCGAGACATGGTGCATCCTTCGCCGATACATCCAAACCCCGTGGGAGGACTTCCTCTTGTTCTCCTACACATAAACCACCTTCTTCCTCAAAACAGCCACCACATCTACCTATTATAGCATTTCCATAGCCATTCCGTGATATAATGCCATGCAACTTCCATCATTACTATTCATTACATGACTTGAGCATTCATTGTCATTTTGCTTTGCATGATCATATAGACCTAACATGATATTTGTGGCAAAGCCGCCATTCATCATTATTATACATGTTATGCTAGATCATTGCACATCCTCATACACTGCCAGAGGCATTCATATGAGATCATTATTTTTCATTTCTGAGTTGTAAGTAAATAGAAGTGTGATGCATTGTAGAGTGTGCCCCTATATGTGAGATAAAAAAGAGAGGCCAAAGTGCCCAACAAGGGAGGCCAAAAAGCGCCCACCAAAAAATGAGAGAAAAATAGAGGGGGCGCACTACTATCCTTTTACCTAACTTTTGCTTCAAAGTCGAACCATGTATTTAATATCGAGAGTTTTCATATTCTTCATTTCATATACTAGTGTTTTTTTACATTATAGAACTTGGCTTGTATATTCCGATGACTAGCTTCCTCAAGTGCTTGAGATCTTCATGAGAAAGAAAGTTGGATGCACACGCACTTAGTTGCATTAGGAGAGCTTTCATACACTTATAGCTCTTGTGCATGCGTTGCATGTCAATTCCTACTCCTCACACTAATATTGATTGCAAGGCCTCTCAATTGCCTAACGACCCGTCGTGTTGATGTGAGACTTTCTATGTTTTTGTCTTCTTATAAATCCCCATAATTATTCTAATTTTACATCCAAAGTGCTAAGACCAAGGCTTTTAAGTTGATCATTGAACAAAGTGCTAAGTAGTTGAAAAGGGTTCGTCACAAATATTGATTGCTTGACGGGAAATCTAGGTTATGTTATGATAAAATGTTTGAGTATGATAAAGCCATGATTGATTGGGGACATGAATATGACATAGAGTGTTGATTTTGTATTTCATAAAAACATTAATCCATGAAAAGCAATAGTGATTTTTTGTTTACACATTTTGATGTTACTTGCTTATTGTCAAATATAGATTATTGCTTTGACTCACTTTTGTCATAAGTTCACACCATGATTACATTATTTGATCAAGACTGTGCTGCGTAGCATTCAACATAAAAAATTACCTTTGTTTATCATTTATCAACTCGAGGACGGACGGGAATTAAGCTTGGAGATGCTGATACATCTCAAACATATCTATAATTTTTGATTGTTTCATGCTATTATATTATCACTTTTATATACTTTTTATTGCAATTTATATTATTTTTAACATATTAATTTAGTGCCCAGTGCCAGTTCCTGTTTTCTACTAGTTTTTGGTTTGGCAGGAAATCAATATCTATGGAGGTCAAAATACGTTGCCGATTTAACACTATTTTTTGGGCAACAAGAAACACAGGAAGCTTCAGGAGAGATTGAGATGAGCCATTAGTAGCCCACACGGACAGGTGGCACGACCAGGGGGGTGGCCGCACCCCTTGTTCGTGTGGGGCCCACAAGCACCACCTTAGTCCAATTCCACCACCATAATTCCCTATAAATACATAAGCCATATATTGTACCTCCAGAAATTTTTTATTGCTGCTGCAGGCCTTTGTTCGTTGGAGATCCCATATGGAGCCTTGTTTCGAAGCCCTGCTGGAGGAGGAAGCCATTGCCGGAGCCATCTTCATCAACCTTGCTACCTCCATGACCATGTGTGAGTAGTTCCTTTAGGACCTATGGGTCCATAGTAGTAGCTAGATGTCTCTCTCTCTCTCTCTCTCTCTCTCTCTGTCTCTCTCTCTCTTGGATCTTCAATACCATGTTCTCATTCTTGATTGAGATCAATTTGATGTAATCAGGGGTGTATTTGTTGGGACATGAGGAATTATCACTTTATGATCAGATTGTTCATTGGGATCAATAGAATCTATTTGGGTTTTGTTGCTACATAATTAAATACCCTTGTATTGCTCTCCGATCTATCTATCTTCTTTGGCCAAGTTCGATTGATTTTTCTTCAGTGGGAGTGGTGTTTTGTAGTGGGTTCAATCTTGCGGTGCTCTAACCCAGTGATAATAAGGGCCAAGACACGTATTGTATTGTTGCCACTAAGGATAAAACGACGGGGTTTTGTCATATTGATGCAGTTCTTCCTGTCTACATTATGTCATCTTTCTTATTGCGATACTCTGTTTCTTGCAAACTTAATACCTTGAGATGCCAGGGATAGCGGGTTTGGCGTGGAGTATTAGTAGTAGATGCAGTTGGATTAACGGTCTACTTATCACAGACGTAATGTCTATATGAGATTATGCCATGAATGATCATAGTCATAAATAGCAATCTTTTCAGTTGCCCACCTGTAATTTGTTTACCAAGTCGTTCGCCTGTTTTTGAGAGAGAGAGAGATGCCACTAGTGAACCTATGGCCCCCAGGTCTATCCTCCATAAATTAATTCGTATGCAAAAATTGCTCTTTTTATATGTCATTTCACTTCCCTATTATCTATCTCCATTATTTTCTTTTAATCTTGTAACTAGCAAGACAAGGGGCTTGACAACCCACTTGCCACGTTGGGTGCAAGTTTTTATTGTGTTTGTGTGTAGGTGTTGTTTATCTTTTTAGCTCAGATCTTCCAACTGTTTCGGTAAACCTTGGTTGTTAACTGAGGGAAACTTTGCTACTATCTACTTCACCCTTCCTCTTTGGGGAAACCCAACGACTCCTACAAGAGTAGCATTGGTGTATCTTGAGGAGCTCCGTCCCGAGCAGCGGAGAATTTCCACTCCGCGATCCTCGAAGCTACTTCTCGTAGATAAACAACAAGGTCGAAGAAGTTGTTTGGGACTTTTTAATTTAGGCTAGAATGCCATGAAGATGATCTCCATGACCGGCCTCGCAAGCATGTGCTCACCGATCTACTTCATCCAGTCTACAAGGCTGATAGGGAGGGTGATGTCTTGGAACTTCGCCCATAAGGCTCGGTCTCTCCCATGCTCTGGACCATGTTTTCCTTGGAAGAACTATTGATCATGGACAACACTTTGGGGATCTCGGCAAAGAACTCTGAGGAATGCCAAACTTGAGTCAGCTCTGCATAACCTTGACATCCAAAAAGGCATTGAAGAAGATATGGCTTACAGGATACAATATCTCTAGCTTTCCTAACCTCGTCCTCAACATTTTGCCAGTGCAGCTTGGCCTCCTTGAAATCATACACGACCTTTTTAAGGTCCTTGGCTAGGCTGGCCTTCTCAGCCTTCAGCTTGCCAAACAAGTCTTGGCGTTTGTTGAGCTTTTGCTGGAGGAGGGCGGACACGTCCTGGGTAGCCTGGCTCGCCTCTTTCTCTTGCACAAGCTGGGTGACTATCTTTTGGGGCAGCATCGGTCAGCTGTTGGTTGGCTTTAAGCTATCCTTCCAGCTTGGTTACCGTCTTCTTGGCTACTCCAGGAAGGTGTTAAGGTGATCACACTGTTTATATCTGCAAAGTTATGAGCAGCATGCTGTTGTGATCTACGGTAGGGTGCATCGACTGCAAATTAAAATTTTCCTACCCGCAGAACAACCAAGAACATGCTAATAGAGATGGATCACAGAACATTACCACTAGATGCGCAGTGCCGTGCAGCGGAAGTATAGTCGTGGCAGCACGTCACCGGAGTCGTCTCCTCCTCGTTGATCTCCCACGTACAGGTTCACCGGAGTGGCACAATTGCGCCACCTCTAATGGTATCCGCGCGTGCAGGAGGAATGCTATGCGGCGGACTGCTAGGTCCGATCCCACAGCCTGCGGCACGTGGAGGTCGCTAGTTGCAACACATGCAAAGCCCTAATGACGACGCCAAAGTGATCAACCTTGATAAGCGTGCTGTACCTCCACTATATATAGGCATCCGTCGTGGGCTCAACACTTGGGCCTCACACTGTCGGGGGGATGACCCCCGGGTAGGCAAGTGAACCCGGAGCCCCTTTTCAAAAAACTTCAGGGCGGCCCGTGCCCCTCCCCGCCGGTTGGCCGACCAACCGGCTTCTCAGCGCTAGCCGGCTAGGCCCGGCCCCGGGCCGGGTCCGGCTGCTCGCTAGCCGGCTGGCAATAGGGCGGCGGCCGTCCCATCGCGTCTGTAGCGACCCGACCTCAAACGGTCAAGCCTCTGTGTATCTGTGCCATCCCTGGATCGGTATGCTGGCACACACAGTACATCAATGTATATATCAAAGTGCAATCACAAGTATAAATAACGTAAAACTGATATATACCTCATAAGTCTCAGCGGAAACAGTCAAACGGGTGTGGAGTCCCACCAACGCCATCGGCAAGTTGAGTGTAGACCGTAACCCTATATCGTAACTCTTACTCGTCGTTGAAATACCTGCAACATGATACGTTGCAGCCGTGTAGGTCAGTACATTGAATGTACCGGCAAGATCACAAATAAGAGAAACAGATGATAAAACTATTCTATATGCAATATGGCATTATGGCTCTGTGTCTGAGTTTTGTTTGCGTAAAAGTTGGTTTTATTTTCCCTACAACAAAGGAATATCAGGAGTCATCACTACAGAGTTATATACTACGACATGATTCCGCCAACCGATGTCTCATAGCCCACAAGTGTCATAAGTTGCCCACAATTAGTTATCAGTCCGGTGTTGAGAGTTCAGAGATAGATCCAAGTCCAGAGGCTCAAATTGTCCGTAACCGGGGACACGGCTAATCGATTAGGTTTTAACTCTGCAGAGTGTTGTGCACTTTACCCACAAGATTCGATCCCTCTTTTTACGTTCTCGCACTTCAGGGTGTTTGAGAACAAGACAACCGAAACATGGTCTTCCGAAGTGTTCGTCTGACCACTGTCCGGTGCTCATCCAATCCTACCGTAGTTCTACATCTACTAGCACCGTCCTAGCCAGAGTCACAGCTAAGGTCAACCAGGCCAGAGCCCATAATGACTTGCGGCTGCACAGGTAAGCTTCCGGGCTTGAAGTATTCTTCCGTCTCTTTTAGTCTGGGTGGAACTTTCCTCATGAGTACTGGCCTACTCCAGCTCACTAGGCATCCACTGGGTACTCCAGGGTGCCTCACAACCAGTCCACCCAGTAGTGTGTATTGAAGTCTTGTCTCGATTCTTGAAATCTTGAAGTCTTGACGTCTTGAAGATGCAGGCCTTGAAGATGCCATCATGAAGTTGTCGTCATTGACGTAGAGTCCTCCTTCTCACATGACTCCCGGGCACTCATACCAAACCCCGTCTACTATAGCATAGCATTAAAACTATATAACGTCTTGGGGCTTGATAACAGGGAGATGGGTTCCTACCTCATGCATTCTACTCAACCACAAGAAGTCAATAACACTACTGGAAGAAAATGTTGAAAGGGTGATACTACATGCAAATAAAACTTAGGTATGAAAAGCATGATCAAAGTGAACTTGCCTGGTAAGTTGATGAAGTTTATAACGCTCTCAGAAAAAGACTTGGTAGAACTATTCGTCACTCCGTTGAAAATCTATATTAAACGGACATGGCAATCATGTAAGCAAACATTCTAGCAAGCAATTCTAGCACTCAAAATTAACAGTTCATCAAATAAAATCAATAAAGAAAATCAATAGGAAAAACCAAACAAAAGTCCAAAGAGAAAACTTCAAAGAAAACGAATAGTAAAAACTATAAAGAACCTACTAGGAAAAACCTTTTGACTTAACTACAAAAATAGCTTTGTTCTAAGTGAAACTTAACAACAAAGAAAAATACTAAACTAATAAATTAACAGAAAATAAAAGGTAAAACAACTAATTTAACAGAAAGTATTTTTCATAAACTTTTAGTAGCAAAAAGAAACAATTAAAAAGCTTTTATAAAACTCTATTTATGTCCTAAGAATTTTTTTTACTACAAAACTAAAGAAAATAAAATTCTTAAATAAAATAAAATTGTCTACTGTTATCCAATAGAAACAAAAACTAAATTTGTCAAAAAAAACATAAAGGTTTTAGTCAAAAACAATAAATACTAAGGGAAAATAAAATAACATTAAACTATGTAAAACAGTACTGTTTCTACAATAAACCTAATTTAAAATACTATAAAATTACCCAAATTAATTCTACTGCTAAACAATACCACAAGTGACCAGGAGCAAAAAGAATCACACAAAAATAATAATCCTAGCTCAAGTTATATCCAAATTAGTGATCTGAACAAAATTCATCAAATTCAAATTTAAAAACTCCAAATTGAAAACTAAGTGCACCAACAGAAACTTCATAAAATTTCTGACACATTGCAATTGGAATCACTCAAAAACAGTAAATAGAATAAAAGATATTAAAGATTTAAAACAGAAACTATTTCTGAAAAGTAAATAAAAACAGAAAAAGGAAAAATGCCTACGGATTGGACAGTGTACACGTGGCAGATCCTGAGTGGCTAGGAGATGTGGGCGCCCTAAGTAAACTAACAGACGGCCGATACTTGCGGATCTACGGCGGCCATCGGATTAAGATCTAAAGGCTCAGGAGATGTCCGACGCGGTGAAAAGGAGAGGGCGACCGATGGTTACAGCGGTTGACGTCGACGGCGAGGAGAGGCGGCTCGGGCACGGTCGTCGGTGGCGCTCCGGTCATCGGCGAGCTCGGTGGACTCGTCGGGAGGATGCAGGGGACGAAGAAGATCACGGTGGTGGCCTCGGTGGAGCTCGGGGACGTCGGAGGAGGACGGCGGCGAGGTCGAGGCGGCGATGGCGTTCGGGCGTCGGCGGTGACGAGGCTCCGGTGGCCGTCGGCGGTGGCGGGTAGCGTACGAGACGCGTCGCTCTGCTGCGCTCTCGAGGATGTCCTCAGCGGCGTCTGTGGCGAGCGGGGATGACGGCAGGAGGCGACTGGAGCTACGGCGGTGTTGGCGAGATGCGGGAGTTGTCGGGGTGGCCTCTTCGGTAGTCTTCCGGCTCGGAGGAGTGGATGTGGAGGTGCGGTGCTCCGTGGAGTAGATGATGGAGGCGTCTATGGCGGGTGGCAGGGGCGTGTGGAGGCGAGGCAAGGCGGCGGCGCTGCGCGCGAGGTTTAGAGCTCCGGCGAGATCGGGATGACTCCCTAGGGCACGGGAAAAAACGGTTTTTGTGAAAATCGGACGAGGACGAGGGGAGCAATATTTATAGGGTGGCGGGCTTGCGCGAGGGGCAAAGAATCGAGCAGAATCAATCGTGTTTGATTCGGGATCGCGAAGAACTCGTGCGAGATATGGGCACCGGCAGGAGGTTGGAGATGACACGCGGGGTCCACCCGTCAGTGGGCGCGGGAGAGAGAGAGGTGGTGCGGGCGACCGAAGCGAAAGGGTTTCGGCGCCTGGGAGGACTAGCTGGGCCGCTGGGGAGCTAGCTGGGCCTGCTGGCTAGCGTGTAGGTGGGCCGGGGCGACTGGCTTCGGCCATATTTTTTTTTTGAATAAGACACAGAGAACAAATGAAAGAAAACAAAATAAAATAGAAATATAATATAGGCATATAATATATAAAATAGATCATAAAAATAAATCCTAAATTATGAACTATTTTTCAGGTCCAAATAAAATAGGAAAAAAATTCATAAAAATCAAACAGTGCTACGGTTGCACTTAAAATGCAAATAAAATTATTTTAAAATACCAAAACGAATTCAAATTTATTATTTTCCATTTTTCTGTTGAAGGGAATCATGTTACCCTATTTTCCATATATTTTCTTTTTGGAGAAAAATAATTTGATAAAACCCTCAAATGAAAATGAATTTAAATTTAAAACCATTTGGAATTCTTTTCTAATTTTAAATAGCCAAATATATTTCAAATGCCCCTGAATATTTGAAGTGTCATATTACTTCTCTCTTTTCAAATATTTCCAGAGGGTTTGAAATTTGAAGATTCAAATAACTTCAAATTGAAAGTGGGTTTCAAAATAATTTCAAAAGACTTTCAATTGATTTCTTTAAACTTCCAACTCACATTTCATCTAATTTGAAGGAGTCATTTTATCCTCTCTCATGAAAATCTTTGAGTTGCATAAAGACTCTGGTTTAAAAATTATTTTCCAATGAAATTCAAATCATTTTCAAATCCCCTTTCATTTCTTGAAATGGAAGAAGTCATTTTATCTTCACTCTAGGGTTTTGTGATGAAATGAATTTGAATTCCCAGGGATCAAAATGCAAAGCAAAAGTTTTGGGAAAGTCATTTCATTCCCTCTCATTAAACTTTCAAAAGTTTCAAATTCCACTCACCTTCAGTCAATCAATCAAAAAAACAAACAAACATTCAATCCTATTTATTTAATTAATATAACATTCCAAAATTTAGAATTTTGGGATGTTACAGCGTCCGACAACAAGACAGCCCCCCACGAGGGGGGAACATGGCTACATTGCCATCCGTCTCGGGAGGGCGCGCCGGCAAAGCTGCCAACCCTGTTGACCGCGACGGCCGGTGTCAGCACCGGCGCACCGGTGCAGCCCCCCGCGATGCCGCCTACTCCGGCATGCCTCTGCAGAGCTCGCACGCGCCATCTACTCCTGTGCGCCTCGGCAGAAGCGCGCACGCGCCGACCACTCCTGCACGACCCGGCAGAAGCGCGCATGCACCGTCCAATCCGTGACGCTCGAAGCGACGGGCCACAGTGCCGAGCCGCCGGCGGGTCCCGCAGCAGGCGGGGCCCAGCAGCCGGCGGGCCCACAGCCGACACCAGACACCGACGTCCGGGTCCCGGCGCGCGTGGTTTCCCCTTGTACCCCTGGGGGGTCGAGCTATAAGACCCCCCAGGACGCCTCCATGCAGAGGGTGGGTTTTCCTCTTCCTCAGTCAGCACCTAGTAGCAACACGCACACACCCACATACAGGAGAGGCCAAAGGGATAGCTATCTCCTTCTTCCTCCTCCATTCAAACAGCTCCAGGAGCACCATTGTAACCGTTGCGGCCCTTGTGCCTATGAACCCACTCGGCAGGACTAGGGGTGTTACCTCTCCGGAGGGCCCCGAACCTGGGTACGCCTTGTGTCTCCCGCACGCGCGTGCCAACCTCGCTTCCGGAACCCAGCGGCGTCCTCACGCTTCCCCCCACTTTTAGCCATCTCATGGCATCTGCCGTGATTTCACCACGACAGTTGGCGCCCACCGTGGGGTTGCTCGCGGCGTCGGCCGGAGTCAAGTTCCGGACGAGGCCCTTCACCAGCTCCGGTGAGCGCATCGTGCACGCTTTGGTCCGTGCGCCTCGCACGGCCAACCCCGCCGGCTGCGACGTCGCGCCCGGCGCGAGCGCCGCCTGCCCCACAGGCTGCTTTGTCGTCCCTTTCGGCGCGCTGCGCGTCTTCGTCGCGCTCGTCCCCGATGTGTTCCCCAGTGAGGTACGCAGTTTCGCCGACTCGCCCGTCCCCGTTGGCTGCGCCGTCTCCGACGACGTCGCGGCTCTCTGCACCCGCGCGGAGGTGTTGACCATCGGCGCCAGCTCCGGCTCCCCGCGCGCCAAGGAGAAGGATGCCGCGGCTGCTGCTGCCGTGGCTGCGGCTCCACCACGCCGGGCCGACCCGCTCCACGAGACGATCCGGAGTCTGCGAGCCCCCATCACGCTCGACGCCAACACGGCGGCAGCGGCGGCTCAGCTCAACGAGGACCGTGAGCATTTGCTGATCGAGGCCACAGAGCTCACGGCAATGCGGCGCCGGCTGGAGTCCGACCAGCTAGAGTACAACAGCGCCCATGGCTTCACACCGGCCGCTGCAGAGCCCAGCCGGGTTGCGGAGGTGCGAATCCGTGGGGGTGCAATCGGCTGCGCGCTAGGCGCAGGCCGGCCCGTCTACGACACCCCCATCAAGAACATGCACGCGGCGCAGGCGGCCATGGCTGATCTCGAGTTCCTGGAGGGCGAGGAGCTGCAGCAGCAGCAGCGCATCCACGACCTCATCACCGCGGCAAACGAGCAGCAGTAGCGTTTCGACCCGGCCCAGCCGTCTGCCTCCACCTCAGGCAAAACCAGAAACCCGGAGAGGGCTCTTCGGGACACGCAACAGGCGTCCTCCCCTAACGGCAGCGCCAGCTGCTCTGGCCGGCACCGGGCGAGTCGGAGCCGGCGTGACCGCGCCACGACGGCTGGCGACGGCGTCGCCAACGAGCCAACCGGCAATGACCGGGTGCGGCAGCCGGAATTTCCTCCCCCGCAGCCTCGAGGGCCCCGACCGGTTCCCGCCGGCGCGGTGCCACGCGGCCCCGTCGCAAGCCAGCTGGGCCCCTGCGAGCCCTACGACGAATCCGACGCCCGCCACCGCATCGACCGGCTGGCACGGTCCACGCTTCTCGAGGAGGAGAGCTTAGTCGGCTCGATGTGCTTCGGCCCCCGCATCCGCGAGGAGCCCTTCCCCAAAGGCTTCTCGCTGCCCCGCGACTCCCCCAAGTACAGCGGCGTCTCCAAGCTGGAGGACTGCCTAACCGACTACACCACGGCTGTCGGCATCGCCGGCGGCAACCGGTGCGTAGCGGTTCGCTACGTTCCCCTCATGCAGCTCGGCTCGGCCTGGACAAGGCTTAACAGCCTGGGGGCCGGCAGCGTCAACTCCTGGCTGGACTTCGAAGATGCATTCGTGCGCAACTTCACTAGCACGTACACGCGTCCTGGTCGGCCTCGCCAGCTCTCCATGTGCGTTCAAAACCCGGGCGAGCCCCTCCGCGACTTCCTCACGCGGTGGACCGAGCTGCGCAACTCCTGCGAAGGTGTCCACGAAGTGCAAGCCGTTCAGTACTTCGTCGACGGGTGCCGAGACGGCACCCTGCTCAAGCACCGCCTGATGTGCGACGAGCCGGACACCCTGGCGGAGCTCATGGCGGTGGCGGACAAGTACACCATGGCCTACTCCGCGATGCGCGTAAAGATCACAGTCGACGCGGACGGCAAGCCGGTCCCGGTCCAGCCGGCCGCCCCGAAGACGGCTGGCGAAACCAACCAGCGCCGGCAAGACAACCACAACAACAACAAGTGGAAGGCCGAGCAGCCGGCTCCTCGCTACAGCAACCAGCAAGTAGCCGTGGTGGAAGGGGAGCGGCAGGCTGAACAAGGCGCCCGCCAGCGCCCGCGCACCGGCAAGACCGCCTGGCAGCCCAAGCTGTCTTTCGAGCAGATGCTCGACGCCCCCTACAAGAACCACAGCGGCGCGAAGCCGTCGATGCACACGCTCCGGCAGTACAGCTTCACCCAGCGTCTGTTGAAGGGCAACCTTCCACCCCCGCCACCCGGAGCCGGCCCGCAGCAGCCACCGCTTCCGCCTCCCCCGCCGCCTCCGGCAGCCGGCGCCCTCGCCAACGACCCCTACCCACAGCAGGACGCGGCCTATGTCGTCTTCACCAGCGAAGGCGACGACAAGCACAGCAAGCGCAAGTACCAGCACGAGGTGAATGCCGTCGTACCCCCGGTCCCCCAGTACATGCACTGGTCCGACCGTCCTGTCAATTGGACCCGGTAGGACCACCCGGCCATGATGCCCACGCCGGGTGGCTACGCGCTCGTCCTCGACCCCACCTTCGTCGTTGAGAAGCGCACCTGCCAGTTTTCGCGGGTGTTGATTGACGGTAGCAGCAGCATCAACATCCTCTACCGTGACACCATGGTCAAACTCGGCATCGAGGAGGGCCAGCTACAGCCCACCCAGACGGTGTTCCACGGCATCGTGCCGAGCGCTTCGTGCTCTCCCATCGGCCGGGTGCGGCTGGACATGCTGTTCGGCACCAGCGCCCACTTCCGCCGCGAGCCGATCTGGTTCGAGGTGGTCAACCTCGCCAGCCCCTACCACGCGCTCCTAGGCCGGCCCGCCATGGCCAAGTTCATGGCGGTCCCCCACTACGCCTACCTCAAGATGAAGTTGCCGGGCCCCAAGGGCATCATCACCATCACCGGCGACTACAAGAAGTCCCTGGAGTGCGCCAAAGCCAGCTCCAAGCTGGCCGAGTTGCTGGTCATCGCCGAGGAGAGGTGCCAGCTCGACCGGCTTGTCGCGCTGGCTGGCGAGCAGCCAGTCATGCCGGTTCAGCTCAAGCAGCCGGCCGATGAGGGATCCTTCATGCCGGCCAAGGGCACAAGGAAGGTTTCGCTCGACCCATCCAACCCCGACTCCAGCGAGTACGTCGTCGTGGGCTCCGGCCTCGACAGCAAATAGGAAGGCAAGCTCGTCGACTTCCTCCGTGAGAATCAGGATATCTTCGCATGGTCCCCCAAGGACATGCCGGGTGTTCCGAGGAAGTACGCCGAGCACAAACTCCACGTCCGGCCGGATGCCAAGCCGGTCCGGCAGCCGCTACGCCGCTTCTCCAAGGAGAAGCAAAGAACCATTGGCAAAGAGATCGCCCGGCTGCTCAGAGCCGGGTTCATCATGGAAGTATTCCACCCCGAGTGGCTGGCCAACCCGGTCCTCGTTCTGAAGAAGAACGGCACTTGGCGCATGTGTATCGTCTACACCAGCCTGAACAAGGCCTGCCCCAAGGACCCGTTTGCCCTTCCCCGGATTGACCAAGTCATCGACTCCGCAGCCGGCTGCGAGCTCCTGTCCTTCCTGGACGCTTACTCCGGATACCACCAGATCAAGCTGGACCCGGCAGATGCCCTCAAGACGTCCTTCATCACCCCCTTCGGGGCATATTGCTACATCACCATGTCGTTCGGCTTGAAGAACGCCGGCGCCACCTTCCAGCGCTGCATGCAGAAATGCCTCCTGCCTCAAATCGGTCGGAATGTGCACGTCTATGTCGACGACATCGTGGTGAAGACCAAGCAGCACCTCACCCTCCTTGAGGATCTCAGGGAGACGTTTGCAAACCTGCGCCAGTACCAGATCAAGCTCAATTCGGAGAAATGCGTCTTCGGCGTGCCAGCCGGCCAACTCCTCGGTTTCCTCGTCTCGGAGCGTGGCATCGAGGCCAATCCGGAGAAGATCAAGGCCATCGACCGCATGCGCAAGCCGACCCGGCTGCGCGATGTCCAGAAGTTCACCGGCTGCTTGGCCTCTCTCAACCGTTTCGTCAGCCGGCTGGGGGAGAGGGCCCTGCCCTTATATCAGCTGATGAAGAAGACGACACCGTTCAAGTGGTCCGACCAGGCGGACGAGGCTTTCCGCGACCTCAAGCGCATGCTCTCCACCACGCCCGTCTTGGCCGCGCCGGCTGAGAAGGAGCCGCTCCTGATGTACATCGCAGCAACCACTCGCGTGGTCAGCGTGGTGCTGGTGGTAGAGCGCCCCGAGGAAGGCAAGGCACAGTCGGTCCAGCGCCCTATGTACTACCTCAGCGAGGTCCTCTCCACCTCCAAGCAAAACTACCCCACTATCAGAAGATGTGCTACGGCGTCTACCTGGCCGCCAAGAAGCTCCGGTAGTATTTTCAAGAGCACGCCCTCACAGTGGTGAGCACGGCCCCCATCGGCGAGATCATGGGCTGCCGGGATGCCTCTGGACGAATCGCAAAGTGGGCCATCGAGCTAGCCGGCCACACCATCCTCTACGAGCCTCGCACCGCCATCAAATCGCAAGCCTTGGCCGACTTCCTCGTCGATTGGGCGGAGACCCAGTACTTGCCGCCAACTCCCGATGCAACACACTGGCGCATGCACTTTGATGGCTCCAAGATCGCCTCTGGCTTGGGAGCCGGCATCGTGCTCTCCTCCCCCAAAGGCGACCGGCTGCGCTACGCGCTTCAAATCCACTTCGCCGCCTCCAACAACGTCGCCGAGTATGAAGCCATCGTCCACGGCCTCCGGCTGGCCAAAGAAATCGGCATCCGGCGCATCCTCTGCTTCGGCGATTCCGACCTGGTGGTCCAGCAATCCTCTGGCAAGTGGGACGCCAGGGACTCCAACATGGCCAGCTACCGCAACCTGGTCCAGCAGATGACCGGCAGTTTCGACGGCTGCGAGTTCCTCCACGTTCCCCGCAACGAGAACGAGGCGGCCGATACTCTAGCCAAGCTCGGCTCCAGCCGGCAAGCAATCCCAACTGGCGTCTCCCTCGAGCACCTACGCAAGCCGTCCATCAAGCCGTCTCCGGATTCGGAGTCCATCTTCGTCCCGGCAGACCCTACAGCCCATCGCCCGGCCCTGGGGGCTGCCGGCTCTGGCTCGGGGGCTGCCGGCTCCGGCTCGGGGGATGCTGGCTCCAGCTCGCCGCCTCCCGACCCGGCCGAACCCGCGCATGTGGCCGTCCTCACGGTGCTGGAGGCGCCGTCTTGGGCCCAACCAATCCTCGCGTTCCTGGCAAACGGCGAGCTCCCGGTGGACGAGGTCGAGGCCCGGCAGGTGCAGCGCCGGGCCTCCGCCTACAGCATCATCAACCGTGAGCTCGTCAAGCGCAGCACGACCGGCGTTTTCCAGCGATGCGTCGAGACGGCCAGGGGCCTTGATATCTTGCTCGATATCCACCAGGGCGAGTGCGGGCACCACGCCGCCTCCCGGTCCTTGGTGGCCAAAGCATTCCGCCATGGCTTCTACTGGCCGACTGCGTTGAAGGACGCCGAGGAGCTGGTTCTCAAGTGCAAGGGCTGCCAGCGCTTCAAGGCCCAGAGCCACCAGCCGGCTTCGGCGCTCCAAACCATCCCCATTGCGTGGCCCTTTGCCGTCTGGGGCCTCGACATGGTGGGACCCTTCAAAACCGCTCGGGGCGGCATGACACACCTGGTGGTGGCCGTCGACAAATTCACCAAGTGGATCGAGGCGAGACCAATCAAGAAACTCGACGGCCCCACGGCCGTCAAGTTCATCACCGACATCGCTGTCCGCTACGGCGTCCCCAACAGCATCATCACCGACAACGGCACCAACTTCGCCAAAGGCGCGCTAGCGCGCAACTGCTCCGTCTCCGGCATCCGGCTTGACCTGGCCTCCGTCGCACACCCTCAGTCCAACGGCCAGGCGGAGCGGGCAAACGGCCTCATCTTGGCCGGCATCAAGCCGCGACTCGTCGAGCCGCTCGTGCGTTCACCCGGCAGCTGGATCGACGAGCTGCCGGCCGTCCTATGTAATATCCGGACAACCCCCAACCGCTCAACCGGCTTCACTCCATTCTTCCTCGTCTACGGGGCCGAGGCGATCATCCCCACGGATCTCGAGTTCGACTCACCTCGGGTCACCCTGTACACGGAAGTGGAGGCCGCGGCAGCACGCGAAGACGGCGTCAATCTGCTCGAAGAGGCGCGCCTGCTGGCCCTCAGCCGGTCGGCCATTTATCAACAGAGCCTGTGCCACTACCATAGTAAGAAGATCAAGCCCCTCGCTTTCCGCGAGGGCGACCTCGTGCTCCGGCTGATCCAGCGAACAGCCGGCCAGCACAAGCTGCTTTCGCGCCCTGAGGAGCTGCATCGCCCGTCCCGTCCTCGTCATCTTTGTCGTCATCCGGCCACTCGCGCAAAACATCCGGGATCAGAGACTTACCGGTTTGAGCAGAGCCACCGGCTTCCGCGTCCGCCGGATGCTCCTCGCCGCCTTCGGCTCCTGCGTTGCTGGCCTCCTCGTCCTCCGGGTCCGACTCGACCCGGTCCGGCTGCAGAACCATGGGACTCGGGCCGTCATTCACCAGCTGGCTCGGGAAGCGCTGCAGCCGGCCCAGGGCGTCAGGGCGCATAAGAAGGGCGTACGTGGCAAAGAACAGAGACTAGACACTCACCGCTGGTGCCGGGTCAGCCCGGCTGTACGGCTCCTTGCCGAACTGCCACTCCTTCACCTTGAGCCCGGCAGCAGAGACGTCATTGACGCGCACGGCGATCTCCTCTGCTGTCAGCTCCTTCGTCGACTGCCGGCAGGGGTCGCGCCGGCCGCTCATGTCGCAGATCCGGTGTGGCCGCCTCTGCAGCGGCAGCACCCGGCGACCGATGAAGGCGGGGATGAGGTCCACGGCGGTGAGACCCTCGCGGTCCGTCATCTCCTTGATCAAGTGGCAGATCCCCAAGATCTTCGCGGACGGGTTCTTCGAGTTGTGCCCCCAGTTCAGCTTCTCAGCCGGGGGCACATCCGCGAAGGGAGGGAGGTTGATGCGGTCGTTGGCCGGGTCCGCGTTCTTCACATAGAAGAACGACTTCTGCCATTTCTTGGCGGATTCCTCAAGCGGCAGCTTCAGGAAAGGGCCCGCCGTCCGGGTCACCGCCACGGCTGCCCCGCACTCGGACATGACGCCGGCTGCCGCTCCTTGCAGCTTGAGGTAAAACATCCGGCACCATAGCTCCACGTATGGGAGGATGCCGACGTAGCCCTCGCACAGCATCGCGAAGCCGGCGAGCTGCAAGATAGCGTTCGGCCCCAGATGGTGCGGCTGGAGGCCGAAGAAGGTGAGGAAGCGCCTAAAGAAGACGCTCGCCGGGAGCCTGAGCCCGCGGAGGAAGTGGGTGTAGAACACCACCACCTCGCCACTCCGTGGTTCCGGCGCCGTCTCCTTGCCGGGCGCGCGCGCCTCCACCTCTGTCGCTGGCGGCAGCCGCCTCGTGCGCCGAAGATACTCGATATCGTCACCGGTGACCACCGACCCCTCCCACGAGCCCTTCGGCCGCGCCATTGGCGAGAGCGGGAGAAGCACGGATGAGGCAGAAAGAAAGCAGGGATGGAGCGAGGAAGCAATGACCGCGCGAGTCGCAGCGCAGTGCGGTGGCGAGCCTGGCGGGCGACGATGCGCGGGCGACGACGTGCGGCGGCGGTGTGCGTGAGAAGAAAGAGGGGAGGCAGAGGTGAAGCAACGGGCGGGGGCAGAGGAGCGAATGCCTCGGCCTTTCCCCCTCCCCTCCCATTTAAAGACCGCGCACGAGCGTGGGGGAGTGGGATCGATTGCGCCCACGATCCCCACTCCCCCGCAATACGCGGGCACGTTAAGACGCGCCTTAACTGCCCTGGGAACCCCAACAGGCGCGGGCGGCCGCAGTAAATCCCGCGCGCGGGCCGAGACCGCGGTCCAGCGGGACCCAGCCCACCGCGACGTCTCGTCGCGCGCGTGGCCTGGCAGGCCTCTTCGGCCGCTGGGCTGCACGTGGCAAGATTTCGTCTGGCGACTCGCGCGCTCCCCCATACCGGCGGGACCAGCCGGCCGAGCCGCTCAGACTCCGGCGAAACCAAGTACCTCGGTCCGGCTCCCGGAATCCGGCCACGGCGGCCTCAAGCCGGCGCTACCTCGTCACGTTACTGCACTCCTTCGGGGGGGATAAGCTGCAAAGCCTCTCCCGTTTGGAGTAGGCGAGCCTTCACAGCTTCGGGGACTACTGTCGGGGCGATGACCCCCGGGTAGGCAAGCGAACCCGGAGCCCCTTTTCAAAAAACTTCAGGGCGGCCCGTGCCCCTCCCCGCCGGCTGGCCGACCAACCGGCTTCTCAGCGCTAGCCGGCTAGGCCCGGCCCCGGGCCGGGTCCGGCTGCTCGCTAGCCGGCTGGCAATAGGGCGGCGGCCGTCCCATCGCGTCCGACGACAAGACAGCCCCCACGAGGGGGGAACATGGCTACAGAGCCATCCGTCTCGGGAGGGCGCGCCGGCAAAGCTGCTAACCCTGTTGACCGCGACGGCCGGTGTCAGCGCCGGCGCACCGGTGCAGCCCCCCGCGATGCCGCCTACTCCGACACGCCTCTGCAGAGCTCGCACGCGCCATCTACTCCTGCGTGCCTCGGCAGAAGCGCGCACGCGCCGACCACTCCTGCACGACTCGGCAGAAGCGCGCACGCACCGTCCAATCCGTGACGCTCGAAGCGACGGGCCACAGTGCCAAGCCGCCGGCGGGTGCCGCAGCAGGCGGGGCTCAGCAGCCGGCGGGCCCACAGCCGGCACCAGACGCCGACGTCCAGGTCCCGGCGCGCGCGGTTTCCCCTTGTACCCCTGAGGGGTCGAGCTATAAGACCCCCCAGGAGGCCTCCATGCAGAGGGTGGGTTTTCCTCTTCCTCAGTCAGCACCTAGTAGCAACACGCACACACCCACACACAGGAGAGGCTGAAGGGAGAGCTAGCTACTTCTTCCTCCTCCATTCAAACAGCTCCAGGAGCAACATTGTAACCATTGCGGCCCTTGTGCCTATCAACCCACTCGGCAGGACTAGGGGTGTTACCTCTCCGGAGGGCCCCGAACCTGGGTACGCCTTGTGTCTCCCGCACGCGCGTGCCAACCTCGCTTCCGGAACCCACCGGCGTCCTCATGCAACCCCCCACTTTTTGCCATCTCATGGCATCTGCCGTGATTTCACCACGACACACACTGATCCTAAAGCCCAAAGTCTACTCGGTCACGATCCAAGTCCAGCTCGGATCACATCCGAAGTGTCCTCGGATCCGACCTCGTAGGTTCCTTCCCTTAAGCGCGCGACCCCTTAGGTTCAAGTCGGCTTGGTCGCAGTTCGGATCACCTCCGACCTGCTCGGCAGGTAGCGGCCTCTAGCAAGGCGTGCCGACCACCAAGTAGACTATGAAGCCGGTTGGCGAACCTGTACGTCACACTTCCGTTCCCTTTGCCACACGATATATGTTGTCGGGCTCAAGGCGATATGGCCATCCCTGTTACAGCCCGACCTCTTTCTCGTTTTAGTGAATCCGACCAACACCTCGGACTATCTCATAATCCTCGTCGCATGGCCATGTTTATATAAGTCGGATCACACGAGGGGCTCAGAGTATATCTCTCCTCATCGGAGGGGCAAATCCCATCTTGCTTAACCATGTCTCGCAGCACGGGTCTGGACAAGCCCGAAACCTACATTTATAACTACCCAATTACGGAGCAACATTTGGTAGGCCCAAAGCAGGTCGGTTACTATCCCGAGCACATGCGTCAGCTCAGGTCCGAGGACACAGAACGTATGTGTACTAGAGACTCACAGATGACCTATCGCTGTGTCTCATAGTTGGTTCTGTCCAATCCGATATCCATCCGAGCTCGGATCCGGTCACCCGTATCCTATCTCGGATCCGATCAGATCCATGTAGTTCGGCAGCATCACATGCTTCATGGCTAGTGAGACAAAACCATCCACCGTATTGCATGCTAGTCTAGTCCGACGTGTGTCCACACGTTACTTACGACTAGGGACCATTTTAGGATGTATCATACAAGTATCATTGATAACATCCGAGGACTACATCGGTTCATAAACACATCGGAAATATCATCATACATGATTGCCTCCAGGGCATACCTCCAACACATGCCAAAGGAGAACAGTTGACTTACCAGCGGCGTTCCCGACGTTCTTTTCAAGGTTCTATACCTTGAGTTCGGATTCTTCCAACATTTTCTTCAGCCTCCCCATCTCTCTAGAGAGGCGCTGGTTATCCAATCTTGCTTTCTACACATGATACACACGGGAAAAATTAAGTGAGCTAAGCAATGACCCGAGGCGATTAGATCATGATGTCTCCTCTTCAAGACGACCTCAGTCTCGGGGGCTACTACATCGACGTTGCAGATGAAATATTTAAAGCACCATATGAGTCCCCGTGGAGATGTCGATCATCATACCTTCCTGACCTGGGTCTTGGGGGCTACTGCACATCTTTTCGATCCTTGGGACGATTCCTTCCAAATCGGCCTGAGTCTCGGGGGCTACTGGATCAACTGTTTCATTTTAAGTACAAGCTATTGCCCGAGGAAGACTTTGATCCTCAGGTCAACTACTTATGCCCGACCTGAGACTCGAGGGTTACTGAACCAGCGTTTTTCTGCTAAGTCTAAATTAAACGACCCACGGACCATCTTGTCCCAAGACAAACTGCGGCTCGGCGGCTACAATGCGCGAAAGTGCTAAGTAAACCTACAAAGACTCATGGTGCATACTATATTTTGTGTTGATATACACCTTGAGGGCTACTTAAATTGTAAGGCATGATGGAAGTTTACCTCCAATCTAGGTGCAAAGATACCCGCGCCTTCATTCATCTCATTGACCCACACCTTCAAAATGGTTGGGGCCTCCCGTTGAACCTCTGCCAGTAAGGGATTTTGCCAGGACTTCCTTGCTTCATGGCGGCATAGGGTGAATGCGACCTCTGAGCGCGCAACAGACATCTCATCTTGAGGCCCCTACACTATAACGATGTTCGTGGCTGGTAATTAACGTCGCTCAAATACTCCTATTGGTTCGATAAACCTTAAGGTCATCCACTTGAGGGAAATCGTTGCTTGCCTACAAACACTTGAGAGCCCAACAACTTCCTTGATTAGAGGAAGCAATGCTCTCTCCCATGTGAGGCCAAAAATTATTGATATAATTCCTACTATTATGGATATGATGGAGAGAATAGAATTTCTTACAAAATTTACCACTTAGCTCATACAAGTAAATGATATAAGGGTTATCTAGAGAATGATCCACTTTAAATCTCCCCCTCTAATGAGAGAGGGAATGATTTATTTTTCACTTCATTATGAGATAACCTATTAATTTTTAAGAGCTCACATATTTCATCAAACAAACGAAGATGCGACTAGCTTTGACATGCTTAATAAACCAATAGGGACTATATAAGCTTGCCCATTTTCTTCAATAGGTTCCTCACAAACGTACCATTTGACAAAAAACTTCCAAGCAAAGTATCACCAACATACGAACCATAATAAATCAAGGTAGAAAAAAAAATAAGAAAAATCACACACAACAATTTTTTTTCTCATCGGTTTCAACATACCAAAAGAACTACACTCATATGCAACAACACTAGAGAAGAGTCTTCATATCCCACAAGTGTAGGGGGTCAATTGTATATCTTTTCTATAAGTAAGGGTGTTGAACACAACGAGTAGTGGAAGGAATTAGTGAGAAGAAAATAGCAAGGATTCACCGAAATTGCTAAAAAGTCTAATGGTGTTGTGTTTTGTTGTTGGAGAGTTGCAAGATTTTAAATAGCAATGAAAGTAAAAGAGTGCAGTAAGTGATCCAAGCCTTAATTGTGCTAAGGACAAGTCGGTGTATTTCTTAAGTCGACTAAATCGTTCTCCAGGATGGTGGGAATATAGCATATAACCGTTAATTCCATAATGACTTGCATTAACTATTGTTGCTTGTTCAGTGTTGTAGGGATAGAGCATAAGCCTATATGCTGCAGACTCACATATCCTTTTGATTGTTCCCTTTGCAAGCATTCACACCTACTAAGAGAATTTAAGGCATTAGTCCAACCATAGCCTTATCCTCGAGGGTCCCTATTCACCGCTCATGTTTTAATTCATAAACTTATGGAACATGTATTTTGTCACTCCGTTCTCCCCTCCAAAACTTATTGAAACACAATGCTGTACTCCAGGCTCATATAGATGAACTGGTATGCAGTCGGCATTCGCACATCACCTCTAGAGGATTACATCACAACAAAATCAAACAATAATCTTTATTGCAGGTTTATATGTCTATTAACAACTAGCTTTCTCCCAAGTCCTCAAGAACGTAACAAAACTGCTCACAAGACATCATGATGATATAATAAGTGGTGTGTGGATGAATATGAAAATATGAAAGTACAAATATTTTACCAACAAAACACACAACATCAACCACAATAACATCAATCAACCCCGAGAGGTAATAATGGTAACCGATCTACAAAAAATTGTTCATAGATGGGATGGAGATGGTGAAGATGACTTGGATGAACATGTTCCCCGTTATGCATTGATGATGGCGATGGAAAGTGTTTTGAATTCCCCTGGCCGAAAGGGGGCAGGTCTTTGCAGAAATAGCCCTCCAGGAAGAACAATAGGTTTTCACCTGGAGGTGGTGATGAAAAATTCTCAAAAACATACTGGTGATGGTTTTCCTCAGGAGAGAATCATATAGGTCAAAGAGGACACCTTGGGAGCCCTGTGGGACCCATATGCCTCAAAATCCAGGTGCCTAGTTTGGACTTCTAGGCCCACCTGACACCCTGTGGTGCCAATCTTTTGCCAAGGCTCCTTTCTGGCTCAAAAATACCTCGTGTACTTTTTTTGTTCTTATGGAACATGATTTCACGAAACTTTTACCACTAGTGCAGCAACGTCCTATACAAACGGATTTTACCCTCTTTCCGCGACAGAGTTTTAAACCGTCGCCTTGCCTGTGTGTGCGATAGGGGGGGGGGGGTCCATCCCACATGACCCAAAAAATGTCTGCGATAGCTCCTCCAGTCACACACGCTTAGCGCATATGCTCATGTGCGATCGGGGGAGCTAACGCAGACGATTTCATCGGACAACCCATGTGAGATTGTCTTGCCATCCCACACAGTAATTATGGAACAAACATTTGTGTTGGCAGACCGCATCACACACAACTTTCTGTACAGCCTCGTTTGTGATAGGAAGAGCGATCACAGACACTCTGCCTCAGTTAAGCGTTTGCGTTATTCAAGTATATCACACTCGATTCGGTGAAGAAAACTGTATGACATTGGGCTATCCATCACACACGCTTTTACTGCTAGAAATGTTCCTCATACATGCTCCAAAGCTTTGCTAGGCACATCTTCAAAGACTGTGGCCACTCTTGATCAACCCACTCTAGGTAAGAACACTTCCGTTCATCCTATAATATTTAAAACTAAATCAGTTACAATTGTAGGAAAAAATGGGTTTCTAGCAACTTAGAAAATCACCACATACATATTTTGAAAAACTGGAGAAACACATTAATTATGACATATCTTCTCAAAAAGTTCAATGTGCAAATGAATTAATTGCTACTGAGACAACAACTAAATTCAGGAACATCACAAGCCAAAATTAACTGCAACAACGCTACAAGTTCTTAGTCATGTATAATAACAAATTGACCATTTTATGAGGAAGCTAAATATAACTGCAATAGCATAGCGATAGTGTTTGAATCACTACAGGAATCAGCTGCTTTGCCGTCTGCCATAGCAGAAGGCAAAGGCATACTTTGCGGACGGCAAAGCCTTTGCCGTCTGCCAACAGATGGCCAACACTCTGGCTGAATGGCTGCCGGCAAAGGCCTCTTTGCCATCTTCTGGCAGACGGCAAAGTACCTGGACGGCAGACAAAAGGTGCCAGCCCCGTTAGGGGGCTAACGGCGCTCTTTGCCGTCTGCCAGCAGACGGCAAAGAGCTGCAGCTGACGTCAGCTGACGTCATGCGTTAGCTGGGCCAACGCAGGCTCTTTGTCGTCTGCCAGCAGACGGCAAAGAAGCAAAGGTCTTTGCCGTCTGGCAGCAGACGGCAAAGAGGCCAAATAGGACAGCCCAGGTTGCACAGGCTGCTACCACGTGCCCACTTTGCCGTCTGCTAACAGAGGGCAAACCTCTTTGCCGTCTGCTAGCAGACGGCAAAGTGGCTATATAGCAACTGTTTTTTCTGTTTTTTCTTATATCAATTCATTTTCACAGAAATTCAAACACACACATATATATATATTCAGAATCACATAATAAGGCAAAACATTTATGTCTTATCCACCACATAATATGTCTCATCCACCACATAATAAATAACACATATGCAAATAATATGCAAGCCATATGGATATGATCATCCAACACATACCAAATCAAAACATATGCAAGTCTCATCCATACATATGCAAGTTTCATTCATTTATACATACATATGCAAGTGTCACATTGTTGATCCTACAAAATCAAAACAAAATGGAAGGACAAGGACTCCATGAACGCAAGCTTCCGTGAAGTGAATCAAATCTGCAAAATGAGAAAGAAGAAAGTTAGAAGAAGAAGACTAGAAGAAGAAGAAGAAGAAGAAGACTAGAATTTTTCTCCTCTTCTTGTTCTTCTTCTTATTGCTTACTTGTGTGATTTTAGAGCTAACCTAGGTAAATAGGCCATTTTTGACCTAAATATGCTAAGTATATCATAAATGAACTAAAAAAAGCTAAGTATAGGTCATTTTTGTGCTAACATAAGTAATTATGCCATTTTTGAGCTAATTAAGCATATTAAGTCATTTTGGAGCTAAATAGGTAATTTATTAAGCATATTATGTCATTTTTGAGCTAGCTAAGCATATTAAGTCATTTTGGAGGAATAAATGCTAAGTATAGGTCATTTTAGAGCTATCCTAGGTTAAATAGGTCATTTTAGAGTTATCCAAGGTTAAATAGGTCCATTTTTGAGCTAGCTAAGCATATAAATTCATTTTGGAGGAATAAATGCTAATTATAGGCCATTTTAGAGCTATCCTAGGTTAAATAGGTCATTTTGGAGCTAATTAAGGTTATTATGTCATTTTTGAGCTACCTAAGCATATTAAGTCATTTTGGAGGAATAAATGCTAAGTATAGGTCATTTTAGAGCTATCCTAGGTTAAATAGGTCATTTTGGAGCTAATTAAGGTTGTTATGTAATTTTCAGCTAGCTAAGCATATAAATTCATTTTGGAGGAATAAATGCTAAGTATAGGACATTTTAGAGCTATCCTAGGTTAAAGAATGAATACCTGACATGAATAATATGTATATAATTTAAGTGTATCATCATCATGAACATAATAAAAAATTGAATACCTAACATGAACTAATTAATAATATATATTTACATAATAATAATTGAATACCTGGCATGAACTATAATATTAATCTTCATCATCATCATTAATAAATGCATCATCATCGTCTATATATGCTTCGGGGTCAATAAATGCATCATCATCATCATCACTATCAGTAATGACGTGCTCATCATCATCATCAATAAATGCATCAACATGTGGAAGGCCTCCTGTACGTAATCGGTCAAGCATTGACAGGTCATCCGCAGCAGTAACCTCTTCTTGTTCCGGCTCTTCTTGTTCCGGCTCAGGCTCGGATTCACTGCCGCTGTCTACTTCAATGTTCTGGTGTGAAGTAGAGCGGTTCTTGAAACGTTTTTTGGAAAGACGTGTTTCTTGGAAGAATTCTCCTTCATATGTGTCTGGGTTAATGTGAGGTTCATAATCCTCTTCATTGGGGGGAGGTGGTCTAACACGTGGTGGCACTTCATAAACGACATCCCAACCATTCAGATTTGGATCAGTTTGGCAGGCCCACGGTAGATAGAAAACTTGGGTCGCCTGTTGAGCCGTAATATAGACATCGGGAACATCCAAATGGGTGCTTTGTTTGATTTCGACTAGCCCTAGATGTTCATGAGTCCTTCTAGTCTCCTTCGGCTGGAACCAATAACATTTGAAGACTACGACGTTCGGTGGGTTTGCACCATAGAATAGAAGTTCATAAATTGCTTCAACTCTTCCATAATACTCGGTACCTCCTTCGCCGATAGCAGAGACACAACAATTTGTAGACTTTCGGTCGGCCATAGATAGC
The DNA here is from genome assembly GCA_039707655.1 of Elymus sibiricus. NCBI lineage: Eukaryota > Viridiplantae > Streptophyta > Magnoliopsida > Poales > Poaceae > Elymus > Elymus sibiricus. The sequence goes on along the minus strand of CM077676.1, from coordinate 199,834,886 downwards.
TCTTTGCCATAGGTACGAAAGCGATACCCGTTGATGTCGCATTTGTCAAATGAACGGACCTTATAGTCAAAACCATTTGCGACTTGTCTCAATTCGGCGTCCATAGACTCTGAACTAGCCTACAAGTTTAATACGAAAGGATTGTTGCATTAGCCGGAAATTAGACGAAGAAATGAAATGGTCTAATGGAAATTACCGTTTGTTTGAACCAAGAGATGAAACCGGGATAGCCGCCTCCATGCATTGCCAAAAGCTCATACTCTTCGACGGAATCATTTTGGATCACGGCTCCATACGAGAATTCGGCGACGTATCGACTGTATCAAATATCCGGGAATAAGAGCAGTTCGAAGGAATTAGAGGTTGCGAAACAATGTACCGAGAACTTACTCGATGTACGGCCGCACTTCTGTTAGGTTGTTCAAGATATACAACGTAATGGTCCGCCATTCGTCGACATCCAACGGTAAGGAAGTATAAGCACCGGCTGGTGCGAGCTTCCCTTTGAATAGGCTGAGGTTGGATCCACCCTTTTTAGGGTCGCCAGCATTGTACCGAGGCTTCCGATTATGCAAATGACGATTTTTGGCTTCGTAGTGTGCTGTCACGAAGTTTGCCGCCTCCTCAGTAATGAATGCCTCGGCCATCGATGCTTCAATTCGACGTTTATTTTTACATTTTTCTCGAAGCGTCTTCTGCATCCTCTCAGTTGCGTAGCACCAATGATTCTGCTCGGGCCCCCCCAATCGTGCCTCGGTCGGGAGATGCAAAATCAAATGCTGCGTTGGATTAAAGAAGCCCGGTGGAAAGATCTTCTCTAACTTGCAGATCAACTCCGGCGCCAGCTCTTCCAGTTCTTCTAGCAAGCCAGGCAATAGTTCTTTCGCACAAAGAACATGGAAGAAATAGCTCAGCTCTGCCAGTACTAGCCATTCATCCTCAGGGATAAAGCCACGCAACATCACCGGCATTACCCGCTCAAGCCATATGTGCCAATCATGACTCTTGAGACCAAATATTTTCAATTTTTCAAGGCTCGCTCCCCTCTTTAGATTCGCTGCATACCCATCGGGGAACATCAACTCATTTTTCAACCACAGGAGTATTTCCCTCATAACTGGCCTTCCAAGATTGAACCATGCCTTTGGCTTCGTCCAGTTCTTCTTTCCTTTCGGTTGTCGCATGTTTTGTAGTGGTCTATCACATAGAGCCTGCTGATCGACTCTAGCCTTAGGATTATCCTTTGTTTTCCCCTCTATGCCGAACAATGTACCAAAGAGGGCCTCGCCGACATTCTTTTCAGTGTGCATCACGTCGATGTTGTGTGGGCAAAGGAGGTCTTTGAAGTAAGGCAGATCCCACAAGCATGTCTTGTGAGTCCAGGCGTGTTCCGAATTATACCCCTTGAAATACCCTGGACGCTCTGGATCCGGCTCGAGAGAGTTTAACTGATCCAGGGTCAGTTGGCCTGTCAACGCAGGTGGTGCAGAGTTTTTGACAACTCTACCTTTGATGAAGTTCTTCTTGTCTTTTCTGAACTTATGGCGAGGATCCAGGAACTGTCTACGCATGTCGAAGCAAGAAAACTTGCCACCCGCCTGCAGCCGACGAAACTCAAGAGCTGCCTTGCATGTGGGGCACGGGAACCTTCCATGCACACACCAGCTAACGAATAGCGCATACGCCGGCAAGTCATGCATAGAGTACATGTACCACACACGCATTAGGAAGTTTTTTTTGTAGCGGCGTCGTATGTCTTGATCCCATTATCCCAAGCTTCTTGCAATTCATCCTTAAGCGGATGCATGTACACATTCATACTCTTCCCTGGATAGTTGGGCCCCAGAATTATCAACGTCAGGAAAATGTTCTTTCTTTGCATAATCTGTCCGGGGGGGAGATTGAGTGGAATGACAAATACAGGCCAACAACTGTATTGGGCTGCCAGCATACCAAACACATTGAACCCATCCGTGCTTATGGCGATTCGAGGATGCCTTGGATCTGCCGCTTTAGCATGATGTATTGCATCGAAGCGCTTCCACGCAAAAGCGTCCGATGTATGTACCAACATCGGCTCCCCATCTGCATCTAGTTCGGTTCTTTTGCCCAATTTGTGCCATGTCATCTGTCTGGCCGTCTCTTCGACCATGAAAAGACGTTGAAGTCTTGGTATGATTGGCATATACCGAAGAACATTAACTAGGATTTTTGTCTGACTCTTCTCACCCATACCGTTGTCTACCTCAACATACCTGGAAGACTGGCAAACGGGACAATACTTCAAGTCCGCATACTCAAGCCTAAATAAGGCACATCCTTTCTCATAGGCATCTATCTTCTCATAGGGCATCTTAAGTACACGGAGGATTTTGTCCGACTGGTACAGGTTTGCAGGCATTACATGGCCTTTGGGTAGAAAACGTCCAAATAGTGTCATCATCGCGTCGTAGCATTCTCTGCCCAAGTTGAATTGAGCCTTCAGAGCCATTACTTGTGCGATGGCATCCAGCTTACAAAGCTCAGTGTGCTCGTGGAGAGGACGTTTTGAAGACTCCAACATATCATTGAAGGCTTTTGCAGATTCCTCCATCTCATCATCCGAATCCCGAGCATCATCAAAGTCTTCCACCAAGTCTTCCATCCCGGTACCATGCTCGTCGGTGCGACGACGGCCCTCCTCAGCTCTGGCACGTTGGGCAGACTCACCATGAAATGTCCAGACCGTATAATTAGGCGTAAAACCCAACTTCTGCAGGTGTTTGATCATTTCAAAATCTGACTTCTTATGAAAGTTGTCGCACTCGACACAGGGGCACCAGGTTGTTTCCTGTCCATTTGCAAATGCGGCTCTCACAAACCCCTTGGTTTTTCTTATCCATTCATGGGTCATGTCTTTCTGACTAGTGTGACCGGTGTACATCCACGCACGATCACTCATATTGCCTAGCTACTGGACACACAAGAAATATATACATAATTCAGCAAACCATATTCATCAGTTAATAGAGTTTGTCAGTTTTATTACGTCCATGCAACCTAGACGCTAGTAGGTAAAGATAGGTCCTAATCCCACCCGAGTATGTGTAGATTGGGTTCGTTTTCCCATGCTCGGCTCCGGATCCGACGCAAAATTTCGGCAGCACCTCCCCGTTGTTCTCCTGATACACATCTCGGCAATAAGCAGAGAGGATGTGTACCCGGAGAACAACAGGGAGGCACTGACGAAATTCTGCATCGGATCCGGAGTAGAGCATATGGGAAAATGAACCCAATCTACACATACTCGGGCTGTCCATGGATAACGTTGGACAATTCGAAAGAATCACGGTTATAAATATGCAAATGCATGCATATTTATAGATGTAACCCTTTCGAACGGGAGACGCATAGTGGTCACGCATACTGATGATTGACACCTATAGCTAGCAAGTTTCATCGGCACGAAGACCGGAACAGAGCAAATGAAGGGGGGAGGAGGAGATGTCATTTGTGCTCACCCACGAACGCAGGGGCGGAGCTCGTCGTACGCACGGGGAGGTCGTCGAACACCAGACCCTCGCAGCAACGAAAGAACTGCACATTTAAATCCACCCGATCAACACAAATATATATGATGTTTTTCATAACAAAATAGGGAAATATATGACCCCGTCGGCCTCTAGAAGGCCGAAGAGCACCTTTTCGGTCAACAGGAGGCCGAAGAGGTGTCGGCGTCGGGGGTGTCGTGGTGTCGGGCTGTCGTGGTGTGGGGGTGTCGGGGTGTCGGGTCGGGGTGTCGGGGTGTCGTGGTGTCGAGGTGTTGGGGTGTCGTGTCGGGGTGTCGGGGTGTGTCGGATGTCGTGTCGGGGTGTCATGTCGGGGTTGGGGTGTCATGTCAGGGTCGGGGTGTCGGGGTGTCGTGTCGGGGTCGGGGTCCGGGTGTCGGGGTCTTTTTTCCTCTTTTTCCTTTTCTTCTTCTTCCTCTTCTTCCTTTTCTTCCTTTTTTCCTTCTTCTTCTTCTTCTTCTTCTTCTTCTTCCTTTTTCCTTTTTCCTCTTCTTCTTCTCCTCCTCTCCTCTTTCTTCTTCTTCTTCTTCTTCTTCTTCTTCTTCTTCTTCTTCTTCTTCTTCTTCTTCTTCTTCTTCTTCTTCTTCTTCTTCTTCTTCTTCTTCTTCTTCTTTTTTCTTCTCCTCCTCCTCTTCTTTTCTTCTTCCTTTCCTTTTTCCTCTTCTTCTTCTCCTCCTCTCCTCCTCTTCTTCTTCTTCTTCTTCTTCTTCTTCTTCTTATTTTTTCTTCTCCTCCTCCTATTCTTCTTTTTCTTTTTCTTCTTCTTCTTCTTCTTCTTCTTCTTCTTCTTCTTATTTTTTCTTCTTTTCCTTTTCCTTTTTCCTTTTTTTCCTTTTTCTTTTCTTCTTTTTCTTTCTTCTAGGTTTCTTTCTACCTAAATGTCTAAATATCTAAAAACCTAAACATCTAAGTATCTAAACTCCTAAATGTCTAAATATCTAAAACCTAACCAGAAAAAATAATAAAAAAATCAGAAAAAAGGGGCAGGAGGGGGAGCTCACCAGAAGGGGGCAGAGGGGTTGGCCGGCGAGGGGGCGGCGACGGGGCTGGCCGGCGTCCGGGCCGCGACGGGGCGGCGAGGGGGCGGCCGGGCCGCGACGGGGCGGCGAGGGGCAGGCATGGGCGTGGCCAGGCGGGCACGGGGCGGAGCAGTGGGGCGGGGCAGTGGGCGGCATCGGCGGTCGCGGGTGCGGCGGCGGTGAGCGGCGGGCGGCGGGCCGGGGCGGGTCGGGGGCGGCGGCGGGTGCGGCGGCGGCGTGGGGTCGGGGTCGGGAGGGGAGAGGCAGAGAGAGTGGGGAGAGTGGAGGGGGGGTGGGCCGTTAGGGCCGTTAGTATGTATTTTCTTTGCCGTCTACTAGCGGACGGCAACGTTTCTTTGCCATCCGCTAGCAGACGGCAAAGAGGTGGGGTGGGCCGTTGCAGTTAACTGGCCTCCACTGGGCCCCACCCCACCTCTTTGCCGTCTGCTAGCGGATGGCAAAGAAACTTTGCCGTCCGCTAGCAGACGGCAAAGAGCTGGCTGATGGCAAACAGTGTCTTTGCCATCAGCCAGATCTTTGCCGTCTACTTTTCCAAAGCAGACGGCAAACAACCTCTTTGCCGTCTGTCAGCAGACGGCAAAGAGCTGGCAGATGGCAAAGTCCCTGATTCCAGTAGTGAATGACATAAAATTAATACTAACAGGTATGTACATGCACAAATTTAATAATATAGAAATAATAGCACTAAGGCCCTACACTATGTACAACAAAACCGGTGCCAAATCAACTGTTGCTACATTTGGCACCGGTGCCCTGCACTGCCGAGCCGATGCCAGAGAAAACATTCAGGAAACCGGAGCACCTAATTGCTCCGATGCCCAGTTCCTTTTTGCCATAAAGTATTAATATTTTACTACTTGGCTGCTCAGATGGGTGGAGCAGAGTTGGCTGCACAAACTGCTGAAGCGATGCCAAATAATTTTCTCAGGGCACCGCTGATGAGATGGCAACCTTTTTAGATACTAGGTAGAACTGTGACAGTGACTTAATCACATCCAGAATAACATAGCACAGTGACAGTGTCTGAATCACATCTAACAAATGATTTCTAACCACTACAAAATTTGCTCTATTCAGTGACAAAAAACATGATGACGAAACAGGAAACGTCGCCTAAAATTATTTTCTGTGACGGTCACCATCACTAGCTGATTTTGCCCCGGCGCGGCTCTCTATGGCAACTTTGGTGACATTCTGAACCAATTTTAGATGATGTTTTTGGCCGTCACTAGGCAAGTTCATTTTCTGGGATGATTTTTAGTGTCACAGAAAATTTTCACTATCACCAATAATCTTGAACGGTTTCGTCAATGAAATATAAATAGAAAAAAATGAGTCGCTGAATTTGAACCCATGAGCTTTCAGTTCCGTACACGTTATACTAAGAGTTTTACCATTGGTGAGGCCAAAAAAAAGAGGTTTACCGCTGGACTAGTGTTTGATTGGCAATAATACTTTGTAGCTCAATTCTTCTGTAGTATGTTCTTTTTTTAGAGGACTTCTGTAGTATGTTCAATAGCAGTACATGTACATTTCATTAAAAAAATTATGTTTACATTGAAACTATTGTATTTAAAAAGCAGACACCACATGTCATGTTTTAGTTTCAGACAAAAGAAAGAAAAAATAGGTGCTACCCATGGGATTTGAACACTTGTCATGGGCCTCATGTGGAGTTTGGATTACCACTAGGCTAGTATTTGATTAGTGATAATACTTTGTAGTCAAAAACCCTTTCTAAGATGGTATATTATCTGGGACGGTTATTAGTGGCACCGAAATAATTGGAGCGGTGCCTTCATGTGTTATTTCAGGAGATTAGCCAGAAACAGGCACGTGTCGGTGTCTGTGCAGGCTACATTCATGCGACAGCCCGATTGCGTGTGTGCAAGCGTCATGGAGGCGTGTTTGCAAGCGGCCTGGAGGCGGCATGAATCACACTTCAAATCAGCCCGGCCTTCTTCTGATCCTTCTGAAGGGTGTCATGTTCTCCAAACAGCCCCTTCAAGGTGTCCTCGACTTCGACGACACGAGCCTGGTCCTTGCCGCGGGCTGCCCTTTCTTCGGCGAGCTCCTTGCTGGCTTTGGACACCACAGCCTTCTGCTGCTCGGCCTCTTGCCGAGCCTTCTGCATCTCGGCCTTAAGGGCCTCAAGCTCCGTAGTCGTAGTTGTAATTACACGAGCTCAACATTGGAACAAGCTGAAACAAATATGAAAGCTGTATTGTTCAAGCGTTAGCTTTTTGCTTACCTTGGGCCCGCTCGATCTGCTTTTGCATCATACCGAGGTCCTCCTCGGACCGCTTGAGCTTCCGATTCATCTCCGCTATCTCTTTGGAGATGGAATTCAGAGCCGAAGATGAGGCCTACACACATATTCAGTCATTAGTCTCCCGACATCGAATTCGATCCTCCGTTCGGCTCTTTCAAACCCAACCAGAGTCTCGGGGGCTACTGCATCTTCACTTTTATAAATGTCCAAATCGACCCCCAACTCAGTTCCTTAAAACTAACTTGAGGCTCGGGGGCTACTTCTTGCTACACGTTCTCGTGTACTGTTTGCAGCTTTTAGTCTTCGGACAATGCTTTTTCAATCATGTCCGAAGAGGGCTACTGGATGAGGCTAGTGTCAAACTAAAGCATAAATAGACAAGGAGGGAAAAGTATAGTTGTGTCAAACATACTTGAAAGCCTCTGAGGAGGCCCTTGAAGACCTCATGCATTCCGGCCTCTACGGACCGGAAGCTGCCCAGCGCCGTGCCGATAAGGGCACAATGCTCCTCCATAATAGAGGATCTCGCCAGAGCCACCTCCATCTCCTCGGGCCACCCCTTGTGGACCTGCCCTGGGGCAGGAGGGGTAGGCGGAGCCATCATGGATCCACCCGTTGTGGTGACAGGAGTGGAGGCCTCGGGCTGCTGCGGCGGTGTCGGAGTCGCCCGAGCTGGGGACTCTGTTTGGCCGAGCCCGCCTTCTTTGACCAAGGGGCCCGCCTTCCCCTGGTCCTCAGCGGCCGAGGTGTGGACCTTGGCCAAAGAGGTACCGGCACCCGCCCCCGTGTCATCGGCGGCTGGGACCGGGCGAGATGTCGCTTTCCCCAGCCCGTCAGGGGCAGTGGGGGGCACCACGTGCTTGGTAGACCCGCTTTCCACCATAAGCGGCGGAGGGAGCCCGTCGTCCTCAACCACATCGTCGATAAGGACGCGTTGCGGGCTAAAGAATGACAAGTTAGATATCATGCGTCCGAACCTATTTTCGTGAACAAATTAAGGGCGTTCTATCAAAAGTACCTCCAGGGTGCTGGCTTCGTCCTACGCGGTTGCGTGAGGACGTCCTCCGAAGTGTCGGAGAGGGTAACCTGGGTGGGCACGGCCCGTTGGCCGACCGGTGCGGCCGAGGCCTTGCGCAGTTTCCTGCGGCCCTGAGGGTGCTCCTCCTCCTCGACGTCTTCGAACATCCCCCTCTTCCTCTTCGGAGAAGGCACTTCCTCCTCCGCATCCTCTTCCTCCTCACCCCCGTCATGGGTACAGGAGACGTGGGTGTCTTCGGACCTAGCCTCTGAGGCATCTCGGATGCGTAGACTGCTCTTCCCCTTCAGCAGCTTCTGCCCCTTGGCCGGAACCACGTACGGTTCCTCGGCCAAGAGCGCCTCGAGCTGAGCAGACCTCACCTCCTCGAGCAGCGGCGCTAGGCACCGCATTCGCTGCGCCTTGGGGATCCACTACTGAGAAAGAGAAGGTAGGTTCAATGATTCTAAGGAAATGCGTCCGCAAAATAAAAGGGAGACAGAATATGAAACTTCATGTTGCGGTTACTTCATGGGCATCATGCGCGACGTCGAAGCTACAGTCCGTTCCCTCCTGGGGGAATTTGTTCTGGGACGGCTTGAACAATGTTGTCCACATCCCGACCAGGGTGGTGCGGAAGAAGTGTTTCACTGGTGGCGCGTCCTCGGGCTTATAAGCCCACATCGGGCTCGCCCGAAGTTATAATGGCAAGATATGGCGGTGAAGCATGACGTCTACCACGTCCACCAACTTGATCTTCTTCTTGTCTGCCTGAGACTTGACTCTCTTTTGCAGATCGGCCACCTCTTCGAGGTTACCCCAGTCCAAGCCTTTCCTTGTCCAGGAAATTAGCCTCTTCAGAGGAGCCGCCGAGAAGGCTGGGGCTTCGGCCTGGTCGCCGGCGAACAGTTCGGTGATGTAAAACCACTCTCGTTGCCATTCCTTGATCGTCTCCACGAAGGTGCCCTAGAACCAGCCGACCTTCTGGATCTTGCTGATCATCGCCCCCCCCCCCTGCACTCCACCAGTTCGGAGCCGCTGGACTTCGGCTTGATGCCGAACGTCTTCAGCCACAGGCCAAAGTGTGGCTCGACACGGAGGAAGGCCTCGCAGACGATGAAGAACGTCACGAGGTGGAGGATGGAATTCGGGGCTAGATGGTGGAAATATAGCCCGTAGTAGTAGAGCACCCCGCGCACGAAGGGGTGCAGCGGGAACCCGAGACCTCGGACGAGGTGGGGAACGAAGATGACCCTCTTCCCTGGCTGGGGAGTGGGCACTCGCTGGTTCAGCTCTGGGGGCCGGCAAGCGACGTTGGCGGGGATGTACCCCGCGTTCCGCAGCTCTAAGATCACACCCTCCGTAATGAGGGAGCCGGCCCAGTGTCCCTTCAAGGTTGCGTCGGCCATTGCAGGAAGTGGGAGCTGTGTGCGCGCTGGAGGAGACAGACGATTTTGAAGCTAGATCTGGGCGCTGGAGCTCAGGAGGCTGTATGCGAAAGCGATGGAATGAGAGCGTAGGGGATCGTTACTACTCCCCATTTGCTCTTATTGGCCTGCGAAAGGCCAAGAGTCCCCCTTGCTACATCGTGGAAATTGCCATGACTTAACAAACAATGCCATTACGCGCATGGGGTGAAACAAAATCATGATGATATCCCCCAAAATACGGGCATGATCTCTGCTTTGATAAGACATGCCAATGAGAAAACTACCTCGGGCCACGATTCGAGCGACAGTAACTGACCCGCCTAGTTGTGGGTGGCGACGCTTCGAAAAAGTTTTCAGGCCATATGTACTGTTCACACCTACCCGGTTGGCCTTCGAGGATAAGTTACCTCGCGTCTTCAGATGCCAATAAATTTGGTTAAACCATGGTTGAAGGGCAGATTCCTTTGAGAACAGACCTGATTAATGCTTTTAACAGGGAAAGATCCGGGATCATAGAAAGAATCATCTAAGGGGAGAAGTCATCTATCAAGCCGAAGACTCCAAAGCCGAACTCAAATTATTGATGGGAACTCGTCTGTCAAGCCGGAGACTCCAAGGCCGAAGTCGTATGTCTGAAGAAGATTGTCGTCCTCGGCGTCGAAGACCAGTTCAGGGGCTACTGAAAGTGTCCTCGACTAGGGGGTACCAACCTAGTTGGCCCACAGTCCATGGGCCAAACCTGTGGCCCACTGTTCTTACAAGGAAGGACTCCGGAAGCCTCACACTTCGGCGTGATCAAGATGGACTCTGCCGATAACTTGACGTGTACTCCAAGGACAGCATCGGCCGCTGGCGTGTGTATCCCTAGATGGCCAACCGACCATGTGTAACCCTAGGTACCCCCAGCATCTATATAAGCTGAGGGTTTAGTCCGTAGGGACCATGGTCACAATTACAATCACCTAGCCTTAGGGTTAGAACACAACTTACGATCTCGAGGTAGATCGAGCTTGTACTCGATACATCATCATCAATACAATCAAAGCAGGACATAGGGTATTACCTCTTCGAGAGGGCCCGAACTTGGGTAAATACTGTCTCCTCCATCTCCTATTACCCATAGATCTGAGATCCATAGCTCGGGACCCCCTACCCCGAGGTCTGCTGGTTTTAGTACCGACAGCCGGCGTTCAGGCGTGCGAGCAGGCTGTAGGAGATATGCCCTAGAGGCAATAATAAATGTTATTATCTATCTCCATGTTCATAATTATGTTTATATTCCGTGCTATAACTGCTATGGTTCTCGAGTCTACAATAACCACGAGGCACGGAGGGAAACTCATATGCACGTGTGGAATAATAAACGATAAATTGTATTCCTAGTCATGCCTCTAAGACTAGCTCAAGTGTTGCATGATGATCCTGTTTTCCTGATCATGGGCATGACTATGCCAGCAAACTTTGAGGGAACATTGTTAGAAGAACACTTGTGCTGAATCGACCCGAATTGGTGTTATGCTATGAGATACATTCGTCACAAGTTAATGGTTAATAACACAGAGAAAGTTAATGTTTGCATAATTCCTTAGACCATGAGAGTATTGAGTTTCTTCATGCTTGCTTCATGAACTTTGGGGTTTGTTAAACGTCATCCGTAACTGGGTGGCTGATACGTCTCCAACGTATCTATAATTTATGAAGTATTCATGCCATGTTTATTATAGTTTTGTATGATTTTGGTGCACTTTTATATGGATTTTACATGATTTTTATGGACTAACATATTGACCTAGTGCCCAGTGCCAGTTGTTGTTTTCTGCTTGTTTTTGGTTTTCTAGAAAATCCATATCAAATGAAGTCCAAATGCAGCGAAACTTTTTGACGATTTTTTCTGGAAGGAAATAGACCCAGGAAGCTTCAGGGGAGCAGCAGAAGACCCACAGGGGCCCCACAAGCCACCTGGGCGCGCCACCCCCCTAGGGCGCGCCCTGGTGCCTCGTGGGCCCCCAGTGGCACATCTTCGCGTGATTCCAACACCAAAAATTCTTACAAATACCAAAAATCCCAGAAATAACCCTAGAACTTGGACACAGCCGCCGCAAGCCTCTGTACCTCCATGATCTCATCTACAGCCCTTTTCCGGCACCCTGCCGGAGTGGGGGATCATCACCGGAGGCCATCTTCATCATCCCGATGGTCTCCATGACGAGGAGGGAGTAGTTCATCCTCGGGGCTGAGGGTATGTACTGGTAGCTATGTGTTTGATCTCTCTCTCTTGTGTTCTTGATATGGCACGATCTTGATGTACCGCGAGCTTTGTTAATATAGTTGGATCATATGGTGTTTCTCCCTCTCTATCTTGTTGTGATGAATTGAGTTTTTACCTTTGAGGTTTCACTATTATCAGATTGAATACTTTTATGGATTTGAGAACACTTGATGTATGTCTTGCATATGAATACCCGTGGTGACAATGGGGTATTATATTGATTCACTTGATGTATGTTTTGGCACTCAACTCGCGGATTCCCGAGGTGACATTGGGGTAATCTATGCATAGGGATTCCCGAAGTGAGCATAATCTATGCACGTTTTCGTCCTACTTTCTCCGGTAGAAATCTTGGGGCACTCTTTGAAGTTCTTTGTGTGGATTGAATATTATGAAACTGAAGTTGTTTGATGCATATCGAATAATCAACTCACGGATACTTGTGGTGACATTGGAGTATCTAGGTGACATTGGAGTTGGTTGATGCGTATCATATGGTGTTATTTTAGTATGAACTCTAGGGCTGTTTGCCACAATTATAGGAATAGCTCAATAGATTGATCGGAAAGAATAACTTTGAGGTGGTTTTGTACCCTACAACAATTTCTATCTTATGTTCTCCGCTAATAGGAACTTTGGAGTGATTCTTTATCGCACGTTGAGGGATTGTCATATGATCCAATTATGTTAGCATTGTAGAGAGATTGCACTAGTGAAAGTATGAACCCTAGGCCTTGTTTTCAAGCATTGCAATACCGTTTGTGCTCACTTTTGTTACTTGCTACCTTGCTGTTTTTATATTTTCAGATTACAAAAACCTATTTCTACTATCCATTCTACACTTGTATCACCATCTCTTCGCCGAACTAGTGCACCTATACAATTTGCCATTGTATTGGGTGTTTTGGGGACACAAGAGATTTCTTGTATTTGGTTGCAGGGTTGTTTGAGAGATACCATCTTCATCCTACGCCTCCCATGGATTCATAAACCTTAGGTCATCCACTTGAGGGAAAACTGCTACTGTCCTACAAAACTCTGCGCTTGGAGGCCCAACACGAGTCTACAAGAATAAATTGTGTAGTAGACATCAGTGGCTATTACGGTGGCTTACGAGTTCATGGGAAAGTATGACAAGGGACATGATAGATCAAGATTGGGATTTGCTCCTCCGATGATGGAGAGATATCTCTGGGCCCTCTCGGTGTTACGGTATCCATCATCGTCTGGCCAGACACAATGTGATTTGATCACAGGGATGCCGGAACACGGGTACGAGAAAAGAGAACAAAACCGGTAACGAGGTAACTGGCATAGTGGACAAGTTGTTGATCCACGGGGATGCCGATAAGTCTCACCTCGGGTGTTTGTAACATATCGCGAAGCAACAGGAATAGCACATGGAAACTAGAGGTTCACTCGAATATTCATTCGTGTGGGTATAGGGATCAATATGGATGTCCACGGCTCCGCTATTGATCATTGATCGGAAAGTGTTCCGGTCATGTCTATACTTCACCGAACCTATAGGGTCACATGCTTAAGGGTCATCTATCTGCTGAATACCAGACAGGGAGTCTGAGAGAAAGTCACCGGAAAAGTTTCGGAGACAACAGAAGAGTTCTGGAGAGAGAACACTAGAAGGGTTTCGGTAAAACCGAAAAGTTGTTTCGGAGTATACCATTAAGTCAAAATGGTTTTGGAACATGCCTGGAAATTCTTGGAGGGTGCCAAAATTATTCTGGGAACTTCTGGGATTTTTTCGGAGAAAAAAACGGGAAATGTTCCGGAGCTGCCGGAACCGCTTTGGTTGCTTTTTGCTGATAAAAATCACTGATCCAGAATTGTTTCGGAACGCGTCCAAAATTATTTTAGGGGGTACTGGAAATGTTCTAGGCCCGCATAAATATTTTCGGATTTAACGGTCGCAGAAAAATGTTTTCATGAATAGTGAAAAGCACTTTATGGTTGCTTTTTGGAAAGCCACCTTTTTGGGCTTTGTCCCAAAAGATCTAGGGGATGACATGGATGGATGGGAACCCCTTTTTGGGGGGGGGGGGCACATGGGGTAGCCAGCCAAGGGAGCTCCTCTTATCTCCCTATTATGCCCTTTATGTGTGACATAAAGCATGGGCATTTTGGGTTTTTCATGTGCCACCCTACCCCTTGGTTTTTCCTATAAATAGAGGTGGAGAGGCACTCTCCACACTCACTCTTTCTCTCATACATTATGCCATGCAATGATCTGGCTTCTTCTCTCCCTCACACGAAATAGTTTCGTAGAGCCGAAAGGCTGTCTGGGTTCCGGTGGGAACTAGTTCTGGACGGCGAAGCCCTGCCGGATAGCTGACACCGTATGTGTGCAACCCCGTAGAGAGGTCGTAGGTTCGATATTTTTGCCCGAGGGGCTGTTCGAGAGTGCCTCCCGAAGGGTTGTCCGAGTGACCGTCTGAGTTTCTGTGAGTGCCTCCCGAAGGGCTGTCCGTGACACCGTCCGGGGGACTGTCCGACCGCCTCCCGGAGGGTTGTCCAAGGAGCAGACGAGGGAGCACATCCTCGCGGTTGGGAGGTTGTATATCCTAGCTGTGGGGATCTGCACCGACGATCTACATCGACTCTACTTCTGCTGCGCCACGAGTCGGTAACGATCAGATCAAACCTTGTATGCATCTCCATAGTGATCCTGGGCATGTTCGTAGTGCGGAAATTTTTTGTTTTCTGTTGCGTTACCCAACAATGGCATCATAAGCCGTGCTATGCATAGATGCTGGTTACGATCTAGAATACATAGCGATGTATGGGTGTTGCACAATATAATTTGTAGTAGATGAGTTCTATTACTGAAAATTATTTGTGCGGGTAGCAGATGAAATCTGTTACCCGATGTTCCTGTTGCTCCCCTTGAATTTGCGTAGTCCTGATCTTGATGGCATGGTAGAATCTCACAAAGTTCTGGCAATCCGCGATCCTCTCATGCTGCTCCTGAGTATGCTGATTGGCAGATCAACGAAGTGCTTCAGTGTCTTTGGGTTCTACCATAGTTAAAGAAAGATGGATGTTTCGCAGACTAAAGGGCAATGCAGATATGATCTGCACGGGGTTCTTATGTATGATGAAGTTTAGTATGGGGCTCGAGATTTTATTATCTCGTGTTTCATACGCCCCGCAAAGTTAATCTAGCAACTTGAATAATCATACTTGATGATAAACGTTGGTAACTGCAGTTTAACTCTAAACCTTAGAAGCCACGTAAAATAAAATTTTGCATAAACCGATTAGAGGCGTCTAAATTGGTTTTGCAGGATGACATAAGATGTGCATGAGATGTGGTATAGTCTTCATCATATTTAATTTGATTATGTATGAGATGCCTATATAATGTAAATTAACATGACCTGCGTGTCATGATTCGGCATGATGGCTGGAGCCATATGATTGTCACTTTAAATAACATGCGTGTCAACCTTGTTGTAATGCATTATTTTATTAGCTATAGAGATAGCAATATTATCTCGAGCATCGACAAGGTGGTGGCAATCTTCGCGAAGGTGAACACCGACGCAAATGCCGAAGACGAAGAAATTAAAGACTTTTCCGTCAGAAAGGGCTATACCATATCATGCTATTATGAATTGCCTGAGATGTTTATCCCTCTTGATGCACCCTTTTGATTGCACGGTAGTCGCTTATTATTAGGGTGATCTCTCACAAAAATATCAAGTAGTTAGTGTTCTCCCAAGTGTAGCACCGTCACGGCACCTATCTCTTCGGGGTATCACATGGATACATGGATACAAACAATTAGAGAAGTGTGAGGCGGGTGAGTTGAGACCTCGCAGCGAGATCACTTGGTTGTCTTGACGTTCCGGAGGATCGTCCTGAGCTCGGAACACGCCCATCGATAGATGAACAAGAGTCACATAGAGATGTGATTGGCAAGTTGGCCTACCCATTGCAATTCTCGTCAATTGAGATGGATACATCCTTGGCGTTGAATTTCAATATGGGTCTTGTATCACTCACAATCAATTATGAGAGATATTGATTTGAGTGGGAGCGCACTTTAGAATTAATTCTTTTAATTCTTAGTGCAATTAATTATGAACATCGTCTAAGTGTAATTTGCATAAAAGTTATAGAATATTGGCTCGCGTTTCCACCTTCCCTATTAAAATTGAATAAGCTGTTATTTATCTGGTTAAAACTTTACGATTGGTAACGTAATGTGAGGATTGTCCTCAAGAGTGCTGCTACTTGTAGCTTGCATTGGTATTTTCCCCGAAGAGGAAGGGATGATGCAGCACAGTAGAGATAAGTATTTCCCTCAGTTATTAAACCAAGGTTATCGAACCAGTAGGAGAATCACGCAACACCTCGTTAGCAGCACCTGCACACAAACAACAAATCCTTGCACCCAACGCAAACGAGGGGTTGTCAATCCCTCGGCGGTCAATTGCAAGATTAAATTGTATGTGATAGATAGATAGATTGAAACAAAAATACAAAATAAAATAAATAAAAGAAAATGGCAGCAATATTTTTAGGGTTTTAGTAATATGATTTAGATAGACCCGGGGGCCATAGTTTTCACTAGAGGCTTCTCTCAAGAAAATGGCATACGGTGGGTAGACAAATTACTGTTGGGCAATTGATAGAAAAGCAAATAATCATGACGATATCCAAGGCAATGATCATGTATATAGGCATCACGTCCAAGACAAGTAGACCGACTCCTGCCTGCATCTACTACTATTACTCCACACATCGACCGCTATACAGCATGCATCTAGTGTATTAAGTCCATAAAGAACGGAGTAACGCCTTAAGAACGATGACATGATGTAGACAAGATAAACTCACGCATAAATAAACCCCATCTTTTTACCCTTAATAGCAACGATACATACGTGTCATGTCCCTTTCTGTCACTGGGATTGAGCACCGCAAGATCGAACCCATTACAAAGCACCTCTTCCCATGGCAAGATAAATCAATCTAGTTGGCCAAACCAAATCAATAGATCGGAGAAGAAATACGAAGCTATAATAATCATGCATAAAAGAGACCAGAGAAGACTCAAATAATATTCATGGATAATCTGATCATAAACTCACAATTCACCAGATCCCAACAAACACACCGCAAAAAGTGATTACATCGAATAGAACTCCAAGAACATCGAGGAGAACATTGTATTGAAGATCAAAAAGAGAGAAGAAGCCATCTAGCTACTAACTATGGACCCGGAGGTCTGTGATGAACTACTCACGCATCATCGAAAGGGCAGCAAGGTTGATGTAGAGCCCCTCCGTGATCGATTCCCCCTCCGGCGGAGTACCGGAGAAGGCCTCCAGATGGGATCTCTCTGGAACAGAAACTTGCGGCGGAGGAAAAAGTATTTCGTGGACTCCCCTGAGGGTTTCTGATTTTTTGGGAATTTATAGTGGAGGAATTAGGTCAAACGGAGCTCTGTGGGCCCCCACGAGGTACCAGGGCGCGCCTGGCCCCCTAGGCGTGCCCTGGTGCCTCGTGGGCACCCCCTGGGGCTTCTGGCCTCCTCCCGAAGCTTCTAGTGTTTATCTTGTCCAGAAAAAAATCTCCAAAAAGTTTCGTGGCATTTGGACTTCGTTTGGTATTGATTTTCTGTAAAACAAAAACCGGGCAGAAAACAGCAACTGGCACTGGGCACTAGGTTAA
Source organism: Elymus sibiricus (assembly GCA_039707655.1). Lineage (NCBI taxonomy): Eukaryota > Viridiplantae > Streptophyta > Magnoliopsida > Poales > Poaceae > Elymus > Elymus sibiricus. The sequence goes on along the minus strand of CM077676.1, from coordinate 199,817,615 downwards.
TAGATTAGTCCCAAAAAATGATATATAATTGCTGTAAATGTATATAAAAACATCCAAGATTGATAATATAACAGCATGGAACAATAAAAAATTATAGATACGTTGGAGACGTATCAGCATCCCCAAGCTTAATTCCTACTCGTCCTCGAGTAGGTAAATGATAAAAACAGAATTTTTGATGTGAAATGCTGCCTATCATATTCATCACATATTCTTTTCTTTTGTAGCATGGACATTGGACTTGAATGATTAAAAGCAATAGTCTATAATTTGACATGAAGATATAAATACTCAAGCATGCTAACAAGCAACCATGTCTTTCAAAATATCAACGCTAAAGAAAGTTATCCCTAGCCCATTATGCTCAATCATTGATCCAATCATGAAACACACTCAAATATTAGCTACATCCAATGCACAAGTATGACAAAAGTGCTCTCTAGTTGGTGCTTTATAAGAGAAGATGAAGACTCAAAAAAATTGCATAAAAGTAAATAGATATGCCCTTCGGAGAGGGAAGCAGAGATTTGTCAAATGTGCCAGAGCTCAAGGCTGAAATTAAAGAGATAAAATATTTTGAGAGGCATGCTTTTCCTGTCAACGAAAATGACCGAGAATTCCCAATATTTTCCATGCTAGACACAACATAGGAACTTTTGATGTTCCCAAACATAGGCGTCTACCAATATTTTCAGAATCCATGGCTAGCCGTATCCACGGGTGTCCTCCAAACCAACACTTTCCAAGGAATTTTGTTGTTATTAATTTTTGATTCATTGTGAGACTGGGCATCCCTATTACCAACCATCCTCTCGTGCAATGACAAGTGAATAAACACTCATCGTGAGAATAACACACCTAGCATGGAAAATAATGGCCACCCCCTGCCGCTTCATGAGCGGTACGGGCGCACAAGACGGAAAAATTATTTTGAAAATTAGAGTTGGCACACGCAAATTTACTTGGAACGGCATTGAAATACCGCATATAGGTAGATATAGTGGACTCATTTGGCACAACTTGGGTTTAAGGATTTTGGATGCACAAGCAGTATTTCCGCTTAGTACAAATGAAGGCTAGCAAATAGATTGAGAAGCAACCAACCAAAAAACGAAAACGGTCATAAACATGCATTGAACATAACTAACACCGAATAATGCACCATAAGTAGGATATAATTTCTTTGCATAACTATTGACTTGATGTGCATGCATAGGGAATCACAAAACTTAACGCTAATATTCTTACTAAATCACAATTACTCACTAACATGACTCACATATTATCATTTCCATATCGCAAAACTATTGCAAGGAATCCTACTTATCATATCCAATGATCTATATGAAAGTTTTTATTATATCCCTCTTGAATATTCATCACTTTGGGACCAAATTCATATCTTGTGCAAATTACCGTTACTATTATCAACTCTCAAAAAGATTTAAGTGAAGCGTGAGAGTGAAATATTTCTTCAAAATTTCAATCTTATCAATTCTCAAAATAATATAAGTGAAGCATGAGAATTAATTTCTTCAAAATTTCAATCAACTCTCAAAATAATATAAGTGAAGCATGAGATTTTATTTCTTCAAAATATAGCCACCACCGTGCTAAAAAATATTTAAGTGAAGCACTAGAGCAACTGCCTAGCTCAAAAAATTTAAGTGAAGCACATAGAGTATTCAAACAAGTGATGATAAACGTGTGGCTCTCTCAAGATAGGTGTGTTCAGCAAAGATGATTGTGACAAAATAAAAAGCAAACAAAGCAGAGACTCATATAATACAATACTCTCCAAGCAAAACACATATCATGTGACAAATAAAAATATAGCTCCAAGTAAAATTACCGATGATTGGTAGAAGAAAGAGGGGATGCCTTCCGGGGCATCCCCAAGCTTAGACGCTTGAGTCTTCCTTGAATATTACCTTGGGGTGCCTCGGGCATCCCCAAGCTTAGGCTCTTACTACTCCTTATTCCTTCATCCATCATGATCTCACCCAAAACTTGAAAACTTCAATCACACAAAAACTCAATAAAACCTTCGTGAGATCCGTTAGCATAACAAAATAAATCACTACTCTAAGTACTGTTGCAAACCCATTCATATTTTATTTTTGCATTATACCTACTGTACTCTAACTTCACCATGGCTTATACCCCCCCCCCCCCCCCCCCCGATACAATCCATAGATTCATCAAAACAAGCAAGTAGTGCATCAAAAACAGAATCTGTCAAAAATAGAACAGACTGTAGCAATCTATTTAAAAGCCATACTTTTGTAACTCCAAAAATTCTGAAAAACTAGGACAACGTGGGAAATTCATATACCAATGTTGTGTAAAAATTTCAGATTTTTATGATTCTCCAGTACAGAAAAAAAATTCGGGCACTGGACGCAAAACTTTTTGTTTTCCAAACAGCATCAATTATATTATCTTCCAAATCATCCTAAAGGTATTACTTGGCACAAACACTAATTAAAAACAAAAAAACACAATCATACCAGTAGCATAATTGTGAAAACACACAATTACAGAAAAAATATATTTTATTCATTGGGTTGCCTCCCAACAAGCGTTTTCTTTATAGCCATTAAGATAGGCTTGAGATTTCAATGATGCTCACATGAAAGATAATAATTGACACACAAAGAGAGCATCATGTAGCATGTGAAAAACATATTTAAGTCTAAAATACTTCCTATGCATGGGCATTTTATAAGCAAACAAATTATCAAGGCAAGCAATTTCTAGCATATGCAAAGGAGAAGAATAAAACATTGATGATTTCAACATAACGAGAGGTAATATAGTAATATGAAAATTTCTACAACCATATTTTCCTCTCTCATAATAATTACATGTAGGATCATAATCAAATTCAACAATATAACTATCATATAAAATTTTCTCTCCATGATCCACATGCATAAAATTCTTATAGTCTTCCAAAATAGTGGGATTAACATCAACTAAAGTCATGACCTCTCCCAACCCACTTTTATCAAAAATTTCATAAGATTGAACACTCTCCAAACATGTGGAATTATTTTTACCAAGAGTTGACACTCTTCCAAACCCACTTTCAATATTATTGCAAACATTATGATCAATAGCATATTCATCATGAGGCTTAAATAAATTTTCAAGATCATAAGAAGCATTATCACCCCAATCATGATCATTGCAATAAGTAGTGGATATAACAAAATTATCATCCCCAAGCTCGTAGTTTTGCATATTATTAGCACAATTGACATTAGTAGAATTTATAATAACATTATTGCAATCTTGCTTTTCATTGAAGGAGCTATCATGAATCACTTCATAAATTTCTTCTTTCAGCACTTCATCACAATTTTTAGATTCATGATTTTCAAGCAAAACTTCATAGAGGAAATCAAGTGCACTCAACTCACTAGCAATTGGTTCATCATAATTGGGTCTTTTGAAAAGATTAGCAAGTGTATGAGGATCCATATCAATAGATTTTTTAGCAAGCGGAGATGCAAGCAAATAGAAGGCACATGACAACACAAGCAAAGATAGCAAACAAGCAAAAAGGCAAATGGAAAATATTTTTGTATTTTTGTAAAAACATTTTAGAAGTGGGGGATACGAAAATGAAAGGCAAATGGCAAATAAAGTAAATTCAAGGAGATGAGAGTTTATGCAAAGGTACCTGATAGATGTTGATGATGTCTCCCCGGCAACAGCGCCAAAAATTCTTCCTGCTACTTGTAGCTTGCGTTGGTATTTTCCCCAAAGGGGAAGGGATGATTCAGCACAGTAGAGATAAGTATTTCCCTCAGTTATGAAACCAAGGTTATCGAACCAGTAGGAGAATCACGCAACACCTCGTTAGCAGCACCTGCACACAAACAACAAATCCTTGCACCCAACGCAAACAAGGGGTTGTCAATCCCTCGGCGGTCAATTGCAATATTAAATTGTATGTGATAGATAGATAGATTGAAACAAAAATACAAAATAAAATAAATAAAAGAAAATGGCAGCAATATTTTTAGGGTTTTAGTAATATGATTTAGATAGACCCGGGGGACATAGTTTTCACTAGAGGCTTCTCTCAAGAAAATGGCATACGGTGGGTAGACAAATTACTGTTGGACAATTGATAGAAAAGAAAATAATCATGACGATATCCAAGGCAATGATCATGTATATAGGCATCACGTCCGAGACAAGTAGACCGACTCCTGCCTGCATCTACTACTATTACTCCACACATCGACCGCTATACAGCATGCATCTAGTGTATTAAGTCCATAAAGAACGGAGTAACGCCTTAAGAACGATGACATGATGTAGACAAGATAAACTCACGCATAAATAAACCCCATCTTTTTACCCTTAATAGCAACGATACATACGTGTCATGTCCCTTTCTGTCACTGGGATTGAGCACCGCAAGATCGAACCCATTACAAAGCACCTCTTCCCATGGCAAGATAAATCAATCTAGTTGGCCAAACGAAATCAATAGATCGGAGAAGAAATACGAAGCTATAATAATCATGCATAAAAATACCAGAGAAGACTCAAATAATATTCATGGATAATCTGATCATAAACTCACAATTCACCAGATCCCAACAAACACACCGCAAAAAGTGATTACATCGAATAGAACTCCAAGAACATCGAGGAGAACATTGTATTGAAGATCTAGCTACTAACTATGGACCCAGAGGTCTGTGATAAACTACTCACGCATCATCGAAAGGGCAGCAAGGTTGATGTAGAACGCCTCCGTGATCGATTCCCCCTCCGGCGGAGTACCGGAGAAGGCCTCCAGATGGGATCTCTCTGGAACAGAAACTTGCGGCGGTGGAAAAAGTATTTCGTGGACTCCCCTGAGGGTTTCTGATTTTTTGGGAATTTATAGTGGAGGAATTAGGTCAAACGGAGCTCTGTGGGCCCCCACGAGGTACCAGGGCGCGCCTGACCCCCTAGGCGTGCCCTGGTGCCTCGTGGGCACCCCCTGGGGCTTCTGGCCTCCTCCCGAAGCTTCTTGTGTTTATCTTGTCCAGAAAAAAATCTCCAAAAAGTTTCGTGGCATTTGGACTTCGTTTGGTATTGATTTTCTGTAAAATAAAAATAGGGCAGAAAACAGCAACTGGCAATGGGCACTAGGTTAATAGGTTAGTCCCAAAAAATGATATATAATTGCTGTAAATGTATATAAAAACATCCAAGAATGATAATATAACAGCATGGAACAATCAAAAATTATAGATACGTTGGAGACATATCAAGTGCCGAGAAGGACTTTGTCCTATCGCATGCCTTCGGTATTCTCCCGCTAATGCTATGGATGATGTGACTCTCGTCCTTCAATCCAAAAGCTAGAATTCCGTTACGGTCAAATGCAATATGCTTGCTTCCATGAGACCCGAACTTCAAAAGTTTGGGATAGTTATGTGATATTCATGTAACTAAAAATTATTTTCAGATACAAACAAAGGCTAAAAGATATGAGATATCCAAAGAAATGTTTGTTTGCAAAGTATTAGTAAAGTGTTTACTGGGCATTTGACCGATGAGAGAGGGATCCGGAAGAACGCATGTCATGTAATGAAGGTGAATAAAACAACAACTTAAAGAGAAAGGAAATGTCCAAAGGGTGTTAGTGTGACTTACACGCCTAGGAAGTCCGGGGCTAACGCCACTCTTAAAATTGGGTGCTTCTTCTGAGAGTAGGAGAAATACTGAAAGTTAAACTGTTAGAAGTATAAAGGCAATAAGAAAGAAGACTGGAATGTCCAGCTCATGTATGAAAGTCATACAAGTTATTGATGTTTGGAAGGCTGGTCAAAAGAAATAGTTCTTGGGAATTGTGATTAAACTGTTAGTCTGTAATTCTTGGGTATTGTGAGTTGACCACAAAGATACCCGCTCGATTGCATTCTGTTGGGACTCGATGCAAGAACGGCCTAAAAATAACTTGCCGGGAGTGAGGTTTAGATACGCGCTAGGAACATAGTAAATGTTACTATACCTTCCATCGGTGTATTACCGTCTGTATTTATTTTCATAATTCATTTAGAGTTTTATACACTCTAGCCCATTGCATAAAGTATGTTGCAAGAAGGTTGTTCATAAGAGAACTTTTGATGTTCAGTGTTATGAATAACATTAGGGCCATACTTTCATTATGAATGAGATGTATGTTATGAATATTGATAATAATATATTACCTCTGTGTTTACTTTCATAATTCATTTTAGAGTTTTATACACTCTAGCCCATTGCATAATGTTTGTTGCAAGAGGGTTGTTCATAAAAGAACAATTGTTGTTCAGTATCATGAATAACATAAGGGCCATGATTCCATCATGGATGGGATGTATGTTATGAATATTGACTGTAATATGATACATCCATAACACTGACGCTAAATGTCGCAAGACCAAAATAATACCACATATGTGTGGCACTGCATTTGGTCACATTGGAGAAACCCGTATGAAAAAAATTCCATTATGATGGATTTTGAAGTCATTTGATTATGAATCATCTGACACTTGGAACTTTCGTCCGAAAAGTGAAGTGACTGAAATACCGTTCATAGGCCATAAGGAATGAGCAACGAACTTATTGGTGATCATACATTATGATGTGTGTAGTTCAATAAATGTTGTTGCTAGTAGTGGATTTATCTATCTTCAGAAATGACTCAAGTAGATATATGGATATTTACTTGATGAGACGTAAGTCTGGATCTTTTGAAATCATTCAAAAGGTTTTCAAAATGAAGTGGAAATTATTGTAACAAGAAAAAATTATGTTTCTGCAAACTAGATTGCATAAAGGAATATTTGAGTTACAAGTTTAGCGAATGTTTGATGAGTTGTGAAAAGAGTTTCATAACTTACACCTCCCGGAACACCACTGTAAGTGGAATGTCCGTGATGATGTAATCAAACCATTTATGACATGGTAAGATCAAAGATGACATAAATCAATTTGCCATTATCCCTTTTAAAGTAATGCTTTAGAGACTGCCGCTTTTACACTAAAAAGAGCGCCATCAGATCTGTTGAAATGACGCCATGGTATGGTAACCCCAACCATGTTATATCTTTTCTTAACATTTGGAATATGGGGCTTGTGTAAAATATTTACAAACCTATTCCAAATCAGACAAGTGCTACTTTGTAGGTTATCCCAAGTTATTGGGTATTCCTCCATCACTATACCGAGGCAAAAATGTTTCCCACAAAAAGCGGTATGATTTTGAAGAAAATGGTTCTTGCAAAAGGGTGAGTGGGAGGACAGTGCAACTCGACGAGATAACAGTATCTTCGTTATCAGGTCAAAGGAAAGAGACCTTGGAAGTTATTCCAGAGTTTCCTACCGCGACTGATACGGAAGCCTCTACATGAGATGTATGGACTTCGGTCGAACTTGCAGCTGAACCACATGGGCAAAACTCGTGCAAACCTCTCAGGTGCGCAAATGAGATATTGTTGTTAGACAACAGTATACCTACGATATACAAGGAAGCGTCGATGGGCCCTGACTCCGGAATTGGCTAAATGCCAATATAATCCGAGATAGTATCCATATAAATGATTCAAGATTAGATCTTGATAAACCCTTCGGAAGACTTAAAGTCTGACGAATATTAATGGAACTATAAACTGATATGGATAAAAATGTTTTATCCATAAAGCTTGACTTGTTGCTTATAACAAATTCAAGGAATTGACTACGGCGAGATTGTCTCTCTGTAGTGATGCTTAAAGTCGGTTCGGGTTAAACTAGCAATTAATACATATTTCAATCATGAGATATGATACATGGATGCCAAAAGGATTTGCATGTGAGGGAAATGCTACCTAGGACTTGCATGTGATACAGTCCAAGGTATTTTGTCAATCCAGAGGATGCTAGTGAGTATGCAAACTTCAGAGTTCTAGCGATGGACAGAAGAGAGCAAAATGGAGTTGGAATCTTCGTTTTTGATGAAATAGTCAAAAGAGTTTGATTTCATCAATGGATAACGAAGATGCTTGTGGTTACAAGAAAGTAAGTGGGAGCATAATAATATTTCTGAAAACCTTGTGTGCTTGACACATTGTTGATTGGAAATAATATAAATTTCTTGACACGAATTAGGACTTCATTGAAAATAGTTTTTCGATGAAGTGCTTGGGCTAAGTAGCCTTGATATTAGGCATAATTATCTATGGAGATAGAATTGCCTAATAGGCTAAGCCAAAAATACATATTGACGAGATGCTAAAACAGTTTAGCATAAGAACGCCAAGGAGTGATTCTTGCCGAAGTCACATGTAAAGAGTTTTGCAAGACTCGGTGTCCTAAAACACCGATGAGCAAAATACATGATGGAGATTCCACACACTCATGTGTTTGGATTAATCATGTATTCCATGGTATGTAAAACAACCAGATATATCCGATACTCCCAAGCTATTCCGAGTATAGATACCAAAGTGATCAAAGTACTGATCATGGGACAACAGTGAAAAATATCGTTAAGTACTAAAGTAGCACTGATGACATGTTTTCTCGCAAGCAGAGATTATGAAGTGCTCGTTGTAAGTAGTTACATCGATACAGTCTTCATCAATGCTCCAAGCGATTTTCGATTTAAGTTAAGGGTTTTGTGTAAAACACGATATGGTGGCACGGTATGTTGGAAATTGTTCCAAACAGGTTACTGTGGCGAATTCTATAACAAAGGCTAAGTATGTTGACGCTTTGGAAGCGACAAAGAAGATGTTGAATCATATAGTTCATTCACGAACTTAGTATGGTTCCAAGATGGCTTTGGTCAATGGGACACTATTGTAGATAGTTGCTCCATAGCTCAGTCTGAGGAATCTAGGTTCGACCAGTGATCCACATATATACAAAGCCAAGTCCACACAAAATATGTATTTTATGAAAGCGTGAAAACACGAGGATATGCAAAGATACACACGGCCCTAAAGTTGTCAGGTCCGTTAGACGTAGACTATACCACAAGCGAAGCATATTTTACACCAGTATGCCATAGGTGTAAAGTGCATTAGCATTGACTAGATTATTGACTCTAGTGCAAATGGGAGTCTGTAGGAGATATGCCCTAGAGGCAATAATAAATGTTATTATTTATCTCCATGTTCATAATTATGTTCTAGGCCCACATAAATATTTTCGGATTTAATGGTCGCGGAAAAATGTTTTCGTGAATAGTGAAAAGCACTTTATGGTTGCTTTTTGGAAAGCCACCTTTTTGGGCTTTGTCCCAAAAGATCTAGGGGATGACATGGATGGATGGGAACCCCTTTTGGGGGGGGGGGGCACATGGGGTAGGCAGCCAAGGGAGCTCCTCTTACCTCCCCATTATGCCCTTTATGTGTGACATAAAGCATGGGCATTTTGGGTTTTTCATGTGCCACCCTACCCCTTGGTTTTTCCTATAAATAGAGGTGGAGAGGCACTCTCCACACTCACTCTTTCTCTCATACATTATGCCATGCAATGATCTGGCTTCTTCTCTCCCTCACACGAAATAGTTTCATAGAGTCGAAAGGCTGTCTGGGTTCCAGTGGGAACTAGTTCTGGACGGCAAAGCCCTGCCGGATAGCTGACACCGTATGTGTGCAACCCCGTAGAGAGGTCATAGGTTTGATCTTTTTGCCCGAGGGGCTGTTCGAGAGTGCCTCCCGAAGGGCTGTCCGAGTGACCGTCCGAGTTTCTGTGAGTGCCTCCCGAAGGGCTGTCCGTGACACTGTCCGAGGGACTGTCCGACTGCCTCCCGGAGGGCTGTCCGAGGGACTGTCCGAGGAGCAGACGAGGGAGTACATCCTCGCGGTTGGGAGGTTGTATATCCTAGCTGTGGGGATCTACACCGACGATCTACATCGACTCTACTTCCGCCGCGCCACGAGTCGGTGACGATCAGATCAAACCTTGTATGCATCTCCATAGTGATCCTGGGCATGTTCGTAGTGCTGATTTTTTTTTGTTTTCTGTCGCGTTACCCAACACAGGCCACGTCAGAGATTCTCACCGGAAGACGTGCCTTTGACCGCACGCCCCTCCGGCCGCCGTGGTAGTCTGTGCATACTGAAGGAGTAAGATCAGACCGCGGCAGCGTTTGAACGCCCCTCCGGCCGCCTATCCAACCACCTCTCCTTAATGGCGAGCTCGCCTGCGGCGGGCTATAAGATAGCAGCCATCCCATCTCTTGCACCATTGCCATCTTCAATCCAGCACAAACACCTCATCCATGGCGCAACCCTAATCTTCTATTTTGGTGTCGTTGAGGAGGAGCAGGAAGAGGATCCTATGGCCCCCTTGTGGGCAGAGATGGACAAGGTACCAGAGGAGATTGCTCAGATGGAGGCGGAGGCCGCGCAGATGGACACGCCCGCGCCCGTTCCCGTGCCAGCGCCTGCGCCCGCGCCCGCGCTTAACGCGATGGAGGAGGAGGACGAGCAGATGGACGCGGACGAATTTCTGCAGTGGGCCAAGGCCGCCGACGCCGCATTGTACGACATTTTCTTGGGCGGACGTGGTGGTGGCGTCGGTCGTGGTGCTGGACGTGGATGGATCGCCGTCCATGTCAACGACGAGCGACGTGGCCGTGGCGGCAACTAGGCGGTGACCATGGCCGTGGCCACAACTACGTGGTGACCATGGTCCTGGACAGAACTGCGCGGTGACCGTGGCCGTGGCCACAACTACGACGTGGCCATATGGCTATATTAGTTTGTTATAATAGTTTGTACTATTAGCTGTTGTATCGGATGGTGTCGCAGTGCGAAAATTTTGGGAGGAATTCAACTATGTTCGGCTTAATGTTTGCAATGCTTTTAAAATTATGTGACTGAAAGGTTACTAAGTTTGTGTGTACTGCAATGTCTGAAATTCAAACAAATTTCAGTGAAAGTGAAATCAATGGTGTGTACCACTGAAACTTTCCACTTGTAGAGGCATATGCGTTGTCAGCATTTTCAATTCATGTATCATTAGTTGTTTTAATTTGCAAGAGTGCTGCACTATGATCATGTTCAGAAGACATGACATGCGTATCATATCGTACCACATAGTTAAAACCATTTCAGTAGGGAAGCAAAGAATTAACGCAATACTTAACAAGCAGTACTTCACAACCTTATCATCCACATATAGATAAGTGCTACTCCGCATACACTACTTAACATACAGTACTTAACAATCAGGATTATAGGAAATCGCCTGGAACTGCATCACATCATGTTGTCAATGAGCAAGAAAGCCCTTCAGTGCCTTCGTACAACATGAGCATAAGATTGGCTCCCTTTTTCAAATGTGGACGAATTGCCATCACAACCTCTCATTTAGTAATGTGAATGGTTCCAATTCTAGGGCATATTATGTATCTTGCCATGAACTTCTTGTTGTGACCAATAGCTAGTGTGATTGGACCATGCATGGGCATCAATTCACGAACAACTGAAGGCGGCAACATCTGTTAAAAGAGGAATAAAACAATTGTGAGACTGTATGAAGAAATAGTTCATTGAGAGCATATTAAACATAAAAGACTTTGTACAATAATTTTGTGAATGTTACAATTCATCCTGTTGAAGGTATGCACCACTGGCACACATATTCCCATCTGGCCTCCAGCATGGAACCGCTTAGTAAGGGAGTCGATTCTACCAACAAATTTGATGAGATGCTTCAAGTCTTTTCAATGAAATTTGGATGCAGGAGTGACCACCATCTCTTTAACTACATATTGAACAAGCCCTGCATGAAAATTAAATACTAATTAGTAAGTCCGGCGAGATACATTATTTTTGCTAAGTTGTAGTTCAACATGCAAGAATCTATCTATCTATTATATACTTAAGACAGAAGTCAAACAAGACATCACGTTCATCCACATATATTAAATTATCTTGATCGTCAATTTTATAGATTAACGGTCAAGATTTAAAAAATATAGCGTTACATACAAATATTGTTGTGTACAAACAAATTGGCATGGCATGTAAAAACAGGTGGACACATCTTTCATCCAAGTCGCATATTTTTTTTCTATTAAAAAAGAAGATTAAAACATGAAAAGTTTTAGGTACAACAATTGTCATGTAAAATAGACACGTGCAACCACTTCAATGTATGTACAAGGAAGCTTTTGGTTATAATCAGACACGTACCAGCATGGGAATAGACTAAAGTCTTTCCGCCAAAAAAAAGGAAATAGATTAAAGTCAAATTCTACTAGGACACGCACTTTTGCAGGCGTGAAGGATGCAACCACACGATTTGCATGAATACGAGTAACATTAGACATAGGCATGTCCCACTAAGATTTTCACAAAAACTACATCTAACATATACTCCAGGTCTCCCTCGATCAATTATAAAGAAGAAGGGTCGGAGATTAGTCTAGGAAAAGAAGGCAGTATATCATGTCTCCACGATTCTTTCTCTAGAAAATGTCTTCATGACTTGGATTTATCTCCTTAGGCAACAAGAGATTGACTACGAAATTGGAAAGAAAAAAAAATCGGCTAGAGGTTTCCTAATCTCTTCACGACTCTTTCTCTTAAAAAAATATTCTCCACGTATGACACGGATTTATCTCCTTATTATAAGCAAAACCCAAATGCTGGGCGACGCGCGCGCGTTATCCATGCCGTCCGATGCAATCGCGAGACACGTGCGAAGGGCCAAAATCACTGTCCTGACCTTGTCAGAAAACCATAGCACAAAACGAACTCGAAACGAAATTATTTCACAATCTGACCCTTTTAGCAACGCCATAGCCCGTGGCGTTTCTGCTCCACACAGAAACGCCGAGCTAGCTCGCGTTGCTGCCCTGGCCCCACTCGCCGACGTAGTAGGCTGAAAACGCCGAGCCAGATTGCGTTTCTGGAAACGCCAAAGGCTTTGGCGTTTTTGGCCAGGCTAGAAACGCCAAGGGCCATGGCGTTTCTAAATGGAAACGCCAAAGGCCATAGCGTTGCTGCCCTTGATACAGTACTCCCTCCGATCCTTTATACTCTGCGCATAACTTTCTTCCTTTTTTCCCGTTTTACTCTGCGCGTTCCTCTTTCTCACCCATACTTTCCTAACATGCCCCCCAAAAGCTGCTGCATGCAAGCGTTCGCAGTAAATACTTGACTTCTCCCATTGGCCATGCAGAATAGGAGAGAGAGGCAGTTGAGGGAGTAAGGCAACCGCATGGGAGAGCCAATCGGCTGCATGCAAATTAATACCAAACCAGCGCTAAAGCAGGGGCAAATTAGTCCCAGGCCCTGTTTGGATCCATGGGTTAGAGTTAGTTTGAGCTAGTTGGGGCTCAAATAGCCTTAAAGTATCCAAACATGAGGGCTAGATTGGAGCTAGTTGCATCTAACCCACCCAAAAAAACTATCCCACCCAAGAGGTGCTAATTGGAGCTAGTTCTCATGGGGCCCACCGAAAAATCACTTTTCTCTCTCTATCCGGCCAGCCAAGAGGTGCTAATTGGAGCTAGTTCTCATGGGGCCCACTGAAAAATCACTTTTCTCTCTCCATCAAGTGCATTTATTGTCAATCTAACCCTGTCATCCAAACACCTCTTTGGTTAGAGTTAGTTCAGGGTTAGTCATGAGCTAGAAACTAACTCTAACATCTAGCTAAGTTAGAGTATCAAAACAGGGCCCTAGAAAAATCGAGCGAGCCATTTCTTGGTATGTGTGCTGGATGTTATACGCAGAGAAAAAGGGATCGGAGGGAGTGCTACCTCCGTCCGGAATTACCGGTCCGGCCGACCAAATCAGAGGTACCAAGGCACCCTACTTTCTCTCGCACGCATGCATGCAGCAGTACTCCCGAGACCCAGCGTGGAGGCCCTGAACCAACCAGAGAGCTCTCTCTCGCATGCATAGGCCCACACCTCTTGCCTAGCTGCTGGAATTAAATACGCGCAGGGAGACGTACCAATGAGGGGGCCAATCCTACTACTTTACGCAGACTGATAGCGATAGCGGCCTTCTAAATGCGTACATGCATGTGGTGCTGAGGGACTAAAAAACCCGGATGGAGGTAGTACGGTGAATATATAGTGAGACGTCCAGTCGACGCAGGCACGGAAACGCCAAAGCTCATGGCGTTGCTGGCCAGGGCAGAAACGCCAAAGCCCCTGGCGTTTCCAGAAACGCACGCTGGCTCGGCGTTTCCAGCCTGCCACGTCAGCGAGTGGGGCCAGGGCAACAACGCGAGCTAGCTCGGCGTTTCTAAGTTGAGAAGAAACGCCACGGGCTGTGGCGTTGCTAAAAGGGTCAGATCGTGAAATACTTTCATGTCGAGTTCAGTTTGTGACAAAGATTGCTGACAAGGTCAGAACAGTGATTTCGGCCGAAATATCTCAGGCAGCTGCAGCTCATTGTTTCTTTTGGGGGAGCAAGTACTAGTGTGCTGCTAACTGGAACTAAAAACATATTTAGCATATCATGATGGTTAATCAGTACAGTTCTACCAGAATGGATTTGAACAGTAGTCAAATTAGTATGCATTTGAACATTTGAACAGTAGTTAAATTAGCATGCATTTGAACAGTGGTATTTGAAACTGAAACTAATACTATGAACAGTTTTAGCATTCGTTTTAACAGGGCTGTGAACCATTTGCTATGAAAAGAGTGGTAATGGCAACCAACAAAAATGTCCAAAAAAGCTTCACCAAGTATTTGCAGTGAAGTTTTTTTTTTCTTTACATTATCCTGAAAAAAGAGGCATCCTCATTGTTGTTGATAAGAACAGCAGGGGACAATGGCGAAACAGGGAGATGAGTTATTTTAAATAACACATGGCAGCTCGCACAAAAGACGGTAATTTCGGGAACTGTTTTCCTTACCAAAAGAAGAAACATGCTCTTTCAAGGCAGCATTATCTGCAGGCAATCCAGCCCAGTTTCGGATGGTCACAAAAGAAGCAAGCAAGCACACACAGAAATGGCAAAAAAAAGGAGGGGACGTTGAAATGCTTGCCAGCAGCATCAGAGGGAGCAAACACCGCCATGATTTTAGAGGGAGGGAGACATTTTACCTCCCGGATGCTGGGTGGTGGCGACCCAGGAGGACCTGCAGAGAGACGCGTCGTAGCCGTCCTTCCTCAGCCTCACCATGAGCCCCTTCTTCAAGCTGCTCCTCTTCCTCTCCTCCCCCATCTCCCTCACATGCTCCATGGCCCTCTCGTATATCTCCATCTCCAATGGCGTGCTCCCCCCAAGGATGCCCTGAACGAATGCCACACATTTTGCAAACAGGGTAGATGGTAAGTAGAGCCACAAAGATCCAGCATTTGCATCAACAATGTCTTAAAAAAAAAGAGCAGTGTAGATTCACACACCTCAATGATGCGGCAAGTAGTTTGATGCTGCGTAGGAGCGGACTCCGTTGGCGATGCTGGCTCGGCATCCATCTCAAACATTCTCTCATCTGAGCTGGTGCTCATGGTATGTGGCTCCTGTGATCTTCGGACGCAATGCGGATAACAGTGTCAAGTGTTCTTGAGCTTTCGTTGTGGGGATGGAGAGCCTCACTCATGGCTCTCGTGAGCTACAGAGGCTTTTGCGTGTAAATGTGAGCTGGAGCTGGATGACATCTTTTGCGTGGAAATTGAAAGCTTTGAAAGAGGCGAGGGAAAGGATTGGGAAATTTATTGGAGATGACATGGTGATGGAGACAGACTTGTGAATTGAACTGATGAGATGTGAGGACGCTGGAAGCAGTGATGAATCATGGCGTAGGCGTAGGCCTGATAGCATAGCTAGGTTTTATTAGTGTAAGCATTGGGGAATAGATGCACTGAGAATATTCAGCGGCAAACCGTGCGTGCCTTTTTTGCAATGCACCTTATCTGATTCTTTTAGAGCAACTCTAGGATTTTGGCTGAAAATGTCACTCCAGTAGAGTCGTCGTCCCGTCCTCAATCTACGCCGTAATTTTTTAAGTGCGTTTCAATTTCAACTCGCGGGCCTCCATATTTAGAGGTTGGGCGAGAAGATATAGTACACCCTCCATCCACTCAAATATCGGCGCCACGGACGTTTCAGAACACGCGCTCCCTTCCACCGCGGCCTACATCCCTACGCCGCCTTTGTTTTGTGCCACCTTCAAAGCCCGGACCGCTACAATTTGGCTCATGTCAGTCTCTGTTGAGCCATTCTCAGACCTTCCATGCTTCACCGCAGCCCCGCGCCTTATTCCTGCCGTCCGGCCTCGCCGTCTGTTTCGCCGCACGATCTCACGATGGTTGACTTTCCCGGCGATAAAATTTCCCAAAATTTTCTCGGAGATTTAGTTTAACGGCTCATAGATTTTGTGTAGATATCATGGGATTCACATTATGTGTAGATGAATCTGTTGCTGGAGCTAGTTTTTTTTTATGATTCGTCATTGGATTCGAGCTTTGAGTGAAATCATGGACGCCAAAGAAGATGAGGTGATATCGATTGTTGATAACTGGATGGCATCAACCTGAACGAAGAGGAAGCGTCCGGGACCGCAAGTTAGTCATGCGACATTTCACCAAAACAGATTCACCGCCCCGAGCGGCTAATGCTCGACTACTTTGTGCCAGGTTGTACCTTCACGACATATGTGTTCCGGTGACACTTCCGCATGACCGAGCAACTGTTCCGTCGAAATTGCGACATATGCATCGCCGGTAAACTTTTCTTTCAACAACGGAGAAATGTTGCCGATCTCCTAGTTTTTTCCTATTTTTTAGAAGGTGGTCGTGGCCCTTCGGATGCTTGCATATGGCTCTCCGCATATTCGTGGGATGCCGCTCTTCGAATGGCAAAAGATACAATCATCAAGTGTATGAAAGTGTTCGCTAAAACCGTGGTACATGTTTATGGACCGTGTTATCTGCGAGCACCCAATGTCGAGGTGAACAAGAGACTGAAGTATACCGGTGATGCTTAAGGACGAGACAATGGCAGCCCTGCCAAAGAAGAAGAAATTTGTAACGAGAAGGAAGCACCCTCTGATGGCCCCGCTTGTAGTGACCCCTACGGAACCTCCTCCTACCCCCATGCCCACCCCTCAGGGTCGGCCTTGGCCTCAAATCCTCCCAACTCTGACGTCGACACCGACGCGCAACAAGTGCTAGATGTTCTTCATCATGTTTGGTAATGTTTTGGCCTAAATTTGTGCACTTGGACATAGGCGAGCTATAATTCAGCAGTAGTGCATGAATTCATGTCAAGTTTTAATGATTCAGCGGGGATGATCATGTTGTCATTGACGACCTCGCCTTCAACATGGGGGCGGTGTCAATGCAATAAGAAGTGGAAAATTTCGTCGAGATGGAGGCCCCAGCCATGAACAAGAGGAAGAAGATTTGAAGACTAAGCAATTACAAGGTAGAGGAGGACAAAGCATTGTGATGTACATGGATGAATGTATCTCTTGACGCAGCACTTGGCATTGATCAAAGCAAATAGAAGTTTTTGGCACAAATTGAGGAGTACTATCGCCACACAGTGCAGATAAAGTCCCACCGAACAAGATAAGTTGATAAGTTGATTACGTACCATAAATGGACTCTAGTTGCCAACAAATCGGTACATATTGTCTTACCAGACAAACATGGTTTTATTTGATAAGATAGTTTCCTCAAACAACTGCAAAACGGGCTTGGAGGACTCCAAATACCCTCTCCACATCATTTCTAACTCCTTGTCATCTTTGGGCAAAGTGAGCTCTTTTCTGACCAACTATGTCATAAATAGTCTTGACGAAGGTTGCCCAAGCAGGATTGCTACTTGTGAACTGCGTTGGGATTTTCCCGAAGAGGAGAGGGTGATGCAGTACAGTAGAGATAAGTATTTCCCTCAGTTAAGAACCAAGGTTATCAATCCAGTAGGAGAACCACACAGAACCTCGTTAGCAGCATCTACACACACAAAAGCAAATACTTGCACCCAACGCAAACAAGAGGGTTGTCAATCCCCATGGTGGTTACTTGCAAGGATTAATTCTGATAGTGATAGATAGAAAAGTAAATTACAAAACAAAAGAAAGGAAATAAAATTGCAGCAAGGTATTTTTGGATTTTAATATATGATCAAAGTAGACCCGGGGGCCATAGTTTTCACTAGAGGCTTCTCTCTCGAACGCATAGCATAAGGTGGGTAAACAAATTACTGTTGGACAATTGATAGAAAAATCACATAGTTATGATGATATTCAATGCAATGATCATGTATATAGGCATCACGTCCGAGACAAGTGGCCGAAATCATTATTCTGACCTTGTCAGCAATCTTTGTCATAAACTAAACTCGACATGAAAGTATTTCACGATCTGACCCTTTTAGCAACGCCACAGCCCGTGGCGTTTCTTCCCAACTTAGAAACGCCGAGCTAGCTCGCGTTGCTGCGCTGGGCCCACTCGCTGACGTGGCAGGCTGGAAACGCCGAGCCAGCTTGCGTTTCTGGAAACGCCAGGAGCTTTGGCGTTTCTGCCCTGGCCAGCAACGCCATGAGCTTTGGCGTTTCCGTGCCTGCGTCGACTGGACGTCTCACTATATATTCACCGTACTACCTCCGTCCGGGTTTTTTAGTCCCTCAGCACCACATGCACGTACGCATTTAGAAGGCCGCTATCGCTATCAGTTTGCGTAAAGTAGTAGGACTGGCCCCCTCATTGGTACGTCTCCCTGCGCGTATTTAATTCCAGCAGCTAGGCAAGAGGTGTGGGCCTATGCATGCGAGAGAGAGATCTCTGGTTGGTTCAGGGCCTCCACGCTGGGTCTCGGGAGTACTGCTGCATGCACGCATGCGAGAGAAAGTAGGGTGCCTTGGTACCTCTGATTTGGTCGGCCGGACCGGTAATTCCGGACGGAGGTAGTACTCCCTCCGATCCCTTTTTCTCTGCGTATAACATCCAGCAAACATACCAAGAAATGGCTCGCTCGATTTTTCTAGGACTAATTTGCCCCTGCTTTAGCGCTAGTTTGGTATTAATTTGCATGCAGCCGATTGGCTCTCCCATGCGGTTGCCTTGACTCCCTCAACTGCCTCTCTCTCCTACTCTGCATGGCCAATGGGAGAAGGCAAGTATTTACTGCGAACGCTTGCATGCAGCAGCTTTTGGGGGGGGGCATGTTAGGAAAGTATGGGTGAGAAAGAGGAACGCGCAGAGTAAAACGGGAAAAAAGGAAGAAAGTTATGCGCAGAGTATAAAGGATCGGAGGGAGTACGGTATCAAGGGCAGCAATGCCATGGCCTTTGGCGTTTCTATTTAGAAACGCCATGGCCCTTGGCGTTTCCAGCCTGGCCAGAAACGCCAAAGCCTTTGGCGTTTCCAGAAATGCAATCTGGCTCGGCTTTTCCAGCCTACCACGTCGACGAGTGGGGCCAGGGCAGCAACGCGAGCTAGCTCGTCGTTTCTGTGTGGAGCAGAAACGCCACGGGCTATGGCGTTGCTAAAAGGGTCAGATTGTGAAATAATTTCGTTTCGAGTTCGTTTTGTGCTATGGTTTTCTGACAAGGTCAGGACAGTGATTTTGGCCCGTGCGAAGAGTGGCGTCGAGGAAAAGCGGTGGGACTGTAGGGAGGGGCACATACATTTTTGTCCGTTTCCGCCCTTTCATCCCGATCCAATTCCAAGTGACTTTTTGCTTCGTCCTCTCCCTTTTCTATTCGAGTAAAATGCATCATAAGTCCCATAACTATTCGAGGTGTGTCACTTTAGTCCTATCACTTCTAAAGTGCAGATTTAGGTCCCAAAACTATTATAAGTCGTCCGTCACAGGTCCTATGCTGTCCTGAGCAGTGTTGGCTGGCTGACGTGTCCCCTGAACCGATGCCACAACGACCCAGGGCGCGTGGTGCAGGGATTCCCGCCACTGGCAGTTGAGACATTTTGCAATTTGGCCCATTAAATCCGTTGCCCTCTCCAGCATCGGTCCTCCTCTCTGCAATCTCATATCTCTCATCATTTCATGCTATTCGCCGCCGCTGCCGTTGTGCCATGTCCGAAAACTTGTAGGCGAGCTCGGGACTAGCAAGACGCAGCAAGAACAAGCCGACGTGGGCAAATGATCTAGCGAACTAATAAATGAGACATGATCTGGGCAATCATAGAAGAGAGAAATGATGTTGAAACTTAACAGACATATATATAGCTGAGAATTGCCACAATTCCAGGAAGTAGCATAGCATATTGTCATTACGCTCTTACATAAACATAGATACACACTAAAGCTTGCAACTATGTAATTTGGTACTGGGTTGCACTCTGCATGATGCAGTACCACATTACATACGTAGTAACTATGTCCAAAATAAAGCCACCAACTTGAGAAGGCCCTAACCATCTCTATCTGTCCAAAATAAACTAAGCTCTGTCCAAAAAGAAACCAAGTTCTGTCCAATAGAAGGCATATTCACTTCAACTTCTACTTCATTTTCCTAGGAAGAACATTCTCCTTGTCCTCGATCTTCTCCTTCCTTTTCTTCTTCTTCGGCGCTACATGGACTGTAGCTGTGGTCTGTTTTATCATTGGCAGATCCTCTATTTGGCTCGCAAGAAATTGATTTTCAGAAGAGGTCTTGGTGCCTGGGATTCTTGGGATGGTTGTGACTGTAAAGGTGCAAACATGTATTACATCAGTTTTGGAATAGGTGAATTTGCATGAGATTTACAAAATTCAAAAGAACTTACAGATTGCATTAGTATGTCCAGCACAAACATGTTCTGCTCACACACTTGTATCACACTAGATCCAACCACACTTGCAGAAGATGTGGTCTACAATTCAAGAGTAGTTTTGGATTTTAGTTAGCAACTAACTAACTACAAGTAATAAAATGAAAATTATCTAGTAATTGTTACCTGAGCAGTTGAACTAATCCTTCTCTTCACTGGTAATTTTTTCTTTTTTGCAATATGCCTAGGAATTGAGGTTTCTCCTTGCGCTGCCTCATCTTGCTGCCCTTGCCCTGCCTCAGGTTGCTCCCCTTGTTGTCCCTGTTTAACTTTTTCAGGGCAAGTTCTTTTGTTATGATCAACTGACCTACAAATACTGCAATGAGAAACCGCCCCATGCCTACTCAACTTTCCTTCATTGGTCTCTACAGGATTTTTCTTTCTTTTATTGCTAGGCCTCCCAAGATGCTTTTCATATAGTGGTGGTAAGACTGGAGCAGCATTCATCTTTTCCCACTCTCTTGGGTCTCTGCAAGGCATAATAACTTCACCATATACTTTCTTGAATGCTGAAATACTATAGCATGGAGAGACAACATCTTCTGGTTTGATTCTTTCACCTCTAAGACAAGAAATGCCCTGTCTACATGGTATGCCTGTTAGCTGCCAAGCTCTGCATGAACATGTGTATTTGTTTATGTCAACCTTGTACTCACCAATGAGTCCTAAGACAGTAAAGATGCCTTTGCCAGAAGGCAATGCCTGACAATTATTAGCCATTTCTGCATTTTTATCAAGTATCTTTCTGATCTTAGGACAAATTGTTCCACACCACTCTTCACTTTCCTTGTTCTTGCTATAAAACCTTGTCGACAATTGATTTTTGATTTTTTTGAACATGCTCATGACAGGCAGCTCTCTAGCATCAAGTATCCACCTTCATTGATAAAAACCATGTCAGTTCATTATGTAAATACAAACCACCTATATCGCCGGCATAGCGACGAGATAGTGCACTATCCAGAATTAGAACGGAAAAATATATACCAAAAGTGATTTGAATGGAAAAGCAACAAAAACTTACTTATTAAAGACCTCATAATTATTGTTTAGTAGCAGATCACACTTTGGTAAATCTTGAAAAAAGCCCTGCACCAGGAACTTGGTTCAATTGCTTCTAAGTACTCGTAAGTTTCCAGATTTAATTCCTTCATGTAATCCATGTTTTTTCTCCATTCAATTTTATTGTAGGACCTTGCAATTGCCCATAACTTGTTCTTCAGGTTTTCACCCTTCCACTTCTTTGCAAAATTTTGATAAAGGTGCCTCACACAAAACATGTGTTGTGCATCAGGGAATAGAGCAGTAGCAACATTTATTAGTCCTTTTTGCCTATCACTCATCACTGTCCATTGTGCGGTGTTCACTATGTGCAAATCATCTTTCAAAGTCTGTAGAAACCACTTCCATGTTGGTGTGTCCTCCACTTCAACTACAGCCATAGCAATGGGGAAAATACAATTGTTTGGATCAATCCCTATAGTAGTCAACAATTGTCCACCATATTTTGTTTTAAGATGGCACCCATCAACACAGATAACAGGCCTACATCCAGCTAAAAAGCCTCTTTTACAAGCATCTAATGACATGTAACATTGGTAGAATCTGCCATCTTTGAGTTTCATAAACATGCTGCTCCCGGGGTTGGACATTCGGATCTCTTGTGCATAGTCCCACATCATTGAGTATTGTTTCTCCTCATCTCCATGAATGTGCTTTATTGCTATCCTTCTAGCTCTCGCTAGCTTGCTCCTTGTAGGGATCATGTTGTAGTCCTTCTGCACGAACCTTGCAAAATTCATCAATGTCATCTTTTCGTCTGCCCTAAAGTTCTCCAAATACTTGCCTGCTAGATATCTTGATGTGAATCCATTAACCTCCCATTCTTTACTGCAGGTGTGATCCCCCACATAAGTTTTCACCACCAAACTTGTGGTTCTGCTATCAGGTGTTGCAAATAGATACCATGGACAGTCATCAGAGCAGTGTGCCCTAATTCTTTGTCTGTCATTCTTTGCATACTTGATTGCAACCCTATTATGAATAGTGTACTCTCGAATTGCCCTTCTAAGATCAGCTGCAGTAGGGAACTTCATACCCAATGTGAATGTTGGTGCTTTCATCTCCTCTGGCTTGAATGACCTGAGCTTTACCTTCTTCTTTTTCTTTTTCTTCCCTTTTTCTATGACAACCTCATGTTCTGATTCATTTCCATCATTCTCTGAAGCCGGCAATTCTAACTCATCAGTGTCATAGTCACTATCCCTCTCATACTGTACTGCTTTATTTTTCTTTGCTTGAACATTCTTATTGAAGTCATCAACCCACTCCTCGAACAGATTATCATCATCATTGTCAAAGTCATTGTCTGAGTCAGCCCAATCTTCATAACTACAATCACTATCATTATCATCACTATCACTGTCATTGTTTTCCTCCACTTGTTCATTGTTTCTCCCTTTGGCTCTCTATGCAGTGTTTTCTTGACCAGCTGACATATTCAGTTTCCCTTTTTGTGCCTGGCTCTTCATCCTAGGACTACACCTAACATAGCTCTTTGCAACTCTTTCTTGTGGCTTCCCAGGACTCGTGACATCACGCAAAGTAGGTGAGCCAATTATGCATATGTCATCCATATTCAGCTCACTATAAATATCACCATGATCCATGTACAACCTAAAATGCTTGAACTTTGGCACAACAACAGTCATACTAAGACAATCTGCATCTCTATCAATAATTCTCAGTCCATTATCCAAATTCATGCCAGGAAGTAACCAGAAACATTGCACTTTACTTGGATCATAACCAAGCTGCTGCACAAAATCTTTAATCCATAGTGGCGACCAGGTTTCAACCTCACAATGATCAAAATAATCTATTTTGCAATCCATGTATTTCTTGCTTGCTCCAAAGCCGAGAAAAAACCCACCACATGATTAATCTCTACTGAGAACAGCTCCTGCTCGGGTCCTATTACATGAAAAAAGGCAGATTACTCAAAAACATCTTGATGACTAAACCGTGCAAATTTAATGCAATATCTAAATTAATCACCAACCTACTGTACATACAACTATCAACTAGTTCGCGGGACAATAATGTTGCAGTATGCACTCAGCTAATATAGGTGTACAGGAGCAGGACATAAGGCTTCAGGTTTCAGGTACAACAAAGGCATGCAGATTATTATTTTTGCACCACCACTTGTATCAATGTACATCAGTAGTACATTTTCTAATCCTAATATAGATGTACAGGAGCAGTACAGGCTTCAGGTACACCCTCACGCTTACTGTACATAAGAAGCTATATGTACAGCAGCCATATGTACAGGACGAGCAATCTCCAGTAAATAGATTTCACTACAGGCGAGAAACCTTTTATATTGAGCTGAATCGACACAATATCTAAGCAATAATGTCTAAATCGTGCTAATCTGTTGAAATCTCTAAGCTAAAAGAGGGGACATCGGGGATTGGGGTTAGGGTTCTTACCGTAGTCTGGAGGAGATCCGTTGGGAAGCCGCCGCGATGGAGCCATCGGACCAGCGCCGCGGCCGGATTACCGGTCTCCAACTCCGGTCCTGCAGCTCTAATCGCCAGACATCAAGCGCTCACGCCGCCGGTCGCCACCATATCGCCGCCTCCGAGAGCTTCGTGCGTGGAACAGATGGGGGGTTTGAGAATGGAACGAACTGATTTCTAGGGGCTTTCCTGCTAATATGAGCTTCACCGGTTAACCTGGTAGGTCCCTCTCGTCGATGTGGCATCGGTCCAAGCGACACGTTGGACAGTCAACGTTGCTCGGGCGAGCTTAGGACCTGCGATGAATGACTCAAAATTGTTTTGGGACCAAAAAGTGCACTTTCAAAGTTATGGGACTAAAGTGACACACCTCGAATAGTTATAGGACTTATGATGCATTTTACTCTTTCTATTCCCCCCATTCCTTCCCCGATAGGAGTTCTAGGGATTTCATCCATCCATGCGTTCCTTTTCGTCTTGGCGGCAATCCAACAAGGAGAAGGGCGGGGTGAGAACAGGGTTGTGTTGCGGAGACCGGCGGCACCTTTGTGTTACTCGCCGCCGCCACCGCCACCGCCGTCGCCTCCACCGATGGATGGCCGTGAAGTTGGGCGCCCTTGAAGCTGCTGAGCGGTGTCTCTCCTCCAGGTAATCTCTCTTCTTTCCCTTCTCCCTTATCCTTCCCAGATGCTTGGTCTGCTAGGCTCCAACAATGGCATAGATCTTGGATTTTTGTGGAGATTTTGTACGGTGATTACAAAGTGGCTCGTGGTCTCCTAATATCCCTTTCTGTATGCCTTTTTTGCTTGGCTTTTTTACGGTGGTGAGAAAGAGAGATGAGGTCTCCAGCCATTTGCTTGTCTTTTTCTCTTCCGTCGAGTTCACTCAGTCCTAAATTCCCTTCAGAGGGCGATGCAACACTGGGAAGGTACATGGGATTTTTTTGAGGAGCACGGCGAGATCTTGTTCTTTTGGCTTGGATCCGTGATGTTGCTTGGCTGATAACGAAGACTTGCCTCACTTTTTAAGTCAAAAGTTGCTCAGATCTGTCTGTCTTTTTGCTTACCTAGTACATATAATCATGTTGTCGCTAAATGCTAAGTTACCTACAATAAGGAGGTTAATTCTGAAGCAACATTCATTACAAAATAGAAACAACCAGCAACTTTTAATTGTTAAGTCGCCTACTAGCTGCAATGTTCAGTAGCCTAATATAAAACCGAACAAATGTCATGTTTCTCCCATGTTTTCAGATCAACGATGAGAATGTGATGCGGAGCATCCTACGGTCATCCCCATGTACACCACGACTACTCCCCAAGCCCCAAGTGGAGATACGACGAGAGCTCGAGCACGTACCATTGGACACAAGGTGAACCCGCTCCGAAATGCTTCCCATTTCCATTCATGCGAGACATGGTTGCTACCTAATGCAAAGACTCTACATGTGCTCAGGAACCGAGGAGACGACCATGGAGATGCTCGAGATCATGGACAAGTCCTCAAGTACACGGATGAAGGAGCACGACGAGAGGAACCGAAGAACGTCTACAGGACCCGGACATCCGGCCCCTGGTGACTCCACCAGCAGCAGCAGCTCAACCGCAGGAAAGCTCCAGGCCCCGGACATTCGGCCTTGCCCCGGACAACCGGCCCGGACATCCGGCCCCTCGCCCGGAAATCCGGCTCCATCTACACCCGGCCCGGATGTCCGGGGCCTCGCCCGGAAATCCGGCTCCATCTACACAGAGAGCAGAAACCGGACCCCCGACAGCCCAGACATCCGGCCCCATGCCCCGGACATCCGGCACCTCCTCGAAGGCCCGGACATCCGCCCCCCCTCCCAGCCGGACATCCGGCCCTGTTTGCGTACAGTGTAATGGGCCTACGGCCCGTGTACCCCCTCATCTCGCCCCAACTTGTATTAGCACTATATATAGTCCTCCTCCTCCTCCTAGCTAGGGTTAGCATTGTGATAGCTAATTCATAGTTGAGCTTTGCTCCTACCTTCTCCTCTTGAGAGAGAGAGAGAGAGAGAGAGAGAGAGACCACTCCCATGGAGTTTAAGACCTTCATGTGAGCATGTGAGAAGATCCCACGGGATATCAAGACCTCGACTCCTCTCCGGATCGGGATGAACTAGCTACCTCTTTACCTTCTTGTGTTGGATTTGGACCTTTGTATCCCTCTATGTGTATGTGGATCTAGCACATGTGTGATTGTATCTTGTTGATTGAGTGTTTGTTCTTGTGTTCTTCTTTCAATTTGCCCTTTTCCCCCTCCAAGTGTGAAAAGATCGTCATCGTAGGGTTCCACCCTACATCATCTTGGATCAGAGCCACGTTGATTCACACTTTGGAGTCTTTTCCCTCCACTTTCTAGCCCCAATTTTGTTTGATTTTGCCCAATTTCGAAAATTCCCCACAAAAATAGCCATACCATTTTTTTTGTGATTTGTTGGTTTGATGATGTTTTGTTGATTTTGATCCATGGATTTGCTGTGTTTCGAGTGGATCTAGCTTCCCTCATCTTTCCCACCATTTCCATCCACGAAATCCGTCAAATTTTGACCTTGGAATCATCTATTTCCGCCACCAATTTGAAAATTTCCGCCCCAAACGAGATCTGGAATCGTCGGGCCGGACATCCGGGTCCCCGGCCGGACATCCGACACCTGGAGCACAAAATCGCGCAAGTTTCTGGACAGAGGCCCCCGGAAATCCGGCCTTGACCCCGGACATCCGGCCCCTGTAGCATCAGCCTCCCGTATTTCACCGTTTCGGCCATAACTAATTCATCCGGAGTCCGATTTTGACGTTCTTTAGCTCGTTTTGTAGCTATTAACATCCCCCATCACCCAAAATTAATCCCACCACCATTTGACTCCATCAAATATTTGAAAATTTGGCAAGTTTGCCAAGGCCCTCCACCATAACTTCCGCAATACCACCACCGACTTCCGCAACCTAACCCTTTTTGATCCCCGTTGCATTTGAGGTTGTTTGAGTTGTAGTTTGTGTCTCCTAAGGTGTTTCGGCTACTTAGGGACGGTGACTTCAACTCCACTTCCACATTGCCAACTCCGCAACCACCACCGCTTTCCGCTACCACCATTTGACATTTGCCGTTTGAGATTTTGAGTTCGCGGTTTTTCCGTTTCCTAGGGTGTTTAGGATAACTAGGAACGGTTCGACATCGACATCACCGCCTCTCATCATCACCACGGACTCGACATCGCCATTGTCCACTTCATCATCATCCGTCCTTGCTTACAAACGAGAACCCACCGACGGTAACTTCGACGACATCATTGTACATTCTCCTTGCCATTGCATTGTTAACCCCTGAACCAATTTTGCGTCACTTGCCTACCGAGACTAGCCATTTGAGTATTGCCGGGCAACGCTACTTGTGCACTTTAGTGATACACATTCCACATAGCTATCATTGCATGCATATATCATCGTATCATCTCTTGTGTCATCAATTGTTCCCGCATATACAAAATTACTATATTGGTTTGAGCATTTCACATAGTGGCCATATAAAAAAAAAGAGTGCAAAAAGCTTTTAAGCAAAGAGAAAAAGAAAGCAAAGAGCTTGTAAGCAATAGCCATAGCATCACGCCACATTGCATATCATACACCATCATTGATCATCTTGGATCATTGTGTGCGAGACACCGGGAACCATACATACATAGCATACTTGGGATAGAAGTCGACACGTTTTGTTTCTATAGGTTGTGCACAAGTTCGTATCACGCCCAATAGTGCAATCGTGCTAGCGTCTCTCTAGAGTTGTGCAACACGAGCATTTTCCGTGGATATCACATTTTGAGCTCATTCCTTGGTTGCACGACCCCATCTATCTATCCGTGTGTGTGTTTCCATGTGCCACCCACTTGCTATTGGTCTACTTATTGCATTTGCGAATTTGTGAATCTTTTTCAACATTATTGACTCTTGCTAACAATTGCATCAAATTTTGTGCCACTATCCTCACCAAGCTACTCCATAAGCTTTATTGTGTAGGTGTGAGAATTGACAAGATCCGGTACCAATTGTGCTATTTCCATAATACCATATTGGGTGATCATTGATCCATCTTCAACATTGGAAAGGTACATTTGGTCTAGTTCTTCCCTTTCTTCCACTCTCATTTGCTCTAGTCATGTGATGGATAGGCAAAGCACATCATCTCCGGTCTTCGACGACAACGACGGCGAGAACAACTACATCACCAAAACTCCCCGCTTCGGACTACAACGACAAATGCAAGGTGCACAACATGCCTTGCGAGAGCGCATCGAGAACCTCGCCACTGACTTGCGCCAAACACTCGACGACAAGCTATCATCTCAAATGGAAGAGTTTCGAGACATGTTGTCCAACTACAAGTCTTCTTCCCCTTCATCATCTTCAAGGCGACGACAAGCAAGTCGCACAACTTCGGAGCGCCCTTCCGACACAAGCGCAATTCGACCACGCCCTCATCTTCGAGACGACGAACAACATCAACATCAAGGTCAAGCGCGGCAACGTCACCATCAACACGAAGACGCTCGAGATGCGCAAACCTACAAGTCCAAACAAGCTCTACATCAAGCTACGGCCAACCTTCATGAGCACAAGAGAAGACCGCGAGACGAGCACCACCAAGACGAAGCTTCGGCGCCAAGTCCAAGGCGACCAACTACAAGCGAGGGTGACCCTTCCATCTTTGGAAGCCCCTCAAGGAAGATGGCCGAGCATAGGAAATTCCCTTCGGTCATGGAGACGAGCAACGAGGTGCCACATCATATGGGCCTCCTACAAGAAGACGATGACAAGACGGTCGAGCATGGACCATTCCCTTAGACCAAGGCGGTGAGCACGAACCTCTTCGACAACATGAAGACGACGCCCACATGGGACTCCTACTCGGACTCAAGCTACGCGACCGCAAATGAGACCCTCTCTTTGGTCTCGGAGGAGAGCGATGATTTGCCACACCCTATGGCATTCATCTTTGGAGGCGTTATGGATGAGGAGGTTAAGCATGGGACTACTCCCACAACCACGGCGGCGAAAGAAGTTGAGTATGGAGACATTTGCACCTACATCTCTCCGACACCCACATATAACGAGATGACCCAATTGCCATGTGAGGAGAGCCACCACCATATGAGTGAGATGAGTGACTCCACCATATGTGACATTGAGTGCATTTCCTATGAGAGGTTGAGAGTGACCACCACTAGCCCCACACATGAGTACATGCCGCATATCCTATGTGAGGTTGAGAGCCATCACCACCCTTTGAGTGACTCAACCAACCATATGAGTGAAAGCATCATAGCGGGAGTGAGTGAGCCATAACACTTAGTGAGTGAGGTAGTTGATAGGGCACATGAGGCCACTATGATTTCTAACGACTTAACCTCTACTCCGAGTGTATTTTCTTGTTTGGTGCTAGATCTCCTACACGGCGAAGCGCCAATCCATGACGAGTCCATACCTACAATGGGCAATACGATGGCCATGGTGGACGATGATGCACCCCTCACATGGTTCCATCAACGCGACGATGTTGACATAGCATCGATCTTCGACACCTCACCTACACCACATGAGTGGAGCTCCAAAGGTAACATAGGTGAACATGCTTCGCTTGTCCCACTAGTGGACTATCGTGACATTGCTTGCTTGCATGATGTTGATCCCCTTATGGATTCACCACATACTATGTCTTCTACATGCTTAGATATGCCACCCATTTATGATGAATATGATGATGAGCATGTCGAATTACCTAGTTGTGATACTATGCTCCATAGGATATCATGTGAAAATTCTATTGGTCACATCATATTTGACAATCCATTAAACTTGTCATATGCTATGAGTGAGATTTCCCATATTGCTTCATTACAAACTCATTGTAGTAACTATGCATACCCCATTAAAATCAATCCCATTTGCACTTATGGCATAGATGACGAGATCATGGTCATTGGAATTTGCTTCTCTTGTGATGATATTGCTATGCTCCCTTTGCATAATTTGTGCAATTCATCTACTATGCCATGCCATGATAATGATTGTACATCAAATGATTCCATTCCTTGTGTGCCCCATATGCATACCACTCATGACAATGCTCTAGATATTACTCGTGATGCATTACACCCTTTGAGTCTCCATTATGCTATACATAACAACAAACCTATCATGATGGATGACATGTTCATATATCATGCATCTCATTTATTTGAGCATTGGATATTTTGTGCTAACCGACACATGCACGTGCACATCATAATGGATGATGTGTACATATACCACACGCACACAATTTTCCCTTTGCCTTTGTTTTGTGTAGGTACTCATGCATATTTGTCAACTTCACAATCCCATGAGTTGACGAAACGAGCTCTTGAGAGCAACGATGCTTTGGGATTCCTTGGAATGCTTCTCCGACCGTTTCCCTCGTCCAAGGACTACGCGCTTTGCTTTTACTTGGCTCTCACACGGCTATGGGCTATTTACCACTTGTCACCCTATGCTCATTTTACCATGTTCACTTTGCATGTTATGCCTCCTTCTATGCCTTTGTCATGCAATTGTGACCCTTGCGTGCATCTACTCATGATTCACCATTCTACTTATACTATGTGTATTTGCATGCTTGGTGGAGATACTTGTTGCTATTGCCATGCTCTATGTGCGCCCTATGCTATTGTTGCTTATTGTGTTGGGATAGTCATGTTGTTCAAGTGCTATTTACATAGGACTTCTTGCCAATACAATGATGATACTTTACTCATATCTTGTTCTCATGCTTGTGATATGTCATGTGCATTATGTATGCCCACTATTTGCACACATGACATGTTTGCCATGATTACCTATAGTATGTTACATCTTAGCACTACTAGCTTGCATGACTTGATTCATATGATCACTTGCTTTGTTGCATCACCCATAATTCATCCTTGCTCGTTTCATTGGGTTGATGGCATTCATGTTCATGCCTCTCACATGATTTATTTTGATCATTGTCAATTGTCTCCGTTAGTTGCATCTATCATATTCTCTTGTAGTAAGTGCAACAATGCTATGCTTATTGATTTTGAGATTGCTCTACCTTTCTCATCTATGCTTGGAGACTTGAACATCTCACTTGTGATACATTCTTGTTTGAATGAGCTTAATGTCCTTGGTTGTACTCGCATCATATGCTTCCATACCATGCCACATTCTCTTGTCCCTTCTTATGACAAGAATGATGACCACACTTGTTGGGTATCTCACCACACGAATGATAGGTTTTGCATTCACGCTAACCTCATTTGTTTTTCTGAGTGTTTGTCATGTCCTTTCGTTTTGAAGGATTCACAAGACGGTGCCGTCATGAGACATATTGGTCATGCGAAGGCGTACACGATGCGCGACACCAACATTTTTGAGAAACTCGTAAAGGTGAACTCCTTCCCTTTGAGCCACCCTCACATATACATACCGAATGGGCCACACTTTCATTCTTGTTTGCTCCTTGTTGTCTACATGATACATCTATTGGATGGAGGACCGACATTGGAGAAGGGCCCTATGGACCTTCAAGTTGAGGAGCGCTCGGAAGTAGTGGATGCACCACCGAACCACGACTCATGCCACGACATCGGGCAATGGTATGCCATGAAACTTTTGCCATATTGCACCGACACTTCCATATTTGTTGATGAGCATGCTAATTGGACACATCAGACCCATGACAAATTTGCACCTTATGCATGGATTGACTTACATTATAATTTCCTTGTTGCATCTTGTATTCCCATGTCATCCATGATATATGAGCTTGTGCACTTTCTTAGCAAATTTGTTGTGATCTCCCTTGATGGCATATTCATATATACTGATCATATTGCCCACCATCAATTGCATGATAACATAACCACATTGAGCACCACTTGCCATGTTCATGCTTTTGATAAACCGCCCCATTATGACATCATTTTGCACAATGGTTGCATTAATCACTTTCACAACAAATTTGTGTGCACAACAAATGAATTTGCTCCCATGAATGCTTTACATCTCATTCTCTATCATTTTGTGAAGCTTCATGTGCCTTGTCAAAAACAATCTTGTCGGACGAACTCATGCTTATTTCATGGACACCTTGTGTGCGCTAACCATTCTATTTCCAAGTGTCCTTTGTGTTTGCTCTTTTTACATGTATACCATTACGGAGACACCTTGGAGTACTTGGATTGCGCTATGACTTGCACTCCGTCCAACTACAAGTCCGTCCATGACAACCGTTTCCATGGTGATGAGGTTTATGATCCAAGGACGGATCTTTCCCAAGGGAGGGGGGGGGGGGAGATGATGCGGAGCATCCTACGGTCATCCCCATGTACACCACGACTACTTCCCAAGCCCCAAGTGGAGATACGACGAGAGCTCGAGCACGTGCCATTGGACACAAGGTGAACCCGCTCCGAAATGCTTCCCATTTCCATTCATGCGAGACATGGTTGCTACCTAATGCAAAGACTCTACATGTGCTCAGGAACCGAGGAGACGACCATGGAGATGCTCGAGATCATGGACAAGTCCTCAAGTACACGGACGAAGGAGCACGACGAGAGGAACCGGAGAACGTCTACAGGACCCGGACATCCGGCCCATGGTGACTCCACCAGCAGCAGCAGCTCAACCGTAGGAAAGCTCCAGGCCCCGGACATCCGGCCCCTCGCCCGAAAATCCGGCTCCATCTACACAGAGAGCAGAAACCGGACCCCCGACAGCCCGGACATCCGGCCCCATGTCCCGGACATCCGGCACCTCCTCGAAGGCCCGGACATCCGCCCCCCCCAGCCGGACATCCGGCCCTGTCTGCGCACAGTGTAATGGGCCTACGGCCCGTGTACCCCCTCATCTCGCCCCAACTTGTATTAGCATTATATATAGACCTCCTCCTCCTCCTAGCTAGGGTTAGCATTGTGATAGCTCATTCATAGTTGAGCTTTGCTCCTACCTTCTCCTCTTGAGAGAGAGAGAGAGACCACTCCCATGGAGTTCAAGACCTCCATGTGAGCATGTTAGAAGATCCCACGGGATATCAAGACCTCGACTTCTCTCCGGATCGGGAAGAACTAGCTACCTCTTTACCTTCTTGTGTTGGATTTGGACCTTTGTATCCCTCTATGTGTATGTGGATCTAGCACATGTGTGATTGTATCTTGTTGATTGAGTGTTTGTTCTTGTGTTCTTCTCTCAATTTGCCCTTTTCCCCCTCCAAGGGTGAAAAGATCGTCATCGTAGGGTTCCACCCTACATCAGAGTGGGAGTAAATGGAGGTGGTTGGGGGTGAGAAGAAGGACGGGGGAGGAGGCACATTTTTTTGTTTTTCTCTGGTATGTATAAGCGAGCTAAAAATCAATGACATTTCTGGGAAATGGTGTTTGCAGATATGCTCGATACGACGATGTTCCAGCAAAAAAAATGCTATTGTCCCATCAAATAAATTGGCTAGTCTTCTATCGAAAAAAAAATCTGCTAGTGATTCAAAGGGATTCATTATCTGGTAATTGTGCTGCTCAGCCAACTAGTTACTTTCTGCTCTCAGTGCTTCATTAAACTGTTAGGGTACCTGTTTCATGTTTCAATCTGCTAGGTTGCTTCTAACGACATAAGTTAGTTCCAGAGAGTCTGAATTATGCACTCGCAACCATCATGTACATGCCGGCGTTGGTCCTTGCTGAAGTTTCCTTCTTTGCCTGTTTTGATGACTTATCATACTGAAATATGTAGTTCGAGGAGACTCTTGATGCACCGGATCTAAGGATGGCCTCCGGAAGCTGATTGATCCAAAGCTGGGAGACGATTATCCCATTGACGCCATTCTCAAGGTTAGAAAAACATACTCGGACAGAGCAATTCCACCGCATGTATCTTGATCCCCTTGAGTCGTTTGGTTGGATGTGTCAGGATAAAACATATGTTTGCAGATGATGCGCCTGACAGAACAATTATATCGCTTTTATTATCACGTAGCAAGCCGTTTATTTATATTATGCCAGTCATAAGGAGGGAGGAACCACACATCTCCCACTAGGCTGGTCAAGTTAAACAAGTTCTATCAACATGCCAAAGGAAGATGGTCACTGATTTGAGTTTGCGGGGTTACTCCATACCTAAAAACGGCTAGAGAGTTTCCTAATATGATTTGGAAATTAAATAAGGAAACGAATATTTCAGGTTTATCTCCTTATAGGCAAAAAAAAGATTCACTATGAATTTGAAATAAAAACTTAGGCTAGAGAGTTGCGTACCCTTCAGACAAGACTATCGATAACCCTAAAAAAAAAAAATACAAGACCATCGATCTCCACGGAGACTATGAGCAAAGCGCACCTTGGCTGGCCGGCTACGCAGAAAGATAGTTGTTCCTAATGCTAACTAGGCCACAAACCACGCACAGGCGAGAGAAAAAAACTAGATTATCTGATCACTGGCCAGACTCACATTGTACACCTGAGATCATCATCGTTGGGCCAGAATTTTGAGTGCGCTGCTGCACCTCTTGATCATGCTAGACAGCTAGAGTAGATCACCCAAAAACATTTCAATGCTATTCGCTAAGGTGTGTCAAATCTATCAATGTGTCATTCCCGAAACAAAAAAAATATGTGTGTCCAAAATTACCGATTTCTCTTTTAGTATCCGTTTGGATTAAGTGTGATTTTTTGTGCGCTCCAAAATTTAGCTCAAGGTTAAGCTAAAAACCATGGAGCGCAAGAAAAATACCACCAACCCAAACAATCCAGATTTTGGACAAGAACAAATCAGTTGTCAAATGATGCAAGCGAGCATATAACAATTCCAATTTTCTTTTGCTAGATATAGCAATAAAAAAAATAGAAGAACGAACTTGAACTAATTTAGAAACCACACTCTAATTCAAAAGAATTTTAAAGAATATTTGCAGGATTACTTTACTTAGTATGTTTTTCTAAACAAGGGCCATATTATAATGATTGCAATCTAGAGGCCAGTATGAGGAATGCATATTTCAGTGCAAGGGACTACATGCTTCTCAATGGACATGAGAAGCCAGCAACTGAAACCGACATGCAGGTCAAGATTCGCATCAAAACATAGAAATAGTATTATATACTCAAACATTATGGCGCAACTACGAAAGGCTTGCACTATAAAACATTTATTATTATAATATCAAATATAATTATCCATAAATATTATTCTTGATTTCATATTATATCAAGCCACGACTGTTCATTTTTATAAGAAAGAAAAATAGAAGTATCCAAACGTGTGGGCCACCTCACAGATAATAATGCGGAAGTATCAGATACTTTGAGTGCTAAGAGAGAACACATGGCGCAAACACAACAATACAATAAATAAAATAAACCGCAAAATGGAAAACATTAAAAAAAATTATATTTCCCTTAGGTAAGTTAAGTTGCCATCATTGGACATTATTGACTGGCAAAATCTACTATCGTGGTCAAAATATATAGCTCACTAAACCTCATATGCAGCCCATCCAGCCATAAGCTCGGGGGTTGACACAATCATTGAGAAAAATAATATGCAATCAAATCCTATAAATTTTGTTTGATTCAAGACGATGTCAGATAGATAAGGAACCAAGACGTGACAAAGAGAAAGAAACACATGATATTTTATGTGAGAATAATGAATTTTCTATGATGAAACAAAAAACATAGTGTGTCTCTGGTCAATAGAGAAACATAACAGAAGGATACACGAGGAGGATGAGACTACTACTGGGAATATAAATGATTGGAAAAAAATTCATAAGAACCACTTTGTCAAGGACCTGATAAGTGTTAATGATATATGAAATACAAATAAAGAAATCACTATTTCATCTAAAGGCGGTCTCCACTAAGCAATCAAAATTTGCACAACTATGAACCGATAAACATTAGCTAATTGAACAACACAGATCATTACTCATATCCAAGAGAGGTTGGCGTCCCTAATCCATAATAATCCACTAAGCCATTAAAAAATTTAAACTTATAATTCTAGCATATATCCATAAACAAATTCATTTTTTGACGCAAAGTGAAACATGCATTAATTTTTTCTAAATAACAAGATCAAGTATTGAAGTACTATGTATATTTAGAATAAAAAATGAAAGCAACAATAAATCTAGCTGCGCAAATGCGCGGGTGACCCTGTTAGTTTGAAATAAAACTAACTTAGGTTGTTGGTCCATCGAAGGATCTCGGATGGTATGGACAAACGGATGATAAGATCAGGCTGTGTTATATACACTAACAATTCAGTGCCAACTTTCAGTAAGTAAAGCGTACCAAGCTCTCTCCACAAGCCCGGATGAAAATAGGAGCGACCTTCATTATCGATATTGAGTACAACTTGGAACATATATCCATGGTTTGTGTGCAATGTGAACTGAGCAGAGTCTTCATGTAAGAACAGGCAAAACTTGTCTACCACACCTTTTGTTGCAAAGCAAGGGATGTACTGGGAGAAATAGTAAGACATGATATATTTGTTAACAATGAAGACATAATGTGTCATTCATATAGGTAAAAAAAATATGAACAGGTAAAATATTAGCTATTAAAAAAGTGATATGGTAATTAATACAAACGAAAAAAATTGTTAACCAAATATGATCTTTACTTTCATGTGCAAATATTATGATGATGTGAATGAAAAAGTATTACTCCCTATGTGAACTAAAATAAGATCTTTTAGATGACTAGTAACTTTTTGTGTATTTGCATGAAGTTATGCAAATATGAGCTATGCCGACAGAACTGTACAACAATAATTTGCCTAATATAGCAATAATTTCCAGTTTGACATCACCAGTGCATGCTACCATTTATCCCAATTGAGTAGTACTACGTTGGTAAAGTATGAAATATTTCCAATTTGTCCTAAAATAGGCAATGTTTCCATATTGACGTCAGTGGCATGGCACCCATGGCACCCCCACTAGATCCTCCCCTGATTGACGTCAGTGCTGAATGGTAGTTGGCATTTATCCCAATTTAGCAATACTATGTTGGTAAAGTAGGCAATATTCCCAATTTGGCCTAAAGTACAACCATGCAATCTCCACAAAATCATGTAACTTTTAGAACCCTAACCCTCCAGGTGAGATGGATCTTTACAAACATACCATGCGCTTCCTGAAGTCCTCTCGGACAGTGATGTTGAACAGCTCATTTGTCTGGCCAAGGCCGCACAGGCGCCCTCCGTCATGACACTGTGGGCACTGAAAATAGAAACCTCAAATCAGACTGCAGGAAAATGCATGCACAACGATTGCCTTTTGGTGGATTATTACCCAGTGGTAGACTGTGAATTATAACTACGAGATATGGATGCAAATTACACTTACCTTGTTGTCCATGTGTAAACCCCAATCTGGCGGGGGTTGGTAGGCAGCGGCAGAAAGTCGGCGTTAGTCGCTGCCGATAGCCGGCGGCGCTAGGGTGAGATGCGAAAGGCGGTTGTATCTACATGCGGCTGCAATCTACGACGACATCCGGCTGCAACCTTAGGTGTCTGAGCGGAGTTGTGAAAGAGGAGGGGACTGCGAGGCAGCTCGGGAGCGAGGAAGGAGGGATGGGGTTTTTCTCTCAATGTGACAAGACTGTTCGTATGGACTTGGCCCACATGTCATCGACCGTATGGTTCTATGGCCCAGTTGTGAGTGAACAAATTGGAGCTAAAATATAGCTCAAATAAATTGGTGCTGCCAGGGCTTCGAACCAGGTACCTGCATCTGCCAAGTTCATCTGCGTGGCTAGTGTAATAAGGCTACAGTACTGATAAATTTATAGACACATAAGTATGTAGGAGTATCTCGTAACTTTTAGTAGTAAAATTGTTCACGTGAACAATTATTTTGCCTTTGTTTGATTTTTTTATGTTTACGCCTTACATTTAGAGGACCATATGGCATTGGCATACTAATTCATATACACTACATAATATAATGGGAAATTTTTGTTTCTGCCACTCTAGATTTTGCCAATTTTACTTATGCCACTCTCAAATTTGACATTTCACTTTTGCCACTCTTAGGTTTGGACAATGTATCACAATTGACATTCCGTGGCAAAAGCAAATAAATTTGAGTGGCAATTGTGATACATTGTCAGAAGCTAATAGTGGCAAAAGTGAAATTAATATTTTTTTGTTGTTGCCACAAAATGGCAATTGTGATACATTGTCAAAAGCTAGAGTGGCGAAAGTGAAATGTCAAATTTTAGAGTGGCATAAGCAAAATAGGCAAAAGTTAAGTGACGGGGTCCTGTACCCAGGGTACTTGATGCAAGGGGGCCTCGCCTTAACCTCGAGCAAGGCCCACCGGTACCTGAGGATATCAGGAAACCCTAGACGGCAGAGATGATATGTGTGTTCCCCAAGATGGAGGGCGGCGGCCCAAGAGATCTCACCGACCCCCCGTGTAAACCCTAGGCCTCTCTTGTCTATATAAAGGGAGGCCTAGGTCCTCATTGAGAATCCAATCTTAGATCCAACTCTCGGTAGACATCCCGTACACCATTGTAATCCTCTGCACAAGGTATCCCCTCACCATGAATAACAAGAACAAGCAGGATGTAGGGTATTACTCTACGGAGGCCCGAACCTGGGTAAATTGTATGTGCAGACTCCGTCCCGGTACTTCCGATCTCGTCATGAACCCTACCGAGGGATCTGATTGGCGTGCCAGGCACGGGGGACGACGATCGGAGAGCGAACCCGGCACGGAGAAACCAAAGAGGCCGGTGATCTCTCGCCAGGCCATTGCCTCACGATCGGCTCTTTCCAGCTGGTCGCTGATGGATCAGGGCAGCTCCTTGACATCTTGCCCTCACGCCTTGTCAAACGCATGTACAATAAACAAGGGCGAGCCCGGGCGGTTTACGATCGCCCCGGCCATCCCACGTGGAGACGCATCGTGGGACCTCTGCAATGTTACGGGCCCGCTCACATGGCCTCCGTGAACATGATTTTCATGGCGATGGATACACGTCAAAATATGAAGCTCACACGACGCGCGATCTATGCGACAGAAAATGCAACCAGCGAGCGGTTGGCATGGTCCTAGGAAAAGGTGACCTTTGACGTCGGGGACCACCCCGAAGACGTCATACAACCGGGCAAGCACGCCCTGGTGTTAGATCCAATCGTTTTGGGTAGCCGCCTCTCACGTGTCCTTATGGACGGGGGCAGCGGCCACAACATCATCTTCACTGACGCCCTAGAGAAGATGAAGATCTCACTGTCCGGGATTCGAAGGTCGGACGTGGGCTTCCACGGAGTGATACCAAAACTGTCCAGTTTGCCCTCTGGGCGGATAGAGCTCGAGGTCATCTTTGGAGATGAACATAACTACCGAAGCGAAGCCATCCAATTCGAGGTCGCCCCCTTTCAGAGTGGCTACCACGCGATCTTGGGCAGACCCGCATATGTAAAGTTCATGGTGGTCCCGTCCTACGCCTACTTACAGCTGATGATGCCAGGCCCGAACAACACAATAACTGTACGGGGGAGCTCGAAGAAGACGTACAAAGCCGAAGTGGCCAATGTGGAGCTCGCCGACGCCGCTCTAGCCTCTGCAGAGCTCGCTAAGATAAGGAAGCGAATCGGACTGTCGGACGCCGAGCTCCCAGAAAAGCCAAGACCGGGGCCCGTGTTCCAACCTGCCAAGCAAACGAAGAAGTTCCAGGTGCACCCAGAAGACCCCAACAAAATGGTGACCATCGGCAGAGACCTCTCGGACAGCTAGGAGGAAGAGATCGTATCCTTCCTCCGAGACAACTGGAACATATTCGCATGGAAGCCCGCCGACATGCCAGGGGTGCCGGCGGAGAAGGCCGAACACTGCCTAAACTTCCGTAAAGATGCGACTTGCGAGGCCGGTGAAACAGGCCCTATGACGCTTTGCCATGGAGAAACAGATGTCAATAGGGGAAGAGATATCACGCCTGCTCGCAGCCAAATTCATAAGGGAGGTCGCGCACCCAGAGTAGCTGGCAAACCCGGTGATGGTACTGAAGAAAAACAACACATGGCGCATGTGTGTGGACTACACCGACCTCAACAAAGCATGCCCCAAAGACCCATTCCCGCTACCCAGGATCGATCAGATAATTGACTCCACGGCGGGGTGCGAGCACCTATGTTTTCTAGACGCATACTCTGGATACGACCAGATACGGATGAAGGAATCAGATCAGGAATCGACCTCCTTCATCACGCCATATGGACCTTTCTGCTACATAACAATGCCTTTCAACCTCAAGAACGATGCAGAAGTGTTTCAACAAATAGATCAGAGTAAACGCAGAGGTCTACATCGATGACATCGTGGTCAAGTCCAAACAAGGCTCAAACCTCCTTGCCGACCTCCAGCAGACCTTCGACAACCTCCGCAATTTCAGCATGGAGTTAAACCCCGACAAGTGTGTCTTCGGGGTCCCCGCCGGGCAGCTATTGGGATTCATCGTGTCCCAGCAAGAGGTAGAGGCAAATCAGAAGAAAATCCAAGCCATAGTGGACCTCGAGCCCCCAGAGACAGTATGCAACGTCCAGAAGCTCACAACATGCATGGCGGCCTTGAGCAGATTCATTTCGCGGTTAGGCGAGAAGGCCCTGCCGCTCTATCGCCTTCTAAAAAAAGGTGACAAGTTTTATTGGAGCGACGAAGCTAAGAAAGCGTCGCCGACCTCAAAGCCTACTACAATCAAACCCACTCCTGGTCTCCCCAGCCCAATCAGAACCCATGCTGCTGTACATCGCAGCAACCACCCAGGTGGTCAGCGTGGTTATCGCCGTGGAACGAGAGGAGGTCGGAAATGTGCATCGGGTGCAACACCCAGTGTACTACGTCAGCGAAGTTCTGACACCTTGCAAGACAAGATACCCGCACTATCAAAAGATAACTTATGGGGTGTTTATGGCCGCTAGGAAGTTGTGGCATTACTTTCAAGCCAACCCAAAAACGGTGGTCAGCCATGCACCGCTCTCTGATATTATCAACAACAAGGATGCCACGGGCCGCGTGGCAAAGTGGGTGATCGAGCTCCTACCGTTCGAGCTCCCTTACAAACCACGTACGACAGTCAAATCACAAGCCATCACAGATTTCCTGGTGGAATGGACAGAGGCCCAGCAAGTCCCCAAGAACATCGACCTCGAATACTGGACTACGTACTTCGACGGATCAAGGACAATGCAAGGACTGGGGGCTTGGGTGGTCCTTGTCTCGCTTAGAGGTAAAAAGATGAACTACGTCCTCCAACTCCACTTCTGGGACTCCAATAACGTAGCAGAATATGAAGCCCTACTTCATGGGGTCTGAATAGCGGCCTCCATGGGTATCTGACGCCTCATCTGCCGAGGCGACTCTGACCTCGTGGTCCAGCAGGTCATGAAAACGTTCGACACCAAAGACCCTAAAATGGCAGCATATTGCGCCGTTGTTAGGGCGCTCGAAGGAAGTTTGACAGACTGGAGCTACACCATGCAAAAATAGGTGATAACATCGTGCCAGATAATCTGGCACGCGTCGGGTCGTCAAGAGAGCCCGTAGCAGACAAAACCTTTCTGGAGATACTACACAAGCCATCCATCAGGATCCAGGGCCATGAAGCAGCCGCACAAGACTCCGGCGCAGCCGACACCGCAGCCCCGAAATATACCTAGCCACCCACCGCCACAACAAAGGAGGTCGTAATGGTAGTCCAAGCCCAAGACTGGATCCAACCACTTCACGCCTACATGACCAAAGGCGAGTGATACGTCTCCAACGTATCTAT
This sequence comes from Elymus sibiricus, assembly GCA_039707655.1. Classification (NCBI taxonomy): domain Eukaryota; kingdom Viridiplantae; phylum Streptophyta; class Magnoliopsida; order Poales; family Poaceae; genus Elymus; species Elymus sibiricus. Next base: position 199,775,484 of record CM077676.1, on the reverse strand, counting down.
AATTTTTGATTGTTCCATGCTATTATAGTATCAATCTTGGATGTTTATTATGCAATTATATGCCATTATATATCATTTTTTGGGACTAACCTATTAACCCAGTGCCCAGTGCCAGTTGCTGTTTTTTGCTTGTTTTTGCCTTTTCAGAAAATCATTATCAAACGAAGTCCAAACGAAGAAAAAACTTTGGATTAATTTTTTTTGAACCAGAAGGGACCCTCGAAGCTTCGGGAGAAGACCAGACGAGCCACAAGGGAGCGACAAGCTTGGGAGGCACGCCCTGGGGGGTAGGGCGCGCCCCCCAGGCTTGTGGGCCCCTCGTGGCACATCCTGACCTAATTCCAACGCTATAAATTCCCAAATATTCCCAATATACCAGAAAGACGGAAGAGAAGACCTTTCCGCCGCCACAAGCCTCTGTTCTTCCGCGGTCCCATCTGGAGGCCTTCTCCGGTACTCTGCCGGAGGGGGAATCGATCACGGAGGGCTTCTTCATCAACCTTGCTGCCCTTCCGATGATGTGTGAGTAGTTTACCACAGACCTACGGGTCCATAGCTAGTAGCTAGATGGCTTCTTCTCTCTCTTTGATCTTTAATACCATGTTCTCCTCGATCTCTTTCGAGTTCTATCTGATGTAATATTCTTTTGCGGTGTGTTTGTTGGGATGCGATGAATTGTGGGTTTATGATCAGATTATTCACTGAAAGTAATTGAGTCTTTTCTGAACTTTATTATGCATGATTGTTATAGCTTTCTATTTCTCTCTGCTCTATCCTTCTGGTTTGGCCAACTAGATTGATTTATCTTCAGTGGGAGATGTGCTTTGTAATGGGTTCAATCTTGCGGTGCTCTATATCCCAGTGACAAAGTAGGGGACAAGACACGTATTTGTATTGTTGCCAGTATGGATAAAATGATGGGGTTTATTCATATTGATTGAGTTTACTTTGTCTACATCATGTCATCTTGCTTAAGGCGTTACTCTGTTTGTTATGAACTTATAGATGCATGCTGGATATCGGTCTATTGGTGGAGTAATAGTAGTAGATGCGGGCAGGAGTTGGTCTACTTGTCTCGGACGTGATGCCTATATACATGATCATTGACGTGAATAACGTCATAACTATGCAATTTTCTATCAATTGCCCAACAGTAATTTGTTTACCCACCGTATTCTATGCGTTCGAGAGAGAAGCCTGTAGTGAAAACTATGGCCCCCGGGTCTATCTTAAACATAAAAAGGAAACCTAAAAACCTTTGCTGCAATTTATTTCTTTTTATTTTATTTTGAAATTTATACTTTTGCCTATACAAGATTTAATCCTTGCAATTAACGAGTTCAAGGGGATTGACAACCCTTTTGCCCGCGTTGGGTGCAAGTATTTGCTTTTGTGTGTGCTGGTGCTTCTCACGAGGGTTTGCGTGATTCTCCTATTGGTTCGATAAACCTTGGTTCTCACTGAGGGAAATACTTATCTCTATTGTATTGCATCTCCCCTCCTCTTCGGGGAAAATCCCAACGCGGCTCACAAGTAGCTGGAAGAATTTCTGGCACCGTTGCCGGGGAGACATCATCAAATCCTGTCAAGTACCTTCACTCAAACTATCATCTACTTGCTCTACTTTTTATTTGCCTCTCATTTTCATCTCCCCCACTTCTCTAAAAATTGAAAAACACAAAAATATTTTATTTTGCTCGTTTGCTTGCTTTGTCGCTATATCTCAAGAAAACACCAAGTTGGGTGACTTTTCAAATACTAATAATAATGATTTTATTAGTACTCCAATTGCTCCTCCTGCCACTAGTGCGGAATCCTATGATATTAATGCCGCTTTGCTAAATCTTGTTATGAAAGAACAATTTTCTGGAAATCCTAATGAGGATGCTGCTTCCCATCTTAATACTTTCGTTGAATTATGTGATATGCAAAAGAAAAAAGATGTGCATAATGATATTATTAAATTGAAATTATTTTCGTTCTCACTAAGAGATCGTGCTAAAACTTGGCTTTCATCCTTGCCTCGCAATAGTATTGATTCATGGGATAAGTGTAAGGATGCTTTCATTGCCAAGTATTTTTCTCCCGCTAAGATTATTTCTCTTAGAAATCAAATAATGAATTTTAATCAAATTGAGCAAGAACATGTTGCACAAGCTTGGGAGAGAATGAAATTAATTATTAAAATTTGTCCCACTCATGGTTTACGCTTAATTATGGATGATTATACAAAATTGCTTTGCGGGAATAAACTTTGTTTCTAGAAATCTTCTAAACTCTGTTGTAGGTGGAACATTTATGGGAATTACATTGGGAGAGGCTACAAAGCTTCTTGATAATATGATGGCAAATTATTCTCAATGGCACGCCGAACGAGCTCCAACTGGTAAGAAGGTAAACTCTGTCGAAGAAATTACTACTTTGAGTGATAAGATGGATGCTCTTATGAATATGTTTACTAGCAAAAGTGCTCAAGTTGATCCTAATGTTGTGCCACTATCTACTTTGATGGAACAAAATAATGATGCCATTGATGTGAATTTTGTTGCTAGAAATAATTTCAACAACAATGCTTATAGAGGGAATTTTAATCCTAGACCGTATCCCGGAAATTCCTCTAATAATTATGGTAATTCCTATGGTAGTTCATATAATAATAATAGGATACCTACTAATCTTTAGAACAATATTAAGGAATTTATTAATTCTCAAAATATTTTTAATGCTATGGTAGAAAAAAACTACATAAAATTGATGATGTGGCTAGAAACATGGATATGATTGCTCATGATGTGGAAACTCTTAAAATTAAAACTTTGCCACCTAAGCATGATATTAATAAGTCTATTAAATCTATCCAAGTCTCCATTAATGAAAGTAAAGAGAGAACCGCTAGGTTGAGAGCTAAGCGAGAATTCCTAGAAAAGGCTATTCCACCCGGTGTTTATCGTAATCATGATGAAGATATTAAAATGATTGGTGTGACACCCATTGAAACTTTGTTTAGTAATATAAAACTTGATGAAATAGGACTGGAGATGATTCAACTTTAGTTAAAAGGATCCCAATTATTTGGAGGGTGATGATCTTGATGATGAAATTGATAAAAGTGGGTTTGGAGAGGTCAAAACTTTAAATAGTGATGTACCCACTACTTTGGATTACAAGGACTTTAATTATGATAATTGTTCTTTGATTGAATATATTTCCTTGTTGCAATCTATGATAAATTCACCCAATGCTTATGAACAAAATAAAGCTTTTACTAAACATATTGTAGAAGCTATGATAAAAGCCCATGAAGAAAAGCTTGAATTGGAAGTTTCTATACCTAGGAAGTTACATGATGAATGGAAACCTACTATTAAAGTTAAAATTAAAGATTATGAATGTAATGCTTTGTGTGATCTAGGTGCTAGCGTCTCTACTATACAAAAATCTTTATGTGACGTGCTAGGTCTCACCGATATGAATGAATGTTCCCTTAATTTGCATTTAACGGATTCAACTATTAAGAAACCATTGGGTAGAATAAAGGATGTGCTTATCCTTGCTAATAGAAATTATGTGCCCGTGGATTTCATTGTGCTTGATATTGAATGTAATCCGTCTTGTCCTATAATACTTGGTAGGCCTTTCCTACGAACCATAGGTGCTATTATTGATTTGAAAGAAGGGAATATAAGATTCCAATTTCCATTAAATAAAAACATGGAACACTTCCCTAGGAAGAGAATTAAACCACCATATGAATCCATTATGAGGGCCACCTATGGAATTAATTTGAAGGATGATAATACTTAAAACTATGCATTATGCCTAGCTAGGGGCATAAAACAATAGCGCCTGTTGGGAGGCAACCCAATATCTATCTTAAATTTTCGCTTTTATTTTCTGTATTGTGTGTTTGCACAATTATAGCTACTGTTATGATTGTGTTCTTTTCTTTTAATTAGTGTTTGTGCCAAGTAATGCCTTTGGGATGATTTGGATGATAGTATAATTGATGTTGTTTGAAAACAAAAAGTTTTGCGCCCAGTAGTAGATTTTTAATTTGTTACTGGAATGTCAGAAAAATCTGAAATTTTTACACAGTATTGGGATACAAATTGGTTACGTTTCCCTAAGTTTTCAGAATTTTTGGAGTTACAGAAGTATGGATAATATTCTGTCATTACATACTGTTCTGTTTTAGACAGATTCTGTTTTTATTGCATAGTGTGCTTGTTTTAATGAAACTATGGATTATATCGGGGGGTATAAGTCATGGAAGAGTTAGAATACAGTAGGTATTGTGCGAGAGCAATTATGAATGAGTCTATAACAGTACCTAAAGTGGATGATTGATTTATTATACTAACGGATCTCACGAAGTTTCTGTTGAGTTTTGTGTGCTGAAGTTTTCAAGTTTTGGGTGAGATTACGATGGACGAAGGAATAAGGAGTGGCAAGACCCTAAGCTTGGTGATGCCCAAGGCACCCCAAGGTAATATTCAAGGAATACCCAAGAGTCTAAGCTTGTGGATGCCCCGGATGGCATCCCCTCTTTCGTCTATAATCTATCGGTAATTTACTTGGAGCCATATTTTTATTCATCACATGATATGAGTTTTACTTGGAGCGTCTTGTGCCATAGTTTTATTTTATTTTTTTGATTTTTAGTTTGCCACAATCATTGTTTGCTGGACACACCTATTTGAGAGGGACACACATTTATCGTGATTTGTTAGAATACTCTATGTGCTTCACTCATATCTTTTGAGCTAGGCAGTTGCTCTAGTGCTTCACTTATATCTTTTAGAGCATGACGGTGGTTATATTTTGTAGAAATAATTGCACTCTCATGCTTCACTTAAATATTTTTGAGAGTATAATAAATAGTAATGTCAATTTGCACGTGTTATAAGACTAGTCCAAAAAGGATAGGTATTCAAGGGGGATATAATAAAAACTTTCATGTTGATCACTAAATATGAAACGTATAGTTTAATGATATTGATGCCGTAATGTGAAAGGATATTGGTTCATGATCATTGGTTAGTAGAAATATCGGTATTAAAGCTTGCTATTAACTTCTCATCTAAGTGTTAGTCATGGCATGGTGGGGAGGTTTGAGCATTTTTTATGTCTGAAATGAAATCCTTGAGTGCTGTTATAATTGGGAAACCTCCTCCCAAGGGGCATGCAAGTAGTACTTTGATTCGAGGGCTAATAGGCTTTTCAATAAGTATGTGAGTTCTTTATGACTAATGTGAGTCCATGGATTATACGCACTCTCACCCTTCTGCAATTTGCTAGCCTCTTTGGTACCGTGCATTGCCCTTTCTCACCTCGAGAGTTGGTGCAAACTTCGTCGGTGCATCCAAACCCCGTGATATGATAGGCTCTATCACACATAAGCCTCCTTATATTTTCCTCAAAACAGCCACCACACCTACCTATTATGGCATTTCCATAGCCATTCCGAGATATATTGCCATGCAACTTCCACCGTTCCGTCATATGACTTGTGTTCATTGTCATATTGCTTTGCATGATCATATAGAGCTGACATGATATTTGTGGCACAGCCACCGTTCATTATTATCATATATGTTACGCTAGATCATTGCACATCCTGGTACACTGCCAGAGGCATTCATATAGAGTCATTATGTATAGTTTTTATCGAGTTGTAAGTAAATAAAAGTGTGATGATCATCATTATTAGAGCATTGTCCCGGTGAGGAAAGGATCATAGAGACTATGATTCCCCCACAAGTCGGGATGAGACTCCGGACGAAAAATATAAAAAAGATAAAGAAAAAAAGAGGCCAAAAAGAGACCAACAAATAAAAAGAGATAAAGAGAGAAGGGGCAATGTTACTATCCTTTTCCACACTTGTGCTTCAGAGTAGCACCATGTTCTTCATATAGAGAGTCTCCTATTTGGTCACTTTCATATCCTAGTGGGAATTTTTCGTAATAGAACTTGGCTTGTATATTCCGATGATGGGCTTCCCCAAATGCCGGAGGTCTTCATGAACAAGCAAGTTGGATGCACACCCACTTAGTTTCAGTTGAGCTTTCATACACTTATAGCTCTTAGTGCATCCGTTGCATGCCAATCCCTACTCCTCGCATTGATATCGATTGTTGGACATCTCCATAGTCCATTAATCCACCGAGTTGATGCAAGACTTTCTTCCTTTTTGACTTCTCCTAATAATCTCTACCACCGCATTCTATTCCACCTATAGTGCTATATCCATGGCTCACGCTCATGTATTGTGTGAAGTTGAAAATGCTGAAGCGCGTTAGAAGTATGATCCAATTGCCTGGTTTTACACTGGGGTACTCATGATTTATATTTATGCGGTGAAGGCGGAGTCATGCCATGCTAACATGATAAAATGAGTGGGGATAACATTCGTTAAGGATCATACATTTTGAAAGTTTAATTATTATGCTTCTTATATTCATGTTAATTCATCATTTCTCAATATTTATACTGTAAAGAGATTACATGATACACATGTTAGGTAGCATTCAACATCAAAAATTCTATTTTTATCATTTACATTAAGCTTGGGGATGTTGATACGTCTCCAACGTATCTATAATTTCTGATTGTTTCATGCTATTATATTATCAATCTTGGATGCTTTATATGCAATTATATGCTATTTTATATCATTTTTTGGGACTAACCTATTAACTCAGTGCCTAGTGCCAGTTCCTGGCTTTTTGCTTGTTTTTGGCTTTTCAGAAAATCAATACTCCCTCCTTTCCGGTTTATAGGGCTTATCTCAGTTTTTTCGTTTTTCCGATTTAAAGGGCTCATCTTCATCTCCTTTTGAGATTCCAAGGCGCATTATATCTTTGCATGCAAGAATTAAAAATGAAGTCACCAATGCATGTAGTGTTCCTACTCATCTAGTGGCCAAGCATGCGTGCACTGCAATTAATCCAAATTATTGCATCAATTAAATTTGGGTAGTTTTGCAAAGTACGAGATACATTCCTCCACTCATCATCTGCCTTGGTTGATGACATTTCAGATTTGAGCCCTGTAAACCGGAAAGGAGGGAGTATCAAATAAAGTCCAAACGGAAAAAACTCTTTAGATTAATTTTTTCTGGACCAGAAGGGACCCTAGAAGCTTCGGGAGGTGGCCAGAAGAGATACGAGAGAGCCACAAGCTCGAGGGGCGTGCCCCATGAGCTTGTGGGACCCACGCAGCTCCGTTTGACCTAATTCCAAGCCTATAAATTCCCATATATTCCCAAACCAACAGAAGGCAAGACGATATAACTTTTCCGCTGCCACAAGCTTCTGTTCTTCCACGATCCCATCTGGAGGCCTTTTTCGGTAATCTGCCGGAGGGGCAATCGATCACGGAGGGCTTCTACATCAACCTTGCTACCCGTCCGATGATGTGTGACTAGTTCACCACAGACCTACGGGTCCATAGCTAGTAGCTAGATGGCTTCTTCTCTCTCTTTGATCTTCAATACCATGTTCTCCTCGCTCTCTTTGGAGTTCTATCCGATGTAATCTTCTTTTGCGGTGTGTTTGTAGGGATCCGATGAATTGTGGGTTTATGATTAGATTATTCATTGAAAGTAATTGAGTCTTTTCTGAACTTTATTATGCATGATTATTATAGCTTTGTATTTCTCTCTGATTTATCCGTTTGGTTTGGCCAACTAGATTGATTTATTTTCAGCGGGAGATGTGCTTTGTAATGGGTTCAATCTTGCGGTGCTCTATATCCCAGTGACAAAGTAGGGGACAAGACACGTATTTGTATTGTTGCCATTAAGGATAAAACGATGGGGTCTATTGATATTGATTGAGTTTACTTTGTTTACATCATGTCATCTTGCTTAAGGCGTTACTATGTTTGTTATGAACTTAATACCATAGATGCATGCTGGATAGCGGTCGATTGGTGGAGTAATAGTAGTAGACGCGGGCAGGAGTCAGTCTACTTGTCTCGTACGTGATGCCTATATACATGATCATTGCCGTGAATAACGTCATAACTATGCGCTTTTCTATCAATTGCCCAAAAGTAATTTGTTTACCCACCGTATGCTATGCGTTCGAGAGAGAAGCCTCTAGTGAAAACTATGACCCCGGGTCTATCTTAAACATAAAAAAGAAAACCTAAAAACCTTTGCTGCAATTTATTTCTTTTATTTTATTTTGAAATTTATACTTTTTCCTATACAAGATTTAATCCTTGCAATTAACGAGTTCAAGGGGATTGACAACCCTCTTGCCCGCGTTGGGTGCAAGTATTTGCTTTTGTGTGTGCAGGTGCTGCTCACGAGGGTTTGCGTGATTCTCCTATTGGTTCGATAAACCTTGGTTCTCACTGAGGGAAATACTTATCTCTACTGTACTGCATCTCCCCTCCTCTTCAGGGAAAATCCCAACGCATCTCACAAGTAGCAGGATCGGCCTTGCGGACTGGCAGGGTTTGAATACGTATGAAGATGCCACCATGAAATTGAAGAAGATAGCAATTGCGGATCCACTGACAAAGTACCGCAGCTACGATGATTCCCTTGTCATAGGGCCCGTGTGCACTGCGGATGAAGATAGGCGCATCAGCGCCGAGAGGCTCCAGCTCGCCGCACAACATGATCGGTGGTGCGCCGTAGAGCAAGATAGGCGCGTCCGCGCCGATAGGATGCGGCGCGCTGCACAGCGAGACCGATGGAGTGTCGCAGAGGAAGAGCCGGGGCGCGCCACACAGCAAGAGCGGTTGCATCGGTGCTTGCCTGCTATCGACAGGGTGTTCCAGCTGGGTACACGGCCCGTCAGTAGCCCCATTCCTCGCCAGGAGTGGGCAGAGACCATCTGCGCCGTACTTGCACCAGAGGCTGCTACTTGTGAGCTGCGTTGGGATTTTCCCCGAAGAGGAGGGGAGATGCAATACAGTAGAGATAAGTATTTCCCTTAGTGAGAACCAAGGTTTATCAAACCAATAGGAGAATCATGCAAACCCTCGTGAACAGCTCCTGCACACACAAAAGCAAATACTTGCACCCAACGCGGGCAAGAGGGTTGTCAATCGCCTTGAACACATTAATTGCAAGGATTAAATCTTGCATAGGCAAAAGTATAAATTGCAAAATAAAAGAAAAAGAAATAAATTGCAGCAAAGGTTTTTAGGTTTTCTTTTTATATTTAAGATAGACCCGGGGGCCATAGTTTTCACTAGAGGCTTCTCTCTCGAACGCATAGCATACGGTGGGTAAACAAATTACTGTTGGGCAATTGATAGAAAAGCGCATAGTTATGACGCTATTCACGGCAATGATCATGTATATAGGCATCAAATCCAAGACAGGTAGACCGACTCCTGCCTGCTGTAGGGGAACGCAGCAGAAAACAAAAAATTTCCGACCTACGCACCAGCCCAGGACCACTATGGAGACTGCATACATGGTTTGATCTTTTCGTTACCGACTCGTAGCGCAACGGAAGTAGAGTCGATGACGATCGGCGGTGCAGATCCCCACAGCTAGGATTTTACAACCTCCCAACCGCGAGGATGTACTCCCTCGCCAGCTCACCGGACGGATCTTCGGGCAGCCCTTCGGGAGGCCTCGGGACAGTCTCTCGGATAGTCCCACCAGACGGATCCTCGGACAGCCCTTCGGGAGGACCCTCGAAACATGGACGGTCACTCGGACAGCCCTTCGGGAGGACCCCCGAAACTCGGACAGTAACTCAGACAGCCCTTCGGGAGGCACTCTCGAACTAAGACCGAAACTATGATCTCTCTACAGAGTTGCACACATACGGTGTCAGCTATCCGGAAGGGCTTCGCCGTCCAGAACTAGTTCCCACCGGAACCCAGACAGCCTTTCGGCTCTACGAAACTCTTTTCGTGGGAGGGAGAGAGAGAGCCAGACGAGCATGGCATCTGTATGAGAGCAAGCATGAGGTTTGGATAGCACCCCTCCACCTCTATTTATAGGAAAGCCATATGGGAAAAATGTCCAAAAAACCCATCACATGGATTCTCTTCAAGGGCATAAAAGGAAGGCAAGTGGAGCTCGATGGAGGAGCTCCATCTTGGCCGGCCACCACTAGGGGGCCCCCCACATGGGGGTTCCTTGCTCCCCACTCCCTTCTAGAAGCCTTTTGGGAAATATCCCAAAAGGTGACTTTCCATAAAGTAACCAAAAAGCACTTTCACTATTCACGAAGACATTTTTCTGCGTCCGTTAAATCCCAAATTATTTATGTGTGCCTAGAACAATTCTAGTACCCACTAAAACAATTTTGAATGCATTCCGAAACAATTCCGGAACAATGTTTTTCTTCAGCGAAAAGCTACCATAGCGGTTCCGGCAGCTCCGGAACATTTCCGGTTTTTCCTCCGGAAAAATCTCAAAAGTTACCAGAACAATTCTGGCACCCTCTAAGAATTTCCAGGCGTGTGCCGGAACCAATATGACTTAATGGAATACCCTGAAACAACTTTTCAGTTTCACCGAAACTATTCCGGTGTTCTCTCTGGAATGTTTCCGTTTCGTCCGAAACTTTTTCGGTGATTTTCTCTCAGACTCCCTGTCTAGTATTCAGTAGATAGATGACCCTTAAGCGTGTGACCCTATAGGTTCGGTGAAGTATAGACATGACCGGAACTCTTTCCGATTAATGATCAACATCAGAGCCGTGGACACCCATATTGACCCCTATACCCACACGAATGAATATTCGAGTGAACCTCCAGTTGCCGTGTGCTATTCCTGTTGCTTCGCGATATGTTACAAATACCCAAGGTGAGAAACATCGGCATCCCCGTGGATCAACACTTGTCCACAATGCCAGTTACCTCGTTACCGGTTTTGTTCTCTTTTCTCGTTTCCGTGTTCCGGCATCCCTGTGATCAAATCACAATGTGTCTGGCCAGACGATGATGGATATCGTAACACCGAGAGGGCCTAGAGATATCTCTCCATCGTCGGAGGAGCAATTCCCAATCTTGAGCTATCAAGTCCCTTGACACACTTTTCCATGAACCCATAAGCCGCCGTAATAGCCAGCCATTTACGGATGACGTTTAACAAACCCCAAAGTTCATGAATCAAGCATGAAGAAACCCGACACTCTCATGGTCGAAGGAATTATGCAAACATCAACTTCTCTGTGTTATTAACCATTAACTTGTGACGAATGAATCTCATAGCATAACATCAATTCGGGTCGATTCACCACAAGTGTTCTTCTAACATTGTGCCCTCAAAGTTGCCGGCATAGTCATGCCCATGATCAGGAAAACAGAACCATCATGCAACACTTGAGCTAGTCTTAGAGGCCAGACTAGGAATACATTTTACCGTTTATTATTCCACACGTGCATATGAGTCTTCCTTCGAGCCTCGTGGTTATTGCAGACTCGAGAACCATAGCAGTTATAGCATGGAACATAAACATATTTATGAACATGGGGATAAATAATAACATTTATTATTGCCTCTAGGGCATATCTCCTATACCTACATCTACTACTATTACTCCACCACTCGACCACTATCCAGCATGCATCTATGGTATTAAGTTCATAACAAACAGAGTAACGCTTTAAGCAAGATGACATGATGTAGACAAAGTAAACTCAATCAATATGAATAAACCCCCATCATTTTATCCTTAATGGCAACAATACAAATACATGTCTTGTCCCCTACTTTGTCACTGGGATATAGAGCACTGCAAGATTATATTGAACCCATTACAAACCACCTCTCCCGCTGAAGATAAATCGATCTAGTTGGCCAAACCAAATAGATAGATCGGAGAGAAATACAAAGCTATAACGATCATGCATAATAAAGTTCAGAAAAGACTCAATTACTTTTAATGAATAATCTGATCATAAACCCACAAGTCATCGGATCCCAACAAACACACCGCAAAAGAAGATTATATCGGATAGAACTCCAAGAAGATCGAGGAGAACATTGTATTGAAGATCAAACAGAGAGAAGAAGCCATCTAGCTACTAGCTATGAACCTGTAGGTCTGTGGTGAACTACTCACACATCATCGGAAGGGCAGCAAGGATGATGTAGAAGCCCTCCGTGATCGATTCCCCCTCCGGTAGATTACCGAAAAAGGCCTCCAGATGGGATCATGGAAGAACAGAAGCTTGCGGTGGCGAACAATTTATTTTGTCTTGCCTTCTATTGGTTTGGGAATATATGGGAATTTATAGGCATGCAATTAGGTCAAACTGAGCTACGTGGGGCCCACAAGCTCAGGGGGCGCGCCTACCCCCTAGGGCACGCCGCTCGAGCTTGTGGCTCTCTCGTATCTCTTCTGGCCTCCACCCGGTGCTTCTAGGGTCCCTTCTGGTCCAGAAAAAATTAATCTAAAGATTTTTTTTCCGTTTGGACTTTATTTGATATTGATTTTCTGAAAAGCCAAAAACAAGCAAAAAAACAGGAACTGGCACTGGGCACTGAGTTAATAGGTTAGTCCCCAAAAATGATATAAAATAGCATATAATTGCATATAAAGCATCCAAGATTGATAATATAATAGCATGAAACAATCAATAATTATAGATACGTTGGAGACGTATCATGGTGGCACGCTGGCTCCTCCTTTGTTATCCGAGAGAGGCTTAGAGGGTCTCCTTTCGGTGACCTCGCTCATCGATCAGAGTGTGTCATTGGGGAACACCCTGGGGACCGCCCTTTCCGGCCTCAATTTGGCGGTGGAGGCCAGACTCAAGGTAAGGGGATCTTAGTCCCTGCCCAGTAGCCCCCAAGCCTTAAGCGGATTGTGCATCATAATGTGCTCAAGGATTTTTTGTATGGTGCAAGCAGGCCTTCACTACCCGGGCGTCGGAATTGGATGACCGAGCTCATGATCTGAGCCATCAGATGGCTGTGGAGGAGGAACGTGTTGCCCGCTTGTGGAGGTCGCTTACGGATGTCTGCTGTAAGTCCTCTTTGATTCGCAATTGATGTTGCCATAGTGTATTCGTTGACCTCGTCGGTGTTGCATGGAACCGCAGCTTTTGAGCAACTGCAGAAGCTGCAGGCTCAGGTAGGCGATGATTGCAAGGCTGCGAGCCGTGCGCGGGATGCTTCTGATGCCAAGATCACGGAGGCCCGCTCCTACCAGGAGCTACTGAGGGTAGACGTCGACGTCCTTGAGAAAAATAGTGGTATCACCAAGGACTTGCGTTCCTAGTTGAGGGACAACCAAGAGGCGGGGCCGACCTTCGGCGATAGCTGGAGGCCGCTTGAGGTCGATCTACGGACGCGCATGCCCGCTTGGAGATATGCAAGACGCGAGGGGCCGCCTTGGTGGAGGCCGGACGACGTTCAGCGCAAGATCTCCAAACGCGGCGCGCACGTCAGAGATGATTAGAGGCCGCCGCAAGTGGTAAGCCCTTTCTTTGTTAGGGGTAGTTCTTGCTTTGTTGTTGCTAATCACATGTGTTGCTTCTTGTTCCCTGTGTAGCTGTGCTGTCGGACTTGGTATGTCCGCCAAGATCTATGAGGCTTGGCGTTGTGGTGTCCAACCTTGACAGAATGTTTGAGGCCTTGGCTAAGGCTGCTGGAGCTCTGTGGCCCGGAGAGGCCGCCGATGCCGACCTCAGCCAGCGCATTGCGCGCATGCCGAAGGTGGCCCAGCGCTTGGTGGATCTCCAGGAGGGCGCGGCTACGGCGGGTGCTCAGTATGTTCTATCGAGGTTTCGAGCGTGTCATCCTGAGTGGTATGTTCGTGTCGGGGTTACCACGGAGCCTCAAGCCAGGCCGACGCAGGACTCTTACGCAGATGTGGAGTTGGTTGCAGCATTTGCCGCCAAGTGTAGTCGTCGAGAGGCCTGAGTTAGTAGCCTGAAAACAAAGCAATTCGCAACTTTCTTTGCGAAACTTATTAATGTAACCTCATTATGTGCTTGATGTTTGCTTTGAAAAATGAGGTGTATATATTTTATTATTTTTTTGCCGTAGAGCCGGTGAAGTGCCTCTGCCCGGGTTAGGAGCAGAGATCCCCTTTGGTGTATGTTGACGCCGTAGGCATATTTAGTGGGGCTCGGCGTGACAAGAATGCCTGATTCAGTCGTCCGGCATCCTCGATGGTTGCTTTCCTGAAAGGAAGGACTACCAACAAAATTGCGTCGATGCTGCCCCGGAGCATTACGCTGTGGGAGGTCGGCAAAAGAAACATCCACAAGGGTCCGGAACAAAAAGCAGGAACGTACGATGCAACCTTTGGGTGGAGCTGCAGGGGGTCCACTTATAGCGATGGAGCCCCCGAGTCCCTCGACAAAGATATTCGTTTCTTCTTCCGTGATTTGTCTATCCCAAGGGGTTCAATAATGTGTTTTGTGTTGAAAAGCAGTGTGTCATGTTACATTTAGCAAACTGTAGAAGGGAAATGAAGAAGTGTGGGAGGTCTTTGCGACCTCCTTATTTTCCAACCTAATTTTGTTTGAGCTAAAGGTACATGAAGTGTAGATTTTGCAAGGAAATTTATGAAGAAAAGTACGTTATACTTAATTGTCTATTCATAAAAGAGGCAGAGATGCTCGACATTCCAGGGTCGTGATGTGATCCGACCCGTTTACTTGTTGCGGAGGTAGTAGGCCCCCGTTGTTGAGGACCTCGTGAACGACGAAGGGGCCTTCCCATGGGGAAGACATCTTGTTCTTGCGTGGCTTCTGCTTGAGGCGGAGGACGAGGTCACCAACGTTGAACTTCTGTGCCCGGACGCACCGCGCGCCCTTGGTACTGCCGCAGCTTCTGTTGGTAGATGCTGGCGCGTTCGATGGCGAGGAGGTGTGCTTCTTCCTTAGCGGTGACATCGTCTTTCCTGTTCTCTTCGGCGACCTCCTCGTTGTATGCATGGACTCGTGGCGAGTCGTATTCGATGTGTGATGAGAGGGCCGCCTCCGCCGCGTATACCATGATGAAGGGCGTGTAGCCTATGGATTTATTTGGCGTTGTGCGCAAGCTCCAAAGGACGGAGGGGAGCTCTTCCACCTAGTTGCCTTTTGCCCTTATGAGGGGTGTGATTAGTCATGGCTTGAGGCCTTGCATGATCAGGCCATTGGCCCGTTCGACCTGCCCGTTGGACTGAGGGTGTGCCACAGACGCCTAGTCTATGTGGATCCGTCATTTGTGACAGAAGTCTTTGAACACCGAGGCGGTGAAGTTGGACCCGTTGTCCGTGATGATGCTATGTGGGACACCGAAGCGGTGGATGAGGCCATAGACAAATTTAACTGCCGTGTCGGCCTCCACATTTGTTACTAGTTTATCCTCAATCCAATTTGTGCACTTGTTGATTGCCACCAGGAGGAATTTGTGTCCCCCTACGAGGGCGTGAGTTTGCCAACCATATCTAGCCCCCACACCGCGAAAGGCCATGTTAGCGGGATTGTCTTCAATTTTGAGGCCCGCATGTGCGTCTTGTTGGCGAATCATTGCCAGCCCTCGCAACTGCGGACGATTTCCTCGGTGTCACGCATTGCGTGGGGCCAGAAGAAACCATGTCAGAAAGCCTTTGTTGCGATTGTTCTAGGGGCTGCGTGATGCCCGCAAGCCCCCGTGTGTATTTCTTTGAGGAGCTCCTTGCCCTCCTCCTCTGAGACGCAGCGTTGGAAAACGCCCACTTGGCTGTGTTTGTAGAGCTCGTCGTTGATTATTGTGTTGGCCAGAGCTACATACGATGCGTCTGGCCTTTGTCTTGTTTTGGGGGAGCTCACTGCTACTTGTAGACTGCGTTGATATTTCCCCGAAGAGGAGAGGATGATGCAGTATAGTAGAGATAAGTATTTCCCTCAGTTAAGAACCAAGGTTATCAATCTAGTAGAAGAACCACACAAAACCCCTTTAGCAGCACCTACACACACAAAAGCAAACACTTGCACCCAACGCAAATAAGAGGGTTGTCAATCCTCTTAGCGATTATTTGCAAGGATTAAATCTGATAGTGATAGATAGATAAAGTAAAATGCTAAATAAAATAAAGGTAAATAAATTGCAGCAAGGTATTTTTGGATTTTAATATATGATAAAAGTAGACCCGGGGGCCATAGTTTTCACTAGAGGCTTCTCTCTCAAACACATAGCATACGGTGGGTAAACAAATTACTGTTGGGCAATTGATAGAAAATCAAATAATTATGACGGATTCATGGCAATGATCATGTATATAGGCATCAGGTCCGAGACAAGTTGTAACGCCCCGAACACACTCGCCGGCGGTCATTACTCCTGGCGGGATCTAGACTGGCCGCACAGATCAATACTAGTCTTTCCTGCGCACTTTGTCCTCACTCGTGCGCACCCGGGAGCAACTTCCCGGTCGGTCACCCATCCTGAAATTACTCCAAGCTGAGCACGCTTAACTTTGGAGTTCTTTCCGAATGGGCTCCCGGAAAAGAAGGAATTCCTTATTGATATGAGTACTCTATCATCCCTAATAAGCCAGGCTATCACACAAGTAGACCAACTCCTACCTGCATCTACTACTATTACTCCACCCATCGACCGCTATCCAGCATGCATCTAGGGTATTAAGTTAATAAAAATAGAGCAATGCCTTAAGCAAGATGACATGATGTAGACAAAGTAAACTCAAGCAATATGATTAAACCCCATCTTTTTTATCCTTAATGGCAACAATACAAATACGTGTCATGTCCCTTTCTGTCACTGGGATTGAGCACCGCAAGATTGAACCCATCACAAAGCACCTCTCCCATTGCAAGATAAACCAATCTAGTTAGCCAAACCAAATCGATAGATCGGAGAGAAATACAAAGCTATAACAATCTTGCATAAAAGAGTTCAGAGAAGACTCAAATATTTCTCATGAATAATCTGATCATAAACTCACAATTCATCGGATCCCAACAAACAGACCGCAAAAGAAGATTACATCGGATAGAACTCCAAGAACATCGAGGAGAACATGGTATTGAAGATCAAAGAGAGAGAAGAAGCCATCTAGCTACTAGCTATGGACCCGTAGGTCTGTGGTAAACTACTCACACATCATCGGAAGGGCAGCAAGGTTGATGAAGAAGCCCTCCGTGATCGATTCCCCCTCCGGCAGAGTACCGGAGAAGGCCTCCAGATGGGACCGCGGAAGAACAGAGGCTTGTGGCGGCGGAAAGGTCTTCTCTTCTGTCTTTCTGGTATATTGGGAATATTTGAGAATTTATAGCGTTGGAATTAGGTCAGGATGTGCCACGAGGGGCCCACAAGCCTGGGGGGCGCGCCCTACCCCCCAGGGCGTGCCTCCCAAGCTTGCCGCTCCCTTGTGGCTCGTCTGGTCTTCTCCCGAAGCTTCGAGGGTCCCTTCTGGTTCAAAAAAAATTAATCCAAAGTTTTTTCTTCGTTTGGACTTCGTTTGATAATGATTTTCTGAAAAGGCAAAAACAAGCAAAAAACAGCAACTGGCACTGGGCACTGGGTTAATAGGTTAGTCCCAAAAAATGATATATAATGGCATATAATTGCATAATAAACATCCAAGATTGATACTATAATAGCATGGAACAATCAAAAATTATAGATACGTTGGAGACGTATCACTCGCCTTTGGTCATGTAGGCGTGAAGTGGTTGGATCCAGTCTTGGGCTTGGACTACCATTACGACCTCCTTTGTTGTGGCGGTGGGTGGCTAGGTATATTTCGGGGCTGCGGTGTCGGCTGCGCCGGAGTCTTGTGCGGCTGCTTCATGGCCCTGGATCCTGATGGATGGCTTGTGTAGTATCTCCAGAAAGGTTTTGTCTGCTACGGGCTCTCTTGACGACCCGACGCGTGCCAGATTATCTGGCACGATGTTATCACCTATTTTCGCATGGTGTAGCTCCAGTCTGTCAAACTTCCTTCGAGCGCCCTGACAGCGGCGCAATATGCTGCCATTTTAGGGTCTTTGGTGTCGAACGTTTTCATGACCTGCTGGACCACGAGGTCAGAGTCGCCTCGGCAGATGAGGCGTCAGATACCCATGGAGGCCGCTATTCAGACCCCATGAAGTAGGGCTTCATATTCTGCTACGTTATTGGAGTCCCAGAAGTGGAGTTGGAGGACGTAGTTCATCTTTTTACCTCTAAGCGAGACAAGGACCACCCAAGCCCCCAGTCCTTGCATTGTCCTTGATTCGTCGAAGTACGTAGTCCAGTATTCGAGGTCGATGTTCTTGGGGACTTGCTGGGCCTCTGTCCATTCCACCAGGAAATCTGTGATGGCTTGTGATTTGACTGTCGTACGTGGTTTGTAAGGGAGCTCGAACGGTAGGAGCTCGATCACCCACTTTGCCACGCGGCCCATGGCATCCTTGTTGTTGATAATATCAGAGAGCGGTGCATGGGTGACCACCGTTTTTGGGTTGGCTTGAAAGTAATGCCCACAATTACTTTCAGTGAATAATCTGATCATAAACCCACAATTCATCGCATCCCAACAAACACACCGCAAAAGAATATTACATCAGATAGAACTCGAAAGAGATCGAGGAGAACATGGTATTAAAGATCAAAGAGAGAGAAGAAGCCATCTAGCTACTAGCTATGGACCCGTAGGTCTGTGGTGAACTACTCGCACATCATCGGACGGGTAGCAAGGTTGATGTAGAAGCCCACCGTGATGATTCCCCCTACGGCAGATTACCAGAAAAGGCCTCCAGATGGGATCGCGGAAGAACAGAAGCTTGCGGCGGCAGAAAAGTTATATCGTCTTGCCTTCTGTTGGTTTGGGAATATATGGGAATCTATAGGCTTGGAATTAGGTCAAACGGAACTGCATGGGGCCCACAAGCTCAGGGGGCGTGCCCCTCGAGCTTGTGGCTCTCTCGTATCTCTTCTGGCGACCTTCCGAAGCTTCTAGGGTCTCTTCTGGTCCAGAAAAAATTAATCTAAAGATTTTTTTTCTGTTTGGACTTTACTTGATATTGATTTTCAGAAAAGCCAAAGACAAGCAAAAGGCAAGAACTGGCACTGGGTACTGAGTTAATAGGTTAGTCCCAAAAAATGATATAAAATTGCATATAATTGCATATAATGCATCCAGGATTGTTAATATAATAGCAAGAAACAATCAAAAATTATAGATACGTTGGAGACGTATCAGATCCCAATGCTGGACAAGGGGTCTACGTGAACGGTCGCACTACTGTGGATGTTGTGCAAAATGATATTGGTATCCGACCGTATGTCTGCAAGCCAATCTCTGTTGGCACCAACCCAAACCTGTGCAACAGTGGGCAGCGGACGAATTATGGGATGGAATAAATAAGTATATTAGCATGATCAAACTCGTTGACTGACCTGCTCATCGGACAAAATCTGAGTGCCTCTCAACGTCGGCAACTCAAGCGGTCTCAACGTGCAACCATGGCCATGTTGCGGTGGATTATTCAATGGATTGTCCGAGTGAATAACCTCCTGCTCGAGGATGCATGGAAGACCAACAAGCATGACCTTCTCCCAAGCCTGTTTACGCACCGTCTTAAAATAGTTGGTGCAGGAACCACTGAGTCTCGCGGCGGTGAGGAAGTCGGAGCGACGTGCGATTTCTCCCAGAGGATCATCATCCAAGGTCTCCCAGCCCCGACGAGGAGGATAACCGCCTGGCGAATCCATGGCAGCAGCGACGAACTGCCTTGGTCTCTTTGGGAGGGGAACTGGCGAGGAGAAGATAAGAGCGTAACCGCAGGGCCTCGTCCCTTCGAGGTGGAGAACCGCCTGGCGAATCCAAGGCTTGTTTTGAGGCCGGCTTTTTTGAAGCGTTGTGGTCTTTTCGATTGCTACGTTGCATTTAATTCCTTGGCTTCTGTTCTCGAAAGAAGTAAATCACGGAGCCAAGTCTTTGCTCATTTCCTTCCCTCAGCTGCATGCATGCAGCAAAGTGGCCATTAAAACGAGATTAAAAAATGATGACTGACCTGTGCATGAGCCATGAGATGAGAGAGAGGGGCACGCATGCGGCCGTGCGTAGAGCATATCAGGCGCTACAGTTATTGCGTTGGGATTCCAACAAACTAAGATTTAATACCACGTAGAGCACGGTTTTTATGGAGAAAAACCTATGCGATAATTGGGCAGTTTCTAAACAAGATTAATTCGTCCCAGCCAATGAACATCTACCGGAAGGGAGGGAGTAGGGGTACTAGTACTAGTACCACTACATAGTGTACCAGTTTTGAACTTTTGAATCTCAAGGCCAAGGACCTACAGTTGCTAGTGGAGGGTACTACTGTTCTCTAGAATCATTGTTGTACTATCAATGCACGGAAAGTACACCTACGTACTGCAGACCTGCCAACTGCTCTATTCATGCGCATAGCTGACCTACTTAGCCGCTCCCCTCACACGCACACTAGCAGCCTGTTCATCAGCGACGGTGACATGCACACTAATCGCGTCAAAGAGGATGTTTTTTTTATAGAGTTTAGAGCTGATCGTAGTGCGACTTTAGAGCCGATCCAATGTAAGGAGCGAAGTCCATGCATGCAATGTACTCTAGTACTATAAGGAGCGAAGTCCATGCGTGTAACGGCACAAGCTACATACTTTAGGTCTAGGGCCATATTGCACTGTTCCCAATGCGGCGCCAGGCTTTTCCGGCTCTTCCGGCTTAATTGGGAGGCGCTTGAGGAAGCAACAAGCGAGGGGCGGCTTGCAGGCGAGAAACGTTGCTGTGATATAATAAGTCCTCTCCAATCTCACACGGCACCTCCCGTCCTGACCGCACACGAGCCACGAGATGATGGCGCATGCAAAATATACGAGAGGGAAAACCCGTGCAAGTGGCTTGCCTATCTAGTGCACCCAGGTTGTGGTGTGACACGTGCATCGGACTTTCAAAAGTCAAACTACTAGTGTAAAAAGAAAGTTTTCTTAAAAAACTCAAACTAATTTAACATGTATACGTATATTTCAACCATGCCACAAGAAAGAATATTATATTTGAATTACAGTTTGAGAAACAAAAAGAATATGATTACCACAGATTTTGTTAATGGACAAAATTTATGGCCCAGTCTAAAATGAGCCATATTCACAACGTAATTTCACTTGTTTGTTTCTAGAGTTCTACTAAAATATTGTGAAATATTTTATGTGCGTGTACGATTATCTTTGGTTTTTTCGAAAAGTGTGCTCCAGTAGGCGGAATAGAACAAGACTCTCTCACGCAGGCGGTACGATTAACACAGTTTGTTTTTGAAGCACGACGACACAATGTTGCTCGCAGCAAGGTTAACAAAATATATAAGAAAAAAGGCCACCGTGCTTTGGGCGGGTATCGAACCCACAACCATGCATTGAGAGCTTGACTTCCGTGACCACTACAACGCAATGAAGTATTGCTATTTGTTACTAGTAGATTCTTTATTATAAATATTGGAGTATATAACAAAAAACTACCACTTCCAACCAGCCGTGCCAAGAAACCACCACTCTAAAAAATTAGCAAAAACATACCAAAAATTTCTTAATCCGTGGCAAAAAAAACTACAACCAACTGCCGATTAGGCTCGTTTAAACCCATGTGGCACCTTAAGTCTACGTTGTGTGTTTGACCGGCAAGTTAGGCGTTACGACATGTGGGAACTACATGTCAGTCTGTAAAAAAATCACCAACTCTCCTCCTACGTCTGGCCCGTCCACCTCATCATCCTCGGCCATGGCAGGCAGCCACCGCCGCCGGCAGAAGGCGAGGTCAAAAGCACCGGCGGCGCGGAGCCCATCTTGCGGCAGCCCGGAGGCCAGCTGGAAGCGGTGCTCGCGGCCACTAGCTAGCCAAGCTAGCGCACAACCTACTGGCCCGGCTAGCTAGCTTGGCACGGTGGCACGGCGGCTTGCTCACGCGTGCCACGCTAAGGCCAGCCAGCCGGCTCGGGCGGAGGCCAGTGTGGCGGCTGATACATCCATTTTGCATAATGTTTTCCTACTGTTATTTATTATGTTTTGGATCATTATTTCACTTTATGATGCAATCCTAATGCCTTTTCTCTCTTATGTTGCAAGTTTCCCATGAAGAGGGAGATTGCCGGCAGCTAGAATTCTGGACCTGAAAAGGCTACATCGGAGATAGATATTCTCCACAACTCCAAATGATCTAAAAATTTACGGAGAATTATTTTGGATTATATAAAAAATATTGGTGGAAGAAATACCAGGAGGGGACCCACCAGAGAGCCACGAGCTCAGGGGGCGCGCTTGGTGAGCTCGTGGGCCCTCCAGCAGCCCTCTGGGGCCCATCTTCTCCTATAAGATGCTATTTGCCCTAGAAAAAATTAGAAGAAGACTGTCGGGATGAAGTGCCATCGTCTCGAGGTGGAACCTGGGCAGGTGCACTTTTGCTCACCGGTGGAGCGATTCCGATGGGGATACTTCCCTTCGGGAGGGGGAAATCGAAGGCATCGACATCACCAACGATCCTCTCATCGTGGGAGGACTAACCTTCATCAACATCTTAACTAGCACCATCTCCTCTTGAACCCTAGTTCATATCTTGTATTCAATCTTTGTCCCAAAACCTCAGATTCATACCTGTGGGTTGCTAGTAGTGTTGATTACATCTCGTAGTTGATGCTAGTTGGTTTATTTGGTGGAAGATTATATGTTCAGATCCTCAAGCATATTCAATACACCTCTGATCTTGAACATGAATATGATTTGTTAGTAGTTACTTTTGTTCTTGAGGACATGGGAGAAGTCTTGTTATAAGTAATCATGTGAAGTTGGTATTCGTTCGATATTTTGATGATATGTATGTTGTTCTTCCTTTAGTGGTGTCATGTGAACATCGACTACATGACACTTCACCATACTTGGGCCTAAGGGAAGGCATTGGGAAGTAATAAGTAGATGATGGGCTGCAAGAGTGACAGAAGCTTAAACCCTAGTTTATGCGTTATTCCGTAAGGGGCTGATTTGGATCCATATGTTTCATGCTATGGTTAGATTTATCTTAATTCTTCTTTCGTAGTTGCGGATGCTTGCGAGAGGGGGTAATCATAAGAGGGTTGCTTGTTCAAGTAAGAATAGCACCCTAGCACCGGTCCACCCACATATCAAATTATCAAAGTAGCGAGCGCGAATCAACTAAACATGATGAACGTGACTAGACGACAATTCCCATCTGTCCTCGAGATTGCTTTGCTTATTATAAGAGAACGTTCCAGCTTTTCCTTTGCTATAAAAAGGACTGGGCCACCTTGCTGCACCTTTGTTACTATTGTCACTTGTTACTTGTTACGAATTATCTTGCTACAAAACTATCTGTTACCGCTACTTTTAGTACTTGCAGAGAATACCTTGCTGAAAACCACTTATCATTTCCTTCTGCTCCTCGTTGGCTTTGGCACTCTTACTTATCGAAAGGACTATGATTGATCCCCTATACTTGTGGGTCGTCAGCGGCTTGCTCGCTCGGCGGCCGGCGCCCAGCTTGCCTGGCGTCACAGCGGCCGGCCCGTCCGGCCGATCGGCGGCTAGCTCGCCCATCACCGGCGCCGGCGACGACCATGCATATGAACTATTTGATGTAATGTTCAGGAAAAATGCTTGGAGGAGGAGGATGAGGATTGATGCTTACATGTGGGTCCCACCTGTCATAACAGTTAACACAACGGTCAAACAGATGGTGTTGACTTAAGGTGCCTCGTCAGCACAGACGTGTGGGCCAACCCTATCATAAACGGGTTTAAACGAGCCTAATCGGGACTTGGTAGTAGTTTTTTTGCCACGGATTAAGAAATTTTTGGTATGTTTTTGCTAATTTTTGTACAGTAGTTTCCTGCTAGGGCTGGTTGGAAAGTGGTAGTTTTTTGTTAAATACTCTAGTGCTCAAACGAGCCTAATGTGGGGCCTTAGCACGATGACTTCCCGACTGTCTAAAACAAGGTTTTCCCGTCTCCGGTAAGGAGGGGCGATGACGGCGGCGCGCCTTCGTCTCGTTCTACTGCTCATAGTCATTGCTAGGTGGTCTACGAACGTGTAGATGTATTTTTTTTCTCGCTCATGTTCGTTGTACTACCATGACTGTTGATGGATAGACCGTAAGTTTTCCTCAAGAAAACCTTGGTTGAGCGTGTGTGCGAACGAGAGATCGTGCGTGTGTGCGAGCAAGAGATTGTGTGTGTGTGTGATATAGAGACACTAAGGCGGAGATAAGAGAGTCTTTGTGTGTTTCTGTGTGTGTGTGTGGAAGATAGAGAAAGACCTATGGGGCTTTGTGTTGTGTGGTGTGGAGAGAGATAGACATAGTTAGAGAGTGAGTGTGTGAGATACACATGCGGACATAGGGAGAGAGGTGTGACTTAGAGAGACAGAGAATTTTGATGTGTGTGTGAGTTAGAGAGAGAAAGGGATATATATATACCTGAAGCTGGAGAAAATATACAAGGGTGTGTGTCTTAAAAGAGGGATCCAGGTAGATGGGGTGTGTAAGTGCATCTAGTGCCACCCCTTGTTGGTTTTGGAGTATTGAAGACAAACTTGGTTGAAGGGACTAATGTGTTTGTGAGATTCACAGGAGAACACAGGTAGAAGTCCCAATTGATTCAGTTTACCCATCAGAGATGACCCCTAAAAATGTATGAAGACATTGAAGACAATAGTGGTTCACGAAGACATTCGTGTTGAAGCTAATGGCCCACGAAGATATTCACTTGAAGCCAATGGAACGCGAAGACTTAGTCTTTTGGTTGTTTCATTTTCTTCTTTCTTGAGTCATAGGAACCACCGTACTGTTAAGTGGGGTCGAGGTAAACAAAGTTCAGAAAATGACGTGAT
This sequence comes from Elymus sibiricus, assembly GCA_039707655.1. Lineage (NCBI taxonomy): Eukaryota > Viridiplantae > Streptophyta > Magnoliopsida > Poales > Poaceae > Elymus > Elymus sibiricus. The sequence continues at coordinate 199,750,699 of CM077676.1, read as the reverse complement.
GCTCAACCCAATCCTATGTCTTCGAGCGAAGGCAAATGAGAGAAAACCTCTTCCAGAGTTGGTTGAGTCAGCTTTGCTTGGAGCCCAAGTAAAGTTGCCGCGTGTGTTGGGATCTGACCATTGGACACGTGTCAGCTTCCCTATGACCCAAGGTCATTTCAGACATATCATGTCGGTTGCCTCTTGGCTATAAATAGCCACCCCCTACCACCATAAATTGGTGGCTGCTCCGAGTTAGTGCATGGCTTTTGTCGTTTGAGAGCAACCCACCTCGAAGCCTTTGAGAGAGAATCCTTGCGAGGACAAAACCCAAAACACCCAGAGCCCAAAGTGATTGAGCATCACTGAAGACATTCTGTTCCGAGTGAACCGAAGACTTATTACACTTGAAGACTGTGATCTTCCAGCCGGTTAGGTGTCACGTTCTGAGCATCCAAGAGTCATTGTGGATTGCTGGTGAACGAAGTCTGTGAAGGTTTGGAAGTCTACCTTGAAGACTTACCAGAGTGATTGGACGAGATCTGCGGGTCTTAGCTCAAGGGGAATAAGGTGAAGACGTGTTCTTCTGAGTTCAATCTCAGCCTCCCTAACCAGACGTACAACTATCACAGCAGTTGGAACTGGTCAAACAAATCTCTGTCTTCCCCGTGCTCCTGGTTCTATCCTTTCTCTTCCTTACTTACTGTTTTGAACTGTGAAGCCTTTGCATGCTTGTCTGTGTTTGAAGATATTCCTTGAAGCCATTCATCTATTTACTCATTTATCTTCATGCTTCTTGTGTCTATGGTCAACGCATGCTTGTATGGATGATGTCTATGCTTGTCATATCTGTTCATCTTATTGATAGGCTTTGCTAGTTCTCACCTTGCTTCCGCCTTCTTCGAAGACATTGCCTGTTTTCGAAGCCTTTCATAAAAATTGCCTATTCACCCCCCCTCTAGTAGATAACTAGCACTTTCAATTGGTATCAGAGCAAGGTGCTCCCTTGTTCTGTGTGATTCGGTTTAACCACCTGGAGTTTTAGCTATGTCGACTGCATGGATAATCAAGGTTTCTGCTGCATGCTCCGTCTTCGATGGCATTGACTATCCCTACTGGAAGAATAAGATGCGTATGCATCTTAAAGCCATTGACAATGACCTCTGGTATGTCATCAAGACTGGTGTCCCCAAGATCGGTGAAGGTATCACCGCTGCTGATGTGAAGAGGTTCGCGCAACTGGACTCAACCGCCAAGAACATCATCTGTGGTCATCTGACCAAAGGACAGTATGGTCATGTGAGTGCACTGGAGTCTGCAAAGCTAGTCTGGGACTGGCTCTCCATGGTCAACGAGGGCGTCTCATCTCAATGAGACTCCCGAATCAATCTACTTCGTAATCTCTTCAATCGCTTCAAGAGACTCGAGAATGAAAATGTTTAGCTCACCTTCGATCATCTCACTGATATCACCAATGAACTTCATGCTCTCGGCGCCACTGACATCACCAAGCATGAAGTTGTGAAGAAGCTATTGAGATCTCTTGATAGTTCGTTTGACACCTTATCACTGATGAGTCAAGAGCGCCCTGATTTCAAGCAATTAGATCCTGCCGATATACTTGAGAGGTGCTGAAGACTCTGACTGCTGTTCATCTGAAGACTCTGACTGCTGTTCTGAAGGTGCTGAAGACATTGGCAGAGAGCTTGCAATGCTCGTGAAGAAGTTCCAGAAGTTCAACAAGAAAAACCGCTTCGGAAAGTCTTCAAAGTATGATTCCAAGAAGGCTGAAGCTTCCACTCATGACTACAAGAAGAGAACTTGCCACAAATGCAAGAAGCCAGGCCATTACATGGCAGAATGTCCTCAATGGGAGAAGGAATCAAAGAAGAAGAAGAAGAAGAGCAAGGACTACGACTCTGATGAGAAGAAGAAGAAACACTCAAAGTCTTCCTCAAAGTCTTCATCGCACAAAAGAAGTTCCTCCAGCAAAGCTCGTGCATTCATCGGCAAGGAAATGGATTCAGAGGAGGAGTCTGCTTCAGAGGAGGTGGTGGAGGAGTCAGCCCCAGGCATGGCAAGCCTGGCTTTGGCCTCAGCATTTGTCACCAAGTCCATCATCAGTACTGAAGACAATGGCCACGTCACCGACACTAAGGACGACGACGACGACTCTGCTCCTGCCTACTACTTCATGGCAAGAGGCGCTAAGATAACCTCACGGGCTTCCTACTTTGAAAACTCAAGTGAAGATGACTCTGAATGTTAATCCAAACCTAGCTATAAGACACTTGCTAAAATTGCAACTTAGCAACAAACTGCTATGGAAAAGATTAAAAAACTTCTAGACAAAAGCGATGATCTGTTGGACGAAGAAATGAATTGAAGTCAATCCTTAATTGAGGACATGAAAAATCTTCAAGTTAAGTAAGACAAGCTTTTGAGTCATCATGATACCCTCTCATCTGATCACGAGAAGCTCTCCTATGAATATCTTCAAAGGAAGCAAGAGCTTGAGAAGCTGAGAGTGTGTCATGATGATCTTTGAACTGAAAATGATTCACTACTCGCTCAACAGATCAGTACCTCTCAGGATGATTTTTTGCCACCTTGTTTGAAATGCCTTGAGCATGATAACGCTAATTCTTCTGCTAAATGTTCCACTGTTTTTGAATCTACAATATCTTCAACTGTTGATGTGGCCACTAACCCCTCATCTGAGGAAACCACTGCTCTTACTGATGAGAATGCCAAGTTGAAGACATTGCTTGAGACTGGCATGTATAAGAGTCTCAAAGGGCATCAGACTCTTTGTGATGTCCTCAAGAAACAGATCCTGAACAGGAACCCTAGGAAAGAGGGCATTGGCTTTGAGAGAAACATAAATGTTGATGGTACATATTCGAAGCCTAAGCAGTACCCCAAAACCACTTGGGTTGCTGCAACAAGCCCTCCAGTAGATCCATCCAGATTATCCGGCTATACCTGTGCTAACCCCATCATCATTGATGAGTCCTTCGACTCAAACTACAAACTGTTCAATAACCAGAATGGTGAAGTGTTTGCCAGGTTTATTGGAACTAACTGCAGGAATGGTTCGCCTATGAAGAAGATCTGGGTTCTCAAAAGTCTTCTCGAAAGGCTTCCCATGAATGTCATCATGACACCACCAGGGAAGAAGACAAACCCCAGAGCAAAAGCTTCATATGGACCAAAGTCTTCATACAGACGAAGGTCTTCGTATGCTCGTGCTAACACTTATGTTTCGCAGGGTTACAATGATCAGACTCATGAATATGAGAGACGTTCCTCAAACCATTATGCTCACAAATCAAAGAATTTATCTGCTTATTCATTCGAGTACTCTAACCCCCCTGTGAAGCTATTTGCTAGGGCTTCAAAGCCAAAGTTCTCAGATGCTGCACTTAGACTTATTGCTTCAAAGACACCCCTTCAGATGTGGATGGTTAAGAAGAACTGATCGCTCTTTTGCAGGATCGGGTCTCCAGACGAAAAGCATTGGATTCTGAAGACAATGCCGGAGACCTGATGAAACTTGTGGGGCGCAAGATAAAATGCCCCAATGGACTTACCATGTTTTTCTTCCCATACTCCACTCATGATAAATACATCGTGAATCCATACCCTGTTGACGTTTGGAAGTCTATGACAGTACTTCACATCTGCTATGGACCAAAAAGCTAATATCTTGTGCAGGGATGGGTCTCCAGCCAAAATGCATTTGATTCTGAAGACAATGTTGGGGACCTGAGACATCTTGTCGGACGCAAGATAAAATGTCCAAATGGTCTTACCATTTATTTCGTCCATGGATTTCTTGATAATCATCCTACTATATCCTCCAAGAAACTTACATTCTCTGAAAGTCTTCATCGTCAAATGTTTGCACTTCACAATTGTCTTGGTGAAGCCTATCCTACTAATTGTACTGTAGGGTACACTTCCGAAAGCTACTGAATGGATCCTGGACAGTGGCTGCACAAACCATATGAATGGTGACCAAGGCTTACTCATGGACTCTACACTTCGTCCATCTACTCAAAAGCACATTACTTTTGCTGACACTAGGAAAAGCAAGGTATTGGGTCTAGGTAGGGTTGCAATCTCAAAGGATCGGCACATGGATAAAGTGATGCTTGTCGAATCCCTTGGATTCAACCTCATGTCCGTCTCAATGCTTTGTGATCTTGATATGATTGTCATCTTTGGCAAATTTCGCTGTCTTGTGCTTATGGCTTCTGACAAAACTCAAGTCTTCAAAGGTTATCAAAGCGGTGACTTGTACATGGTAGATTTCTCCACTGGACCACAGCTTGCCACATGTCTTCTAGCAAAAGCTTCAGAATGCTGGCTTTGGCATCGACGGCTAGGGCATGCTGGCATGAGGAAGTTGCACACCCTTGTGAAGAAGAAGCACATCATTGGGATCGAGGGCATCAAGTTCAAGAAGGATCATTTATGTGGAGCCTGTGAAGCTGGGAAGATGACTAGGGCGAAACACCCCTCGAACACAATCATGACGACCACTCGTCCCTTCGAGCTGCTACACATGGACTTATTTGGCCCTACTCATTACTCCACTCTTACTACTTTTGCACATCTATATGGATTCGTGATTGTTGATGACTATTCTTGATATACCTGGGTGCACATAATCCTGTATAAGAATGAAGTGCAGGATGTCTTCAGGTGGTTCGCTAACTGGGCCATGACCAACTATGGCGTCAAGATCAAGCACATCAGGAGTGACAATGGCACCGAGTTCAAGAACACTGGGCTCGACACCTATCTTGACGTTCTTGACATCACTCATGAATTATCAGCTCCATACACTCCACAGCAGAATGGCGTCGTGGAGCGCAAGAACAGAACTCTCATTAAGATGGCTCGCACTATGCTCGACGAATACAAGACACCACGCAAGTGGTGGCCTGAAGCCATTGATACTGCATGCCACATCATCAACAGAGTATATCTTCACAAGTTCTTCAAGAAGACATCTTATGAACTAATCACTGGTAAGAAGCCAAATGTAAGTTATTTCAAAGTATTTGGTTACAAATTTGCACCGAAAGCACATTAGGGTTTTATGCTTGGCTATGGAAAGGATTCGCACACCTACAGGGTCTTCAACCTCTTTCACCACAAAGAGGTTGAAACTGTAGATGTGCGGTTCGATGAGACTAATGGCTCGCAAAGAGAGCACCTGCCACATGTGATAGATGAACTCCCTCCAAGTGAATCCATCAAGCTAATGGGTACTGGAGACATAATACCCACTGAGGAACCCGGAGATGAAGAAGTTGTGATACCTGCTCCTGTCCAGCGTGAAGACAATGATCAGCTTGAAGATAATGCTGAGCCTGAAGACAATGCTCAGCAAAAGCAAAGTCTTCGCCCTATACATCCTCATGTGACTAATGAAGTTCAGATCGAGAAGATACTTGACAACATCAATGCACCTAGTCCTCTCACTCGCTCAAGAGCCACTCAACTAGCAAACTTTTGTGGACACTTTGCTTTCATCTCCATCACAGAACCTACCAAAGTCACTGAAGCTTTCATGGAACCAGAATGGATTCAAGCTATGCAAGAAGAGCTTCAGCAATTTGAGCTCAATAATGTGTGGGAACTCGTCAAGCATCCTGACCCTCGCAAGCACAACATTATTGGAACCAAATGGATCTACCGCAACAAGCAAGATGAACATGGTCAAGTTGTCAGAAACAAAGCTCGTCTAGTTGCGCAAGGATACACACAAGTGGAAGGAATTGACTTTGATGAAACCTTTGCTCCTGTGGCTAGACTTGAAGCCATCCGCGTACTTCTTGCTTATGCCAATCATCATGATATCCTCTTATATCAAATGGATGTGAAGAGTGCCTTTCTCAACAGAAAAATTGAAGAAGTCTATGTTACTCAACCACCTGGGTTTGAAAATCCAAAACACCCTGACAAGGTCTATAGGCTCAACAAGGCACTGTATGGCCTTAAACAAGCTCCACGAGCCTGGTATGACACACTCAAGGAATTTCTGAAAAGCAAAGGCTTCAAACCTGGTTCACTTGAACCCACTCTCTTCACCAAATCATATGATGGTGAACTGTTTGTGTGCCAAATCTATGTGGATGACATTATCTTCAGCTGCACTGACAAATGATATAGTGATGAGTTCAGTCATATGATGCAAGAGCAATATCAAATGTCCATGATGGGAGAGCTGAAATTCTTTCTTGGTCTTCAAATTCGTCAACAACGCAATGGCATCTTCATATCACAAGAGAAGTATCTCATGGACTGCTTGAAGAAGTTTGGTATGCAAGATTGCAAGGGCTACAAGACGCCAATGCCAACCAATGGTCATCTGAGTTCTGACGACAATGGTAAAGAGTTCGATCAAAAGGTATACCGCTCCATGATTGGTTCTTTATTGTACTTATGTGCATCTAGGCCAGATATAATGCTTAGCGTTTGCATGTGTGCCCGATTCCAAGCGACACCAAAGGAATCGCATCACTTCGCGGTGAAGTGAATACTTCGATATTTGGCTCACACCCTAACGCTAGGATTATGGTTTCCAACGGGTTCAGAGTTTGATTTGGTTGGATTCTCCGATTCTGATTATGCTGGAGATAGGGTGGACCGCAAGTCCACATCAGGCACTTGTCTCTTTCTTGGACGTTCACTTGTATGTTGGTCTTCAAAGAAGCAGAACTGTGTATCACTCTCCACTGCTAAACCCGAATACATTGCTGCTGGATCCTGCTGTGCTCAGCTTCTCTGGATGAAGCAAACCCTGAAGGACTACGACATCAACAAGAAGAAAGTACCCCTATTCTGTGACAACGAGAGCACTATCAAGATTTCTCACAATCCAGTCCAGCACTCCAAGACGAAGCATATTGAGATCAGGCACCATTTCCTTCATGATCATGTGCTCAAAGAAGACATTGAGATCATTCACGTCAACACTGAAGATCAGCTAGCAGATATCTTCACGAAGCCTTTGGATGAGAAGAGGTTTTGCAAGTTGCGGTGTGAGCTAAATATCTTAGAATCCTCGAATGTCCAGTGATAGGACATGCATCCAAATGCTTATGTATTTTGATGACTTAGGTGCACAACACACGAAGTAATGTATGTCTTCAACTCATGAAGATATACACTCTAAGTGTGAAGATATTAACGCGGAATTTGACTTCAGAGCGCCACGATAATTGTGTATCCTGTCTAGGTCTAATACTTCCTATACGGTGGGTAATGCCACCACCAAACTTTTCTTGAAGATTTTCAATTGGCGACACATATTTTGCATTATCTTCTTGATTTGGTTTGACTTCAAAAATGGTTTTATCTTTGCACTTCATTTGATCTCATTGCCTATACTATATATATATATATATATATATATATATATATATATATATATATATATATGAGTTTGTCCTCAACGGCATTCACTTATAGCTATGTCTTCAAACTGTGTTTTCTAAACTAAGTGAATGTGATCGAACCATTATCCCCTCTATGCTTATCTCTTCCAATCTCTCTAAATCTTCATATGCATTCTATTTGACACGTGTTGATTGTCTTCACTGTGTCCTTGTCAGTCGAAGATTTTGAGACCAAAAATTTAAAACGTTTTTATATCCTTATTATCCATTTTACCAGCCGCTGTAGAAGCCAGAACGACCTCCCGCCAAAACTGCTAAGTAGTGGGGTCCAGGCGTGGCAGTAAAACAGCACATCCGTGCCACGCGTCGAGCAAATGTGTATCGCCAGGGGCAAAACAGTCGTTCCACCTGGGCCGACCCTCCGCTTATAAATACTTCGCCCCCGCATCCATTAATGGTCTTCACATCTGTCGCCATCGCCTCCATACAACCCTAGCGCCGCCGCTAGTTCCATCGACGCCGGAGAAGAAGCGCTTAGCTGCCGCGACCTCTTCGACGCCATACTCACGCCGGCCACGGGCATATTCTCACCGCCGCCGCCGTTGCTATCTTCCACTGCCAAGTTAGGGCGTGGGAGATCGAACTGCTCAGCTTCCTTCGAGCTTCGTTGAGCTGTTCATCGAGCAATAAATAAAACTCACTTTTTTACCGTTTGTTTGATCCGAAACTTTTCCATAAATCTTCAGAAGTTGTTCTTTCACCTTCAAATCTTTATCTTCAGCCATGCACATCTCATACCTTGCAAAGTTCCTTCACTTATGCTACGTTTCGTATGATTCCTCACTTGTACCTATTTTCGGATTCGTACAAATCTGGAACCAACACACTGTAAGTGAATGTCTTCGCACTATGAGGTCATTGTCTTCAAACTGATTTATCTTTAAAATCCTCTGAGAATGCATATGACCGCTTCTCCTTCCCTTGCATCTCTAATTCTTTCAGAGGTACATGTCCGTGGGGGAGTCACTTGGTTCTCATAGTCTTAATTCATTTGCAGACTTCTTACAGCATCACCTTGACTCTCCTGAAGCCAGTTCCTGTCATATAAGCAGAGCGAAGCCAATCAGCCCTTTGAAGCCAATGGCTGGTGGCAAATCTTCCAAGAAGGGAGGAAGACAAAGACGTGCAAACATAGCTCTTGATCTCCCTCCAGACCTTTATGAGAAATACAAGTCAGATCCGGAGGAAACCTATGGAGAATGCAAATCGCGTGTGCAGTGGATTAGAAGATATTGAGCAGAGCAATGGTTCTACTATCATTTTGTTACACCTAAATATGCTGACAAGAATGGAGTCAGGCCTCCATTTGCAGATATTGTCTACCGAAAACTGATTTCGAAGACAAAGGCTGACGCCATTGCTCAACACTTCTATCCATGCATGGTCAGAGGTGTGCAGCCACAAGATGTTGACCCATCCAGTATCAGATGGTGTCGTGAAGATGATCTCTTTGAAGCCAATTACTAGTTTGCAAAGGGGTCAGCTGAGCAGAGCGAGAAGGACTTTCATGTGGACTTCAACCCTGGTCCAGCTGAACCAAGACCCGATGGCACCCGTCAAGCAGATCCGAATCTGACTGGGCCATGGGATAGTCTTCAAGCGTACATTGAGCATCTTGATGCTCTTTGCACGGCCGCCACTGCTGCTCGTGATGAAGCCCCTGCTGAAGACACTGCTCCTTCCTCCCCCAAGACTCAGCGAAAGTCAAAAGCTTCCAAAGCTAAGGAGGGGCAATCTTCCAAGACTGCTACTACACCAAAAGCTTCAAGAGTGAAGCCAATGACAACTGCACCCCCTGAATCAAGTGTGCCATCTAAAGGTGTGTCTCAGAAATCTCCGAAGACAAAGAAAACTGCTGGTCGAGGCCCCAAACTGACAAGCACATTGAGTGATGATGATGCTATAATTGAGTTATCTGATGATGAATTCGATGATGATGCCCTTGACCTTCTCATCAAGAACAAGCAGGAAGAGGCTGATATCTTCAAGGACCTGCCTCTGTTCGATCATGACATTCTGAACAACTTTGTTGACGAATGGTTTCGCGACCCGTCTCTGTCGATTGATGATCTGTAGCTTTCCATTGACATCAGTGTCACCTTCCAAGGCTTCATCGACAAGGAACTTGAAGTCGTCCAAAAGGTGATTGAGCAAAAGAACAAGATTGAATATGAGAACCAGCTCTTCAAGAAGCATCTGGCCAAGTTTAGCGTCACGGAAATTCAAGGCTACAAGAAGATGATGGCCGAGCTAAAAGATGAATTTCAAAAGCATCGTGATGACGCCAAAGGTGCCAGAGAACGCCTCAAACATTATGCTGAGAAGACTGTGCAAGCACACAATGAGGGCTTGAAGAGAAAAGCTCTTGGCCACCCTGCCATTGCTCCAAAACTGATCAAGAAGAAGAAGTTGAAGCCAGTCACACCTTCTGCTGGGGCTTTAAGGCAAGAGGAGCCCAAGATTATCTTCCCACCATCCATGCTCAGTTTGAAGCCACCTGCCCCATCAATCGCTTCTGAGAGGAAGAAGACACAGCAAGCTGAAGCCGAAGCTCGCAAGCGCAAGCCATCAGATGCCTCTGCTGCTCCACTTTCTCAGAAACGCCAGAAGACCAAGTGTTCAAAGGCGTCGCGCAGGGCACAAGCAGAAACAGCTCCATCAGCTCCTCAAGAGCCACTGCTTGTGACACCTATATCAGTTGCTCCCCCTGCCTCAGTAAACTCCGTGAGAAGAGTCATTGTGCATGAACCTGCTTCCACAGAGGTTCCTGTCACTGAAGATATTCCAGCTGTTGACCCCACCGCAGCTGAAGACATTGGTACTTATGCCAATGTGAGAAATGAAGATGATGAAGTCCTTCCTCAAATCACCCAAGATGTGGTATCATCGCCTGTTCAAGAGAACAGTGAACCCATCAGCATTGGCCGACCTCTGACGCCAATGGTCACTGATGAGTGCTGGGATGAGTAGCCTCAACATTCTCCGCTGCATGAAGTGATTCCCACCACTCCACCTCCTCAAGCTGAAACCACTGATACACCTCAGCTACAAGGAACACCTGAAGCCATGGAAGAAGACAATTCGTCTCCAAAGGCATCGCCCTCATTTCGAAGGCTTCGCCGTGGCCCAAAAGCCTCCATGTCCAGCATTTCAGAGGAGCAAGTCCGTCAAGACGCCTCTGTTTCTCAAGAGGGTGTACAAGAAGATGTCCCACCGAGCACCACCTCTCCAACCGAAGACATGCATGTTGACACAGTTCAGACTGCATCAGTTGAAGCTTAACCTGAGAAGACTGTCACTGACACTGCTACTCCTGCTGCCACTGTGGCCTTTGTGCCGGAAATTTCTGCTACTGAAGTCCATCTGGCTCCAACTCATGAAGCTCCTGTCCCTGAAACCAGTGATGCACCTGAAGCTAATACTGCTATGGCCTACAATCGCGCTGGTGAACTTGTTCCCGTTCTGTGGCCAACCCTCACTCCTCCTGTGCAGCATGGCCCTCTCTATGAGTTCCACATTGACAACAGGCCACTGGTTCAGAAGCCAATGCCCAGACTGCCAAGGCTTCACGGGGCTGCTTCCACAGAGTGCACCTTCAGTGTTGCCAGCTTCAGAAAGGATAATACCTTCTTTGACCGCTCCAAGAACCCCTACACCAAGCCAAGGATATCTTCCGATCATTTCTGGAGCTACCTAGAATGCGGGTATTATATGACTGTGCTTTATAATCAAGACCGGGTTCATGCTCACAAACGCATCAACTTTGAAGCCATGACTAATCTGCCGTATCTGGATGAAGCCATTGATTGTCTTCGTGATGTTGGTCTGCTTCCCTTTGTGACTGACAAAGAGCACTGGAATGAACAGCTTCTACTCCAATTCTATGCCACCCTCCACATCTCTGGTTACAATAGAGATCCAAACACCTGGGTTCTTGAGTGGATGATAGGTGACACACACCACACTGCTCATACAAGAGAACTTCTTGAGCTAGTCCACCTGCCCACTCCTGGTGATGATTATGAACAAGGCTGTGAAACCCATGCTAGAGCAGTGGAGAGCATCTTTCACAAGCCAGAGCCCAACATGACTCAGATGCTAACAATGATGAAGCCCTTGCCTGTTGAAGCTGATTGCCCCAAGGAGTTTCCGGTCAATGACCTTGAGTATTTGCCTCGTACGATCTATGATATTCTTCGGCATACTCTGTGGCCAATTAAAGGGCACTCCCCTTCCAGCAAGGTTGAAGGAGCTATGAAGACAATGCTCTACAACATCATCAATGGCATCAGATTGAACACCCACGATTTCTTCATCAGACTGCTTGTTGCCTGCCTGCCTCTGGGATGGATCTGTTTGGCCTCAAGATTTATGCTCCCTGGATTAACCCTCGGGCCGCAACCATCACATTTTTCTGCCTGAGATTGCTCCTCTTGAAGACATATATCCAGTTGCAAATAAGACTCCATTGGTGGAAGTTCCTGGCTCTCATCACAATGGTGCTATCCCTGTTGAAGCCATCCATATTCCAAGTACTGCTTCAGCTGGTTATCTCACTGGACAGTTTCGTCAACTGCTTGATGCCAATAGTGAAGCCACCACCAGTATTGTGCCTCCAAGACCCCAAAAGCGAGTGCGTGTCTTATCTGACCGAGAGCTTCTTGTTTCTCTTCATCAGAAGCAAGACAAGCATCATAACTGGCTCAAGAGGCAAATGCAGAGCATCATATGAGATCTCAATAGAGTGCGCAACCTCTCTACTAAGAATGCATTTGTTGCGCAAGAAGCCAATCGCCGTGCTTGGAAGAGCCTTACAATGCTATGTTCTGAAGATGATCTTGTTGCCGATGGCTTCAAGGAAAGCTTAAAGTTTGGCTCCAAGCCTCCATCTACTAAGAAGTGGCATGCTACGCCATCACTTGAAGACTCAGACTACTCTTCTTCAGCGCCCACTATTCTTGCTCGCATTGTTGATGAGGATGATGATGCCACTTCTCTAGTTATGGATTCACTGCATCAAGATGCTGCATCAGGCCTGTTTGCTCCACCGAACTCCAACATTGACTCGGCTGCCCCAACATCTTCGTCGCCTTCTCAAGACGTGTAGACACCCTATGTCTTCACACCTTTTTAGTCATTTGTTAACAAAAGGGGGAGAAGCATATGGGTTGATAGTCCTCAAGCGGGCATTTTGGATCGGGCTTGCTATATTTTGTTAAGTTTGCAACTCTCGTTTTGAAACTCTTGGTTATTTGGGTTGTAAACATAAGTCCCGATGGACGTCTGCTACATTTGCTACTTATCATTTCTACGCAACTGCTATATCTGATTTTATGCGCTTGAAGTCATTCTGCAGACGCCCATTTTGAATTGTGCATTCCATTATCTTCATATTATATGTATGCACATGTTGTGACTTCATGAATAGTGGGAGATCTCCACAAAGCAAAACCGGCCATGTGCATTTGCATTCAAAAGCAAATTACATATATGCACATCTTTAGGGGGAGCTCCTCAAATTTCATGAAGCCAAACACCTTGTTCCTTAAACTTTCACATATTTTTATCCCCGTTGAAACTTCAACCAGTTTGTCATCAATCACCAAAAAGGGGGAGATTGTAAGTGCATCTAGTGCCACCCCTTGTTGGTTTTGGAGTATTGAAGATAAACTTGGTTGAAGGGACTAATGTGTTTGTGAGATTCACAGGAGAACACAGGTAGAAGTCCCAAATGATTAGGTTTCCCATCAGAGATGACCCCTAAACATGTATGAAGACATTGAAGACAATGGTGGTTCACGAAGACATTCGTGCTGAAGCTAATGGCTCACGAAGAAATTCACTTGAAGCCAATGGAACGCGAAGACTTAGTCTTTTGGTAGTTTCATTTTCTTCTTTCTTGAGTCATAGGAACCACCGTATTGTTAAGTGGGGTCGAGGTAAACAAAGTTCAGAAACTGACGTGATGCTCAACCCAATCCCATGTCTTCGAGCGAAGACAAATGAGAGAAAACCTCTTCCAGAGTTGGTTGAGCCAGCTTTGCTTGGAGCCCAAGTAAAGTTGCCACGTGTGTTGGGATCCGACCGTTGGACACATGTCAGCTTCCCTATGACCCAAGGTCATTTCGGACATATCATGTCGGGTTGCCTCTTGGCTATAAATAGCCACCCCCTACCACCATAAATTGGTGGCTGCTCCGAGTTAGTGCACGGCTTTTGTCGTTTGAAAGCAACCCACCTCGAAGCCTTTGAGAGATAATCCTTGCGAGGACAAAACCCAAAACACCCAGAGCCCAAAGTCATCACTGAAGACATTCTGTTCCTAGTGAACCGAAGACTTATTACACTTCAAGACTGTTATCTTCCAGCCAGTTAGGCGTCACGTTCTGAGCATCCAAGAGTCATTGTGGATTGCCAGTGAACAAAGTCTGTGAAGGTTTGGAAGTCTACCTTGAAGACTTATCAGAGTGATTGGGTGAGATCTGCGGGTCTTAGCTCAAGGGGAATAAGGTGAAGATGTGGTCTTTTGAGTTCAATCTCAGCCTCCCTAACCAGACGTACAACTGTCACAGCAGTTGGAACTGGTCAAACAAATCTCTGTCTTCCCCGGACTCATGGTTCTATCCTTTCTCTTCCTTACTTACTGTTTTGAACTGTGAAGCCTTTGCATGCTTGTCTGTGTTTGAAGATATTCCTTGAAGCCATTCATCTGTTTACTCATTTATCTTCATGCTTCTTGTGTCTATGTTCAACGCATGCTTGTATGTATGATGTCTATGCTTATCATATCTGTTCATCTTATTGATAGGCTTTGCTAGTTCTCACCTTGCTTCCGCCTTCTTCGAAGACATTGCCTGTTTTCGAAGCCTTTCATAAAAAATGCCTATTCACCCTCCTCTAGTTGATAACTAGCACTTTCAGGGTGGTGTGTGTGTAATTGTTTGTTTGCGCGCGCGTGTGTGTGAGAGGGAGAGTGTGTGTGTGTGGAGAAGAGAGACCACTGGTGATGTAAACCTAGTAGGGAAGGGGGAATGATATGGCATGTGTGTCCAAGAAAGAGAGGCATGTCTATTGTCGGGATAGAGTGGGTGCGGGCGGGGGTGCGTGCTATTTGGAAGAGACGTCGAGTGTGTGTGTGTGTGTGTGTGTGTGTGTGTGTGTGAGACAGAGAGAGAGAGAGAGAGAGAGAGAGAGAGAGAGAGATGGTGTGCAAAAGTGGCCTATAGATGGGGAGACGAGGTCGATGGTGTGCGAAACTGGCCTATGTATAGGGAGACGCAAGGAAAGCAAGTCATTGTGTGCATGAGAGAGACTTCATGAGAGATCTAAATAGATGGTGGAAAGAAGAGCGTGTGAATTTGAGATTGATGATCAGCTGGAGAGTTATGGAGAGAGTCACAACATGTGGGAGAGATGGAAAGAGGAGAGAGGTGCACGAGGAGAGGGAGTGTGTTTGTGTGTAGGGGTGGTGGTGAGTGAGATGTGTATCAATGCATGAGAGAGAGAGAGAGAGAGAGATGGTGGAGAGTGTGCGAGAGCCAGATACCTCGGGAGAAAGACGCTGGGGGTAGTTTTTGTGTGTATGGGAAAGATACACGACTAGTTAGTGTGTGTTCTTGGGAAAGAGAGATGCCGAGAGACCTAGAGAGTGGGGGAAGAGATGTGTGCATGTCCGCGAGACAAAGAGATAGATACCTATATTGGGGGGCAGACCTAGAAGGGAGAGAGGGGATAATGTGTGCACGTGTTTGTGTCCGGGGGAGAGAGAAAGGCTTGTGTTGGGGGAAGAGGGGCCAGAGAGGTGTGCTTCTGATAAAGAGTGAGGGGTGTATGTCCAAGAGACATGGATGTAATGGAAATATATGGTCAAGAGTGTGTGCAATCATGCTTAATCAATTTGTTTCATATTTTGGACTTTGAGATATCGATACTTTTGAACATGTGAGGTATACTTTGAAGTACCAGAATTACTGACCTAAGATTGAAAATTTTGAATTCGACACCATTATTAGCTTATGTAATTCATTTAAATGGGGGTACATTTTTTAACCCGGGTCTGCGTGATTTCAAATTCATATATCAAACCTAGAGATATGCACATTCGCTCGTGTTCAAACCATATAATCATCCACTTTATTCATACACATACATATTTGTTTGTGTCATCATATTTAGGATGAACACATTCGGAATTTCATTTGAATTGGAGCATATGATGGTATTTGCTTCCACTAGCTCAATGATCCATATTTGAATTGAATGGACAATCTAAGTTTCGAGTTGGAGACATTGATTTTTGAAACTTGCACCTTTATGTTTTTTTTGCGTGCACAACAAATAAATACTCGGCCATGATATTATAGTCGGTTGTAGAAGAGCAGAACACATAATAGCCGCCAAAAGCTTTCAAACTTCCCGCTCAGATCGAAATATCTCGCGCCCGAAAGTTTAGCCCTGCGATATTCCTCTTTTACCCCTACCACATCAATGGAAAAGGGCTGCTTTCGTAACTCCATTGTTTTCCCCTCTTGGCCCCCAACATTCTTCCCCAGAACCCCTCCCCACCCCGCCTCCCCCTCCCCCTCCCCCAAGCTGCCGAATCTAGTCCTCCGCCGCAGCGGTGTACCTCACACCCCGCCGGATCTACACTACAAAAAAAAGACACATCCGTGACATTATGGCCCGAATGAAAACTTTTTCTGTCATGGTTGTGACACTTTTATGACAATAATTGTGACAAAAACACGTATCATCATAGATGTGGTGGGCTCCTACTTCTATGACAAAAAATTATGACAGAAAATGGGCTTTTCGTCCTAGGCGGGCCGGAGACGCACACGCATGACATTCTTTGGGCCGTCCATGACGTAAAAAATCATGGTAGAAGTGAGGGCGAGGAAATTTTCGAGGAGTTCCCGGTTACGGTGGGTGGTCGGGCCGTGTGATGTAGTGTGGTTTTGCGTGTTTCTCTCTCGCTCGTATGCGCGCGTGTGTGCAAGGCGCTCGCTAACTGAACCCGAGCGAGGCGTACGTTCACTTACTGAACCCAAGCGATCGATCGCCCTCTCACTACGTACTGAACATGAGCGATCGATCCCTCGCACTACGTACTGAACCCGATCGATCCCTTCGCTGCTAACTGAAGCCGATCGATCCCTTCGCTGCTAACTGAACCCGAGTGATTCCTTCGCTGCTAACTGAACCCAATCGATCCTTCTCGCTGTTTACTGAAGCCGATCGAGCCCCCGTGCGAGATGTAGCCAGCCGGTGTTGGGTTGCCTCTCGATGAACAGTGCCTGTTGCTGCCGCGCGCGCGATACACGTAGACACGAGTTGAGACGCATCGATCGAGCCGGTTGGTTGGCTGTGGATGAACAGTTCCCGTTGCTGCCGCCCGCTCGTACGCCCCACCCCAGCCGGTGTGGGGGTTGGATGAACAGGACCCCGGCCATGTAGGCGGTTGGCGCTGGATGAACAGGACCTCGAGGAGGCCATGCCGTGGTACGCCATACCCCAGCCGGTTGGGGGTGGATGAACAGGACCCCGTGGAGGCTGGATGAACAGGACCCCGTGGAGGATGGATGAACAGTACCAGTGGAGGCTGGAGGAAGTCGACGGTGGATGAACAGTAGCTGGTGGAGGCTGGAGGGAGGTCGACTGTGGATGAACAGTAGCCCGTGGAGTACCGTTTTGCGGTACGCCACACCCCTCCCGATGAATAGGACCCCCGTTTCGACCGTAGGCAGTTGGGGAGAAGTCCGTTTCCTCCGTTTTGTGGTACGCCAGAGCCCTCCCGATCAACAGGACCCTGTTTCGACCGTAGGCGCTCGAATAGAAGTCCGTTTCCTCCGTTTTGCGGTACGCCAGACCCCCAGCCGATGAACAGGACCCCGTTTCGACCATAGGCGGTCGAACAGAAGGCCGTTTCCTCTGTTTTGCGGTACGCTAGACCCCGAGTCGATGAACAGGACCCCGTTTCGGCTGTTCCGTGGCTCCCGATGAACTGGACGTGTTCCGACCCAGTCGCTTGGCTCCCGACGCTGTTTCCTCCGTTCCGACCCAGCCGGTTGGTTGCCGATGAACAGGAGGCCGTTGCTGCCGTCCGTTGCCTCTCTGTCCATGTACACGAGCCCTGGCCGTACGTATGCGCAAGTACGCATTCGAAACCCCGCCCGTATATATACGTACGTGGCCGTATTTTTTGCTGTGTGGCTGTACGTACGTGTACACGATTTAGATTTGCTACCTGAATTGCTACGTCGGGGGCTCTACTACGACACGTGCCGCTCCTTACACGCCCACGGTTCATCGTTGCAGAGTGACCGATCGACCAGTATGTACATACACGTTCGCGACCAGACAGACAATGCTACCTACGCTTCGACCGGGTGGGTCCCAGCTGCTAGGGAGGATTAGGAGGTACTTCCATGCGTGCGAAGATATAGCTGTTGGGTCCCAGCTGTCAGGGGGAGGAATCATTTTTTTGCGCGTAATAAGGAGGCTCTTCCTTGCATGCGAAGATGTAGCTGGTGGGTCCCAGCTGTCAGGGGGAGAAAACATTTTTTTCCGCGTAATAAGGAGGCACTTCCCTGCGTGCGACCATGGACCTCCTGGGTCCCAGCTGTCAGCCTCTCCACGTACAGTCCTCTTCCGATGGCTATCGTTCGTTGACCGCGTTGACGACGCCGTACCGAGTGCAGCAAGGCGGTGGACGACGGCGAGGCCTAGGTAGGGAACGACCCGGAGCTGGGGAAGACAATGCAGTGGTTGCCCATGCAGAGGGAAGTACGAGGGCTTACTAGTTCGGCTGCGGTGTGAGGCTGCCGTCGCCGGAGAATAACAGGAGATGTGGGTGAGTAGAGGGATGGCCTGGCCAGCGAAGGGAGTAGGGTGGGGCGGTGAGGCCTGCGCGGCAGCACAGCCGGCCACGGGAGGCGGGAGAAGGCGGTCCAGCCGGCGCTGGTTTGGGCGGCTGGAGCAAGAAGATCAGAGATTGAAGAAGTAGCACGGCCGTTGGATCCAACGGTCACTGCTGCTAGAATCGTTTGTTGACTAAGTTGACAAAGCCATGTGTATGCGTCAACTTAGTAGGCCCAAGTCAGCCTCCAAATCTGTGGCAAACATCATACATCACATTTGCTATTATTTTTAATAATTTACAACACATTTGCTCTTTCTTAAGGATTTTTTTTGCAGCACATATTCTTTTTGTTAGCATTACAGCCAATATTCTGGCCACGGGCCATTTTGAAAGAAAAAATATATATTCTGGCCACGGTTAAAAATTTCAATGAAATTTTGCATATTTTGGTGGGCTCCGAACTATTTTTAATTCCGATGTTTCGAGTCTAATTCAGACTAATTTGAAAAATAAAATTATATTAATTATAATCCAATGATATTTTCAACGCAGAAAAATCCAATGAAATTTAAAATTTCAAAATCCGGATGAAACAAAATTTGAAACTAATTACAGGATGATGTGTTTTTTAAAATTTACAGCCCATTTCTTGTTGCTTATAGGTCATTTTCTTTTTTTTTTAGGGAAATAGGCCATTTTGTGGGCAAGCCGAACGCATCCCTCCTCATCTTCAAAGATTTGAAGCCCAGCATGGCTGAGAAAAGCAAGTAGGCCTCGGTTGGGTATTGTGCAAAAGAAAATAGAACTGGGCTAGCCGTTTCAAGAAAGAAAACAAATCTGGGCTGGTGATGTGGTCAACATAAAATAAAAGACTGGTCATTGAAATTTTCGAACTATTTTTAATCCCAAAATTTCGAGCCCGATAAAAACAATTTTTAAAATAAATTTAAATTATGTTAAAATCCAATGAAATATGAAATATGAAAAAATAAAATAAAATTCACAATTTGAAACTAATTGCCCATTTGATGTATTTTTTTATATATTTACACCCCATTTCATCTTACTCACAAAATTTACAGCCTTTTTTTATGGCCAGGCCGAATGTATCCCTCGTCGTCTTGAAAGATTTGCAGCCCAGCAGGGCGGGGAAAAGGAAATCGGCCTGTGTAGGGTATTGTGCAAAAAAAGGTGCGCTAGTCATTTTCACAGACAAAAAGACAGTTGGGCTCGTCATGTTGTAAATAAAGCTTGGGCTAGACGGGCCACAGACGCCGCACAGCCCAGTTGATACCCTGCTCCGTCTCAACAACAACAACAAAAAAACTGCTCGAGCTACTCGGTCCCAGGTGTCAGCCGCTCCTTGTGCAATTCTTTCATTTATTGACAACATTGACAATGTGGTAGGTCTCGGATGTCAGCAAACCATTAGGAGCAAGCAATTTTTTCATGTAATAAGGAGGAACTTGCTTGCGTACAGCTATGGACCTGGCGGTCCCTACTGTCATCTCTCCACGTACAGTCCTCACCGATTCCTGTCGTTTGTTGACAGTAGCTCGTTGTGCAATTCTCTCGATTATTAATTACGTTAACAATGTGGTGGGACAAAGATGTTAGGAAACCATTAGGAGGAATGGCAAGCCATTAGCCTTTTTCAAAGAAAATATGATAGCCACAGCCGAGTTGAAATGGGCAACAACATCAAACTCCAGCTTAATTACAAACTGTACAAAAGCACGAGGGTAATTGTTCATCAGGTTTGGACTAAACCTAGATTGAAAAGGGCAACAACATCTAACTCCACCACTGTTTTCGGCAGCTGTCACTATCAAATGGATCGGTCAAATCCATAAAATGAGCATCCCGGGTCGTAAAACATAATGGAATATGACCACAAGATGATGTAAAAAGAAGCCTGGCTCCTTCAGAAGCCCTTTTGTCCACCTGAAAGTCCTTTTTTTGCTCTTCGACATATCCATCCGTCAAAACTTCGTTCTTAATATATTTAAGCCTAATGGACAATAGAACCCTCGCATTCAGTAGGAAGAATGTGACAAATCTAGTGTTTGCATGGGTGGCTACATATCCTTCCAGCATTATTGTCTTCAAACGAATGTGATGAGAACTGTGAAAATCCCAGTGTTATGATGCCACCGATTGGTTATACCTTTTGCACCCCGTCCTGCTGCCTAAATAGACATGAAGATTGAAAACAGTTAAGGTCTAAAAAAAGAGTATGTGGAAAGAGCAACAACTGAACGGTTAATTCTAGTACACTATATATGGGCTTCCAATGTGCGTGAAATCATCACCTTTATATACAACTTCTCCAGGCATGGAAAGCATCGCAACAAGCCAATAATCTTGTTCAGATCAAAAGTATTCATACTGATATATAAGATCTTGACAGAATCCAGCACCACTGATAGGCTATCCATGGACAAACTCTTCATTGAGCATATAGAACATAATATTAGTACAAAAAGTGTACTCCAAGATGATATAAAACTTATGCGCACAAATGAAAAATGCAGCTTATGATTACAAAAGTGTAGATGATATTATACAGTACCTGGATAACCGTGGAGCCAAACACCATCTTGAAATGATCACAGAGATCATGAATTACACCCAAGGTCTCCAGTTTAGGCGCAGCGATGACAGTTATTTGCGAAGGTGAATAACAAGAATCAAGGATCAACCTTTGAAGTGAAGGGGCATCTTCGATGATGAGCTCCCCTACGTCA
Source organism: Elymus sibiricus (assembly GCA_039707655.1). Lineage (NCBI taxonomy): Eukaryota > Viridiplantae > Streptophyta > Magnoliopsida > Poales > Poaceae > Elymus > Elymus sibiricus. The sequence goes on along the minus strand of CM077676.1, from coordinate 199,729,637 downwards.
AAAGAAATTCCAATTCTTACAAGGTTAGGCGACTTTATTCGGAAACAACCGATTTTAACTGTCAAAACAAGCACTAAGCACTCCAGGGCAGGGCAACTGGATTGGATGATGCTGTGCAGTTAGGCCTCCGACATACGAACCAGCACAAGTGAAAGTTTTTTGAGAAGTGGGAGTCCAAGCTTTTGTACCAGATTGTCTGGTAGTCTGCACAGGGCAAAGGTGGCAGTGTGGAGAGAGGAGGAAAACCGCGAGATGGACATCGGTGGCGACGGGTCAAATATATGGCGTTCGGTTCATGGCATGTCAGTTTCGTAGGAATAATAGAACTCAAGCATCTGGAGTTTGCGGAAATCAGGGAATGTCAGCCAGGCGTTCACCATGCGGAGCACGTGCAGGTAGCACGCCGGGATGCCGAGGCGGTGAACGGAGCCCCCGTGGGGGGAGATGATGGCTTCGGGGAGTTCAAAATCATCAACGAGAGATAGGGCATGACAGTCGAGATTAAGAGGCGCGGCACACCATAGAGGGCGCCACCGAGATGCGAGGACTTGGGTGCGGCAGCAATCCTTGGTTGGGAGAAGCGAGATGATCTCCCCAAGGATGGCGTCCGGGAGAATGCTGATGCGGTCCGCCCGAGATTCTTCAGGTTCCTCAGATACAAGGGGGGCCTCGCCGCTTCTCCCCCCGCTGCCGGGTGCGGGATCTACAACCGGCATCGCCACAGGCGGGAGCCTCATCTTCTTGGCGCTGGGGCCAGCCGACTCCATTTTCCTTGCGGGCGTCGCGTCGAGCTCACGGATTTGAGCAGAGTAACGAATGACGAGCCTAGTTGTGGTGTGAGTGAGGAAGAAGGGGAGCTGGGGTTTTTTGTAGCAGTGAGGAAGAAGGGGAGCTGGGGTTTTCTCTAGGAGTGAGGTGAGGAATTTGGGGGTACAACCGGAGAGGGAGACGAGTCGAGCGGGCGGACGTGAGGTGGGAGTGAGGAGGAAGAAGAGCAGCCATTTTGGGGGGGGGGGGGGGGGCGGTGCAGTGGGGGGCGCCTCTTCTTAAGTAAAATAAGGGCTTTTGAATTGATTTTATTAATTAGGGTGGATGGGCTATTTTGTCTTGGGCCCAGAAAAACTACTACTAGTAGTAATACAGTGGGGACACTCTACCACTCCCCAGAAAAACAACTACTCAATCCTCAAAAAAAACAATTACTCCTATAGTACAGTGGAGACACTACCGCTTCTGGCTCCTTGTCGGTCGTCGAAATGGTCCCACTACTACCATTTTACTTTGGTTCGCCGACATGCGGGCCATGCAGCGCGCGGGCCCAAATGGCATCCACCAAATTAGAAGGCGGTATGCAGGCGCAGAGTCACCCCTGTCATGGTGCGGCAGTAATGAGCTGTCATATCTCAAAACCCCACCTCCCCGCAGTAAGTTGGTCGGATGAAGCAACCATCATTTCACTCTTCGCTTAGTCCGCTTCTCCCTCATCTTCTTCAAGAAAGCCACCACTCGCTTCCGCCATTGTTCTTCTCTCCCAATGAAGGGAAGGTGAGCGCATCCGTGATGTTGGTATATTTTCTTTCCAAAAAAAATCTTTTGCAAAGCAGTAACTGATCCTCACTCCCTTTTTTGTGTCATTGTCATTGCGATTGTGTTTTCATTTCGGTTGTCTTCTATTTGTCAGTTTCATTATGGATCATGGAGAACCGGGCAAAGGGCAAAGATCTGTCAATGTTGGAGCAGACGTGGCAGGCTGATCCCCACGAGACAGAGAGCTCCAAGAAGATGAAGGCCACCACCGAGCCGACCCCAGATGCGCTCACGGCCACTACTGAGATGGTCAATGCCACGTTTGAGGTTACAGCCCCCGTGGCCGTGCAGGAGCAGTTTTCCCCCGGCAAGATGGACCCCTTCGAGGATGTGTCCCCCCCCCCCCCCCCCGCTGAGCTGCCCAAGGTGATTTTCTTCTTTGGCGATCTTGATTGTGGTTTTTCATCTAAGTATGAGGTGATAAATAATGCAAGATTTATTAGCTCCGATGCCATGCTACCTTCCTTGTCATGCATACTTTTGACTCTACATGGTGGTTTAAATAAGTTGTGTTTTTTATATTGGAAAGTAATTCAGAATTCATTTCTGTTTCAATTAGAGCCCTGATGCAGACAAGGATTGTGTGGTTGTATATGTCACTCGCTATGAGGTGGATGACCTGAATATACGCACTGGGAAAACAAAGTTCTTAGGTCGTTCGATACTGGAAGCCCTTTGCACTTATACCGAAGACGAAATGTATTCTAGCCACACTGTTGTCAGACGTGTTGTCCAGGGTGTACTGAAGCACAACAAGTTCACAGCTACTCCTTCATTTGTGAGGCATAATGTTCTTGTCAAGCTTATCCATGAAGATGACGTGGCATGCCTCGACAAACAAGTTTATGAGTGGAAAGGCCACAAGGTTATCTTCAAGAAGGTTGACAGGATTGAGCTGCTGCCGGACGTCCTCGAGGATGTTCATGGCAAGGTCTGTCTTGTGTCCATCCCCAATTAGATCGATGGCATGAAATAGTTGGCCCAGTTAGTGTATCAAAGTAGCTTGGATTGTGTTTAATTACCCGAACCTTGTGTATTATCGAGCCCTCTTGGGGAAGTACTCTATTTGAATCCCTCTATGGGAACTGCTGCTACTTTTGTGTGCCCGTGAATCATGTTAGAACCCTCGTAAGTGTTGCCAAAACAGATGCATCCTCATGAGTTCTTTCATGTAATATGGCATTGTAAGACATAAGTTGGCACTGTTTATCAAACGAGCAGTGTGTGTTTGATGAAATACTTGTTTGACAACTCTTGGTACTTGTTTGATGAAATACTTGTTTGACATAGTGTAGGTAATGCACTGTTGGTGCTACCCCATTTGTAAGCACAGTTGGTGCAAACATGGCACATTGGCGCAGATCGCTTCAACACTAGATCGACCAGCTCACATTCATACTATGCTGTCTGACATATAAGCAACTACGTATCTAGTTACAGTGGTACATGCGATTAATTGAGGCCACAATATAGATTCCAAATGTTAACACGCTACTCCAGCATTCATGTTAAACATTCACAATAAACTCGGCTGCATAAAATACTTCAAAAGCATAAGTTCAGCTCTTTTATACATCTCAATGATTCATAGAACATAACATCTCTTTTAGAAGTTGACAGCAACAGACAAAGTTGTGAGAAGGTTTACAAATCAGGAAAAATCAAGCCAGGCTTCTCTGAGCAAAGGGCCTCCCTAGGCAAGCTTTAATTTCCTGGGGTTCACTCTAGTTTTTCTTGTTGCCACCATCGAGTGTTAGGTTCTCTCGTTCCAGAATAACAAATTATAATTGTGTTCTCAGTTGGAATATTGAACTGAACCTTGAAGTGGATTGACCATCTGAACTTCTTGTGCAATTCCACTAAATTTAAGCACCGCTATTTGCAGAAATAAGCAGATCGCAATGCCTCTTTTACGCGCAAGTGACCCCAAAACCTCTGTGTAGCAATGCAAGCTCGTCCTCGGGCCGTCCTTAAATTGGGAGTGAGTGTAGTTCACGGCGTGGACGCACTGCTTGTTTTCTCCACCACACATGACAGGCTCGTTCCTGCACTGCAATCAGGAAGTCCACGTACGAATCAGCTTCTTTTAGCCTGCGTTGGTCATTCTAGCTAGTTATGAATGTAGGAATACCTGGAAAACGGGTGGCTAGAGGACGACAGGTAGGAACACCCATCTGATTTTGTGCATTTCTACTAAAATGGAGGTGTGTGCTTATGATTGCACAAATAGAAATGATATGGAGATAGACATCCCTGTTTGCACAAATATGTAATATGATTATTTAAGCAGTGACAGTTATTTGCAGTGGCATATGATTAACAACATCATCTCTTGTGTTATGAATGGCATTATATTGACAGTATGAAAAAGTGCCATTAAGTAAGAAGTAGCATCACATCACATCAACACTGGTACTAGATTAACATGCAGAACAACAGCACTAGTATTACTGTCATGAGAGTAGCACATGGTCAGTAGCTCCGTGTACGGTGCAATCAAATTTGTGCAGTTCCAATGGGATGAAGCAATGTTAGCGGTGTGAGATTTAAGTGTAACTGGCAAAACAGAATTCATGGGAAATAAAGCAAGACAGAAGCACTTCATAAAATGGTGGTGTCATTGCTTCAATTTATCGATGGCACTAGACTGACAGCAGCATTACTTAGAAGTGACATTAGGCTAACAGTGTCATTGCTTCATTTTTCCTATGATATTAGATAAATGGTAGCGATAAGGGCAAAGGGACTGCAGGGGCATAAAGTGGTGAAGCAGATCTGGTCGCCGAGAGCGGCAAACATTCAGGCGGCATGTCTGCATTTGTCCAATTTTTTATCTCCACGGCGACCTTTTCCTATGTGAGCACAGGAAATCTAGACCTGCTCATTCTCAGTTGCGTTGTCCCCCCAACACCCCCTCACTTTCTTCCCTTTTTCGACCAAGAGACCGATCAGGCCAGTATCTTACTAGTACTTCCCCCACGCTTCGCTATCCACCCCACTTTCTTCCCCTTTTGAACCAAGAGACCGGTTGGGTAGCCAGTCTCTACTACTTTCCCCCTTTTCTTTCCTCTTTGAACCAAGTCCTAGATTCATGCTACAGCTTTCCCTGCCCTTTCTTCGCTTTTGAACAAAGTCCTAGATTCGACTGCATGAAGTAGGTTTACCTCTAATAATAGTAAAAATTTAGGTGGCTTTGGAACAGCAGAAGGAAGTAGAAAAAGATCCACATGCAGCCACGTGGTGAGCTGGGGCAGTAGAGCAAGGCCGGTTTCGAAGGAAGTTATAACTGTGGGTCGTCCGGATGTGGTTAGGAGGGTGGCGGGAGGCCGGATCTGCCCACAATACGGCAGGGAGGAAGAAGGGGTCGAAGGCCCTCCTGAGCCGGCGCTGTGATGGACAGAATGGAACGGGCCGCCGATCGGGACGCGCCGGCAGCTGTGGGTCTCCTCCCTCGCCACCGACGACCGCGTGAATGCTGCACCTTCTCCGCTTCGCCGACGGAGGGGATCCGGCCAGAACTGTACCAGCGGTGAGCAGAGAGAGGGTGTGGCCGCCACTGTCTTGTTTAGATATGGAGACGATGAGAGAGTGAATGAGAGCAACCCTAGTAAAGCAAGCACTGAAGCTCCTGCCTATATATATAGTGGAGTGATTTTCTTGTAGCAATCGTTTTTAAAATGAATATGCGTGAACCACTATTTTCATTTAACGTTCCAGTAAAAAAACTCAATCAATAATGCGCCACCGCGTCCAGGTCGCAATGTGTACATGTGTGGTCCCCGACCCTCCAAGAAGTTGAAAAATGCACGAGTCAAATTGTCACTTGGGATGCCTCTGTAAACAAATTTGCTCGTACGTGTACCCATGCGTGGGTGTTAGAGAACTGGTGCGTGCGTGCGCCGCTTCTCTTCGTGTACTACGTACTCCACCTAGAGTAAGATGTATACGTGTGTGACGTCTGAGTTACAAAAAAAATATGTTTGACGTCTTTTATTTTTTAGAAGTTCTTAGGGAAGGGTGTGAAGAGCACATAGATGTGTGTGACGTCTACCTACAGAGTACAGATAGATGGTGTGTGCGAGAAGTCTCGGGAGAGTCGTGAGGTGCGTGTGTGCGTGCGTGAGAGGGAGGGTTAGCGTGTCAATGCAATGCGTGTGTCCGTAAATCATATCTAGCGAACGTTCACCACAATCCGTTTCCTGGCGAACGCCCAAAGAACCGTCAGATCTGCATCTGACGGTGGCAGTTTTGCCATGGCATTTGACAGAACAGCCACTCCTCCGACACATAAAATTTCCACATGAGCGTTCGCAACTGCTGTATGCTCCCTCCATTCCAAAATATAGTGCATATAGCTTTATTGAAAATTCAAACCTCACGAACTTTTACCGAGTTTTCGTAGAACAACATGCACATATAGAAAACCCAGCATATATCATTTCATTCATCATCGAGAGATATCTATAGAGATGGGGAGGAATGTACGAGTGTGTCTTTGATAAAGAGGGGCCGTATGTGTGTGTTTGTTGTGAGAGAGAGCGATAGACATCGTAGGATTGAGTCCTCTAACTAAGGAGAGAGAAAGAACGATCGAGATCAGTAGAGAGATGAAATATAGTGTGTTCCTTCATTAGAAGAATCGGGCAAATATTTTGCTGAGTTCTAAACTAGGCAATGTCCCATCGAGTAAGGACTTGACGCTTGCCACTGCTCTATTGCCGAGTGCCACACTTTGCCAAGTTTGTTAGGTGAGTCTCCATTAGCCGACACTCGGCAAAGGAAGACTGCCGTATCACCTACAGCAATTTCAAGCCTCCTTTGGTGTGGAGGAATATTATAGGAATTCTATATGATTGGATTTTTATAGAAAATTTTCCTTTAGAGCCATTTGGTTCATAGGAATGGATTCTTATACTCCACATTTAAGAGGAAAAAAACATTAAGACTCAATGGAAAAATGCATATGATGTGAACCAAATGACATCTGTTTTCCTATCCCTACTCAAAGGATTTGAGATACATGTCAGCCTCCTCTGGTTCATAGGATAGGAATATCATAGGAATAGAAAAAACATAGGAAGTGAGATCACATGCATCTCAATTCCTATAGAGAAAGAAATGTCATTTCATGCATAGGATAGGAATTTTTCCATTGAGTCTAGGGTAATGGTTTTTTTCCTTTAAAATGTGAAGGACTGGTTCCTATCCTACATAGGATTAGGAATCCATTCCAACAAACTATAGAGCTCCATAGGAATTTTTCCTTTGAAAATCCTATACTTTGAAATTCTTACAAACCAAAGGAGAACGTACGTCATCTCTTTTCCTACAACTTTCATATTCCTGTAATATTCCTACCCTGTGAACCAAAGGAGGCCGCGGGTAAATCAAAATGCGGGACCCACACATCACTGCCTTTGGGTTGAAGCTACGTCCACAATTTTTTGTACTCTCCTGCTCCGTCCAGCTTACTGCGGGCAAGGTGGGGTTTTGTGATTTGACGCCTCATTGCTCATTTACTAGTACTGCGGCGCTACAACCGGGGTGCCTCCCCCCGCTGCTCCGAACTTTGGTGCATGGCACGTGGACCAGGATGGTGGATGTCCCACATGTCGGCGAAAGGCGTGTTGTTAGTGTGTCGCCACGAGCAATGCTAGACTCACGGGGAGGATTTTTACAGACTTTACAGAGTAGCAAACATGGAGGACTAGGATTGGATTTAGGGGGTGGGAAGGGGCCCACCCCTCTGAAAATCACGGGGGGCCTAGTTTGATTAGTTGGAAGATGCCCGTATTAGCCCCATAAAGGCCCGTGAGTGCAACATTTTTGGTGTCGCAATTTCGTGTGCGGATTGACCCTGCGGACTTGCGACGCGAACGCGAAAGCCGTGCTGGAAGTGTGCCGCCGTTTCGTTTTGAACTGTAAAGCGTACCACTTGGTTTTGCTTCTTGGTGCGATATATACAAATCTTGATTATATTGATCTAAAAGTAGATATCCAGATTAGTAAAAAGGAGGTGCTTTTGCCGAGCGGTGGGCGGGGGAGCTTGGCCTGTCGGTTTGCTAACATGCGGTCACACGTGCCAGTGATGTACCAAGCCGATGTGCGTCCCTCATGAAAAATCAGAACAATGGCAGAAGCAACATGTGGTTTTCTTGAAGAAGATGATGGAGAAGCGGATTCAGCGAAGAGTGAAATGATGGTTGAAAAGGTGCGGCTTTGTGATTTGACGCCTCATTGGTCATTAGTACGACTGCGGCGCCACGACCGTGTTGGAAATATGCCCTACAGGCAATAATAAAATGGTTATTATTATATTTCCTTGTTCATGATAATCGTTTATTATCCATGCTATAATTGTATTGGTTGGAAACACAAATACATGTGTGGATACGTAGACAACAACATGTCCCTAGTGAGCCTCTATCGGACTAGCTCGTTGATCAAAGATGGCCATGGTTTCCGGGTCATAGACATGAGTTTTCATTTGATAACGGGATCACATCATTAGGAGAATGATGTGATGGACAAGACACAAAACTATGAACGTAGCATATGATCGTGTCAAGTTTATTGCTATCGTTTTCCGCATGTCAAGTATCTGTTCCTATGACCATGAGATCATGCAACTCACTGACACCGGAGGAGTACCTTGTGTGTATCAAACGTCGCAACGTAACTGGGTGACTATAAAGATGCTCTACAAGTATCTCCGAGGGTGTCTGCTAAGTTGGCATGGATCAAGACTGGGATTTGTCACTCCGTATGACGGAGAGGTATCTCAGGGCCCACTCGGTAATACAGCATCACGATAAGCTTGCAAGCAATGTGACTAAAGAGTTAGCAACGGGATCTTGTATTACGGAACGAGTAAAGAGACTTGCCGGTAACGAGATTGAACTAGGTATGGAGATACCGACGATCGAATCTCGGGCAAGTAACATACCGATGGATAAAGGGAACTGCATACGGGATTGACTGAATCCTGACATCGAGGTTCGACCGATAAAGATCTTCGTAGAATATGTAGGAACTAATATGGACATCCAGGTCCCGCTATTGGTTATTGACCGTGGAGGTGTCTCGGTCATGTCTGCATAGTTCTCGAACCCACAGGGTCTACACACTTAACGTTTGGTGATGATATAAGTATAGTCGAGTTATTATGTTGGTGATCGAAGGTTGTTCGGAGTCCCGGATGAGATCCCGGACATGACGAGGAACTCCGGAATGGTTCGAAGGTGAAGATTGATATATAGGACGAAGGGTATCGGAGTCTGGAAGTGTTCCGGGGTTACCGGGGTTTTCGTAGGAGAACCGAAAGGGGTTTCGGGGGCCCCGGCAATTGTTTGGGGGCCTCATGGGCCAAGGGGAGGGAGCACAGCAGCCCACTAAGGGGCTGTGCGCCCCCCTCACCCCATCTCACAATCACCAGAGTGGTGGGGCGCACCCCTAGGGCTGCCTCCACCTGGCTTGGGGGGCAAGTCACCCTAGGGTTTCCCTAGGGGCGCCCCCATCTGTGGTAGCCGCCGGCCCCCCTAGGGGAAACTCTAGGGCGCCCCCTCCTCCTCCCTTACCCCTATATATAGAGGGGTAGAGGGAAGGCAGCCGCACCCCATCTATGCCATGGCACTGCCATCCCTCTCCCTCGTAGTTCCTCTCCTTCTCCGCTTGGCTTGGCAAAGCCCTGCTGAGATTGCTCCACCACCACCGCCGCCACGCCGTCGTGCTGTCGGAGGACTCGAGCAGCTACTTCACCATCGCTCGCTGGATCGAGGAGGTGAAGGCGTCATCAAGCCGTACGTGTGTTGAACGCGGAGGTGCCGTCCGTTCGGCGCTTGATCGGGAGTTCGCGGGACGGATCGTGATTGGATCGCGAAGACGTTCGACTACATCAACCGCATTTCTTAACGCTTCCGCTTAGCGATATACAAGGGTATGTAGATGCAATTTCTCCTCTTGTAGATGTTCATCTCCTAGATCGATCTTGGTGAGCGTAGGAAATTTTTTGTTTCCCATGCAACGTTCCCCAATAGTGGCATCATGAGCTAGGTCTTTGCGTAGATGACATCACGAGTAGAACACAAAGGAGTTTTTGGGCGTTGATATTCAGATTGCTTCCTTCCTTAGTCTTTTCTTGATTCAGTGGTATTGTGGGATGAAGCGGCCCGGACCAACTTTACATGTCCACGTACATGAGACCGGTTCCATCGACTGACATGCGACTTTGTTGCATAAGATGGCTGGCGGGTGTCTGTCTCTCCCACCTTAGTTGAATCGGATTCGACAAAGGCGGTCCTTGTAGAAGGTTAAATAGCAACTTGCATATCACCGTTGTGGTTTTGCGTAGGTAAGAATTGTTCTTGCTAGATACCCATAGCAGCCACGTAAAACATGCAACAACAAATTAGAGGACGTCTAACTTGTTTTTGCTGGGTATGTTGTGATATGATATGGCCAAAGACATGATGAAATATATTTGATGTATGAGATGATCATGTTTTGTAATAGTTTATCTCGACTTGCATGTCGATGAATACGGCAACCGGCAGGAGCCATAGGGTTGTGTTTAATTATTGTATGACCTGCGTGTCAATCATTAAGCGCTATGTAATGCTTTACTTTATCGCTAAACGGTAGCAATAGTAGTAGAAGCATGGTGGGCGTGACAACCCAGATGGCGATGCCATGATGGAGATCATGATGATGGAGATCATGGTGTCATGCCGGTGACGATGGAGATCATGCCGGTGCTTTGGAGATGGAGATCAAAAGCACAAGTTCATGGCCATATCATGTCACTTATGATTTGCATGTGAAGTTAATCCTTTTATGCATCTTATTTTGCTTAGGACGACGGTAGCATTATAAGGTGATCCCTCTCTAAAATTTCAAGATAAAATTGTGTTCTCCCCAAGTGTGCACCGTTGCGAAAGTTCGTCGTTTCGAAGCACCACGTGATGATCGGGTGTGATAAACTCTACGTTCACATACAACGGGTGCAAGCCAGTTTTGCACATGCAGAACACTTGGGTTAAACCTGACGAGCCTAGCATGTACAGACATGGCCTCGGAACACGAGAGACCGAAAGGTCGAACATGAGTCATATAGTAGATATGATCAACATGGAGATGTTCACCATTGAAACCACCTCATGTCACGTGATGATCGGACTTGGGTTGGTGAATTTGGATCATGTTACACTCGGACGACCGGAGGGATGTCGATTTGAGTGGGAGTTTTTAAGTAATTTGATTAACTAAAACTCATTATCTTGAACAATAGTCTAAGTTGTCTGTGCAAATTTATGTTGTAAACCAATGGCTCGCGCAGTAGCTCCCCTGAATTTCAATGCGTTCCTAGAGAAAGCTAAGCTGAAAGATGATGGAAGTAACTTTGTAGACTGGGACCGTAATCTGAGGATTATCCTCACGGCTGCCCAAAAGGCTTATGTCCTTGATGCACCGCTTGGTGAGCAACCCCCTCCGGCGTCTGTGGACGTTATGAATGCCTGGCAGGCGCGTGTTGATGACTACTCAATAGTTCAGTGCGCCATGTTGTATGGCTTAGAACCGGGACTTCAAAGGCGTTTTGAACGTCATGGAGCATATGAGATGCTCCAGGAGTTGAAGTTTAGTTTTGAGAAAAATGCCCGGATCGAGAGGTATGAGACCTCCGATAAGTTCTATGCTTGCAAGATGGAGGAGAATGGGTCTGTCAGTGAACACATACTCAAAATGTCTGGGTATTACAACCGTCTGGCTAAGTTGGGAGTTGTGCTCCCTCCAGAGGCGATCACTGACAGAGTTCTTTAATCGCTACCACCTAGCTACAAGAGCTTTGTGTTGAACTATAACATGCAAGGGATGAACAAGTCAGTCGCCGAGCTATTTGCAATGCTGAAAGTCGCTGAGTCAGACATCCAGAAGGAGCATCAAGTGTTGATGGTCAATAAAACCACTAGTTTCAAGAAGAATGGCAAGGGCAAGAAGAGAAACTCCAAAAAGAGTGGCAAAGTAGTTGCCCCTCCCGTGAAGAAACCCAAGGCTGGGCCCAAGCCGGAAACTGAGTGCTTCTATTGCAAGGGAACTGGCCACTGGAAGCGGAATTGCCCCAAGTATCTGGCCAACAAGAAGGGGGCTAATGCCAAACAAGGTATATATGATATACATGTCATTGATGTGTACCTTACCAACTCTCGTTGTAGTGCCTGGGTATTTGATACCGGTGCGGTTGCTCACATTTGCAACTCAAAGCAGGAACTACGGAATAGACGGAGGCTAGCAAAGGACGAAGTGACGATGCGCGTGGGAAATGGTTCCAAATTTGATGTGATCACCGTCGGCACGCTCACTCTTCAATTACCATCGGGATTAGTGATGAACCTGAATAATTGTTATTTAGTGCCTGCGTTGAGCATGAACATTATATCTGGATCTTGTTTAATGCGAGACGGTTACTCATTTAAATCAGAGAATAATGGTTGTTCTATTTATATGGGTAATATCTTTTATGGTCATGCACCCATTGTGAGGGGTTTATTCTTGTTGAATCTCGATAGTGATGATACACATGTTCATAACATTGATGCCAAAAGATGTAGAGTTGATAATGATAGTACCACTTTCTTGTGGCACTGCCGCTTAGGTCATATTGGTGTAAAACGCATGAAGAAACTCCATGCTGATGGACTTTTGGAGTCACTTGATTTTGAATCACTTGACACATGCGAACCATGCCTCATGGGCAAGATGACTAAGACCCCGTTCTTCGGAACAATGGAACGGGCAAGTGACTTGTTGGAAATCATACATACTGATGTGTGCGGTCCGATGAGCATTGAGGCGCGCGGTGGATATCGTTACTTTCTCACCTTCACCGACGATTTGAGTAGATATGGGTATGTTAACTTAATGAAACACAAGTCTGAAACGTTTGAAAAGTTCATGCAATTTCAGAGTGAAGTTGAGAATCATCGTAACAAGAAGATCAAATTCCTACGGTCCGATCGAGGGGGAGAATATCTGAGTTATGAGTTTGGCAGTCACTTAAGACAATGTGGAATTGTTTCACAGTTGACGCCACCTGGAACACCACAGCGTAATGGTGTGTCCGAATGTCGTAATCGAACCTTATTGGATATGGTGCGTTCTATGATGTCTCTTGCCGATCTGCCACTATCATTTTGGGGTTATGCGTTAGAGACAGCTGCATTCACTTTAAATAGGGCACCATCTAAGTCCGTTGAGACGACGCCGTATGAACTGTGGTTTGGCAAGAAACCAAAGTTGTCATTTCTTAAAGTTTGGGGATGCGATGCTTATGTCAAAAAGCTTCAGCCAGAAAAGCTGGAACCCAAAGCGGACAAATGTGTCTTCATAGGATACCCAAAAGAGACGGTTGGGTATACCTTCTATCTCAGATCCGAAGGCAAAGTGTTGGTAGCTAAGAACGGTTCCTTTCTCGAGAAAGAGTTTCTCTTGAAAGAATTGAGTGGGAGGAAGATAGGACTTGATGAGGTTGTTGAACCTTTACTTCAACCAGAGAGTAGCACTGCGCAGAAAGATGTTTCTGTGGAACCTACGTCAGTTGAAGAGGAAGCTGATGATGGTGATCATGAAGCTTCGGATCAAGTTACTATCGAACCTCGTAGGTCGACAAGGATACGTACTGCTCCTGAGTGGTACGGTAACCCTATCTTAAAGGTCATGTTGTTGGACAACGATGAACCTACGAGCTACGGAGAAGCGATGGTGGGCCGGGATTCCGACAAATGGTTAGAGGCCATGAAATCCGAGATGGGATCCATGTATGAAAAGAAAGTATGGACTTTGGAAGTATTACCTGAAGGGCGAAAGGCCATTCAGAATAAATGGATCTTCAAGAAGAAGACGGACGCGGACGGTAATGTCACCGTCTATAAAGCTCGACTTGTGGCAAAGGGTTTTTCACAAGTTCAAGGAGTTGACTACGATGAGACTTTCTCACCCGTGGCGATGCTTAAGTCCGTCAGAATCATGTTAGCAATAGCTGCATTTTTCGATTATGAAATTTGGCAGATGGATGTCAAAACAGCGTTCCTTAATGGTTTTCTTAAGGAAGAGTTGTATATGATGCAACCAGAAGGTTTTGTCGATCCAGAGAATGCTGACAAAGTTTGCAAACTCCAGCGATCCATTTATGGACTGGTGCAAGCATCTCGGAGTTGGAATCTTCGCTTTGATGAGGTGATCAAAGCGTTTGGGTTTATACAAGTTTACGGAGAAGCTTGTATTTACAAGAAAGTGAGTGGGAGCTCTATAGCGTTTCTGATATTATATGTGGATGACATATTGCTAATTGGAAACAATATAGAACTTTTGGAAGGCATGAAGGAATATTTGAACAAGAGTTTTTCAATGAAGGACCAAGGAGAAGCTGCTTTCATATTAGGCATCAAATTCTATAGAGATAGATCAAGACGCTTAATAGGACTTTCACAGAGCACATACCTTGATAAAGTTTTGAAGAAGTTCAAAATGGATCAGTCCAAGAAGGGGTTCTTGCCTGTTTTGCAAGGTGTCAGGTTGAGTAAGACTCAATGCCCAACGACTACAGAGGATAGAGAAAAGATGAGTGTCATCCCCTATGCTTCTGCCATAGGCTCTATCATGTATGCGATGCTATGCACAAGACCAGATGTCAGCCTTGCCATAAGTATGGCCGGAAGGTTTCAAAGTGATCTAGGAGTGGAACACTGGACAGCGGTCAAGAATATCCTTAAGTACCTCAAAAGGACTAAGGAAATGTTTCTCGTTTATGGAGGTGATCAAGAGCTCGTCGTAAAGGGTTACGTCGATGCAAGCTTTGACACTGATCCGGATGACTCTAAGTCTCAAACCGGATACATATATATTCTAAATGGGGGAGCGGTTAGCTGGTGTAGTTCCAAGCAAAGCGTGGTAGCTGATTCTACATGCGAAGCGTAGTACATAGCTGCCTCGGATGCGGCGAAGGAAGGTGTCTGGATGAAGCAGTTCATGACAGATCTTGGAGTTGTGCCCAGTGCACTGGACCCGATGACTCTGTTCTGTGACAACACTGCTGCCATTGCTCTAGCCAAGGAACCAAGGTTTCACAAGAGGACCAGACACAAAAAGCGATGCTTCAATTCCATCCGCGATGCGATCAAGGAGGAGGACATAAACATTTGCAAAGTGCACACGGATCTGAATGTTGCAGATCTGTTGACTAAACCTCTTCCACGGGCAAAACATGATCAACACCAGAACTCTATGGGTGTTAGATTTATAACCATGTAATGCTAGATTATTGACTCTAGTGCAAGTGGGAGACTGTTGGAAATATGCCCTAGAGGCAATAATAAAATGGTTATTATTATATTTCCTTGTTCATGATAATCGTTTATTATCCATGCTATAATTGTATTGGTTGGAAACACAAATACATGTGTGGATACGTAGATAACAACATGTCCCTAGTGAGCCTCTACCGGACTAGCTCGTTGATCAAAGATGGCCATGGTTTCCGGGTCATAGACATGAGTTGTCATTTGATAACGGGATCACATCATTAGGAGAATGATGTGATGGACAAGACCCAAAACTATGAACGTAGCATATGATCGTGTCAAGTTTATTGCTATCGTTTTCCGCATGTCAAGTATCTGTTCCTATGACCATGAGATCATGCAACTCACTGACACCGGAGGAGTACCTTGTGTGTATCAAACGTCGCAACGTAACTGGGTGACTATAAAGATGCTCTATAGGTATCTCCGAGGGTGTCTGTTGAGTTGGCATGGATCAAGACTGGGATTTGTCACTCCGTATGACGGAGAGGTATCTCAGGGCCCACTCGGTAATACAGCATCACGATAAGCTTGCAAGCAATGTGACTGAAGAGTTAGCCACGGGATCTTGTATTACGGAACGAGTAAAGAGACGTGCCGGTAACGAGATTGAACTAGGTATGGAGATACCGACGATCGAATCTCGAGCAAGTAACATACCGATGGATAAAGGGAACTGCATACGGGATTGACTGAATCCTGACATCGAGGTTCGACCGATAAAGATCTTTGTAGAATATGTAGGAACTAATATGGACATCCAGGTCCCGCTATTGGTTATTGACCGTGGAGGTGTCTCGGTCATGTCTGCATAGTTCTCGAACCCGCAGGGTCTACACACTTAACGTTTGGTGACGATATAAGTATAGTCGAGTTATTATGTTGGTGACCGAAGGTTGTTCGGAGTCCCGGATGAGATCCCGGACATGACGAGGGACTCCGGAATGGTCCGGAGGTGAAGATTGATATATAGGACAAAGGGTATCGGAGTCTGGAAGTGTTCCGGGGTTACCAGGGTTTTCGCAGGAGAACCGAAAGGGGTTTCGGGGGCCCCGGCAAGTGTTGGGGGGCCTCATGGGCCAAGGGGAGGGAGCACACCAGCCCACTAAGGGGCTGTGCGCCCCCCTCACCCCATCTCACGATCACCAGAGGGGTGGGGCGCCCCCCCTAGGGCTGCCTCCACCTGGCTTTGGGGGCAAGTCACCCTAGGTTTTCCCTAGGGGCGCCCCCATCTGTGGTAGCCGCCGACCCCCCTAGGGGAAACCCTAGGGCGCCCCCTCCTCCTCCCTTCCCCCTATATATAGAGGGGTAGAGGGAAGGCAGCCGCACCCCATCTATGCCACGGCGCTGCCATCCCTCTCCCACGTAGTTCCTCTCCTTCTCCGCTTGGCTTGGCAAAGCCCTGCTGAGATTGCTCCACCACCACCGCCGCCACGCCGTCGTGCTGCCGGAGGACTCGAGCTGCTACTTCACCATCGCTCGCTGGATCGAGGAGGTGAAGGCATCATCAAGCCGTACGTGTGTTGAACGCGGAGGTGCCGTCCGTTCGGCGCTTGATCGGGAGTTCGCGGGACGGATCGTGATTGGATCGCGAAGACGTTCGACTACATCAACCGCATTTCTTAACGCTTCTGCTTAGCGATCTACAAGGGTATGTAGATGCAATCTCTCCTCTCGTAGATGTTCATCTCCTAGATCGATCTTGGTGAGCGTAGGAAAAATTTTGTTTCCCATGCAACGTTCCCCAACACACCGGGGTGCGTCCCCCTGCTGCTCTGCACTGTTATTTGGCGCATGGCACGTGGACCCGGATGCTAGATGTCCCACATGTTGGCGAACGGAAGCAGAACATTTATGAAAGCGAGCGTCTCCACTCTTACAAATGAGGAGTACAAGACATGGCAGCCCAGTGTACTGTAGTAGTAGGTAGTACTAGTAGTCTTGTAACACTTGGTTTTGCTGCTTCGCGTGATCCATCGATACAAAACCCGATTAAAAAAGCGAGGGCGGGTCTTTTCCCGTGCGGTAGGCAGGGGAGTTTGGCATAGTTGGTTTGACAGAGAGAGCGAGAGAACGATGTGAAATGCTTGAATGTGTAGTGGGCGATAATCCACTTCTGAGCCCAGGCTCATCTGCACCCGCGCTGAAGAAAAAAATCAAAACAAATACTAGAAAAATTCAAAAAATTCCAATTCTTTTTTGCATGGTATTTAATATGATGCATGAGGTCCGCTCCAATTTTTCAATCATTTGGACATCTGAGCAGCTCTCGGTAAAAAAGACAAATTCGGGGTCTGTAAAAAAGGTTTACTCTTCATGCACTGTTCTTACCCAATTTGTCTTTTTTGCCGAGAGCTGCTCAGATGTCCGAACGACTTGAAAATTGGAGCGGACCTCACGCATCAAATTTTCTACCATGCAAAAAAAACTGGAATCTTATGATTTTTTTTTTGTGATTTTTTTCCGACCGGGTGCAGATGGGCCTGAGCACCGAATCGCCTTTCTTTCTTTTTTGAAGTGGGCCCTTTCAGATCACTAGATGATACTAGCCTGCATATTGTTGAGTACATTTCAATGCAATTTTAATGTACATGCAACATGAATAATTGAAGTAACAATATATTCCGGCCCGCCGCTCAACGCCCATTACCAAGGCATATCAGTAACATGTGGGACTGCATGTAGGCAAACCGAAGATTGGCCAAGCTGGCAAACTCCCCCTCTTATCGCGCGGGAAAAGCCCCGCCCTAGCATTTTCAATCGTTATTTGTGTCTATCATCGCTACAAGGAGCAGAACCAAATGTTACAACTTACGAGTTCAAAATGAAAAGCCTGCCGCATTCGCGTCGCACCTCCACACAGTCGGTCCGGCACGCCGCTCAAGCTAGGGAACGCGTGTTGTCTTGCATTTTCACTGACATCTGGGACCGTTGTTGAGCAAACCGACTATCGGCAAACCCTCACCCTGCCCGCCGCGCGTCGGCTGAGTTTAGAAGAACGAGGAGGGAGAAGTGCTAGCTATAGCACGGACTCCAAGAAAATTGGTGTCCGATGGGACTCGTACTGGTTTGTACTCTACTTACCACTGTACTACTCCTACTCCTACTACTCTACACTAGTAGTACTAGTGCTAGTACAAACTAACATGAGGCCATTCAACCGTGTCCCGGCAAAATACCCCGGACACCGATTATTCGTTGATATTTAAATTTGTTTTCACACAGCAAAATATCCCTGAAAATAACAACACAGAGCAAAATTTTGCGGGAAATGAGGGATTTGAATGTGCTGGGCGGGGTGGGGCAGGAAGTTAACGCAGAGGCTCGGTTTGTATTTTTTGGCAAAATGCAAAGGCTCGGCTTTTGGCGCCAAAACGGAAATTTTGCAAATATTTGTCACGCATCGGACGGCGCGCCAACCGCGTGTGGTTGTCTGGTGGCGTGTGCGGTAGACTTGAATGCTTGTGAAATGCTTGTGATCGAGCACCCCGCTACAACACATAGCGGCAGCACCTGCAGCAATGCTGAGGTGGCATATAACTATAACTAAATGAAGAAAGAGAGGGTTGAGTATCATATCAGATACCCTGTCATAACAAGCATATTTATGAATAACAGTTATGATACTAACCACTACAAGCAGCCTTTATATCACAGAGAAGATTAATACTATTAACAATTCATGTCCTTAACAAAGGGTGCAATGATGACTGCAGCTTATTGCTTCTGGACGACCAGGCTATTTGAGCCGGTTGACCAGCTCCTCACGCGGCGAGGTGGGACTAAACATCCGAAACCCGCCGGCCCAATACGGACATGAAAATCGTAATTACAAATTGCACTCAGTTGACCGGACAAAAAGTCTACGTGGCACTCTGTCGACTGGTCAAACTGGCCACGTGGCTTGCGGGTCCCACCTATCAGTTGGTAAACAAAAATTTACGCAGGCGCGTGAGGGGTCGAACCTGCGACCCCGCGGAACTGGCCCTTGCGCGCGAACCACCCTAGCTGTGTATATGTGTGCATGCATGTGTAGGTTGAGCACTTGAGCGTGAGTGAGTGTGTTGTGTCTTGTGCTGTGTGCATGCATGCGTGCGTGTGTTCGTGCGAGTGTTGCGTGCGTGCATGTGTATGTGTGAGTGTTGCATGCATGCTTGAGTGCGTGTGTTCGTGCGAGTGTTGCGTGCGTGCATGTGTAGGTGTGAGTGTTGCATGCATGCTTGAGTGCATGTGTTCGTGCGAGTGTTGCGTGCGTGCATGTGTACGTGTGAGTATTGCATGCGTGCATGCGGGCGTTGCGTGCGTGTTTGTCCGCATGTGTGATGTGTGTGTATTCACCACAGTAGCTCCTGTGTATTAAAAGGCCGGCTCAGCATATCATCACTAGGCGACCTTGTCCGCTGTGGTTATCGCGCGCGGGCTACCAACCCGAGGTCTCGACTTCGAATCCCCACCGAGCAGTAATTTATTACCATTTGTTTCTTTCTTATACCCGTTGATAGGTGGGCCCTACATTAGGGAGATAATGTGCGCTTCTGATGCAACACTAGTTGCGCCACGTGGACTGTTTGACTGGTCAATTGATCGTGTCATCAACAATATACGTAGCTGTACGGTGAGCCTGTGATTGTATAATCACCAGAAAATGTATATGCTGACCGTATCATGCTTTCGTTTCAAATACAATGACCGTCAGTGTCACCATCAAAATACGAAGTTGTACGGTGAGCTAGTGACCATATAATCACCAGAAAATGTATATGTTGACCGTAATGAGCGCATTCTAAATCGAGAGACTGTATTGCGCTTTCGCTTGAAATACAATGACCGTCACGCGTGAATGTGTATGGGGGCGTACTTTTAGAGGGCCGAGAGATAGTTTGTGTGCGTAAGTGAAAAGGGCGTAGAGAGAGGGGGTGCGCGATGGAGAGAGTGAGAGAGAGAGATGTCCTTCGTTCTCTTTATTGTGACTAATTTTATATAGGATAAAAATGTAAACATTCACAATACGGAACAAATATCATTGGATGCACCATGCAATTAACTTTCATATATAACTTTGTAGTATTGTATATGTATATTTTCTTAAATATTTGTTTTGTCACAATCTGTGTAGTTTCAATTCAAAACAAATCTTGTATGCGGAGTAAAAGTGAACGGATGCCTTTTTTAGATCATTGGGAGCACATGATAATGAGATGTAACATGCGTGAATGTGTAGTTGATGTATTTTGGAGGGCCTGGAAAGGGTATGTGTACGTATTCGAGAGAGGCATGGATACAAGGCGGGGTGCGATGGGAGAAAGGGAAAGCACGAGAGATGAGAGAGAGAGAGGGAGAGAGAGAGAGAGAGAGAGAGAGAGGGAGACGAATAGGATGTCTCAACGAGAGATGGTGAGTTTGTGTATGTAGAGGAGAAGGGGAGAGAGGCATGAGAAGAAATAGTGTGTGTGTTGGTATGTGTGGGTGTGAGAATATAGTGAGACCTATGGGGGTAGAGAGTGTGTGAGGTGTGGTGGTGGCACATCGTTTTTTGGTCTGGTGGGTCGAGGTGAGGACCCCTGGGTCGGTTCTGTCCTGCGCCACATAGGTTGGCCTGAGATGCGTTATACGAAGACCGACTTGACGTACAAGACGAAGATACCAGAGTCGTGGAAGACTCTATCTCCACTGACGAAGTGGACTACGATTTGTAACCCTAGGCCCCGGGTATGTTATATAGGACGGGGGCCTAGTTCGTCGATAGTATATATATACACACAATCCCTTGGTATTGACATGTACTTTGTACACACCCCAATAAAAGTATACACGACTAGGAGTAGGGTATTTCCTCGATCGCATGGGCCCCGACTTGGGAAAATCTTTGCCTCTTATCACCATCCACTTTAACTGTCAGGGATACCCTACTGAATGATCTGATGGAATCATATCTATCAACTAGTAAGAGTGGTGGATACAATGCGTGCGAGAGAGGACTAAAGGGAGTGTGCGTGGGGGAGACACGAGGCAGAGATATGTACAGAGGGGGGGCGGCAGAGACCATGCGTGCACATGCATGTGAGAGAAATAGTGTTTGTGACTGAGATTAGTGAAAAGAGTCGTGGATAGTAGTAAGAGAGAGAGGGAGATACATAGTGTGTGTGTGTGTGTGAGACACTTTCGGGAGAGAGGGTGGGCATTTGTGAGAGAGAAAGGCCGATGGATATATAGTGTGTGCGCGTATGCGTGAGAGAGAAAGATAGCGCGTGTGTGAGGAGGGGTCGAGGGAGAGTGCATCTACGCGTAAAGGACTATTCTACCCATTAAATTAAAATATAATTTAAAAAATTGGATGAGATCATGAAATTTGCAATTCACGTATGAACGAACATTGGTCTAGCAAACATCCATATTCTATCGAATTCAAGCATGTGTATGGTATTATTTCACATTATTGATCCATAGTCAGTAGTTTGAAATCCAGACAATGCATGGCTCTTGCAATTCATATATAAACGTGAGTACACTCTGCGGTCAGTGTCAAGCACATTATACATAAGAAACATACATGGTATACATTCCAAAATGCTAGCGACGAACTAGAATACATTTTGAATTCAACATAAAAGTGGTTTCAAATATTCGAATTCATAGGAAGTGCATTCAACTATTTGAATTCGAGATAATGACTTTTGTAAATAACATCTAAAAGGGGCATCAATCTTTGTTGATAATACATAGTCGTGTACAAAATAGATTCAAGTTTACCTCCTCCATTCCAAAATAATCGTAGTTATAGGATTTTCAAGAGTCAAAAATTTCAAAAGAATCGCATAATTTAATGAGGTTTTTAAACATACAAGGTCAAATATAATGAGGTCTAATTAGGAAAGTTCAACTGAAGAGTACTGTAAATGTGAATGCTTCTGGTTCAAAATTTTGAACGAAGCGCCAAAAGATCCTCTCCTCGCCGGAAACCGCGCGAGACCAATGTTTGGTAGAAGGAAATTACCGTCCTAACTCTGACCCGTGAAGCCTACCGGCCCGACGTCCACAGGTCTAAAGCGGGGTAGGTTTGTAAATTCACCGAGACGCCACACAACCGCCTCCGAAAAATATTCATATACCGCGGGCGCCTAAACGCCGATGCGCTCGGCCGAAATCACTCCCGCCCACTATTTTGGATACACGAGATTACCGTCCTACCCCCGACCTGCAACATATCCGAAATTTTAGATGGGGGCAAAGTTTGTAACTTTCCCCAAATTTCAAACAAGCGCATCCCGGAAACATGGTTCCCCCTTAGCTTCCCCCCTCCCCCGTCCGATTCCCCATTCATACTCCGTGGGCGCCAAAACTCCCTCTCCACCAGCCGTGAAACCCTAGCCTCCTCCGTCCGCCACCCCATTGCACCGATCCACCGTCGCCCTCCTCCATCACGCCGGAGCCGATACCCCGACATCGTCGTCCACCGCAACCTCAACCGCAGCGCCCTCCATGACTTAGCAGTTGAAGCCAAGGCAGAGCTGCCTCCACGACGCGGACGTGCGCCATACCCGAGCCACTTCAACCCCTCCGTCCTGCGCCTCACTGCTGCCGCTCCAACGTCGCAACCGTCCACCGCACCGGAGCTGTTCCCGCTACGCCGTCGTTCGCCGCCTCGAATCTGCTTCCCCGCCGCCGACAGAGGGCCACCGCACCACACTCAACTACTTGGCCATGGGTTCATCCAAGGCTCCACCGTCCTCCACAACATCTTGTTTCCAGGAAACCGCAAGAAGATCTTTGAAAAAATAGAAGGAGGACACAACATTGCCAGCCGCTATTGGTACTCCTCTTCCCTTATTCTTGCAAATCTCTCGCACGGTAGTCATCCCACAAAGGAAACTAGTTGACCGCTTCTTACTGCACATTCTTCCTAATACTAGATGTTCCAAGTAACTTGCGATGCACAAGGTTTCCCCCCATTTACTATTTCACTTCAGCTAGACGTTCATCGCCTGCCTGGATTTCAATTCAGTGTCAGTTGATTCCCAATTAAAGGAAGCAACACCCACGGAGGCGCGCGGAGCACCTAGTCCACCTGTTCACCGGGGAAGCAGCGCCTCGGTATCTATCTTAGAGGTGTGTGTGGCACAGGAGCTGCTGGCGCCCGATCTGGAGGTTCGCCGGGCTTAAAGGGATGGTCGGGGGGCGCTGCCAAGCACGGCTGTGGGGTGAGGTCGAGGGGAGGCCGTGCCGGCGGAGGCAGGGGTCTGGGCCGGTGGTCGGTGGCGGTTCGAGGAAGATCGTCCACGGTGGCAGGCGGGAGGTAGATGAAGGCCATCTGCCCGTTCCTTGTAGATCGGACGGTGCAGAAAAAATCGGCTGACCTATTTGTTTTCAGTCAATTATTATTTTCATAGGACCACATGTGGTGGTTTGCTGGAGGATTACCTGCACTTCCCAGCAATCCCTGTGCTCATATTTCAAAAGCCTAGAATCCAATTTCGTGTGCCATGCATGTTGTAGAGCTATCATATGTCTGTCGTCATTTATTTTTGACCCATCTGCTATCTGATACTTTTACACTATTCTACTTGTGCACAAAGCCACAAACTACACCCATACTCTCTCACTATTGTTTTATTACGCATGGGTATTTCAGAATCTCAAGCACAATATTCTAAAAAGAAAACTGAGCAGTCGCTCCAGTCTGCATCGAGGATTGGAAAGACGCAGTTTGACGCTCTAATGAAGAGTGTAGTGTCATTCGATGAAGACTGTCAACGTAGCTCTGTAGTTGATGACTCCATTCACCATACACCAGCATCGCAAGTGCTTGCTTTAACTTCGGTGTCATATGTGGTTGCATGTTGCATATGGTGTCTACCTTGTATTGCTTCTAAATTGGTTAAATTGCATCTGCTTAGCCATATACTGTGAATATGACATGCCTTCCTGTTTTTGGTACATACTGCATCTGTCTATTAACCATGTTCTTACATCAAACTAATGTTCTTGTGTATCCCTCATCAATCACTTATGATGAGACAGGCACACCTGTGGGTTAGTGTGAGACGCACTACTCTTTTAAAGAGTGCAGTGTCATCCTCCCCACATGATTCTCAACAAACAGCAAGGCTAGATGAAGATAGTCAACATGGCTCTGTAGTTGGTGACCGCATTTCCCCTACACCACCATCGCAGGTGCTTGCTCTAACTTGGCAGTGTGACATGTGGTTGCATGTTGCATATGGTGTCTAGCTTGTAATTCTTCTAATTTGGTTAAATTGTATCTGCTTAGTTTACACATTATAGCTATGAATATGACATGCCTTCCGATTTTTGGTACATAGTTCATCTGTCTATTAACCATGTTCTTACATCAAACTAATGTTCTTGTGTATCCCTCATCAATCACTTATGATGGGACAGTCACACCCATGGGTTACTGTGAGACACGCTACTCTTTTAAAGAGTGCAGTTTCATGCTCCCGACATGATTCTCAAGAAATAGGAAGGCAAGATGAAGATAGTCAACGTAGCTCTGTAGTTGATGACCACATTTCCCCTACACCAGCATCGCAGGTGCTTGCTGTAACTTGGCAGTGTGATATGTGGTTGCATGTTAAGTATGGTGTCTAGCTTGTATTGCTTCTAATTAGGGTAAATTGCATCTGCTTAGTTTACACATTATACCTGTGAATATGACTTGCCTTCCTGTTTTTGGTACATACTACATCTATCTATTAACCATGTTCTTACATGAAACTACTATTCTTGCGTATCCCGCATCAATCACCTATGACGAGACACCTTTATTCGTTGCATATTGCATATGATTTCTAGCATGTAGCTACGTATTGCTTCTAATTTGTTGAAATACCCTTATTAGCCCGCCCTTTTAATTTGGCAGAGTGATATTGGTTGCATCTTTCATATGGTGTCTAGCTTGCATTGCTTCTAATTAGTTGAAATGCCTTCTGCTTAGTTCACACATCATAGGTGTGAATATGCAATGATGTCCTTTTTTCGTACATATTCCATCCTCCTATCTTGCGGTTGCCTCACATCAAAGTAGTGTTCATCAGTATCATGCATCAATGAGTTCTGAAAAGCAATTTTTATTCCTTTTTCTTGTGGGTTTGACTTTACAAGGCAAAATCAAAAAAGAGGAAGGAAGGGGATGATGGTGGTCCTCTGCAGCAACGTAAACGGACCATCTCTACACATTCTCCTTGTACTTCTAGTGCATTACAAGTTCCAAGTCTCATCTCCCCTACTCCACCATCCCAGGTGCTTGCTCTAACTTGGCCGTGTGATATCAATTTGCATGTTGCATATGGTGTCTAGCTTGTATTGCTTCTAATTAGGGTAAAATGCATCTTCTTATCTTACACATTATACATGTGAATATGACACGCCTTCCAGTTTCTGGTACATAATATATCTGTCTCACACCATGTTCTTACATCAAAGTACTGCTGTTGTGTATCCTGCATCAATCACTTACGATGAGACACCTTTAACTTGGCAGCGTGATATTGGTTGCATCTTGCATTGATTTCTAGCTTGTACTGCTTCTAATTTTTTGAAATTCCACTTATGACGAGACACTTTTAACTTGGCAGAGTGATATTGGTTGCATCTTTCATATGGTGTCTAGCTTGCATTGCTTCTAATTAGTTCAAATGCTTTCTGCTTAGTTCACACATCATAGGTGTGAATATGCAATGTTGTCCTTTTTTTCGTCCATATTGCATCCTCCTATCTTGCGGTTGCCTCACATCAAAGTAGTGTTCATCAGTATCATGCATCAATGAGTTCTGAAAAGCAATTTTTATTCCTTTTTCTTGTGGGTTTGACTTTACAAGGCAAAATCAAAAAAGAGGAAGGAAGGGGATGATGGTGGTCCTCTGCAGCAACGTAAACAGACCATCTCTACACATTCTCGTTGTACTTCTAGTGCATTACAAGCTCCAAGTCTCATCTCCCCTACTCCAACATCCCAGGTGCTTGCTCTAACTTGGCAGTGTGATATCTGGTTGCATGTTTCATATGGTGTCTAGCTTGTATTGCTTCTAATTAGGGTAAAATGCATCTGCTTAGCTTACACATTATACATGTTAATATGACACGCCTTCCTGTTTCTGGTACATACTATATCTGTCTATCACACCATGTTCTTACATCAAAGTACTGTTGTTGTGTATGCTGCATCAATCACTTATGATGAGACACCTTTAACTTGGCAGTGTGATATTGGTTGCATCTTGCATTGATTTCTAGCTTGTACTGCTTCTAATTTTTTGAAATTCCACATATGACGAGACACTTTTAACTTGGCAGAGAGATATTGGTTGCATATTTCATATGGTGTCTAGCTTGGATTGCTTCTATTTTCTTGAAATCCTTCTGCTTAGTTGACACATCATAGGTGTTAATATGTCATGCGGTCCTGTTTTCGTACATGTTCCATCCTCGTATCGTGTGTTTGCCTTACATCAAAGTATTGTTCGTCAGTCATTCATTCATGAATGAGTTCTGAAGAGCGAATTTTATTCCTTTTTCTTGTCGGTTTGACTTCACAATGCAAAATCAATACAGGGGAAGGAAATTAGTAAGGCAGTGGAAGATGGTGGTCCTTCTGTGCAACTGAAACAGAGGGTCTCTACAGATTCTACTCAGCCATCCTCCCAACAAGATTCGCAAGACAATGCAGGGCAAGACAGTCAACGTAGTTGTGTAGATGATGAACACATCTCCCCTACTCCACCATCATACGTGCTTGCTCTAACTTGGCACTGTTATATGTGGTTGCATGTTGCGTATGATGTCTAGTTTGTATTGCTTCTAATTTTGTTGATTTGCATCTGCTTAGTTTACACATTATACTTGTGAATATGACACATGTTCCTGTTTCTAGAACATACTAAATCTGTCTATCACACCATTTTCTTACATCAAAGTACTGTCGTGTATCCAGCAACAATCACTTACCATAAGACACATTTAAGCTGGTAGTGTGATATACGTTGCATCTTGCATTGTCTTCTAGATTGTACTGCTTCTAATTTGTTGAAATGACACTTATGACGAGACACTTTTAAGAGTGATATTGGTTGCATGTTCATATGGTGCCTAGCTTTCATTTCTTCTAATTTGTTGAGATGTCTTATGCTTAGTGTTTTTCATACATATTCCATCCTCCTATCATAGGTGTGAATATGCAATGTTGTTCTTTTTTCGTACATACTCCGTGCTCCTATCATGCGCTTGCCTTACATCAAAGTAGTCTTTGTCTGTATCATGCACCAATGAGTTATGCAGAGCCAATTTTATTCCTTTTCTTGTGGTTTTGACTTCAGAAGGCAATATCAAAAAAGAGGAAGGAAAAGAGTAAGTTAGGGGATGTTGGTGGTTCACCGGACCAACGCAAACGGAGGCTCTCTAGATTTGCCACTGCTACTCCTACTGCAGTTGAAGTTCCAAGTCTATATGATGACTCCATCTCCCCTACTCCACCATCGCAGGTGCTTGCTCAAACTTAATAGTGTGATAATTGGTTGCATGTTGCATATGGTGTATAGCTTGCATTTCTTCTAATTTGATTAAATTGCAGCTGGTGAGTTTATACGTTATACATGTGAATATGACATGCCTTTCTGTATCTAGAATACACTGCATCTGTCTATCACACCATGTTCTTACATCAAAGTACTGTTGTTGTGTATCCTGCATCAATCACTTACGATGAGACACCTTTAACTTGGCAGTGTGATATTGGTTGCATCTTGCATTGATTTCTAGCTTGTACTGCTTCTATTTTTTCGAAATTCCGCTTATGACGAGACACTTTTAACTTGGAAGAGTGATATTGGTTGCATCTTCCATATGGTGTCTAGCTTGCATTGCTTCTAATTTCTTGAAAATCCTTCTGCTTAGTTGACACATCATAGGTGTGAATATGTCATGCGGTCCTGTTTTCGTACATATTCCATCCTCGTATCATGTGTTTTCCTTACATCAAAGTATTGTTCGTCAGTCATTCATACATGAATGAGTTCTGAAGAGCGAATTTTATTCCTTTTTCTTGTCGGTTTGACTTCACAATGCAAAATCAATATAGCGGAAGGAAATTAGTAAGGCAGTGGATGATGGTGGTCCTTCCGAGCAACTGAAACAGAGGGTCTCTATAGATTCTACTCAGCCATCCTCCCAACAAGATTCGCAAGACAACGCAGGGCTAGACAGTCAATGTAGTTGTGTAGATGATGAACACATCTCCCCTACTCCACCATCACAGGTGCTTGCTCTAACTTGGCACTGTTATATGTGGTTGCATGTTGTGTATGATGTCTAGTTTGTATTGATTCTAATTTTGTTGATTTGCATCTGCTTAGTTTACACATTATACTTGTGAATATGACACGTGTTCCTGTTTCTAGAACATACTAAATATGTCTATCACACCATGTTCTTACATCAAAGTATTGTTGTGTATCCTGCAACAATCACTTACCATAAGACACATTTAACCTGGGAGTGTGATATACGTTGCATCTTGCATTGTCTTCTAGCTTGTACTGCTTCTAATTTGCTGAAATGGCACTTATGACGTGACACATTTAAGAGTGATATTGGTTGCATGTTCATATGGTGCCTAGCTTTCATTTCTTCTAATTTGTTGAAATGTCTTCTGCTTAGTGTTTTTCATACATATTCCATCCTCCTATCATAGGTGTGAATATGCAATGCTGTCCTTTTTTCGTACATACTCCGTCCTCCTATCATGCGCTTACCTTACATCAAAGTAGTCTTCGTCTGTATCATGCATCAATGAGTTATGCAGAGCCAATTTTATTCCTTTTCTTCTAGTTTTGACTTCAGAAGGCAATATCAAAAAATAGGAAGGAAAAGAGTAAGTTAGGGGATGTTGGTGGTCCTCCGGACCAACGCAAACGGAGGCTCTCTAGATTTGCCACTGCTACTGCTACTGCAGTTGAAGTTCCAAGTCTATATGATGACTCCATCTCCCCTACTCCACCATCGCAGGTGCTTGCTCTAACTTGATAGTGTGATACTTGGTTGCATGTTGCATATGGTGTATAGCTTGTATTTCTTCTAATTTGATTAAATTGCACCTGCTGAGTTTATATGTTATACATGTGAATATGACATGCCTTTCTGTATCTAGAATACACTGCATCTATCTATCACACCATGTTCTTACATCAAAGTACTGTTGTTGTGTATCCTACATCAATCACTTATGATGAGACACGTTTAACTTGGCAGTGTGATATTGGTTGCATCTTGCATTGATTTCTAGCTTGTACTGCTTCTAATTTTTCAAAATTCCACTTATGACGAGACATTTTTAACTTGGCAGAGTGATATTGGTTGCATCTTTCATATGTTGTCTAGCTTGCATTGCTTCTAATTTCTTGAAAATCCTTCTGCTTAGTTGACACATCATAGGTGTGAATATGTCATGCCGTCCTGTTTTTCGTACATATTCCATCCTCCTCATATGGTTGTCTTACATCAAAGTATTGCTCGTCTGTATCATGCATCAATGAGTTCTGAAGAGTGAATTTTATTCTTTTGTGCTGTGGGTATGGCTTGACATGGCAAAGTCAAAAAAGAGCAAGGTAGGGGATGCTATTAGTCGTCGGGTGCAACAGAAAAGGAGTTTCCCTCGAGATTCTGCTGGTACGTATAGTGTAGAAGACGGTCAAAGTCCACCGGCTAAGTCTAGAAACACAGTATCCCCTGCCCCACCAGCTGCAGCACCTCCTTCCACAGTACCGACATCTCAACGAGTTACTCGTTCGAATGCTCCGCAAGTGGCATGTTCCAAAGCTGCCTTCCCACCTAACACTACTTCTGAAGCACTACTGACACTACAGGACTTGGCAAGATCAGATGATTCTCATGAGCATGAACACCAAAACGGTACGTGACTGAGTCAAGTTGCAGTTGCTTTCTCCTTTATATGTACTCTCACAGTTTGATGTGCACTAACAATTTCCATATTCGTTGTTGAACTAGCACCTCGGCGCAAGAGGAAACAGACATCAGGGATAATGCTTGACAGGTTAACAAAATCTAAAGGAGGAAGAATGGAGATCCATTTTGAGGCAGGTTTAAAAAGGCCACGTGATGCTACAGAGTCAGCCAAGTTAGTATCAGAGGCAGCCATTGCCGTTAGGTGTCATGCACGTATCCTGCCAACGTGGATCCAGTACAGGAATGACAAAGACGAAACCCAGTTTAACACCTTCCTTGACCATTTATCCGTAAGTAATGTCATTCATCGCAATTTGTAATATTGTCTTGCTCTGTCCCATACTTTCTAGGTTGCTCCTAATGAGACTCCCATTCTTTTTTCAACAGATGAGGTTCAAGTTGGATCCGAAAGATGATGCAACCAAACAAGAATGCACTCATGTTTTTCAGTCTACTCTGCGACAGTATCGGTATCACCTTAGAAAAACTCACTTTGAAGGCAAGGCTAACAATGAAATCGCCCAAACATCTCCAGTAGAATATATTACGGACGAAGACTGGACAGCCCTTGTTAAACACTCGTCTGATCCGAAGTATCAGGTAGGGTATATGTATGTGATCAGATCACATATTGAACTCGTATTTACGTATGTGCCTTACAAGTCTATCTTCTTCTAGGCTAACTGTTTGAAGAACAAGACCAACCATTCTAAAGTGAAATTCCAACAGACAACAGGATCTCGTAGCTATATTGCACACTGTGAGGCTCTTGTAAATAGCTGCTATTTACTCCTTTTTGTTGTGCCATATTATCGTATCTGTATTGACTTGTTCGAATACAGAGGAAAGCCCGTGCGGACCAAAAAGAACCTGAACCGAATGCACTGCAAATCTTCAAGGATTGTCACACCAGCAAGATGAAGGGCATGACTACACCAGTCCAAGCCGCTGTTGTAAGTCCTTACTCCTCATGCCTTTGAACTGCTTGTTACTATGACGTGTTCATTTAACTGCTTGGTTTGCAGCCAGTGTCAGTTACTCTGTTCACTTTTATACACAGTTGTCTTAACATATCACTTCACCTTACACGGTTTAAAAGAAAGGAAGGATATTCTTTTGATCTTGATCTGTAATCTAGTTGTGATGTTCACGTGTTCACACAATGATACAATAGCCTGTTTGTTTGATATCTGTTTGCCCGTGATATGAATGATGTCATACTATGTTCATCGTATTTTAAACCGTGTCTCTTTATCCTTAGATAGATGTCAATAAATGTGAGGAAATAGACAATACATTAGGCATGCTACATGGACATATGTTCCGAACGTGATTTTATTATGTACTTACCACTAAAATACATGCTAAAGTATTACAGTGGTTCACCAAAATAAGTTATGTATGTCTCATTAGTAACTTCTTATCTGATACACTAATCTACAAAATTCAAACTTTCAGCAAGCTATGGAACAAATGATTGAACAGGCACAACCTCCTGAAGGTGACAAAGCTACCACAGGCACAATGTCACCTCTTGCTGCAGTGCGTCAGTATCTCTCGACTAACAGTGCAAAAAGCACCTTCCTGAGTTATTCTGGGTTGGTTGTTAAGGTAACCTCGTCTAAACCACCTACTGAACAAAATCCTCCGGCTAGACAGACTGATATATCTGTGCTCCAGACACAAGTCCAATCCCTAATGGAGGTCGTTTCTGAAACAAGAATAGTGGTTGACAAATGTCTTCAAGATATGAATGGTTTTGAAACCAGACTATCGGACATTTGCTTCGTTGTTCAAGAGGAATGGCGCAAAAAAGGGGAAGGTCATGCTGCTCCATCAGATTCTACAGCCTAAAACATTACCACTCTGCTGAAATGATCTCAGCTTCTATACATCTCATGGTGCATTTATCTACAAAGACTGTAAACTTTTATGCCAACAGGCCTTTTGTTGTATGGCTGTAATTTATTTTGTTGCGATACAACATTTATCCTGCTGCCAAAGGCCGTAGAAATTAGAAAGCTATTTTTGTATAGTGTAGGTTTATTCTTAGTAATGTATTCGGCATCATCGGTCTCCTTTAGGCCGAAAGCATCGTAGGAGCCCAAATGGCCAATATCCGTCCGGCTCACAACTAGAATGGAGCTAAAAACGATTACGGGCCGTATTCGGTATTTAGCCCACAGAAAATAACTGGGCCGAAATCAGCGTAAGCTCTTCTTATTTCTGTTCATTCAATTGGTAGGCCCGTGACCACAGTGGGCCATTAACAGGCCTACACATAATATGGGCCCATTGTATTAACGGGCCGTTAACATGTCTAAATATCACGCAGGCCTTATTTGGTCCATAAATGACATGGTCCATTAACAACCCGAATTGCCGATTGGGCCTTCATTGGGCCAGTATATATCTAGGGCTTGTTGCAGGCCGAAAGATGATTGGGCCTAAAATGTGCCAAATAGCCCACTGGTCATTAGCAGGACAAAATTTAGCTCAACCCAAGGTGGCCCATTTACATGGCGGATCGTTAACAGGACAAAAGTCAGCACGGGCCGTAATTGTACCGACCTACTACACGGGCCTTTAACAGGCCGAAAGTGCTGGCGGGCTGGATGTGTGTCATTGAGGATATGGGCCGTTAATAGGCCCGAAGTGACGTCGGGCTACATATGGCCCATGGGTTGCGTCGGCCATTAATAGGCCGAAAGTCAGACCGGGCCGAAAATGGCCCAGTTCCATCATGGTTAGTTTATGGGCCGAAAGTTTCATAGGACCACATATGGGCCCAAATGTAGCAGGACCTTAAACAGGCCGAAAACACACCGGGCCGTAATTGGGCCCAAATACAAAGCGGACTGTTAACGGGCCGGAAGTGACCATGGGCCGCAATGATGAGAAATCTACAATGGGCCAGTGACGGGCTGATTTGACACTATTCAAACAGGCCTTACCTGCAAATGGGCCGTGTGCAACTAGGCCGTTAATGGGCCAGCCTGCTAACTTTGACTGGGCCGGCCCTTTTAACCTAAATGGCCACTGTTGGGCCTTGCCATGTGTCACTGTTCCATAGGCGCATATCGGCCAGTGGATGGTTGACATCTGTCGCGACATCGAGCTGACACATGGATCTGTTGGCGAATGAGAATTTTACACGTGGAAAATCGCCATTGGTTAGGGCTGTTAATGGGTTATCGGATCCAAACCGGAACCCGATAGCTTAACGGCGACCCGTTATGGTCGATGCCACTTGTTGGTCACCCTTGACGAAAACAGTTCTATGACACGACATTTATCGTCATGGAAGTGGACACTTCCGTGATGATAATTTCAGTATTGTCATGGAACACTTCTACGACAGCACAGGTATGACTATCTTGATTCTGTCATAAATTTGTCACGGATGTACATGCATGACAGAAAATGTGACCTACTGTGACAAAGACGTATCATCACGGAAGTGTTTTTTTGTAGTGCTACCTTCCGCACCTTGGAACCCCCAACTGCTAACTCACCACTGCACCAGAGCCGCTTCAGCGACTGGCTTGTCCACCGCACCAGATCTCCTTGACCTTCATCATGGTCCACCGCACCAGATCTGCTTCACCGGCTCCCTCGTCCACCACAGTGTAGGCCCTTCACTGACGCCCTCGTCTGCCACATCGCTGGCCCTTCATAGACGCCCTCGTCTGCCACAACAGATCTGCCTCACCGAAAGCATCCGCGCCGGATGTGCTTCACCGGCGCCTTCGTCCACTGCACCGGACCCGCTCTATGGTCACCATATTCAACTGCACCGGCCCCGCTTCACTTACGCCGCCGCCTCATCAGGTTATTTCAATTTGCACTCCTTTGGTTTTTCTCGTCTTTACTATACAACAGTTCACTTACCACATATCAGCATTCTTGGATGTCGACAGGCGCCGCAACCGAAGCACCGGAGCCGCTTCACCAATGGCGACAGCCGGCCAAATCTCAACCGCAACACGAGCACCAACGACGACACTTAGCTTTCACGTATGACCATGATGCCCATACGCCGCCGAGACTCAGGTACTATTCTCCAACGGTCGGCGCCTACGTTCACTTTCTTAGCATAAGCACCACACCTTCGAATTTCTTCAGGGCATCATTCAATTGTTTATGAGAGGCGTGATTCTGCTTGCACCTGTAGCCTGTAGGTCCAAACGTGTGGTAGTGAATAGGTTATATGTGCTAAATTACAAATCAGTGAACCTCTAGTTACAATGCTTTTGTTTTGTCCTAAGTATTGCTATACTTCCTAGATATTACTGCCACCTATTACTTCTTGCATGCTATATTTATGATAATGGTGTTGTTCTGATGTGTTGGTTACAAATATTGTACTGGACTGCTTCTATGTTCTATATGCTAAATTACACATCAGCGAACTAGCTTGTAGTTCCGCTGCTATTGGTTCGTCTTAACCAACATTTTTTCAATGCTAGCTATTACCGCACTACTCCGAGCCTCTGTTCATAACTTTTTTGTGCGTTCTTGATCTTCCCAAGTTGCATGACTAATTTTTTGCTTTTATTCATTATGGAGCTGCCAACCGCATCAAGCAAAATGCTTTTTCTTTTGGGGCTGGCACCTCGGCCAAGCATAAAAATAGAGTGAAGCACATATATTGTCATGTAAGCGCACACCCTTCATTCATTAATTTATATGAACCATTGATGATCAATTTGAACCAGTGCATGTGATTAAAATTAGTTTTACCAAAATAGAGGGGGGAGAATAAACTACAACGACTAGATTTGCATGCACGGGAAGCTGACAACATCTTCAAAGAACATTGCAACAACAGCGAGCCTTCACAGTGACCTATGGTAAGCCA
Organism: Elymus sibiricus; assembly: GCA_039707655.1. Lineage (NCBI taxonomy): Eukaryota > Viridiplantae > Streptophyta > Magnoliopsida > Poales > Poaceae > Elymus > Elymus sibiricus. The sequence continues at coordinate 199,694,861 of CM077676.1, read as the reverse complement.
GTGTGTTTTAGTTACTGTGAAATGTCATGCGTGTGGGCTGCTTTCTTAGCTTGTGCCCTCAACCTGTAATCCTACAGAATTACAAATAGTCCAGTTACCTACTTTGCTATATTGCTTGATTCGAATGCTTGTTTGTTACTTGTTAGGCTATACCTGAGTTGGCCAATGTGTCAGTAGTGCCTGCCGTACTGTCCTAAAGAAACTTCATTTGACATTAACTTCATCCGCGCCGTCATCCACCTTGCCGGGGCTGCTCCAACGACCTTCTCGTCCACCGCGCTGGGACATATCCCCCGCAGCCACCGTCTGCCCTCCCGGATCTGCTTCCACGCCACCGACAGCCATCGCAACCGCAGCACCCTCAACATCTCAGCAGATGCCTACACGGCACCGCAAGAGAGGCGGTACTCTTTCATATCTGCTCAAGTTATTTATCTCAGCCAGAAAATATATCGCCACTGCTTTACTGTGATTTCTTGTCCATCACTTAGAACGTTACTTGTTAGTTGAAAGCAAACACTGGTTGCGAAGTAGCCTTTCTGCGATTTGCACCTTCAGATACACCATGGCACGATCAACACTATACTCGCAATGCTTAGGGTTTCCCCTTTTATATCCCACTACCATCATCCTAGGTGCTTCGTGTCGTGCTAGCACTACTCCTCAACCCGTCAAGCTAAACAACATGCCACTCATAATTCCAAAGCTTAGTTGTTCAAATGTGAATCTGATATGACTCTGATATTACTAAAACAGAGACACGTTTAATTGGTCAGCTAATGTTCCCACTGTAGTTTCGAAAAGCATGTGCGCCACATATAGAGAGACATCAGCGAATTGCATTTCTTTATGCGGTTTGGTTCATCATGGGTGGGCAACGAACAATGTATTATCAAAAATCTACTTGCTCTTCTTTAACATGTTCCTCTTCTGTTCTTCTTTAATAAGCATAGTAGTATAGTATGTTCCTTGTCCGAAAGAGGAGCAGGGACATTTGCAGTCGACAGGTCTATTGGGTCGCTTCCGATGGATGCTTTCAACTCTTCGAGTTGGTCTACCATAATATCCAGGAAATACTGGGAGCTGTGTTGCCTTTGAGAGTCTTGACTGATAGTAACAGTAGTGCGCCTTCAATTGAAGAGAGCTGCCCCTGTAGGGGATCCGAAGCCCATATTTTCCAGCTAGTTCTACTTTCCCGATTTTACTCGTGATGCTTAGGGCTTTCCCCTTTTATCTACACTATGATCTGCGTAGGTGCTTTGTGTCATACTAGCAACAATCCACCCTTCAAGCTAAACAACATACCACTCATGATTCCAAGGCTTAGTTGCTCAAATACGAATGTGATATGATACTGATATTAGTTAATGGACACACATTTAATTCGTGAGCTAATGCTCCCACTTGAGTTTCCAAATGCATGTGGCCACATATATAGAGAGACAGCAGGGAATTGCATTTCTTTGTGCGCTCTAGTTCATCATGGGTGGGCAACGAACATTGTATAGAAAGAAGTGGAATCTCCATAATATGCTCCCTCTTCTATTCTTTAACATCTCCCTCTTCTGTTCTTCTTTAATAAGTACAGTATGTTCCTTGTCAGGAAGGGGAGCAGTGACATCTGTAGTCGACAGGTCTATTGGGCCGCTTCTGCTAGATGCTTTGAGCACTTCGAGTTGGTCTGCCATAATATCTAGGAAATGCTGGGAGCTATATATGTGGCCTTTGAGAGACTATCCCGATAGTAAGAGTAGTGCGCCTTCAGTTGAATAGAGCTGGCCTCTAGGGGATCGAAAGGCTTTCGATTAGTAGAGGCAATACAATCCCATATTTTCTAGCTAGTTCCACTTTCCTGATTTATTTATGATGCTTATGGTTTCCACCTTTAATGTACACTGCGATCTGCCTAGATGCTTTGTGTCGTACTAGCAGCACTCCAACCTTCATGCTAAACTACATGCCACTCATAATTCCAAAGCTTAGTTGTTCAGATACGAATCTGATATGACGCTGATATTAGTAAAATAGAGACACGTTTAATTGGTCAGCTAAATGTTCCTACTTTAGTTTTGAAATGCATGTGAGCCACATATAGAGAGATAGGAAGGAATAGTATTTCTCTGTGCACTCTGGTTCATCATGGGTGGGCAACAGACATTGTATAGAAAGACTTGTAATATCTACAATCTGCTTGCTCTACTGCTCTTCTTTAACATGTTCCTCTTCTCTTCTTCTTCTTTAATAAGTACAGTATGTTCCTTGTTTGGAAGAGGATCACAGACATTTGTGGTCGACAGGTCAGGTCGAGTTGTTCTTCCTTAGTACATTTTGAAGCTATCATCTGCGAAGTATCATTACTTCTGGAGCTCTCAACAGGGAGCCTATATTTGAGTAGTAGGCCACATTATATTAGTGCACACACCAAATTACAACACACATGGCATCTCTCAAAACAATTGCATAGAGATAGCACATAGGGCTTTACAGGGGGGGGCACTGTTGGATTAGAATCCCCTATGCATTACAAAGATAATCTCGCTTATTTTTATGTTTTCATGCATGTCAGGTATTGAACATGATCATAATGAATATGAGAATGGGTGCACAAGAAGAATATTGCAGAATAATCCTATGGCTAACATGTAACACCCCGCTTTTTGGCCCTTTCTTTTTCTTTTGGTTTTATTTGGTTTTCGCTCTGGTTTTCTTCTTGGAGCAGTTCTTTGGACTTAAAACCTGGAAGATCTCCATTTCCTTCCCTCCCAAGTAGTGCTTCATCCTTGCATCTTTTTCAAGATCATGAATATTTCCATTCTAACCCTATCCCAAAGTCCTTTTCTTAGGGAATATTCTTTTCTTATTAAAGGAATAACCTTATCTGACCTAGGTTGTGAAGCAACCTATATTTTTGTCATTCCTAAAATTCCCAAATAATTCTCATAAATTCTTTGGGTCATATGTTGCCCAAATATGTCCAAACCACTCATTGCCTAGTTCAAAAATAAGTCAGCAATATTCATTTTTCCATTCTGTTCAGAATGGCACTTTGTGAAGGAAGTGCTACTTATATTTTCTTGATTGCCCTAAAAAATTTTGGGCACTCTTTCCTACCCAAATAATTACCGCATGACAAAATTCAGCTCCATTTGCTTAGTGAATCTTCCCCAGCAAATTCCCAAAGTTTCTGTCCAGAAAGAAGCTTTGTGAGTGAAGTACTAGCTAGGAGTATCCAAATGAGTTGAAATTTTGCCAGGACCTTCATATGCTTAAATGATTACCCTACACCAAATTTCAGTCCTGTCCAACCATCTATGCGAGCACACCTTCCAATCTTTGGTTCTGGTTAAATTTTCAGGGTATGAAGCAACTGCCTTTTATATTGCTTCAAAAATTCTGAAATTAATCCAGGGCCTAAAGGTCCATATATCCTTTGTGCCTGCCAAATTTCACATTAGCTTGCCTAGCCAATTGTCCTACAAAATTCTTCCAAGGTTCTGTGCAGAGAGGACCTTTGTGAAGGAAGTACCACCTAGGTATTTCCAAATGCCATAAAATTTTCCCAGCATCTTCAGGGTACCAAATCATCATCCTATGCCAAAATCCAGCTCAAGTCCATACCCCATGTGAGTGCTACTTCCTGATCAAGTATCTGGACCAGAAATGCAGTTGCAAAGCATCCACCCTCAAACCTTGTCCATTTAGCCTCAAACTTTGCAATCATGTAGTCCTTCTAACCCCAAATCCTGGTGACAAACTCTTTTACCATTCTACCTCATGATTTGACCTCAGAACTTTGCAAAAGTTTGCTGCTGCAAACTTTGGACGATGTGTCTGATCGCCCCAAAAGCTCTTTTGTTGATCTATCACCACAAAGTGTCTACAGTTTGGATGGACTTGTCACTGGACAGGCTTGTCTGGGCTTAGTCGTCGCGCTCGCACCCGTGCACGCGGTGACTCCGCCACTGGCATGGCTGATGCGCGTGCGCTGGCTGCAGTGCGCGTGCTCTCCGCCTCGGCCCCGCCCGGCCACCGTCCAAACCTCCTCCGTTCGCCACCTAGCTCTGCCGCAGCTCTTCCCCAGTTCCTCCTCGCTGCCCTAGTCCGTTCTTCCCCGCTAGGAGCTCGCCGGAACGAGCCAAATGCCCAAGCGCATGCGGGAACAGTGGCCGCGCGTGCCTGACTGCCCCATCCGCGTGTGCCCTGCTCCTCCTGCCTCCCCGCGTGTTGGCCCGCTTCTCAGCCTCTTCCTCCTCCGCTGTCCGAGCTCGCTGTTGCAGCCGCTGGTGCTTGTCGCCTTGCCGGAGTTTGCTTTTCTGGCCGCGGCGGCAACCGGCCTGAGCCCCTCCTTCCCCGCCTATTTAAGAAGCCCAGAGCTCGCCTCTCCTCATCAACCATCACCTCCCTCTCTCAATCACACCCCGAGCAAAGAAATCGAGCCGCAGGCTCCTTCTTCCTCCCCTCCGGCAGCCTGCTCCGCCGCTAAGCCTCCTCTGTGGGCAGCTCCCTTCAGTGCCTCTCCGGCCGAGCCAAGCCCACCTGGGAGCTCTCCTTCTTCCCTAGTCCTCCTCCCCCACTCGCCCGAGCTTATCCTCGCCGGAGTCGCCTAGCTTGCCAACGCCCGTGGCTTGCAGCCGCCGGAGACGAAGACGCCGACGCCGTCCGGCCACCTCTAGCGGAGCCACAGGTACGAGCAGCTCCGTCTCGGTCTGCCCGATCCATCCCCGTCGACGCCCAGCCCCTCCGTGGTCTCCTCGCCGCCGTTTCATCGCCGGTGAGCCCGCCGTCTCTGCCACCTTCTTTTCCCCCTTCAAATCGAACCCCAGGGGCCCACGGGTCAGCGACTCCAGCCGTGCAGAAGCGTTTTGTTAGTGAAGGCGTATTCCTAAAATACGCCTTCGACGTCACCCCTCCAGAGATTTTCTGGAATTTCCAGAAATTCATTTTAAATCCAGTTTGACTCAAACTTTGACCATGAATATCTCCTAAACTACAAGTCCATATGAACTGATTCTTTTTGCAGTATTTTTTTTTGAAATCCTCTATTTTCTGGTAGAATTTGGTATTTTTATCTTCTGTCTAGAATTTCTGGACAGAAGTATTTGCTTTATGGTAGAATTTTTGGACAGACGTATCATAGGCGTCTCTCGTCCAATGAATGGATGACATCTGTCGCAACGCCGAGCTGACACGTGGTTCCGTTGGCAAATGAGAATTTTACACGTGGAAAATCGCCATTGGTCTGGGTTGTTAACAGGTTATCGGATCCAAACCCGCACCCAATAGCTTAACGGCGACCCGTTACGGTGGATGCCAGATGTCGGTTACCCTTGACGAAAACAATTCCATGATGCGTCATTTATCGTCATGGAAGTGGACACTTCCATGATGATAATTTGAGTATTGTCATGGAAAACTTCTACGACAGCACATGTATGACTATCTTAATTCTGTCATAAAATCGTCATGGATGTACATGCATGACAGAAAACGTGACCTACTGTGACAAACACGTATCATCACGGAAGTGTTTTTTTTGTAGTGCTGGATTGTGCGTGAAGGTCGCGAGGTTCGTTGTGGGCAACTGGGCACTGCAGTCCAGTAGAGTCAGCAGCGATGTCTGCGACAATTTGTTACCTTGGATGCAGTTCTTTGTGAAATCCTAGATGCAGTTCTTTGTAAAATCCTATGTGGTTCAGATTCAGAGAAAATGTATCGGTAGCAAAGAAAAATTGATAGCTAAAAATGTAGAAATAAAAATGCAGTGCACTTTTTAATGTGTGGGAGTTCGCTAGATGTATTGAGTATCCTTTGAACACTCTAGAAGTTCACTGGTCTCATTGAAAAAAATTGATTTATTTTTAGAAAGGTAACGCGGTTCACTTTCGAGAGTGATGATGTTCACTTGAGCCTGATGGGGAACGTTGTATGGAAAACAAAAAATTTCCTACGAAACACCCAAGATCTATTATATGGTGATGCTAGCAATAAGAGGGGGAGTGTCTACATACCCTTGTAGACCGAAAGCGTTAACGATCTAAAGATCGTGGTTGGCGTACTCGTACTCCTTCGCGATCCAATCCGATCCGAGCACCGAACGAATGACACCTCCGAGATGTGCACACGTATGGCTCAGTGACGTCTCCGCCTTCTTGATCCAGCAATGGAGGGTGGAGAGGTAGATGTGATCTAGGGCAGCACGATGGCATGGTGGTGGTGGTGGCAGCGGAACACCGGCAGGGCTTCGCCAAGCGCGTACCGGAGAGGAGATGTGAGAAGTTGGGAGAGACGGCAACGAAGGGTGGAAGCGTTGCTGCCCCCTGCGCCTCCCCACCTTTATATAGGCGTGGGAGGGGATGGTGGCTTGCCCTCCAAGCCCCTAGGGTCGTTGGTCAAAGGGGGAGGAAGGAAGTCCCTCCTTTCGTTCCCCACCGACCGCTATCCCCTTTTTTTGGGGATCTTAATCTTATCCCTTCGGGATATGATCTTATTCCTTTTAGGGGGGGTCTTGGTGCGCCTAGACCAGGGGTGTGGGGCCTTGCCCCACTACCCACGTCCATGTGGGTCTCCCCATGCAGGTGCACCCCACTCCGGAACCTTCTAGAACCTTCCTGGTACAATACCGAAAAATCCCAAACATTTTTCGGAAACCTGAATATGACTCTGGACCATTCCGGAGCTCCTCGTGATGTCCCGAATCCCATCTGGGACTCCTAACTACTTTCAGACTTCACCATATGAATATCCCAATACTACCCTAGCATTACCGAACGTTAAGTGTGTGACCCTACGGGTTCGAGAACATGCAGACATGACCGAGACTCCTCTCCGATCAATAATCAACAGCGGAACCTGGATGCCCATATTGACTCCCACATATTCAACGAAGATCTTTATCGGTCGAACCACAATGTCGAGGATTCAGTTAATCCCTTATACAATTCCCTTTGTCCGGCGATATGTTACTTGCCCGAGATTCAATCGTCGGTATCGCCATACCTATTATCATATCCATTTATGTATCCACACATGTATTTAAGTTTCCGTTCAGTACAGTTATAGCATGGATAATAAAAATTTATCATGAACAAGGAAATATGATAATAACATCTTTATTATTACCTCTAGGGCATATTTCCAATAGAGCCCAGCGTGAAGTGCGAAAATGTTACGGAAAGAACGAAAAGAGTAACGCGGTTCCCTTTTCAATAGTGTTGTGGTTCACTTGCCCTTGTCTCTGCGGTTCACTCTCGTTCATAAAAATGTTAGAAAAAGGACAAAAGAAATCATGTAGTTCACTTGCCCGTCCCGATGAAGTGTGGTTTTCTGTCAGATGCAGTTCTCTTTGTTGATTTTGGTGTCGCAAAAAACAGTGTTTGCATTTTCGTAAATTCAAAACTGCTCTTAAACCGTAAAAAATTAGAGAGAGTGTTCTACATGAAAAAGTTGCGTCTCGTCGATATCTTTCCAATGGCGTATCATTTTCATCATTCCGGTTTGGAAAAAAATTTACGAAAAAACACTCGCTGCCACACATCGGGCGCCGCACCATTTTCAAAATTCATTTAAAATGGTAAGGAATCTCAAAAGGCGTTCTATATGAAAAAAGTTGCGCCTATTCCATAGCTTTCCAACGGCGTATCACATACCTCATATCGACAAACCATTAAAAATTACAGTGCAAACAGTACTGAAAAACCGTGTGTAGTCCCCTTCATCAATATTGCAGTGCGGTTTCCTATCTGATGCAGTTCACTTCGTCCATTTTGGGTCCGCGAAAAAACAGTGTCCGCGTTTCGGTAAATTCAAAACTGCTCTTGAACCGTAAGGAATTAGAGAGGGTGTTCTACATGAAAAAGTTGCGTCTTGTCGATATCTTTCCAAAGGCGTATCGTTTGCATCATTCTGAGGAGCGGTTTGGACAAAAATTGCGAAAATACGCTCGTTGTCACTTGTCAGTCACTGCACCATTTTTGAAACTGCTCTTAAACCGCGAGGAATCTCGAAAAGTGTTCAACATGGAGCAGTTGCGCCTAATCCATAGCTTTCCAATGGTATATCACACGCCTTGTTCCGACAAACGGTTTAAAAATTGGATCAAAAATAGTACCTAAAATCGCGTGCAGTTTTTTTGCGACGAGCAGTTCACTCGTCCTGGCATTGCAGTTCTTTTGCTTCGAAAATGCCGTGCACTTGCGTTGAGCATGCAGTTCAGAAGTGTTAGCAGAATATTATTCTGCTAATGTTAGTAGAATAGATCTATACTATATGTATATATATATATATATATATATATATATATATATATATATATATATATATATATATATATATATATATATATATATATATATGACTCCTATTCTGTACTCCTGGGAATATGTACTCCCATCTTCAATATACCTCATATATGCATTGATTATACCTTTTTATCATTCTAAATATACTTCATTAAATATTCTAAGATACCTCAATACAAGTTTTTCCAAAAAAATATTATTTGTGACGTACTTTTTGTAATATACCTTTTTCACGTACGAATAAATCAGTATATACGTAAACCTTTAAAAATATGTAAACTCACATGATATTTTTCATGAAACTCATTTTAGGGTATATAGTAATTATTAATGAAGTATATTAAAAATAATAAAGAGGTATAAAAGATTCATCTAGGTGGTATATGAGCAATGAGAGTACGTACTCTCAAGAGTACACATGCATTTTATAGCCCCGGGTAATATGTAGACATGTTTTCCTGGTTAGTTTTACTCGCCGCTACGTATTATGTAGACATGCAATTGCAGTATCATGCATACCCACTAGACATTTTTAGTGAGGTGACACATAAATAAATAAGAAAAGAAGGGACTGAGTATCATAATATGATACCGTATCATATTAAATGATGTAATAGTATGTGACATGCATGACAATAAATGAGATCACTATGATACAAATATATGATACTATGCATTATGAAGATAATATTATACACTAATATCATCATATGCAAGATATTAACATATGATACTTCAAATTGTGACCGGCCTATAACAAAGAAAAACCTCTCCTAGCCGGGACCTCAGTTTGAGGGAGACAGGAAGATAGTGGTGGCATTAACTCCGTGGATCCATCCATCTCTTTTGCTGGGATCCATCCAGGACGATGGATCAGCTACTGGCTAGTACTACGTACAGTGCCGTACTATACCCTACCAATACAGATGTGCATGCATTTACTCTCGACGATCGATCTGCCCGCCTAGCTAGCTCCCATGCAGCTGATCTGTACCGCTTGCTCCGTCTCCTGTAGAACCACTAGCAATATCAACAGTATAACTCCAACAAAAAATTCGAAGTTTTCTAGTAGATCTCATTTTGTATGTGATGCCAATTAAGTAATTAACCAAGGTCAAGGTGTGCAAGCAAGCATGCATGAAATTACACACCACAGATGGGCGCATTGATCCCTGGCGCCACAACCGCTTGCCTCTTCCACGGCTCCATGTTACCTGGGAGAGATTCCCACTCTATCTAGCCCTGTGTTACGTAGACGGTGCGCCTGATACGACGGGAGAGCCGGAGAGAGAGAGAAGATCGCAGATCACAGGTGGGGGAAAAGCGCCTCGTAAACCCGATCACAGGAGACAGCGCTGTTCCTGCCCCGCCAGGCACGAGAGCAGCATGTCACTTGTATATTCCCCCGGCGCTTCTCCTGGTCTCCCCATCCGCTGCGTTTTTTACTCGGGCTTAGTTAACCACGACGCGCATGCATGCACGCTTGAGAGGCCCCAGGAGGATTTTTTAACAAGGGCATGTATGTGTGTTGGTCACTTGGTAGGTAGCACATTTAATACTATTTTTTTTCGAGGCACATTTGAACGAACTCTAACGAAGGGCCTGAGAAGCATCGTGTAGGCGGCATGTGAAACATGGGATCCAAGATCAGCTTGTTTATCCGTGCATGTGTCAATGTGTGCAGAAAGGGCCGTTGACGATGGCTGCTTTGGCCCTCTGCATGCATGGCGCAGCGCTACGTGCTTGGGGATCAAAGGACACGGAGACCCTTTTTCGTGGAACCCTGCTGATTAACCCATCGAGGCGATGTTGTTGTTGTGGGTTGCCGTTTGTTTCTCCATGCATGCATGGCTAGCTAGTCCGCTTGCGTTGGGAAATGAGGCCTCCTGTTAGCTTTACCATGCATGTGTCTCTCGCTCTGTCCCATATGCGGAGTCGTATGTTCCAGGTCCGGTGTTCTTGATCAAAATCGTGCTAGCAGTAATGGAACCGGTGAGCACCCGTAAACTTTTTGGTGCTCGACTTTCTGCGGCAGGGCCTGAATTTAACCGGTGACTAGACATGTCGCAACCGGATCGCAGCTACCAGCCGGGTCGTTGGTGGCCTCCAGCTCTGCCTGCTGCATGTGGACGGACGGCCTGCATGAAATATGTATGCAGGTGCCTAGGGCTACCTAGCTAGCTGCTAGTAAGAGCAAGAGAGGGGGAGCTAGCTAAGAGGGAGGGAGGGAGAGAGACGACGACATAGACAGGAGGGAGGGGGAAGGGTGTTGGAGGTGGAGAAAAGGACAGAGCAGGGTAGGAAAGTGTGGAGTCTAAGTCACGTTGCTGGGTGTTGTCTACCACACACATATGCACCAATCCACAGTCCATTCACACTCACGCACGCACGCGGTATGCCCCTTCTAGCTAGCTACAAACAGGGTTATGGATCGATTGATCGAAGGGATGGATGGATGGATTGTTCCTCTGACGTGACCTCTCAAACAGTAGTACCTCCCCCTCCGCGTCTGTGTGTCTGGCAGGCTACGCATACGCGCCAAACATACATCGAGGTCAGAGGGAAAATGGACGGTCTCAAAAGCAAAAAGTAAATAAATACTCCCTCAGTGTCAAAAAAGGACTTATATTTTGAGACAGAGAAGTAAATTATAAATATGTTGTATTCTATTACCTCCGTTCAAACTTACTTAGGTTAGATTTGTCTAAATACGTATGTATCTTACACCAAAACATGTCTGATACATCCGTATCTAGACAAATGTAAGACAAGTAATTCTGGGCGGAGAGAGTATGAATTTTATTTATCTTCTTCGAAGCTAGGGTAATGTATCACGAAAAAGGATGCAACGTATCATTTGTATCCGAAGGGAATTAGTAAGAAACCTCTCACATCTTGGTTTAATAAGAAAGATACTCTCTAGACTACTCCTATCAACAAGACACACATTCTTTGTTGGAAGCTAATCTCCAAAGAACCTCTAAGATAAGCATACTTGACCCGTGGTAATTTGAGAATAGGTGATCAACCGGAAAGTTCTTCCCGGTGCACACGAGTGAGTACAAAGTGCGAAGAAAAAAGACTAGTGTTGATTTCTGGGGCTAGTCTACATCCTGCCAGATGGAATGGTCGGGAACCGGTGGTTGTAGCCAGGGCCTTACAAGACCACCTGTCAGTTTTTGTAGATACATGTTTTTTTTTTGGAACATCGATGACACAACTTATGTTGAACTTCAGGATTAATTAACGAAGTCACCACACATGTGTCTTACCACTATCCCTAGTGCTGGCTTATAGTACACCCATCCTCCTAACCATCTAACCACGTGTTTGTTCTCAAAAACCACACAACCTAGAAAGCACATTGAAACACGAAATGATATCAAGCTAAGGAAATCTAGAGCTTGATAGTGATGAGGAAAATTGAAACTAAAAAATAATTAAAAAATACATATCCATAGGTTAGGATGCCAAGGTTTGGAGCCCAAATTTGACCCAATCATAGCTTTGTGTTTAATGCTCATCATCACAACACTTATCGGTAAGCTCTTATGGTCAAAGATGCGACGATTCCGCTTCCTTCAAGATCTTCAATATATGTTCTCAAAGTAGACACTTGAAAAAAATACACCTATCTCGAAAGTATGTAAAACCATTGTACATATCCGACATAATTCAATTTTCCTATTTTATGTACACAGAAACATGTAGCGTATATACATACATGTGTTCATTTGAAGGAAAGGCTAGCATATATAAAATATTTCATTCAATTTATCATCATATTTCTTGTTTTCCTTCATGATCTTTAAAAATATACGAAGTGAAAACTTATGAGCAATCAAAAATGATATACCAATTTTGGGCAAAACTAGCTTCATGCGGGCAGTGGACCTAGTAGAGACCAAAATAATATGGTCACTTCCGTTAATCATCAAGTTTTCAAGGTAACCGGTCATTATTTTTGGCAAATTAATGTAATATTTTTTAGTTTTTGAGCAAACTTATGATTTTAGGTAAAATTCTTTTCAAAAGCTCCAGTCGTTAAAAAGGTTTTAACATTTAGTGAAGAAATGCTCGGTTTCCTGAGATTGTCCCTGATTTTATACTTAAGTTAAATATACCTTCGCTAGGTGTATCTTTTAGCTAGTTCCGTATATCTTACTGTACACATATTTCACTACAATCAGCTGTTCTTCCGCAAAAAAGATCCAGAATTTTGTCCAGATACACCATTCCTGCTGCCCGAGGAACCATGATCGATCATCAAAATCTCGCAATGTGCCTGGAAATACTTTTCTTGGTGAGAAACGGGAAGTTACAGTCCCCATGGGGTATGGTACGGTGTGTGCTATTGTATAGCCACATCTTTTTAATAGAAATGTAATGTATGTTATGTTATGTTATGTTGCATATATAGCTTCTGGTGGATAACTCAGCAGCATCGTTCCGGCCGTTTATTTTACAAGTAACCATTCCTACATGTCTCTTTGCTTAGCAATTAATATCCAGTATCCCGTATGCCTGATACTGATAGAGAAAATACATTCCTTACAAGCTTGCAGCTGTAACAGTTGAAGCCCTCGAATCATTTCAGACGATATTTTAAAGAAAAAATATTCAAAAAGAGAAGGGGAAAAAAAGCTCATCAGGTAGCTCACTGCCCAATTGCCCATCCCTATCCTTCTTTCTATCCAAACGTGACAAAAGCACATCATTTGACACGAACATCTCATGGTATGTACTTACATTATGTTCCATCCCTCAGACTTTGGCTGTACATGCATGCATACTTTGGTCGGCCATCTTCCCGGCTCTATCTCAAGTGCGCCCAAAAAGTTGATCTCTCCTCGTAAACAAGCCATAGCTAGGGGAAAGCAAGCATTTTTGTTGCGACCTCTTTGTTTTTGCATGGAGGATAATCCGGCCATGGCTTTTATGTATCCCTAGCTAGGTTAATTAGGTAAGCTTAGGTTTGTAATGTTGTCTCAACAGAAGTAGTAGCCCAAGACCCAGTTGTGTCCTCTAGTATGTTTTCTCTTTCTAGGACCCACAGAGACTTTCTTGGAATATGTGTCTAGCTAGAAACTGAGAAATGTTTAGGTTGGGCTGTATGCTTCCGCAGAAAAGGGTACGTTGATATAGTAGAAACTTGACTCGAGCAGGAAAGATAGGTTGGAATTTTCCACATGCAGAAATTACATTAATGCATGACATCGGCAAGAACATCCAGTCGTCATCCTCCCTTGCTATTCAGCATTTGTTCTTTACTCTTTACAGACTACAGAGAATATAGATAGATTGATGAAAAGTTGATGTCTGCATATATAACTGCATTACAGTTACGAGTTCATGAATAGCCAAGATTTACAATAAAAATTGCTCAAAACATGCTAAAGATATGCTTAATGAACCCCAAATTCAAGGACACACAAACAAGACACATCACACACACCTATTGCTCCATGAGTTAATGGTGTGATCGATTGAGATCACCCAACACCTTATAGAGCGATGGATTCATAGTACTGCTACCTACTTCTCTAACTCTAAAGAAAACTTCCACAAACCCTAACACTAAAGCAAAAACGACAACAAACGGGGACAACAAGAGCCAGAGGTAAAGCTCAGGAGCTATCTAGCTGTAGTACTAGTAGTAGTAGTAGTAGTACTATGTATATAGTGTTTGCTCGTGCGTGTGGCATGGCTTGACTGGAACCAGCCGGCGGCAAGAGTAACCGATGGAATGATCGACGACCTCGTCACCGCGCGACGGCGCCGCAGACGACGTCGTGCTCGATCTCGGAGACGGCGCCCTCGTCGTCGTCGTCAAAGCCGCCATCGCCACCGGCGGCGCCATTGCACCCGAATGCGCCGTGGCCGTGACCGAAGGCGCGGGCATGGTCCTTGAGCGAGCGCTTGTGCTTGAACTCGGAGCCGCAGAGGCAGTACCAGAGCTTGCCGCAGTTCTTCTCGTGGGTGCGCCAGTCGCCCTTGACGGCGAAGGCCTTGCCGCACCGGCGGCAGAGGAAGGGCTTGAGGCCGTGCTTGCGCTTGTAGTGCGTCTGCAGGGTGCGGAAGTCCTTGAGCGGCTTGGCCCGCGGGTGGTCGATGTTGTTCCGGCACCCCGCCGCGCAGCAGTAGCACGGCAGCCGCAGCATCGCCGTCGGCTGCACCCCGCGCAGCGACTCCGGGCCCTTCCGGTACTGCGAACCGTGACCCCACATGTGCATCTGCAAATGCACAACAATCAGTTAGCCACGCCGGCCGTCTGTAATTTACTACAGTTTGGAGTTCAGATCATATCATATGCTTGTAGTTTTTCGTACTTCACATTAATGCAGTGTTTGGTGGTGCCATAATCAATGGAGTTGTAGTAATACTATGCAAAGCCCTAGCCGTGCTTGAATGCACTGATGCGTGTGGTGTGATGACTGATGAGGACTTCAGAGTTTAGAGTAAAAGTTTGTGTGAGTTGTGAGTTTGACCCGGACTTTCTTCATGCAGCACACAGCAGCAGTAGTAATCAGTTTGCAAGCAGAGAAAGCTGCATATGTATTTTGGAAATGAGGGCTCTAGTGATCTAGCAATCTGAGCAGCTAGCTAGCTCTTTCGCTTGTGTGTTAGTGTACGTTGGTGCTGTTTCTTTAAAGAGAGCAGAGCCGCAGAGTAGTGGCACTGTGGCTGACTACAGGAAGAACACTGCAGGTCTCTTGATGCTCTTGGGAGGAGTGTGCATGAATCATTCAGGACTGTCATTTTTACAGCAGATCGAGCCCATAATATCACAATCTTATGCTTCCGAAACATGAGAAAGCCTGTCCTGAAACAACCTACGCATGCATGCAGCTAGCCAAATCTCATCAGCCATGAATCATGAGTAGTGGTCAGGAACTCAGGGATAGCTAGTGGAGTACTAGTACTACCCTACTGAGAGTGGTAGAAAGTAATCTGATTGACTGATCGGCTGTACTAAGACACGGAGGCAACTAAACAAAGATAAAATCTTCCCTGGGATCTCCACTACACACCACTCGAATGCATCCTCAAAAGCCAAACACCCAAGAGAGAAAAGCGTAAAGATGCATGCATGGCTAGCTAGCTTGCTGCAGCTCCTGGCATGCCAGTCTAGTTCAATCAAACAAAAAGTCAGCCACTGTGCATGCATGCTCTTCTCAGCAGCTCAAGTCAATTTCATGGAGTCATTCATGGCATGCATCTTGCAATCAACGCATCATGAGCAATGATTAATGCAAAGAGTTACAAGTATATTAGATGAACGAAATTACTACATGTTCAAAATGTTCAAGAAGATCAAGAAAAGAGACTGAATGAGTCTGACCTGCATGTTGTTGTATCGGTTGAATGTCTTGAAGCAGACGGGGCAGGAGAACTGGGTGGGACCGATGAGGATCTGCGACGGTGTCGGGATCCAGTATTGCCCCTTGTTCAGCCTCCCGATCGGCGCCGTCGACGAGAACCCTAGCGGCACCTCCTCGTGTCCGCCTCCCGGCTTGCAATCATCTTCCTCCTCCTCGTCCTCTTCCGCGGCCCTGCCCGAAAGCCCGGACAGAAGGTCAGCTTCCGCGGCCGGCAGGCCGATGCGCAGAGCAACGGCGGCGTCGTCCGTGGACGTGGACCAGGCGGCCTCGACGTCCATCGGGTCGCCGCCGCCGCCGTCGCAGCAGGACGGCACGCAGTTGAGGTCGGCCAAGAGCGGCGTGCGCACGGTGGTCGTCCTCGAGCCCGCCGCCACCTCCTGCTGCAGGTGGTAGCAGCAGTCGTTGTCATCGTCGTCGGAGTCGGAGTCGGCAGCGTCCTGGTGGTGAACGGCACGAGGGCGGGAGGCGGGCGTGGGCGAGAGGGAGAGGAGGGGGAGCGCCTCCCGGAGTGGAGGGGAGGGAGGCGCCGTGCTGTAGTGATGAGTGGGCTGCGCCGGCTGGTGCTGGAAGAACGAGGGGTACTGGTGGTGAGGAGCTGCGGCCGCGGCCACGGCGGGGTAGAGGGCGGCGTAAGGTGGGAAGGGAGGAGGGAGGTGAGGGGTGGGGGGAGGGGTGGGGAAGGAGGAAGTGCAGTAGTAGTAGTAGGGGTTCTTGAGGAAGCTCGTGTAGGGGTCTTCCATGGATGGCGTGGTTTCTTGCTCCAGTACTCTCTTTCTAGTTTGCTTCTCTTCTTGGCTACTTGCCTGGGAGTGAGGTGAGGTGAGCTGCCGTGGTTGGCAAGGGGTAGTTATAGTGAGAAGGGGAAGGGGAAGGGTAAGCAGGAGAGAGAAGGCTAGAATGTATATATGGGGATAAAATTATGTGGAGCGGTATTGTTCTTCGGACGGTTGTATATATTCTGCTAGGGGGAATCCTAAGCTTACCCAGTTGAGAACTTGGATATCATGACGGTACATCATGCATGTAATGATAGGCGTATAGTAGTGTTTCTCCAGGCCAAGGACACTGCTTCCTTTTGTCATAAATTCTTTAAAAAAAAACGTAAGAGGCGCCCAGCTTTAAATTAATAAGCCAACAAAGGCCAACGATAATAGTAAAATCTTACATAAAGTTTAAAAGAACTGAAGCCACCGTTGGGGCTGAAATGGAACAAAGACTACCCAAAAAAGGCGAAGCCCAAAGTTAAAAAAGACATAGGAATAACAACTAGGCTTCAAGAGGTGTCGCTCCTATGTACAGTGTGTAGGTGTTTGATCTCGAGCAGAACTCCGCATGTCGCTTCATCGTCCTTCCTCTTCCCAGAGGGCACCACGGCTGGAAAAAAAAGAGGCCGTTTAAAATTATAGTTAGCCGGGTGAGCAGACAACTTTTCTTCAATAGCTATTTTGTTTCTAGTCGTCAAAAGCGCCCAAGCTAAGGTCGCAAAAGAGCGCAAAGCTAACTGTTCAGACATGGAATTCGACACCCAATAGGCTCCAAAACTGTCCCTGACGCAACTCCAAAGGAATTTTGCAGGAGCACATTGAAAAGGAATGTGGTTGGCGTCTTCCCGGCTAGCGCAAAAGGCACAACACCCATTTTCTGGACCTTGGTGTTTCTGAAGATCACTCGCAGATGGGAGGCAGTCTAGCGAAGCTTGCCAGAGGAATATACACACTCTGAGTGGAACTCCCATCGCCCACGGGGCTTTAGCATACCTAACCCGAGGGCCTTGGATCAGTTTGGTGTAGAGAGATTTGACCGAGAAGGCACCTGATGCTTTCAGGTCCCATCGAACATTATCCTTTCTGTAGAAAGCGAAACTCCCGCAACTAATGTTTGCAAGGCTTCCTAGACGGCGAGCTCGGGAGTAGGTAAGTTACACATAAACGCCATGTTGGTCTAGCCATTGACGAAAACATCGCCGACGAGGATCTTAGGATCGGAAGCAATAACGAAGAGCACAGGGAATCTGGTGTATAGAGGTGTGTCGTCGATCCACTTAGACAACCAAAATTCAGTATCCTTCCAATTCCCTATGTCAAAACGGGAACCCAAGTAAAAAATTCATTGCATTTCTACATCACATTCCAAGCTTGGGAGCCATTGGCTTAGACGCGAAGAACGGGCAATTCAAAAAGTATTTCGTTTTAAGTAGTCGCACTGCTAGAAAAAAGGCTATTAGTGGCGCACCTGTTTTCCTTATTAGTGGCGCACTATGGGTGCGCCACTATTATCACGCCACTACTAATAAATAATAATGGCGCACCCCTGGTGCGCCACTGTTAATCTATATAACAGTGGCGCACCATCTGGTGCGCCATTACTATGCCCAGAAGTGCGCCACTGATATACCTCGAAGGGGCCATGTGTACTGGGTTACTAATGGCGCACTGTCATATGATGCGCCACTAATGTGTTAATCCATGTGCGCCACTAAAATGCTATATGGTGCGCCACTAATGTGTTAATCCATGTGCACCACTAAAGTGCTATATGGTGCGCCACTGTTATGAATATTAGAAATTATATTTTTTTTTGCTTTTCTGATATTTGCACAGGTTACAAAATACATTACAGCACAGAATATAAACAGCACAACATATAAACAGCAGATTTATCGAATACAATAGAAGATTAGTCTCCGAATACAATTCATCATATTAGTCTCCGAATTCAAAATACCGAACAAAGTTAGAACATTACAAGTCTCGAGACTGCGAGTAGCGAGTTTGTCGTCACATTACAAAGTCGATATCATCTAAACTACCATCACATAGAAGAGAGATGCGGTCACGATGAGCATCATCGCGATGAAACTGGTCTTCATCCGGTTCCTCCTCCGCTCCCTCCTCTCTCCCGCTAGATAGCGCGCGTATCTAGCTTCCGCCTCTACCCTAGTGGCGTACCCTTTGTAACTGTTCCCGCTGAAACGGTAAACCTGTTTCCGACACTCCTCCCAGTCGTCGTAGACTCCGGGAACCTTACCCTTGTACACGACATACAACGGCATCTCTATGCAATAGACAAACAAAACGTTAGTAGTAATTCACAGATAATATATAAGCAATATATGAGTACGCAACAAAAGGATCGGAAGAGAAAAGCAACACATTAATAGCACGGTTCATGGTCCTACTAATAAATAGCATCGATTACATATAAGTTGAACGACTGTCCAAACTGAAGAGACATACAAGTTCATTAAAGTTTAATTACAACACGAGCTAATCGATATTTCAAAACTACATAGCATCAATACTTTCGACTCGACTCAGGGACCGGAGCGTGGATGAAGCCGCCGTCTTTCGTGATGGTCATGAATGTGCGGTCGTTGTCAGCCTGCATTTGTAGCGTTGTTTCTATGTCACTGTTGGACGGTTGATAGTTGAGGTAGAACTGCCCCGAGGTACGAAGGACATCTTCATAGATGATTTCCGCTAACTCCGACTGGATGCGAAAGAATTCTTGTCTGATGTCCTCGTCCTGGATTGCCGACAAGCGTGCGGCCCATTCTTTGAGCTCATTTGGTAGCATACGCTGATGATGGTTCCGTACGATCGCCCGCATGTGATGGAGGGCGTAGTAGGCATCCTTCTGACTGCCAGGCGGCTGCTTGACATAGGGGAACGTCGTTGTGTGGGTGAACACGTGCTTGCCGTACCTACAAATTGGCCTCCTGAAGGTGCCTCCAGATTTGGCGTAGCCGGGGAGAACATCATCAAGAACTTTCTTGATATTTGTGTAGTCTTTCTTCGACTGACGGTCCGAGTCGAAATACGTGGCCGTGGAATATTTCGGGCTTAAGAGGATGAGTGTGCAATGTGTGTCACTGCACAAAACACGGAATGTTAGAAAAAAAAAAGAACGATCGAAATCTAAGAAATCATATGTTACGGGGCGGTGAGGGGATGACTTACTCGGAAAAGTAAGGCACGAGGAAGTTATCCTTATCCTGGTTCGCCAGGATGACGCCTTCGAGGTATGAACTCGCGACTTGCCGGTCCCCAGCGCTGCCCAAGATCTTGGCACGCATGTAGAAGGGGTCGACTATCACGATGTCCGGGGTCTTGTCTCTAATGATCCGCATCTCCATACTGAGCGAAAATAGCCGAATGAAGGTGTAGTGCAGCGGATAAAGGTTAAACATAGCGAAGATGTCATCAAACCGCAGGACGATCATACGCCCCATGGTGCTATCGACAAAGCCCTTGCCCTCTGGCACCTTGGCCACGAAAACCGGGTATGCCACATCATTCTCGGAGAGACGCCGCTTCTCCATAGTAAGAACACCGTCATGCAGACTCCGCATAGTAGGGGTTGCAGCATTGAGCAGATTAGTCGGTAGCATCGGCCTACCCGCCACATGCACCCTCCTCGAGATATCCTTGGATATTGGTGGCCCGTCCTGAGCACGGATCGTACTCGGTGCCGGCTGGCTCGCACCCTTGCCACTTTTTCTTTTCCGTCCCTTCTCCTTCTTCTTCTGCTGTAATGGGATCGAGTTCTGCTCAGAGACCACCTTCTTGAGTGTGTTGGGGCTGATAATGTTTCGCACCTCGGCTGTTTGAGTCTCGGTGAAGGCGTCAGCTGGAGGCGTCTCCTGAGAACTGAACAGACGACGCCTGTTGCAATTGGGTTTCTCCGCGGTACCAGCTAGATCGCGATCGTCTTTTGTAGGGTTGGGTTCTTGAGAAGGAGGCCCCGCCAAGAAGTCGTCACCGTACCCATGTTCGTTGAAGTACTCATCGACGTTGGAAAATGTATCGTCGTCGCCGTCCGGATCCTGTGCCATATGCATGTCCGGATCAGCTGACGGCGGTAGCGTTGCGGCGGTCTTGCCATGGCTTGGCGACGGCACGACTGGCGGTGTTGTCTGTGGGGTGGTGTCCCCCGCCCCCAAACGAATCTGGCTCTTCGGCCAAAGCATGGACCAGTTTAAGCAGGCGCTGAGGGTCATCACATCATCTTCGTCGGCCCCATGGGGTCGATGCGGAGGTAACAAGTCGTCACAGCCCCACAGCACCCGAACCAGTTGAACCCTATACACGGCGGGTGGCATCGGATTACCGTGGAACAAGCGGTTGCCCGGTTCAACGATTTTGGCCTTGGCGACATCGATCAACTCGCCGTTCACGAAGTGCAGGAGAGTGCATGGAACGTTGGCGGCGCCCTGTGAAAACATGTAGGGCGTCAGGGATGCCCAGTCAAAGGCAAGGAGATGAAGTCATCGGCCGAGGCTTAGTTACCGTGATGGCGTCGAGCTCGGCTAATGTCGAGGCACCGCCAACGGCGGGCGTGCAACTGACGGAGGGGCCGCTTGCTGCCGAGGTTCCGGCCGGCGTATTCTTCCCATTCCCGGGTGCATTAAGCTCCAATACTGGCGCCGGCCCCGGAGTCACCAACGCCGCCTCCGCCGGAGACACCAATGCCAGCGCGTTGTGTGAGTTGCTGCCCGTGAAGCTGGGAATCGGGGGCGGCCCCTGTTGGCCGCCCGCAATCCACCCCCGCAGCCCCTCAAGCAAGGTAGGCATAATGGCGGTGATCGTCGCTCCCAGTTGGTCTCGCACTTGCTCTTGGACTATCTCCGGAATCCGCGCCACTTGTGCCTTGAGTTCTTTAACCTCGCGCTCCTGGCTTTCCGAGCTGGTCTTTTTCTCCTTTCGCCCAGCCTTATAGTATTCCGACCATTTCATGGACAAGCCTTCGCCGGCCACACGACCAGCTGACGACGGCTTACTGAACTTATCCTTGTGTTTCATTACGTTCAACGCCCTATTTAAAGTGGTGTCCCAAGGGGCAGACGGGGAGCTCTGAGACCCCGCGCTACTGCTTTCAGTTTCCTGCGGAAGGAACGTGAACCATTTAGAAATTTGGCTTCATTAATTAGAATGCAACCATATGGAGCTAATTACGCGGGGGTGTATTCCTTACCAGAACACGCTCAAGATCCTTCACCTTCGGATCCGTGGTAAGCTCCTTTGTTACCGGGTCCTCCTTGTACCGGGCCCTGACATAGTTCCTGGTCTGCTTTTCATGGTATTTATCGAAGAGGGGCGGTAGGCCTTGCGCGGCACGCTCCGCGTCCTCCTTGTCCCATTTAGGTTCCGCCACTCTGTAACCGCCGGGACCGAGTTTGTGGACCCCTAAGTTCAAGTCCCGCATATCTTTCCCCCACTGACTTGATTCCGCGGATGCGGTGCTCTCGCACTTGATCTTGAACTCCAGGTAGTCAGCTTCGCTGATCGAAGGATTTTTCTCCTTGATCTTCTCATAACTATCACCTCTTAGAATCATTCTCTTCACCGTGGCTCTCCAAGTAGCCAGGGCCGTGCTCATCTTCGTGAGGGCGGCACTGTTCACTTTATTCCCTGAGAGGCGTGTGTTTGCGAAGTCACCGGGGAACTTGTATCGTTCGTGCAGCTTCGTGAAGAGGAGGTTGCGCAAATTCCCTCGGTCACGATGCCTTAGGTTCTCGGTGTTGATCGAGACGGTGCTCCGGAGAATGCACCCGAGTTGTCCCGCGTACCCACCGACTAATTCTTTGGGCGCTGTTGGATGCCCAGTGGAGGACACTTCAGTAAATTCCTCCTTGACGGTGCCGAGCACGTTCGGGCGCCGGTCCTTCCGTTGCCTCTTCGGTTGGCTGCCATCTGTGCGTTCGCTGCCATCATCAGTGGTGGCATCCCCGGCGGCACCATCAGTGGTGTCATCCCCGATGCCACTAGGGGTTGTGTAGTCGGGATCGGTGTCTTCCGCGGCGTCCTCGTAGCGGTGAGGTTCTTCCTCCATCTCCTGGGACAGCCTCCAGAATGGCTTGCCCGAACCGCCGGCCTCATCGTTGTCGGCCATGTTCGCTCTAAATAGGAAAACTAGAAAAGGAAAAATAAAAGGCAGGTTTAGTCATGCTTTGTTAATTAGTCGGCCAATGTTTTCTAGAAGTATTTGACCATGGGCATGGACAGGTAGCTACTAGGAAAGGTAGAATTGCATAAAGGGGAGGTGGTGATTAAAACCACAAAAGTGGGGTAGTACAATGGAGGGACCCAATGGGGTAGCTACTAGGAAAGGTAGAATTGTATTCAGGATGTGTGCTGCAAGTGGCAGTGCATCCCACACTAGTCCCAGGCTGGGCAAATTTCCAATCATATACACTCAAAATAAGTGTCATGACAAGAAAAATAGTGTCCTAAAACTATTAACAGAGCACATGCACTTTCAAGATTGTATATGATTGCTAATGGCAGTTTAAATCACCAGTATTTGTTTTTTCATTGAAATAAATTCTAGGAAAAATTCGGCATGACCTTTGCTAATTTCTTGACCTAGGAGTGCCCGTTTTTCGCCGAAACGGAAATGAATCAACATTTCGGCAATAACGGGCACAAATCCCTGCACAGATTCATAAAAAGGTTTTGCATTGATACTGCATCATGCTGCTGCTGCTGCCAAACACACACCACCAGCACACCACCAGCAGCAGCAAAGCAAGCAGCTGCACACCACCAGTACACACACCACACACACACCACTAGCAGCAAAGCAAGCAGCTGCAATCACACATAAAGTAGTAGCATAGCATAGCTGCAACTTACAGGAAAGGCAACAGCCGTATGTAGCTGCCTTAACACTAACACTTCACCTAGAGTGAACTGTGGAAGGAAGGCCCATGTAAGTAGATTTTCAAAACAAAGATAATGTCCGTGCCTCTAATTTCCTCTTGATGCACAGTAATTTAAAATCACACATGTACATATAGATGTCTAGCATGCACAATGCATAGTTTCATAGATACATCTTTTCAGCTGTGGTGTACACACATAAAAGGTCTAATATGTGCATCAAAACAGAGTTACTTTTTTTTATTTCAGCTCCTTAATTATTCCAGTAACATGGCAGGTTTCTAGAAAAACAAGCATTATATGTGCCGGTGGAAACAGTTCATAGCAGCAGCCACATGTTCTGCTAATTAAATCACATCACATGACCATAGAAATGTAATTTTTGTCAGGTGCAAGGGCTTGAGTTTACATCTGCTATCCGGAAGAGAGGGCCTCTAGCGGTGGATAGGGTTGGTTGGTATTTTTGTCAGTTGCAGTTGAGATTCCTCGCGCACACAAGAAGCTGAACTGGCAGGATATGAAGACGTCCTCTTCGACGAGTCCTCTTGCAAGGAAAATCTCTGGTCACCAATGGAAAGGGAATGAAGATCAGAATTGGGCAGCAGATAAACAGTGTGCACATTATATAACTTTTTTCTTAAAAAGGATTCCACCTTCTGTAACTAGCAGAGTACTGATTTAGTAGAGTACTGATTTCACTCTTTATTTAAATCAATGTCTTATGATGATGCAATTCAGTCTAGTTTATAATTCTGCTAGTTTTGCCATGAGTATAATTCAGTCTAGTTGGGTCAGAGAAGTGACCAGAGACAACACCAGTGCAGCAGTGTCCCACATGCTGCTACATGTGTCCACAAAATTTGAAATGACAACTTTTTTACATTAAGTGTTTGACCGTCTTCAGTTTACACTCACTATTATCACCATACATTTAGTTTACTAAATGCTAGGCCAAACCAGAGTTGCAAGTCACCTACATGACACTTGAGCTCATGACTCTTGACAAACTCACTGGAGTCACCAACATGTCCAGAGCTTCAGATATTATAATCCCACATAAAGTGAAATTCAGTCTAATAGTCTGAGGGTGCACCATTATAGTAAGACTAACATAGGAAGTACACTAGGATTACCCACAGCCATGGTTTAATTTTGTCGAGTTTTTCACTCCATGCACTATGCCAGCAATTTCATGGTCGAGTCCAAGCATCCAGAGAACTCGATTTTGCTAAAAGAAGAGATTGTTCTTAAACAACCCGTTCCATAACCTGCCTAATTAGCTTCAATCTGTCTCAACTAATCAAAAGGCAAAGAGAGGAGTGCAGATGAGGGCGGGGCGCTGAGCTTACCTCTCGGCCTAGTGGAGCAGATAGAGGTAGACGAGACGAGCTTCTTCAGCTTCAGCAACCTCGCCGCCACGTTCTTGACTGCCTGCACCGCAAGCACACACTCAATTCAGTCGCCGGAATCAACCGGGTGAGATGAGACGAGAGGAGGGGGACGCTAGCCGGACCTGCGGGGAGAGGTGGGCGACGGCGACGCCCTCAGAGATGAGGGGGAGGTGGTTGAGCGCGTCCAACTTGTCGCCGTCGAAGCGGGAGTGGAGGAGCGCCCGGATGGCGGCGTCGTTCGGGTAGCCGTACAGGTGTGCGTCCGGGGACGAGCCGGTGCGGCCGGGGGCGGTCGGGGGCGGTCGGGGACGAGCAGGGGCGGTCGGGGGCGAGCAGGCGCGGTCGGGGGCGAGCCGGTGGAGGTTGGTGGAGGGCGGTGGAGGAGAGGGCGACGGCGGCGGCGGCGGTCGAAGGAGGGCAGTGCGCGGAGGGGAGGGGATCGAGAGCGGCGGCCGGGGAGGAGATGAGAGTGAGGGTAACGTACGGGCGGTCGGGAGCAGGCCTATCGATACACCCATAGCGATGGCGCACCTCTGCTGGTGCGCCATAAATACCCATATAGCAATGGCGCACCAGGCAGAGGTGCGCCATTGCTATATGGATATTTATGGCGCACCAGACAGAGGTGCGCCATTGTTATTTTTTTTGATGTATTTTTTTTGATGTATTTTCTTTTTGATGTATTTTCATTAGTGATACAGTGTCAATTTTTGATTTATTTTTATTACCAGCTCTACCTGAATAAGTTCCAAGCCATTTTACAATCGACATATATATATATATATATTTGTATTTTTGTTGTGAGTATATTTTTTTCTCACATTGGCGAAAAAGGGACGATCTCAAACTTTGTTTTTTTATCCAACTGAAACTGGCTAGTTACACACATCAAAACCACATAGAACTTTAGTTAGAAAAAAAAACATAGATCTTACTTTCATTAATTTTTTTTGAGAAAAATGAAACATAATATAATATGCCCATATACACACGCGGCCGACACGTCGTGATTCGATCTTAGCTATCTTTTCACAATCTTCTTGCCCTTCTTTCTCGCGGTTGAATAATTTAGCCCCGGAACCCCTTGACTTCTTCTCTTGAATGGACGTCCTTTAGGTAGGGTGGTCCTGCTTCTTCTTGTGGTGTGTGGTACTTCATCGTCGTCGTCATCTTCCATCTTCAGGTCGCCGTACTTGTCGAAGTCTTGCTCATTGGCGACTCCATCCATTCCGATGATGTTCCTTTTGCCTCTCCTCACGACAACACGACTGGGCTTTGACGGGTCGGTAATGAAGAAGCATTGGTCCACTTGGCACGCCAGTACCCATGGCTCTTTTTATTGGAGAACGTTGCATGGGAAACAAAAATTTTCCTACGCACACGCAAGATCTATCCATGGTGATGAGCATCTACGAGAGGGAGAGTGAATCTACATACCCTTGTAGATCGCTAAGCGGAAGCGTTAATAAACGCGGTTGATGTAGTCGAACGTCTTCGCGATCCAAATCGCCGAGCGTCCCGCGATCCAATCACGATCCTTCCGATCTAGTGCCGAACGGACGGCACCTCCGCGTTCAACACACGTACGGCTTGATGACGCCTTCACCTCCTCGATCCAGCGAGCGATGGTGAAGTAGTGGTTGAGTTCCAGCAGCACGACGGCGTGGTGATGGTGGTGAGGAACAATCTCTGCAGGGCTTCGCCAAGCACTACGGAGATTATGACGGAGGAACTAGAGGGCTAGGGTTGCCGGCACACGGCTTGGGAAATCCTGATGTGTCCCGTGTGCTAGCCCTGCCCCTCTATTTATATGTTGAGCCTTGGGGTCTAAACTTGGAGTAAAAGCCTCCTCCGGGTCGGTTTTGCCCGCACAAGGTCGGTTTGGCCCGCAGGAAAAGAGTCCAATTCGGACCCTGCCGAATCGCGCACAGCCGCGCACAAGCGGTAGTACCGCTTCACACAAGCGGTAGTACCGCTTGGGCGGTAGTACCGCTTCACACAAGCGGTAGTACCGCTCGGGCGGTAGTACCGCTTCACCAAGCGGTAGTACCGCTTACGCGGCAGCAAAACTACTTTTGCACTTTCCAATACCTTGTGGGCTTTATCCCTTTGGCTCATATAAAGTGTTGCTGCACCCGAACACTTCGGTAAACATCCGGAACCCCTTCCGGTGAACTCCGGAACCCTTCCAGAGATCAAAACACTATTATCACATATATCAATCTTTACCTCCGGACTATTCCGGAGATCCTCGTCATGTCCGGGATCTTATCCGGGACTCCGAACAACTTTCGGTCACCAACATAATAACTCAATTATACTAATCGTCACCAAACGTTAAGTGTGTAGACCCTGCGGGTTCGAGAACTATGTAGACATGACCGAGACACCTCTACGGCCAATAACCAATAGCGGGACCTGGATGCCCATATTGGCTCCTACATATTCTACGAAGATCTTTATCGGTCGAACCTCTATGTCAAGGATTCAGTTAATCCCGTATGCTGTTCCCTTTGTTCTTCGGTATGTTACTTGCCCGAGATTCGATCGTCGGTATCACTATACCTAGTTCAATCTCGTTACCGGCAAGTCTCTTTACTCGTTCCGTAATACAAGATCTCGTGGCTAACACTTTAGTCACATTGCTTGCAAGGCTCATTGTGATGTTGTATTACCGAGTGGGCCCTGAGATACCTCTCCGTCATACGGAGTAACAAATCCTAGTCTTGATCCATGCCAACCCAACAGACACCCTCGGAGATACCTGTAGAGCACCTTTATAGTCACCCAGTTACGTTGCGACGTTTGATACACACAAGGTATTCCTCCGGTGTTAGTGAGTTGCATGATCTCATGGTCAAAGGAACAGATACTTGACATGCAGAAAACAATAGCAATAAACTGACACGATCATATGCTACGTTTACAGTTTGGGTCTTGTCCATCACATCATTCTCCTAATGATGTGATCCCGTTATCAAATGACATCTCATGTCAATGGCTAGGAAACCTTAACCATCTTTGATCAACGAGCTAGTCAACTAGAGGCTTACTAGGGACACAGTGTTGTCTATGTACCCACACATGTATTTGAGTTTCCAATCAATACAATTATAGCATGGATAATAAACGATTATCATGAACAAGGAAATATAATAATAACCAATTTATTATTGCCTCTAGGGCATATTTCCAACAGTCTCCC
Source organism: Elymus sibiricus (assembly GCA_039707655.1). Classification (NCBI taxonomy): domain Eukaryota; kingdom Viridiplantae; phylum Streptophyta; class Magnoliopsida; order Poales; family Poaceae; genus Elymus; species Elymus sibiricus. The sequence goes on along the minus strand of CM077676.1, from coordinate 199,666,925 downwards.
ACTTGCACTAGAGTCAATAATCTAGTTCACATCACTATGTGATTTACATTGTAATGAATCGAACACCCATGCAGTTCTGGTGTTGTTCATGTTTAGCCCTTGGAAGAGGTTTAGTCATCGGATCTGCAACATTTAGATCCGTGTGTACTTTGCAAATATTTATGTCGTCCTCCTTGATGTAATCGCGGATGGAATTGAAACGTCGCTTTATGTGTCTGGTCCTCTTGTGAAATCTTGGTTCCTTGGCTAGAGCAATGGCACCAGTATTATCACAAAACAGAGTCATTGGGTTAAGTGCACTAGGCACTACTCCAAGATCTGTCATGAACTCCTTCATCCAGACACCTTCCTTCGCCGCCTCCGAGGCTGCGATGTACTCCGCTTCGCATGTAGAATCAGCTACCACGCTTTGCTTGGAACTGCACCAGCTAACCGCACCCCCATTAAGAATAAATACGTATCCGGTTTGCGACTTAGAGTCATCCGGATCAGTGTCAAAGCTTGCATCGACGTAACCCTTTACGACGAGCTCTTGATCACCTCCATAAACGAGAAACATGTCCTTAGTCCTTTTCAGGTACTTCAGGATATTCTTGACCGCCGTCCAGTGTTCCATTCCTGGATCACTTTGAAACCTTCCGGCCATACTTATGGCAAGGCTGACATCGGGTCTTGTGCACAGCATTGCATACATGATAGAGCCTATGGCTGAAGCATAGGGGATGACACTCATCTTTTCTCTATCTTCTGCAGTCACTGGGCATTGAGTCTTACTCAACTTCACACCTTGCAAAACAGGCAAGAACCCCTTCTTGGACTGATCCATTTTGAACTTCTTCAAAATCTTATCAAGGTATGTGCTTTGTGAAAGTCCTATTAAGCGTCTCGATCTATCTCTATAGATCTTGATGCCTAATATGAAAGCAGCTTCTCCTAGGTCCTTCATTGAAAAACTCTTGTTCAAATATTCCTTTACGCTTTCCAGCATTTCTATATTGTTTCCAATCAGCAATATGTCATCCACATATAATATTAGAAACGCTATAGAGCTCCCACTCACTTTCTTGTAAATACAAGCTTCTCCGTAAACTTGTATAAACTCGAACGCTTTGATCACCTCATCAAAACGAAGATTCCAACTCCGAGATGCTTGCACCAGTCCATAAATGGATCGCTGGAGTTTGCAAACTTTGTCAGCATTCTCTGGATCGACAAAACCTTCTGGTTGCATCATATACAACTCTTCCTTAAGGAAACCGTTAAGGAACGCTGTTTTGACATCCATCTGCCAAATTTCATAATCGAAAAAGGCAGCTATTGCTAACATGATTCTGACGGACTTAAGCATCGCTACGGGTGAGAAGGTCTCATCGTAGTCAACTCCTTGAACTTGTGAAAAACCCTTTGCCACAAGTCGAGCTTTATAGACGGTGACATTACCGTCCGCGTCCGTCTTCCTCTTAAAGATCCATTTGTTCTGAATGGCCTTACGCCCTTCAGGTAATACTTCCAAAGTCCATACTTTGTTTTCATACATGGATCCCATCTCGGATTTCATGGCCTCTAACCACTTCTCGGAATCCGGGCCCATCATCGCTTCTCCATAGCTCGTAGGTTCATCGTTGTCTAACAACATGACCTCTAAGACAGGGTTGCCGTACCACTCGGGAGCAGTACGCGTCCTTGTCGACCTACGAGGTTCGATAGCAACTTGATCCAAAGCTTCATGATCATCATCATTAACTTCCTCTTCAGCTAATGTAGGCTCCACAGAAACAATTTTCTGCGCTGCGCTACTCTCAGGTTGAAGTAAAGGTTCAACAACCTCATCAAGTTCTATCTTCCTCCCACTCAATTCTTTCGAGAGAAACTCTTTCTCAAGAAATGTTCCGTTTTTAGCGACAAACACTTTGCCTTCGGATCTGAGGTAGAAGGTATACCCAACTGTCTCTTTTGGGTATCCTATGAAGACGCATTTCTCCGCTTTGGGTTCCAGCTTTTCAGGCTGAAGCTTTTTGACATAAGCATCACATCCCCAAACTTTAAGAAACGACAGCTTTGGCTTCTTGCCAAACCAAAGTTCATATGGCGTCGTCTCAACGGATTTCGATGGTGCCCTATTTAAAGTGAATGCAGCTGTCTCTAATGCATAACCCCAAAACGATAGTGGCAAATCGGCAAGAGACATCATAGATCGCACCATATCCAATAAGGTTCGATTACGACGTTCGGACACACCATTACGCTGTGGTGTTCCAGGCGGTGTTAATTGTGAAACAATTCCACACTGTCTTAAGTGACTGCCAAACTCATAACTCAGATATTCTCCTCCTCGATCAGATCGTAGGAATTTAATCTTCTTGTTACGATGATTCTCAACTTCACTCTGAAATTGTTTGAACTTTTCAAATGTTTCAGACTTGTGTTTCATTAAGTAAATATACCCATATCTACTTAAGTCATCAGTGAAGGTGAGAAAGTAACGATAACCACCGCGCGCCTCAATACTCATCGGACCGCACACATCAGTATGTATGATTTCCAATAAGTCACTTGCCCGTTCCATTATTCCAGAGAACGGCGTTTTAGTCATCTTGCCCATGAGGCATGGCTCACATGTGTCAAGTGATTCAAAATCAAGTGACTCCAAAAGTCCATCAGCATGGAGCTTCCTCATGCGTTTTACGCCAATATGACCTAAACGGCAGTGCCACAAGAAAGTGGTATTATCATTATCAATTCTACATCTTTTGGCATCAATGTTATGAACATGTGTATCATTACTATCGAGATTCAATAAGAATAAACCCCTCACATCGGGTGCATGACCATAAAAGATATTACTCATATAAATAGAACAACCATTATTCTCTGATTTAAATGAGTAACCGTCTCGCAATAAACAAGATCCAGATATAATGTTCATGCTTAACGCAGGCACCAAATAACACTTATTTAGGTTCATCACTAATCCCGACGGTAATCGAAGAGCGAGCGTGCCGACGGCGATCACATCAACCTTGGAACCATTTCCCACGCGCATCGTCACTTCGTCCTTTGCCAGCCTCCGTCTATTCCGCAGTTCCTGTTTTGAGTTGCAAACATGAGCAACCGCACCGGTATCAAATACCCAGGCACTACAACGAGAGTTGGTAAGGTACACATCAATAACATGTATATCATATATACCTTGTTTGTTGTTGGCCGCCTTCTTGTCAGCCAAATACTTGGGGCAATTCCGCTTCCAGTGTCCAGTTCCCTTGCAATGAAAACACACAGTTTCTGGTTTGGGTCCAGCCTTGGGTTTCTTCACGAGAGGAGCAACTGCTTTGCCACTCTGCTTGGAGTTACCCTTCTTACCCTTGCCATTTTTCTTGAAACTAGTGGTTTTATTGACCATCAACACTTGATGCTCCTTCTGAATTTCAGACTCAGCGGCTTTCAGCATCGCAAACAGCTCGGCGACTGACTTGTTCATCCCGTGCATGTTATAGTTCAACACGAAGCTCTTGTAGCTAGGTGGCAATGATTGAAGAACTCTGTCAGTGATAGCCTCTGGCGGAAGGGGCATCCCTAACTCAGCCAGACGGGTGGAGTACCCAGACATTCTGAGCACGTGATCACTGATAGACCCGTTCTCCTCCATCTTGCAAGCATAGAACTTATCGGAGATCTCATATCTCTCGATCCGGGCATTCTTCTGAAAGATAAACTTCAACTCCTGGAACATCTCATATGCTCCATGACGTTCAAAACGTCTTTGAAGTCCCGGTTCTAAGCCATACAACATTGCACATTGAACTATTGAGTAATCATCAGAACGAGCCTGCCAGGCGTTCACAACGTCTAGAGACTCAACTGGAGCGGGTGGATCACCAAGCGGTGCATCAAGGACATAAGCCTTCTGGGAAGCCGTAAGGATAATCCTTAGATTACGGGCCCAGTCCACAAAGTTACTTCCATCATCTTTCAACTTAGCTTTCTCTAGGAATGCATTAAAATTCAGGGGTGCTACTGCGCGAGCCATGATCTACAACATAAATATAGCAAAGACAACTTAGACTATTGTTCTTAGATAATGAGTTTAGTTAATCATATTTTTAAAAACTCCCACTCAAATTGACATCCCTCCGATCATTCGAGTGTAACATGATCCAAATCCACCAACTCAAGTCCGATCATCACGTGAGTTGAGGTGGTTTCAATGGTGAACATCTTCATGTTGATCATATCTACTATATGACTCATGTTCGACCTTTCGGTCTCTTGTGTTCCGAGGCCATGTCTGTACATGCTAGGCTCGTCAAGTTTAACCCGAGTGTTCCGCACGTGTAACATGGCTTACACCCGTTGTATGTGAACGTAGAGTCTATCACACCCGATCATCACGGCGTGTCTCGAAACGACGAACTTTCGCAACGGTGCACACTTGGGGAGAACACAATTTATCTTGAAATTTAAGTGAGGGATCACCTTATAATGCTACCGTCGTCCTAAGCAAAATAAGATGCATAAAAGGATTAACATCACATGCAAATCATAAGTGACATGATATGGCCATGAACTTGTGCTTTTGATCTCCATCTCCAAAGCACCGGCATGATCTCCATCGTCACCGGCATGACACCATGATCTCCATCATCTTGATCTCCATCAACGTGTCGCCATAAGGTTGTCGCGCCGACTGTTGCTTCCACGACTATAGCTAACGTTTAGCGATAAAGTAAAGCATTACATAGCGCTTAATGATTGACACGCAGGTCATACAATAATTAAAGACAACTCTATGGCTCCTGCCAGTTGCCGTACTCATCGACATGCAAGTCGTGATATTCTATACATCACATGATCATCTCATACATCACATATATCACATCATGTAATTGGCCATATCACATCACAACATACCCTGCAAAAACAAGTTAGACGACCTCTAATTGTTGTTGCAAATTTTACGTGGCTGCTACGGGTTTGCAAGAACCGTTCTTACCTACGCAAAACCACAACGTGGTGTAGTGATTGCTTTTTGATCTTCTAAAAGAACCCTCTTCATTGAACCGATTCAACTAAAGTGAGAGAGACAGACACCCGCCAGTCACCTTTATGCAACAAGTGCACGCAGCGGTGAAACCAGTCTCGCGTAAGCGTACGCGTAATGTCGGTCCGGGCCGCTTCATCTCACAATACCGCGGAATCAAGTATTAACTAGTAACGGCAAGCAATATGTATACACCCACGCCCACAACTCGTTTGTGTTCTACTCGAGATCTCATCTACGCATAGACCTAGCTCAGATGCCACTATTGGAGAACGTTGCATGGGAAACAAAAATTTTCCTACGCACACGCAAGATCTATCCATGGTGATGAGCATCTACGAGAGGGAGAGTGAATCTACATACCCTTGTAGATCGCTAAGCGGAAGCGTTAATAAACGCGGTTGATGTAGTCGAACGTCTTCGCGATCCAAATCGCCGAGCGTCCCGCGATCCAATCACGATCCTTCCGATCTAGTGCCGAACGGACGGCACCTCCGCGTTCAACACACGTACGGCTTGATGACGCCTTCACCTCCTCGATCCAGCGAGCGATGGTGAAGTAGTGGTTGAGTTCCAGCAGCACGACGGCGTGGTGATGGTGGTGAGGAACAATCTCTGCAGGGCTTCGCCAAGCACTACGGAGATTATGACGGAGGAACTAGAGGGCTAGGGTTGCCGGCACACGGCTTGGGAAATCCTGATGTGTCCCGTGTGCTAGCCCTGCCCCTCTATTTATATGTTGAGCCTTGGGGTCTAAACTTGGAGTAAAAGCCTCCTCCGGGTCGGTTTTGCCCGCACAAGGTCGGTTTGGCCCGCAGGAAAAGAGTCCAATTCGGACCCTGCCGAATCGCGCACAGCCGCGCACAAGCGGTAGTACCGCTTCACACAAGCGGTAGTACCGCTTGGGCGGTAGTACCGCTTCACACAAGCGGTAGTACCGCTCGGGCGGTAGTACCGCTTCACCAAGCGGTAGTACCGCTTACGCGGCAGCAAAACTACTTTTGCACTTTCCAATACCTTGTGGGCTTTATCCCTTTGGCTCATATAAAGTGTTGCTGCACCCGAACACTTCGGTAAACATCCGGAACCCCTTCCGGTGAACTCCGGAACCCTTCCAGAGATCAAAACACTATTATCACATATATCAATCTTTACCTCCGGACTATTCCGGAGATCCTCGTCATGTCCGGGATCTTATCCGGGACTCCGAACAACTTTCGGTCACCAACATAATAACTCAATTATACTAATCGTCACCAAACGTTAAGTGTGTAGACCCTGCGGGTTCGAGAACTATGTAGACATGACCGAGACACCTCTACGGCCAATAACCAATAGCGGGACCTGGATGCCCATATTGGCTCCTACATATTCTACGAAGATCTTTATCGGTCGAACCTCTATGTCAAGGATTCAGTTAATCCCGTATGCTGTTCCCTTTGTTCTTCGGTATGTTACTTGCCCGAGATTCGATCGTCGGTATCACTATACCTAGTTCAATCTCGTTACCGGCAAGTCTCTTTACTCGTTCCGTAATACAAGATCTCGTGGCTAACACTTTAGTCACATTGCTTGCAAGGCTCATTGTGATGTTGTATTACCGAGTGGGCCCTGAGATACCTCTCCGTCATACGGAGTAACAAATCCCAGTCTTGATCCATGCCAACCCAACAGACACCCTCGGAGATACCTGTAGAGCACCTTTATAGTCACCCAGTTACGTTGCGACGTTTGATACACACAAGGTATTCCTCCGGTGTTAGTGAGTTGCATGATCTCATGGTCAAAGGAACAGATACTTGACATGCAGAAAACAATAGCAATAAACTGACACGATCATATGCTACGTTTACAGTTTGGGTCTTGTCCATCACATCATTCTCCTAATGATGTGATCCCGTTATCAAATGACATCTCATGTCAATGGCTAGGAAACCTTAACCATCTTTGATCAACGAGCTAGTCAACTAGAGGCTTACTAGGGACACAGTGTTGTCTATGTACCCACACATGTATTTGAGTTTCCAATCAATACAATTATAGCATGGATAATAAACGATTATCATGAACAAGGAAATATAATAATAACCAATTTATTATTGCCTCTAGGGCATATTTCCAACACTTTTTTCGCGGTGACGTTTGCGCCCGCGGTCTTGGATTTGGCTTCGGGTATAACCATGGTAGTGAAATACCGGTCTTCTTTTAGGACGCTCTTGGCCCATCTGACACGGAACATCGGGACCTTCTCTCCAGCGTAGCTCAGCTCCCAGATCTCCTCGATCCTTCCGTAGTATCTGTCCTTGTCGTTACCGGTGTAGGATTCCATCGTTACCCCGGAGTTCTGATAATCGCTCTTCATGTCCTTTTCCTCGGTGTAGAATGTGTAGCCGTTGATATCGTATGCCTCATAGGTCATCAGGTTGTGCTCGGCGCCCTGTGACAAGGCGAATATGAGTTTTTCTTCCGCGGAAGAATCCTCATGTAAAGGGTACGACAGAAGCTTGTCCTTGAACCAACGCGTGAAACATGAGTTGTGCTCTTTGAGTACATCACCGTCCGTCCACTGTTGACCTCGGTCATTGTATGTCTTCTCAATAGAGGTTTTGTGCTCTACCACCCAAGGATCGACCACGTCAATGTGTTGCAGCGCGACTAGGTTTGCTCTTTCAAAGTCGGCCAGTCGACCCTTGAAGTCTACATGCATTTCGCGGCGACCCTCGCGGTGACCACATCCAACGAGCCTGCCGAGGTGCCTGTTGACGGGCAGACCAACGGGGTTCTCAATGCCTAGATAATTCGTGCAGAAGGAGATGCACTCTTCGGTCAGAAAGCCCTTGGGTATGCTTCCATCTGGACGTGCCCTGTTGCGAACGTATCCTTTGATGACACCATTCATCCTTTCGAACGGCATCATGCTGTGCAGGAACGTCGGCCCGAGTTGGATTATATCCTCCACGATATGGACCAGCAGATGCACCATAACGTCGAAGAATGCGGGCGGGAAGTACATCTCAAGCTCGCATAGTATCACCACGATCTCTTCCTGTAGCCTTCTGAGTTGCCTCATGCCAACCGACTTCCGAGAGATGACGTCAAAAAAGTTGCATAGGCCAAATAGCGTTTCACGGACGTGCGCATCCATGATCCCACGGATTGCAACTGGAAGTATCTGCGTCATCAGCACGTGACAGTCGTGAGACTTCATCCCGCTGAACTTCTGCTTCGCTGAGTCTAGGTATCTGCTTATCTTCCCCGCGTAACCGTAAGGAAGTTTTACTCCTACGAGGCAGGTGAAAAACTGCTCGATCTCCTTCGGACTTAGAGTGAAGCACGCGGGAGGGCAGTCATATTCGATCTTCTTGGCCTTTTTCCCTTTGCGACGACTTTCCGTGTCCTTCGCCTCATCATCATCATCATCATCGTCATCATCATCATCATTAGGGCGTTTTGCGTGAAGCTCCTCCCTGATGCCCATTGATTGCAAGTCTGCCCTTGCTTTCGGCCCATCTTTGGTCTTCTCTGGCATGTTGAGCAGGGTACCAAGCAGACTCTCGCACACGTTCTTCGTGATATGCATGACATCAAGGCTGTGAGGCACACGGAGGATCTTCCAGTACGGCAAGTCCCAGAAAACAGACCTCGTTTTCCATACCTTCAGCAGCGGCTCTGGCGCCTTTCGCTTCTTTCCCGGCGGTGGGCACTCTTTCCAATTTTTCAACAGCTCGTCTATTTCCTCGCCGCTCCTCGTACGTGGGGGTCTTCGGGGTTCGGTTTCACCATCGAACAGATCCTTGCGTTTTCTCCATGCGTCATCGTCGCGAAGCCACCTTCGATGTCCCATGAACACGGTTTTCGAAGACCCGGGGTCTCTATCTAGCTAGCGATACGTTGTGTCATCCATGCACCTGGCGCATGCACAAAATCCGTGGACCACCTGCCCCGCGACATATCCGTAACCGAGATAGTCGTGCACCGTCGTGAGCAGTGCGGCTCTCATAGGGAAATATTCTTTCGCTGCGGCGTCCCATGTATTGGTTGGCGTTTTCCACAGCGTGTCTAGCTCCTCTTTCAGCAGCCCCAGATACAGATTGATGTCGTTCCCTGGTTGTTTCGGCCCTTCAATTAGCATACTCATGTGAATGTACTTCCTCTTCATGCACATCCAGGGGGGAAGGTTGTATATCCACACAAACACAGGCCAGGTGCTATGTGTGCTTCTCTGGCTGCCAAACGGATTGACTCCATCGATGCTCGCGCCCAGCATGATGTTCCTTGGATCGTCCCCAAATTCTGGGTGTTCGAAGTTCAACGCTTGCCACTGGCTCGCATCCTTAGGGTGACTCAGCATCTTGTCTTTTTTATTTATCTCCGGATCATTTCCGTCATCTTCTCGCTTCTTCTCCTTCCTATCCGCGTGCCAACGCAGGAGCTCTGCTAGCTTAGGGTCCGCGAAATACTGCTGCAGACGAGGAGTGATCGGAAAGTACCATACCACTTTTCGAGGAGCTTTCTTCCTCTTCTTGTATCGAGTGACGCCGCACACCGGACATATGGTAGACTCCGCGTGCTCGTCCCGATAAATGATGCAATCGTTCATGCACACATGGTATTTCACGTGCGGTAAATCCAGAGGACACACGATTTTCTTCGCCTCCTCGAAACTGGTCGGGCACTTGTTCCCCTTGGGAAGACGTTCGTGCCAGAATGACATGTTCTCGTCGAAGCATGCGTCGGTCATTTTGTGTTTTACCTTCATCTCCAGAGCCATGAGCATTACTTTCAGGCGGGTATCCTCGGGCCTGCATCCTTCATACAATGGAGTAACCGCGTCTATCTCCAGTTGATCCAGCTTGGCTTTCTCTCGGGCGGCAGCTCTTGCGTTACCCGTCTGCTTGAGAAGCAGCTCTTGAATATGAGGGTCCTGCACCCAGCCCATCGATGGTCCATCGTCGTCTGCTCCGGCATCTTCATCTTCATGATCATGCCCTTCGTCTTGATCTTCCTCATCATCATGTCCGGCATCTTCTACATGATGACTGTGTCCTGCATCTACTTCGTGATCATGTCCTGGAGATTCTTCGTCTTCTCGCCCACCCTCGCCGCTATTGTCTTGCTGCCCTTCCTTATTTCTTGCCCGGCCCCCATGGACGACTTCATAATCATCTTCATCACCTTGCCACCGATAGCCATCCATGAAACCACGCACGAGCAGGTGGTCCCGCACCTGTCTGGAATCCGGGTCGAAAAGGCCCGTCAGCTTGCATCTTCGACACGGACATCTTATCTCCGTCTCGTTCTTTTGAAGCATCTCGGCCTTCGCGGATCTCAAAAACCTAGTCACGATGCCTTCGGTCATCGTGCGGACCATGGTCGCCTGCGGGGTATAGAGCAAAAGGATATTTTAGAACCAAAAGAAAAATTTGGCATGACCTTTCCTAAAAATAGGACCAAAGCGTAGTGCCCGATTTTCGCCGAAACGGAAATGAATCAACATTCCGGCAAAATATTGGCAACTCGCATTTCAAATACCTACAAACAAAAACATATGCAACACCTTGATCACATACAACATGTGCAAGCTCGCATAACAACACACGTGCGACCTCGCATTACAACACACGAGAGAGAGTGTGTTGGAGGGAGAAAAGAAAGTAGATCTAGAATTTAGAGAGCTTTCCCCTTACTTACCTATCAAGAAAAGTAGATTTAACAACTCAAATTGGGAGAATCAAGGGTGCAAATGAGGTGAGGAGGAGGAGTAACACGACTAGATCCAGATTTGGTGGGAGGTGGTAAGAGAGAGGGGGGGAAAGTGAGTGTGTGGTTGGTGGCTGCCCGAAGATATATAGTGCTCCCAGGTTACTAGTGGCGCACCTTATTAAAATGCGCCACTAATAGGATGTATTACTAGTGGCGCACCAGAGAATCAGTGCGCCACTGGTATTTTTTTGGATTGGGACCAGCCCTCCCAAGGCTTACCAGTGGCGCACCAGAGCCAGGTGCGCCATTGCTACCAAAAATAGTAGTGGCGCACCTGGATCTGGTGCGCCACTGGTAAGCCTAGGGAGGGCTGGTCCCAATCCAAAAAAATACCAATGGCGCACTGCTTCCCTGGTGCGCCACTAGTAACTTCCCTATTAGTGGAGCACCTAAAGGTGGTGCGCCACTGCTATATAGCAGTGGCGCAGCACCTCTATAATGCGCCACTAATAGTGATATTAGGGATAGCCATTTTCCTAGTAGTGTCGAGCCCAAAGGTTGTCGTCGCCCCGAGCAATTTTCAAAATCCACTTTTACAAATTGTAATTTCTTCATGCCCGTATTATTTTATTATTAAACTCTCACTTTTTAAACATGTGGACATGTTTGTCAAGTTTAAGTTTTGCTTGAGGCCAAGCAAGGTCTAAGCTTGATGGAGCTAATACATGCATTTTGCATTACAATTTAGAGAATAAATATTCTACTTTTATGCTATTTTAGTCATCTTTGCATCAATTTAATTGTGGTTTATCTTATAATGCAGATAATTGAAGATTTAATTCCCAGAGATGCTGTCAGGAGGGAATTTGGACCTTCGTGAAGAAAGTACGATGCTAGAGCTCCAAAAAAGTAAAATAAAAATAGTTCACGGAGTTTGGGACCAAAAGAGGCCAGGAGCCAAAGGGAGGCAGCCAGGTTGGCCCTGGGGTGCCTAGGTGCCCACCCTCGTCTGTTTATGATGATAATGATATGTTGTATTAATTTGTAGGTTGATATAATACAACTAGTAATTGAGACGCAAATTCAAGTCAATTGGAGTTAAAGAAGTCCACCAATTCTTGAAATCTGTGGCGAAGATGAAGACAGTACAGTGGCCTAAACTTACATTTTAGCGGTCTCCTAGTTATACTGGAAAATTCATCATAGTAATATTAACTGGATTGTAGGTGAGGTAGCATATTATTTCATTATGATCAAGTGGAAGTAGCTAGCGGGGTATTACGACCGCACTGGTGATCGATAATTCATTTAGCAGCCTTGGTGGTGTGAGTTGAGTGCGAGGTTGAGTTAATTATGATACTGCAAATGGTGAACGGAACTTTGTTGGAATGTGAACTGTTACGTGTGCCTAGACCTGGGCAAAACTCGGGCCGGGCCTAACTAAGCCCAACGCAAAAAACCTGGGCCCGGGCCCGGCCCGGCCCGGCCACCGGGCCTAAAATCTAGGCCCAAGCCCGGCCCGTCAACAGGAAAGCCCGCCGGGCCTCGGGCCTCGGGCCGGGCCTCTTCATTAAATCGCGAATATGGCGGGCCCGGGCCCGGCCCGGCCCGGTCTTCGGGCCTAGATCTCAGGCCCAGGCCCGGCCCGTGGACAAGGTCGGGCCGGGCCGGGTCGGGCTTTTTCGGGCCGGGTCAGGCCGGGCCGTCCGGGTCGGGCTGCCCATGGCCAGGGCTACCTGTGCCTAGGTCCCACAGGCACCCCTGTTGACCCCCAAGCCTTTTATGGTTGTTCCCGAGGTGATTTGTCCATATCCGTTTTTCGTTGATTTTTTTGCCATTGCTGCGAGGACAAAACCTAGTTCTTCCTCGGGAGGGCTGTTTCTGGCCTGATATACCCTTCTTAGCGAGGGAATTTGAAGCAATCGTCATCACCAACTTCAGTGCATCAAGGGGAACACCTTCATCCAAGTCCTCCTCACCATCTCCATCATCATCATCATCATCACCCCCATTCCCATCTCATCAACTTTTGTACAATTGAGTGTGATTGGATTACTAGTACCACTTGTTGGTGTTAATTATTGTATTGGTAGTTGATGCCTTGTGTTTATTGGTGAAAGATCATTACTTTCAGATTGTTGCAATTATCATCATCATACTGAGCATGTTCGCCATGACGTGTTGTGAGTAGTTCCCTTGTGTTCTTCAGGATAAGGGGGAAGGTTAGTTGTCAAGTGTCATATATATTTGCAGTAAATATTGTTGTTTAATCATGTTGTGGTGTAATTCTCTAGTGGTGTTATGCGAACGTCAACTGCATAACACTTCACCTTTAAGAGCCTAGAGGAGAGCACTGTGTCATAAGAAATTTAGGATGGGAGGTCGGAGTGACATAAATTACCGTTCCCAGAGTTTATGAGTTATCACATGAGGGGTAAATAGGGACCCATAGGAAGTTATGGCTATAATTGGGTGTTTACCATAATAAATATTAGTATTTGTGTTACTTGTTAAGAGCACAATCATAACTATGTGTGAGTCAATGGTTTTGCAACACATTATATTAGGCTCTATCCCTTTAACACCGTTTAAGCAACAAAAATGAATGGAAGTCATGTATGGAGTTAACAACTATGTGATTATCACGTCATTCTAAAAGAGTTTGATCGTCATAACTAACACAACCGGCTAGCCCTTAGCATTACAAAGAATTGGGAGGGATGGCAACGGGGCTGCTCCCCATCGGGGAGTGACTTCCCATCTGAAAGGATGGAGATAGACCTAGAAGGGGGGGGGGGGTGAATTGGTACAATTACAAATTTAATTGTCACTTAGCAATTTTAGGCAATATTGCGAAATATGAAAGTGAGCCTAACAATTGCAATGGAGGTTCTAGTGCTAAGCACGGTGAACAACAACAACAACAAGTAGAAAGGTAAGTAAGTACAACGATATGTAAGTTAAGGCAATGAGACAAATAACCACAAGTAGAGACTTAGGGTTAGGGATAACCGCAACTCCGAGAGACGAGGATGTATGCCGATGTTCACTTCCTTGGAGGGAAGCTAGTCACCATTAGAGAGGTGGATGTTACCACGAAGGCACACCAACGCCACGAAGGTTCACCCTATTCTCCCCTTGAGACAACACCAGGAAGGCGTTTCTCAACCACTAGTGGTAGACCTTGAGGTAGTCTCCAAACCTTCACAAACTTTCCGGGAGTAATCACAATGCTTGATTCCTCACCGAAGAACTCCTACTGCCTAGGAGTCTTGTAACACCCTGGATTTTTCTTTTTCTTTTATTTGGTTTTATTGAGTATTTTATTTACATTTGGGTTTTTCAGTCATTTCTTTTGGACTTACCACTTGGATTTATTTTTGATTTTCTTCCAAGTGGGTTCCTTCATCCTTAAACCCTCCCTAGACCTCATCCCTCCCATAATAATGCCATTAGGTATTTTTATTTAATGGTATTATACCCTTTTTCTCTCTGAAAATGCCTCTTGTCCCACAGAGCTCTAAAGCAACCCCTATTTTTATTGCCCTAAAAATTCCAAGAAAATTCCCAAATATTCTGTGGGTCATGCCTCACCTTCCTATGTAAAAATATCCCATGGTCATTTGGAAAATTTCAGCCAGGAAAAATGTTTTTGCTTCTGGTCAGAAAGAGCACATTGTGAAGCAACTATATTTTTCCTTGATCTTTTTAATCTGAAATTTTTACCACTTGATCACCCTCCTAAGTGATGCTTAAACGCCTAAAATCAGCCCAAGAACCTCAGCCATTTGTCCTCAGTGCTTGGAGCAAGTTTCTGTCCAGAAACTTTGCAGCTCCCTCTTGTCACCTCCAATGCACCGTTTGGCAAGCCCAGCGCATTTCTTGGCAAAGTGTTGAAGGGACAACACCCAGGACATGGTGTGGCAGCGCCGAAAGTCCTTTGCATGCCAATGCACGCGGTGACCGCGTACGAGCAGGGTGCAATGCACGCGCTCTGTGCACTCTGCCCGTCGAGTCCGATCGGCCGCCGTCGAACCTCTCCTCTCGCGCCACCGCAACAAGTCCAGTCTACTCAGCCCACACCCCCTCTTCCTCCCAGCCCCTCCCTGATCGTCCCCGTTGCCGGCAGGAGGCACGCCGGAAGCGGCCACGGCACTAGCCGACGGCACAGTGGCTTGCACGCGCGCCTCTGTTCATCTTAGTGCGCCTGCGCTCGAGCCCGTGTGCGAGCACTATGCTTGGCCTCGCCTACGTCGTCTCCTTGCTCACCCGAGACCTCACCGCCCCCAGGTCGCCCTGCCGCTCAGCTCCGGCGGAAGCCCGAGCACTACCTCGCCTCTCCTATAAATAGAACCCCTCCCCGACCGGTCTAACCATCCCAAACCCCCTATCCTCTCTCAAATCGATCGCCAGAAGCTGCGGACAACGCCGGGAAGGCCTCTGGCCTTCAAACCTCGTCGGCGACCGCCGCGGATCCCCCTCCTCCGTTCACTCGTTCTAGTCCACCCCAGCTTCAACCACTGCCACCCCTGAGACCGTAGCAACCTCCTGAGCACGACGGTACCAAGAGCTCGCCGGATTGTCGCCAGAAACGCCGATCCCGATCAGCTCCGCCGCCGCCGTCTCTGGAGAGGATCGCCGCGACGCCGTCCGACCTCCTCAGCTCGAGCTTCGGGTACGTGTGTGACCGTCTCGTCAAGCTAGTCCCATTCCCCCTTTCTCCGGTGATCGCCGACGTCTCCTCGCCGGAGAAACGCCGGCGATAGATCAGCCAGGCCCTGTTCCCCTCTCTCTCTCGTTTAGAGCAGACCGGGGCCCCAACTGTCATTCTCTCTCTCGGGCCCGAAGGGGTATCTAAGTGGAGACGTACCTCCAGAATACGTCTTCGACGTCAGCCCCTCTGGATTTCATTTTAAATCCAAATTTTGACTAGAACTAATCCAACTTTGACCATCAATAACTTTTTATCTATAAGTCCAAATGAGATGATTCTTTTTGCTGCTAGTTTGTAAAATTCCAAAGTTTTTGTGTGCCAAGTTTCAGAATTTTTCTTGCTGTTGAGAATTTCTGGTGCATTAAACAGTAGTATGTGACATTTTCTTTTTGCATTTAATTTAATTTCAGAAGAACCTAGTTGTGTTGGAGAAGGCCAGGAGTACTGTGACACTCCTCTGAACCAAGGCAAGCCACAACATTCATATGCAAGGATGGCATTGCAATGACTGGGTTTAATCGAATTAAATTCATCCTTTATTCACTATTTAAAATAACTTGCTACATAAATCTTATTGCATAAACTTTATCCTGTCATGTTGATAATTTATGCAGTAGGATACATGCTTTCTTGCTAGTGTGCAGTAGGTATCATGGCATCTACTCATATGACAACATGATGCATTTGTTATTCATGATCATGACCCGTGCATCCATTCATACACTATGGCTCGAATCATTTTCTTTTCAAGTTAAACTTGATAATAATCCAACTTGAACATGCTGTTGATCGAGTCATGGTGCCACCGAATCGAGCTCACCAGTGCAACCACACTTGCCTGGATGGGGAGGCCCTAATGCGGTCTATTGTCATGCCTCTCGCCGGTGCCTCCTATGAGGGAAGGTTGTGCTCTGGCGCTACCTTGGCCCGGTAGGCAGTCATAACCTTGAGGACCCGAGTTATGATGGTACCAAGGTCCCCGTTTGGGATAGTTTTTGATGTTGGCCACGACGGTGGCAGCCACAGAGGTGGCGGGTGTCACATGTTGGCACCAGGGTCACCAGGACATAGCCCAAAGGGGAGTTTGTCGGAGTGGCCGGGAGAGTGTCATGCAATAGATTGGTTTTGTCGGAATGTCGTTGGTCCACCCGAATGGGAGCACGAGGCCATGAGTTCCGTAGTGTGGGTACAGTGTACTAACCTCTGCAGAGTGTATAATCTATCGATAGCCGCGTCCTCGGATATGGACACAGTTCATAGTAGATCACATCGTGGGTCAACAGATAAAGTTAACTTGCACACTAAGCTTGACAAGATAGCACATGCAGAAATGGTGATCGAGGATCACTATGAAAGGTATGAATGTGATCAAGTGAGGATCACGTTGGTAAGTGATGAACGGTGGTTACGCGGTAACCCCGAAATGGTACGTTGGTCCCGAGGACCATGGTACTGTTTCACGCACATCTCATGTTGAGTAGTATCATGCTCATGCATTAAATTTGTTAAATAGCTTGTTGTTGTTTGTCGCACTTGTTTTGTTTGCTGTGAGCTTGCGAGTACATTCAAAGTACTCACCTGGCTTATCATGCCAGATGCAGGAGAAGCCGTGCAAGGAGTTGATGTTGAGCAGTTTGTCGCGATCTAGGCTGTGTCCCAGCAGTGTCCCTGTGGAGTGGAGTTCCGCTACCTCGTCGTTCCGCTGTCGCGTAGTAGTTTCCCTTTCATCATCGAGGCCCTGAAGATGTCTACTAAATAATGTACATAAGTGCAGCCGCACCGTGTGTGCCGCTTGGCCCCGCTCATCATGTAAGATGTGAACCCATGTTTCCGCTAAGAGATCAATAAAGCGGTTGTTTTCTGTACCAAGTTGTTGTGTATTGCCAGAAGACTTGATCTCTGGGCTGGCAATGCAAGGTAAACCGGTTGCTCTGAGCCGGGGTGCCACAACACTTGGTATCAGAGCCGCGCTGACTGTAGGACGCCCTAGACAGCCGACACGTTAGAAAACGGTAGTCTTAGTCTCGGTAGTGATTTGAGGTTGATTGTGCACTTGGGTGTTGAATTGCATGCATATAGGTTACTTCTAATACTGACCAGCTAATGTTGTGAGTGTAGATGGCACCAGTCCCTTATCCGTACCAGCCTGAGCCGGCACCTTCCACTTTTCCACACCTACTTACCAACGTATGGCGCCGACTCTACCCCGAAGGCGATGACCCCATATACCAGGTGTACAGAGAGCAGCTCGCTGATGGAGTTTACGAGTATCATGCGGAGGTCATCATGCACAACAGTACCATGGTGGGCACTTACACTCGCTCCACCATGGGCGGGACTGCTTCTACACCCGACCAGGCGGTCCAGTTTGCAGCATTTGAGGCTCTCACTGACTTGCGCTATAACGAGGTTCAGATGCAGACTCACCCAGGTTTCTACTTCTATCCGTCCCTGTACGAGTCAGGACAGATCCGCTTCCCTTACATTAATCCGGAGTGCGACCGGTCAGCCAGTTACTTGTCTCACTACATTACGGCAGGATACTTTCTGATCACCAGTCTAGCCTAGGAGCTGGACCGCGTTCGAGGTGAGCTAGCTGCCGCTCAATCTGCCTTCGCTCCACCTCTGCTTATCCACCCATCACTTGTTCCTCCAGATACCTTACCCCCATCCACACCAGTGATCCCCACGCCCTCCCAGAGTAGCTCAGGCACTTCGGTAGTGAATCCTCATGAGTCCCCAGCCCAGTGGGCCATGCTTCTTGCTACCCCAGCCGCTCCGATGCTGCGGAGTCGCCCTGCTCCCGACACTGAGGGAGAGTCTTCCCGTCAGCGTCGTCGTGTTTCCTTTGCTCCGGATGTATCCGTTATCAGTTCTGATTCAGAGTCCGACACCGAGGAGACACCAGCAGGACCGTCAGTGTGCCAGTGCGATCCCGGTCGTCGCGTGTAGATGAGGATGAGGTGATACTTGGTTGTATGCATGTAGTAGTACTATCCATGCTGTTGCCCTGTTATGTATGCTGGATGATGTATTTGTATAATTATGTTGCTTTCTGTTATTCGCTTTGGCTTTTCTTGTTTTTTTTTGTTTCCGGGTTTGTTGCTTCACCTCCCTAGTTTTCTGGTTTTTCCCCTTATGGATGTTGCTCATCTCGATGCTACGTATTGGGAAACATATATAGGATGACAAGGTGTGGCAGTAACTGTCATGGTGGCGACGATACTCCAGTTCGTCGATCCGCCAGGCAAGCAGGACATTCTCCGGAACCATATCAGCCACCACCTCCTCCACCTCAAGCACCCAGAACAGAGCAGATTATGCGGATGTTTGAAGAGAAGAGGAACCAAGACCTGATGGAATTCTTGTGGAGCATGCAGACTATGGTTGGGCAGAATAATCACAATGGTAATCACTCCAAGCTGTCAGACTTCAGAGGACCAAACCGTCGAGTTTCAGTCAAGCAGTGGACCCGATGGAAGCCGATGATTGGTTGAGAACGATTGAGAAGAAGCTGGAAATTGCTCGCACCGAAGATGCTGACAAGGTACCCTTCGCCACTCATTATCTAGAAGGCCCAGCTTCTATATGGTGGGACAATGCCAAAGTGATGTGGCCCGCTGAAGACAAGATTACTTGGGATAAATTCAAAGACAAATTCTGCAAGTATCACATTCCTGCCGGCATCATGAAGGTCAAGCAACGAGAATTTCTTACCCTTACCCAAGGAACCTCGACTATAAGTGAATATTTAAACAAGTTCAATCACTTGGCCCGTTACTCCACTCATGATGTGGCCACCGAAGAACGGAAGATAGATCGGTTCCTCGGAGGACTCAACCTTACCCTCCGATGTGCACTCAGCTTGCTAGACTTCCCCGACTTCCAAACTTTGGTGAACAAGGCACTCATTGCCGAAAGGGAACACAAACTGGTTAATGGTCATAAGACTGTCTATGAAGACCGCAAACGCAAGTTTGAACCCAAGAAGGAAGGGCAAGTTTTTCAGAAGGTTCGTACTTGGCAGCAACCCCAATTTGAGTTTAAGCCGACCTGGCAGCAGGGGAACATCAAGAATGAAAGTCAAATCAAGACCGTGGTCGCCAAGCCAAACAAGGAAGACTGTCAGCGTAACAATGCCTGTTTCACATGTGGGCAGAATGGGCATTACGCTAGGCAGTGTCCCAAGAACGGCAAGATACAAGCTAACCTGAAGCCTCAGGTCAATTATGTGGGACAATTCCCCAAACGGAGGTACATTCAAGGGCAAGTTCATCATATCTCTGCTGAAGAAGCCGTAGAAGTCCCCGATGTGGTCATTGGTATGTTTCCTGTTAATGACATACCTGCAACAATTTTATTCGATTCCGGGGCTTCCCATTCTTTTATTTCGCGGAGTTTTATTGCCCGACATCGCATTCCCTATACTCTTTTGGAGAAAGCTATGGTGGTATAGTCCCCCGGATCCATGCTCAAGGCAAATATTGTATGCCGAGGATTGAAAATATCAATCTATGGAGTCATCTTCCCCGAATCACTGCTATCCATTGAGTCTCCCACCTTGGATATTATTTTGGGGATGGATTGGTTGACAAGACACCAGGTCTGTATCAACTGCGCAACAAGAGAAGTCACGCTCATAAATCCCTCAGGTCAGTTCGCCCGATTCTATGCTGGTCGAGCCATACCAAAGAAAGGAATGGTTTATGCTGCCATCGCCACAGAAATGAATCTAGTCCCAGTGGTCTGTGAGTTCCCAGATGTGTTTCTAGATGAATTGCCAGGCATGCCACCTGACCGGGAGCTGGAATTTTCTATTGAGCTTGTACCCGGAACAACCCCAATTTACAAGAAATATTATAGAATGCCTTCGTCTGAACTAGTGGAGTTGAAAAAGCAATTGGATGAGATGCTCCAAAAAGGATATATTCGCCCTAGTTCATCTCCTTGGGGTGCACCTGCAATATTCATGGGCAAGAAAGACGGCAGTCTTCGGATGTGTGTTGACTATCGTGCTCTAAATGATGTCACCATCAAGAATAAATACCCACTGCCCAGGATCGATGATTTGTTTGATCATCTCAGCGGAGCTCAAGTGTTCTCCAAGATTGATTTGCGCACCGGGTATCACCAGCTGAAAATCAGAAAAGAAGATATTCCCAAGACAACATTCACTACAAGATATGGGTTGTACGAGTATACGGTCATGTCGTTTGGACTGACCAACGCTCCTGCATTCTTTCTGCACATGATGAACAAGGTGTTCATGGACTTCTTGGACAAGTTTGTAGTGGTGTTCATTGATGACATTCTCATATATTCCAAAAGTGAAGAGGAGCACAAGCAACATCTCCGAGCAGTGCTGGAACGATTACGCGCTCTTCAACTCTATGCCAAATTCAGCAAATGCGAGTTTTGGCTTAAAGAAGTGGGATTCCTTGGGCATACTCTTTCCGCTCAAGGAGTGGCCGTGGACCAAAGCAAGGTCACAGAAGTCCTAAAATGGAAGACCCCTGTTTTGGTAACAGAGATCAGAAGTTTCTTGGGTCTGGTAGGTTATTACCGTCGCTTCATTGAAGGCTTCTCCAAAATTGCCAAGCCAATAACTGAACTACTCAAGAAAAATCAGAAATTCATATGGACGGAAGCGTGTGAAAACAGTTTCAATGAACTCAAGACCCGATTGACTACCGCTCCGGTGTTGACTCTTCCAGACATCTACCGAAGTTTTGACATCTATTGCGACGCATCCAGGCGTGGCATTGGGTGTGTGCTCATGCAAGATGGAAAGGTCGTGGCCTATGCATCAAGACAGCTCCGACCTCATGAGGAGAATTACCCTACCCATGACCTGGAATTGGCAGCCGTGATTCATGCTTTAAACATTTGGAGGCATTACATCATTGGAAAACGATGCCAAATCTACACCGACCACAAGAGTCTCAAGTATATATTCACGCAACCGGACTTGAACCTCCGACAACGAAGATGGCTTGAGTTGGTCAAAGATTATGACCTGGGTATTAACTACCACCCAGGAAAAGCCAATGTGGTCGCCGATGCCCTCAGTCGCAAACCGGCTACCGCAAACTCATTAATCGAGCGTCTGCACCCAGCACTTCAAGAAGAAATAGCTCAGCTCAATATGATTTTGTGTGATGCAATTTGCTCGGTTACCTTGGAAGTAACCCCTACCCTGGAAGACGAAATTCGAAAGGCTCAACCTGGTGACCCTATGTTACTAAAGATAATGGCTCAAGCACGAGAAGGGAAGACACCAGATTTCAACATTGATCACAAAGGTACACTCCGATTTCGTGATCGAGTCTATGTACCGGACCTCGGGGAGTTAAGGCAAAAGATTCTGAAGGAAGCTCACGAGTCCGCCTATTCTATTCATCCTGGAGGCACCAAAATGTATCAAGACTTGAAGCAAACATTCTGGTGGGAAGGTATGAAGAAAGACATCGCCTATTACGTCGCCTGTTGTGACATATGCAACAAGGTGAAGGCCGAGCACCAGAAACCAGCCGGTCTACTTCAACCCTTACCCGTTCTGCAATGGAAATGGGACGATATCTGCATGGACTTTCTCATAGGATTACCAAGGACACCACGGGGCCACAATGCCATATGGGTCGTGGTCGACATGCTCACCAAGGTGGCCCACTTTATTCCAATAAGGACAACTTACCGTGCAGATCAACTCGCTCAACTCTATGTGTCCAGGATTGTCAGTCTACATGGAGTACCAAGGACTATCACTTCAGACCGAGGATCTTTGTTTACCTCAACATTCTGGCTACGTCTACACCAAGCCTTGGGAACCGCTTTGAAGCATAGCACCACTTATCACCCTCAGACAGATGGGCAGACAGAGCGAGTAAATCAAATCTTGGAAGACATGCTTCGAGCATGCGCTCTTGCTCACGGACCCAAATGGGAAGACAGCCTACCATACGCGGAGTTTTCTTACAACAACGGCTATCAGACTAGTCTCAAAATGTCACCTTTTGAGGCTCTATATGGACGTAAGTGCCGTACCCCGCTGAACTGGTCTCAGACAGGAGACAGCCGAATCTTCGGGACTGACCTAATGATGGAAGCAGAGAAGCAAGTCAAAGAAATTCGAGACAGACTGCAAGTGGCAAAATCTCGTCCGAAAAGCTACTATGACTCAAAACATAGGCAAATCAGTTTCGAACCAGGTGAATATGCATATCTCCGAGTTACCCCCATGAAAGGAGTCAAGAGGTTTCACACTCGGGGAAAACTTGCACCCAGATACATCGGTCCATTTCCAGTTATGACCAGAGTGGGCAAAGTGGCCTATCAGTTAGAATTGCCTCCCGAGCTATTCGAGGTGCATGATGTGTTCCACGTGTCTCAGCTACGAAGATGCATCGCACCACCCGCAAAACGGACAGATATGGCAGAACTAGAGCTTGCCAAGGATTTAAACTACGAGGAGAAACCCTTGAGAATCTTGGAAGAGATGGACAGAGTCACCCGCAACAAAACTATAAAGTTTTACAAGGTTCAATGGGAACACCACACTGAGGATGAAGCCACCTGGGAAAGAGCGGATTACTTAAGGACCGCATACCCATATTTGTTTCCTGAGCAACCGACTCTCGAGGACGAGATTCATCCTAAGGGGGGAGGTTTGTAACACCCTGGATTTTTATTTTTCTTTTATTTGGATTTTATTTGGTTTTATTGAGTATTTTATTTGCATTTGGGTTTTTCAGTCATTTCTTTTGGACTTACCACTTGGATTTATTTTTGATTTTCTTCCAAGTGGGTTCCTTCATCCTTAAACCCTCCCTAGACCTCATCCCTCCCATAATAATGCCATTAGGTATTTTTATTTAATGGTATTATACCCTTTTTCTCTCTGAAAATGCCTCTTGTCCCACAGAGCTCTAAAGCAACCCCTATTTTTATTGCACTAAAAATTCCAAGAAAATTCCCAAATATTCTGTGGGCCTTGCCTCACCTTCCTATGTAAAAATTTCCATGGTCATTTGGAAATTTCAGCCAGGAAAAATGTTTTTGCTTCTGGTCAGAAAGAGCACATTGTGAAGCAACTATATTTTTCCTTGATCCTTTTAATCTGAAATTTTTACCACTTGATCACCCTCCTAAGTGATGCTTAAACGCCTAAAATCAGCCCAAGAACCTCAGCCATTTGTCCTCAGTGCTTGGAGCAAGTTTCTGTCCAGAAACTTTGCAGCTCCCTCTTGTCACCTCCAATGCACCATTTGGCAAGCCCAACGCATTTCTTGGCAAAGTCTTGAAGGGACAACACCCAGGACATGGTGTGGCAGCGCCGAAAGTCCTCTGCATGCCAATGCACGCGGTGACCGCGTGCGAGCAGGGTGCAATGCACACGCTCTGTGCACTCTGCCCGTCGAGTCCGATCGGCCGCCGTCCAACCTCTCCTCTCGCGCCACCGCAACATGTCCAGTCTACTCAGCCCACACCCCCTCTTCCTCCCAGCCCCTCCCTGACCGTCCCCGTCGCCGGCAGGAGGCACGCCGGAAGCGGCCACGGCACTAGCCGATGGCACAGTGGCTTGCACGCGCGCCTCTGTTCATCTTAGTGCGCCTGCGCTCGAGCCCGTGTGCGAGCACTATGCTTGGCCTCGCCTACGTCGTCTCCTTGCTCACCCGAGACCTCACCGCCCCCAGGTCGCCCTGCCGCTCAGCTCCGGCGGAAGCCCGAGCACTACCTCGCCTCTCCTATAAATAGAACCCCTCCCCGACCGGTCTAACCATCCCAAACCCCCTCTCCTCTCTCAAATCGATCGCCAGAAGCTGCGGACAACGCCGGGAAGGCCTCTGGCCTTCAAACCTCGTCGGCGACCGCCGCGGATCCCCCTCCTCCGTTCACTCGTTCTAGTCCACCCCAGCTTCAACCACTGCCACCCCTGAGACCGTAGCAACCTCCTGAGCACGATGGTACCAAGAGCTCGCCGGATTGTCGCCGGAAACGCCGATCCCGATCAGCTCCGCTGCCGCCGTCTCTGGAGAGGATCGCCGCGACGCCGTCCGACCTCCTCAGCTCGAGCTTCGGGTACGTGTGTGACCATCTCGTCAAGCTAGTCCCATTCCCCCTTTCTCCGGTGATCGCCGACGTCTCCTCGCCGGAGAAACGCCGGCGATAGATCAGCCAGGCCCTGTTCCCCTCTCTCTCTCTCGTTTAGAGCAGACCGGGGCCCCAACTGTCATTCTCTCTCTCGGGCCCGAAGGGGTATCTAAGTGGAGACGTACCTCCAGAATACGTCTTCGACGTCAGCCCCTCTGGATTTCATTTTAAATCCAAATTTTTACTAGAACAAATCCAAGTTTGACCATCAATAACTTTTTATCTATAAGTCCAAATGAGATGATTCTTTTTGCTGCTAGTTTGTAAAATTCCAAAGTTTTTGTGTGCCAAGTTTCAGAATTTTTCTTGCTGTTGAGAATTTCTGGTGCATTAAACAGTAGTATGTGACATTTTCTTTTTGCATTTAATTTAATTTCAGAAGAACCTAGTTGTGTTGGAGAAGGCCAGGAGTACTGTGACACTCCTCTGAACCAAGGCAAGCCACAACATTCATATGCAAGGATGGCATTGCAATGACTGGGTTTAATCGAATTAAATTCATCCTTTATTCACTATTTAAAATAACTTGCTACATAAATCTTATTGCATAAACTTTATCCTGTCATGTTGATAATTTATGCAGTAGGATACATGCTTTCTTGCTAGTGTGCAGTAGGTATCATGGCATCTACTCATATGACAACATGATGCATTTGTTATTCATGATCATGACCCGTGCATCCATTCATACACTATGGATCGAATCATTTTCTTTTCAAGTTAAACTTGATAATAATCCAACTTGAACATGCTGTTGATCGAGTCATGGTGCCACCGAATCGAGCTCACCAGTGCAACCACACTTGCCTGGATGGGGAGGCCCTAATGCGGTCTATTGTCATGCCTCTCGCCGGTGCCTCCTACGAGGGAAGGTTGTGCTCTGGCGCTACCCTGGCCCGGTAGGCAGTCATAACCTTGACGACCCGAGTTATGATGGTACCAAGGTCCCCGTTTGGGACAGTTTTTGATGTTGGCCACGACGGTGGCAGCCACAGAGGTGGCGGGTGTCACATGTTGGCACCAGGGTCACCCAGGACATAGCCCAAAGGGGAATTTGTCAGAGTGGCTGGGAGAGTATCATGCAATAGATTGGTTTTGTCAGAATGTCGTTGGTCCACCCAAATGGGAGCACGAGGCCATGAGTTCCGTAGTGTGGGTACAATGTACTAACCTCTGCAGAGTGTATAATCTATCGATAGCCGCGTCCTCGGATATGGACACAGTTCGTAGTAGGTCACACCGTGGGTCAACAGATAAAGTTAACTTGCACACTAAGCTTCACAAGATAGCACATGCAGAAATGGTGATCGAGGATCACTATGAAAGGTATGAATGTGATCAAGTGAGGATCACGTTGGTAAGTGATGAACGGTGGTTACTGTTGGAATGCCGAAATGGTAAGTTGGTCCCGAGGACCATGGCACTGTTTCACGCACATCTCATGTTGAGTAATATCATGCTCATGCATTAAATTTGTTAAATGCCTTGTTGTTGTTTGTCGCACTTGTTTTGTTTGCTGTGAGCTTGCGAGTACATTCAAAGTACTCACCTGGCTTATCATGCCAGATGCAGGACAAGCCGTGCAAGGAGTTGATGTTGAGCAGTTTGTCGCGATCTAGGCCGTGTCCCAGGAGTGTCCCTGTGGAGTGGAGTTCCGCTACCTCGTCGTTCCACTGTCTCGTAGTAGTTTCCCTTTCATCATCGAGGCCCTGAAGATGTCTACTAAATAATGTACATAAGTGCAGCCGCACCGTGTGCGCCGCTTGGCCCCGCTCATCATGTAAGATGTGAACCCATGTTTCCGCTAAGAGATCAATAAAGCGGTTGTTTTCTGTACCAAGTTGTTGTGTATTGCCAGAAGACTTGATCTCTAGGCTGGCAATGCAAGGTAAACCGGTTGCTCTGAGCCGGGGTGCCACAAGTCTCCAACCTCCAAGAGTAACAAGATCAAGGGGAAACGCTCAAGACTTGCTCAAATCACAAATTCCTTTGGTCGGGAGAAGGGGGAGAAGTGGATCTATCACTTGATTGGAGTAGATCTCAAGATATCTCACAAATCCCTCCGGGATCTAAAATTTGGTGTATGAAGATGTGAGAGAGTGTAGATTGTGTTCTTGGGTAAGCTCAAAGTGAATGGTCAACCTTCTCCCAAATTGGAAGAAGGATATTTATAGTGGACATAATAAAATGGCCGTTGGAGTCATTTTACCATAGAACTTACCAGACGACCTGTGAATACCGGACGTTCGGATGCAAAACAACCACTTGACGTCCGACAGAATTGCCGGTCGTCCGACCGCTGGTACGTGCACACACAAGGGTGAAGTGCAAAGATTGCATAGTTGGAGTATTGTCGGACGTCTGGTATTTGCCAGTCGTCCGATGCCTTGAGAGGTACCAGACGTCCGATGAGTACGGGGCCAATCGTCTATTGGTAGGTGGGGACCGGACATCCGACATTTTAGCTCTGCAAGGATAGACCGGATTTCCGTCAATTTGGTTCTGTGCCGAGACACCGGATTTCCGGAGGGTACTGGACGTCCGATGGGCAGTGAGTGACCGGATGTCCGGTAACTACCGGTCGTTCGGTGAACCAGAGACAAAATAGAACAGGCCCTAGGAGACAACCTATGGACAATATTGTGGAGTTTAGGGCAATATTCTGCATGTAAGAGTGGAGAATCTGTGGGTTTTGAGCAAGTCATTCATGAGTACCGAGGATCCCCTCTTAATAGTGTGGGATCCCTATACTCAAGAGCCAATAGAAAAAGCCTAAGCTATTTGTCTTGTATCTTCGTTCTTGAGCAATACACACTTAGTAGTCATGATCCACTCATCATTCCTTGGGGACTAAAACCTGAGATATACTTGACAAACATGATTAGTCCCCTATGTATATATTGTCATCAACATCAAAATATGATTAAAGGCATGATTTCACTTACAATCTCCCCCTGTTTGGTAATTGCTGACAACATACACATAGCTCTCAAGAGATATAAGAATGTGATGCTTAGGAGAGATTTGTTGTGGAGCTCCCCCTAAATTTGTGCATAACAAACATAGTCATAAACATGATGCACACATACGGAGTGATCCCCCTCAATTAATAATCCTTGAACCCATAGGTAGTGTTGGGGATATTTCCCAGTGTGGAGACCCGACAGGAAGATGACCCGGCCATAGAGCCATGAGGCTCAGTGGGTTATCTCACTGCTGGGCCTTGAAGATTCATAGTGGGCCGGCTTGAGAGAGACCCGGCGCAAAGGCCGGCTCAACATGTGGGCCGGCTCGTGAAGAAAGGATCATACAAGAAGATTAACTTGGAGAACAAGATGACTAGAGTAAGAGTAGGATACGGGTTAATACTATGACCCGGACTCTCATGTAAACCTAGGGCTCAACCTCTTATATAAAGGGGAGCACCTAGGGCAAAAAGACTAAGTTGCAATCTCTCGAGAGCTAGGTTAGCGAATCCGCATCCTTGTAATCGAGATCCAAAGCAATAACAATCAAGCAGGACATAGGCTTTTACCTCCATCGTGAGGAGCCGAACCTGGGTAAACTAGTGTCTCTCGCATTCCGATCAACCCCGTCAAGCTTCCACCTTCGTGCGATGGCCTCATCACTAAGTCCTTTCACAAGGGCATTTGCCGTGACAAAACCACGACAGTTGGCGCCCACCGTGGGGCCTACGCACGGTGGAGTTGAGTTCTTGGTGGGAGCTCCGACAGGGATCGAGGGATACGCGATCAGTCAGATGACAAGGAGTCGCCATGGCAAGCTCTACATCGATGACTCGGGCTAGGGCCCCAAGGCCGACTCGATCGAGTACGGGTACCAGGTCCCCTTCGGCAAGATCCATGTCTTCATCGGCGTGGTCGGCGAGTCAGTCGCCGGGTTGGATGCCGTCCCCAACACCGAGTCAGCCCGCCGCGCCAGTCCCCGCCAGGCAAGACCCGGCCCACCGAGAGCCGGTCGGACGCATGCCTTCGTGGGTTTCACCCAGGGGGTGACCTTGTCAGAAAATTCCTTATCTGGAGATGAAACGCTCGTTCAATCTGATGGCGAGTCGTCAATGGTAGAACTGAGTCGATCCGTCCACTGTACGACGGAAGGCTTGGAGGATACACAAATGAAGTTTTCCCTGAGGCCCTTGAGCTGCCCCGGCTTGCTGCGGTCTACATGGCAGGGAGACATGATCCCCTCTGCGACCTGGCCGATCCAGTGGCAGGGCAGAACCTAACTTTTGCCGGCTCAGGAGGAGCCGGCACAGCCGCCGCCGGCTCTTAGAGAACCGGGGCGCAGGCACTCACCGAGATGATGGCTAATCTTGGAGCTCTATTGGCTGAGACGGTGACTGCGGAGAACACCGCGGAACGTAACACAGAAATTACAAAGTTTCGTGAGCAGTTAGCCAAGATCCAGGAGGATATCAACGCAGCGAACACCCGCATGGCGGAAACACAGGCTTGGCTCGTCGAGGAAACAAAGCGCTTGGAAGAGGAGGCTCTCTATCTCAGCCGTCGTCAGAGCGAGTCAGAGGTTGTTCACCGGAGGAGGCACCAAAGCTGGCTTCCGGCTCAGATCGACCCGACCCAGCTATTTTCTGTGCCACGTGATCCGCTCGCTCCGGTAAATCCGGGGGCTGGTGTGGTGTCCCCAAACGGGCCTCCGTTACAACAGTTGGCTCAGCAACAGCAGCTGGCTCACCAACGACCGCCGGCTCAGCAGCAGCCGCCAGATCAGTCGCCACCACAGGTCCAGCAGCAACAGCAGTTGCCGCCTCGCCGTTTCTAGACCCCAATTGTACATTACTCCAACCCAGTGGATAATGTATTGGCAGCAACTCATAACCTAGCGGCAATTCCGATTGAAGGAAATAGCCCTATCCAGATTGAGGCTAGGAATGCCATCGAGATGCTAAAGATGGCAGTAACTCAGCAGGCAAATTATTCTCATAGTCAGCATCGGCTGCACTCTGCCCCCCATCCGAGCCGAAGCAGGAGCCGACGTTCCGAGTCGCCAGCAGTGTCTAGTAGTGCATGGTGCAGAAGGGCTACGCAACCGCTCTTAAATCAGCAACAGCCTGAAATCCCAAATGCACAGGCGATTGTGGATGCTGCTCGGGCTTTGCGAGCGTTAGAAGAGAAAAACACAGGCACAACATACAATCTGCCCATTGTGCAAGCCCCACCCGCCGCAACCCAGACAGCGGCTCGGATAGGTGGTCTATCAATTCATATAATTGGAACTCCCTGTTTAGTCCCGGCGTTGCGAGTTGCGTGTATGCCTCCGGATTTCAAAGGTCCTCGCAAAGTTCCTAATTATATAGCTGATTTGGAGCCGGCTGAGTGGATAGAGAGCTATGAGTTAGCTATGGATCTGAAGGAAGCCAGTGAGGCTATCTGTGCGCGTTATCTGCCTCTCATGTTGGAAGGTCCAGCACGTACTTGGTTGAAAAACTTGCCGGTCAATTCCATTAACACATGGCAAGAGTTGAAGGAGCGCTTCATCAAAAACTTCCAAGGGACTTGCAAGTGTCCGACCACAATTGTTGATCTCGAGCACTGTGTTTAGCGCGAAGATGAGTCAGCACATCATTGGTCTCGCCGGGTTGCAGAGGATATACACTCTTCCGATAGCATCACAGCCCAGCAGGCGATTCTTGTCCTAGAACAAAATTGCAAGTTTCAGCCTTTAGTGCAGAAGTTGGGGCAGCTCAAGCGGAAGGTCCAGGACGTGGGTGATCTCATGGACGTTTTAACTCGGTATGCCGAGTCAGATAGCACGAAGATCCAACGTCTGATGACGAGAAGTGAGGTAAAGGCAAGAAAAACGGTGGCAAGGATCACCAGCAGAACAATGGCAATGGGCAGGCTAATAACAGCAACAAGCGCAAGAATTATGAGGGAGCCTCTGATCTGGTGGCAAACACCAATACTGGTAGTAAAAACCAGCGCTAGAACAATGGTTCCAGGAAGCCTTTCTCTGGTAATCACCCTCGTAGCTTTTAGGAGGCTCTCAAGGGTCCGTGTCCAAAACACAGTTTCGATGGTAAGCCGTCTACCCATTCATGGGAAAACTGTTACATTATGCAAGAGTTATCCAAGCGGATATTTCAGAATCATCACAACGGAGGCGGCAATGGTGGGCACCCCGGCAATCCAGGACCCGGTAACCAGGCAGCCGGCTTCCAGGGAACCGGCTCACAGGGACACTTCGCAGGCCCCGGGTTCCAAGGGAATAGTGGTCAGAATTCCGGATTACAGGGGGCTGGTAATGGCGGAGGCAACAACCAGCGGAATAACCAGGGAAACCAGAATCAGGGAGGCCAGTCTGGATTTCAGAGCAATCCTAAGCAGCTGAACAGTGGTTAATACCACGTTTTCACCACCAGTACGTGCAAGCGCGATCGGAAGGTTCAGCGGAGAGTTGTAAACTCGGTTGAGTCGGCAGTCCCGTATTATCTGAACTGGTCCGAGCAGCCAGTCACATGGAGCCGGGCAGATCATCCTGAGTATATTGATCACCCAGGCGGTGTTGCTCTGGTCATTGCTCCGCAAGTTGGCGGCTATACACTGTCTAAAGTACTCATGGACGGAGGAAGCAGTATCAATATACTTTATTATGACACGTTCAAGCGGATGAATCTGTCGGAAAAATGGCTAACTCCATCAACCACCATCTTTCATGGCATTATTCCTGGCAAGTCAGCTTGTCATATTGGTCGAATCTCCTTGGAAGTGGCTTTTGGTACAGAGTACAACTATCGTTCAGAGTTCCTGTCATTTGAAGTGGTCAAGCTTAAAAGCCCATATCATGCATTATTCAGCAGGCTGGCTTATGCACGGTTCATGGCACGTCCCTGCTATGTTTATTTGAAGTTGAAAATGCCTAGACCTCAAGGAACAATTACTGTTGAAGGTAGTAGGAAAATTGCGCTAGAGTGCGAGGAAGGAGTTGCAGCTTATGCTGAGTCGGCTTGTGCTACAGAGGAGCTGAAATATTACAAGGAAAATGTTGACCCGGCTGATAGGACCTCTCTGAAGAAGCCGACGACTGAGTCTGACCCTTTGCTCAAGTTCAAGTCGGCCAGAGACACCAAGCAAGTTGATTTCACCCCTGGTAATAATTTTGAGCAGTTTACCATCGGAGCGAATATGGATCCCAAATAGGAAAGTGCGCTCATAGAGTTCATCCGTGAGAACCGGGACATTTTTGCATGGAAACCTTCTGACATGCCAGGTGTACCGAGAGAACTCGCTGAGCACTCCCTTAATGTGGATCCTAAGTTTAAACTTGTTCGCCAGTATCTCCGTCGCTTTAATGAGGAGAGGCAGAAAGCTATTGGCGAAGAAGTAGCTCGGCTCCTAGCTGCCGGGTTCATTGTTGAAGTTTTTCATCCAGAGTGGTTGGCTAACCCAGTGCTTGTTCTGAAGAAAACGGGACTTGCCGAATGTGTGTTGATTACACGGACCTGAATAAAGCTTGTCCCAGTGAACCTTTTGCTCTGCCCCGTATTGACCAGATCATTGATGCCACGGCGGGTTGTGAGTGTTTATGTTTTCTGGATGCTTACTCCGGTTATCATCAAATTATGATGAAGCAGGAGGACCAGGAAAAGACAACTTTTATCACACCCTTTGGAGCTTTCTGCTATACGTCCATGCCATTTGGTTTGAAGTGCGCACAGGCGACTTATCAGTGTTGTGTCCAAAATTGTTTCCACAAGCAGACCGAGTGAAACGTTCATGCATATGTTGATGACATTGTGGTCACATCACGGAAGAAAGAGACTTTGTCGGATGATCTCAAGGAGACGTTTGATAACCCCCGGGTTTACCAGATGAAGCTCAACCCGGAAAAATGTGTCTTTGGTGTTCCTGCTGGGAAGTTACCAGAATTCTTAGTTTCTGAGCGTGGGATTGAAGCCAACCCAGAAAAAATCAAAGCAATCACGACCCTGGCCAAGCCGGCGAATCTCAATGATGTCCAGAAGCTGGCAGGGCGGGTTGAGGCATTGAGCCGGTTCATCAGCCGGCATGGGGAAAAAGCGATTCGACTGTACCAATTGCTCCAAAAGTCAGATAATTTTACTTGGAGCGATGCCGCCGAATAGGCCTTCAAGTCCCTAAAAAAGCAGCTGTCTGAGCCGCCTATCCTTGCTGCCCCTCAAAAGAAGGAGCCAATGCTGTTATATATCGCAGCTAACAGTAAAGCCGTCAGTGTTGCAGTTGTTGTGGACCGCAAGGAAGAAGGCAAAGAGTACCCAGTTCAGCGCCCTGTGTATTATATCAGTGAAGTTTTAACATAGTCCAAGCAGCTTTATCCGCATTGGCAAAAGCTAGTATACGACGTGTTCATAGCAAGTCGCAAATTGAAACATTACTTCCATGAGCACCCAATTACTGTGGTCAGCTTAGCACCTCTTGGAGACATAATTCAGAACAGGGTGGCCACTGGCCGGGTTGCAAAGTGGGCTATTGAGCTTGGTCCGCATCATCTCAAATATATGCCACGGACTGCTATTAAATCTCAAGCTTTGGTGGATTTCATCAATGAATGGACTGAGTTGCAGGCTCCGGAGGAGAAGCCGGATACCACATATTGGTCAATTCATTTTGACGGTTCCAGGCAATTGGAAGGCTCGGGGGCTGGAGTTGTGATAACTTCCCCACGAGGTGATAAGTTTTGTTATGTTTTGAGGCTTATGTTTCCCTGTACTAACAATGCAGCTGAATATGAGGCTTTGCTTCATGGGCTCCGTATGGCTAAGGAGATGAACTTAAGCTGGGTCAGATGCCTGGGTGACTCAGATTTGGTGGCTCAGCAGGTTTCTGGAACCTGGGATTCCAAGGATCCCCTTATGGCAGCTTATAGACACGAAGTCACAAACATTGCTGGGCATTTCAAGGGATATCAAGTTGATCATATTGATCGCTGGCTTAACGAGGGAGCAGATGCTTTGTCTCGTTTGGGGTCTCAGCGGAAGCCTGTTCCACCCAATGTTTTTCTTGATGTTTTACACAACCCGTCAGTCAAGTTACCGACGGAGGAGGTTCTTGCTATTCCCGATCCAGAGGTGGCATTGGTGGCCGCTGTTCACGCTATACCATATTAGACAGTACCTTACCTGGCTTATTTAAGCCGCGGCGAGCTCCCAGCAGAGGAAATCATCGCTCGGCAGATTATCAGGAGGTCCAAGTCCATGACAATAGTCAATGGCGAGTTGCATAGACGAAGCGTCACAGGCGTTTTTTAGCGTTGTGTTTCTCCTGAGGAGGGTCGTGCAATTCTCAATGAAATCCACTCTGGTGATTGTGGACATCATGCCGGCTCAAGATCACTGGTTGCGAAAGCTTTTCGGCATGGTTTTTACTGGCTCACAGCTCACGCAGATGCAGAGGATATTGTTCGCAAGTGTGATGGTTGTCAGAAATTTGCTCGTCAGGCACATGTGCCGGCTCAAGAGTTGTGGATGATTCCAATCACCTGGCCCTTTGCAGTCTGGGGGCTTGATATGGTCGGACCTTTCAAGAGATCCAAGAATAAACATACTCACTTATTGGTTTGCAGTTGACAAGTTTACCAAGTGGGTTAAAACAGAGCCAGTTAGCCGTTGTGATGCTGCTACAGCTGTCAAATTCCTCAAAAAGCTGATCTACCATTTTGGCTATCCACATAGCATCATTACGGATAATGGCACCAATCTCTCCAAAGGAGTCATGAAGTAGTTCTGTCAGCAGGAACACATCAGACTGGACTTAACGTCTGTTGCACATCTGCAGTCCAATGGACAGGCGGAAAGAGCTAATCAGGAGCTGCTACGAGGAATAAAACCAAGGTTTGTGGTGCCTTTACAACGTACCCCTGGTTGCTGGGAAGAGGAATTACCTGCAGTACTTTGGAGCATACGGACTACTCCCAACAGGTCGACAGGCTATACGCCGTTTTTCCTGGTCTATGGTGCACAGGCTATACTTCGAAGTGATATTCATCATGACTCTCTCCGAATCACAGCTTATGTGGAGGCTGATAATGAACAAGCTTGCCAAGACGCTCTTGATGCTCTAGAAGAGGAACGTGAACTTGTCACGTCTAGATCCGCAAACTATCAACAAGACCTACGCCCCTATCATAGCCGTAGAGTTCAAAGTTGTACCTTTCAGGAAGGTGACTTAGTACTCCGTCTGATACAAGACCAGACAGGCATGCATAAGCTTTTGCCTCCTTGGGAAGGACCCTCCGTTATTAGCAAGAATCTCAACAACGGGTCATATTACCTTGTTGACATACGTGAAGCAAATAAGTCACGTACCTCTGAGGAGGAGGGCAGCCGACCCTGGAATATTGCACATCTCCGGCGATACTATACCTAAGTCACAGACTTGGTAGTATCTTTGTACATACCTTTATCATGTATATAAATATTATGATCAATGAAATAAAGCCGGCATCTCTGTATAAGAGAGTTTGTCGTTTCGCCTCAAAATTGTGTGTTGAGTCTTTATTCTTTGATCATTGGTTACTTAGGGGCTTCCAACTCATCGAGTTTAGCTATTAACAACCCTCTTAACCCGGTAAAATGCCACAATTTACTTGGTTAAACCTGCCTGTTAGCAAGATGCTACTCCAAAAAGGTGACCCAGTGTACGCCTGATGAGTCAATCACAGAGGTGACCCTGAACTCATCAAAGTTAAAAAACTGGTCAAGTCACGTGAGAGCCGGCTTTCAGAAAGCTAGGATAAACCAAAAGAGGCCAAAAAGCCTGCTTCACGAAAGCGAATCAAACTCGAGCCTCGAAAGCCGGTCTTTAAGTCATGTCTCGCAAGCCGGCTTTTACTTTTTCATATCTGCATTGTTTTTATCTTTTGCATGCATGCATACATCCCTATATTACATAAATTTTGAAACTAAGTTCTTTTTTATCAAGCCGGCAGCTTGATTTGCCGGGTTGCCTAAAGTTAAGACTTCAGTTATACAATCGGCACCACTGGTGTTTGAGTTAATTCGCCGGCATCGCCGGGTCTCAATTATTGGTCCTGGTGTTATCAATGACATATCATATACAACAATCAGTATCGCCGGATTGGCTCCAGAAGCCGTGTTGTTTTTCATACACTTCAACCATAAGTTTGATATTTGGTTCTTCAGGCAAGACAAGATTGTCATAAACTTGCAAATATCAAAGGTTTTGTAAAATACAACCATGAGTGCACAATGGCACTAGCACCATCAAAAGAAGTTTCATACCAACTATTACAAGCCCCATCAGGGCCACAATCAAGTCAAGTGTTTTCCACTACTTTCGATTCAAATGTAAATGTCTATGAGCCGGCAAAGCAATATGGCGGGTCGACGCTCCTGGTGCGGGATGCCGGGTCAAGTCTGCACCGGTGCTTCTTGATCATCAGGTGCCGTCTCTTCTGCCTCTGCGGTCTGGGGGTCGTCCTCCAACCACTGGATGGATCATAAAGCTTCAAAAACTGAGTTGACCGTTTTAACAGATGAAGGGTCGACATCAGGAGCGAAAGTTTGCTTACGAGGACGTGTCAGATCAATAGGCTGCAGGTTGGGCGGCTCAATGCGTTCATTTGCTTCAGAATAGCCGGCTTGATACTTGGTGAGATCTATCTCCTCCGTCAGTGCTGTTGCAGCAACTCGGGTTTCTTTTACACACAGCAGAAAATCCTTCTTGGTAAAAGGCGTGTCATCGGTGTTGAATTCAGGATATCCACCTACTATTTGAGCCAGATCCAACTCTGGTGCATATGCCTTGGCACGTGCAAGGACAGTAAGAGCCCCGTGGAGACAAGCCGCCTTCTTCAGTTCTTTAAACCATTGAGGCACAACAGACAGCTCTTTAAGCATGTCCATGATTTGTTAGGGCGGTGCCTTGGTGTTTTTCACTGCCATAATGCAGCGTGAGCCGCCTATGTACAGCTGCTCTAGAAAAGTATAAATGGCCTTCAGCTTCAACAGAGGAAGTTCCACAAGGTTATGATTCCTTCGGCCTGCAAATACAGATCAGTAAGTATCAGAAACCCGGCTCAACATATTAAGCCGGTACATTTGGAGACTTGTGAAATTTTTTGCTTACCAAAGATGGCATTGCCCATGGTGGTGATATGGCCTTTTAAGGTAGCTAATTCTTGAGTCACAGGCTCAAGTTTTGCTTCGGCCTCTTCAGCATGTTTGATCAGGATGGCCTTCTCATCTTCAAATGCCACCTCGGCCTTCCGTAGGGTCTCTATCACGGTGAGCAAGGACTTGTGAAAATCAGAAGATAAGCGTTCAGCTTTTTCCTGAAATTGGAAGGATGCAAAAAAAGCCGACTCAAGAAATAGACCCAGAGATTAAAACTCTTCACAATTATTCCTTTGTTTTTCAGGATGGAGTTTGACGTGGATAAATCCAAGTCAAATTGAGGGCTAATGTTGGGGATATTTCTCAGTGTGGAGACTCGGTAGGAAGATGACCTGGCCATAGAGCCATGAGGCTTAGTGGTTTATCTCACTTCTGGGCCTTGGAGATTCATAGTGGGCCGGCTTGAGAGAGACCCGGCGCAAAGGCCGGCTCAACATGTGGGCCGGCTCATGAAGAAAGGATCAGACAAGAAGATTACCTTGGAGAACAAGATGA
Organism: Elymus sibiricus; assembly: GCA_039707655.1. Classification (NCBI taxonomy): domain Eukaryota; kingdom Viridiplantae; phylum Streptophyta; class Magnoliopsida; order Poales; family Poaceae; genus Elymus; species Elymus sibiricus. The sequence goes on along the minus strand of CM077676.1, from coordinate 199,629,674 downwards.
CTAGAGTAAGAGTAGGATACGGGTTAATACTATGACCCGGACTCTCATGTAAACCTAGGGCTCAACCTGTTATATAAAGGGGAGCACCTAGGGCAAAAAGACTAAGTTGCAATCTCTCGAGAGCTAGGTTTGCGAATCCGCATCCTTGTAATCAAGATCCAAAGCAATAACAATCAAGCAGGACGTAGGCCTTTACCTCCATCGTGAGGGGCCGAACCTGGGTAAAGTTGTGTCTCTCACGTTCAGATCAACCCCGTCAAGCTTCCACCTTCGTGCGATGGCCTCATCACTAAGTCCTTTCACAAGGGCATCTGCCGTGACAAAACGACGATAGGTAGTGAAGAAAAAACATCAACAATACAAGTCACAAGGAAAGATAGGCATCATAGATATAATCTTTCACATAGTGGTTCATCACCCATAGTTCACCCAAATCACCAACACGAGGAAACATCATGGTTTAATACAATGTTTTAAAGTAAAAACCATCTCAACAAACTCCTAAGATAATAACTTCTCCCCCTTGGCATCAAGAACCCAAAAAGGGGGCGAAGAGGGGAGAACTACAAAATCATGCATCATCATCATCATCACGGGTACCACTGCGACCACCCTTGTCGAAGAAATCTGCCCATTCAGGACTAGAAGGAAAGCCAAAGTCAGAAGGAGGAGCCTCAGGAAGATGCTGATCCTCACTCACATTTGTAGCACCAGAACCTCGTTGGCGAGCCTTCAAAGAGTTCTTGGAGGTGAACAGGCAGGAGACAACATCCTGGTTCTGCTGGCAGTGGAAGGTGAAGGCATTTATCATCACTGAATGAGCCTTCCCTAGAAATCGGGGAATGCGTCCAAAGGCAGCAGAGCCGATGGGAGCAGGACGGGAATGTGCCGTAGCACGATGAGCAGAAGCAGAGGTAGAGGTGGCCTTACGAGCCCAGTCATCCGCCATATGTGGAGGAATGGCCCACTTCTCCTGCACGTGAGTTCGAGCAAGAGGGAACGGAGCGACGTGCTCAATGAGGGCCTAAATGAATGGAGCGTGAGGGAATGCCCGCTTGTACTGCAGACTCGCAAGGCGAATCTCATGCTAGAGAAAGTGAGGCACATTTATCTTCCCTTTGGGAGCCTCATAGAGTCGAGACATGAGAGCAATGCAATAACTGTTGCAAGACCCCTTATCTCCCATCTTTGGATAGATGGTGCGAATGACACACTGGAACATGATGAAGAAAGGAGATCGCCAAATAGAGACTTGGTTCAGATCTTTCGTCTTGTCCTCGTCCGGGATATCATCCAAGTCTTTGAGAAGATAGCCACAAGCCTCAATGCCTTTAGGCTTATGCTTGGGATCAACCTTATGGATCTTGAACCCAGAGTCAGGAAAGCCAAGGGTGGTGACAAACTCAGCATAGGAAGTAGTGGGCTCGGTGTCAGATGTCATCCAGGTGATGGTCTTGTTAGGACCGAAGAAGCAGGTGGCATTGAACGGATGGATGGCTGCGTGGTTGAAATCATGCTGAAAAGAAAACAGGGCAACCAGGCTAGACGGCTCAATGAGCTCAATAGCGCCTGGATATTTCACTGGGTGGGCACGAATATGCTCCAGGTCAACAAAGTGATGCAGAGACAGACCCTTGGGGATGATGGTGGAGATGAAAATGTCTGCTTGCACGTTGGTGTGAAATCGAGAGTCCATGGAATCTTGTTCAACAGAGAACTGATCGACGTCTCGACGAAATTTTAGATATGCTTGCTTGGGCACTTTGGTGAAGTCCTTGGGCAAACGACCAAGAAGTTGAGGAGGTTCAAGTGAAATGCGACGAGCATCTCCTTGAGGTTGCACCAGAGGAGGAGGTATGTAAGTTGGCCTCCGAGTGCCTAGTTTGGGGACATTGGTGCGAACAACAAGAAATTTGGCCCGCTCTTCGTACTCCAGCTCCTCCTCATAGTCGGATCCCTCTAGGGAGGAGGAACCTTCATAGATGGATTGCTTGGCAGTGCGCTTCCAAGGACGAACACGTTCTTGGGAGTCATCGGAGGCACCACGACGAGAGGCTGAAAATGGAAGGACCTCGAATGAGACACAAAGAACGGACATACACAGTATATCGAGAGTACAAGCAAATTGGGATGTTGTCGTGTTGTGGTGAAATCACGGAAGATGCCATGAGATGGCTAAAAGTGGGGGGCTGCGTGAGGACGCCGGTGGGTTCCGGAAGCGAGGTTGGCACACACGAGCATGAGACACAAGGCGTACCCAGGTTCGGGGCCCTCCGGGGAGGTAACACCCCTAGTCCTGCCAAATATAGTGTGGTGAGCACAAGGGCTACAAGGTTGCTCCTGGAGCTATTTGGGCGGAGGAGGAAGAAGGGGCTAGACCTCCGTTCTACCTGTCCTATGAGTGTGTGTGTGTGTGTGTGTGGTGGAAAGTAATGCGAGCGACCCCTCTGCATGTAGGCCTCCTGTGGGGTCTTATAGCCCGACCCCCAGGGTTACATGGGTAAATCTACTCGCGGGCAGGACCCGGCTGTCGGCGTCTGGAGTCGGCAGTGGGGGCCGCCGGTCGCTGGGGCCCGCTGGCTGCGGGCCCCGTCGGCTGCCCGGCACTGTGGCCCATTGCCTCATGCGTCACGGAGTGGTTGGCGTCGTGGGGCTACAGTGGCTCGCCGCTCTGACGTCGGTCGCCTGTGTCAGCGGGGTTGGCGGCACTGTAGCCACACTCTTCCGTCGTGGAGACCCGTCTTGTCGTACGGAGGGACGGGACGGCCGCTGACCCGTCGCCAGCCGGCTAGCGGCCAGCCGGACTCGGCCCGGGGCCGCGCCCAGCCGACCAGCATCGGGAAGCTGGCCGGACGGCCAGCCGGATTTGAGGGCACAGGTTGCCCCAAAGTTTTGAAAAGAGCTCTAGGCCCCGTTGCCTACTCGGGGGTCATCCCCCCGACAGTAGTCCCCAAAGTTGTAAAGGCTCGCCGGCTCCAAGCAGGGGGGCCTTTGCAGCTTAATCCCTCCCGGAAGCGCGGCGGTTGTCGATGTCGAAAAGCCGTCTTGATGCCGCGCACGCCAGCTGCCGGGAGCCGGCCGCGACGCCCGGCCGAAGCGAAGCCCAAACGGCTCTGTCTGTCAGAGCCCAGCCGGTGTGGGGGATCGCGCCAGCCGCCTGACAGGATCCCACCACGTGCAGCCGAGCGGCAGGCAAGGCCTGCCAGGCCACGCACGCGACGGGACGTAGCAGTGGGCCGGGACCCACCAGGCTGCGGCCTCGGCCCGCGCACAGGATCCTCTACGGCCGTGCGTGATGGTTGGGTTCTTGATGCAGTTATTGCACGAATGTAATGCGCCCGCATATTGCGGGGGAGTGGGGAACATGGGCGCAAACGATCCCACTCCCCCACGTCGCCGCAGGTTTAAATGGAGGGGGAGGGGGAAAGGCCGAGGCATTCACACGCCTACCCCTGCCGCTCCGCCCCTCTACCCCTTGCTTCTGCTTCCTTGCGCACGCCCACGCCGCTCGCCATCGTAGTAGCGCTTGCCTGAGCCGCCGGGGACCCGCAGAGGGCGATTCGTCTTCGATTCTTCGCCGCGCCACCACGACGCCCGTCTCCCGCAGCGCATAGCCATGGCACCTCCAGAAGGCTCCTGGGAGGGGTCCGTGGTGAACGACGATGATATTGCGTACCTCCACCACACGCGACGGCTGCCGCCGGCGGAGCTGGTGGAGGCGCGCGCGCCCGGGGAGGAGCTTGCGCCGGCGCCGCGGAACGGGGAGGTCGTGGTTTTCTATACCCACTTCCTCCGCGGGCTCGGCCTCCCCGCGAGCCTCTTCTTCTGCTGCTTCCTCACCTTCTTCGGCCTCCAACTGCACCACCTAGGCCCGAACGCGATTCTGCAGCTCTCGGCCTTCATGGCGCTCTGCGAGGGCTACGTCAGCCTTCTTCCGTACGTGGAGTTGTGGTGCCGGCTGTTCTACCTCAAGCAGCAGGGGGCGTCACCTGGCGTCATGTCCGCCTGCGGGGCGGTCGTGGTGGCTTCCCGGACGGCGAGACCCTTCCCGAAGCTTCCCCTCGAGGAATCGGCCAAGAAATGCCAGAAATCGTTCTTCTACGTGAGGAACGTCGACCCGGCCGTCGACTGCATCAACCTTCCACCATTCATCGAAGTGCCGCCAGCAGAGCAGCTGAACTAGGGGCACAACCCAAGGAGCCCGTCAGTGAAGATCGTGGGCGTCTGCTGCCGGATCCAGGAGATGATGGACCGCGAGGGACTCCTCGCCGCGGACCTCATCGCGGCCTTCGTGAGTCGCCAGGTGCTGCCTCTGCAGCGTCGGCCGGACCGGATCTGCGACATGAGCGGCCGACGCGACCCTTGCCGGCTGTCGACGAGGGAGTTGACGCGGGCCGAGATCGCCCAGCGCATCAACGACATCTCTGTAGGAGATATGCCCTAGAGGCAATAATAAATGTTATTGTTTATCTCCCTGTTCATAATTATGTTTATGTTCCATGCTATAACTGCTATGGTTCTCGAGTCTACAATAACCACGAGGCTCGAGGAAGACTCATATGCACGTGTGGAATAATAAACGGTAAAATGTATTCCTAGTCTGGCCTCTAAGACTAGCTCAAGTGTTGCATGATGGTTCTGTTTTCCTGATCATAGGCATGACTATGCCGGCAACTTTGAGGGCACAATGTTAGGACAACACTTGTGTTGAATCAACCCGAATTGATATTATGCCATGAGATACATTCGTCACAAGTTAATGGTTAATAACACGGAGAAAGTTTACGTTTGCATAATTCCTCAGACCATGAGAGTATCGACTTTCTTCATGCTTGATTCATGAACTTTGGGGTTTGTTAAACGTCATCCGTAACTGGGTGGCTATTACGGCAGCTTACGGGTTCATGGGAAAGTATGTCAAGGGATTTGATAGCTCAAGATTGGGATTTGCTCCTCCGACGATGGAGAGATATCTCTGGGCCCTCTCGGTGTTACGGTATCCACCATCGTCTGGCCAGACCCATTGTGATTTGATCACAGGGATGCCGGAACACGAGAACGAGAAAAGAGAACAAAACCGGCAACGAGGTAACTGGCATAGTGGACAAGTTGTTGATCCACGGGGATGCCGATAAATCTCACCTCTGGTTTTGTAACATATCACGAAGCAACAGGAATAGCACACGGCAACTGGAGGTTCACTCGAATATTCATTCGTGTGGGTATAGGGGTCAATATGGGTGTCCACGGCTCCGATGTTGATCATTGATCGGAAAGTGTTCTGGTTCATGTTTCTACTTCACCGAACCTATAGGGTCACATGCTTAAGGGTCATCTATCTGCTGAATACTAGACAGGGAGTCTGAGAGAAAGTCACCAGAAAAGTTTCCGAGACAACGGAAAAGTTCCGGAGAGAACACCGGAATGGTTTCGGTAAAACTGAAAAGTTGTTTCACGGTATACCATTAAGTCAAATTGGTTCCGGCACATGCCTGGAAATTCTTGGAGGGTGCCAGAATTGTTCTGGGAACTTCTGGGATTTTTCGGAGAAAAACACCGGAAATGTTCCGGAGCTGCCGGAACCGCTTTGTTTGCTTTTCGCAGATGAAAATAACTAATCCGGAATTGTTTCGGAACGCGTCCAAAATCATTTTAGTGGGTACTGGAATTGTTCTAAGACCCACAGAAATATTTTCGGATTTAACGGTCGTGGAAAAATGTTTCCGTGAATAGTGAAAGTGCTTTCTGGGTTACTATTTTGGATAGCCACTTTTTGGACTTGAGTCAAAGTTCTAGAAGGAAGTGCCTTGCAAGGGAAGGAACCCCATTTGGGGGGGGGGGGCAAGGGGTGGCCGGCCAAGGGTGGTGGTGTTCCTTGGAGCTGCACATGGCCTCCCATTATGCCCTAAATGCCCACCATTTGTGACCTAATGCATGGGTATTTTGGTATTTTTGGAGGCAGTCCTACCCCTTGGCTTTCCTATAAATAGAGGTGGAGAGGAGCTCTCCACACTCATCCCTTGCTCTCATACACATGCCATGACATTTCTGGCTTTTCTCTCCCTCCCAGCGAAATAGTTTCGTAGAGCCGAAAGGCTGTCTGGGTTCCGGTGGGAACTAGTTCTGGACGGCGAAGCCCTGCCGGATAGATGACACCGTATGTGTGCAACTCTGTAGAGAGATCATAGTTTCGGTCTTAGTTCGAGAGTGCCTCCTGAAGGGCTGTCCGAGTGACCGTCCGAGTTTCGAGGGTCCTCCCGAAGGGCTGTCCGAGTGACCGTCCGAGTTTCGAGCGTCCTCCCGAAGGGCTGTCCGTGACACCGTCCGAGGGACTGTCCGACTGCCTCCCGGAGGTCTGTCCGAGGGGCAGACGAGGGAGAACATCCTCGCGGTTGGGAGGTTGTAAAATCCTAGCTGCGGGGATCTGCATCGCCGATCGTCATCGACTCTACTTCCGCTGCGCTATGAGTCGGTAACGAAAAGATCAAACCTTGTATGCAGTCTCCATAGTGGTCCTGGGCTGGTGCGTAGGTCGGAATTTTTTTGTTTTCTGCTGTGTTACCCAACAGTGGCATCAAGAGTCGTGCTATGCGTAGATGCAGGTTACGATCTAGAATACATAGAGATGTATGGGTGTTGCACAATATAATTTGTAGTAGATGAGTTCTATTACTGAAAATTATTTGTGCGGGTAGCAGATGAAATCTGTTACCCGATGTTCTTGTTGCTTCCCTGGAATTTGCATATTTCTGATCTTGATAACAGCATGGTGGATTTTCAAAGTTCTGGCAATCCGCGATCCTGATTGATCAACGAAGTGCTAGCAGTTCATTGAATTCCACCATAGTTAGGGAGAAAGATGAAATTTCGCAGACGAAAGGGCAATGCAGATATGATCTGCACGTGAGTCATGCGTATGATGAAGTTTAGTATGCGGCTCGAGATTTTATTATCTCGTGTTTCATACACCCCGCGATGTTAATCTATCGACTTGAATAATCATACTTGATGATAAAACGTTGGTAGCTGCGGTTTAAGTCAAAACCTTAGATGCCACGTAAAATGAAATTTTGTATGAACCAATTAGAGGCGTCTAACTTGGTTTTGCGGGATGTGCATGTGATGTGGTATAGCAGTGCTCATATTAATTCGATTATGTATGAGATGACTATATGATATAATTTATTAACATGACCTGTGTTTCATAATTCGGCATGATGGCTGGAGCCATATGATTTTCACTTTAATGACTTGCGTGTCAACCTTAAGTAATGCACTTATTTTATTAGCTATAGAGATAGCAATATTATCTGGTGCATCGACAAGGTGGTGGCAATCTTCGCAAAGGTGAACACTAACGCGAATGCCGAAGACGAAGAAATTAAAGACTTCTCCGTCAGAAAGGGCTATAACATATCATGCTATTATGAATTGCCTGAGATGTTTATCCCTTTTGATGCACCCTTCTTGATTGCGTGGTAGTCGCTTTTTATTAGGGTGATCTCTCAATTAAAATATCAAGTGGTTAGTCTTCTCCCAAGTGTAGCACCGTCACGGCACCTATCTTTTCGGGGTGCGCCGTGTGACACGGGTACGAACGATTAGAGAAGTGTGAGGCGGGTGAGTTGAGACCTCGTAGCGAGATCACTTGGTTGTCTTGACGTTCAGGCATGACCGTCATGAGCTCGGAACACGCCATCGAAAGATGAACAAGAATCGCATAGAGATGTGATTGGCAAGTTGGCCTACCGGTTGAGATTTTCGTCATCAGTGGTGTTACACCAATGGCGAACAATTGAAATGCGGGTCTTGTATCACTCACAATCAATTATGAGAGATATTGATTTGAGTGGGAGCACACTGTAGAATTAACTTGTTTAATTCTTTGTGCAATTAATTACGAACTTTGTCTAAGTGAAATTTGCATAATAGTTGTAGAATAATGGCTCGCGTTTCCACCTTCCCTATTAAAATTGAATAGCTGTTATATATCTTGTTAAAACTTTACAATCGGTAACGTAATATGAGGATTGTCCTCAAAAGTGCCGAGAAGGATTTTGTCCTATCTCATGCTTTTGGTATTCTCCCGCTAATGCTATGGATAATGTGACTCTCGTCCTTCGATCCAAAAGCTAGAATTCCGTTACGGTCAAGTGCAATATGTTTGCTTCCATGAGACCCGAACTTCAAAAGTTTGGGATAGCTATGTGATATTCATGGAACTGAAAATCATTTTCAGACACAAACAAAGGCTAAAAGATATGTGATATCCAAAGCAATGTTTGTTTTGCAAAGTATTAGTAAAAGTGTTTACTATGCATTTGACTAATAACAGAGGGATCCAGAAGAACGCCTGTCATATGATGAAAGGTGAATAAAACAACAACTTAAAGAGAAAGGAAATGTCCAAAGGGTGTTAGTGTGACTTACACACCTAGGAAGTCCGGGGCTAACGCCACTCTTAAGTTGAGTGCTTCTTCTGAGAGTAGGAGAAATACTGAGAGTTAAACTGTTAGAAGTATAAAGGCAAAAAGAGAGAAGACTGGAATGTCCAGCTCATGTATGAAATTCATACAAGTTATTGATGTATAGAAGGCTGGTCAAAGAAATAGTTCTTGGGAATTGTGATTAAATTGTTAGTCACTAATTCTTGGGTATTGTGAGTTGATCATAAAGATACCCGCTCGATTGCATTCTGATGCGACTCAATGCAAGAACTACTACGGCCTAAAAGACTTGCCGAAGTGAGGTTTAGATATGCTGAGAACATAGTAAAAGTTGCTATACTCGGTACATTACCTATGTATTTATTTTAATAATTCATTTGAGAGTTTTTATACACTCTAGCCCATTGCATAAAGTATCTTGCAAGAAGGTTGTTCATAAAAGAACTTTTGATGTTCGGTGTTATGAATAACATAAGGGCCATGCTTCCATCATGGATGGGATGTATGTTATGAATATTGATTATAATATATTACCTCTGTATTTACTTTCACAATTCATTTTAGAGTTTTACACACTCTAGCCCATTGCATAATGTTTGTTGCAAAAGGGTTGTTCATAAAAGAACAATTGTTGTTCAGTGTTATGAATAACATAAGGGCCATACTTCCATCGTGGATGGGATGTATGTTATGAATATTGATGGTAATATGATACATCCATAACACTGACGCTAAATGTCGCAAGACTAAGAGAATACCACACATGTGTGGCACTGCATTTGGTCACATTGGAGAAACCCGCATGGAGAAATTCCATAATGATGGATTTTGAAGTCATTTGATTGTGAATCATCTGACACTTGCAACTTTCCTCCAAAAAGTGAAGTGACTGAAATACCGTTCATAGGCTATAAGGAACGAGCAATGAACTTATTGGTGATCATACATTTTGATGTATGTAGTCCGATAAATGTTGTTTCTAGCAGTGGATTTATCTATCTTCAGAAATGACTCAAGTAGATATATGGATATTTACTTGATGAGACGTAAGTCTGGATCTTTTGAAATCATTCATAAGGTTTTCAAAAATGAAGTAGAAATTATTGTAACAAGAAAAATATGTTTCTGCCGAAAGGAATATTTGAGTTACAAGTTTAGCGAATGTCTGATGAGTTGTGAAAATAGTTTCATAACTTACACCTCACGGAGCACCACTGTGAGTGGAATATCTGTTAAGATGTAAATCAAACCATTTATAACATGGTAAGATCAAAGATGACATAAATCAATTTGCCATTATCCCTTTTAAAAGTAATGCTTTAGAGACTGCGGCTTTTACACTGAAAAGAGCACCATCAGGTCTGTTGAAATGACGCCATGGTACGGTACGCCCAACCATGCTTTGTCTTTTCTTAACATTTGGAATATGGGGCTTGTGTAAAATATTTACAAACCTATTCCAAATCAGACAAGTACTACTTTGTAGGTTATCCCAAGTAATTAGGAATTCCTCCACCACTATACCGAGGCAAAAAGGTTTGCCACCAAGAACGGTATGCTTTTAAAGAGAATGGTTCTTGCAAAAAGGTGAGTGGGAGAACAGTGCAACTCGACGAGATAACAGTATCTTCATCATCAGATCAAAGGAAAGAAACCTTGGAAGTAATTTCAGAGTTTCCTACTGCGACTGATACGGAAGCCTTTACATGAGATGTATAGACTTCGGTCAAACTTGAAACTGAACCACGTAGTCAAAACTCGTGCAAATCTCTCAGGTGCACAAGCGAGATATTGTTGTTAGACAACAGTATACCTACGATACACAAGGAAGCGTTGATGGGCCCTGACTCTGGAATTGGCTAAATGCCAATATAATCCGAGATAGTTTCCATAAATGATTCAAGATTATATCTTGATAAACCCTTCGAAAGACTTAGAGTCTAACGAGCATTAATGAAACTATAAACTGATGTGGATAAAATGTTTTATCCATAAAGCTTGACTTGTTGCAATAACAAATTCAAGGAGTTGACTACGATGAGGTTGTCTCACCATAGCGATGCTTAAAGTCGGATCGGGTTAAACTAGCAATTAATACATATTTCAATCTTGAGATATGATACATGGATGCCAAAAGGATTTCCATGTGATGGAAATGCAACCTAGGACTTGCATGTGGTACAGTCCAAGGTATTTTGTCAATCCAGAGGATGCTAGTAAGTATGCAAACTTCAGAGTTCCAGCAATGGACAGGAGAGAGCAAAATGGAGTTGGAATCTTCGTTTTGATGAAATAGTCAAAAGAGTTTGATTTCATCAATGGATAACGAAGATGCTTGTGGTTACAAGAAAGTAAGTGGGAGCATAATAATATTTCTAAAAACTTTGTGTGCTTGACGCATTAATGATTGGAAATAATATAAATTTCTTGACACGAATTAGGACTTCATTGAAAATAGTTTTCGATGAAGTGCTTGGGCTAGATAGCCTTGACATTAGGAATATTTATCTACGAGATAGAATTGCCTAATAGGCTAAAGCCAAAAATACATATTGACAAGATGCTAAAATAGTTTAGCATTAAAATGCCAAGGAGTGATTTTTGCCGAAGTCACATGGAAAGGGTTTTTGCAAGACTCGGTGTCCCAAAACACTGATGAGCAAAATACATGATGGAGATTCCACACACTTTCGTGTTTGGATTAATCATGTATTCCATGGTATGTAAAACAACCAGATATGTCCAGTACTCCCAAGGAGTTGCGAGTAAAGATACCAAAGTGATCAAAGTACTGATCATGGGACAACAGTGGAAAATGTCATTAAGTACTAAAGTAGCACTGATGACATGTTTTCTCGCAAGCAGAGATTATGAAGTGCTCGTTGTAAGTAATTGTATCGATACAGTCTTCATCAATACTCCATGCGATTTTTGATTTAAGTTGAGGGTTTTGTGTAATACACGATATGGTGGCACGGTGTTTAGAAATCGTTCCAAACAGGTTACTGTGGCGAATTCTATAACTATGGCTAAGTATGTTGCCGCTTTCAAAGCGACATAGAAGATGTTGAATCGTACAGTTCGTTCATGAACTTAGTATGGTTCCAAGATGGCTTTGGTCAATGGAACACTATTGAAGATAGTTGCTCCATAGCTCAGTCTGAGGAAACAAGGTTTGACCAGTGATTCACATATATACGAAGCCAAGTACAAACAGAATATGAATTTTGTGAAAGCGTGAAAACGCGAGGATATGCAGAGATACACACGGAACTGAAGTTGTCAGATCCGTTGGACATCAGACTATACCACAAGCGAAGCATGTTTTACACCGGTATGCCATAGGTGTAAAGTGCATCAGCATTGACTAGATTATTAACTCTAGTGCAAGTGGGAGTCTGTAGGAGATATGCCCTAGAGGCAATAATAAATGTTATTGTTTATCTCCCTGTTCATAATTATGTTTATGTTCCATGCTATAACTGCTATGGTTCTCGAGTCTACAATAACCACGAGGCTCGGAGGAAGACTCATATGCACGTGTGGAATAATAAACGGTAAAATGTATTCCTAGTCTGGCCTCTAAGACTAGCTCAAGTGTTGCATGATGGTTCTGTTTTCCTGATCATAGGCATGACTATGCCGGCAACTTTGAGGGCACAATGTTAGGACAACACTTGTGTTGAATCGACCCGAATTGATGTTATGCCATGAGATACATTCGTCACAAGTTAATGGTTAATAACACCGAGAAAGTTTACATTTGCATAATTCCTCAGACCATAAGAGTATCGAGTTTCTTCATGCTTGATTCATGAACTTTGGGGTTCGTTAAAAGTCATCCGTAACTGGGTGGCTATTACGGCAGTTTACGGGTTCATGGGAAAGTATGTCAAGGGATTTGATAGCTCAAGATTGGGATTTGCTCCTCCGACGATGGAGAGATATCTCTGGGCCCTCTCGGTGTTACGGTATCCACCATCGTCTGGCCAGACACATTGTGATTTGATCACAGGGATGCCGGAACACGGGAACGAGAAAAGAGAACAAAACCGGCAACGAGGTAACTGGCATAGTGGACAAGTTGTTGATCCACGGGGATGCCGATAAATCTCACCTCGAGTTTTGTAACATATCGCGAAGCAATAGGAATAGCACACGGCAACTGGAGGTTCACTCGAATATTCATTCGTGTGGGTATAGGGGTCAATATGGGTGTCCACGGCTCCGATGTTGATCATTGATCAGAAAGTGTTCCGGGTCATGTCTATACTTCACCGAACCTATAGGGTCACACGCTTAAGGGTCATCTATCTGCTTAATACTAGACAGGGAGTCTGAGAGAAAGTCACCGGAAAAGTTTCGGAGACAACGGAAAAGTTCCGGAGAGAACACCGGAATGGTTTCGGTAAAACTGAAAAGTTCTTTCAGGGTATACTATTAAGTCAAATTGGTTCCGGCACATGCCTGGAAATTCTTGGAGGGTGCCAGAATTGTTCTGGGAACTTCTGGGATTTTTCGGAGAAAAAAACGGGAAATGTTCCGGAGCTGCCGGAACCGCTTTGTTTGCTTTTCGTAGATGAAAATCACTAATCCGGAATTGTTTCGGAACGCATCCAAAATCATTTTAGTGGGTACTGGAATTGTTCTAAGGCCCACAGAAATAATTTTGGATTTAACGGTCGCGGAAAAATGTTTCCATGAATAGTGAAAGTGCTTTTTGGGTTACTATTTTGGATAGCCACCTTTTTGGACTTGAGTCAAAGCTCTAGAAGGAAGTGGCTTGCCAGGGAAGGAACCCCATTTGGGGGGGCCCCCAAGGGGTGGCCGGCCAAGGGTGGTGGTGCTCCTTGGAGCTCCACATGGCCTCCCATTATGCCCTAAATGCGCACCATTTGTGACCTAATGCATGGGTATTTTGGTATTTTTGGAGGCAGCCCTACCCCTTGGCTTTCCTATAAATAGAGGTGGAGAGGAGCTCTCCACACTCATCCCTTGCTCTCATACACATGCCATGACATTTCTGGCTTCTCTCTCCCTTCCAGCGAAATAGTTTCGTAGAGCCGAAAGGCTGTCTGGGTTCCGGTGGGAACTAGTTCTGGACGGCGAAGCCCTGCCGGATAGATGACACCGTATGTGTGCAAATCTGTAGAGCGATCGTAGTTTCGGTCTTAGTTCGAGAGTGCCTCCCGAAGGGCTGTCCGAGTGACCGTCCGAGTTTCGAGGGTCCTCCTGAAGGGCTGTCCGAGTGACCGTCTGAGTTTCGAGCGTCCTCCCGAAGGGCTGTCCGTGACACCGTTAGAGGGACTGTCCGACTGCCTCCCGGAGGGCTGTCCGAGGGGCAGACGAGGGAGAACATCCTCGCGGTTGGAAGGTTGTAAAATCCTAGCTGCGGGGATCTGCACCGCCGATCGTCATCGACTCTACTTCCGCTGCGCTACGAGTCGGTAACGAAAAGATCAAACCTTGTATGCAGTCTCCATAGTGGTCCTGGGCTGGTGCGTAGGTCAGAAATTTTTTGTTTTCTGCTGCGTTACCCAACAATCTCCACCGTCGGGCTCGAAGGGACAAAGTGGCGATTCGGCAAGGAGCCATACAGCCGAGCGGCTCCGGCGCCCGCGGTGAGTCCCTGTTCACTATTCTTTGCAACATCCGCACTTTTCTTGCGCCCTGATGCCTCGGGCCGGCTGCAGCACTTCCCGTGACCCCGGACCCTTTGCGCAAGTGGACGGACGACGATGAGGGTGACGAGAGTGGTGCGCGCGATGCAGCGCCACAGACCGCGGAGGCGGATGACGGAGCCGCTCCCAGGGGGCGGCAGCGGAGGGCGGCCGGAGAGCCGGCGGCTGCGAGTCGGCCGCACGGGAAGCAGCCGGCCGACGCGCGGCCGACCGGGAAGCGCCCGGCCATGGCGCAACCGGGCGGCGTGAGGAGGTTCGTCTAGAAGACGCGACGGGTGGCGCCATCGGCGGGCCCAAAGCGGGCGGTTCCCACGGCCATCGGGTAAGTTTTCTTTTATGTTTCGCTTCTGTCTTTTTTGTTGCTGTGTTGTCTTTCTCCTTCCTTATCCCATTCGCGCACCGACCAGGAACGCGCTCGAGCTGGCGGAGGCAACCACGGCGGCGGCGGCCGCGGAGGAGGCCGGCCGGCGGAGGGACCGGTGATACGTCTCCAACGTATCTATAATTTATGAAGAATTCATGCCATGTTTATTATAGTTTTGTATGATTTTGGTGCACTTTTATATGGCTTTTATATTATTTTCATGGACTAACATATTGACCTAGTGCCCAGTGCCAGTTGCTGTTTTCTTCTTGTTTTTGGTTTTCCAGAAAATCTATATCAAATGAAGTCCAAATGCAGCGAAACTTTTTGACGATTTTTGCTGGAACATAAGAGACATTAGAAGCTTCGGGAGGTGGCCAGAAGACCCACAGGGGCCCCACGAGCCACCAGGGCACGCCACCCCCCAGGCGCGCCCTGGTGCCTCGTGGGCCCCCTGTGGCCCTTCTTCACGTGATTCCAACGCCAAAAAATCATATATATTCAGAAACCGCCGAAAGTTAACCTAGATGAGTTTTTACGCCGTCGCAAACCTCTGTACCTCCATGATCTAAGCTACATCCCTTTTCCGGCACCCTGCCGGAGGGGGGGGGGGGAATCATCACCGGAGGCCATCTTCATCATCCCGGTGGTCTCCATGACGAGGAGGGAGTAGTTCACCCTCGGGGCTGAGGGTTTGTACCAGTAGCTATGTGTTTTATCTCTCTCTCTCTCGTGTTCTTGATTTGGCACGATCTTGATGTATCGCGAGCTTTGTTAATATAGTTAGATCATATGGTGTTTCTTCCCTCTCTATCCTTGTTTTGATGAATCGAATCTTTTCCCTTTGAGGTTTCGTTATTGTCGGATTGAATATTCAGATTTGAGAACACTTGATGTATGTCTTGCATATGAATACCCGTGGTGACAATGGGGTATTATATTGATTCACTTGATGTATGTTTTGGCACTCAACTCGCGGATTCCCGAGGTGACATTGGGGTAATCTATGCATAGGGGTTGATGCACGTTTTCATTATCTTTTCTCCGATAGAAACTTTTGGGTGCTCCTTGGAGTTCTTTGTGTGGATTGAATATTATGATTATGAAGTTGTTTAATGCATATCATATAATCAACTCATGGATACTTGTGGTGACATTGGAATATCTAGGTGACATTAGAGTTGGTTGATGTGTATCATATGGTGTTATTCTAGTACGAACTCTAAGGCTATTTGTGACACTTATAGGAATAGCTCAATAGATCGATCAGAAAGGATAACTTTGAGGTGGTTTCGT
The DNA here is from genome assembly GCA_039707655.1 of Elymus sibiricus. Taxonomy (NCBI): domain Eukaryota; kingdom Viridiplantae; phylum Streptophyta; class Magnoliopsida; order Poales; family Poaceae; genus Elymus; species Elymus sibiricus. Next base: position 199,613,886 of record CM077676.1, on the reverse strand, counting down.
ACCCTACAAACAATTTCTATCTTATATTCTCCGCTAATAGGAACTTGGGAGTGATTCTTTATTGCACGTTGAGGGATGGTTATATGATCCAATTATGTTAGCATTGTTGAGAGATTGCACTAGTGAAAGTACGAACCCTAGGCCTTGTTTTTAAGCATTGCAATACCGTTTGTGCTCACTTTTATTAATTGCTACCTTGCTGTTTTTATATTTTCATATTACAAAAACCTATATCTACTATCCATACTACGCTTTTATCACCATCTCTTCGCCGAACTAGTGCACCTATACAATTTACCATTGTATTGGGTGTGTTGGGGACACAAGAGATTTCTTGTATTTGGTTGCAGGGTTGTTTGAGAGATACCATCTTCAGCCTATGCCTCCCACGGATTGATAAACCTTAGGTCATCCACTTGAGGGAAAATTGCTACTGTCCTACAAAACTCTGCGCTTGGAGGCCCAACACGAGTCTACAAGAATAAGTTGTGTAGTAGACATCAACCGGCGCGGCGCAGACGAGCACGAGGTGGCCGAGACCACCGAGGAGGTGCTCGCGGCCCGCCAATCCGGCATCGCGCTGGAGGAGGCCGAGAGGGACGCCTAGAGGGCGCGGGCGGAGGCAGAACGAGAGATGGCCGAGGCCTCGGCCAAGGCGTGGGCCAACGTCGTGGTCGAGGCCGCAGCGAGGCGGAGGAGGGCCTCCGAGGAGCCCAAGTGGCCGGCCTGGCCGACGTCTTCGCCACCGCCGTCGCCGGTTGCGGAGCACCGCTCCAAGCTGGTGCACGACCCGGCACGCCAGGCGGAGGCGGACGCTCATGCCGCCGCCGAGGTGGCCGGCCATGGCGAGACGGGCAGACACAAGCCGGCGGCCGACAAGACGGCCGATCCAGAGGTGCCGCCAGCGGCCGATCCGACCGACAAAGGAGCCCGCGGGCCAGAAACCGCGCCAGGCGGAGAGGGAGCGCCACCCCCGAGCGCGGAGGCCACGCCAGGGGGTTCCCGTGCCATGGTGATCGTGGAGCCGCGGTTCACAGTGCGCAGCCTTGAGCGGAGGCCGACAGGCAGCGGGACCAGCGCCGGGTCCTCGGCCCAACTGCAGCAGGATTGGGCGGCCAGCACTGGCGAAGCCACCAGCGGGGCGCACCCGGGCGACCTGACCGCGACGGTGCATGCCCGGCGCCAATAGTTCGCGGACGCCAGCATCCAGGTGCGGGCCAACGCCCAGGCGGAGCTGACCCAGCTGCAGAAGCTGGAGCAGGCGGCCGCGGTGAGTCCTTTGCATTTTTCTCAAATTTTGCCTTGCTTTCTTCTTTGACCAGCTTGGTCGCTTTCCAGTGGGGGTGCGTCAGCGCACCCACTGGGTGTATCCCCCGAGGCCCGGGCCGGCTGCGCAGCAGGCAGGTCGGGCCTTCCCAGGCATCTTGTTTTCTCTAACTTCTTTCTTTTGGCAGGTCGTCAATGATCGGCGGGTGGCGGCTTACAACCGCCTTGTCGGCGTGTGCCACGGGGTCCGAAACCAGCTCGCCGCCAAGGAGGAGGAGCTGCGCCAGGCGAAAGGTGTGTCTTTGTGCTTCCTTGCGTTTTTCCAGTGGGGGCGCGCCAGCGCACCCACTGGGTGTAGCCCCCGAGATTCGGGCCGGCTGTGCAGCAGCCGGGTCGAATCTTCTTGCTTCATTCTTTGTCTTCTTTTTTGTTTCTTGTCCGGCTTCTGACCGGGACCCTGATCCGGCTACACAGCCACCGTCGTCGACCCGGCCGAGTTGCAAGAGCTCCGGCGCCAGCTGGCCAAGGTCGGCCGACTCCGTGACCAGGCGGCCGCGGAGCGCGACCGGCTGCAGGGGGAGGCGGCCCGGCTGGTCCGAGAGAAGGATGAGGCGGCGGCCGCCCACAAGGCCGAGCTGGACTGGCTTGCGGCGGAGCACCGCAAGGCGGTGGGCGAGAAGGACTTGCAGGCGAAGAAGGCCACCGAGGAGGCCGCCGAGCTCAAGGCGGACCGTGACCGCAGTGCCAGTGCGTTGGCAGCGAGGCAGCGGAAGATGTTGCAGGAAGCGCTATACATCAACGAGCTCCTCACCCGTAAGTGCTTTGTCCGTTTCTCTGTCTTTCTGATTCCGGTCGGGTTCTTCGCTCTTTGACCGATCTTCTCCCTTCCTCACCAGGGGTCTTTCCTGAGACCCAAGCGCCGGCCGAGGCGGACGTGAACGCCCATCGGCAGGAGCAGAGGGCTGAGGGGGCCGACGTCGATGAGAATGCCACCTGGACGGTGGCGGAGATCACCATCGCCTCTAAGGCCCGCCTGGAGGCGGTGGAGCGCGGCATGAACCGGCTCTTCGAAGCCGGCTTGTCAATGGTGGGCGCCCACTGGCCGAATGCGGTGGTGCCAACCACCGTTTGCCGGCTAGCGCGGTGGCTAGAGGCCGGCACGGCGCGGCTTGGCACGTGGAGGGCCTCCGCGGCTCGGGCCGGCATGGATATGGCACTCAGCTTCGTGCTGTCTTGGTATCCGAGCGTCCGCTTGGACCAGCTGCGCACGCGGAGGGCCGGTTCGGAGGCGGACATGGCGGAGCGGGCGACGCCGATTGCCGTCCGGGCCAGCGACATTGCGTCGTTCACCCCCCACGAGGAGTTCGTGCCAGAGCGGGCGCCAGACGGCATAGATCTTCCTGCCGACGACTTCAACCTGGCACTCGAGGACCCGGAGGGCAGCTCGGCCGAGACGGAAGCCGGGGCGGATGACGACACTGCCGCCACGGAGGATCCGGCACAGAGCGACGCCGCCGCGGCCGCCGCATAGGGCTTTTATCTTTCCTGTTCTTTTTGTTTTTGAACTTGGAACTCTTGTTAGTTGGCAAGTCCACCCACTCGGGGTGTATGTTTATGTAATGAACTCCTGGCCGTGGGCCTTTTGCTATGTATATATGCATGTATGTTTCCATCTATGCGTGTCTTTGCCGTCTTGCGGCTCGCCTTTGCTTATTTCCTTAGGCCATTTTCCCTGTTCTCCTCCCCTCTCGTCTTCCTCCCCGCCAGCCGGACAGCCGGGAGCCGGTTTGTAGCTGGGACGGGGAGTCGGATTCGAACGGAAGCGTACAGTACTTAGGCTTTAGGACATGAGCGCAAGCGATACACCCACTGGGCAGGCTGGCTGCAGGCGGCGAAGCTGGCTAGAGCGCAGCCGGTTTGTGCGGCGATGAGTAAAAGAGAGGGCCGGGTTGCCCGAGCCGGACGTTCGTCCTTAGCCGCCTTTCGCGTGAGGGTGCTTTCAACCTTTGGCTCTTGCCAGCCGGACAGCCGGGAGCCGGACTGTGGCTTGTGGCAGAGAGAGGGCTTAGGCGGTGCGCACGCTATTGGGCCGGCTGCAGAGGATTGGGGCGCGGGCTAGCCAACGAGCCCCCGATCTCCCGAGCCAGACGTGCCAACCCGGCGGGAGGGAGGCAAATGCGGTAAAGTACGCAAGAGATAACAAAATACATACATACATCGTTCAACTGTAAAATGGATGAAGGAGCTCTGCGTTCCATGGGCGTTCCGTCTCCTCGCCGGAGGCGTCTCTCTTGCGCTTGTTTGCCTTCCGCGCGTCGATGAGGTAGTACGCATTGTTGTGCAAGGCCTTGCTGATGATGAAGGGGCCCTCCCATGGGGAGGATAGCTTGTGCTGGCCGGCTGTCCGCTGGACCAGCCGGAGCACGAGGCGCCCTCGCGGAAGGCGAGGGGCTTGATCTTCTTGTTGTGGTAGTGGCGCGGGTTTTGCTGGTAGATGACCGACTGGCTGAGGGTCAGCAGGCGCGCCTCCTCGATTAGGTCGACGCCGTCTTTGCGAGCCGCCTTCGCTTCCGCCTCCGTGTACAGGGTGACCCGAGACGAGTCAAACTCAAGGTCCGTGGGGATGACCGCCTTAGCCCCGTAGACGAGGAAGAAAGGGGTGAAGCCGGTTGACCGGTTGGGCGTGGTCCGGAGACTCCATAGGACGGCCGGCAGCTCGTCGATCCAGCTATCGGGTGAGCGCACGAGTGGCTCGACGAGTCACGGCTTGATGCCGGCTAGGATGAGGCCGTTTGCTCGTTCCGCCTGGCCGTTCGACTAGGGGTGCGCAACAGAGGCTAGGTCGAGCCGGATGCCGGAGGTGGAGCAGTAAAGAGTCAGTGCCCCTTTGGCGAAGTTGGTGCCGTTGTCGGTGATGATGATGTTGGGGACGCCGTAGCGGACAGCGATGTCTTTGATGAACTTGACGGCTATGGGACCGTCGAGCTTCTTGATTGGCCTCGCCTCGATCCACTTGGTAAACTTGTCGACGGCCACCAACAGGTGCGTCATGCCACCTCGAGCGGTCTTGAAGGGTCCCACCATGTCGAGGCCCCAGACGGCAAAGTGCCATGCGATGGGGATGGTCTGGAGGGCCGCGGCTGGCTGGTGGCTCTGAGCGCGGAAGTGCTGGCAACCCTTGCACTTGAGGACCAGCTGCTCTGCGTCCTTCAGAGCAGTCGGCCAGGAGAAATCCGTGGCGGAAGGCTTTGGACACCAGGGACTGGGAGGCAGCGTGATGCCCGCGCTCGCCCTGGTGGATGTCGCGTAGGATCTCGAGGCCCTTGGCTGTCTCGACGCAGCGCTGGAAAACGCCGGTTGTGTTGCACTTGACGAGCTTGTTGTTGATGATGCTGTAGGCAGAGGCCCGGCGCTGCACTTGCCAGGCCTCGACCTCGTCCATAGGGAGTTCCCCGCTCACCAAGAAGGTAAGGATCGGCTGTGCCCAAGACGGTGCCTCCACTACCGTGAAGAGGGCAGCTTGCACAGGACCGGCCGGGTCGGGAGGCGGCGGGCCGGAGCCGGCAGCCCCCGGGACTGGGGCACCAGTCCCTGAGCCGGAGCCGGCAGCCCCCGAGGCTGGGTCAGAGGCGGCAGCCCCCGGAACCAGAGCGGCAGTCCCCGAGCTGGAGCCGGCAATCCCCGAGCCGGAGACATTGGCCGTTGGGTCGGCCGGGACGAAGATGGACTCCGAGTCGGGAGATGGCTTGATGGAGGGCTTGCGCAGGTGCTCGAGGGAGACGCCGGCTGGGATGGCCTGCCGGGAGGAGCCAATCTTAGCAAGTGTGTCTGCCGCCTCGTTCTCATTTCGGGGGACGTGGAGAAACTCGCAGCCGTCAAAGCTGTCGGTCATCTGCTTGACCAGGTTGCGGTAGCTGGCCATGTTGGCGTCCCTGGCATCCCATTCGCCGGAGACCTAATGGACCACCAGGTCGGAGTTGCCGTAGCAGAAGATGCGTCGGATGCCGATTTCCTTGGCCAGCCGGAGGCCGTGGACAAGGGCTTCGTACTCGGCGACGTTGTTGGAGGCGGCGAAGTGGATCTGGAGCGCGTAGCGCAGCCGGTCGCCCTTGGGGACGAGAGCACGATGCCGGCTCCCAAGCCCGTGACCATCTTCGAGCCGTCGAAGTGCATGCGCCAGTGCGTCGAGTCCGGAGCCGGCGGCAAGTATTGGGTCTCCGCCCAGTCGACGAGGAAGTCGGCCAACGCCTGCGACTTGATGGCCGTGTGAGGCTCGTAGAGGATGGTGTGGCCGGCTAGCTCGATGGCCCACTTGGCGACCCGGCAGGAGGCGTCCCGGCTGCCTATGATCTCGCCGAGGGGAGCCGTGCTCACCACGGTGATGACGTGCTCCTGGAAGTACTGCTTCAGCTTCTTGGCAGCCAAGTACACGCCATAGCACATCTTCTGGTAGTGGGGGTAGTTCTGCTTGGAGAGGGAGAGCACCTCGCTCAGGTAGTACACAGGGCGCTGGACCGGCTGCGCCTTGCCCTCCTCGGGATGCTCCACCACGAGCACCACGCTGACCACGCGGGTGGTTGCCGCGATGTACATCATGAGCGGCTCCTTCTCGGCCGGCGCGGCCAAGACGGGTGTGGTGGAGAGCATGCGCTTGAGGTCGCGGAAAGCTTCGTCCACCTGGTCAGACCACTTGAACGGCGTCGTCTTCTTCATCAGCTGATATAGGGGCAGGGCCCTCTCCCCCAGCCGGCTGACGAACCGGCTGAGAGAGGCCAAGAAGCCGGTGAACTTCTGGACATCGTGCAGCCGAGCCGGCTTGCGCATGCGCTCGATCGCCTTGATCTTCTCCAGGTTGGCCTCGATGCCGTGCTCTGAGACGAGGAACCCAAGGAGTTGGCCAGCCGGCATGCCGAAGACGCATTTCTCCGGGTTGAGCTTGATCTGGAACTGGCGCAGATTGGCGAATGTCTCCTTGAGGTCCTCGAGGAGGGTGAGGTGCTGCTTGGTCTTCACCATGATGACCGGTAAGTACCGGACGTCCGATGAGTCATGAGGCACCGGACGTCCGAAGAATCTTGGAAGTCCAACAAGGAACAAAGAAAATGGGACAAGGCTACATAAGGAAAAGTACGAGGAGATGGAGTGGCACGCATGACGATGGGATGATTGGGGAAACCAAGACACGAAATAACCCAAAAAGGCTAAAATAAAATTATGACAGTGTAAAGAGACCGCTCTAGTGACAATCAAGCCTTCTCATGAGAAGGGCGGTGGCCACGCCCACCATGTATGAGTGTATGTGACTTGGCACCGCGAAGATTCTAACCTTGGGCCCAACATCACTACTCCATCATTTAAAACACCAATGTCACATGGACATAGTAGTTTTGAGAGTGTTTGGTTGATTTATGCGTCATATAGGGAGAAGAAGATTCATGAATTGAATTGAATTTCTCCCCCTAAATACATGCCTACATCTAGACCCGACATGAAGTAAATGCATGTATATGTACAAGATTTCACATAATGCTATCAAGCTCCAAGATACCAAGTTCACGCCTTAGTTGACAAAACCTTGCTTCGTCCAATGACTTGGTGAAAATGTCGGCAAGTTGCATTTTCGTGCCAACATGAGCAATCGCAGTGTCACCCTTTTATCACATAGAAGATGCACATGTCTATAGGTGATTCCATAGTCCTTCAGGGTTTGCCTCATCCATAGCAATTGTGTTGCACAACTTGCGGTTGCAATATATTCGGCTTCGGCAGTGGAGAGGGAGACGCAGTTTTGCTTCTTCAAGGACCAACTTACCAAGGAGCGTCCAAGAAATTGATGCAGTTTTGCTTCTTTCAAAGTAAAACTTTTAATTTTTACCAAGTTTGTAGGGAACAAATATCAGCATCTACAATACAGAACCAGTGTCATCAGGTGCATCATGAAATATATTCTCAAACTATATACATTTAGTGTTGTAGATATTGATGATTTTTTTATAAATATCGTTAAACATGGTCAATTTTGACTTATGAAAAAAGAAACATCTGACGGAAATAACAAATGGTGTAGTGAAAGTCCTCTTCTGCTCTAGAGCTCAAATGAGCTCGGGGTGAACAGTAAAATCCTATAAAAAATCATTTTTTTTTATTTTTTGGCAAACTTCATAAAAGTTTTACGTGCTAGACAAATTTAAGCACGGAATGACATCCATTAAAGTCATGGAAAAAAATCAGCACTTCAAAATGCTTTCAAAAATAGCATTTTTGGAATTACCACGACTTCCATGAATGCTATTTCTTGATAAATTTTTGCAAGGACACAACACATTTGTCAAAGTTTACCATAAAAAAATTCAGAACTTTTTGTTTGTTTTACTATGTTTTTTATCTTAGTATTCATTAGGGAACATTTGAGCTCGGGAGCGGATACTCCGCATCTAACCCTCTCACTCACTCCCTCTCTCTCTCTCTCTCTCTCTCAAAGACATGTTAGGGCATCTCCAACGCCGACCCCTAAACCGAACACCGTATCTGTCCGCGGACTGCGGACAGTGATGCGGGAGCCGACCATCCAACTATGCCCGCATACATTTCAAACCGGATGTCGACAAACCGGACGAATTTCATCAAACACGACAGAATTCCGCAAAGTTCGGACATAATTTTCATAAAATGGACGATATTTCGTTCGTTTACTAAACCAAGCCCGCAACACTCAAAAGTAATTTTAAAAAATAGCACAATTCATCCATGCAAATATTTCTAGCACAACAATAGTTCAAATTCAACGAGATAACCGGATGCTTAACAAGTTTTTCGAAAACATCTATTCCAAATTCAATGATACTAGAGCCAGACCCGACACATGTCGTCCCACACTAACTGCCCTTTGAGCTTCATCCAACAATGTATGTGCGGGAATGGCCTGCCCTCGGTCATGTAGTACACCATGGCAGCACGTGCATGCTATCCAACGTCTAGAACAATATTGAGTGAATGAATGAATTAACCAACATCTAGAATAACAACAAGCAACACTTACGATCTCCAAGGTTGACGAGCCCAATGGCCACCTTGTCTCCACTTGGTCAATCGCACCGCAAAACTTCATGACGGAGTTGCAGATGGTGTACCACCGATGCATTAGCGACTTCACATTGCGTCATGAATGACGTGCATGCTGTACGGCGCAAAGTTCTTCCGCTCATGAAACGAAGGATCTAAGCTTTGCCAAAAGGCTGGGCCCTTGTTCATGCCTACAAAGTCCGTAGAAACACGATGCATCATACAACAACTCATCCTTGATCACCGAGTACCCAGCCATGGCGCTTCTCTAGAAAACAACAAGAAGTTCAAAAAAATCTCAATGGCATTTGACCGAACACCGGCCAGGCGCGGTGTCCGGCATCGACGGCGTCAACAGAGGTGCGGAGGGTACCTGGCTACGGGGGAATTCCTGGATGGACAGCGGCATAGACCAAGGTGGGCAGGCGTGTGGGTGGGGTCTGCGGACGGCCGAGATTGTCTGGGCGGCGGCCGGACAGGTGCATTGTCGACGTCGGACGATGAGGGTGCGGATGAAAGGAATTGGGGGGGGGGGGGGGGGGGGGGGAGGGGCGGAGTGGAAGAAAAGGGGATCGGGAGGGGGGTTTGGGTGGGCCGGGGGTGTCGGAGTCCTACGTGGCTGGTGTTCGGGGCCCCGCAAAGCCACCCCCCCCCCCCCTCCCCGCGTGAGTTTGCCTCCAATCTGCGGGGAAACGGACGTCCGGACCGGCCCATGGGCGGATGTGGTACCATGTTGGATGACAAACGCACGTTGGGACAACTCGGCCTGGATTGATGCGGGTGGTTTGAGGGTCAGCGTTGGAGATACCCTTAGTTGTTTAACAGTTATTTGTATATTTTTAGCGACAATAAGAATAGCATTATAAATTTATCTGTCCACCCAAAACATTTGCATTTTGTCGCTGTAAAAATACTGTGTGCGTGAAAGCGTGGACTTTTCCGGCGGTGTCGGACCCAAGACGAAGGTTAGCCCCGGCCGACTCACGGAGGTGGATAAAAGAGCTACTACTCGCAGAAACGAGATCGAGCGTGCGTGCATGTCCACATTTGTTCCTGCGCGCGCGAGATACTAGGAACCAACCTAGAAACGGCTCGACGGACGGGACAACATGTAGAGCCACGGACGGGAAGAGAAGCCTACACACCATACTCCACGAATGAATCAATTAACAAGTGGTCTCAGCTTTTACATCCAGACATTACATGGTTGATTAGATTACGGGGCAAGATCGATCTGCTCGGGACGGGAGGCGCATGCAGGCGGGGGCGGCGTTTCCACCGGCACCGGCCTCGGGACCCGCGGCGCACGGTCGGGTCTGGCTCCGGCCGTGGCAGCCTCCCACCCCGCACGAACGCGCGGCCCTCTCTGGCTCCTCTGTCACGGAAGATATCTCGATCAGTTCTACTACCACTAGCCAGCTACGTGCCTCGTAGTTTGTCCTGCGGTAATCCCATGCACGCCCGGCCCACTACGCCCGCCCGCTTTTCACACCGGGGGTTTCCTTTCTTTTTTCCCGGCCGGCCGTGGTTGGTGTTGTCCTGTTGTCCATGCAGGCAGCAGCTTATTGGGGAAAAGGGAAGATCTATCGGATGTTGTACTCTGGTGGAAGAAGGAGGTCTATGCTGGTCAAACCTTTTTGGTCTTTGTCTTTCGACATTTTCTCTTTGAATACTCAAACTCTGTCGGTTTATAAGTAGACGCCGTGGCTGAGGGAGTAAAATGTTTTTCCCAAATGAAGGTTGAGCACCCAGTTATTACAGTGACTAATCCCTCGGCAAATGTTTTACCTGCAAAACAAGACAATACGGCATTCTATACTACGTACATTTGCCATATATTTTTCCAAAGGGTGGAAATTCTCAATTTTGTACTCAATTTAGGCAAGTTTGTGATGCATTTTACCTCCTTCTGTTTTTCCCCCAATTTTGGTTTTAACTGGATTGGCCACGTTGCGAAAAAAATCGCTTGGTTTTCTCCGGTTTTACGTGCTGTACCAAACCGGCACAGTCGGGTCAAGCCGCACCAGACACACCACAATGCGCCGCAACAGAAACACCCACACCACACTCACCACATCGCGCCGCAAACCTGCACCACAGTTCACCACCGCACCCCACTCTCTCCCGTAATGCTAGGTTTAGGGTTCCAGCGGCGGCGACGATCTAGGATTGGAGAAAGCAGCGGTCACGGATTTCTGTTTAGTTCAGTTCCAGATTAGGAAGCAATAGATGTTCCATTGGCCGAAGAAAGTTGTATATAGATGGAGGAATAAATTATGATGTGGAAAACAAGGCAGGGGTTCAAATCCTGTCATCCCTACCTATTACTTCTCATATGGGCAGTAACGGTCGATTCCGTCAAATCTCGGGCACGAGGTCCTAAGCTAGTAGTCTAGACACGATGGTAACAAGGACACGAGGTTTAATTTACCCAGGTTCGTGCTCTCTCGAAGAGATAATACAGTACGTCTTGCTTGTGTTTGTATTGATTTGGATGGAGTACAAAGTACAAGTGATCCACCACAGGATTGTTGTGTGTCGTCTACGAGCCCTACCCCTTGGTTTATATAGATAGCCGAGGGACTTTGGTTACAGATAGGTCGGCTACGTATATGATAATCGTGTTTTAGACGATCTCTAAGTCTTGGAGTTTGCGCCAAGTCTTCGGGAATATTCCTTCCACTACCGCAGGAATGCCCAGCAGTGGCAGGCGCTAAATGTTCATCAATGGCGGACGAGCCTCTCAGGGGTGCCCGCCACTGATCTCCCGCCATTGCTGACATATCAGCAATAACGGGCATATCGCCTGCCACTAGTGGGGTTATTTCGGTGGCGGGCGTAGGTTAGTGCCCGTCACAACTACTGTAGGTAGCAATTGGGGCATTTCTCTCTGCCCGCCACTGATGTGTGTAGCAGTAGTGCCACACACTTTTGGCGCCCGCCACCGGTAGTAATCTAGGCCTACAAAAGAAATGCCGCCGCCGCAGCATTTTTCTCTGCCGTGGCAGCATTTTAATGATGCGGTTCTAGCATTTTGCACTTGATCATCACATTGCATTACATATATAGAATGTTGTCTCAGCATTCAAACAATCATCCACATGCATACAACACATTACAATGTCGATACAAAAGTTATGAGTATTAGTGAAGCAAACATCGTAAGAAGTGCAGGGCAACAAACATGTCTCAACACATAATTAACAATTTCACAAGTTGTTTTAAAGAAGTATATCTACAGACTTGGGTTGTCGGCGGCAATCGATGAGAGCATGTTTTGGACTCGGGTATGTCGTTCTTCTTCTGGCTCTAGCTTGCAGTGGAACTTCTTGTCCTTACTTACAACCTCCTTGTTGATGATTTTGGCCAACACCTTTTGGAGGTGGCTCATGCTCTCCTGAGAATTCCCCTATGTCCATATCCCTCTCCTTCTCCTCGGACCACTGGATGATTTGGCTATGATTTCGCAAAAATATGCTTTTGCGCAAAAGGTCATCCGTGATGGCCATGGCACAGTAGCTAGACCCTTGGGAGGTTTGGACATTTGGTTCTTGGTAGCAACAAGCGCTGGTGATGGACTTGAATTATGAATGATGTGTTGTATTTTTTTTGTAATTCTTACACTTGAGTAGAGCCATTTAGAACCTCCTTGAATTTGGTCCAAGGCTTTTGAGGGTCTCTCTTCGAATCGAAGAAATAAGCCAAGCCCTGCGCCGGCAATAGTGCGATTACGATCCAGTGTCGGTTGTTGTGCAGAAGATCAAACCAAAAGGTAATGCATATGTTTTAGAATAAAGGAGTGAATGACTTACTTGTCGAAGTATGGCACGAGATAGGTGTCCTTATGCAGATGGTTCGCAATCATGCATGGGAACAGGTAGTCTGCGATGAGGTTCTGACCATTTGTAGATTCCATGTTGTGCCAGTGCATGTGAAAAGGATCAGGTAAGGCCACATTACTATGTCGGAGTTGGGGATCAGAAGCTCGATCAAGTGTCCAAAGCCTCATTAACTTCGGGGAGACTGGGCTGACATAGAAGATACTTGCATGGATCACCTCATTAATTAAAGGGCGGATCAATTTTATCGGCTGAAAACTCCTCGATGAAATTATAACCCTTTATAACCTTGGCCGTGTAATGCCGTTGACCTTCTTTTGACTTATCTAACACGTCGGCATGTAGAAGCTGAAGTTCAATGGAGAGGGTCCTCAACATAGAGTCCTATAGCATCGGTTGACCGGGCTTATACATATTCCATGTGCGCCCTTTGGGGACGACAATGGGCACATGTGTTTTGTCTGCGGATGGTCCGGAATTGGCAGGTAGATCCTTCTTCGCTGATGGCGGACTATCTTGGACTATGTCTGCGGTGCGGCAAGGTTGAAAAGGGGTTCCAGGTCCGCGAAGGCGGGATCACCGTCATTAGCAGAAAATCTGTGGGGAATCTCCTCTATATCACTTAGTAGTCACTTAAGCAGTTGGCCCTGGGTCACTTGTCCTAACGTATTGATGCCCTCTTCAAGAGGATGAAGCAACGACCATGATTCAAAGCCCATCTTTACCTCCATCACCTCCACCCTCGTCATGTCCGGTGGCAGGACGACCCCGTGCATCATTCTAGTACCATCGATAAACAAGATGACTTGCCCCTTGGCAATCCTTGTCATCACGCCGTCCATGTTGGCTTGCAGCCATCATGACATAAATTGCGATGATCATGGTTGTTGGATGCTACTAGACATATGTTGCTGGGTAGGACTCGACATGTCGTGTGGAAACATTTCAGCTAACTTCTTTTGAACTGCTGCATCTACTGCTACATCTAACGCAGGTCCTAGTCGTTCTTGCACTTTGGCTTCAATCTTTTCATCAACCCTATTTTTCCTTCTTGCTTGTTTAAGTTCTTTGGTTTGGGGATAGACCTCGTCGCACCTGGCCTTTCCCGCCCCCAATGCATGCCTAGTCTTGAGCTGCCTGTTGACCCTGAAGCCCTCGTTAACTTCTCGGGTAAGAGGGTCGTCATACCTAAAGCTGTGGGAAGAATCTTGAGGAGCGGGTCCAAATTCCTACTTTATATTTCTCTAGGAAAAATACATATGTTCTGGTCAACGGTTAGCAAGGGTAATAAATGTATTAGGTACTAAATTATTAGTGGTGATTCTGGTTACCAGGTTCTCCTCCGTCGAGCGAAGTTCTTGCGGGAGGACCAACTCCTTACTCTCTGGATCATGCACTATACGGGCCCTGAGGAAACGGAAGTCAAGAGGACAATCTCGATGTTCTGAGAATGGAGGCGGTTTACCTGCGGCGTCAAAGTCTTCTACCTCCTTCACCCACTTCGCTTCTGCAGCTTTGTAACCACCAGGGCCGAGGCGGTGGTTACCTGGCACCTTTGACCGTAAATAATGGTAATGAGTGTTGAGCTCTTTGCTTGACTCGCTTCCGGGGGATTCACAAAACGTCCTCCATTCATCGGGATCCACAGTGGGATTCAGCCGCTTAATGGTGTCGAAGTCCTTACCCTTTAGAGTCCCCCTGGCCCTGCTCTTCCAATCACTCAACATCTTGGGCCATTTTTGGAGAGCATAGTCAGGCGAAAATTCATAACTAGGGTGTAACACGTCCAATAGCTTATGCCTTTCTCCGGCCAAATCCTTGCAACTGATATGGACATTATTTCGCAAGATGCAACCTAGCATTTTGATGTACGTACTTGCTTCTTAAGCCGGGCTGACAGGCTCGCCTTTCGGGCTCACTTCGGTAATTGAAATGATTCGTGAAGCATGTTCGGACTCCTAGGCTTTCTCTTGCTCCTGTTTGTGGCAGCGGTGCTAGATGAAGTCCTGTTCGTGTGGCTCGTTTCATCTCGCCAAGTGGTCGGTTCTTCCTCTTTGTTGTCGCCCATCTGTACGTCAGGGTTGACGTAGTTGGGTTCCTCTTGAGAAGATGGCCCGGCATGGGGATCCATTCATCGAACTGCAGTATTGTTACAAAGAGTTATGAAAGAAACATAAAAAATGCAATATCGACAATTTTTTTTGGCATGACCTTTGCTAAAATTAGGTCATATTGAGTGCTAAAAATTTGATGAAACAGAAACAAGTCGATGTCTCATGAAAACATTGGCACTCATATTAAGTCCTGCAAATCAAACACAACCTTCTGGTTGTACATTGAATGGCACCTATACAGTTGTAACCAAGAGTTGTGAAAGAAACATAAAATTTGGAATATCGATGGAAAATTTCAGCGTGACCTTTGCTTAAATTAGGCCATATTGAGTGCCGGAAATTTTACGAAACGGAAACGAATCGACGTCTCATCAAAACATTGGCACTCAAAGTAAGTCCTGCAAATCAACTCACAAAGTTCGTATATCGAACGACACCAATATTCTGTGTAGAGGCACATCTAACAACATCTAACTCCTTTATGTGGCATTTCATCAAACACGTTACAATCCGACGCAATAGAGTGGTAGGTATGGATGTGAAAAATGGGTGGCAATATAACTTGGGAGATCGCGTGGACGTAGGGACAGAGGAGGAGAGCTTGCGACGCTGGTGACAGTGTTGGAGGGGACGGGGTTAGTTGTGATGGCGGCGACGGTGGAGAAGAGCCGGCGCACGGGATGCCGCCGAGGGAAACTATGGCGGCACGCGGTGGCGGAGGAGGATGGGCGACAGTGTTGGAGAGGAAGGCGGGCGACGACGGCAATGGAGGCGAGCAAGTGGGGACAGGAAGGACGGTCGCGCGGCGGCGACAGCGATTGCGGGGGATTGGAGCGGGCGAGAGGAGAGAGAAGATGCGAGTGTGAATTGAAATTCAGAAAACCAGCTAAGGGAGTAATTGTTTTTGGGTTGTCGATATGGCGGGCACTGCCAAACGTCCACCACCGCAAACCTTAGTTGTGGCGGGCACTTGATAAGGCTCGCCACCGCGAACGTTAGCTATGTAAACTTCAAACTTTTTTCATTACTTCTCTAAAACATTTGAACTTCAAACTTTTTTTATGATTAAGACACCCCATCCAAACCCACATGCGCTAATCTGGCCACTTTTCAAGTTGGTCTGCTATTTTCGAGGCATTAACTGATTTTTTGGCCACTAAAAAGGTTAACACTCTTCTGTAGCAAATAGCATGCAAATGAGCTCCAAAAGGGATGAAACTTAGCATGGTGCCTTCATTGGAAACATGTACAGCGTGGCAAAACTTTGAGAGCATTACGGCAAAAACTTGATGAACCTAGTGTACAAACCGGACACTCTCGCCCAAAGTGTCACGATTTTGAACGGAAACCGCCGCCTGCCACACACAACTCCATTTTCAAAAATCTTTTGAACATAAACTTTTTCTATGGTTACACTACTGCAGGCGACCGCTAACGCAACACATGAATCAGAGACCCCGCAACCAAACTGTGTGCGATGCATGAATCGCAAACGGTGTCGTAATAAAACCATCGCCAATAATACGAACTGTGTGTGATACCGGGGCCATCAAGCACGATTTAGATTAGAGATGTGTATGCAATACGTGGCATATAGTTGATCCATACGAACTGTTTGCGATGAGCCAGAACAACAAACACGGACAGCCAGTTCGAGGTGTGTGCGATACATGTCATACAGTTCACTCAGATGAACTGTTTGTGATTACCCAACACAACAGAAACGGTCAGGCAGATCAAGGTGTGTGCGTTATACGGCATGCGGTTCACTCGGATGAACTGTTTGCGATTACCCAACACAACAGAAACGGTTCAACTTAACAAGATGTGTGTGATACGCGGCAAACAGGTCAGCAAATCCGAAATGTGTGGGAAGACGGATAACAACACGGACGATTCCTGCTAATAACCCGTGTGTGTTGTGGGCAAACAATTGGTGGTAAATAATTGTCAGCGATTGATGAAATCATCACCGACGGGTTCCCTAGTTTAGCCCGTGGGCGATGTGATTTGCTCTGTCGGCACAACATCTATGCTCTGTCTACAGAACAACAACATATATACTTATAAGGACATGGTTGCATAACCAAATTAAGCATCCAATTACATAACTGACTACACACATAACATTTGCACACAGCAAAGTAAACAATTACATGCATAATAAACTAGGATAAACGATCATATCTAATCATCATCTACTTCTTCTTGTGATGCTTGCCACTGCTGCTCTGCTGGTGGCTAGATCCCTTGTCGTCTACATGAATGAGGCACTCCCTCATGTCGACGATCCGCCTGTGCATCTCGTAGCATGTGTACACGTTCTTGGCTACAAACTTGAGGTGAGGTTCATCCAGCCTCCACACCCAGGCACCGTCCCAGGATCCAGGATTTCTCTTGGAACCTTCCTTCATGTTTTCGTAGAAGGGGTCGATGATGGCCGCGGCGAGTTCAACCAGGGAGTCCTTCTTCGTGCTGACCCAAACCCTGTAGTGGCCACGGATGTCGACAAGCCTCGGGTAGGCCAAGCCCGAAATCTGGAGCGCTTTTACATCGTCGACGGTGTCCACCGTAGCGAACTTGTACTTGGGGCTCTTGACAAACCTAACGAAACGCTCGCAAGGCCTTGTGGCCAGGCAGTAGTGGTAGACGAGGACGTGATGGCCCTTGCACAACTGGGCAACGGCAACCGCCTGATCAACCCCGGGACGACCGGCGGTGTACTGGAGGTCGAAGCCGACCACTTTGTACTTGTCGTCCTTAGCAAGCAACTGCTCCATGGTGTTGATGGAGTGCTCCACCACGGCCGGGTCGATGGTGTACACCACCGTGAGTTCCTTCCCCCTCACGTGGGTGTCCACACGATGCACACCGAACTCCATTGGAGCGCCGCTGGATATCCTCTCTCTATGTGTCGTCGAGGGTGTGCTTGTTGTGTTGTGGGGCGCGATCGAAAGGTTGAAGAGACTAAGGTTATAATGGCCATGGGAATAAATGGGGAGGCCGAACGGCCTGGAGTATCAGCGCGCACGGATGGCAGTTGTTGCAGCATGTAACTGCAACGTGCCGCACGTATTAACTGCATCGTGGCAACGCGCGCGGACACAACCGCATGCATATGGTGCCCAAAACATGATCGTGCGCCGGCTCCAACCGCTGAAAGAGCGTGCGCGGAGGGACGCAAGCAGAGCATGCCGCAGCCGCCTCAACATCGAGAAGAGCGCGCGAAGGGACGCGAGCAGAGCGCTCCGTGGCCGCCTCAACGGCGAGCAAGCACATGCATAATTATTGCATATAGCATTTATGATTTCTAGGCATTCAACTAAAAAATGAGACCTAAACATTCACCCAAGGACACATTTATGATTTCTAGGCATTTAATTAAAGAAATGGCAAGCCATTGGCCCTGTTTGAAAGAAAATATGAGTCATAGCCGAGTTGAAAAGGGCAACAACATCTAACTCCAGCTTCCAAACGGTACAAAAGCACGAGGATCAGTTCATCAGGTTTAGACAAAACCCAGATTGAATAGGGCAATAGCATCTAACTCAACCAAAGTTTTCGGCAGTCACAATCAAATGGATCGGTGTGATCCATAAAATCAAGATCCTGGGCCAGAAAATTTACTGGTACATGATCACAAGTTGTTGTAAAAAGAAGCCGAGCACGTTCAGAAGCCCTTTTGTCCACCTGAAACTTCTTTTTGTGTTGTTCAACGTGTCCATCCGTGAGAAACTTTTTGTTAAAAAATTTAATCCTCACGGACAATAGTACCCTCGCATTCAACAGGAAGAATGTGACAAAGCTAGTGTTTGCATGGTTGGATGCATATCCTTCCATCGTTATTGTCCTCAAGCGAATGTCATGAGAACTGAGAAAATCCCTGTGCTTCTTACGCCATCGATTGGTTATACGTTTTTGTCCATATGTTATTGCCTAAATAGACATGTAGATTGAAAACAGTTAATGTCTAAAAAAAGAGTATGTCGAAAGAGCGACAGCTGAACGGTTAATTCTAGTACATTATATATGGGCTTTCAATGTGCGTGAAATCATCACCTCTATATACAAATTCTCCAGGCATGGAAAGCATCGTAGCAAGCCAATAATCGTGTTCAGATCTAAGCACCACATACTGATATGTAAGGTCTTGACAGAATCCAGCACCATTGATAGGCTATCCATGGACAAATTCTTCATTGAGCATAGAACATAAAATTAGTACCAAAAGTGTACTCCAAGATTATATAAACTTATGCGCACAAATGAAAAATGCAGCTTATGATTACAAAAGTGTTGATGCTAATATACAGTACCTGAATAAGTGTGGAGCCAAATACCTTCTTGTAACCTTTAAACGGATCACGAATTACACCCAAGGTCTCCAGTTTAGGCGCAGAGACCAAAGTTATTTGCGAAGATGCATAACAATAATCAAGGAGCAATCTCTGAAGTGAAGGGGCATCTTCGATGATGAGCTCCTGTCCTTTAAAACAAATTCCAATGCTTACAAGGTGAGGCGACTTTATTTGGAGACAACGGATACAGATTTCTTCTCCAAAAACAAGCAGCAAGCGCTCCAGGGCAGGGCAGCTGGAGTGGATGATGCTGTGCAGTTAGGCCTCAGATAGATCAACCACCACAAGCGCAAGTTTTTTTAGCAGTGGGAGTTGAAGCATTTGTACCAGATTGTCTGCTAGATGGCACCGGGCCAAGGTGGCGGTGTGGAGAGAGGAGGAAAACCATGAGATGGACATCGGTGGTGAGGGCACAGATACAGCTGTTGGTGGTAAGCTATATTCGTAGTAATGGTAGACCTCAAGGTGCTGGAGTTTTTCTAATTCACGGGATGTCAGCCAGGCGTCCACTGTGTAGGGTATGTGCAGCAGGCAGCATGCCGGGATGCAGAGGCGTTGAACGGAGCCCTAGTGGGAGGAGATGATGGATCCGTGGAGTTCAAAATCATGAATGACAGATAGCTGACGACAGTTAAGATTAAGAGGCGCGACGCGCCACAAAGGGCACCACCGAGGTTCGAGGACCTATGTGCGGCAGCTATCCTTGGTTGGGAGAAGGGAGAGGATCTCCCCAAGGATGGCGTCCAGGAGATCGCTTATGTTGTCCGCCCGAGATTCTACGGGTTCCTCGGATCCAAGGGGTCCGTGGCCGCTTCTGCCCTCGCTGCCGGGTGCAGGATCTACAACCGACGGCAGCGCTGGCCGGAGCCTCATCAGTGTACATACCAATCTGAGGAAAAATTGGCACAAACATATATGTAGGACATTCAAAATCAATTCTCAAGATCTGGAACAAAAAAAGGCACAAACATATATGTAGGACATTCAAAATCAATTCTCAAGATCTGGCTACGAATTATTAGCGCGAACGCTAACCCTTGTCGGATTATTAGCAAAAATCATTTGTACAGAACAAACAATTAATCACTAACCCTAGACGGTTACCATTCAAACAATCAATACACTACATGGATCTAACGAATCTTACTCTGATTTCATGGACTCGGAGAACATAACCATAGGATTTCTATTCCCAAAAAAATGAAGGGGGGAGGGGGGGCAGGAGTAACCAGAGAAAACACATGATATATTTGCCGCAAAAATGAGTATAGATGACTAACCGGTTTTCCGTTGGAGTCGGAGTCGTTGCCGGAGTTGCTGTGGACCTTCGGCTCCGGCTGGCGAGGCACGACGGCGGCGACGGCGTCAAGGTCGCTCTGCTGCCCGTGCAAGACCTCGTCGGCGGCGACGGCAACCTCTGTGCCCAGATTCACGCGTTGCGCGGGTGCTTCACCAGCCCGGCTTCGCCACTCCCTCCGATGGTGCGCTTCGGCGGCATCCTCATACACTCCAAACGGCGGTGACCACTGTGGACGGGGGGTGCGGCCGCCTATTACGACTAGCGGCTCGGGCGCGCCATTAATATGGAGAAGTGGGAGCAAGGCGGGCGGCGGTCAAGCGGCTGGCTCGCCTCCCGGTGAGCCTGCGCAGCGGACTGCTGGCATGCCTACCGTCATTTCACACAGCTAATAGCACGCTTCCCGGTGACACTGCGCAGCGAACACGCGCACGCCTCCTGGTCTGCCTGCACGGCGGACTGCTCGCATGCGTCCCATCAACTCACGCCTGCCAGCACAGCACACGGGACGCGTGGCGGCACGTATATTGTTTTTCTTTTTTGAAGATTAATTCTGCCGCTTTATTGCTTAACCGAAGCATGTCACGTACATTGTTGGTCTAACGCCCATGGTTCGAATAAATAATCCGTTTGCGATATTGGTTGCCAATTATTAATAATGCCCCGTTTGTAAGAAGATTATATCAAAACTTGTCTCAAATTTGACAAAAAAAATACAATGTCATAGTCTATTGGTGTCCATATGACACCACGATAAGTTCCATGAATTTCAACTATGTTTTGGATTTACTAGATTTTAAAAATCAAGATTCTCAATGTTTGAAATTTCACGGGGAATAAACATGCACCCAGGGACACACATATGATTTTCGAATCCATTTTGGTGCACTATCACGTGTGCATGTAGCTCAATTTTGATTTCTGCACATTACATCCCTAGGAAATCAATCAATGTATAAAAATGGCCGAATGATCTCTGAATTTTTTTTCAAATTTTAACACGACACTCCTTTGGTCACATGTTCAGTGCAGAAAAAGTTTGACATGCCTGGGAGTGGCGGTGGTGGTGCGGTGTGTGGGTGGGGGGGGGTCCGGCAGTACACTATGAGTCGTGAGCCTCTGTGTGGGATTGACCATTTTGTGAGGCAGATGCCACATCAAAGTCGTGAATTGGTTATTTAAAACATTACACAACCCTTTCATATATACATACATGTTCGGGCCACATGCATGCATTATTGGTGGTCCTCGGACACTCCCTCGTGCGGTTATCAGCGATGTGCCCATTCGTTAGCCCCGCGAAGGTTATCAGTTTTCACCGACAGCGAGAGGCATTTGACCAAAGGTGGATTCATCTTGGCCTGTGTATATGGTGTGGATCATGGTGAGATTCCAGATCAAAGTTCGAGCGTGTGCATACACATGAGTCCCTCCCACTGGCTCGAAGTGAGGGGGACCACACGTCGTGAACCTCTGTATGTGTTTCCGGTTTGCGAAGCATGTGCCACATCAAAGTTGTGCATCGGGTATTCAAACATCACACAACACCTCTTTGGGTCACATGCACACGGTGCTTGTTCTAGGACACTCACTCGCATGTGATGCTCTCTGTGGGCCCGTGAGGTCATCGTTCATCATATCTCACTTTGACCTACAGCGAGAGAGAGGTTAATTTGACCAACAAGGATGATTCTTTTTTGGTTTGTGTTACGTACGGTAGGAGTATATATATAGTACGCGTCGAAGAGGGGGGGCAACATATACTACGCGTCATGAACCTCGCTCCGTGTGGGGACTTTCCGGTTTCCGAGGCAGGTGACACATCAAAGTTGTGCATTGGTTATTCAAACATCACACAACACCTCTTTGGGCACATGCAGGCAGTGGTTGCCCTATAGGACACTCACTCGCATGTGAAGCTTTGATCCATGGGCCCGCGAGGTCGTCTCCAGCACTCTGACCCAACGAGAGAGGTTAATTAATTTGACCAACAAGGAGGATTCTTTTTGGTTTGTGTTACGGTAGGAATATAGTACACGTCGAAGAGGGCCGGGGGAGGGGACGACCATCACATACTACGCGTCATGAACCTCGCTCTGTGTGGGGACTTTTCGGTTTCCGAGGCAGGTGTGCATTGGGTACGTATTCAAACATCACACAAACACCGGCCTCTTTGGGCCACATGCAGATGGTGGTTTGTCCTATAGGACACTCACTCGCATGCAACGCTTCCCACCGTGGGCCTGCGAGGTCGTCATCCATCACTTTGACCCAACGAGAGAGGTTAATTTGACGACCAAGGAGGATTCTTTTCGGGTTGTGTTACGGTAGGAGTATATAGTACGCGTTGAAGAGAGGGGGGGGACTAGCATATATACTACGCGTCATGAACCTCGCTCCGTGTCGGGACTTTACGGTATCCGAGGCAGGTGCCACATCAAAGTTGTGCATTAGGTATTCAAACATCACAACCACACACCTCCATAGATATGTTTGGGCCACATGCAAGCGATGGCGGCGTCCTCTGGCACTCACTCACGCGGATATCGGCGATGCTTCCATCTGTGGGCCCGCTTGGTCCATCACTTTGATCGACAGCGAGAGAGGTTAATTTGAATTAGGAGGAGATTAATTTTTGGTTTGTCTTACGGTATAGGTCATGCTGTGAGATTACATAATATACTTTGAGCGCATGTGTATGCATGAATCCCTTCCGCCGGATCGAAGTGGGGGGGGGGGGGGGGGCGAGCATATACACGACGCATCATGAACCTCGCTCTGTGTGGGGACTGTGCGATTTTCGACGCATGCGCCACATCAATGTTGTGCATTTGGGTATTCAAACATATGCATGCATCACGCACCTCCATACATATGTTTGGGACACATGCAGCCAATGGTTGTCTTCGGACACTCTCCCGTCGCTTGGTTATCGGCGGCAAGCCTATATATTCGTGGGCCCGCGTGGACGTCCATCACTTCGACCGACAACGAGAGAGGTTACCAGGGTGGATTCTTCTTCTTTCGTTCATGTTACCGTATAGTAGGTCGATCATGGTGAGATTCTAGACCTAAGTTTGAGCGCATGCATACGCATGAATCCCTCTCACCGGCTCGAAGTGGGGTGATATACGTACATATATACTACGCGTCGTGAACCCTCACTAGCTCCGTGTGCGGACTTTCCGGTTCCAAAGCATGGTGCCACATCAAAGTTGTGCATTGGGTATTCAAACACCACACAACACTTCCATACATAAGTTTGGGCCACATGCACGCAGTGGTTGTCTTCGGGCACTCCCTCGCGTGGTTATCGTCGACAAGCTAGCCCATTTGTGGGGCCGCGTGGACGTCCATCACTTTGACCAACAATGAGAGAGGTTATACGACCAAGGTGGATTCTTCTTGGTCCGTGTTACAGTACGTCTTTGTGAGATGCCCTATCCCACCGACTCAAAGTGTGTGTGTGTGTGGGGGGGGGCACTACTTCGCACTTCCTGAAACTCCGTGGGGTCGGGGATTTCCGGTTAATTTGCGAGGCACACATGTGCCACATCAAAATTGTGAATTGGGTATTTAAATATCTTTCATACATATATATATATATAGTTGGGCCACCCACAGGTGGTTCTTATGTGGTCTCACCCATCTCGCGCCACAAGCACACATTTGTGGGCCTGCACACGGTCCACCTTTGACCGGAAGTGAAAGTGGGGGGGGGGGGTTGACCATGATGGACTCCTATAGGTTTTGTGTTACGGTAGGGTGAGATGTCAGACCTAGCTATTTGGGGGCATGCGTTCATAGCTAGGATTCCCCTCCCGCCGACACGAAGTGGGGGGGGGGGGGGGTAGCAGACTAGCAATAATGTGCGCTTTGTGAGACAGGTGCCACATCAAAGTTGTGCATTGGGTATTTGATCATCAAACCACCCTTTTCATACATATATTTGGTCCACATGTAAGTGTGTTCATGTTTTGACCCTTTCCCGCATTTTTTTGCCAAATTTATAAACAACAGACGAGACGAATGCGATTGGGGACGTAACAGACACGGTTCCCTCTGACAACCCGTGTGCCAACCCCGTGCCCCTGTCACTCACATCAGCACAGTAGATTGGGGTGCACGAGGCTTCCCTCCCAATCTCAAAAATATCTACTCGCCTGGAGGGTTTTTCTGTTTGATAGCACACGATTACTATGTTTCGACCGTGTGCGATGTTCGTCGCTCCCGCTCTCGAAAATATCTACCCGCCTGGAGGGTTTTCTGTTTGATAGCACACGATTACTATGTTTCGACCATGTGCGATGTTCGTTGCTCGCGCTCTCGAAAATATCTACCCGCCTGGAGGGTTTTTCTGTTTGATAGCACACGAATATTATGTTTCAACCGTGTGCGATGTCTGTTACTCCCGCTCTGCTTCAATCCCTTGATCCAAATTTTCAGTAGCCCCGGCATTTTACTACCGCATGCATCCCTCGCAATCTCAAAAATATCTGCTTGCCTGGACGGTTTTTATGTTTGATAGCACATGATTATTATGTTTGAACCGTGTGCGATGTTTGTTACTCCCGCTCTGCTTCAATCCCTTGATCCAAATTTTCAGTAGCCCCGGCATTTTACTACCGCCTGCATCCCTCGCAATCTCAAAAATATCTGCTCACCTGGAGGGTTTTTCTATTTGATAGCACACGATTATTATGTCTGGACCGTGTGCGATGTTTGTTACTCCCGCTCTGCTTCAATCCCTTGATCCAAATTTTTAGTAGCCCCAGCATTTTACTCCCGCCTAGTAAAATTCTCAGTAGCCGCGGCATTTCCTCAAGCACCACCTTGCCCCCCTCCACACACGCACCCCAAAACCTCCGCTCACACACACACACACACACACCACCCATTCCTCGCTCGAACCCTAGCTAGGTAGCCGCCACCGCCGCCACGCCGCCTCCATCGTCAACCTCTGCCGGTCTGCCCGTGTAGGTTACCCACCGATCTACATACCCTCGTCGCCCTGAGTTTCTTAGATGAGGCCTGCGAAACGCCCCCTTTCCCACAGATCCCCATCCCCATCCCCATCCCCCTCACCCACTCCAGAGCGTCGCAGCCTAAGCCCGGCTACGCTTCCTGGGGAGCTTGAGGAGCGAATGGCCCAAAAGAGGTTTATCATGGCCTCTTCGCCCGACGTCGGCGTGGTGGCCACCGAGGAAGCTGACGATGATGACTGGCCGGAGGCTTTCAATCAGCGGGCTAGAGTATTCTGGTATGTCACGGATGCCGGCTACGACATCGAGGTCGTCGACAGCGACGGCTTGACGCGGGCTATGTCACAGGTTAAGTTGCCCATCCCCAACCCATCGGGTTCAACCGCCGTCGATCTCATCGATGGCCCTGCCACTGATCTCCTCTAGCTCGTTGTCAATAATTTGCCATCCTTCATCGCCATGGATCCCCTTTTGTCATTTCTAAAGGACACGTTCTGCGACGCTGGCTTGGGATCCTCAGCTGCCAAGTCAGACCTCATCGACGGCGACCACAAGGAGGGCACCCTCTCCGGCTCTTCCAAGGGGAAAGAGCCCATCTGCAACATCAGGGAGGGCACCCTATAGCCGTGCTCTTCCAAGGGGAAGGAGCCCATCTTCGACAACATGGAGCGCACCCAGAGTCCGTGCTCTTCCAATGGGAAGGAGCCCATCTGTGACAAGTGAGGAAACCCATGATTTGTTTTGCTGTGCCTCTTCACAGGGGAATCCCATGAGTTGTTTTTGGTTGTTCGTAGTATGCCTTGTTTATTTCAGTTATTCACAAAGTGATGTTCTATATGTGCAAGTATGAACTTTGCAGTTCAATTTCATCAATACCAGTTTCAACAATACCAATATGAATGACTATATTTCCTTGCTGTTAAGCCTGTTGTAGTGACCATATGCCTCTTTTAACGGTTTTTGGTTGTTCGGTTGTTTGTAGTTAGCATATGTCCAGTTTCAATTGCTATCTTTCATTGTTCGTAGTATGCCTTGTTTATTTCAGTTATTCATAATGTGATGTTCTATATGTGCAAGTATGAACTGTGCAGTTAATACACCATTCCACTTCTTGTTTTGCTTAACTAGCGTGCTTAAACCTGCACACTGAAGCTATCATTTGGAGATTATGTTGTCTACCATGGATATATTTGGTTGATGTTTAGCCTGTTGTGCTTAACATGCCTTTCGATGTACTTACACAGGACAATATTGGGAACGACTATTGTTTTCCATCGAGGTTAGTTTCATCCCATGGCTTATATATACTCACTGTTCAGGATATCGGTAGATGGTACCATATAGGCTGGGGGCTGATAAGGGATTAATCGGTGAATCGGACATTTAACTGAATATATCTGTAACCCATTTATCCGTAGGTTAACTAGGGCCATATCTAATATATCTGAGGCTACATTGCAACATGCATTGTACTGAATGTCTAAATATGCAATCCTAGGCTACATAGCAACAAGGAAGAGTGTTACCTTAATGTTCTGATGATGTCTAGATATACATAGAAGAGCAGCAACAACAACAACATAGCAGCAGTTAACTGCAGTTAATCGGCCGATATTTGTAACAATGTAATAAACTCCCTACGCCCCATAATATAAGATGTTAATTCATCCAATATGTGAGTATATTGTATGTAATAAGATCTTATATAATGGGACGGAGGGAGTGTTGTACTACATCATTGTGCAATTGCTGTTTAGCTTCTAATATTAACTTGGTGCTTTTAGGTACATATGCCATTGGTAAAGATCCGCGCTTCGACCCTTTTTGCGTATGGGGCAATGAGATATTCATGAACCAGCATCAAGTGAGGAAACTGATAAAGATTGTTAGTAAAATGGGTCAAAAGATGGCAATTAAACTATTTGTTTACACTTTATCTAAGACAACAGTGAACTACAGGATGGTAAGTAAGAACTTTGCAGCCTTCTTTTTACTGCCCATGATGAGTTGTGTTAGATGACAATGTCTGAATCTTTTTCCTTTGCAGTGGTTCCCAAAGCAGTTTACTCAAAATTACCTCTCAAACTACATGATTGGTGGGCATGCAAAGGTTAAAATATTTCTTCCAGAACACAATGACTATCTAGATGTCCTCATGAAGACAGAGAAGCATGGGCGGTCGGCCATCACAAGGGGTTGGACTAGAGTCGAGCATGCCTTCTGCATGGAGGAGGGCACAATATGGGCATTCCGGTTCACCTTGTTCAGCAACCAGAATGTCTTTCGCCTCTTTTTTATCGTCTTTAATAGTACAAGTATACAACCTTGGTTCATCATTCTTTATTTGGTGCATATGTAATTCTTTTTTTATGTAACTCTTGAACATATATACCTGTGAATCGAATAATGCATTGGTTGTTGAACCTGATGCATATGAATAAAGTTATAGCCTACTTTTTTTTTGACCGTGAACGACAGTGGGAGAGGCTCCCACTGACTTTTGTATTACTCAGACAAGATATTTACATATTACAAGGGTGGGGTTAAGGCCCCCAGGCCATATCTAGAGGGAGATGTTCAGGCGACTCCCACCTCTCCACCCACCAATGGCGACTGGGGATTATGGCGACTCCCACCTCTCCACCCACCCATGGCGACTCCCACGGCGTTCCTAGGTTCCTTCTCTAGGATCTCCCTCCGGCGACCCCAATGGATGGCCTCCTCCATTGGGACTTCTCCCCCGGCCTCTCGGTCGAGGCCCAGGTGCGTGCTCGTTTCAAATCTACGGTACACTTCGTCCCTGCTCCAAACTCCAAGGAATTTTTTTTGGAGGTCTCTTTTTCCTCGGCTTCGTGCCCTCTCTCGGAGGAATCGGTGGGGCTGGCTCTCCAATCCTGTATCGGAGGGCTCAGTGCAGGATTTAAGGTTTACCATCTTGGCGATGGGAGATTTCGGTTTTCGGTGGCTTCTAATCGTGTGGGACATTCCATCTATGGCTTGCGTGATCGCATTTGGCCGGATTTTATTTGTCATTTTCATCTTCACCGTGGTGCAAAGTGCTCCCCTGTTGTGGATGTTTGGCATGCGGATACGGAACTTAATGGCCTTGCATCCTCTCCTGGTCCGGCGATTAAATCTAGATGGCTTTCCTCTCTGACAAAGGATCATGTTGCTCCATCTTCTGTCACAACTTTTGAGAAGCTGGGTCTTATTTCGTCGCCGACGGTGAGACATTCCGGTGACCATCGGCCAGCCCCTGTGCTCTCTTTTGGCAGTTTTTCTGTTCCGGATTTTCAGGATCACCAGAGGATTTTTCAGATTGGCTCTATCAATCTACCGATTTCTCCCCTTTCTGCCATCAAGTTACCATCTTTTCAAGGCTCGGGCTTTACGCAATGTTTGTGGGATTAAATTCCAGATGATAGATTACTCATTGTTCTTGATGGTTGGCAAGCTGGTTATGATAATGAGGAAGTCAAATTGATGGCTGAAATATCTGTGGTACCTCCCAAAGATTATATATACAAACGCCTAAAGCATTGTTCCAATTGTGATCGGCTCGGTCATCTTGTTCATGAATGCACAGGTGTTTTCTGTCAGAAATGTGCAGACACAAGTGGAAAATGTGTATGTTCTTCTAATCATGACAATGCTTTGAGTGCCCCCAATGCTACTCTTTCCTCTCGTAGCCAGCCATGCATATTGGACCGGCAGAATGGATCTGTAACTTGTTCAGCGTGCTCCGCGATTGGGCATTGGGCTTCTGCTTGCCCTGGCCTTCGTAGATGTCAATTTTGTCAGCATCTGGGCCATCAGGCCTATAAGCCCAATAGATGTCATTTGTTTCGCAGGCATTTTATTTGGTCACAGAAGGGCCCATCGTCAGAACAGCCTAGGGTGTATCCTGAGACGAGGCAACTTCATATCCAAATGGCAGGCAATCCTATGGCGGTTGGTACGGCCCGTGTTAGTAGGGATAATTCTACTGCTATGGCATGGGTGCGGAAACAGAAAATCCTGCAACACTAGGACGTGGCATCTTCCCATTGCTTGACGATACGACTCCCTCATCTGGGTTCAGTTATCCCCCCACCCTACACCGGATTCAGTTTCAGAACTTATTTTCAATACGAGGGCTCATCTTTGATGGATGGAGTGGATCCGGAACACAATGTGCATGATAACCTATCTGATATTTGGTCTTCTGATGCGGAGATTGAAGCGGTTGAAGCTCTCGCTGATAATTTTGTTGTTGGGGACCCAACTGCTAGAGCTGCTTTTGTGAGAGCAGGAGGTACATCGGCCTATTTCACTGTTTTCATGGACTCTGATCTGCTTCTCTAGATGGGTGATATGTTCAAGAGAATTTACACTCCGGCACTCATGGAGGCCCCGTTTCTTGGTGGAGCTCCATTTCCTTTGAACCCTTTCAAATTCATTGAGAGACAGTTATGGGAATTCTGCAGTCTGATACTGCAACATATCTCACCTGAACCTGACTTTTATGCTGAGATCTTCAGTGCTCAGTTTTAGTTTGGCGCACGCATTATTCCATCTATTGTTGCCACAAACATGCATCTCTCTGAAGCTTCAGGAATGCTGCCCCCGATGCTGGCTGAGTTGACCGCCCCGACCGAGCTGGCCTTGACTAGCCCATTGGCTGCACCGGAGTCGTCTGTTTCCATCCTGGTTGACCATGGAAAGGCTCTGCAGCTCCTGGCATCTTCGTCTAAGTTTACTGTTGCCTCGACTCGTAAGACCAGGATCCCTTTGGATAATACAGTGGTCAAAAGGAGTTCCAGAGCCAACAAATATGATGGCTTCAAGGTCAATCAAGTCAACGATGTAAAGCAACCAAAGTCCAAGGTCAAGCCTAGAGTGGCGCCGTCCATCAGGGTCACCTCCATGGCTGCTGCCCCAGTGCTTGCTGATACTGGGGTGGCCGATATACCTCCTACACCCATTGAGGAAATTCAACGTATGGGCAGTCAGTGTGGTATCCCTCCTGAAGATATCTCTGAAGAGAAGCTGCTGGATGCACAGCAGGCCAATCTTCGCAACGTGGCTTAAGTTACTATATGGGAACTAATAAATCCTGGAACGTGCTCTCGTGGAATATCAGAGGTATTAACTCTGATAGTAAACTTTTGGCTCTCAGAAATGCAATTGATACTAGCAGATGTTCGGTTATTTGTATTCAAGAGACTAAGTGTGTGTCTTTTGATTCGTCCTTCATTAAGACCTTCTGTCCTAAACGCTTTGATAAATTTGCTTTTGCTCCCTCGGATGGGGCCTCTAGTGGAATCATCACCATATGGAATAGCTCTGTGTTCACGGGCATGCCTTGGCATGTTAATTCTTTTGCTGTGGGAATTTCCTTTATCGCTACACAATCAAATGACTCGTGGAACTTGCTAAATGTTTATGGCCCTTGTGCCGGCCAAGCGAGGTCTGATTTTACCTCCTGGTTATTTGACCTTCATATACCTGATGATGAGAATTGGTTAATTCTAGGCGACTTTAACTTCATCAGAACAACCGCCAACAGAAACAAACCGGGTGGAAACGCTAATGATATGCTCCTTTTCAATGAAATTATCCGAGCACAGTCGCTAATGGAACTACCGGTAAAGGGCAGATCTTTTACCTGGAGTAATATGCAGGATGATCCCCTGCTGAAGCAACTCGACTGGTTTTTCTCGTCATCTAACTGGACCACGGTTTTCCCAAACACTATGGTCATGCCATTAGGAAAGCCGGTGTCGGATCACATACCATGTGTGGTTACCATTGAATCCAAAATCCCAAAATCTAAAATCTTCCGCTTTGAGAACTTTTGGGTTAATCATACTGGCTTCACAGATGTGGTGGCGCGCTCTTGGTCCAAAACATGTCATGCATCTAATTCTGCTGCTCTCATCTGCCGTAAACTCAAGACCCTTAGATATGATCTCAAACAGTGGAGCCGTGGGATCTCAAGGCTAAAAATCATGATCCAGAATAGTAATGAAGCGCTAATCCGAATGGATGATCTAGAGGATAAGAGAGGCCTATTCATCCAGGAAGCAAATTTTAGGAGAATTCTGAAACATCATCTCAATTTACTCCTTAAATATCAGAATGAATACTGGAGGAAACGTTGCCCAATTAGATATTTCAGGTTTGCTGATGAGAATACCAAACTTTTCCAGGCTCTTGCAACAGAAAGATTCAGACATAATTCCATTGCAAACCTGCGTGATGGGGATTCGGTGGTGACTGATCATGTTGGTAAGGAGGGGATTTTATACACGACATACAAGGAGAGACTTGGGTCCTCCAAACATACCAATATGTGTTTTGACCTTCGCCAGATAATCCACCGCGTTGAAGGACTGGACGAGCTCTCTGCTCCTTTCTCACATGAGGAAATCGATGCAGTGGTTAAGGACATGCCAACGGACCGGGCTCCGGGCCCCGATGGTTTCAATGGTTGCTTCCTCAAAAGTTGCTGGCAGATAATTAAAGAGGATTTCTATAAGCTGTGTCATGACTTTTATGAAGAAAATCTTGATATCACTAGGATCAGTGAAGGGTATATAACGCTGATCCCAAAGATCGCTTCTCCTGAAACAGCCAATGATTACAGACCAATCACCCTGCTGAATTGCTGTCTCAAAATCATTACCAAAGTGCTAGCTAATCGCCTGCAAAAAGTGATTCTAAAAATCATACATAGGAACCAGTATGGTTTTATCACGGGGAGAACCATCCAAGACTGCCTGGCCTGGGCCTTTGAATACATTTATAAATGTCAAACGTCCTCCAGAGAGATCATTCTGCTCAAGCTTGACTTCGCCAAGGCGTTCGATACAATCGAACATGAGCCGATGTTGAATATCATGAAACACATGGGATTCGATGATAGATGGCTCAGCTGGATGAAATCAATCTTCGGTTCTGGTGTGTCTTCGGTTCTCTTAAATGGCACACCCGACAGGAAATTCAAGTGCAAATGCGGAGTGCGACAGGGCGACCCTCTGTCACCAGTAATTTTTGTCCTTGCGGCAGATTTACTTCAGGCAGCCATCAACGATGCATTTGCCAGTCAACTGATTCAATTGCCTTTCCCCTCCCCTCGTGACGTTGACTACCCGGTGGTACAGTATGCGGACGACACGATCCTGGTGATGCCCGCCTGCCCGGGTCAAGCGGCTAAGATGAAATCTATCTTGGTGGATTATGTGGACTCAGTGGGGCTGCGGATCAATTTTCATAAGTCGACCTTGATCCCCATAAATCTGTCCCCGCAGCGTGCTGAATCTTTGGCACTCATCTTCGGTTGCACGGTCGGTGCCCTTCCCTTCACCTACCTTGGACTTCCTATGGGGACTACAAGGCCGTCCCTGCTGGAGCTCATGCCACTGGTTCATGGTGTTGAGAGAAAGCTATCCACTGCCCTGTCTCTAATGTCAACTAGCGCCAAGATCACCTTGGTTAACTCGACTATCACCTCGATGCTCATTTATGCCATGTGTACGATCAAGATGCACCCCATGGTAGTCGAACACCTGGACAAGCTGCGTAGGTACTGCCTATGGGCCAAGAACACTAATGATGGGATCAAATCCAACTCTCTTGCGGCGTGGGACCTGGTTTGCAGACCCAAGAGGAAAGGTGGACTGGGTATCGTCAACATCAAAACCCAGAACATGGCCCTCCTGCTCAAGCACCTCTTTAAATTCTACAACAAAGATGATGTCCCTTGGGTGACCATGATCTGGGATGCCTACTACACCGACAAGGTACCACACGCTGCCGATGTGGTAGGCTCATTCTGATGGAGAGATGTTATGCAATTCAACAACGTCTTCCGAGGGATAACAACTGTCACGATTGGTGATGGCTCTTCCTCCTTGTTTTGGAAAGATATGTGGCTTGGTGGTGACCAAGATGTCCCACTGATGGAATCTAAACCGAGAGCCTTCTCCTTCTACACTAATGAGGATGAGTCCGTTAAGATAGTGCTTAGTGCTACCAACCCAGCCGCATTGTTCCAACTGCCCCTGTCGGCCCAAGCTAGAGAGGAGGTTAGAGAGATTCAAGAGGGGTCTGCCCACGTCCTGATTGATATGAACAGCAATGACACCTGGTCTTGCACGCTCGGGGGTAAATTTTCATCTAGCAAATTCAATGAACATTGCTTCAGAGAGGTGGTGGTTGATGAGGCTTTCAAATGGCTATGGAAGGCCAAAAGCCCGATCAAATATAAAGTGTTCTGTTGGCTTCTGATGGTTGACCGTCTAAACACAAGAAACATGCTCAGGCGCCGACACTACACCCTCGTGGATAACAATTATGCATGCATGTTGTGCCAAAATCCTCCTGAGGAGACTGTGGAGCACCTGTTCTTCACTTTCCCATTCAGCCAGCAGTGTTGGGGTAAGTTAGGCATCGCCTGGCCATCTTCTGGGAATAGGATCGCGCTGCTTCATGGTGGCAAGGAGAGCTGGCAACACCCCCTGTTCATGGACGTATTTATGTTGGCTGCCTAGAGCATATGGAAGGAGAGAAATAACAAACATTTCAGAGGGATCCCACACTCCTTCAACTCTTGGCTGGAGTGGTTGAAAAGATCTCTGGATCTCCTTGTTCACAACTGTAAAGAAGAGCTACGCCCCTTCATTTCTACTTATCTGCAGTCCCTGTGACCTCCCACTTCCATTTTATTTGCTGCCCCCTAGTTATAGCCTACTTTCAAATTCAAATTATGTACAATTTTAAATAGCAGCGATTAAATTAGGGTGAAAATACGCTCTGCAAGTCATTACGGCGCACACGGTCTGTAAAAAAACGTGTGTGATATACATCATAATCCGATACGGTTCACAGAGAGGAAACGTGTGCAACCATGCACACAGTTGCCGTTTGCGAAGCGTGTGTGATGTCAGACAATATCACAAATGGTGCGAGCAAACTAAATGTTTATGATAGTCGCCTTATCGTACACGCTTTACAATCATGAACTGTTTCTGATGTCTTACGCATCGTAAATGTTTGCACCACAGAATAGCGTGTGCGATAGTTATCCTGTACGACACTGGTACGATAGTCCGACGTTCCGTAATCCTATCCGACACTCGTACGATGATTAACTAATCTTCTTAATTATATATCGCATACGGTTCGAGAGAAGTGAATGTGTGTGATAGTCTCCTTATCATACACGTTTTACAATCATGAACTATTTGTAATGGGGCGCGCACCATAAATGTTGCACCACAGAATACCGAGTGCGATGGTAATGCGAGCACACACGAGTAGCAAGGATGGAGCATTTGGGATATTCGATAGATCACAAATAGTTGTGTGACGACTCATGTTTGGGATAGATGCAGGCATCGCATACGCTTAGTTCTGCGAAACGTATGCTTGCGTGCTCCCTATCGCCGACGGTTTCTGGGTCGTGCGGGAAGGACCCCCCCTATCGCACACACATGCAAGGCGACGGTTTAAAACTCCATCGCGGAAAGGGGTAAAAACCATTTGTATAGTAGGTCGTTGCACCAGTGTTAATACACACCATCGAAAGCCCCATGCTCAAATTTGGCCACTTTTTGAGTTGGTCTACTATTTTTGAGGCATTCACTGATTTTTTTCGGCCACTAAAAAGGGCAAGACATTCTTCGATAGGAAATAGCATGCAAACGAGCTCCGAAAAGGGTGAAACTTGGCATGGTGTCTTCATTGGACACATGTAGGGTGTGGTAAAAATTTGAGAGCGTTACGGCAAAAACTTGATGCCCCTCATGTACACACCGGACACTCTCACCTGAAGTGTCAGGGTTTCGAACGAAAACCGCCTCCTGCCACACATGACTCCATTTTTTTAATCTTTTGAACTTCAACTTTTTCTAAGATTAATGCACACCATCCAAAGCCATATGCTCAAATTGGCCACTTTTTGAGCAGGTCTACTATTTTCGAGGCACTAACTGGTTTTCCGACCCCTAAAAAGGGCAAAACATTCTTCACATTTTTCCCATGATTAATATATACATTTGGAAGCCCCACGCTCAAATTTGAGACTATTATGGGCTTCGAAAATTTGATTTTCAATGATTTTACAGACTTAAGATATGTGTGGTGGTTAGCTTACAGCACCAGCCACTGCAAACTTTTGGAAACTTCGAAATTTTTTGGTGCGGGTTGCCCAATAATGTTGTGGCGTGCACATTTTTTGCCCACCACTGCTTTGTTATGCAGTAGTGGCAGGCCCTTTGACCATGCCCGCCACTGCTTTTTTTAGCCGCGAGCAAATTTGGAAGAGTTTCCAAGTGGCGGGTAGTAATTTCTGCCCGCTACTGATGTGCACAGATCAGTGGTGGGCTTCTAATTCTACCCGCCACTGATAGTTTTCCAAAAAAGTAGTGGTGGGTACCTGACCTTGCTCGCCACTAATTTGAGCCCACCTATAAGCCTTTTCCCAGTAGTGTTCTTTGTGCCATAGGCCTTCTGGAGATGGCCTACTGGTGAACCGCCATGGAGGGTCCTCGGACCGGCCCACCTAGCCGGGAGACGACGTGGTGAGTACCCCCTGGTCCAAGACACCATCAGTAGCCCCTGAACCAGTTTGCAAGTCATGGAGTCTCCTTGGATTTTCAAAACTGTTCTTCATCTTCAGTCGTCGGTCTTGAAAGTTGGTTCAACAAATTTTCCCACCTCTATCCTTGTCAACTGTCGAAATGTGTTCGAAATTTTTTACACATCGGGCATTCGAGGAGCCCTTTCCCTGTTTCCTTGGCCTCGATCAGACGCCTTGTTATTTTCACGCCACACTGAGGATGGCCCAAAACCCGTTTGAAAGGTCGTACTAGCCCAGATGTACTGGAGAAATAATTCTTGGAACTATCGAATACTTCCAAAATTTCAACTATCAAAACATGTCTCGAAAGCCTTGCTAAAAACACAACACTTGGAAGTACCGGGGTAAAGAAAAGTGGAGGTTTTGGACGACAAAGGGTGGCTCTTTCAACAGGAATGGAACTTACTTGAAAGTACCATTAGCCAAGGTATTCTGATGTTGGGAACATGAGTGGCATTCTGACATTGGGAAAACTAGATTTCCTAGTTAGCGTTAGCAAACTAGATTTCCTATTTATCGTTATCTCAATCTATATGGGCTCGGTAGTACTGGGTAGGAAAACACGATGGTACCATGTGTCGGGGTTAAATCCGGTGGATCTCGGGTAGGTGGTCCCAAGCTGGTGATCTTGGCTAGATGGTAAGAGGACGAATAAGAGACACGATATTTACCCAGGTTCGGGCCATCTCGAAGAGGTAAAACCCTACATCATGCTTTTGTTGTATTGATTGTGATGGAGTACAAAGTACAGTATGATCTACCTCGAGATTGTATGTGTATGAATCTAACTTAACCCTACAGACTAAATCCCTCGGCTTATATAGGGACCGGGGGTACCTAGGGTTACATGTAGGTCGGTTACATCTAGGGATAAGTTTGTTGATGATTTGAACATGTCTTGAAGTGTGCGCCAAGTCTTCCAAGGATTCCATCTTGAGTACGCCGGGGGTCATGGTAAACATGGTCCGTTCTTCGGTTATCTGGGGGTCCTCGGCCCGGCCCACGACTGGCAGGCCGATGTGGTTAGCACCCACTAGTCCAGGACACTGTCGGTAGCCCCAGAACTGGTCTTCAAGCGAGGACATCGATCAACTCCTCGGAGTGGCTTCATCTTCAGTCTTCGACTTCGTAGAAAAGTTCAACAATCTTGATGCTTCTAGGTTGTTCATGTCCGAGGACACCATTAGATCCGAAGCCCTTGAAAGCTGGTTCACTTATTCACTTTGGTGTTTTTCTTTATTGTAACCATATTTCAGTCTGAGAAATGATATACTTTGGACATCCGAGGGGCTTCAAAAAAGCTCTCCCCAAAGTGTTTTTATTATTAACGGATCCGAAGACCCTGCCCATGCCTCGGTAGCTTAATGGCAAAGCTTTTGTAGTGTTGGCACAATGGTTCGATTGGTCGTGTTCTGACAACTTTGAACCAAAACCGAACTGCCACCACACACCGTAGAACCGAAAGGTCCCATCAGTGGTCATTACGCTGAGTTTCTCACGGCTCGAGGCCGTTACCATTGGCATGTCCATCATTAAAGGGAACATGCTTCCGGATTTTCGGTGGCATCATCAACAAAAATCCTTCGACCCACACGCGCACATAATGCACGTCGTGTTGGGAAATGGCGAAATTGTCGTGCGGCACCGTGCCTCTTGGTATTTTTTACCAGCCTATAAAGGGAGGAGGATGAATCCAGTCCATTCCATGCCTTCCCCGTTGCTTCCAGCGCCCAGATCTCTCAAGCTCAAGCATCTAGAGAACAGAGCAAAACCCCAACCTTCATCCTCTTCCCACCTCTTTTTCCGTCCTCAACGATGGCCGGTAAGGGAAAGGGCGCCATCGCTGTGGCAGCCGAGGAGAAGGCGTCGAGCAAGAGGGGGTTGTGGAGGCCCTCCACCGTCACCGCCAACAACATCACCAAGCTTCAGGCGAGCGGCTACCTTCCATCCCCAGACGACGCCAAATGCCATTCTCCCCTAATCAAAGACGAGATCCGCCCCGCCTCCCAAGTCCCAGAACCTCGGGCAGGCGAGCGCGTTGTGTTCATCCCCCACCTCATCTGAGGTTTGGGCTTTCAAGTCCACCCCTTCCTCCAAGGCCTCCTGTATTTCTACGGGATCCAATTCCACCATCTTGCACCCAACTCCATCCTCCATATTGCCTCATACATCGTTTCATGTGAGGCATTCCTCCGCATAGAGCCTCACTCTGGGCTCTGGCTCAAATTGTTCTGTGTCAAACCACAGACCAATGGCCATCAGATACAGAGTGCGATGGAGCCATGATCAGCAAGCTTCACAACGTCAAGTGGTTGCATGGCAAATTTATTAGGACGGTGAAACAATGGCAAGAGGAGTGGTTCTACATGGCTGACGTGCCATCGGGGGACCATGAGGGAGTCCCCACCTTCTTGGCAGCACCCTTGAAGAGGCTGCACTCATGGACAACCAAGAACCTCGAATAGGGGAACCAGGAGGAAGTCAAGGTGCTCCAGGAGCGGGTGAAGGCCCTTATCGGCAATGGTGTCACCCTGGAGGATGTGATCCACGTTATGCTCCACTGCAGGGTCCATCCCCTCTAGGCCCGAGCATCTCCTCTATGGAGGTATGCGCCAGACAGCGAGGCCTCGGTGATCCGAAGCTTCTTCCAGAAGAAGGACCTCGGTGGGATGCTGACGATCCTATTCAAGCCCTCGGCCAAGGAGAAAACCTTCTGAAGCAAGGGTATGACATCGGCCATAGCCGAGCACACCCGGATGCCGAGGTTTGCTTTCTACCCTCTTTTAATTTGTGTTTTTTACTTTCTTTACACTCTTTAACTGAATGACTGGATCTAATTGACTTTATTACAAGATTGGCGCAATTTTGCCTGATCGGTCAGATTGCCGGCGCCACAACGGGGAGAACACATGAGCACTGAGCTGGAACATCTGCTGACCGAGGAACCGTACGTGGTCACGGTCAAGCCGAAGAAGACCAGGGCAAAGGGCCCGGTTATTCGGGATAATGTTCCCAAGCTCCTTGCTGGGAGCTAGCGGGATTCAGACTCCTACTCCAGCTCCGAGTAGTAGCAGGACTCCAGCGAGGTCCGGTCTTTCCTAGGTGGGAAGAGAGAGCGGGCGGCATCGGGGGATGACGAGGCGTTGCCCTCCCCCCCCCCCCACCCAATTTCTAAGCGCCCGAGGAGAACCAGGGCTTCTACGGCAAGCCAGTCCTCGGTGCATCCCAAGCAGATCAGCTCGGGCTCCTCCGAGGAGTCTCAGCCACCCAACCGCCCTCTTCACGCATGCCCTGCTTCCTTCAGGTGAGTTTTTAATAAACTCTTTTGCTTCGATTAGCCAGCTGATGTAAGCCGTGGATCCTTACTTTCAATTCTTCTCCTTTTATATGGAGCAGCGTGACTCGCCAGACGAGGACTCCCTTGGTCTCCCAAGGAGCTCGCTGGCGGCGAGCTCTTCGGAGACGGAGGTCGACCCCTCCCTAGCTCAAGCCGAGGTAGGGGAGGTCTCATCACACCCTCCTCCCCCAGCA
Organism: Elymus sibiricus; assembly: GCA_039707655.1. Lineage (NCBI taxonomy): Eukaryota > Viridiplantae > Streptophyta > Magnoliopsida > Poales > Poaceae > Elymus > Elymus sibiricus. Next base: position 199,574,813 of record CM077676.1, on the reverse strand, counting down.
GCTGATGCTAGGGAGGGGGGCCATACCTCCATGGCTGAGGACCAAACCCTTGCCATGGAGAGTCAAATAGAGGGTCAGAGGGAGAAACTTCCCTCTGTTCATGAAGAACCGGTGATCGACCGCCCGACATCTCTGGTTCACGTGGCTTTAGAGCCACGTGATCACCAAGCGACACCTGATCCTTCTTAAGTATAGGGGATCAATCGTAGTCCTTTCGATAAGTAAGAGTGTCGAACCCAACGAGGAGCAGAAGGAAATGACAAGTGGTTTTCAGCAAGGTATTCTCTGCAAGTACAGAAAGTAGCGGTAACAGGTAGTTTCTATAGCAAGATAATTCGTAACTACTAACAAGTAACAAGTATAACAAAGTGCAGCAAGGTGACCAATCCTTTTTATAGTAAAGGACAAGCCGGAACGATCTCTTATATAAAGCAAAGAGTTCTCGACGACACATGGGAATTCTCATCTAGTCACTTTCATCATGTTTGTTTGATTCACGTTCGCTACTTTGATAATTTATTATGTGGGTGGACCGGTGCTTGGGTGCTATTCTTACTTGAACGAGCCTCCCAGTTATGATTACCCCCTCTCGCAAGCATCCGCAACTACGAAAGAAGAATTAAGATAAATCTAACCATAGCATGAAACATATGGATCCAAATCAGCCCCTTACGGAATAGCGCATAAACTAGGGTTTAAGCTTTTGTCACTCTAGCAACCCATCATCTAATTACTACTCCACAATGCCTTCCCTTAGGCCCAAAGATGGTGAAGTGTCATGTAGTCGACGTTCACACGACACCACTAAAGGAAGAAACAACATACATAGCATCAAAATATCGAACGAATACCAAATTCACATGATTACTTATGACAAGACTTCTCCCATGTCCTCAAGAACAAAAGTAATTACTCACAAATCATATCCATGTTCAAGATCAGAGGGGTATTGAATAGCATTAAGGATCTGAACATATAATCTTCCACCAAATAAACCAACTAGCATCAACTACAAGATGTAATCAACACTACTAGCAATCCATAGGTACCAATCTGAGGTTTTCAGACAAAGATTGAATACAAGAGATGAACTAGGGTTTGAGATGAGATGGTGCTGGTGAATATGTTGATGAAGATTGGTCCTCCCACGATGAAAGGATCGTTGGTGATGTCGATGGCTCCAATTTCCCCCTCCCGGATGGAAGTATCCCCGGCGGAATCGCTCCGCCGGAGAGCAAAATAGCTCCTGCCCAAGTTCCGCCTCGAGACGGTGGCGCTTCAACCCGAAAGTCTTCTCTATAAATTTTTTAGGGAAAATGAGCCTATATAGCAGAAGGAGGGGGCCGGAGGCCTGCCAGGGGCCCCACAAGGCATCTGGGCGCCCCCAGGGGGCGCGCCCTGTTGCCTTGTGGGCAACTAGTGGGTCCCCTCTGGTATATCTTTTCTCCAGTATTTTTTATATATTCAATAAAAATTCTCCGTGAAATTTCAGGTCATTTGGAGCTCCGTAGAATAGGTATCTCTGCTGTAGCAATTTCAGGTCCAGAATTCCAGCTGCCGGTATTCTCCCTCTTCACATAAATCTTGCAAATTAAGAGACAAAAGGCATAAGAATTGCATCATAAAGTGAAATAATGACCAAATACATTATAAATAACAGTAGGAAATCATGATGCAAATTGGACGTATCACTTCTCCTGCAACTACCGGCAGAATGTCGAGCACTTCTATTTCACTCCTTGGACAAGGAGGGGCCGAGCTGGAGAACCGCCGGCATGCGGCAGAGGTGGCTTTGACAAGCCCTCCCTTCTGCCCGAGCAGCGTGCCATTCTTGGCGCTACTCTCAACCAGTTTCGGTCCACTGAGGCTGGTCTCATGGAGGTATTCCTTGGCCTGGCGAAAGGCTTTGAGGTATGTTAATCTACTACTTGAGTTTTTCTTTGAATACTAAGTACCATAAGTATACCCATTAGCCCTCAAGGAGGATGTCCAAACATCATCCTAGGAAGTTTACAAAAAAATTGCTTTCCTTTTAATAAATATTGCACTTATTTTGAAACTGCTTTTGAATCGTACTTGCAGTAGCCCCCGAGTTTGATACCTATTGGCCTGAGGATCAAATTATAGTTTTATATCTATTTTGAAACCTATTTTTGAAAGAACGTGAATATGCAGTAGCCCCCGAGACTCATGTTGGTTCCACAGGGAACCAACAAGAGGATCGAATCCTATATTTTAAGTGGGTGCTTTCTTTCTTATTCAATCTTGTTTATATTATGAGCATACTTCTACCTCATATACCTTGGCCAACTCTTCGGAGTTGGAAGAGGTAAAATGCCAGCTTTCTCACGCCGAGGAGGAGATAGACTCTTCGGCTGAGACAGGATGCCGAGAAGGCACAGGGTAAGGATGTGCTAACTCATCCCTCTAATTTGCCAATTTTTCACCAAGTAGTTATATACCCAACTCGGCTTGTTTAATTGTATAGCGGCTGAGTAGCGCCTGGCCGACGTGTGGGCCAAGCTTGAAAAAGCTCGAACTGAAGCCGAGCAGGTAAAGGCGTCGATGCAGGAAAGTGCCAAGTTGCTCTCCGAGGCGCAAAAAACTCGCAAAGTTGCTCAAGCGCGCATCGCCGAGGTAGAAGGTGACCTGTTGGCCGTCGTCAATGATCGAGACACGCTAAAGGTTCCCAAGAGAAGGACACCGCCGAGCTCAAGAGGCTCGGTTGGGAGCATTAGTAAGCCACCTCCCGAGCTGATGCTGCGAGGGAGGAACTGCGACAGGCGACGGAGATAGCCGCAGGTAAGCCCTATCTTCTACAGTGTGTGTTCTGTCGTCGAACCTTCCCTGAGCTGACGCAAATGTGGCGCATGTCAGGCTCCTTCTCAGACCTCCCGCATAGCATGGAGGAGGCGTGCCAACACTTTGGCACGCATGCCGATCGGTCGACAAGCAGCAATGGGCATTTCGGATGCAATTCCAATACTCGGCACGACCCCAGGTCTTCGGTGATAAGCTGAAGCAGTTGGCAGAGCTTCAGTGAGCTGCGAAGTTTGCTATGGAGGACCCGTGTATGGGCTTATGGCCAAGGGATCCACTGCCAACCACCTACTTCGGGCTGGTGCGCCGTCTTAAGGAAGCAAGCGCTCAAGCTGATTTGTGGAAGGGGTCGGCCTAGATCGAAGGTGCTCGGCAAGCTTTTGCAGCCGTGCAGGCATACTAACCGAAGATGGAGATGGATCCCATTGCCCAGAAGGGCCCCGAGAGGCACAATAAGAAGGTGAAGCCGGATAAGTACTTCGAGAAGATGCTTCCAGCTACTCGGATAGCCGAGGAGAAATGCAAGAAGGACTTCATTCTATAAAATCTTGATTAGACTTGCATGATATTACACTCGGTATGCCGAGTAGTATATGTAAAAAAGACAAATCCTTAATTTGACATGGCGACTACTAGGCACCGGTCAGCCGGCCGAAACTTTCGGTCGGTCGCCTCTGAGTCGTTCGATCGCAGCCCATCATACGCGCACGATCGCACTTGGCTTTTGTTAGGGCATATTTCTCTCTAATGGTTTTGGTGATTGATGACAATGCTATTTGCGGACTTACCATGTGCATTGAGCATTTGAGATATTGTATTACATGGCACAAGACGGTTTTATTCCCCTCGGTGATAGAGAGTGAAGACGGTTGTTTTCGGCATTTCTTTTTCGGTGGATTTGAGTCATAGGAAAACCGTACTATTAAGAGGGGGTCTGCTTTGGAAAGGTTTGGGTGGAATCAACACATACACATACACATATGCACACCCACTATCCTTCCCGAAAACTTGGAGGAATCCACTATTTTTGCTTGGGCTATTCCGAAGCACTCAAGCGGTAGTACCGCACTGATCCACGGTAGTACCACTTGGCGGTACTGTCGCACATAGTACCGCTTGTTTCAGGTCTTCTGTAGACCTTCCCATATTAAACGGTAGTAGAGCGGTAGTACCGCATTCCACTGCCTCGCTCACTTCCGCTTATCTTGGGGCTTCTATGGCCCAGACTATTTTAGCGGTACTAGTGCGACAATACTAAGCGGTAGTACCGCTTTGTGCGGTACTTCCGCCCTGGCAACCATCTAGCACCGCTGGTCCTTCTGTGCCCTACGAACCCACGCGGTAGTACTGCATATGGGACGGGTAGTACCGCTCCGGTGGCACTACCGCCTCTGTACTCTTATACTCGCAGGCCGTAGCTAGTACTACCGCACCTAGCGGTAGTACCGCTCCTTAGAGCGGTAGTACCGCTCCTTAGAGCGGTAGTACCGCTTGTGTGCGGGCAGAATAGGTAACGGTTGGATTTTTGTCCCCCCTATATAAAGGAGGTCTTCTTCCCCAAGAAGACCTACCTCTTTTCCCCCAAGCTCCATTGTTGCCCTAAAGCTTATTTTCACCCTATCTCTCTCCCTAGCCATCAAATCTTGTTGATTCTCTAGGGTTTGCTTGAGTGGGACTCGACCTACACTTCCACCAAGAGATATTTGATTCCCCCCACTAATCCCCTGCAGATCTTGTTACTCTTGGGTGTTTGGGCACCCTAGATGGAAGAGGTCACCTCGGAGCCACATTCCATTGTGGTGAAGCTTCGTGCTGGTGTTGGGAGCCTCCAATTAAGTTGTGGAGAGAGCCCCAACCTTGTTTGTAAAGGTTCAGCCGCCGCCTTCAAGGGCACCACTAGTGGAATCATGGCATCTTGCATTGTGCGAGGGTGTTAGGAGAATATGGTGGCCCTAGTGGCTTCTTGGGGAGCATTGTGCCTCCACACCACTCCAACGGAGATGTACCTCCCCCTAAAGGGAGGGAACTTCGGTAACACCTCCTCGTCTCCATCGACTCCACTTGTGGTTACTTCTTACCTTTACTTTGTGCAAGCTTATATTGTGTTGTATCCTTTGCCTGCTTATGTTGTTATTGTTGAGCTCATCATATAGGTTGTCCACCTAGTTGCATATCTAGACAACCTATCTTGTTGTTAACCCTAATTTGACGAAAACACATAAAATTTGATAGTTGCCTATTCACCCCCCTCCTGTCAACCATATCGACCCTTTCAGCTTCCATCGTGATCCACAGCTCGCACTGCCGCTGGTACCGTCATCCTCGTCACCGTATGCAGAAACATCTACATAGCTCATTGTCATGCCGGTCAGTGGTGGTAGCTGCTGCAGTTGCCGATTGCAGCAAAAATATGGCCCACGCTGCCACCGGAGGTAGCTGTCATTCTCGCCGGTTGATGCAAAAACACGGCCACCGCCGTTCCGGTGGTAGTTGCCGCTGTCGCTGGTTGCAGCACTGGGCTATCTGGTTGCAGCAAAAAACGGCCGCTGCCGTTGCCAGTTGTAGCAATGATTTAGCTGGTTCCAGCACTAGGCTGGACGGTTGCAACAAAAGACGGTCGCCGCCACTGCCGTCACAACTTGGCCATTGTCAATGGTAGCAAAAATAGCTGGCGGTTGTAGCATTCGGCTGGTTGGTTGTAGCACAAAAACTGCACAGTTCCAGCTCCTATTCTCGGTTGTAGCAAAACGAGCTGCCAGTTCCAGCTCCGGTCGATGCTGGAACTGGCGAAGGCATATGCTGGAAAGCCCCGTGACCCAATCGCCGTCGGCGGAAAACTGCTGGAACCGTAGGCACCAAAAGCTGGAAGCGGCCATCAGGGATGCTAGAAAAGCCCGTGACATTAATGTTGGGACCATAGGCACCAAGAGCTAGAACCGTAGCACCAAAAAGCTGGAATCGGCCACGGAAATTGTTGTGGCAGTCGAGAGAGTGGCTGTATTATCGCCGCTGATTTGTTGGAACTGACGAACAAAAAAGTTGCAACCAGGTGGTGGGGAAGCTACAACCAGCAGACATCGTGGCCATTTGCAGCTCACAGTGTGCCCAGGTAGAAAGCTCCTCCGCTGCCGTCCATGGTCCATCTCTGGCGAGATGGGTCGTCGGGAAGCAGTAAGGACAAGGCCGTCACATGGAGCTTCATAGGAAAAAAGGAGAAAAAAAGCTCGTTGAAGGAGGAAAAAGAAAAGCACAGGGAAGGTCCGACGGCGGTCGCCTCGCCGGAGCTAGGATGCGAAACCGCGTGCGAGAGGGAAGGAGCAATGCAGGCGGACAAGCTCTCGAGCAGATGAAAAAGAGGAAGAAAGGCGATGGAAGGGATAAGATTTCTATGGACGAGTGGCGCTGGGGATAAAGATGTGCATGGGACCCACGTCCGTGTGCAGCGGACTGGGGCAAAGTTCTGCCGGCGCACCGATTGTAAACATTTCCCATTTGACATTGCCTGTCTTGAACGAGTAAATCCAATTGGTTTTTCATTTTCTTGCTTTATGCTTGTTTAATTCTGACTCAACCATGACCATTAAGACGTGTAGTTGTCCTATCGTCGGCTTCCCCCCTAAGTAGAAACTACTTAGGGTGTTTTCTATCTGATTGCAACCCTTAGTCGACATCTCGGTGCCCGGAGGCGGTTATATCAGAGAGAACAAGGCAATCAAACCAATAAGGCTAAAACATACACTTAGTCGTAGGAGCATGTATGGTGGGTGGCGAGTAAATAGCCCCCTGTATAACTCTAGTCCTCAGGAATACCGAGCTTGGATTACTAATACATTGGCCCTTTTCGAAGAAAAGTCCATCCGTTTTACACAAGTAACCTACATTGGTTTTGACTTTAACACTTCATCCAGCTCGCCGACCGATTTCTGCATATTGTGACAGTCAACTTTCGGCTTCACCCACCTGAGGTGCTTAAACGGTTAAACTAGAACAATCGCAGAGGTGCTCCCGGTACACCCATAGCCGAACTAAGAGGAAGCGTAATGGTAAACATAGGAGCTAGGCAACCCAGCTATTGACCAAAGACACAAGTCGAAATCGATGCATATAATGGCTAGAGGTCCGAGGACGTGCTGTCGAGGACTCCACGGAGTACCCTAGGCATTGTAGTGGGTTCGGCTGTTAACTAAGCCCCCTGTTAATGGTGCCGATGCTCAAAGGCTTTTGGCATGGTATCGTAAAAGTTATAGCGATAGTACATGGAAAAGAGAACAAGGATGCACCATGAGTGATACGTGCCCCAAAACTCATCGGGCGTCTCTTTATTCAATGATTTTATAAGGTCAAACCTAACATCTGAGCTATAACAAAAGATACATGATTTAAAAAGAGTAGTGACGGTGTCCTGCACTAGGGTTTACCAGCCTAGGCGACCCACGGTCCATGGGCCGAGCTTACGGCCCGTTGATCTCCACAAGGAAGGACTCCAGAAACTACGAACCCTGGCATGATCAAGATGGACACTGCCAAAGACTTAGCATCTACTTCAAGGGCAACTCTAATAGTTGGCAAGTTTATCCCCAGTCGGTAACCAACCCTATGTGTAAACATAGGTATCCCTGGTGTCTATATAAGCCAGAGGATTTAGTCCGTAGAGGCACAATTACAAGCCTTAGGGTTAGAACACAATCATACAATCTCGAGGTAGATCATCCTATACTCGATACTCCATCACAACAATATAATCAAAGCAGGATGTAGGGTTTTACCTCTTCGAGAGGGCCTGAACCTGAGTAAACATCGTCCCCCTTGTCTCCTGTTACCCATTGATCCAAGATCCACAGCTCGGGACCCCCTACCTGAGATCAGCCGGTTTTAGCACCGACATTGGTGGCCCATACAGGTCCCGTTGTGTGTTCAGAAAGGATCGATGACTTGTCTTCAGATCAACAACAACATCGGCTGTGGTGACATCTTTGTCCCCGGCCAGCTCTTCGCGTTCGGCAGCATTGTGCTGCATGCCAACTCGACCGGCCGTCTCAGCCGCGTCTAGAGTTTCGCCTCGAACCAAGTCGTCACGTTCAGAAGCCTGGAGTATACCGCGGATGCCCGTGGTGATCTCGCCATCTCTGGCTGGATACCAGGTCGGCTCGAGAACTCCTCGGACACCACGGCCATGACCCCGCACCCTTCCTCTAATCCAGAGCATGGATTGGATCTAACGTCGGATCCCACTCTAAGTATTGATTCGGCCACCATCCCGTCAGACCTCGACCTTGAGTTGAATCCTACTTCAGAACCAGCCTCGAGCTCGGATCCGATCACTGTCTCATCAGATCTCGACCTTGGATCGAGCCCCATTTTAGATCCGGCTTCGAGCTCGGATTCGATCTTTCCTCGAACAAGCCAGGAGTTAACCCTGGCTGACCAACACTCCAAGGTTGCATCAGGCAGCCCACCGAGCATACTAAAAATCAGCCAGGCCTACAATCAAGTAATGGACCCGACAGATCTTTCAAAGTTCAACTAGATGCTAGATAGGATTCAGAATCTCGCGATCTCGACCTCGGCCTATGATCGAATCGGATGTAAAGCCGACGACAGGGAAATTTACGCCCCTCCCACCACCCACCTAGTCGCTACAGTCGAAGATTTAACCGACGTACTGGACTACGCCTCCGATGAGGCGACCGACATGGATGAAGATGTCGATGGCGCATCTGGAGCAGCCTCACCCATGGCGATATCCCATACTGGCAACTGGGCCGCAACCTCTACCTATGACGTCTACATGGTAGACACCCCTAAGGAGGATGGGGAGAAGAACGATCCCCCCCCCCAAGCACCCATGCCCTCGAAAGCATTCCAAGGGAGTAGGTAAGGGCAAGGAAAGCCACACGAATAATACATACGCCAATGATGGCGGTGCTACTCCGGATGGCGCCGAGTACTAGGTCAACAGTGATTACAACACGCCTAGTCAGTTTAACAGCCCTACAGGGATGCCCGAGGAAGAGAACCTCGAAGATCCCAAAGATCTGGCGGATAGTAACTATCTCCCCGGGTCCGAGGAGGAGGACAGCCTCAGACCCGAGGAGTTCATCATTCCGAAGGACCCATATGAGTAAGTAAAGTTTCACCGGCAGCTCGTCGCAACCGCCTGAAGCATGAAAAAGCAGCGGAAGCAGTTTCAAGCTGATCAAAACACGCTGAACGATAAGTGGCTAGAAGTCCTGACAGTCGAACAAGACTTGGAGGTCCGGCACACAGGCTAAGTTAAATCCTACCCACTATAGCGTGTACTTCTGACATTCAATGACGAAGTCGCCGAAAACATACCTGACCGTCCTCCTCGGGGGCGGGACAAGCCAACTGGAGGGAATCAAAATCCCTCCACAATACCCCACCGTGAAGGCAAAGAACCAGTTCAACCGGTTGAGCCTTATGATTTGTGAAAGAAATTGAATGCAAACACTGCCCCAGCGAGATCCATATATGGATCAAGGGGGCATGCCCTCGCTGGACCAGCCAGCAATGAAGCCTGGCTTGACAGGAATGCAAGGGCTCGGGAGCATACGCATGCTCGGACGACAACCGATCTCCGGCAAGACATAGCTCGGTTCCGATGTCCTGCACACCCAATATGCTTTACAGACGAGGTCATGGAACATCAGTTCCCAGAGGGGTTTAAGCCCGTAAATATTGAATCATACGATGGAACGACCGACCCGACTTTGTGATTGAAGAATTCCTTCTCCACATTCATATGGCTCGAGGAGATGATCTCCATGCCATCAAATACCTGCCGCTGAAACTTAAAGGACCAGCACGGCATTGGCTCAACAGCTTGCCCAAAAACTCTATCGGAAGCTGGAAAGAGCTCGAGGACGCCTTCAGGGCAAATTTCCAGGGCACATATGTTTGGCACCGGGATGCCGATGACCTTAGCCATATCATCCAATAGTCTGGCGGGTTCGCTAGGAAATTCTGGAATCGGTTCTTAACTAAAAAGAACCATATAGTAGACTGTCCTGACGCAGAAGCAATCGTCGCCTTCCGGCACAGTATCCGGGACGAATGGCTAGCGCGACAGGTCGGACAGGACAAGCCGAGAACCATGGCGGCTCTCACCTCAATTATGACACGATTTTGCGCGGGCGAGGACAGCTGGTTGGCTCGTAGCAGCCACGGCAATGAGACTGGCACCGCGGAGGTGCGGGACTGCAACGGGAAGCCCAAGCGCAACAAGAATAAGTGCCAGCCCAAAAAACAGTGGCAGTGATGCCGATGACCCAGTCGTCAACGCCGGGTTCAGCAATCCAAGGGCTGGACACAAAAAGAAACCCTTTAAATGGAACAGGGACGGCCCAACTGCACTGGGCAAAATCCTCGACAAGCCTTGACAGATTCATGGCACTTAGGATAAACCTGCTAATCACACTTACCGGAATTGCTGGGTTATCAAGCAACCCAGAAAGATTGCAGTCGAAGGTCAAGGCAAGAGCCAGTCTCGCAGCAACGAAGAGGATGAACCTCGGAGGCCCAGTAGCGGAGGCCAAAAGCAATTCCCTCCTGAAGTACATGATGTGAACATGATCTATGTCACTCACATTCATAAAATGGAAAGGATGCACGCACTTCGAGACATTTACGCCTTAGAGCTGGTAGCCCTAAAGTACAACCCGTAGTCGGCTTGCCCGATCACAATTGACAAATGAGACCATCCGACCAGTATCTGTCATGGAGGTTCGGCGGCTCTGGTCCTCGACCCCATTGTAGATGGGTTTCACCTAACACGGGTCCTTATGGACGGAGGCAGCAGCCTCAACTTGATCTATGCTGACACGATCAGGAAGATGGGCATCGATCCATCAAGGATTAAGCCCAGCAACACCACATTTAAAGGTGTAATACCTGCCGTTGAGGCGCAGTGCTCCGGGACCATTACACTGGAGGTAGTCTTCGGCTCTCCCGAGAACTTCCGAAGCGAAGACTTGATCTTCGATATCGCTCCCTTCCGTAGTGGCTATCACGCCCTCCTCGGGCAAACTGCGTTTGCTCGATTCAATTTTGTCCCGCATTATGCATATCTAAAGCTCAAAATGCCGGGACCGCAGGGTATTATCACAGTTACTAGTAACCCCGAACGCTCCCTTCATACAGAGGAGCAAACTACGGCTTTTGCAGTTGAAGTTCAGGCTGCCGAGGAGGCATCTAGGACTCTCGCCGAGCCAAACGCACATGGCTCTTCAAAGTGCACCCGAGGTGTCCCCTTGGCCTCCAGGCAGACACGCGCGGCAACCCCAAATAGGGGTACGTGCTCCACGGCTCTCTCCTCCTAGCTGAGGATTACGTACTTCGAGTACATAACTTCGCACTTAAAATTCCATGGGGGGCTATGGAGCATTACAACGAGGTACACTCTTTGGCTTGACCAAACAGTGGTCCAGCGACATTCCAAATATTTTTACGGCACTATCAAAGGCCTGCCAGGAACGTCATACCAAAAGCATAAAGCTTTTATTCTGCGGCTACTTGGTAGAACCTCTTCAAAGGGTCCGTCACTCGAGTGCATCATCAAGCATAGCAACGGCGGTGTAGCACGCAACATCGGTACATCCTTGGAATTGACAAGGAATAGCTGGTAACTAGCATGAAGGCACAGATGTGCGGCAGGGCTAAACCAGGATGCTAAACCCACTTATTGGCGCCCTGTGTAAACCTTTCCTCCTTTATATTTTTATGTATCTTTTAAAAGCTTCTTCGATAGCTCGGCTTGTACGGTTCGACCTTATAAACCATAATAAAGAAAGGACCTTTTGCATTCATCGTGCATCTATTTGTATAATGCATTTTCTTTTTCTACTTATGAGGCGAAGACAACTCTTGTGATACAACGCCTTTAGGGCTAACCGGTTTTTGACCGGGAGCTCGGATTTAAATCGTGCCCATTACATTACTCCAATACTCAAATAAAAGTGCTCGGCATCTCGGATATTGCATTATATGCATTAGTTTCGAAATCATGTCTTATGTCAATAGTTGGGTTGTCCGGCTCCTATGCTTACCCCTAACGTTTCCACATCGTCCGGCTAAGGCCGTAAAGGGAGAACCACTGCAATTGTACTTCCAGCTCGATTGGTTAAGTGCCTCAGTGGAGAAAGCCGAAAACTGACAGTCATGATAGGCATAAACTGGTCAACGATCCGATGACAGTGTCAAACCAAAAATCATTAGATGTTACCCCGTATTAAACGAAGGGTCCATATCAAATGGACCAAGGTGTTAATGGCTTGACCTCGGCACGTCCGAACACTTCGAACACCGGGGGCTCGTAACTTGCCCCCACAGTCAAGCTTCTATGGCTAAGTGAAAGTTATAAAGCCGGATAGTCTGATTGCCTAGTTACTATTAACACAAACCGCCTCCGGGCACCGAGACATCGGCTAAGGGTTTGCGTGTTATAGAAACACCCCGCGTAGTATCTATGAGGGGGCGGAAGCCGACGACTGGCCACTTTTAGTATTTAAACGGCCGCACAGGAATCAAAATAAACATATTGGACATTCACGACAGGCATTTTAAAATAAAATTTGTCTTCTTACAAAGTCAAGCCTCGGCATTCTGAGGAGGCATCTAGGATAGCATAACATTTTTGTTTCACCTTGCCTCGGTTATCCGAGCTCCCTCCATCACCTCGGGCAAGTACTTCTCTAGAGCACGATTCTTCCCTTCAGGGCGCCCCGCTGCCACAACCTCCGCCTTGACCCCTGGATAGTGCCTCTTCATGGACGCATATGCTAGTCAAGCACCTTCCAGACAGGCGGAGCGCTTCCAGAGATGGACTCGGGGGCTGGCATCTTGAAGTTGTTGAATCAATCCAAAGAAACTGCTCAGCAATGGCTCGGCGAGCCAGAGATTGATGCAGGTATCCTCCATCACCGGCCTCGCCACGCGGTGCAGCTCCATCAGCTGCTTCATCTGGTCGTTCAGCAGTGGCGAATGTGACAGCACCTGGAATTGTGCCCAGAATGCCTTCCACTCGGTCTCACCTTCGAGGAAGCCATAGTAAAGGCACGCATCCGCCACACTCCTCGGCAGGTCCATGAAGGCTTCTGAGGAATGTCAGATTTGCGTCAGCTGGGCAAACCTGATACCACCAAAAATGCATTGCAGCAAATATGGCTTACCAACGGCTATCTGATACGTCTTTGTCGTATCTATAATTTTTGATTGTTTCATGCCATTATCCTACAATTTCCACATACTTTTGGCAACATTTTATATGATTTCTTGGACTAACATATTGATCCAGTGCCCAGTGTCAGTTCCTGTTTGTTGCATGTTTTTTGTTTCGCAGAAAATCCATATCAAACGAAGTCCAAACACGATAAAAATTTACGGAGATTTATTTTTTAATATATGTGATTTTTGGGAAAAAGAATCAACACGAGACGATGCCCGATGGGGGCACAAGCTCAGAGGGCGCGCCCCCTACCCTGGGCGCGCCCAGCAGGCTTGTGGCTACCCCATAAGGTGGTTGGCGCCCTTCTTCTGCCGCAAGAAATATAATATCCGGAAGAAAATCCCCTCAAAATTTCAGCCCAATCGGTGTTACGGATCTCTGGGAATTTAAGAAACGGTTTTTGGCCAGAAAACAGGGGCGCGAAACAGAAGAGAACAGAGAGAGAGATCAATCTCGGAGGGGCTCCTCCCCTCCGGGAGCCATGGTGGCCATCGAACAGAGGGGAAACTCTCCTCCCATCTAGGGGGGAGGCCAAGGAAGAAGAAGAAGGTGGGGGCTCTCTCCCCCTCTCTCCCGGTGGCGCCGGACCGCCGCCGGGGGAACCATCGTGACGACGATCTACACCAATAACTTCGCCGCCGTCAACACCAACTCTCTCCCCTCTATGCAGCAGTTTAACACCTCTTCTCCCCGCTGTAATCTCTACTTAAACATGGTGCTTAATGCTACATATTATTATCTAATGATGTGTTGCCATCCTATGATGTTTGAGTAGATTCGTTTTGTCCTATGGGTTGATTGATGATCGTGATTGGTTTGAGTTGTATGTTTTATTTTGGTGCTGCCCTATGGTGCCCTCCGTGTTGCGCAAGCGTGTGGGATTACCGCTGTAGGGTGTTGCAATACGTTCATAATTCGCTTATGGTGGGTTGCGTGAGTGACTGAAACACAAACCTCGAGTAAGGGGGTTGTTGCGTATGGGAGTAAAGAGAACTTGTTACTTAATGCTATGGTTGGGTTTTACCTTAATGATCTTTGGTAGTTGCGGATGCTTGCTAGAGTTCCAATCATAAGTGCATATGATCCAAGTACGAAAAGTATGTTAGCTCATGCCTCTCCCTCATATAAAATTGCAATAATGATTACCGGTCTAGTTATCGATTGCCTAGGGACAAATTCTTCCCTTGTGTTACAAAGCTTTCTACTAAACAACTAACTTTTATTATATTGCAAATTACTCGTAGTTTTATTCTCGCTAAGTACTCCTAGTTTTATTCTTGCGAAGTATTTCTAGCATTACACCTACAAAGTAGTTTTATTCTTGTTCTAGGTAAAGCAAACGTTAAGTGTGCGTAGAGTTGTATCGGTGGTCGATTGAACTTGAAGGGAATATTGATTCTACCTTTAGCTCCTTGTTGGGTTCAACACTCTTATTTATCGAGAAAGGCTACAACTGATCTCCTATACTTGTGGGTTATCAAGACCTTTTTCTGGTGCCGTTGCCGGGGAGCAATAGCGTGGGGTTGATGTTCTCGTGTGTGCTTGTTTGCTTTATCACTAAGTAGTTTTTATTTTGTGCTCTTGTTTTCTATCTTTAGTTATGGGTCGGAAATGTAAAATACCAAAAAAATAGTTGTACTTGCTAAACCAATGGTTGAAGAACCACCCAAAATCTTTCAAACAGCTGAAGCTTTCTACTTGGATTATCTTCGATCCCTTTGTGCTCGTACTAAAAACCCAACTAGTTTAGTTGAGGGAAAATCATTAGATGAGCATGCTTATTTTGTGTGACACCGCTTGTCTCAAAAAGCGAAACTTTTAAGGTATCAAATTAATTGTTTGGAATGCTATGCTTGGAATTTATGCGAAATATATGATTTTACTTGTTGTTCTGAAAACCCTAAAAAAACACCTTCAATACCAATGTGAGTTTAAGGATAATGGAATCTTATCTTCTTATGCCAAGGGTGTTTATAGTTACTATGATATTGAGCAAATAGAAGAATATGTTGCTTTTAAGGGTGCATATGAAATTGCTTCTTTATTTGAAAAGTGTGATGCTACTCTTTACAAATCTGAATTTTTTTCCATACTTAAATATTGCTATGAAAACTATGCTTCTAATGCTTATGTTAAAGAATATATTGAGGACACTTCCGCTGTCCAAGAAGAGACTAATGTTTTGCAGGAATCTATGGAAGGAGAAATTATGACACTGTGAGCTCATTAGATGAAAAAGATGACGAGGAGAGCGAAGAACAAAAGGAGGAAGAGCGGATTGATCACCCGTGCCCACCTTCAAATGAGAGTAACTCTTCAACTCATGCATTGTTTAACTTCCCTTCGTGCTTACCAAAGGATGAATGCTATGATCCCTTTGATTCGTTTGAAATATCCCTTTTTGATGAAATTGATGCTTGCTATGCTTGTGGCCATAATGCCAATATGAATTATGATTATGGAGATGAACTTGCTATAGTTCCTTATGTTAAACATGAAATTGTTGCTATTGCACCCACACATGATAGTCCTATTATCTTTTTGAATTCTCCCAACTACACTATATCGGAGAGGTTTGTGCTTATGAAGGATTATATTGATGGGTTGCATTTTACCATTGCACATGATGATTTTAATGGATATAATATGCATGTGCTTGCTGCTCCTACTTGCACATCTCCAACTCTCTATGTTTCCAATACGATAAAATCGCAAGAAACTGTTTATGCTATGTATCAGCCTTTATTTTGTGTGCATGAATTGTTCTTTTATGACATGCCAATGCATAGGAAGAGAGTTGGACTTCATCATTACATGATATATGTTGCTTTGTGCTCACTACTAAATTATAAATCATTGTTGATTAAAATTGGCTTTGATATACCTTGGGATCTAGGTGGATCAATTACTTGAGCACTATATGCCTAGCTTAACGGCTTTAAAGAAAGCGCTGCCTAGGAGACAACCTGGAAGTTTTAGAGAGTCATTTTATTCTATTGAGTGCTTTTAAAAAGTTTAAAAACAAAAAAATATAGAGGGAAACCTAAAACTTTTCAAAAAGAAAAGTGAAAGTGAGAAAGACGAACACCGTTGAAGTGGGGGACGTCCTTGAACTTTGTTCATGCCCATGGAAACTTTGTGAATCTTGATTACAGAAAATTTTCAAGAAAAATAATTATTCCGTTGTACAAATCCATTGTATTATAAAAATAATGTGCCAAGATTTACCTTTAGGATGTTTAAATTGCTTGTTTGGTGTGTGCTGTGCAAAAACAGAAACTTTTGCGGTAGTGTTTGAATTTCTATATTTTACTGGAACATGCAAAAATTCTGAAATTTTTACACAGTACTACTATGCAAATGTTTTATTGTTTCCTAATTTTTCAGAATTTTTGGTGTTAAAGAAGTATATGTTTCATCTGCATCTTTACAGACTGTCCTGTTTTCACATATTGCTGTTATAGTTTCTTTATTTGCGTATGTTTGAAATCTTGTAGAGCCCCATTGACTTGGGAGCCATAGAATTGTGATAGCATATAGTGGGTAATGTTTGATTATAATTATAGAATAATGTTACAGCAGGACATGATGGGATTTGATGTTATATGTACTAACCCCTCTAATAAAAAGTTCGGTTAAGTTTTGTGTGGACGAAGTGTTCGAAGAACGAGGAGGTATCGATATGAGGAGAATAAGGAGAGACAAGAGTTCAATATTGGGGATTCGCAAGGCACCCCAAGTAAATATTCAAGGAGACTCAAGCATCTAAGCTTGGGGATGCCCCGGAAGGCATCCCATCTTTCTTCGACAATTATCGGTATGTTTCGGTTTTTGTTTTGTTCACATGATATGCGTAAATTCTTGGAGCGTCGTATGCTTTTTTTCTTTTTCTTTTAATAATGCACCATGCTGGTATGATATAGTCCTTGGTTGATTTATAGAACGCTCTTTGCACTTCACTTATATCTTTTGAGTATGGCTTTATAGAATGCTTCATGTCCTTCACTTATATCATTTGAAGTTTGGATGCAAGTTTCTCTACATTTGGAAAACTGTTATTTGTAGAATGCTCTTTTGCTTCACTTATATTTATTAGAGCATGGGCAAGTCTTTTTTAGGAAGAATTAAACTCTCATGCTTCACTTATATCTATTTAGAGAGTCAACAGGAATTGGTCATTCACATGGTTAGTCATAAAATCCTACATAAAACTTGTAGATCACTGAATATGATAAGTTTGATTCCTTGCAATAGTTTTGTGATATTAAAATGGTGATATGTGGGAGGTACTAGTGAATGATTGTGGTTTAGTAAGAATATTGGTGTTAAGGTTTGTGATTCCCGAAGCATGCACGTATGGTCTGTCGTTATGCTAAGAAGTTGGAGCATGATTTATTATTGATTGTCTACCTTATGAGTGGCGGTCGGGGACGAGCGATGGTCTTTTCCTACCAATCTATCCCCCTAGAGGCATGCATAGTAGTACTTTTCTTCGAGGGCTAATAAACTTTCGCAATAAGTATGTGAGTTCTTTATGACTAATGTGAGTCCATGGATTATACACACTCTCACCTTTCCGCAATTTGCTAGCCTCTTCGGTACCGTGCATTGCCCTTTCTCACCTCGAGAGTCGGTGCAAACTTCGCCGGTGCATCCAAACCCCGTGATATGATACGCTCTATCACACATAAGCCTCCTTATATCTTCCTCAAAACAGCCACCATACCTACCTATCATGGCATTTCCATAGCCATTCCGAGATATATTGCCATGCAACTTCCATCATCATCATATACATGACTTGAGCATTCATTGTCATATTGCTTTGCATGATCGTAAGATAGCTAGCATGATATTTTCATGGCTTGTCGATTTTTTTGATATCATTGCTACGCTAGATCATTGCACATCCTGGTACACTGCCAGAGGCATTCATATAGAGTAATATTTGTTCTAGTATTGAGTTGTAATTTTTGAGTTGTAAGTAAATAGAAGTATGATGATCATCATTATTAGAGCATTGTCCCAGTGAGGAAATAAATTGAAAAGAAGAAAAAAAAGAGGCCAAAAAGAGCCCACGAAAAAAAGGAAAAAAAGAGAAAAAATAGAAAAAAAGAAAAAAAAGAAATAATAATGAGAGAAAAAGAGAGAAGGGGCAGTGTTACTATCCTTTTCCATACTTGTGCTTCAAAGTAGCACCATATTCTTCATATAGAGAGTCTCCTATGTTGTCACTTTCATATACTAGTGGGAATTTTTCATTATAGAACTTGGCTTGTATATTCCAACGAAGATGGACTCCGGAGGCTGTACGTGGGAGGCGTGATCAAGGCTGTTCCTACCGAAGACTTGACGTATACTCCAAGATTTCTCCTGCCGCCTCTCTCCTGGCATACCGACTTTGTAACCCTGGATACCCTCCCTGGCGTGTATATAAGCCATAGGGTTTAGCCCGCAACGGGGAGATAGACAACATCGTTTACCTAGCCATAGAAGTTAGACTCATATTACGATCTCGAGGTAGATCAACTCTATACTCGATACATCTTCATCAATATAACAAAAGCAGGACGTAGGGTTTTACCTCCATTAAGAGGGCCCGAACCTGGGTAAACACCGTCTCCATTGTCTCTGTTACCATTGATCCTAGATCCGCAGCTCGGGACCCCCTACCCCGAGGTATGCTGGTTTTTACACCGACACTTGTGCTTTCATTGAGAGTTCCGCTGTGAGATCGCCGGAGGGATCGATGGGATCGCCAGTCAATGGCTTTAAACCCACGGAGCAAGGCTCCACATCTGAAGCTTTGGTCTCGCAGACACCCCCACGTAACGTGGAAGCAAATCGAGACCCTTCCCCGGCTCCAACGAAGGCCCCCCTCGCCGATGAGGGGGTAAGATACTTCCTGGAGATCGGATCGGACGACGACCCACTAATGACCGACTCCCAGATCGAATCGGCTAAACCGATAACTACAGATCCACAGTCAGGTGAACGGGACGAGGTCTTCAGCCCGCGGTCTTTAGAGACCGGATCTAGTCCGCCCACCTCATGTATAGAATATCGCCCCGACGACTCCGGCCCCTCCGACATCTGGGACTTAGCTTACGTACGGCAGATCCCTGGTGAGCCGATCCGGCAATACTGGGCCAGGTTCTTGATCGTAAAGAGCAAGATACTAGAGTACCAAGACTCTGATATAATCGCCACTTTTGAGCATGGATGCAAGGATAAAGGCGTCTTGAACGCCCTCGCCCGCCTTTGCGTCTGAACACTCCCTGAATTAACCAACTTGGTTGCACGATTTTGCGCCATTGAAGACGCCTGGCGATCCAAGGAGAATACGGCCTCGATCCATGAAGACAACCCGGAACACAACCGGTCGGCGCCTCGGCGCGAAAATCACAAATGCGATACCTCGGGTGATCAACCCCGGAAGAAGAGGAAAACCTCCGATCACCCCGGAATGGCCCTGGACGGCTTTCTGGGTAAACCATGCCCGATCCACGCCGTATTAGTTAACTCCTGCCCAACCCACAGCCTTCGGGACTGTTGGGTGCTAAGGCAGGTGGCCAAAGGGGGGCCCGCCCTCTTGGCGGGCGCCTCCAGCCACTCTGGACGGACCTCGGACGAAGACGAAGTCCTAATGATTTATGAGACATTTACGTCTAAAAACCAGCGCAAACGGGCCTTGCGGGAGGTTAACGCCGTCCGGCGGGTATCGCCTTGGGATGCGTGGATAGACACGCCGATCTCCTTCACTCAGAATGATCAGCCGAGGTCTGCCCCGGACAGGTGCCCTGCCGCGCTAGTCCTCGATCCCATCGTGGACCGCTGCCGCCTCCATAAGGTCTGGATGGGCGGAGGCAGCAGCCTGAATTTGATATATGAAGACACTCTGGATAAAATGCACATCGATAAAACACGCATAGAACCGAGCACCACTACCTTTAAAGGGATACATTCCACATCGCGCCTTTCAAAAGCGGGTATCACGCCCTCCTCGGACGGGACGCCTTTTCAAGATTTCAAGCGGTACCGCATTATGGCTACATGAAGCTCAAGATGCCGGGCCCAAAAGGGATCATTACCATTTCGAGTGATCCTGACAGGGCGCTCAAAGCCGAGAATAAAACGGCGTCCCTCTCCCTCGAGACCCTGGCCGAAGCCTTCGCGGCCGAAGAATTAACCGCACTACACGCCGAAGTCGATCGGGACGATGTCATCCTCTACAAAAGATCAAAACCTACCTCCTTCAAGCCGGCCGACGAGATCGTCAAATTCCAAGTTCACCCCACGGACCCCGCTAAAACGGCGTCCATTGGGGCTAACCTTAACCCAGAGGTTGCCGAAGCTCTACGTGCTTTCCTTAGGGAAAACTGGGACATATTCGCATGGCACCCCTCCGACATGCCTGGGATACCCTGCGGGCTCGCAGAGCACAGCCTAAACATACTGGCAGGCTATAACCCTGTTAAACAAACACTTCGGTGTTTTTCCGAGCCCAAGCGTCAAGCAATGGGCGAGGAACTGGCAAAGCTGCTGGAGGCGGGATTCATCAAGGATATAAAACACCCCGACTGGCTAGCCAACCTGGTCATGGTACCAAAAAAGGATAGGTCCTGGCGGTTGTGCGTCGATTTTAAAGACCTCAACAAAGCTTGCCATAAAGACCCCTTTCCCCTACCCCGTATTGACCAAATTGTGGACGCCACTGCGGGCCACGACGCATTATGCTTTCTAGATGCCTATTCTGGGTATCATCAAATAAAAATGAAGGAATCGGACCAGGCAACAACAGCATTTATTACGCCCTACGGACCGTTTTGCTTCAATACGATGCCCTTCGGACTAAAGAATGATGGCGCTACGTACCAGCGTATGATTCAAACATGCCTGAAAGAACACATCGGAAAAACTGTGGAGGCCAACGTAGACGACGTGGTTGTCAAAACTAAACGCATCGACCAACTGGTGGACAACCTACGTGATACATTTGCCATCCTACGGGAATATCAAATAAGACTCAACCCCGAAAAATGCGTTTTCGGGGTCCCGACAGGCAAACTCCTCGGTTTTATTGTATCTAGCCAAGGAATTGAGGCCAATCCGGCCAAAATTCGAGCTCTGGATCGCTTAGAGGTCCCTACAGAGCTCAAAGATGTACAAAAGCTAGCGGGTTGCGTAGGAGCCCTAAGTCGTTTTATCACGGCTTGGTGAAAAAGCTTTACCATTGTACAGGTTGTTAAAGCAGACTAAAACGTTAAATGGACCAAGGAGGCTGCGGTGGCCCTACAAGACATTAAGGCCCTCCTCGCCACCAACCCAATCCTGGCAGCACTAGGCGTTTGTGAACCGATGATATTATACATCTCGGCTACAAACCAGGTGGTTAGCGTAGTCCTCGTGGTCGAACGAGACATGGAAGGTCATAAGTTCCAAGTCCAGAAACCCGTATACTATGTGTCCGAGGTCTGAACCCCCTGTAAGACACGTTACCCTCACTATCAAAAGATAGCGTACGCAGTCTTCATGGCATCATGAAAGCTTCGACACTACTTTCAAGAGTGCGCGGTGACCGTGGGATCCGACGTCCCTTTAAGTGACATAATCAACAATAGAGATGCAATGGGGCGCATCGCCAAATGGGTTATAGAGCTCCTGCCTTTCGAAATTATCTATAAACCACGCCAGGCAATTAAATCCCAGGTGTTGGCAGACTTCGTGGCTGAATGGACCGAAGCCGAACTCCCTCGTGAGTACAGTACCTATTCGCATTGGACGATGTATTTTGATGGCTCCAAAATGCTCGCCGGCCTAGGGGCCGGCGTGGTACTCACGTCCCCCACGGGAGATAACATTCGATATGTACTGCAAATCATGTACACAGACTCCAATAACGCAGCCGAATACGAAGCCCTCTTACACGGACTTCGGATAGCGGTCTCCATGGGCGTTAAACGCCTCGAGGTCCGAGGTGATTCGAACCTCGCCATTTCGCAAATCAACGGTGAGTTCGACGCCAAAGACCCCAAGATGTCAGCCTACCGAAATGCCGTCCTAAAGATCTCGGCCAGATTCGAGGGGCTGGAATTTCACCATATACCCCGAGATAGCAATCAGGCCGCGGACATTCTCGCCCGACTGGGCGCGAAGCAGGACAAGGTTCCCAAAAACACCTTCCTCGAGCGGCTTTTTAAGCCATCCGTAGTCTGGCAAGACAGTACAGGAACATCGGACTCAAACGATGTCGGGCAACAGCCCCCGCCCGAAAGGGACGATGGTATCATAGGCGGGTCCATGATCCGGAAAACGGATTCAGCGCATGACGTCATGGCAGTGATCGCACCATGGACTTAGCCGCTTCTTGCATACCTACTCCCTGATAACCAAGCCGACTCCCGTCGGATCGTAAGGCAGTCTAAGGCTTACAAGGTTCATGAAGGGGAACTTTACAAAATGAGTACAACGGGCGTCCTCCAGAGATGCATATCCGAGGAAGAAGGATAACTTGTACTTCAGGAGATACACTCCGGCATGAGCGGACATCACGCCGCTGCTCGCACCCTGGTTAGCAAGGCTTTTCGCGCCGGTTTCTATTGGCCAACGGCCAGTGCCGATGCCTCGGCATTAGTACAGCTTTGCCCGGACTGCCAGGTATTCGCGAAACAGAGCCATATGCCCCCCACGGCTCTTCGCACCATTCCAATTACATGGCCCTTCGTGGTCTGGGGGCTCGACATGGTTGGGCCACTCAAGGGTGGATCAAACAAAAATAAGAACCTACTCGTTATGGTAGGCAAATTCACCAAGTGGATCGAAGCAAAGCCAGTCACCTCAGTCGAGGCCGTCCAGGTCATCAGATTCATTTCGGGGGTAGTTCACCGTTACGGTGTCCCCCACAGTCTGATCACAGACAACGGAACCAACTTCACGACTAGAGAGGTTAAGGCATGGTGTAAGAAAATGGGCATTAAGCTTGACTACGCGTCCGTCTATCACCCGCAGTCTAATGGGCAGGTGCAGCGAGCCAATGAGCTTATCCTTTGTGGAATTAAGCCATGGCTAGTTCGCTCCCTTAAAAAAGCCGATTGCAAATGGGTTGAGGAACTTGATTCCGTCTTATGGGGCTTGCGTACAACACCAAATCGGTCCACCAGGTATACCCCGTTTTTTATGGTGTATGGCGCCGAAGCGGTCCTCCCTTGCGACATCATACATGATGCACCTCGGGTGCGCATGTACGAGGAATATGAGGCCGAACTCGATCGGCAAGACACCTTAGACGCTCTCGAGGAAGAGCGCAACGTCGCACAGGCTCGTTCTTCTATTTATCAACAGCAGGCACGACGCTACCACGGTAGGGAGGTCCGTGCTAAAGAATTCAACGTCGGGGATCTCGTAATGAGATTGCACCCCGAAAAACAAAAACACAAGTTGTCCCCTAGATGGGACGGACCGTTCATCATTGACCAAGTGCTCATCGGAGGAGCTTATCAAATCCGAGATCCAGAGGATGGCCGATTAGAGCCCCACCCGTGGAACGCGGCACTACTCCGACGCTTCTATGCATAACTTCGAGTATACGGTATGTGTCAATAACTTGTGCATTTCCTTTCGATTTAACCTTTTTTCTTTCTTATCTTCTCACCTCGGAAAGTTCTTTTATGACCCCGAGGACAATCTAGCTGGTTCTTTTCAAAACAATAGCTATTCCGCCCTTTATGTACTATTGTCTTTCGAGCCACTATATGCATCGATTCGCTTTAAGATTTGGCCAAGCTGGGTTGCCCGGCTCCTGTGCTTGCCCCTTACATTCCCGATATTTCGGCTAGGGGGCAAAGGGAGCACCGCTGTGATTATTACTCCCGGGTCAGCCGGTGTAGTACCTCAGACGGATAAAGCCGAAAGCTAGCGGTCTTATAACGCGAATTGATCGGCTATGACATAGGACTAACGTGGCAAGGGTCTTTTCAAACCCCAACCAGGGGCTTTAACCCCGAGGTCATCCGTCTTCGGACGGGCGTGTTCAACACATTCCCCGCGGAAAGGAACTGTTGGAAGAACTATTTTCCTCGAAAGATGTTTGTTATGTTAAAAGTAATATAACATAACCTTCCGTTACCCTCTCGTCTTTCGAGCCGCATTGCCCGATTGCCTGGTCCCTTGACGCATCTGGTTCGATAACCTCGGCCAGTAGTCTGGGACACTCCTCAGACTTTGTCCGAGGAGGTGGAAGCCGACGGCTGGCTGACAGAGTTCGGTTATACGGGCGGAAATTTGACATAGAATAGCTCGGTACATAAAGTCATACTACAATTTGCAAGCACGGTCTAACCTGTCTATTAAGGTGTCTAGTGCGCAATCCTTTTGTGAGAATCGTGCGGCAGGCATTACACTATCGTATGCCTGGCTGGTTGGGATCTCCTCCCCATCCGACCCTAGGGGTCCTACCTCTGCTAATTCTGTTGTCCTCAAGCCGGTGTAATGGGTCTTCACCATGGCCCAGGCCTCTCTGGCACCCTCTCGGCAAGCTGATATTTTCCACTCTTGGATCCGGCGCCGCGCTCTCTTAAGACGTTCGGCCAGCGCGGCCATGTCCTCGGGGACTGGCGTCACCTTGGGCCATAACGACTGGTGCACATCCTTCATCACTTTCCGAGCTCCTTCATGCACCTCGGACAGACGATTGCTCATGTCTTCGGACACTGGACCCCGCAACTCCGGAGGAAGGCCAGTCAGGCACACTGTCAAACAATAACACATTTCGAATGACATATATCCTTGGACAACTTGCATAACAAGTGTCTTTCGTATTTTCTAACTTACCATAAATCATATCGTCCGCTCGCCGATTCTTTGCTTCCGCAGCGGCCAGGCAAGTTTTTAAGCTCTCAATTTCCTGGGCCTGCCGGGCGTTTTCAGCCCTAAGGGCATTCCCGTTGCCCATATGCTGAATTGCCTGGCGCTGCGCTTCAGCATACGCCAGATCTTCGCGGTCCTGCTTTAGATCTCTTTCAAGATGGCCCAGGGCTTCCGCTGCTACAAGCAATGCTAGGCGTCAGCTCTTCTTTTTTAACGTTACCCACTTCAAGGGGTAAACGCTTACCATGAGCCTCTCTGGTGAATTTCTTCACTTGTTCAATCTCGGACAATGCCGCGTCAAGCTGCACCTTTGTTTGGTCTAATGCCGAGGTCAATTGTTCGTTCTTCAAGCGCGCTTCCTGTTATGACAACAAATATGGGTTAGAATTCAAGCCTTGATTCGACCCCAGGGGCTCGTATCAAGCCTTAGGGGCTCCTATTATACTTGGTAGTCATATTCGTCTTTGAAAACCTTACCCGCAGCCCTCGCGACAGTACATCCAGCGACTCGTCAAAAGCACCTCGGGTCGCCCCGAGGTATGCGTCCACTGCGCTGAGAGCCTTAAGCTCCCTGTCCGAAAAGGCCGGATTATTCACGGAAGCCTTTCGTCGGCGATAATTCACGTCGCATTGAATTTCGGACGGAGTGGCCGATGTCGCTGAGTCCTCGGGCTGGGCGGCTCCGGGGTCAACCCTTGCCGGATTTCGAACCTCTGCTTCCTTGGGCGGGACCGTACCTTCCTCGGCCTCCGCGTGTGCGGTGGAAGGTGGAGACTGTCTGCGAATAATTGGCAGTGTCAGAACCCAAGGTGTCTTTTTCTATGACATGGAACTAAAATATTACCTGATTATGGATGGAGCACTCTCGTTTGCCCTCGCAACCTCGGACGGAGCTTCTTGAACCTCTGGCCGTGCCCTTTCCGGTGGAGCCGCCTCTCTGCGAAGGCGTTGGGAGCGCCGCCCCTTTGGAGGAGAAGTCAGAAGATTGGAGACTGGGAGACGAGGGGCTCTCTTTTGCTTAGAGGAAGGGAGAGTTACCGATGAGGCTGGTCTTGTCCCCGGCGTGTCGGGGACGACCGCTACCTTTGAGCCATCAAGGCTCTCCAGGAAAAAACTCCTCCCCTCATAGATAAGCCCCAGGTCTTTGTCCTCGTGGTAGAGAGGATCTACTGCACGGCTGTGCAACTCCGGCTCTGGAGCCGGACTGCTCACCCCTTCGAGCCAACGCCTCCACCGCTGATCAACCAATATATAAAGGATTAATGATAAGGATTCTGAGGTGAAACAAGAAAACCCGGAATAAAGACTTACAATGTCGGCTGGGTTGTAGTACGACAACCCATCCTGGAACTGGCGTTTGGCAAACTCCTCGGCTGACCCTTGATACATGCTGGCTAGTACAGCTCCGAGGGTCATTTGGTCCATAAAAGCCCCCTTGATGGATCGAGAGGCGTCCTCGGACCCGTTATACTCGCACAATCAATGTTGGCGCTGCCGAAGAGGCTGGACTCTCCGGTCTAGAGCCACTGCCATCACATCGATGATGGTGAGACCCGCGCTTGACAGAAGCTTCACCTTGGCCGCTAACTTAGTCACGGCTTCGTCTTCTTCTTGAGCCAAACTCATTGGCCTCCAGCTGTAACGCTTCCTCGGTGGATCTAGGGAGAAGGATGGAAGGCCTGGCCGGACTGGCTCGTACAACAGGATGTCGGTGATATAGAACCACTCGGAAGGCCAGTGAACGGCTTCCTCCCGAGGTGTTCCTGCTGGATAGCCAGTCTTGTCGATTCGGCAGACTTCGGCTCCCCCGACCTTGAATAGCTTGTCGGTCGAAGAGCGGGGCACGATGCAGAAGAACTTCCGCCATAACCCGAAGTGCGCCTGACAGCCGAGGTGCAGCTCATAGAGCGCAACGAACCCCGCGATATGTAGCACTGAATTCGGAGAGAGATGATGTAGTTGTAACCCGTAGAACTCCAGCAAGCCGCGGAGGAATGGGTGGATTGGAAACCCTAAGCCACGGAGGAGGAAAGGTACAAAGCATACTCGCTCGTCCCCCCGTGGCGAGGGGAAATTTTTGGCGTGGGCTTGACTGTCAATGGATGTTAATCCAGGGCAGGTAGCGGCTAGATCCGCATCTGGCAGATATCCCTGCATCGCCAGACGCTCTAATTGAAGGCGCATGACGGAGCAGCTCCCCCAGTCCCCCCTATCCGGGCCGTGAGGACGCCTTGACGATCCCTCGCCGCTCGCCATTTTTTGGGGCTCCTAAGTTGGGGCTTGAGGAAGGGGGGATTTCTCGCTGCGGTTGCAAAGGCATACAGCCACGAGCAAGGGTCAGGCGTCTATTAAGTAGGGGTAGAAAGGGCTGACGCTTCGACGTTTTTCCCATAAAGGGGCCCAATTACCTATGCGGCACGAGTTTCAACATTTGATATTGAGCTCTCGGCGAATTCTAAAGGTCGGCCGAGGTCTTTAACTCTGTTCGGAGAATAGAAGCACGGGAACTTGTCTGTCGAGCCAAGACTCCGGACGACGACTTCGGCATCGAAGACCAGTTCAGGGTCTAGTGACGGTGTCCTGGATTAGGGGGTACTAACCAGGCCGACCCGTCTCCTCGTTCGGGCCGATTTACCCCCGCACGTAACCAAGATGGACTCCGGAGGCTGTACGTGGGAGGCGTGATCAAGGTTGTTCCTACCGAAGACTTGATGTATACTCCAAGATTTCTCCTGCCGCCTCTCTCCTGGCATACCGACTTTGTAACCCTGGATACCCTCCCTGGCGTGTATATAAGCCATAGGGTTTAGCCCGTAACGGGGAGATAGACAACATCGCTTACCTAGCCATAGAAGTTAGACTCATATTACGATCTCGAGGTAGATCAACTCTATACTCGATACATCTTCATCAATATAACAAAAGCAGGACGTAGGGTTTTACCTCCATTAAGAGGGCCCGAACCTGGGTAAACACCGTCTCCATTGTCTCTGTTACCATCGATCCTAGATCCGCAGCTCGGGACCCCCTACCCCGAGGTCTGTCAGTTTTTACACCGACATGTAGGAGATAGGCCCTAGAGGCAATAATAAATGTTATTATTTATCTCCATGTTCATAATTATGTTTATGTTCCATGCTATAACTGCTATGGTTCTCGAGTCTGCAATAACCACGAGGCTTGAAGGAAGACTCATATGCACATGTGGAATAATAAACGGTAAAATGTATTCCTAGTCTGGCCTCTAAGACTAGCTCAAGTGTTGCATGATGGTTCTGTTTTCCTGATCATGGGCATGACTATGCCGGCAACTTTGAGGGCACAATGTTAGTAGAACACTTGTGTTGAATCGACCCCGATTGATGTTATGCTATGAGATTCATTCGTCATAAGTTAATGGTTAATAACACAGCGATAGTTAATGTTTGCATAATTCCTTAGACCATGAGGGTGTCGAGTTTCTTCATGCTTGCTTCATGAACTTTGGGGTTTGTTAAACGTCATCCGTAAATGGGTGGCTATTACAACGGCTTACAGGTTCATGGAAAAGTGTGTCAAGGGACTTGATAGCTCAAGATTGGGATTTGCTCCTCCAACGATGGAGAAATATCTCTGGGCCCTCTCGGTGTTACGGTATCCATCATCGTCTGGCCAGACACAAGTGTGATTTGATCACAGGGATGCCGGAACACAGAAACGAGAAAAGAGAACAAAACCGGCAACGAGGTAACTGGCATTGTGGACAAGTGTTGATCCACGGGGATGCCGATGTTTCTCACCTCGGGTATTTGTAACATATCGTGAAGCAACAGGAATAGCACACGGCAACTGGAGGTTCACTCGAATATTCATTCGTGTGGGTATAGGGGTCAATATGGGTGTCCACGGCTCCGATGTTGATCATTGATAGGAAAGAGTTCCGGTCATGTCTATACTTCACCGAACCTATAGGGTCACACGCTTAAGGGTCATCTATCTGCTGAATACTAGACAAGGAGTCTGAGTGAAAATCACCGAAAAAGTTTCGGACGAAACGGAAAAGTTCCGGAGAGGAAACCGGAATAGTTCCGGTAAAACTGAAAAGTTGTTTCAGGGTATTCCATTAAGTCAAATTGGTTCTGGCACACGCCTGGAAATTCTTGGAGGATGCCAGAAGTGTTCTGGAAACTTTTGGGAATTTTCCGGGATAAAAACCGGAAATGTTCCGGAGCAGCCGGAACCGATTTGGTTGCTTTTCGCTGAAGAAAACATTCTTCCGGAATTGTTTCGGAATGCGTTCAAAATTATTTTAGTGGGTACTGGAATTGTTCTAGGCACACAGAAATAATTTGGGATTTAACGGACGCAGAAAAATGTCTTCATGAATAGTGAAAGTGCTTTTTGGATATTTTTTGGAAAGCACCTTTTGGGATATTTCCCAAAAGGCTTCTAGAGGACTTGGGAGCCATGGAAGCTCCTCATGGGGGGGCCCATCAAGGGGTGGCCGGCCACATGTGGTGCTCCATCATGGAGCCCCACTTGTCTCATGGCTTCACCTTTATGCCCTTGTGAAGGACTTCTTTTATGTGCACTTTGGGTTTTATTGTAAAACCACCCTACCCCTTGGCTTTCCTATAAATAGAGGTGGAGGGGCTGCCTCCACACTCACTCCTTGCTCACATACAAATGCCATGCTCGTCTGGCTCTCTCTCTCCCTCCCACGCAAAATAGTTTTGTAGAGCCAAAAGGCTGTTTGGGTTCCGGCGGGAACTAGTTCTGGACGGCGAAGCCCTGCCGGATAGATGACACCGTATGTGTGCAACTCTGTAGAGAGATCGTAGTTTCGGTCTTAGTTCGAGAGTGCCTCACGAAGGGCTGTCCGAGTGATCGTCTGAGTTTCGAGGGTCCTCCCGAAGGGCTGTCCGAGTGACCGTCCGAGTTTCGAAGGTCCTCCCGAAGGGCTGTCCGCGACACCGTCCGAGGGACTGTCCGACCGCCTCCCGGAGGGTTGTCCGAGGGGCAGATGAGGGAGTACATCCTCGCGGTTGGGAGGTTGTAAATCCTAGCTGCGGGGATCTGCACCGCCGATCGTCATCGACTCTACTTCCGCTGCGCTACGAGTCGGTAACGAAAAAGATCAAACCTTGTATGCAGTCTCCATAGTGGTCCTGGGCTGGTGCGTAGGTCGGAAAAATTTTGTTTTCTGCTGCGTTCCCCTACACAACACCTATGTTGTCACTTTCATATACTAGTGGGAATTTTCCATTATAGAACTTGGCTTGTATATTCCGATGATGGGCTTCCTCAATTGCCCGAGGTCTTCATGAGCAAGCAAGTTGGATGCACACCCACTTAGTTTTCAGTTTGAGCTTTCATACATTTATAGGTCTTAGTGCATCCGTTGCATGGCAGTCCGTACTCCTCGCATTGACATCAATTGATGGGCATCTCCATAGCCCGTTGATTAGCCGCGTCGATGTGAGACTATCTTCCTTTTTTGACTTCCCCTTATTAATCTCTATCACCGCATTCTATTCCACCCATAGTGCTATGTCCATGGCTTACGCTCATGTATTGCATGGGGGTTGAAAAAGATGAAGCGCGTTAAAAAGTATGAACCAATTGCTCGGCTTGTCATCGGGGTAGTGCATGATAATACTTTATGTTAAGAAGATGGAGCATGACAGGATTATATGATTTTGTAGGGATAACTTTCTTTAGCATTTTTATTTTGAAAGGCATGGTTGTTTGTTGGTATGCCTGAGTATTGATGTCTTTATATCAAATTATAGACTATTGCTTTGAATCACTCGTGTCTTAATATTCATGCCATGATTAGATTACATGATCAAGATTATGCTAGGTAGCATTCCACATCAAAAATTATCTTTTTTATCATTTACCTACTCGAGGACGAGGAGGAATTAAGCTTGGGGATGCTGATACGTCTTCGTTGTATCTATAATTTTTGATTGTTTCATGCCATTATCCTACAATTTCCACATACTTTTGGCAACATTTTATATGATTTCTTGGACTAACATATTGATCCAGTGCCCAGTGTCAGTTCCTGTTTCTTGCATATTTTTTGTTTCGCAGAAAATCCGAATCAAACAAAGTCCAAACGCGATAAAAATTTACGGAGATTTATTTTGGAATATATGTGATTTTTGGGAAAAAGAATCAACGCGAGACAATGCCCGAGGGGGCCACAAGCTCAGAGGGCGCGTCCAGCAGGCTTGTGGCTACCCCATAAGGCGGTTTGGGCCCTTCTTCTGCCGCAAGAAAGATAATATCCGGAAGAAAATCCCCTCAAAATTTCAGCCCAATCAGAGTTATGGATCTCCGGGAATATAAGAAACGGTTTTCGGCCAGAAAACAGGGGCACGAAACAGAAGAGAACAGAGAGAGATCCAATCTCGGAGGGGCTCCTCCCCTCCGGGAGCCATGGCGGCCATCGACCAGAGGGGAAACTGTCCTCCCATCTAGGGGGGAGGCCAAGGAAGAAGAAGAAGGAGGGGGCTCTCTCCCCCTCTCTCCAGGTGGGGCCGGAACGCCGCCGGGGGAACCATCGTGATGGTGATCTGCACCAACAACTTCGCCGCCGTTATCACTAACTCTCTCCCCCTTCATGCAGCGGTGTAACACCTCTTCTCCCCGCTGTAATCTCTACTTAAACATGGTGCTTAATGCTACAAATTATTATCCAATGATGTGTTGCCATCCTATGATGTTTGAGTAGATTCGTTTTGTCCTATGGGTTGAATGATGATCGTGATTGGTTTGAGTTGTATGTTTTATTTTGGTGTTGTCCTATGGTGCCCTCCGTGTCTGGCTTAGCAATTCTAGTCGCTTCATCACAGAAATATATGACATGTCCATCAATATTATCAACCAAAAGATCTTTAACCATTGCAATATTAGGTTCAACTTTAATTTGTTCAGAGGGTCTAGGTGCTCTAATATTACTCTTATTAACCACAGTTGAAGCTTTAGTATGTTCCTTAATCCTAACAGGGAAAGGAGGTTTCTCAATATAAGCAGTAGGCACAACTGGATCAACATGGTAAACAATTGTTTCTTACTTAACACTAACAGGTTCTTCATTCACTTCAATAGGTGGATGATATTTAAACCATTTCTCCTTAGGGAGATCAACATGAGCAGCAAAAGATTCACAAAAGGTAGCTACTATCTCAGAGTCAAGTGCATATTTAGTACTAAACTTATGAAAAGCATCAGTTTCCATCAAAAATTTAACACAATCAAACTCAATATTTATACCCGACTCATTACCTTTGTCAATTTCCCAATCTTCAGAGTTACGTTTAATTCTTTCCAGAAGATCCCATCTGAATTCAATATTTCTCTTCATACAGGAACCAGAACAAGAAGTATCGAGCATGGATTGATCATTATGAGAAAGCCGAGCATAAAAGTTTTGAAGAATTATTTCTCTTGAGAGCTCATGATTGGGGCATGTGTGCAACATATACTTAAGCCTCCCCCAAGCTTGGGCGATACTTTATCCTTCACGAGGCCAAAAATTATATATATAATTCCGATCACGATGAACCAAATGCATAGGATAAAATTTCTGGTGGAATTCCAGCTTCAACCGGTTCCAGTCCCATGTTTCAGTATCATCACATAGCCTATACCATGTCAATGCTTTTTCCTCCAAAGATAAAGGGAATACTTTATTCTTAACTCCATCTCCGGATAGACCTGCAAGCTTAAACAATCCACAATTTTCATCCACATAGATTAAGTGCATATCAGGATGTACCGTTCCATCTCCTGCATAAGGATTAGTAAGCAGTTTCTCTACCACACCCGAAGGAATTTCATAATATATATTTTCAGTAGGTTCAATAGGTTGAGGAGCAACTCTCAATGCTTCCGGTCGAGGTGAAGATGCCCCGAACAAGCCCCTCAAAGGATTACTTTCCATAGTGACAAGTGACAGTAAATTTCAGCATGTAATATAAATGTTTCCTTACCAAATTCCACTCAACAAAGGCGCTTCACTCCCCGGCAACGGCGCCAGAAAAGAGTCTTGATGACCCACAAGTATAGGGGATCAATCATAGTCCTTTCGATAAGTAAGAGTGTCGAACCCAACGAGGAGCAGAAGGAAATGACAAGTGCTTTTCAGCAAGGTATTTTCTGCAAGTACTGAAAGTAGCGGTAACAGATAGTTTTGATAGCAAGATAATACGTAACAAGTAACAAGTAACAAGTATAATAAAGTGCAGCAAGATGGCCCAATCCTTTTTGTAGCAAAGGATAAGCCGGAGCAAACTCGTATAATAAGCAAAGCGTTCTCGAGGACACATGGGAATTTCATCTAGTCACTTTCATCATGTTTGTTTGATTCGCGTTCGCTACTTTGATAATTTGATATGTGGGTGGACCGTTGCTTGGGTGTTGTTCTTACTTGCACAAGCCTCCCACTTATGATTACCCCCTCTCGCAAGCATCCGCAACTACGAAAGAATAATTAAGATAACTCTAACCATAGCATGAAACATACGGATCCAAATCAGCCCCTTAAGGAATAGCGCATAAACAAGGGTTTAAGCTTCTGTCACTCTAGCAACCCATCATCCAATTACTACTCCACAATGCCTTCCCTTAGGCCCAAAGATGGTGAAGTGTCACGTAGTCGACGTTCACACGACACTACTAAAGGAAGCACAACATACATAGCATCAAAATATCGAACGAATACCAAATTCACATGATTACTTATGACAAGACTTCTCCCATGTCCTCAAGAACAAAAGTAACTACTCACAAATCATATTCATGTTCTAGATCAGAGGGGTATTGAATAGCATTAAGGATCTGAACATATAATCTTCCACCAAATAAACCAACTAGCATCAACTACAAGATGTAATCAACACTACTAGCAACCCACAGGTACCAATATGAGGTTTTGAGACAAAGATTGAATACAAGAGATGAACTAGGGTTTTGAGATGAGATGGTGCCGGTGAAGATGTTGATGAAGATTGGTCCTCCCACGATGAGATGATCGTTGGTGATGTCGATCGCTTCGATTTCCCCCTCCCGGAGGGAAGTATCCCCGGGGGAATCGCTCCGCTGGAGAGCAAAATAGCTCCTGCCCAGGTTCCACCTCGAGACGGCGGCGCTTTGTCCTGAAAGTCTTCTTATGATTTTTTTTTCTAGGGCAAATGGCTACATATAGTAGAAGGAGGGGGCCAGAGGCCTGCCAGGGGCCCCATAAGCCAGGGGGCGCGCCTAGGGGGTAGGTCGCGCCCCCCAGGCTTGTGGCTTCTTGGTGGGCCCCCTTCTGTTGATTCTTTCGCCAGTATTTTTTATATATTCCAAAATTATTCTCCGTAAATTTTTAGGTCATTTGGAGTTGTGCAGAATAGCTGCCTCTGTTTCACCCCTTTCAGGTCCAGAATTCTAGCTACCGGCATTCTCCCTCTTCATATGAATCTTGCAAAATAAGAGAGAAAAGGCATAAGAATTGTACCATGAAGTGACATAATGATCAAAAACATAATAATTATTAGTAGGAAATCATGATGCAAATTGGACGTATCAACTCCCCCAAGCTTAGACCTCGCTTGTCCTCAAGCGAAAGCCGAAATCGATAATCATGACCACATGTTTAGAGAGAGAGGCGTCGTTAAAAATAAAATGCGGACATGGAGCATCATGATCTTTATTATAACAACAATATATCATCATAAAACTTCTCATGAAAAAGTGACCATTCATCCACAAGTTAAAGTATGAACCATAAACCAAATTGAAAACTAACAAACTATGATCTCAGTCACTGAAGCAATTGCAATTCATCGTATTATCAGAAAGAGTCTATGTAAGAGCTTTGTTTTAGCAAGTTCACATACTCAACTATCATTTAGTCTTCTATGATTGCTGACACTCACGACATACTTATGGAGCAAAAGTTTCAGTCAAACACATAGAAAGATAGGGGCTTATAATTTCGCCTCCCAACGTATTTACCTCATGGGTAATGTCAACAATAATAACTCATGATCACCTACATCCAACTGGATATATATGCCTGGATCAATCCCCACCACATGATGCTTGCCAAGAGAGAAAATAAAAACGGAATAGAGGAGAATACTATTGACTCTTGCATGAAAGTAAATACATAAAGTAAAAGTTAGGCCCTTCGCAGAAGGAAGTAGAGGTTGTCATGCGCTTTTTGTTTTTGGATGTGCAAGCTCTTAATGTAAAGGAACGTCACTCTATATGGCCCCTTGTGATAGCGACCTTTATTATGTAGTCTGTCGCTTTTATTCTCCACCATCACAAGATCGTACAAAGCTTATTTTCCCTTACAATAAAAGTTCATACATGTTTTAGGAGCATTTTTTATTGCTTTGCACCGATGACAACTTACTTGAAGGATCTTATTCAATCCATAGGTAGATATAGTGGACTCTCATGGCATGAAACTGGGTTTAATGGTTTTTGGATGCACAAGTAGTATCTCTACTTAGTGCGGAATTTTGGCTAGCAAAAGATAGGGGGCAAGCACCACATGTTAGAGGATCCAAAACAATATAACTTCTATGTGAATATAAGCAAACATAACCCATTACGTTGTCTTCCTTGTCCAACGTCAACTAATTGACATAGAATATTTGATGGGGGCTCACAATCATAAAAGATGTCCAAGATAGTGTATCTATATGTGAGACCTCTCTTCCTTTATTACTTTTTCATGAATTGCAACAATGACCAATGCTATGTTTGTCAACTTCCAACAAGTTTTATCAATTATACTTATGTTATGTGAAGTCATCACTCCTCATGGGATTAGCATATGATCTTACTTTTTATTCTTTATTTATTTCTAAGATTGGATTATCAAAAGCAAAACACACAACCCAAACTACTCTTTATTATATAACTTTCACACACGATTATATAGATAGATAGATCACAAAGCAAGCACTCGAAACTAAATCATACTAAAACTTTATTCTTCTAAATCACGAAATAACTAAGGATTGAACTAAGATAGATAATGATGAAGAAAAAGTGATGGTGATACGATACCGGGGCACCTCCCCAAAGCTTGGCACAATCCAAGGGTGGTGCCCATACCCATGTACTCAATTCTCCTTCTTGGGTGATGGTGGTGATGAAGTGGTAGGCTTGTCCTCCGTCTTCCAAGGCATAGGCTCTCCATCATAAAAGGACGAACGTGTTTCCGGAGTCCTGGAATTTGCAGCTAAACTCATACCTTTGAACTTGGCCTCATACTCAAAATTTTGGTTTTGTAGGTCATATATTTGGGCCTGAAGATAATCAATCCGATCATTGAGCTTGAAGATGACGTCCCCAATATTCTTGCCGTCCACCTTGTGCTCATGGATGAAGTCCGTGATCATGGAGTGGTTAGCACAAAGTCCACGCTCCACCATCCCCTGGCACTTGAAGATCTCCTGTTCCACCGCTTCCAGCCTGGCCTTCTCGCTCCCGGTCTTCTTAGGTCCTTGAACGTCTCGGATGTGGAGCACCCCCTCACGCATCTCGATGGCTTGAGGGTGCTTCATCACCTCAGGTAGGTACGGGTTGATGACCTTCTCATAGAACTTGTCCTTGGACGAGCTTGGAGACGCCATGGCGATCTAGATCTGTCAGAAAAATAGCCCAAAACAAGAACAGAGGAGAAACTTGCGATGCGGTGGTCAAAACACCCATGAGTATATATAATGAATTTTTCCAGTGCAAAACAAGTAATATGGAAGAAAAACGGAGTCGAGAAAGTCCACGAGGGCGCCACAAGCCTGGTAGGCGCGCCTTGGGGGGTAGGGCGCGCCCCCCAGGCTTGTCGCCTCCTCGTGCACTTTTCGGACTGTTTATTATTTTCCTAATTTTTTATATATTCCAAAATGGACATAAAGTACTTTTATGGAAGTTTTGGAGTCGGTTTACTTACCGTACCACGTACCTACTCCTTTTCAGGCTTCTGGAGCGTTCCAGAAGGTTTCCTCTATGTGCTCTTCCGGTGTAATTGTTTGAATAATATTAGTTTCAACATTAATAGGCGTAGCTGAGATATAATGTTTAATTCTTTGCCCATTAACCACTCTCGGATTATTGCCTTCGGGGTTGTTTATTTTGATGGCTCCAGAACAATAAACTTCTTCGATGATATACAGTCCTTCCCATTTAGAGAGAAGTTTTCCTGCAAAAAATCTTAAACGAGAATTGTATAATAGAACATGGTCACCTACATTAAATTCATGTTTTTGAATTCTCTTATCATGCCATCTTTTAACTTTTTCTTTAAACAACTTGGCATTTTCATAGGCTTGGGTCCTCCATTCATCTAAAGAACTAATATCAAATAACCTTTTTTCACCGGCAAGTTTAAAATCATAGTTGAGTTCTTTAATTGCCCAAGATGCTTTATGTTCTAACTCAAGAGGTAAATGACATGCTTTTCCATAAACCATTTTATATGGAGACATACCCATAGGATTTTTATAAGCAGTTCTATAAGCCCTTAATGCATCATCAAGTTTCTTGGACCAATTCTTTCTAGATCTATTAACGGTCTTTTGCAAAATTAATTTCATTTCTCTATTAGTTAATTCAACTTGACCAGTAGACTGAGGATGATAAGGAGATGCAATTCTATGATTAACATCATATTTGGCAAGCAACTTACGGAAAGCACCATGAATAAAATATGAACCACCATCAGTCATTAAATATCTAGGGACTCCAAACCTCGGAAATATAACTTCTTTAAGCATTTTAATAGAAGTGTTATGATCAGCACTACTAGTTGGAATAGCTTCTACCCACTTAGTAACGTAATCAACAGCAACTAAAATATGAGTATACC
Source organism: Elymus sibiricus (assembly GCA_039707655.1). NCBI lineage: Eukaryota > Viridiplantae > Streptophyta > Magnoliopsida > Poales > Poaceae > Elymus > Elymus sibiricus. Next base: position 199,537,026 of record CM077676.1, on the reverse strand, counting down.
CATTGGATTTAGGAAAAGGTCCCATATAATCAAAACCCCAAACATCAAATGGTTCAATAACAAGCGAATAATTCACAAGCATTTCCTGACGTCTACCAACATTACCAATTCTTTGACATTCATCACAAGAAAGGACAAACTTACATGCATCTTTGAAAAGAGTAGGCCAATAAAAAGCAGATTGTAGTACCTTGTGTGCAGTTCTGTCTCCCGCATGGTGTCCTCCATATGCCTCAGAGTGACACTTACATAGGATTTGTTCATGTTCATGCTCAGGTACACAACATCTAATAACACCATCTACTCCTTTATATAAGTGTGGGTCATCCCAAAAGTAATGTCTTAAATCAAATAAAAACTTTTTTTCTTTTGTTGGTATGTGAAACTAGGTGGTATATATTTAGCAACAATGTAATTAGCATAGTCTGCATACCAAGGAGTATTATGAGAAGCATTTATCACAGCTAATTGTTCATCAAGAAAATCATCATTAATAGGAAGTGGGTCATCAAGAACGTTTTCCATTCTAGACAAGTTATCAGCTACGGGATTCTCAGCTCCCTTTCTATCAACAATATGCAAATCAAATTCTTGTAGCAGAAGAACCCATCTAATAAGTCTAGGTATAGCATCTTTCTTTTCCATAAGATATTAAATAGCAGCATGATCAGTATGAAGAGTAACCTTGGAATCAACAATGTAAGATCTGAATTTATCACATGCAAACACAACTGCTAAAAATTCTTTCTCAGTAGTAGCATAATTTATTTGAGCACTGTCTAGAGTTTTACTAGCATAATGAATAACATTTAATTTCTTATCAACTCTTTGTCCTAGAACAGCACCAACAGCATAATCACTAGCATCACACATAATTTCAAAGGGTAGGTTCCAATCAGGTGGTTGAACAATAGGTGCGGAAATTAAGGCTTTCTTAAGTACTTCAAAGGCTTCTACACAATCATCATCAAAAACAAATGGAACATCTTTTTGCAAAAGATTAGTAAGAGGCCTAGAAATTTTAGAGAAGTCTTTTATAAACCTTCTATAGAAACCAGCATGACCGAGGAAACTTCTTATACCTTTGATATCTTTAGGACACGGCATTTTCTCAATAGCATCAACTTTAGCTTTATCAACTTCAATACCTCTCTCAGAAATTTTATGCCCAAGGACTATACCTTCATTCATCATAAAGTGGCACTTCTCCCAATTCAAGACAAGATTAGTTTCTTCACATCTCTGCAAAACTCGATCAAGGTTGCTCAAGCAATCATCAAAAGAAGTTCCATAAACGGAGAAACCATCCATGAAAACCTCAACAATCTTTTCACAAAAGTCAGAGAATATAGCAGTCATACATCTTTGAAAGGTAGCAGGTGCATTACATAAACCAAAAGGCATACGACGATAAGCATAAGTTCCAAAAGGACAAGTAAAGGTGGTTTTCTCTTGATCTTCAGGTCACACAGGTATTTGAGAGAAACCAGAATAACCATCTAGGAAACAAAAGTGTGTATGTTTAGATAATCTTTCTAACATTTGATCAATAAAAGGCAAGGGGTAATGATCTTTCCTAGTAGCTTTATTTAATTTCCTAAAATCAATTACCATCCTATAACCAGTTACAATTCTTTGTGGGATAAGTTCATTTTTATCATTAAGAACAACGGTAATACCTCCTTTCTTAGGAACACAATGAACAGGACTTACCCATCTACTATCAGATATGGGATAAATTATACCTGCCTCCAGAAGCTTTAATATTTCAGTTCTTACCACATCCTTTATTCTAGGATTCAACCTTCTTTGATGATTAACAACGGGTTTAGCATCTGGCTCCATATGAATTTTATGCTGGCATAGAGTGGGACTAATGCCCTTAAGATCATCAAGAGTATATCCAATAGCAGCTCGGTGCTTCTTTAGAGTTTTAAGTAATCTCTTTTCTTCATGCTCTGAAAGGTTAGCACTAATAATAACAGGATATATCTTCTTTTCATCAAGATAAGCATATTTAAGAGTATCAGGTAATTGCTTTAATTCAAACACAGGATCACCCTTGGGTGGAGGTGGATCTCCCAAGGTTTCAACAGGCAAATTATGTTTAAGGATAGGTGCTTGTTTAAAGAACAGCTCATCTATTTCATGTCTTTCATTCATATGCATATCATTCTCATGGTCTAGCAAATATTGTTCTAAAGGATCAGTAGGAGGCACAACAATAGAAGCAAGACCAATAATTTCATCCTTAATAGGTAATTCTTTATCATGAGGTTGTCTACGAAACTTAGATAAATTAAACTCATGAGACATCTCACCAAAATTAACACTGACAATTTCTTTAGTGCAATCGATCTTGGCATTAACAGTATTCAAGAAAGGTCTACCAAATATAATGGGACAAAAATCATCTTGTGGTGATCCAAGAACAAGAAAATCAGTAGGGTATTTGATCTTACCACACAAGACTTCGACATCTCTAACAATCCCAAGTGGTGAAATAGTATCTCTATTCGCAAGCTTAATAGTAACATCAATATCTTCAATCTCAACAGGTGCAATATCATTCATGACTTCTTGATAGAGAGTAAACGGAATAGCACTCACACTAGCACCAATATCAAATAAACCATGCTAGAAATGATCTCCAATTTTAACAGAAATAACAGGCATGCCAACTACAGGTTTGTTTTTATCTTTAGTGTCTGGCTTAGCAATTCTAGTTGCTTCATCACAAAAATATATGACATGTCCATCAATATTATCAACCAAAAGATCTTTAACCATTGCAATATTAGGTTCAACTTTAATTTGTTCAGAGGGTCTAGGTGCTCTAATATTACTCTTATTAACCACAGTTGAAGCTTTAGCATGTTCCTTAATCCTAACAGGGAAAGGAGGTTTCTCAATATAAGCAGTAGGCACAACTGGATCAACATGGTAAACAATTGTTTCTTACTTAACACTAACAGGTTCTTCATTCACTTCAATAGGTGGATGATATTTAAACCATTTCTCCTTAGGGAGATCAACATGAGCAGCAAAAGATTCACAAAAGGTAGCTACTATCTCAGAGTCAAGTCCATATTTAGTACTAAACTTATGAAAAGCATCAGTTTCCATAAAAGATATAACACAATCAAACCCAAGATTTATACCCGACTCATTACCTTTGTCGATTTCCCAATCTTCGGAGTTATGTTTAATTCTTTCCAGAAGATCCCATCTGAATTCAATAGTTCTCTTCATAAAGGAACCAGCAGAAGAAGTATCGAGCATGGATTGATCAATATGAGAAAGCCGAGCATAAAAGTCTTGAAGAATTATTTCTCTTGAGAGCTCATGATTGGGGCATGTGTGCAACATATACTTAAGCCTCCCCCAAGCTTGAGCGATAATTTCTCCTTCACGAGGCCAAAAATTATATATATAATTCTGATCACGATGAACCAAATGCATGGGATAAAATTTCTGGTGGAATTCCAGCTTCAACCGGTTCCAGTCCCATGTTTCAGTATCATCACATAGCCTATACCATGTCAATGCCTTTTCCATCAAAGATAAAGGGAATACTTTCTTCTTAACTCCATCTCCGGATAGACCTGCAAGCTTAAACAATCCACAAATTTCATCCACATAGATTAAGTGCATATCAGGATGTACCGTTCCATCTCCTGCATAAGGATTAGCTAGCAGTTTCTCTACCATACCCGAAGGAATTTCATAATAAATATTTTCAGTAGGTTCAATAGGTTGAGGAGAAACTCTCAATGCTTCCGGTCGAGGTGAAGATGCCCCGGACAAGCCCCTCAAAGGATTACTTTCCATAGTGACAAGTGACAGTAAATTTCAGCATGTAATATAAATGTTTCCTTACCAAATTCCACTCACCAAAGGCGCTTCACTCCCCGGCAATGGCGCCAGAAAAGAGTCTTGATGACCCACAAGTATAGGGGATCAATCGTAGTTCTTTCGATAAGTAAGAGTGTCGAACCCAACGAGGAGCAGAAGGAAATGACAAGCGGTTTTCAGCAAGGTATTTTCTGCAAGTACTGAAAGTAGCGGTAACAGATAGTTTTGATAGAAAGATAATTCGTAACAAGTAACAAGTATAATAAAGTGCAGCAAGATGGCCCAATCCTTTTTGTAGCAAAGGACAAGCCGGAACGAACTCGTATAATAAGCAAAGCATTCTCGAGGACACATGGGAATTTCATCTAGTCACTTTCATCATGTTTGTTTGATTCGCGTTCGCTACTTTGATAATTTGATATATGGGTGGACCGGTGCTTGGGTGCTATTCTTAATTGAACAAGCCTCCCACTTATGATTACCCCCTCTCGCAAGCATCCGCAACTACGAAAGAAGAATTAAGATAACTCTAACCATAGCATGAAACATATGGATCCAAATCAGCCCCTTACGGAATAACGCATAAACTAGGGTTTAAGCTTCTGTCACTCTAGCAACCCATCATCTAATTACTACTCCACAATGCCTTCCCTTAGGCCCAAAGATGGTGAAGTTTCATGTAGTCGACGTTCACACGACACCACTAAAGGAAGCACAACATACATAGCATCAAAATATCGAACGAATACCCAATTCACATGATTACTTATGACTAGACTTCTCCCATGTCCTCAAGAACAAAAGTAACTACTCACAAATCATATTCATGTTCAAGATCAGAGGTGTATTGAATAGCATTAAGGATCTGAACATATAATCTTCCACCAAATAAACCAACTAGCATCAACTACAAGATGTAATCAACACTACTAGCAACCCACAGATACCAATCTGAGGTTTTGAGACAAAGATTGAATACAAGATATGAACTAGGGTTTGAGATGAGATGGTGCTGGTGAATATGTTGATGAAGATTGGTCCTCCCACGATGAGAGGATCGTTGGTGATGTCGATGGCTTTAATTTCCCCCTCCCAAAGGGAAGTATCCCCGGCGGAATCGCTCCGCCGGAGAGCAAAATAGCTCCTGCCTAGGTTCCGCCTCGAGACGGCGGTGCTTCGGCCCGAAAGTCTTCTTCCAATTTTTTCTAGGGAAAATGGCTTCACATAGTAGAAGGAGGGGGCCAGAGGCCTACCAGGGGCCCCACAAGCCAGGGGGCGCGCCCAGGGGGTAGGCCGCGCCCCCCAGGCTTGTGGCTTCCTGGTGGGGCCCCTTCTGTTGATTCTTTCGCCAGTATTTTTTATATATTCGAAAATAATTCTCCGTAAATTTTCAGGTCATCTGGAGTTGTGCAGAATAGCTGCCTCTGTTGCACCCCTTTCAGGTCCAGAATTCCAGCTTCCGGCATTCTCCCTCTTCATATGAATCTTGCAAAATAAGAGAAAAAAGGCATAAGAATTGTACCATGAAGTGAAATAATGATCAAAAACATAATAATTATTAGTAGGAAATCATGATGCAAATTGGACGTATCAGCGACCTTCTCTTCGGCCATCTCCACGCTAGCTTTCTTTGTCGCGGCACTATGCTGCTCCGCTTCTTGTTGAGTTTTCTTGAGCTTAGCTCGGAGGGCCTCAATCTCCGTGGCGGTACTTGAAAAGCAACAATGCACGTTTTTGTTTAAACGCTGACTATTATCACAGTTTCGACGATCAGGTGCTGACTCCCCTCTTACCTTGCGCTTCATCCATCTGCTTTTTGAGCAGATCGATGTCCTGTTCGAACCGAGTAAGCTTGTAATTCAACTCCTCCAACTCCTTTGAGTTGGATGCTGAATCCGAGGCTGAGACATGTAAGCAGACCATTAGTCTCTGAATCCGATATCGATCCTCTAATCGGCTAACTCAATCCGACCAGAGTCTCGGGGGCTACTGCATGTTCGCTCTTACACGAATTTAAATTATAAAGACACGACCCCCAAGTCAGGTTGTCAAAACTAACTTAGCGCTTGGGGGCTACTATCACTATGCTCTTAAGCATGCATTCCTAATCTATCTTTGTTCTACAAAGTAATGTATTTCCATATTTGTCCCTTAAAGGGCTACCGGGTATGTTAAGCACATGCTAAAATCCTTATATTCATATAAAATGATAGCAAGTATGCGTGTTGTACCTCAAAACCTTTAAAAAGGCCTTTAAAAGCCTCCTTGATTCTGGTCTCTGCGGACCGGAAGTTATTCATCGCCATGCCAAGAAGAGCACGGTGCTCCTCTATCATGGAGGAGATTGTTATGGCCACCTCCATCTCCTTGTGCCACCCCATGATAGCCTGCCCTTGGGCAAGAGGGGATGGCAGGATCACCCGGCTCCTCCCCCCATGAAGGCGGGGAAGGACGCCTCCGGCTACCGCGGCGGCTCTGGGATGGTCGAGGCCGAGGACTCAGGGCATCTGAGCCTTTCTCCTTCTTCGACCAAGGGGATATTTTCCCCTTGGTCCTCGGCGACTGAGGTATCAACCTCAGCCATAAGAACACTAGTGTTCCCTCCCGTGTTAAGCATGGAAGGGACCTGGTGTGATGACGCCTCCCCTAGCTTGTCATGAATAGGGGAGGGAAGAGCGTGCTCGCCTGTGCCACTCTCCACCATTTTAGGCGGAGGGAGCTCGATAACCTGTCACCGAGGAAGGCCCACTATAGGTTGTAATAATATAAAAGTCTACCACCTGTTAAGGTTATGTAAATGAAAACATGTTGTGGATAGCGCGCCAAATAAAGTACCTCCTCGGCGGTGGTTTCTCCCTGCGCGGAGGAGGGAGATCATCCTCTGATGAATCATAGAGCACGACCTTGGCGGAGATGGATGGCTGCTCGGGCTAGCCTGAGAAGGCCTTTCGAAGCCTTTTGCGGGCCCGAGATGGTTACCTTCATCGGCATCCTCGGATGCTGCCCTCTTCCTCTTCGGGGAAGGCGCGTCTTCCCCCTCATCCTCTTTCTCTTCCTCCTTCTCGCCTTCCTCGTGGACGGAGGATGCGTGGGTGTCTTCGGATTTGGCATCCGAGGCACCTCGGATGCACAGACCCTCCCTCCTATCGGCTCCTTTTCCTTGGTCGGGACCTCGTAGGGTGCCTCGGCCAACAGGGCCTTGAGCCGGGGAGTCCGGGCCTCCTCGGGTAACGGGCCGTGCAGCTAATCTCTTCTACCTTGGTGCTCCACTTCTGTTTCTGGAAGGGTGAGTATGATTACTTTAATGATCAAAAGATATCAGGCGAAAGTAACAACATGAGTAAAACTGTCTTTACCTCGGTCGGGCCGTTCGCGGCGTTTAGGCCACAGTCTTCCCCTTCCTTGGGAAATTTATTCTTGGATGGCTTGAATAGCGTCGTTCACATCCTGTCCTAATCTATGTGGAAAAATTTCCACACAGTAGCCTCGTCCTCGAGTTTGTAGAGCCACATCAGACTGGCTCGGAGCTGAAGGGGAAGGATGCGGCGCTGGAGCATGACTTGGATCACATCCACCAGCTTTATGCCCTTGTCCATCATTGACTGGATCCTCTTTTGGAACATCTTTACCTCCTCTGGATGTTGGGGAACGTCGTATGGGAAACAAAAAATTTCCTACGCACACGCAAGATCTATCCATGGTGATGAGCATCTACGACAGGGAGAGTGAATCTACATACCCTTGTAGATCGCTAAGCGGAAGCGTTAAGAAACGCGGTTGATGTAGTCGAACGTCTTCGCGATCCAAATCGCAAGTCGTCCCTCGATCCAAACACGATCTAGCGCCGAACGGACGGCACCTCCGCATTCAACACACGTACGGCTTGATGACGCCTTCACCTCCTCGATCCAGCGAGCGATGGTGAAGTAGTGGATGAGTTCCGGCAGCACGACGGCGTGGTGATGGTGGTGAGGAACAATCTCTGCAGGGCTTCGCCAAGCACTACGGAGATTATGACGGGAGGAACTAGAGGGTTAGGGTTGCCGGCACACGGCTTGGGAAATCTTGATGTCTCCCGTGTGCTAGCCCTGCCCCTCTATTTATATGTTGAGCCCTGGGGTCTAAACTTGGAGAGAAAGCCTCCACAAGGTCGGTTTTGCCCGCACAAGGTCGGTTTGGCCCGCAAGGAAAGAGTCCCACTCGGATTCCAGCAGTACCGCGTACAAGCGGTAGTACCGCTCATGAGCGGTAGTACAGCTTGAGCGGTAGTACCGCTTCCCACAAGCGGTAGTACCGCTTATGCGGTAGTACTGCCTTACCAGCGGTAGTACCGCTTAAGGCAGCAGCAAAACTTCCTTTTGCACTTTCCAATACCTCGTGGTCTTTACCCCTTTGGTCCATATAAAGTGTTGCTGCACCCGAACACTTCGGTAAACATCCGGAACCCCTTCCGGTGAATTCCGGAACCCTTCCGGAGATCAAAACACTATTATCACATATATCAATCTTTACCTCCGGACTCTTCCGGAGATCCTCGTCATGTCCGGGATTTTATCCGGGACTCCGAACAACCTTCGGTCACCAACACAATAACTCAACTATACTAATCGTCACCAAACGTTAAGTGTGTAGACCCTGCGGGTTCGAGAACTATGTAGACATGACCGAGACACCTCTACGGTCAATAACCAATAGCGGGACCTGGATGCCCATATTGGTTCCTACATAAAAGATCTATATCGGTTGAACCTCTATGTCAAGGATTCAGTTAATCCCGTATGATGTTCCCTTTGTTCTTCGGTATGTTACTTGCCCGAGATTCAATCGTCGGTATCTCTATACCTAGTTCAATCTCGTTATCGCCAAGTCTCTTTACTCGGTCCGTAATACAAGATCTCGTGGCTAACACTTTAGTCACATTGCTTGCAAGTCTCATTGTGATGTTGTATTACCGAGTGGGCCCTGAGATACCTCTCCGTCACACGGAGTAACAAATCCTAGTCTTGATCCATGCCAACCCAACAGACACCCTCGGAGATACCTGTAGAGCATCTTTATAGTCACCCAGTAACGTTGCCACGTTTGATACACACAAGGTATTCCTCCGGTGTCAGTGAGTTGCATGATCTCATGGTCATAGGAACAGATACTTGACATGCAGAAAACTATTGCAATAAACTGATACGATCATATGCTACGTTTATAGTTTGGGTCTTGTCCATCACATCATTCTCCTAATTATGTGATCCCGTTATCAAATGACATCTCATGTCCATGGCTAGGAAACCTTCACCATCTTTTGATCAACGAGCTAGTTTACTAGAGGCTTACTAGGGACATAGTGTTGTCTATGTACCCACACATGTATTTGAGTTTCCAATCAATACAATTATAGCATGGATAATAAACGATTATCATGAACAAGGAAATATAATAATAACCAATTTATTATTGCCTCTAGGGCATATTTCCAATAGTCTCCCACTTGCACTAGAGTCAATAATCTAGTTCACATCACTATGTGATTTACATTGTAATGAATCGAACACCCATGCAGTTCTGGTGTTGTTCATGTTTAGCCCTTGGAAGAGGTTTAGTCATCGGATCTGCAACATTCAGATCCGTGTGTACTTTGCAAATATTTATGTCGTCCTCCTTGATGTAATCGCGGATGGAATTGAAACGTCGCTTTATGTGTCTGGTCCTCTTGTGAAATCTTGGTTCCTTGGCTAGAGCAATGGCACCAGTATTATCACAAAACAGAGTCATTGGGTTAAGCGCACTAGGCACTACTCCAAGATCTGTCATGAACTCCTTCATCCAGACACCTTCCTTCGCCGCCTCCGAGGCAGCGATGTACTCCGCTTCGCATGTAGAATCAGCTACCACGCTTTGCTTGGAACTGCACCAGCTAACTGCACCCCCATTAAGAATAAATACGTATCCGGTTTGCGACTTAGAGTCATCCGGATCAGTGTCAAAGCTTGCATCGACGTAACCCTTTACGACGAGCTCTTGATCACCTCCATAAACGAGAAACATGTCCTTAGTCCTTTTCAGGTACTTCGGGATATTCTTGACCGCCGTCCAGTGTTCCATTCCTGGATCACTTTCAAACCTTCCGACCATACTTATGGCAAGGCTGACATCGGGTCTTGTGCACAGCATTGCATACATGATAGAGCCTATGGCTGAAGCATAGGAGATGACACTCATCTTTTCTCTATCTTCTGCAGTCACTGGGCATTGAGTCTTACTCAACTTCACACCTTGCAAAACAGGCAAGAACCCCTTCTTGGACTGATCCATTTTGAACTTCTTCAAAATCTTATCAAGGTATGTGCTTTGTGAAAGTCCTATTAAACGTCTTGATCTATCTCTATAGATCTTGATGCCTAATATGAAAGCAGCTTCTCCTAGGTCCTTCATTGAAAAACTCTTGTTCAAATATTCCTTCACGCTTTCCAAAATTTCTATATTGTTTCCAATCAGTAATATGTCATCCACATATAATATTAGAAACGCTATAGAGCTCCCACTCACTTTCTTGTAAATACAAGCTTCTCCGTAAACTTGTATAAACTCGAACGCTTTGATCACCTCATCAAAGCGAAGATTCCAACTCCGAGATGCTTGCACCAGTCCATAAATGGATCGCTGGAGTTTGCAAACTTTGTCAGCATTCTCTGGATCGACAAAACCTTCTGGTTGCATCATATACAACTCTTCCTTAAGGAAACCGTTAAGGAACGTTGTTTTGACATCCATCTGCCAAATTTCATAATCGAAAAAGGCAGCTATTGCTAACATGATTCTGACGGACTTAAGCATCGCTACGGGTGAGAAGGTCTCATCGTAGTCAACTCCTTGAACTTGTGAAAAACCCTTTGCCACAAGTCGAGCTTTATAGATGGTGACATTACCGTCCGCGTCCGTCTTCCTCTTAAAGATCCATTTGTTCTGAATGGCCTTACGCCCTTCAGGTAATACTTCCAAAGTCCACACTTTGTTTTCATACATGGATCCCATCTCGGATTTCATGGCCTCTAACCACTTCTCGGAATCCGGGCCCATCATCGCTTCTCCATAGCTCGTAGGTTCATCGTTGTCCAACAACATGACCTCTAAGACAGGGTTGCCGTACCACTCAGGAGCAGTACGCGTCCTTGTCGACCTACGAGGTTCGATAGCAACTTGATCCGAAGCTTTATGATCATCATCAACTTCCTCTTCAGCTGATGTAGGCTCTACAGAAACATCTTTCTGCGTTGCGCTACTCTCAGGTTGAAGTAAAGGTTCAACAACCTCATCAAGTTCTATCTTCCTCCCACTCAATTCTTTCGAGAGAAACTCTTTCTCAAGAAATGTTCCATTTTTAGCGACAAACACTTTGCCTTCGGATCTGAGGTAGAAGGTATACCCAACTGTCTCTTTTGGGTATCCTATGAAGACGCATTTCTCCGCTTTGGGTTCCAGCTTTTCAGGCTGAAGCTTTTTGACATAAGCATCACATCCCCAAACTTTAAGAAACGAATGCTTTGGCTTCTTGCCAAACCAAAGTTCATATGGCGTTGTCTCAACGGATTTCGATGGTGCCCTATTTAAAGTGAATGCAGCTGTCTCTAATGCATAACCGCAAAACGATAGTGGCAAATCGGCAAGAGACAGCATAGATCGCACCATATCCAATAAGGTTCGATTACGACGTTCGGACACACCATTACGCTGTGGTGTTCCAGGCGGTGTCAGTTGTGAAACAATTCCACATTGTCTTAAGTGACTGCCAAACTCATAACTCAGATATTCTCCTCCTCGATCAGATCGTAGGAATTTAATCTTCTTGTTATGATGATTCTCAACTTCACTCTGAAATTGTTTGAATTTTCAAACGTTTCAGACTTGTGTTTCATTAAGTAAATATACCCATATCTACTTAAGTCATCAGTGAAGGTGAGAAAGTAACGATAACCACCACGCGCCTCAATACTCATCGGACCGCACACATCAGTATGTATGATTTCCAACAAGTCACTTGCCCGTTCCATTGTTCCAGAGAACGGCGTTTTAGTCATCTTGCCCATGAGGCATGGCTCGCATGTGTTAAGTGATTCAAAATCAAGTGACTCCAAAAGTCCATCAGCATGGAGCTTCCTCATGCGTTTTACGCCAATATGACCTAAACGGCAGTGCCACAAGAAAGTGGTATTATCATTATCAATTCTACATCTTTTGGCATCAATGTTATGAACATGTGTATCATTACTATCGAGATTCAATAAGAATAAACCCCTCACTTCGGGTGCATGACCATAAAAGATATTACTCATATAAATAGAACAACCATTATTCTCTGATTTAAATGAGTAATCGTCTCGCAATAAACAAGATCCAGATATAATGTTCATGCTTAACGCAGGCACTAAATAACAATTATTCAGGTTCATCACTAATCCCGATGGTAATTGAAGAGCGAGCGTGCCGACGGCGATCACATCAACCTTGGAACCATTTCCCACGCGCATCGTCACTTCATCCTTTGCCAGCCTCCGTCTATTCCGTAGTTCCTGTTTAGAGTTGCAAATGTGAGCAACCGCACCGGTATCAAATACCCAGGCACTACAACGAGAGTTGGTAAGGTACACATCAATAACATGTATATCATATATACCTTGTTTGTTGTTGGCCGCCTTCTTGTCAGCCAAATACTTGGGGCAGTTCCGCTTCCAGTGTCCAGTTCCCTTGCAATGAAAGCACACAGTTTCTGGTTTGGGTCCAGCCTTGGGTTTCTTCACGAGAGGAGCAACTGCTTTGCCACTCTTCTTGGAGTTACCCTTCTTACCCTTGCCATTTTTCTTGAAACTAGTGGTTTTATTGACCATCAACACTTGATGCTCCTTCTGAATTTCAGACTCAGCGACTTTCAGCATCGCAAACAGCTCGGCGACTGACTTGTTCATCCCGTGCATGTTATAGTTCAACATGAAGCTCTTGTAGCTAGGTGGCAATGATTGAAGAACTCTGTCAGTGATAGCCTCTGGCGGAAGGGGCATCCTTAATTTAGCCAGACGGGTGGAGTACCCAGACATTCTGAGTATGTGATCACTAACAGACCCGTTCTCCTCCATCTTGCAAGTATAGAACTTATCGGAGGTCTCATACCTCTCGATCCGGGCATTCTTCTGAAAGATAAACCTCAACTCCTGGAACATCTCATATGCTCCATGACGTTCAAAACCTCTTTGAAGTCCCGGTTCTAAGCCATACAAAATTGCACATTGAACTATTGAGTAATCATCAGAGCGAGCCTGCCAGGCGTTCACAACGTCTAGAGACTCAACTGGAGCGGGTGGATCACCAAGCGGTGCATCAAGGACATAAGCCTTCTGGGAAGCCGTAAGGATAATCCTTAGATTACGGGCCCAGTCCACAAAGTTACTTCCATCATCTTTCAACTTAGTTTTCTCTAGGAACGCATTAAAATTCAGGGGTGCTACTGCGCGAGCCATGATCTACAACATAAATATAGCAAAGACAACTTAGACTATTGTTCAAGATAATGAGTTTAGTTAATCATATTACTTAAAAAAAACTCCCACTCAAATTGACATCCCTCCGGTCATTCGAGTGTCACATGATCCAAATCCACCAACTCAAGTCCGATCATCACGTGAGTTGAGGTGGTTTCAATGGTGAACATCTTCATGTTGATCATATCTACTATATGACTCATGTTCGACCTTTCGGTCTCTTGTGTTCCGAGGCCATGTCTGTACATGCTAGGCTCGTCAAGTTTAACCCGAGTGTTCCGCACGTGCAACACTGGCTTGCACCCGTTGTATGCGAACGTAGAGTCTATCACACCCGATCATCACGTGGTGTCTCGAAACGACGAACTTTCGCAACGGTGCACACTCGGGGAGAACACAATTTATCTTGAAATTTAAGTGAGGGGTCACCTTATAATGCTACCGTCGTCCTAAGCAAAATAAGATGCATAAAAGGATTAACATCACATGCAAATCATAAGTGACATGATATGGCCATGAACTCGTGCTTTTGATCTCCATCTCCAAAGCACCGGCATGATCTCCATCGTCACCGGCATGACACCATGATCTCCATCATCTTGATCTCCATCAACGTGTCGCCATGAGGTTGTCGCGCCGACTGTTGCATCCACGACTATAGCTCACTCATAGCGATAAAGTAAAGCAAAAACGGCGAAAATAATTAAAGACAACTCTATGGCTCCTGCCAGTTGCCGTACTCATCGACATGCAAGTCGTGATATTCTATACAATACATGATCATCCCATACATCACATATATCTCATCATGTAATTGGCCATATCACATCACAACATACCCTGCAAAAACAAGTTAGACGTCCTCTAATTGTTGTTGCAAGTTTTTACGTGGCTGCTACGGGTATCTAGCAAGAACGATTCTTACCTACGCAAAAACCACAATGGTGATATAAAAATTGCTTTTCAACCTTGTCAAGGACCGCCTTTGTCAAATCCGATCCGACTAAAGTGGGAGAAACAGACACCTGCTAGCCATCTTTATGCAACGAAGTTACATGTCAGTTGAAGGAACCGGTCTCTCGTAAGCGTACGAGTAATGTTGGTCCGAGCCGCTTCATCCCACAATACCGCCGAAACAAGAAAAGACCAAGGGAGGAAGCAATCTGAATATCAACGCCCACAAAACCCTTTTGTGTTCTACTCGAGATCTCATCTACGCATAGACCTAGCTCTGATACCACTGTTGGGGAACGTCGTATGGGAAACAAAAAATTTCCTACGCACACGCAAGATCTATCCATGGTGATGAGCATCTACGAGAGGGAGAATGAATCTACATACCCTTGTAGATCGCTAAGCGGAAGCGTTAAGAAACACGGTTGATGTAGTCGAACGTCTTCGCGATCCAAATCGCAAGTCGTCCCTCGATCCAAACACGATCTAGCGCCGAACGGACGGCACCTCCGCGTTCAACACACGTACGGCTTGATGACGCCTTCACCTCCTCGATCCAGCGAGCGATGGTGAAGTAGTGGATGAGTTTCGGCAGCACGACGGCGTGGTGATGGTGGTGAGGAACAATCTCTGCAGGGCTTCGCCAAGCACTACGGAGATTATGACGGGAGGAACTAGAGGGTTAGGGTTGCCGGCACACGGCTTGGGAAATCTTGATGTCTCCCGTGTGCTAGCCCTGCCCCTCTATTTATATGTTGAGCCCTGGGGTCTAAACTTGGAGAGAAAGCCTCAAGGTCGGTTTTGCCCGCACAAGGTCGGTTTGGCCCGCAAGGAAAGAGTCCCACTCGGATTCCAGCAGTACCGCGTACAAGCGGTAGTACCGCTCATGAGCGGTAGTACAGCTTGAGCGGTAGTACCGCTTCCCACAAGCGGTAGTACCGCTTACGCGGTAGTACTGCCTTACCAGCGGTAGTACCGCTTAAGGCAGCAGCAAAACTTCCGTTTGCACTTTCCAATACCTCGTGGGCTTTACCCCTTTGGTCCATATAAAGTGTTGCTGCACCCGAACACTTCGGTAAACATCCGGAACCCCTTCCGGTGAATTCCGGAACCCTTCCGGAGATCAAAACACTATTATCACATATATCAATCTTTACCTCCGGACTCTTCCGGAGATCCTCGTCATGTCCGGGATTTTATCCGGGACTCCGAACAACCTTCGGTCACCAACACAATAACTCAACTATACTAATCGTCACCAAACGTTAAGTGTGTAGACTCTGCGGGTTCGAGAACTATGTAGACATGACCGAGACACCTCTACGGTCAATAACCAATAGCGGGACCTGGATGCCCATATTGGTTCCTACATATTCTACGAAGATCTATATCGGTTGAACCTCTATGTCAAGGATTCAGTTAATCCCGTATGCTGTTCCCTTTGTTCTTCGGTATGTTACTTGCCCGAGATTCGATCGTCGGTATCTCTATACCTAGTTCAATCTCGTTATCGGCAAGTCTCTTTACTCGGTCCGTAATACAAGATCTCGTGGCTAACACTTTAGTCACATTGCTTGCAAGGCTCATTGTGATGTTGTATTACCGAGTGGGCCCTGAGATACCTCTCCGTCACACGGAGTAACAAATCCCAGTCTTGATCCATGCCAACCCAACAGACACCCTCGGAGATACCTGTAGAGCATCTTTATAGTCACCCAGTAACGTTGCGACGTTTGATACAGACAAGGTATTCCTCCGGTGTTAGTGAGTTGCATGATCTCATGGTCATAGGAACAGATACTTGACATGTAGAAAACTATAGCAATAAACTGATACGATCATATGCTACGTTTATAGTTTGGGTCTTGTCCATCACATCATTCTCCTAATGATGTGATCCCGTTATCAAATGACATCTCATGTCCATGGCTAGGAAACCTTCACCATCTTTTGATCAACGAGCTAGTTAACTAGAGGCTTACTAGGGACACAGTGTTGTCTATGTACCCACACATGTATTTGAGTTTCCAATCAATACAATTATAGCATGGATAATAAACGATTATCATGAACAAGGAAATATAATAATAACCAATTTATTATTGCCTCTAGGGCATATTTCCAACACTGGATTGCCCCAATCGATACCCTTCCTCATCCAGGAAACAAGCCTCCTCGGCGGCTCGGCCGAGAAGGCAGGGATATCAGTTTGGCCCCCATCGTGTCGTTAAGCACGCATCGGGTAAAACAATTTGTTGATGATATCCCTAAAAAAATGGATCACGATCTCGACTTTGATAAGACGTGCCAATGAGAGAGCCGCCTCGGGCCGCGATTCGATTCGCAATAACTGGCTCAATTGGCCTGATAAGCAGTGACGGTTCGGTAAAGGCTATCAGGATAAGACCACTGTTCACACCGAGGTGGCGAGCCTTTGAGGCTTAGCTATCTGAAAATTTCGGATGCCAAGGTGTGGTCCATGAAGCATATGGTTGGCGGGCAATTCCGTTAAGGAGAAACCTGAAAAATTACCATGGATAAAGATCTCGAATCTAAGTAAAAACCCGCTATGGAGAAGAACTCACCTGCCAAGCCGAAGACTTTGAGCCGAAGACATTGGTACGAGGATAGAACTTCCGTCCTCGGCTTCGAAGACAAGTGCAGGGGCTACTGACGGAGTCCTGGACTAGGGGGTACCAGCTAGGCGACCCACAGTCCATGGGCCGAGCTTATGGCCCATTGATCTCCACAAGGAAGGACTCCAGAAGCTACAAACCCTGGCGTGATCAAGATGGACACTGCCGAAGACTTGGCGTCTACTTCATGGACAACTCTTATAGTTGGCAAGTTTATCCCCAGTTGGTAACCGACCCTATGTGTAAACCTAGGTATCCCTGGCATCATTATAAGCCAGAGCATTTAGTCCGTTGAGGCACAATTACAAGCCTTAGGGTTAGAACACAATCATACGATCTCGAGGTAAATCATCATGTACTCGATACTCCATCACAGCAATATAATCAAAGTAGGACGTAGGGTTTTACCTCTTCGAGAGGGCCTGAACCTGGGTAAACATCGTCTCCCTTGTCTCTTGTTACCCATTGATCCATGATCCACAGCTCGGGACCCCCTACCCGAGATCAGCCGGTTTTAGCATCGACAAGTAGTACAAAGACTGTCCGAAGAGCTAGCGCGCCGAGGTCCGAGCTTCCGGCCTCATGTTTGCGTTGTCTTGTTGATGCGTGTTCTTCCGTGTACCCTTGTCAAATCAAGGGCTGCAGCCTTTGTTTTTCACTGTCCGAACAATGCTTCCTCGTCCAAACTGAGGGGTCTTGCCTCCGCCATGCTCACCTTTTTTGTTCAATCACAATCAATGGTGATCAAGTGCCTCGAAGTATGCTTCCATGGTGCTGGTTGTGTCAGTCTAAGCTAGTGTTAGCCCCCCATCGAGCTATCGACGTTCTAAACATGTGTAGCTTGATTACCAAGGTGTGCTATCGTCAAGCTTCCAACAGTATTTCACTGCATGAACACTGGTGCCTATTACGGCGCAAGACAACTCTAAAGTGGAGATTTGATATCCTGTCTGAGTTGTTAGTCGAGTGAGATGATCATACTTTCAAGTACCTGACACATGTTTTTGGTTTATCCGAGGTGTCGCCTCTGTTGGGTTTTTGCCCCCACCATCCCCCATGAAATTTTTAACGCAAAATTGTGGACCCGAGGGGCATAGTCATCGGTCATGTAGTGGGGGAGGTGGAGAGCGTGACGGGAATGTTGCATGGAAAAAAACATCCTACAAAACATGCAAGATCTATCTATGGAGATGCTAGCAATGAGAGCGGGAGTGTCTACATACCCTTTTAGACAGAAAGCGTTAACGATCTAATGATCGTGGTTGGCATAGTCGTACTCCCTTCGCGATCCAATCCGATCCAGCACCGAACGGACGACACCTATGAGATGTGCACACGTACAGCACGGTGACGTCTCTGCCTTCTTGATTCAGCAAGGGAGGGTGGAGTAGATGGGATCTAGGCCAACACGGCGACGTGGTGGTGGTGGTGGCAGCGGAACACCAGCAGGGCTTCGCCAAGCGCTACGCGGAGGAGGAGGAGTAACGGGAGGGGGAGGTGCCAAGGGGTGGAAGGGTGATGTCCCCTTCGCCTCCGCACCTTTATATAGGCATGGGGGGCTGGTGGCTTGCCCTCCAAACCCCTAGGCTCGTTGGACAAGGGGGAGGAAGGAAATCCCTCCTTTCCTTCCCCACCGATCGCTATCCCCTTTTTCAGTGATCTTGATCTTATCCCTTCGGGATATGATCTTATTCCTTTAAGGGGGGTCTTGGTGCGCCTAGACCAGGGGTGTGGGGCCTTGCCCCACTACCCACGTCCATGTGGGTCCCCACATGCAGGTGGGCCCCACTCCGGAACCTTATAGAACCTTCCCGGTACAATACCGAAAAATCCCGAACATTTTCCGGAACCCTGAATATGACTTACCATATATAAACCTTTACCTCCGGACCATTCCGGAGCTCCTCGTGATGTCCCGGATCCCATCCAGGACTCCAAACAATATTCGGTCTTGCCATTATTAATATCCCAATACTACCCTAGCATTACCGAACGTTAAGTGTGTGACCCTATGGGTTCGATAAACGTGCAGACATGACCGAGACACCTCTGCGATCAATAATCAATAGCGGAACCTGGATACCCATATTAATTCCCACATATTCAACAAAGATCTTTATCGGTTTGAACCATGATGTCGAGGATTCAGTTAATCCCGTATGAAACTCCCTTTGTCCGGCGATTACTTGCCCGAGATTCGATCGCGGGTATATCTCCATACCTAGTTCAATCTCGTTACCGGCAAGTCTCTTTACTCATTCCGTAATACAAGATCCCTGTGACTAAACTCATTATTCACATGCTTGCAAGCTATTCATGATGTTGTATTACCTAGAGGGCCCAGAGATATCTCTCCGCCACATGGAGCGACAAATTCCAGTCTCGATCCATGCAACCCAACAAACACTTTCTGAGATACCTGTAGAGCACCTTTATGATCACCAAGTTATGAAGTGACATTTCATAACCCACAAAGTATTCTTCCGATATTCGGGAGTGGCATGATCTCATGGTCTGAGGAACAGATACTTGACATGAAGAAAGTTATAGCAAATAAACTAAGTGATGCGATCTGATGCTAAGCTTACGGTTGGGTATGTCCATCACATGATTCTCCTAATGATGTGATCCCATTATTGAATGACAACTCATGTCTATGGTTAGGAAACCTTAACCATCTTTAATCAACGAGCTAGTCTAGTATAGGCTTACTAGGGGCACGGTGTCTGTTTATGTATCCACACATGTATTAAGTTTTCGATCAATACAATTCTAGCATGGATAATAAAAATTTATCATGAACAAGGAAATATTATAATAACATCTTTATTATTGCCTCTAGGGCATATTTCCAACAGTCTCCCACTTGCACTAGAGTTAATAATCTAGTTTACATTGTAATGAATCTAACACCCATCGAGTTCTGGTGCTGATCATGTTTTGCTCGTGAGAGAGGTTTAGTCAACGGGTCTGCAACATTCAGATCCGTATGTACTTTGCAAATCTCTATGTCTCCCTCCTTGATGTAATCACAGATGGAGTTGAAGTGGCATTTGATATGCTTGGTCTTCTTGTGAAACCTTGGCTCCTTGGCAATAGCAATGGCGCCAGTTTTGTCACAAAAGATAGTCATGGGTTCCGATGCACTAGGAACCACACCTAGATCGGACATGAACTCCTTCGTCCAGACTCCTTCCTGCGCCACTTCCGAAGCAGCTATATATTCCGCCTCACATGTAGATTCTGCCACCACGCTCTGCTTGGAGCTACTCCAACTGACTGCTCCACCATTCAAAACAAATACGTATCCGGTTTGCGACTTTGAGTCATCCGGATCAGTGTCAAAGCTAGCATCGACATAACCCTTTACGACGAGCTTCTCTTCACCTCCAAAAATGAGAAACATTTCCTTAGTCCTCTTTAGGTACTTAAGGATATTTTTTACCGTTGTCTAGTGTTCCATTCCTGGATCACTTTGGTACCTACTAGCCATACTTATGGCAAGGCACACATCAGGTCTAGTGCACGGCATGGCATACATGATAGACCCTATGGCTGAGGCAAAGGGGATGACTCTCATCTTTTCTCCATCTTCTGTCATGCCTGGGCATTGAGTCTTACTCAACTTTATACCTTGCAACATGGGCAAGAACCCCTTCTTTGACTGGTCCATTTTGAACTTCTTCAAAACTTTGTCAAGGTATGTACTTTGTGAAAGTCCTATCAGGCGTCTCGATCTATCTCTATAGATCTTTATGCCCAATATATAAGCTGCTTCACCGAGGTCTTTCATTGAAAAATTCTTGTTCAAATAACTCTTTATGCTTTCCAAAAATTCTATATCATTTCCAATCAATAGTATGCCATCCACATACAGTATTAGAAATGCTACAGAGCTCCCACTCACTTTCTTCTAAATACAAGCTTCTCCATGAACTTGTATAAATCCAACTCCGAGATGCTAGCACCGGTCCATAAATGGATCGCTGAATCTTGCATACCTTATTAGCATCCTTAGGATTGACAAAACCTTCTGGTTGCGTCATATACAACTCTTCCTTAAGGAAACCATTAAGGAACGCTGTTTTGACGTCCATCTGTCAGATTTCATAATCGAAAAATGCAGCAAATGCTAACATAATCCTAACAGACTTCAGCATCGCTACGTGTGAGAAAGTCTCATCATAGTCAACCCCTTGAACTTGTCAGAAACCCTTTGCGACAAGTCGAGCTTTAAAGACGGTGACATTACCATTAGCGTCCTTCTTCTTCTTAAAAATCCATTTGTTCTCGATGGACTGACGGTCATCAGGTAAGTCCTCCAAAGTCCACAATTTGTTCCCGTACATGGATCCTATCTCGGATTTCATGGCCTATAGCCATTTGTCGGAATTCGGGCTCATCATCACTTCCTCATAGTTCGTAGGTTCACCGTTGTCTGCTACTTGTGAGCTGCGTTGGGATTTTCCCCGAAGAGGAAGGGTGAAGAAGTACAGTAGAGATAAGTATTTTCCTCAGTGAGAACCAAGGTTATCGAACCAATAGGAGAATCACGCAAACCCTAGTGAACAACACATGCACACACAAAAGCAAATACTTGCACCCAACGCGGGCAAGAGGGTTGTAAGTCCCCTTGAACTCGTTACTTGCAAGGATCAAATCATGTATAGGTAGATATATAAATTGCAAAACAAAATAAAAGTAAATAAATTGCAGCAAGGTATTTTTAGTTTTTATAATATGTTTAAAGTAGACCCGGGGGCCATAGTTTTCACTAGAGGCTTCTGTCTCGAACACATAGCATACGGTGGGTGAACAAATTACTGTTGGACAATTGATAGAAAAGCGCATAGTTATGACGTATTCATGGAAATGATCACATATATAGGCATCACGTCCGTGACAAGTAGACCGACTCCTGCCTGCATCTACTACTATTACTCCACCAATCGACCTCTATCCAGCATGCATCTATGGTATTAAGTTCATGACAAATAGAGTTACGCCTTAAGCAAGATGACATGATGTAGACAAAGTAAACTCAATCAATATGAATAAACCCCATCGTTTTATCCTTAGTACTCCCTCCGTCCGGGTTTATTAGTCCTCCTTTCATTTTGAGCCAAAGTTTGACCATGAATTCAACAAATAAAATATAAACTATATGTCACAAAAACTATACCATAGAAAACATCTTTGAAATACAAATCGAACAATATACTTTGGGTAGCATATACTTTATATATTTTTAGTTAAATACAAGGTCAAACTTGGACCCAAAATACAAAGGGGCCTAATAAACCCGGACGGAGGTAGTAGCAACAATACAATACGTACCTCGTCCCCTTCTGTCACTGGGTGAGGACACCGCAAGATTGAACCCACTACAAAGCACCTCTCCCACTCAAGATAAATCAATCTAGTTGGCCAAACCAAACGGATAGATCGGAGAGAAATACAAAGCTACAATAATCATGCATAATAAAGTTCAGAAAAGACTCAATTACTTTCAATGAATAATCTGACCATAAACCCACAATTCATCGGATCCCAACAAACACACCACAAAAGAAGATTACATCAGATAGAACTCCAAGAAGATCGAGGAAAACCTTGTATAGAAGATCAAAGAGAGATAAGAAGCCATATAGCTACTAGCTATGGACCCGTAGGTCTGTGGTGAACTACTCACACATCATCGGAAGGGCAGTAACGTTGATGTAGAAGCCCTCCGTGATCGATTCCCCCTCCGGCAGAGTACCGGATTAGGCCTCCAAATGGGATCACGGAAGAACAAAAGCTTGTGGCAGCGGAAAAGTTATTTCTGGTGGCTCTCTATTGGTTTGGGAATATTTATAGAGGTGGAATTAGGTCAAACGGAGCTACGTGGGGCCCACGAGCTCAGGGGGCGTGCCTACCCCCCTAGGGCGCGCCCTGTGAGCTCGTGGCTCTCTCGTATCTCTTCTGGCCTCCTCCGGAAGCTTCTAGGGTCCCTTCTGGTCCAGAAAAAATCATTTCAAAGATTTTATTCCGTTTGGACTTCGTTTGGTATTGATTTTCTGAAAAGCCAAAAACAAGCAAAAAATAGGAACTGGCACTGGGTTAATAGGTTAGTCCCAAAAAATGGTATAAAATAGCATAAAAATGCATATAAAGCATCCAAGATTGATAATATAATAGCATAAAACAATCAAAAATTATAGATACTCTGGAGACGTATCAGCATCCCCAAGCTTAATTCCTGCTCGTCCTCGAGTAGGTAAATGATAAAAACAGAATTTTTGATGTTGAATGCTACCTAACATGTGTATCATGTAATCTCTTTATGGTATAAATATTGAGAAACGATGAAGTAAAAATATCAACATAATAATATCCATGAATATAAGAAGCATAATCATTAAAATTTCAAAATACACGATCCTTAACGAATGTTATCCCCACTCATTTTATCATGTTAGCATGGCATGACTCCGCCTTCACCGCATTAATATAAATCATGAGCACCTCGGTGTTAAACCAGGCAATTGGATCGTACTTCTAACGCGCTTCAGCATTTTCAACTTCACGCAATACAAGAGTGTGAGTCATTGATATAGCACTATAGGTGGAATAGAATGAAGTGGTAGAGATCAATGGGGGAAGTCAAAAAGGAAGAAAGTCTCGCATCAACTCGGGGGATCAACGGACTATGGAGATGTCCATCAATCGATATCAATGCGAGGAGTAGGGATTACCATGCAACGGATGCACTAACAGCTATAAGTGTATGAAAGCTCAACGAAAACTAAGTGGGTGTGCATCCAACTTGCTTGCTCATGAAGACATCGGGTATTTGAGGAAGCCCGTCATCGGAATATACAAGCCAAGTTCTATAATGAAAAATTCCCACTAGTATATGAAAGTGACAACATAGGAGACTCTCTATAAGAAGAACATGGTGCTACTATGAAGCACAAGTGTGGAAAAAGGATAGTAGCATTGCCCCTTCTCTCTTTATCTCTCTTTTTTGTTGGGCTCTTTTTGGTCTCTTTTTCTTTTCTTTTCTTTTTCGTCCGAATTCTCATCCCGACTTGTGGGTGAATCATGGTCTCCATCATCCTTTCCTCACTGGGACAATGCTCTAATAATGATGATCATCACACTTTTATTTACTTACAACTAGACATTACAACTCGATAACTGAATCAATATGACTCTATATGAATGCCTCTGGCAGTGTACTAGGATGTGTAATGATCTAGCATAACATGTATGATAATGATGAATGGTGGTTGTGCCAAAAATATCATGTCAGCTCTATATGATCATGCAAAGCAATATGATGATGAACACACAAGTCATGTGATGGAACAGTGGAAGTTGCATGGCAATATATCTCGAAATGACTATGGAAATGCCATAATAGGTAGGTATGGTGGCTGTTTTGAGGAAGATATAAGGAGGCTTATGTGTGCTAGAGCGTCTCATATCACGGGGTTTGGATGCACCGGCGAAGTTTGCACCAACTCTCGAGGTGAGAAAGGGCAATGCACGGTACCGAAGAGGCTAGAAAATTGCGGAAAGGTAGGAGTGCATATAATCCATGGACTCACAATAGTCATAAAGAACTCACATACTTATTGTAAAGCCTATTAGCCCTCGAAGCAAAGTACTACTCGCATGCCCCTAGGGAGGAGGTTGGTAGGATTTGACCATCGCGCACCCCCGATTATAACAACACTCAAGGATTTCATTTCAGACATAAAAATGCTCAAATCTCCCCACCATGCCATGACCAACACTTAGATGAGAAGTTAATAACAAGCTTTAATACTGATATTTCTACTAACCAATGATCATGAACCAGTATCCTTTCATATTACGACATCAATATTATTAAACCATACGTTTCATGTTTAGTGATCTACATGAAAGTTTTTATTATATCCCCCTTGAATGCCTATCCTTTTTGGACTAGTCTTATAACACGTGAAATTTGCCATTACTATTTAATATACTCTCAAAAAGATTTAAGTGAAGCATGAGAGTGCAATTATTTCTACAAAATATAACCATCGGCGTGCTCTAAAAGATATAAGTGAAGCACTAGAGCAACTGCCTAGCTCAAAAGATATAAGTGAAGCACATAAAGTATTCTAATAAATCACGATAAATGTGTGTCCCTCTCAAAAGGTGTCCAGCAAACAATGATTGTGGCAAACTAAAAAGCAAACAAAGAAAAGAAAACTATGGCACAAGATGCTCCAAGTAAAACTCAAATCATGTGATGAATAAAAATGTAGCTCCAAGTAAGTTACCGGTAGACTGTAGACGAAAGAGGGGATGCCATCCGGGGCATCCCCAAGCTTAGACGCTTGGGTCTTCCTTGAATATTACCTTGGGGTGCCTTGGGCATCCCCAATCTTAGGGTCTTGCCGCTTCTTATTCCTTCATCCATCGTAATCTCACCCAAAACTTGAAAACTTCAGCACACAAAACTCAACAGAAACTTCGTGAGATCCGTTAGTATAATAACTCAATCATCCACTTTAGGTACTGTTGTAAAATCATTAATAATTGTTATTGCATAATACCTACTGTATTCTAACTCTTCCATGACTTATAACCCCCTATATAATCCATAGTTTCATTAAAACAAGTAAACTATGCAATAAAAACAGAATCTGTCTAAAACAAAACAGTACGCAATGACAGAATATTTATCCATACTTCTATAACTCAAAAAATTCTTAAAAATTAGGAAAACATAAACAAAATTGTATTAAAATAGTGTGTAAAAATTTCAGATTTTTCTGACGTTCTAGTAATAAATTAAAAATCAACTACTGGGCGCAAAAAATTCTGTTTTTCAAACAGCATCAATTATACTATCATCGAAATCATCCCAAAGGCATTACTTGGCACAAACACTAATTAAAAGATAAAATAATAATTACAGTAGCAATAATTGTGTTTGAAAATAATAACAAAATGATAACTATTGGGTTGTCTCCCAACAAGCTCTTTCTTTATAGCCATTAAGATAGACTTGAGATTTTATCGATGCTCACATGAAAGATAAGAATTGAAACACGAAGAGAGCATCATGAAGCATGTTAAGAACACATTTAATCCTAACATACTTCCTATGCATAGGCATTTTATAAGTAAACAATTTATCAAGACAATCAACTTCTATCATATGCAAATAGGAAGAATGAAGCATTAGTAATTTTTACACAAAGAGAGGTAATTTAGTGACATGAGGATTTTTACAACCATATTTGCCTCTCTCAAAATAATTACATTTAGGATCATAATCAAACTCAAAAATGTAGCTATCATATAAAATACTATCTTCATGATCCACATGTATAAAAGTTTTATAATCTTCCAAGATAGTGGGATTAACATCAACTAAAGTCATGACCTCTCCAAACCCACATTTATCAAAAATTTCATAGGATTGAACACTCTCTGAATATGTGGGATTCTTTTTACCTAAAGTTGACACTCTTCCAAACCCACTTTCAATATTATTGCAAACATTATCAATAACATATTTATCATGAGGCTTAAATAAATTTTCAAGATCATAAGAAGCATTATCACCCCAATCACGATCATTACAATAAGTAGTGGTCATAACAAACTTATTATCCCCAAGCTTGTAGCTCTGCATATCATTAGCACAATTGACATTAATAGAATTTATAATAACATCATTGCAATCATGCTTTTCATTCAAGGAGCTATCATGAATCACTTTATAAATTTCTTCTTTTAACACTTCATCACAATTTTCAGATTCACGATTTTCAAGCAAAACTTCATAAAGATAATCAAGTGCACTCAGCTCACTAGCAATTGGTTCATTATAATTTGATTGTTTGAAAATATTAGCAAGTAGATGAGGATCCATATCAATAATTTTTAGCAAGCGAAGATGCAAAAAAATAGAAGGCACATGGAAGCACAAGCAAAGATAGCACACAAAATATTTTTGGTATTTTTGATTTTTTAGAGAAGTGGAGGGAGATGAAAAAGAGAGCCAAATAAAAAAGGCAAATAAAAAGTAGAGCAAGTAGATGATAGTTTGAGTGAAGGTACTTGTAGTGCTTTGATGATGTCTCCCCGGCAACGGCGCCAGAAATTCTTTCTGCTACTTGTGAGCTGCGTTGGGATTTTCCCCGAAGAGGAAGGGTGAAGCAGTACAGTAGATATAAGTATTTCCCTCAGTGAGAACCAAGGTTATTGAAACAATAGGAGAATCACGTAAACCCTAGTGAACAGTACCTGCACACACAAAAGCAAATACTTGCACCCAACGCGGGCAAGAGGGTTGTCAATCCCCTTGAAGTCGTTACTTGCAAGGATCAAATCTTGTATAGGTAGATATATAAATTGCAAAACAAAATAAAAGTAAATAAATTGCAGCAAGGTATTTTTGGTTTTTATAATATGTTTAAAGTTGACCCGGGGGCCATAGTTTTCACTAGAGGCTTCTCTCTCGAACACATAGCATATGGTGGGTGAACAAATTACTGTTGGGCAATTGATAGAAAAGCGCCTAGTTATGACGTATTCATGGCAATGATCACATATATAGGCATCACGTCCGTGACAAGTAGACCGACTCTTGCCTGCATCTACTACTATTACTCCACCAATCGACCGCTATCCAGCATGCATCTATGGTATTAAGTTCATGACAAACAGAGTAACGCCTTAAGCAAGATGACATGATGTAGACAAAGTAAACTCAATCAATATGAATAAACCCCATCGTTTTCTCCTTAGTAGCAACAATACAATACGTGCCTCTTCCCCTTCTGTCACTGGGTAAGGACACCGCAAGATTGAACCCACTACAAAGCACCTCTCCCACTGAAGATAAATCAATCTAGTTGGCCAAACCAAACAGACAGATCGGAGAGAAATACAAAGCTATAATAATCATGCATAATAAAGTTCAGAAAAGACTCAATTACTTTCAATGAATAATCTAATCTTAAACCCACAATTCATTGGATCCCAACAAACACACCACAAAAGAAGATTACATCGGATAGAACTCCAAGAAGATCGAGGAGAACATTGTATTGAAGATCAAAGAGAGAGAAGAAGTCATCTTGCTACTAGCTATGGACCCATAGGTCTATGGTGAACTACTAACACATCATCGGAAGGGCAGCAAGGTTGATCTAGAAGCCTTCCGTGATCGATTCCCCCTCCGGCAGAGTACCGGAAAAGGCCTCCAGATGGGATCGCGGAAGAGCAGATGCTTGTGTCGGCGGAAAAGTTATTTCGGGTGGCTCTTTGTTGGTTTGGGAATATTTGGGAATTTATAGAGGTGGAATTAGGTCAAACAGAGCTGCGTGGGGCCCACGAGCTCAGGGGGCGCTGATGGAAATATGCCCTAGAGGCAATAATAAAGTTGTTATTATTTTATATTTCCTTGTTCATGATAAAGGTTTATTATTCATGCTAGAATTGTATTGACCGGAAACTTAAATACATGTGTGAATACATAAACAAATACGTGTCCCTAGTGAGCCTCTACTAGACTAGCTCGTTGATCAAAGATGGTTAAGGTTTCCTAACCATAGACATGAGTTGTCATTTGATAACGGAATCACATCATTAGGAGAATGATGTGATGGACAAGACCCATCCGTTAGCTTAGCATATGATCGTTCTATTTATTGCTACTGCTTTCTTGAATGTCAAATACATGTTCCTCAGACCATGAGATCATGCAACTCCCGGATACCGTAGGAATACTTTGTGTGCTATCAAACGTCACAACGTAACTGGGTGATCATAAAGATGCTCTACAGGTATCTCCGAAGGTGTCCGTTGAGTTGGCATGGATCGAGACTGGGATTTGTCACTCCGTGTTTCGGAGAGGTATCTCTGGGCCCTCTCGGTAATGCACATCATAAGAAGCTTGCAAGCAAAGTGACTAAGGAGTTAGTTACGGGATGATGTATTATGGAACGAGTAAAGAGACTTGCCGGTAACGAGATTGAACTAGGTATGGAGATACCGACGATCGAATCTCAGGCAAGTAACATACCGACGGACAAAGGGAATTCCGTATGTTGTCATTGCGGTTCGACCGATAAGATCTTCGTGGAATATGTAGGAACCAATATGAGCATCCAGGTTCCGCTATTGGTTATTGACCGGAGAGGCGTCTCAGTCATGTCTACATCATTCCCGAACCCGTAGGGTCCGCACGCTTAACGTTCGTTGACGATATAGTGTTATATGAGTTATGTGAATTGGTAACCGAATATTATTCGGAGTCCCGGATGAGATCCCGGACGTCAAGAGGAATCTTGGAATGGTTGAGAGGTAAAGATTTATATATGGGAAGTCATATTTTGGGTTCCGGAAAAGGTGCAGTTTTTTCGGTATTGTACCGGGAAGCTTCCAGAAGGTTCCGGAGGATTCCGGAGGGGTCCGAAAGTCCACAAGTGGGTCCACCACGTCCCAAAGGGCTGGCATGGGCTAAGGGGAGGCGCCCTGGCCTTATTGGGCCAGGCGCACCAAGTCCTCAAAAGCCCACGCAGCTAGGGAAGGAAAAAGGGAGAGTCCTTGTAGGAATAGGATTGGACTTTGGAGTCCAAGTCCACGTGTGTACTATTCATGGTTACTGTTCACATGGCACTATTACTTCTACTCCAAGCCCCTACACATATATAAATAGAGGAGAGGGGGCGCCCCAAAGGAGAACACAACATTGTCTTAGCCGTGTGCGGCACCCCCCTCTACAGTTCCGTCTCTCGGTCATATTTTCGCAGTGTTCGGGCAAAGCCCTGCGGAGATAGCATCACCATCACTGTCACCACGCCGTCGTGCTGCCGGAACTCATCCACTACCTCGCCGTCTTGCTGGATCAAGAAGTCGAGGACGTCACCGAGCTGAACGTGTGCTGAACGCGGAGGTGCCGTACGTTCGTTGCTCGGTCGGTTGGATCGTGAAGTTGTTCGACGACATCAACCGCATTGTTCTAACGGTTCCGCTTACGGTCTACGAGGGTACGTAGACACACTCCCCCTCTCGTAGCTATGCATCTCCATGGATAGATCTTGCATGTGCGTAGAATTTTTTTTGTTTTCCATGCAACGTTACCCAACAGGCGCCTACCCCCCTAGGGCGTGCCCTGTGAGCTCGTGGCTCTCTCGTATCTCTTCTGGCCTCCTCCCGAACCTTCTAGGGTCCCTTCTGGTCCAAAAAAATTATTTTAAAGATTTTATTCCGTTTGGACTTCGTTTGGTATTGATTTTCTAAAAAGCTAAAAACAAGCAAAAAAACAGGAATTGGCACTGGGCAGTCCCAAAAAAATGATATAAAATAATATAAAAATGCATATAAAGCATCCAAGATTGATAATATAATAGCATAAAACAATTAAAAATTATAGATACGTTGGAGACGTATCATTGTCCAACAACATGACTTCCAGGACAGGATTACCGTACCAAGCAGGGGCGGTACATGTCCTAGTCGACCTACGAAGTTCAGTAGTAACTTGATCCAAAGTTCTTGATCATCATCATTAGCTTCATCTCTGGCTGGTGTAGGCATCACAGGAACTTCTTTCTGTGCTACGCTACTCTCCAATTTGAGAGAAGGTACAATTACATCATCAAGCTCTACCTTCCTCCCTCTCTAGAAAGGATCCATTCTTGGCAACAAAGATTTTGCCCTCGGATCTGTGATAGAAGGTATACCCAATTGTCTCTTTCGGGTATCCTATGAAGACGCACTTCTCCGCTTTGGGTTCGAGCTTATCAGGCTGAATCCTTTGACATAAGCGTCACATCCCCAAACTTTAAGAAATGATGGTTGAGGTTTCTTGCCAAACCATAATTCATACGGTGTCGTCTCAACGGATTTAGACGGTGCCCTATTTAAAGTGAATGCGGCTGTCTCTAATGCATAACCCCAAAACGATAGTGGCAAATCGGTAAGAGACATCATAGAACGCACCATATCCAATTAGGGGTGGAATGTGGTAGTGGATAATCCGAAATATCCGATATTCGTATTCGAGAAAATGCCTATTCGTATCCGAAACATCCGCATCCGAAGTAAAATGGAAATGGAAATTATCCGTATCCGAATTTATTTAAAAAATAAAAAAATAAATATGGTATGACATTTTGACACAACAATGGATGCGGAAGTGGATATATCTGTATCCGAATAAGATTATGGGAGGTAACTTTTAAAATTCTAACCCCAATATTCCAATTATCCAACATAAAAGCCAAATAAGTGGTCAAATTTTACTCTTTGTATGATTAAACTTAAAAATTATTATGCATTACAATAGTATTTATTCATAAACCTATTTATCATTGACTTATTGTATGTCACAAGTTGATTATTTCATGTCACATAGCTATTGACTAACTTACTTAAGCAATATGTCACTATTATTCGTATCCGTTCCGAATCGAGTAAACATTCGATACATATCCGTATTTGAATAACATTCGAGCCGCATCCGTATCCGATAACATCTGTATTCGCATTCGTATTCACTTTGAAAATATGAAAACGAAAGTGGTAAGAGCACTATCGATCTGCATCTGATCCGTTTCCACCCCGATAATCCAATAGAGTATGATTACGACATTCAGACACACCATTATGTTGTGGTGTTCCAGGTGGCGTGAGCTGTGAAACAATTCTACATTGTCTTAAATGCATACCAAACTCGTAACTCAAATATTCACCCCCACGATCAGATCGTGGAAATTTAATTTTCTTATTACGATGATTCTCCACTTCACTCTGAAACTCCTTGAACTTTTCAAATGTTTCAGACTTGTGTTTCATTAAGTAAATATACTCATATCTACTTCAATCATCTGTGAAGGTCAGAAAATAACAATATCCACCGCATGCTTCCATGCTCATTGGACCGCATACATCGGTATGTATTATTTCCAACAAGTCACTTACCCGCTCCATTGTTCCAGAAAACGGGGTTTTAGTCATCTTACCCATGAGGCATGGTTCACAGGTATCAAATGATTCAAAGTCAAGTGATTCCAAAAGTCCACCAGTATGACCTAAGCGGCAGTGCCACAAGTATGTGGTACTATCATCATTAACTTTGCATCTTTTGGCATCAATACTATGAACATTTGTATCACTGCTATTGAGATTCAATAAGAATAAACCATTCACATTGGGTGCATGACCATAAAATATATTATTCATATAAATAGAACAACCATTATTCTCGAATTTAAATGAATAACTGTCTCGCAATAAACAAGATCCAGATATAATGTTCACGGTCAACGCAGGCACCAAATAAGACGACCTTCGTGGCCTCCAAGACTAGAGGGCGGCAACGCCCCAGATCACATCTACCATGTAAACCCTAGGCCTCTCCTGCCTATATAAAGGGAGGTCTAGGGTCCTCATTGATCATCTATCCATAGATAGGAAACTCTCGGTAGCAATTTCATACACCATTGTAACCCCTCGCACGAGGTATCCCTCCACCATGAATAACGAAAACCAGCAGGACGTAGGGTATTACTCTCCGGAGGCACGAACCTGGATAAACCCCTCGTGTGACCTCCGATCCAGGACTTCTAGCTGCGCTTGGACCCCTACCGAGGGATCTGATGATATTTTGCACCGTCAGATCTACCTCGAGATCATATGTGTACGAATCTAACTTAACCCTATGGACTAAACCCCTCGACTTATATAGGGACCGGGGGTACCTAGGGTTATATGTAGGTCGGTCTAGGGATAAGCTCACCGATGATTTGAACATGTCTTGAAGTATGTGCCAAGTCTTCGAAGGATTCCATCTTGAGTATGTCGGGGGTCATGGTAAACATGGCCCATTCTTCGGTTATCTGGGGGTCCTCGGCCCGGCCCATGATTGGCAGGCCGACGTGGTTAGGACCCCCTAGTCCAGGACACCTTCACCATGGCTTGCAGAAAACATAGGAGTAGAGTGACTAAAGTGGATTCCTTTGAGGACTTGACTTGGAATCTTGTCTTGGACTTCAAACCAAGTGCCTTTGCTTATGCCCCTCTAGATAGTATGGTTGTCCAACCTATAAATTTAGGGAAATGTTCGTGCAAGGCTGTTGTCACGTCAGTTTTCTGAATCGTTCGCTCTAACCAGCTGCCAGGGCAAACGTCCCCTCCTTTATTCTCCCATGTCCTCCTCTCTGGGCCTCACCCACTCGTTCTAGTTATAAAAAAAATATCTGTCCAAGGTGCGTGAGGGGTGGCTCGAACTCGTGACCTTCTGAAAGGAAGGACAGGCAGGCTGGCTACTTGAACTGGAAGGTTTGTGAATATATGTGGTTAAACTTGCTATATTTTTTGAAGCTCAACTGTTTTGAATTCGGTTTTTCATTTGAAAATTTCGCTGAAAAAATCCAAAAATTCTGAAATTTTTCCATCTTTGAAACAACAAAAATACCTAATTTTTTGCCATATTCCCATTACAAATCCCAAAAGTTTTCATGTTTTTTTAGAGAACACAAACTTTTTAAACTTGCCATGTGCAATTTTATAATTTTTGCCATGTGCCCATTACAAATCCCAAAAGTTGCCATGTTTTTTAGAGGAGAATTTTTCTAAACTTGCCATGTTAAATTTTACTATAGGTAGCTTGGCAATTATATTATTTATACCATTGCAATTTTATTAATTACACCATGGTAGTTTTTTGTAGGTAGCATGGCTATTTCATTATTTAGACCATGGCAATTTTTTCAATTAGTCCATGGCAATTTTAGTAATTACACGATGGTAGTTCTATTTGTAGGTACCATGGCAATTTAATTATTTAGACCATGGTAGTTTTTTGTAGGTAGTGCAGCGATTTCATTATTTAGACCATGGCAATTTTTCCAGTTAGACCATGGCATTTTATTAATTAGACCATGGTAATTTTATTGTAGGTAGCATGACAATTTAATTTTTTAGATCATGGCATTTTTATTATGTAGACCGTGGAAAATTTTCTTTGTCTTGCAACTTTTTTTCATTTTTTATTTATTAAAGGATGGCCATTTTTTAAAGTATAGCATGGCATTTTCTATAAATTAGAGCATGGCAAATGTAAATATACGTTTCTCTGCATTTTCTGTATAAATTTTTTATGGTGATTTGCTTTGCAAAAAATAGTTAACCGGGCCATTTGTTTGGCATAATGATTAGAGCGGGGAGGCCCATCCAATAGCTTGTCAGTCCATTGGGGTCACGCTGGGTGGTTTGTTCTAGCGAATGAAATCGTTCTCTAGAACGATTGTTCCTATCAAACGAATCGTTCGTCCCAGGCATCCCTAGATCTGACGATCGCTGGATATTGGCGTCCTAAATTTACAATCTAAAAGCTTGAGGTAGAAGCCATCTTGAAAAGTAGGAGGTAGTGGTCAACTGATATCCACACTAAACATAAGAACTAGTTTCATGAAAGCTTTCAATTGGTTTGTCATTAATCACCAAAACCAAATAGGGATACATGAGAGATGAACTTTCAAGCAGACGTTCCTATGCTTTGTAGGAACGAATTCACCAACGGTTGAGGAATGAAATCCTTTTAACCCCACAAAAAAAAACACGATATGCATCTTGCCGCTGCCCCTCCCCCTTCTCCGTCGTACTGCTCCCCCCCCCCCCCCCCCCCCCCACACACACACACACACACACACACACATACCCTCCCTCTCTCTCTCTTTCAGTTGTTGAAGAAGATGGTGCAGTCGACTTCAAGTCTTGGTCGGATGGAAGAGGCATTCGCCTTATAAGACCAAGTGAAGGACGTTCTTCCTATAGATTTTGTGTTATACTATATGTAAAGCTCCTTTTGCCAATGGAAGGGAAAAGGCACCAATTAATACTCTGCGGCATGCACGGTGCTCACTGTTTATACTACCATATATTGCTCAAGGGAGGACGAATGCATCACCCATTACTCATGGCTTGCTTCCGGAGGGCAATGAAAGCCGCCGGCCGGCCTTTTGTAATCTAGGGCGCACACACACATCGATCACAGTGTATTCGTGCGTCGATTCCTTCGGGGAGATTCGAAGTTGCATGTATTAGGCAAGGCACATGGATATGCAACACGTACTATAGCAGCACACGGTACGTACACCTCCAGTGTGTGCGTGACTACTGTGATTACCTAAGCATTTGCACTGCTGCGCGTTTAGGAAAACTACTGCATGCATGCATGCAATATGCCGGCCGCTCGATCGCATGCATGATGACACGCAGTGCATTATTACCGGTAGTACGTACTGCTACCAGCTGCCTTCTCTCCAAACCAAATACTACACACATATGGATGGATGCATGCCTCACATATGCAACCACGCAGGATACAAATGCTCTCCAGTGTAGCCTTTGGTTTTACATGTCTCCCTCCCTCTCTCTCTCCATCGACATGATCATAACTTGGCTTTCAGTGTCATATATGCATGCACATGCGGCGCGACGCGATGTGCATTCACTCGATCATGGACACATACATACCTGAAGAAAGAAACACAATGAAGCTAGGAATTGTTCCAATTCATTAGCCAGTCGGGGCGGTGCTACTGTTTCGGTAGTACAAAAACTGGAGTAATAATCAATCGGCATAGATCCTAATACGCCGCCGCAGACTGCATACGTGGTACCACTCAGTCCTTGTACGTAACTTAATTTGCAGTCATCGGCGTCATGCATGCAACCTTTTCTTTCTGAAAAACCCATATGATATACAATAGCATCCAATAATACTAGAGTTGCGAATTAAGCGTAGATCAGATAGTTAGGTTCCTTGTGCTGGAACCAGCCCATCAGGGTTCAAGTTTTTCGTTCAATGGGAGGAGATGTTTCCCTCGACTAAGAGGAGGCGCATGTGATGAGTTCATCAATCTCAGGATGTTGTGTCGGCTCAGTATCTTGAAGGTACTCATTCATAGGGATGAGTATATGCTGGTGTATGTGAGCATCTGCGACTGTAATGTGTTTACAAAAACGGGATTGTTGCGAACCAACCTTTGGTTGGATGGTTAGGAGGATAGTGGTATCCCCAACCAACCAGGGTTCAAGTCCTAAACTTGGCATTGGTGGTTGCATTATTCATGTATTTATTTCAGACTTCCGGCGATGTTCGTTTGCTGGGAGGAGACGCGCCTGTGGTGACTTCGTAAAATCTTAAGATGCTATGACGGCTCAGTGTATGTGAGCAATTTCGATTGTACCGTGTTAAAAAAAGAATTGTTAAATCTCAGTCGATTGAGACTTAACGAAGTCTCAGTCGATGTTATATTCGTGAGATCTTAGATCTTACGTGGAGATCCATGTAAAAAATAATATTTTTTTCCTTTTTTATATATTGTGTTACTTAACCAAGATTTGGTTAAGTCTCGGTCGATTGAAGATCTAGCCACACCCTTACAAAAATCCTAGATTTGCCCCCGCAATTTGCACATTTTGTCTTTCTTCTCTGAAAAGGAAAGATCAACCTGCACATTTTGTAAGATAAAGATTCGGGCGGGAAACCTTCTCATGGAGGATAGATAAATATGGTAATTCCATACTCGTAGTACGTACTCCGAAAAAGTTGCAAGCTAAAAGGGATATGCACTGACACTCACTGTTGGTAGAGTGGGCACGGGACATAAGCTGGGCCGTGGTGGCGCGATCAACAGAGGATCCGGCCGGAGGGCAGACAGAGTGGGTTCAAGGTATAATCATAAACTGCGTACAGGTGAGCCCATTTAATTGGAATAGTAGCCAGAGAACAAGGGGCTGGTGGTGTGATGCACACATAGTGTTGTGGTTGCACGGAAGGGCAGACTGGATCGATGGCATTCAAGTCCAGCCACGGCCACGGCCATCCATCAGACAGACCAAAAAGTACTAGTAGGAGCACTATATATACACTATACACTGTGGTACGACTTGTACAAACAATTAAAGCCACGCATCCAAAACATTCCTCTCATCGAGCCTCTTATACTATCTCTCTCTAAAGAACTTCTCAGCCAATACCCCACGCATTGTTGCTCTCCCTCTCGTTGGTTAATTTGGAATCAGTTCGTCGATCGTTTAATCAAGCGAGTGATTACGTTTCCATTTGAATTCATGCATGTATGTAACCGTATTTTATTTCTAGACTTGGCGGGGCCGGCGTAGTGTAACTGTCCCCATCGATCGACCCCACGGTCGGGTGTACCACATAAGCCTGTTGTGATGTGAGCTTTCTGCCGTGTTTCATCCAGTGCAGGAGTTAATGGCCGTCGATCACTTGATGGCCATGTCGTTCGACTCGACGGTGATATCGCGCGGCTAGTGGTTATATATGTATGTCTTCGAGGTAGGTAAATATTGTGATGTCCATGATGAGATCGACCACCCATTCACGCGAGTACATAGGATCGCGTGGGCAAGCAGCAAGCAAACTC
Organism: Elymus sibiricus; assembly: GCA_039707655.1. Classification (NCBI taxonomy): domain Eukaryota; kingdom Viridiplantae; phylum Streptophyta; class Magnoliopsida; order Poales; family Poaceae; genus Elymus; species Elymus sibiricus. The sequence goes on along the minus strand of CM077676.1, from coordinate 199,499,610 downwards.
GCGTATCTGGACCCGTATGAGCAGCCATACACTGTTTGCTCACCACATGCACTAGTAATCATCGCGCCGTGCACATGTGCATGCATATTCCTCAAGAGATAAATATGCTAAGTATGATATATTTCAACAGGGTCGCTGATTTTATAGCTGTTCAACACGGTTTTTTTCCTCAAGAGAAAAGAAAAACTCACACAATCTCTCATCGCCTTCAGGCGCCGGGTCCAGCCGGAAAACAAGAAGAAACCCAACCAAGGCGAAGGCGACCCCTCCCAGACACAAGCCCAATCGATGTGGGAACAGAGCCATGAATCCGGCCAGGGTTTCGAGCTAATCTCGGCCGGCAACACGGCACGGCATGTGCCCCCTCCTCACTCATACGAGACACATGCCCACGGTGCCCACAACCCAAACGCACAGCAACGCCGACCCTTCTTCCAACCTTCCCTCCGGAAAATTCAAGACGCGGCTAGCTCCATCAGTAGGTGAGGGCGATAAATGCCGGAGCACAGATGCTTCGATTTAACACGTCGAAGCGGCGCCTACAGCGGGCACGCAACAATGATACCGTCCAGGAAGACAATAGTAGCTGCTATCATCAACAGTGCGGGCTACAGCAACAGCAGCAGACAAAAGGAACAAGGTACGCAAGTAGTACAAGGGCGAGCTGTTAGAATTAATGGGCTAGGCTCATAACAATTTTTGAAATTTCAAATAGTGTTCCATGAATAAAATAGCAAGAGGTGGTGCTAAAGTTTGGTCTCATATCGCTAGTTGAGAAAGAGTTGGACCTCTTTATATAGTGGGTTCTCTCCATCACTCTAAGTGGTGTGTTGAGAAGAGAAAGGGAAGACCACACGCGCGCTCGCTCGCCTCGCCGGGGCCGGCGCGTACGTGCGACAAGCGCGTGAATGGTCCGCTGAAATCAGGTCCGTTGCCTTGTGGGGCGCGGCTTCCTTTTGCCGTTTTGTTTTTATGCCTTGGCAGACAAGTTAATTATTTCTTGTCCGATAAGTATACGACTTAGAAACCTAGTCAGTTTGAGATCGTGATCGCGACACGATACCGTCTCTGGTCCTAATATATATATACTGCTACTGGCTGCGGCCAAAAGACACACCAAGAACACCTAGGGTTTTGTCTCATCTCGCAACTTGCGCTGCCACCGTAGTCTACTCCATCCCAAACGCCGGCGTGCATCGGCGTGCGGGAGAGCAGGTCTCCGGAACCGTTCGTCCTTGCGATCCTGCACCGGGAGAAGACGAATTAGGTTTTTGGGAAGCGCTCTGTGCGACTGCTCAAGTTCGTCATTACGGGTCGTCTTCCGTCCAAGTCGGGCGGTGCCACTCATCGTCGTCTTCATCACCGTCAGCAGCAGATCGTCGCCAACATCGTCATCAACACCGTCGCCCCTACAACAGCTAACGAACAGTACGTCCATCGTCATCTGTTCATGTCTCTCTCTACAGCCGCTGTTTCGTGTGTGCTGCTGTTGTGCATGTTTTACTGTTCCTCTAGTTTGCTAGATTGTTACATGATAGTCTCTGTTCTATTTATGAATTATTTACTAGAATTAATCATGAACTTGCCTAATTTTCCAACAATCTAAAAACCTAATTGTAGGCACTTTCGTGAGTTAACTATGGCTGGATTCGCTGATACACTGAGGCCGGATAAGTTTACCGGTGTGCACTTTAAGAGGTGGCAGGTGAAGACCACGCTCTGACTTACTGCTCTGAAAGTTTTTCATGTTAGTGTTGGTGCTCCAGAGGGAATGTCTGAGGAAGATCAGAGAAAATTCCAGGAAGCCAATACTATGTTTGTGGGATGCATTCTGAGTGTTCTTGCTGACGAGGACATGCACTAGGGATAGAGTAACAGGCCTGACCTACAGACCTTACCATAGGATTCCACGCGCCTTATACTGGGCCCCAGGGCCAGATCGGCAGTCAGGAGTTCTGCAACCTGGCGTTCACTCGGAGCTCAACGAACCACTCGGGAGGCAGGAGTTCACTCGACCGTCTTGTTTCACTCGGAGCATCCGACAGTCACTCGACCAGACAAGACCAGGAGACTCCAGGAACACAATGGTCAGGACGTGCGCTCGCCTGTATTAATTGTAATCAATGCGCCCGTTACCTGGCGCCCTTAAACCCCCTCTTTAACCCCTGGTAATGGCGGCATTCATGGGGGCTGGGCAGACCCTATATAAGCCACCCCACAGCTCCATTCTAAGGGTTCGCATTCTTTGTAACCTATACATTCAATCAACAGCTCCAGAGCACCGAGACGTAGGGCTATTACCTCCACCGCTGAGGGGCCTGAACTCGTAAATCCGAGTGTAACAACTGCGCCGTAGCTAGGCTCTGCCCTCTCATCCGTACCCCTACACACTACTGTCAGACTTGCACCCACGACAGTTGGCGCCCACCCTGGGGCAGGCGTCTAGCGACTTCCGGCGTAGTTGCGTTTTTCCTATCATCACCATGGTTTCCGGCGGCGGACTGACTCTGGGAGGCAAGATCCGTTTCGGCGTCCTCAGCTTCATCGCCGACGATTCGGCGTGGCTCCAGGAAGCCCTGCTGGATGTTGAGGCGTTGCCCGACTGCGGCGCAGCGCACTTCCACGCGAGTGCCTTCGGCGTCCTTCTTCGTCAGCCGTCGACTCCGTACCAGTCGGCGCATGCGCTCTCCACCAGCCGTCGTTGCAAGCGCTCCGGGCGCTCGCGGCTTCAGCGGTGGATCAAGCACGCGGTGGCCCTTCAGGTCGCAGCCCCGCAGATCGCGGCAATCGAGCCCGACAAGCCCGTCTTCGATCTGTTCGCCTCCTTGCACGAGCACTCGGAAAGCCTATCCGAGTGCGAGAGCAGCGATCCTGCTGCAGAGGTGCTGATGGTCGATTCCCCGCCCAGTCCGCCTGGGTATGGCCGCGGCGGCGCGGAGAATGGTGACCCGTCGCGCGCTGATCTTGGCGGCGGCGGAGACCGTCACGACGACGAGTACTACCCCCGACCTCTCACTCGGCATCAGAGGGAGGAACAGCAGCGCAGAACCGAGCAGACCCTCCAGACGCCCATCGTTGGGATGACCCCCGAGGCTCAGGCTTTGGAGGCCGCGCGCCAGGCCAACTTGGCTGAGCGCAGTTGTCTGGAGGCGCTCCAGAAATCACTCGATGATCGCGCCCAGCGACAACATCAGCCCAGTTCCAGTCGGCGGCAGCGGCAGTTGTTCTCGAATGACCAGCAGCAGAATTTCCAGGTGTTCCGCACTCCCGTTCAGAATTTGGCGGCGGCCACTCGGATAGCAGATTCCATAGAGCCGTCCCGATCCGAGGCGGGAGAGGGTCTACGGCAGATCCGGGCCCTGCTCAAGGCGGCTGAAGAGCAAAATTCAGCGGTGTCCCAGTCGCGCAACAGGATTCAGAACAGATCCATCCGGGCTGACACCGTTCAGTCGGCCCACAGCCCGGTGTCCCCGAGGAGAAACAGACACTTGCCTCCGCGGCGAAACGGCCGAGACCTCCACCGAGACCAGTACTCGGGACAGGGTCGCAGTCGGAATACGCCTCCGCGGCGTCAAGATGATCGACGCCGTATGCAGTCGCCCCCTCCGCGGGATGGCTCGTACGCGCCCCGGCCGTACGACGCTAGGCATCCTTACGGCAACGATCGGAGGGCCAGCCCTCCCCGCCATGGTGACGGTTATCGCCAGAGAGAACCAGTCGACTATCGTGACCCACAGTTCAATGCGAGATCCGTTCTCGCTCAGAACCTGGTCGACAGAGGCAGAGCATTGAGAAAGAACTTGGACAGAGATCGTACGAGTGGAAGTGGAGCATTCGTCTCCGGGCCTGAGTGCTTCAGCAGAGCAATCAGGGCCGCCGAGATTCCGCCTAACTTCAGATTGGCGGCTGGAGTAAGCAAGTTCACCGGCGAGTCTAAGCCAGAAACTTGGTTAGAGGATTACCGAGTGGCTGTGCAGATTGGAGGTGGCAATGACTATGTGGCTATGAAGCATTTGCCCTTGATGCTGGAAGGGTCTGCCCGTGCCTGGCTCAACCAGCTCACTCCGGCCAGCATCTACTGCTGCGAAGATTTGGCTTGAGTGTTCATCAAAACATTCAAGGGCATGTGCAAACGCCCGGCCGGGTTGACTGAGTTGCAGCATTGTGTGCAGAAGCCGAATAAAACCTTGAGGGAGTACATTCAGCGATGGACAACCTTGCATCACGTGGTGGAGAACGTCACAGAGCACCAAGCCGTCTGTGCCTTCAAGGTAGTAGTCAGATAGGGGGAGCTCATCTTGAAATTCGGTCGGTCAGGATCTTTGACCATGAGCCGAATGATGGAGTCCAAGTCCACGTGTGTACTATTCATGGTTACTGTTCACATGGCACTATTACTTCTACTCCAAGCCCCTACACATATATAAATAGAGGAGAGGGGGCGCCCCAAAGGAGAACACAACATTGTCTTAGCCGTGTGCGGCACCCCCCTCTACAGTTCCGTCTCTCGGTCATATTTTCGCAGTGTTCGGGCAAAGCCCTGCGGAGATAGCATCACCATCACTGTCACCACGCCGTCGTGCTGCCGGAACTCATCCACTACCTCGCCGTCTTGCTGGATCAAGAAGTCGAGGACGTCACCGAGCTGAACGTGTGCTGAACGCGGAGGTGCCGTACGTTCGTTGCTCGGTCGGTTGGATCGTGAAGTTGTTCGACGACATCAACCGCATTGTTCTAACGGTTCCGCTTACGGTCTACGAGGGTACGTAGACACACTCCCCCTCTCGTAGCTATGCATCTCCATGGATAGATCTTGCATGTGCGTAGAATTTTTTTTGTTTTCCATGCAACGTTACCCAACAGGCGCCTACCCCCCTAGGGCGTGCCCTGTGAGCTCGTGGCTCTCTCGTATCTCTTCTGGCCTCCTCCCGAACCTTCTAGGGTCCCTTCTGGTCCAAAAAAATTATTTTAAAGATTTTATTCCGTTTGGACTTCGTTTGGTATTGATTTTCTAAAAAGCTAAAAACAAGCAAAAAAACAGGAATTGGCACTGGGCAGTCCCAAAAAAATGATATAAAATAATATAAAAATGCATATAAAGCATCCAAGATTGATAATATAATAGCATAAAACAATTAAAAATTATAGATACGTTGGAGACGTATCATTGTCCAACAACATGACTTCCAGGACAGGATTACCGTACCAAGCAGGGGCGGTACATGTCCTAGTCGACCTACGAAGTTCAGTAGTAACTTGATCCAAAGTTCTTGATCATCATCATTAGCTTCATCTCTGGCTGGTGTAGGCATCACAGGAACTTCTTTCTGTGCTACGCTACTCTCCAATTTGAGAGAAGGTACAATTACATCATCAAGCTCTACCTTCCTCCCTCTCTAGAAAGGATCCATTCTTGGCAACAAAGATTTTGCCCTCGGATCTGTGATAGAAGGTATACCCAATTGTCTCTTTCGGGTATCCTATGAAGACGCACTTCTCCGCTTTGGGTTCGAGCTTATCAGGCTGAATCCTTTGACATAAGCGTCACATCCCCAAACTTTAAGAAATGATGGTTGAGGTTTCTTGCCAAACCATAATTCATACGGTGTCGTCTCAACGGATTTAGACGGTGCCCTATTTAAAGTGAATGCGGCTGTCTCTAATGCATAACCCCAAAACGATAGTGGCAAATCGGTAAGAGACATCATAGAACGCACCATATCCAATTAGGGGTGGAATGTGGTAGTGGATAATCCGAAATATCCGATATTCGTATTCGAGAAAATGCCTATTCGTATCCGAAACATCCGCATCCGAAGTAAAATGGAAATGGAAATTATCCGTATCCGAATTTATTTAAAAAATAAAAAAATAAATATGGTATGACATTTTGACACAACAATGGATGCGGAAGTGGATATATCTGTATCCGAATAAGATTATGGGAGGTAACTTTTAAAATTCTAACCCCAATATTCCAATTATCCAACATAAAAGCCAAATAAGTGGTCAAATTTTACTCTTTGTATGATTAAACTTAAAAATTATTATGCATTACAATAGTATTTATTCATAAACCTATTTATCATTGACTTATTGTATGTCACAAGTTGATTATTTCATGTCACATAGCTATTGACTAACTTACTTAAGCAATATGTCACTATTATTCGTATCCGTTCCGAATCGAGTAAACATTCGATACATATCCGTATTTGAATAACATTCGAGCCGCATCCGTATCCGATAACATCTGTATTCGCATTCGTATTCACTTTGAAAATATGAAAACGAAAGTGGTAAGAGCACTATCGATCTGCATCTGATCCGTTTCCACCCCGATAATCCAATAGAGTATGATTACGACATTCAGACACACCATTATGTTGTGGTGTTCCAGGTGGCGTGAGCTGTGAAACAATTCTACATTGTCTTAAATGCATACCAAACTCGTAACTCAAATATTCACCCCCACGATCAGATCGTGGAAATTTAATTTTCTTATTACGATGATTCTCCACTTCACTCTGAAACTCCTTGAACTTTTCAAATGTTTCAGACTTGTGTTTCATTAAGTAAATATACTCATATCTACTTCAATCATCTGTGAAGGTCAGAAAATAACAATATCCACCGCATGCTTCCATGCTCATTGGACCGCATACATCGGTATGTATTATTTCCAACAAGTCACTTACCCGCTCCATTGTTCCAGAAAACGGGGTTTTAGTCATCTTACCCATGAGGCATGGTTCACAGGTATCAAATGATTCAAAGTCAAGTGATTCCAAAAGTCCACCAGTATGACCTAAGCGGCAGTGCCACAAGTATGTGGTACTATCATCATTAACTTTGCATCTTTTGGCATCAATACTATGAACATTTGTATCACTGCTATTGAGATTCAATAAGAATAAACCATTCACATTGGGTGCATGACCATAAAATATATTATTCATATAAATAGAACAACCATTATTCTCGAATTTAAATGAATAACTGTCTCGCAATAAACAAGATCCAGATATAATGTTCACGGTCAACGCAGGCACCAAATAAGACGACCTTCGTGGCCTCCAAGACTAGAGGGCGGCAACGCCCCAGATCACATCTACCATGTAAACCCTAGGCCTCTCCTGCCTATATAAAGGGAGGTCTAGGGTCCTCATTGATCATCTATCCATAGATAGGAAACTCTCGGTAGCAATTTCATACACCATTGTAACCCCTCGCACGAGGTATCCCTCCACCATGAATAACGAAAACCAGCAGGACGTAGGGTATTACTCTCCGGAGGCACGAACCTGGATAAACCCCTCGTGTGACCTCCGATCCAGGACTTCTAGCTGCGCTTGGACCCCTACCGAGGGATCTGATGATATTTTGCACCGTCAGATCTACCTCGAGATCATATGTGTACGAATCTAACTTAACCCTATGGACTAAACCCCTCGACTTATATAGGGACCGGGGGTACCTAGGGTTATATGTAGGTCGGTCTAGGGATAAGCTCACCGATGATTTGAACATGTCTTGAAGTATGTGCCAAGTCTTCGAAGGATTCCATCTTGAGTATGTCGGGGGTCATGGTAAACATGGCCCATTCTTCGGTTATCTGGGGGTCCTCGGCCCGGCCCATGATTGGCAGGCCGACGTGGTTAGGACCCCCTAGTCCAGGACACCTTCACCATGGCTTGCAGAAAACATAGGAGTAGAGTGACTAAAGTGGATTCCTTTGAGGACTTGACTTGGAATCTTGTCTTGGACTTCAAACCAAGTGCCTTTGCTTATGCCCCTCTAGATAGTATGGTTGTCCAACCTATAAATTTAGGGAAATGTTCGTGCAAGGCTGTTGTCACGTCAGTTTTCTGAATCGTTCGCTCTAACCAGCTGCCAGGGCAAACGTCCCCTCCTTTATTCTCCCATGTCCTCCTCTCTGGGCCTCACCCACTCGTTCTAGTTATAAAAAAATATCTGTCCAAGGTGCGTGAGGGGTGGCTCGAACTCGTGACCTTCTGAAAGGAAGGACAGGCAGGCTGGCTACTTGAACTGGAAGGTTTGTGAATATATGTGGTTAAACTTGCTATATTTTTTGAAGCTCAACTGTTTTGAATTCGGTTTTTCATTTGAAAATTTCGCTGAAAAAATCCAAAAATTCTGAAATTTTTCCATCTTTGAAACAACAAAAATACCTAATTTTTTGCCATATTCCCATTACAAATCCCAAAAGTTTTCATGTTTTTTTAGAGAACACAAACTTTTTAAACTTGCCATGTGCAATTTTATAATTTTTGCCATGTGCCCATTACAAATCCCAAAAGTTGCCATGTTTTTTAGAGGAGAATTTTTCTAAACTTGCCATGTTAAATTTTACTATAGGTAGCTTGGCAATTATATTATTTATACCATTGCAATTTTATTAATTACACCATGGTAGTTTTTTGTAGGTAGCATGGCTATTTCATTATTTAGACCATGGCAATTTTTTCAATTAGTCCATGGCAATTTTAGTAATTACACGATGGTAGTTCTATTTGTAGGTACCATGGCAATTTAATTATTTAGACCATGGTAGTTTTTTGTAGGTAGTGCAGCGATTTCATTATTTAGACCATGGCAATTTTTCCAGTTAGACCATGGCATTTTATTAATTAGACCATGGTAATTTTATTGTAGGTAGCATGACAATTTAATTTTTTAGATCATGGCATTTTTATTATGTAGACCGTGGAAAATTTTCTTTGTCTTGCAACTTTTTTTCATTTTTTATTTATTAAAGGATGGCCATTTTTTAAAGTATAGCATGGCATTTTCTATAAATTAGAGCATGGCAAATGTAAATATACGTTTCTCTGCATTTTCTGTATAAATTTTTTATGGTGATTTGCTTTGCAAAAAATAGTTAACCGGGCCATTTGTTTGGCATAATGATTAGAGCGGGGAGGCCCATCCAATAGCTTGTCAGTCCATTGGGGTCACGCTGGGTGGTTTGTTCTAGCGAATGAAATCGTTCTCTAGAACGATTGTTCCTATCAAACGAATCGTTCGTCCCAGGCATCCCTAGATCTGACGATCGCTGGATATTGGCGTCCTAAATTTACAATCTAAAAGCTTGAGGTAGAAGCCATCTTGAAAAGTAGGAGGTAGTGGTCAACTGATATCCACACTAAACATAAGAACTAGTTTCATGAAAGCTTTCAATTGGTTTGTCATTAATCACCAAAACCAAATAGGGATACATGAGAGATGAACTTTCAAGCAGACGTTCCTATGCTTTGTAGGAACGAATTCACCAACGGTTGAGGAATGAAATCCTTTTAACCCCACAAAAAAAAACACGATATGCATCTTGCCGCTGCCCCTCCCCCTTCTCCGTCGTACTGCTCCCCCCCCCCCCCCCCCCCCCCCCACACACACACACACACACACACATACCCTCCCTCTCTCTCTCTTTCAGTTGTTGAAGAAGATGGTGCAGTCGACTTCAAGTCTTGGTCGGATGGAAGAGGCATTCGCCTTATAAGACCAAGTGAAGGACGTTCTTCCTATAGATTTTGTGTTATACTATATGTAAAGCTCCTTTTGCCAATGGAAGGGAAAAGGCACCAATTAATACTCTGCGGCATGCACGGTGCTCACTGTTTATACTACCATATATTGCTCAAGGGAGGACGAATGCATCACCCATTACTCATGGCTTGCTTCCGGAGGGCAATGAAAGCCGCCGGCCGGCCTTTTGTAATCTAGGGCGCACACACACATCGATCACAGTGTATTCGTGCGTCGATTCCTTCGGGGAGATTCGAAGTTGCATGTATTAGGCAAGGCACATGGATATGCAACACGTACTATAGCAGCACACGGTACGTACACCTCCAGTGTGTGCGTGACTACTGTGATTACCTAAGCATTTGCACTGCTGCGCGTTTAGGAAAACTACTGCATGCATGCATGCAATATGCCGGCCGCTCGATCGCATGCATGATGACACGCAGTGCATTATTACCGGTAGTACGTACTGCTACCAGCTGCCTTCTCTCCAAACCAAATACTACACACATATGGATGGATGCATGCCTCACATATGCAACCACGCAGGATACAAATGCTCTCCAGTGTAGCCTTTGGTTTTACATGTCTCCCTCCCTCTCTCTCTCCATCGACATGATCATAACTTGGCTTTCAGTGTCATATATGCATGCACATGCGGCGCGACGCGATGTGCATTCACTCGATCATGGACACATACATACCTGAAGAAAGAAACACAATGAAGCTAGGAATTGTTCCAATTCATTAGCCAGTCGGGGCGGTGCTACTGTTTCGGTAGTACAAAAACTGGAGTAATAATCAATCGGCATAGATCCTAATACGCCGCCGCAGACTGCATACGTGGTACCACTCAGTCCTTGTACGTAACTTAATTTGCAGTCATCGGCGTCATGCATGCAACCTTTTCTTTCTGAAAAACCCATATGATATACAATAGCATCCAATAATACTAGAGTTGCGAATTAAGCGTAGATCAGATAGTTAGGTTCCTTGTGCTGGAACCAGCCCATCAGGGTTCAAGTTTTTCGTTCAATGGGAGGAGATGTTTCCCTCGACTAAGAGGAGGCGCATGTGATGAGTTCATCAATCTCAGGATGTTGTGTCGGCTCAGTATCTTGAAGGTACTCATTCATAGGGATGAGTATATGCTGGTGTATGTGAGCATCTGCGACTGTAATGTGTTTACAAAAACGGGATTGTTGCGAACCAACCTTTGGTTGGATGGTTAGGAGGATAGTGGTATCCCCAACCAACCAGGGTTCAAGTCCTAAACTTGGCATTGGTGGTTGCATTATTCATGTATTTATTTCAGACTTCCGGCGATGTTCGTTTGCTGGGAGGAGACGCGCCTGTGGTGACTTCGTAAAATCTTAAGATGCTATGACGGCTCAGTGTATGTGAGCAATTTCGATTGTACCGTGTTAAAAAAAGAATTGTTAAATCTCAGTCGATTGAGACTTAACGAAGTCTCAGTCGATGTTATATTCGTGAGATCTTAGATCTTACGTGGAGATCCATGTAAAAAATAATATTTTTTTCCTTTTTTATATATTGTGTTACTTAACCAAGATTTGGTTAAGTCTCGGTCGATTGAAGATCTAGCCACACCCTTACAAAAATCCTAGATTTGCCCCCGCAATTTGCACATTTTGTCTTTCTTCTCTGAAAAGGAAAGATCAACCTGCACATTTTGTAAGATAAAGATTCGGGCGGGAAACCTTCTCATGGAGGATAGATAAATATGGTAATTCCATACTCGTAGTACGTACTCCGAAAAAGTTGCAAGCTAAAAGGGATATGCACTGACACTCACTGTTGGTAGAGTGGGCACGGGACATAAGCTGGGCCGTGGTGGCGCGATCAACAGAGGATCCGGCCGGAGGGCAGACAGAGTGGGTTCAAGGTATAATCATAAACTGCGTACAGGTGAGCCCATTTAATTGGAATAGTAGCCAGAGAACAAGGGGCTGGTGGTGTGATGCACACATAGTGTTGTGGTTGCACGGAAGGGCAGACTGGATCGATGGCATTCAAGTCCAGCCACGGCCACGGCCATCCATCAGACAGACCAAAAAGTACTAGTAGGAGCACTATATATACACTATACACTGTGGTACGACTTGTACAAACAATTAAAGCCACGCATCCAAAACATTCCTCTCATCGAGCCTCTTATACTATCTCTCTCTAAAGAACTTCTCAGCCAATACCCCACGCATTGTTGCTCTCCCTCTCGTTGGTTAATTTGGAATCAGTTCGTCGATCGTTTAATCAAGCGAGTGATTACGTTTCCATTTGAATTCATGCATGTATGTAACCGTATTTTATTTCTAGACTTGGCGGGGCCGGCGTAGTGTAACTGTCCCCATCGATCGACCCCACGGTCGGGTGTACCACATAAGCCTGTTGTGATGTGAGCTTTCTGCCGTGTTTCATCCAGTGCAGGAGTTAATGGCCGTCGATCACTTGATGGCCATGTCGTTCGACTCGACGGTGATATCGCGCGGCTAGTGGTTATATATGTATGTCTTCGAGGTAGGTAAATATTGTGATGTCCATGATGAGATCGACCACCCATTCACGCGAGTACATAGGATCGCGTGGGCAAGCAGCAAGCAAACTCGCGTATCTGGACCCGTATGAGCAGCCATACACTGTTTGCTCACCACATGCACTAGTAATCATCGCGCCGTGCACATGTGCATGCATATTCCTCAAGAGATAAATATGCTAAGTATGATATATTTCAACAGGGTCGCTGATTTTATAGCTGTTCAACACGGTTTTTTTCCTCAAGAGAAAAGAAAAACTCACACAATCTCTCATCGCCTTCAGGCGCCGGGTCCAGCCGGAAAACAAGAAGAAACCCAACCAAGGCGAAGGCGACCCCTCCCAGACACAAGCCCAATCGATGTGGGAACAGAGCCATGAATCCGGCCAGGGTTTCGAGCTAATCTCGGCCGGCAACACGGCACGGCATGTGCCCCCTCCTCACTCATACGAGACACATGCCCACGGTGCCCACAACCCAAACGCACAGCAACGCCGACCCTTCTTCCAACCTTCCCTCCGGAAAATTCAAGACGCGGCTAGCTCCATCAGTAGGTGAGGGCGATAAATGCCGGAGCACAGATGCTTCGATTTAACACGTCGAAGCGGCGCCTACAGCGGGCACGCAACAATGATACCGTCCAGGAAGACAATAGTAGCTGCTATCATCAACAGTGCGGGCTACAGCAACAGCAGCAGACAAAAGGAACAAGGTACGCAAGTAGTACAAGGGCGAGCTGTTAGAATTAATGGGCTAGGCTCATAACAATTTTTGAAATTTCAAATAGTGTTCCATGAATAAAATAGCAAGAGGTGGTGCTAAAGTTTGGTCTCATATCGCTAGTTGAGAAAGAGTTGGACCTCTTTATATAGTGGGTTCTCTCCATCACTCTAAGTGGTGTGTTGAGAAGAGAAAGGGAAGACCACACGCGCGCTCGCTCGCCTCGCCGGGGCCGGCGCGTACGTGCGACAAGCGCGTGAATGGTCCGCTGAAATCAGGTCCGTTGCCTTGTGGGGCGCGGCTTCCTTTTGCCGTTTTGTTTTTATGCCTTGGCAGACAAGTTAATTATTTCTTGTCCGATAAGTATACGACTTAGAAACCTAGTCAGTTTGAGATCGTGATCGCGACACGATACCGTCTCTGGTCCTAATATATATATACTGCTACTGGCTGCGGCCAAAAGACACACCAAGAACACCTAGGGTTTTGTCTCATCTCGCAACTTGCGCTGCCACCGTAGTCTACTCCATCCCAAACGCCGGCGTGCATCGGCGTGCGGGAGAGCAGGTCTCCGGAACCGTTCGTCCTTGCGATCCTGCACCGGGAGAAGACGAATTAGGTTTTTGGGAAGCGCTCTGTGCGACTGCTCAAGTTCGTCATTACGGGTCGTCTTCCGTCCAAGTCGGGCGGTGCCACTCATCGTCGTCTTCATCACCGTCAGCAGCAGATCGTCGCCAACATCGTCATCAACACCGTCGCCCCTACAACAGCTAACGAACAGTACGTCCATCGTCATCTGTTCATGTCTCTCTCTACAGCCGCTGTTTCGTGTGTGCTGCTGTTGTGCATGTTTTACTGTTCCTCTAGTTTGCTAGATTGTTACATGATAGTCTCTGTTCTATTTATGAATTATTTACTAGAATTAATCATGAACTTGCCTAATTTTCCAACAATCTAAAAACCTAATTGTAGGCACTTTCGTGAGTTAACTATGGCTGGATTCGCTGATACACTGAGGCCGGATAAGTTTACCGGTGTGCACTTTAAGAGGTGGCAGGTGAAGACCACGCTCTGACTTACTGCTCTGAAAGTTTTTCATGTTAGTGTTGGTGCTCCAGAGGGAATGTCTGAGGAAGATCAGAGAAAATTCCAGGAAGCCAATACTATGTTTGTGGGATGCATTCTGAGTGTTCTTGCTGACGAGGACATGCACTAGGGATAGAGTAACAGGCCTGACCTACAGACCTTACCATAGGATTCCACGCGCCTTATACTGGGCCCCAGGGCCAGATCGGCAGTCAGGAGTTCTGCAACCTGGCGTTCACTCGGAGCTCAACGAACCACTCGGGAGGCAGGAGTTCACTCGACCGTCTTGTTTCACTCGGAGCATCCGACAGTCACTCGACCAGACAAGACCAGGAGACTCCAGGAACACAATGGTCAGGACGTGCGCTCGCCTGTATTAATTGTAATCAATGCGCCCGTTACCTGGCGCCCTTAAACCCCCTCTTTAACCCCTGGTAATGGCGGCATTCATGGGGGCTGGGCAGACCCTATATAAGCCACCCCACAGCTCCATTCTAAGGGTTCGCATTCTTTGTAACCTATACATTCAATCAACAGCTCCAGAGCACCGAGACGTAGGGCTATTACCTCCACCGCTGAGGGGCCTGAACTCGTAAATCCGAGTGTAACAACTGCGCCGTAGCTAGGCTCTGCCCTCTCATCCGTACCCCTACACACTACTGTCAGACTTGCACCCACGACAGTTGGCGCCCACCCTGGGGCAGGCGTCTAGCGACTTCCGGCGTAGTTGCGTTTTTCCTATCATCACCATGGTTTCCGGCGGCGGACTGACTCTGGGAGGCAAGATCCGTTTCGGCGTCCTCAGCTTCATCGCCGACGATTCGGCGTGGCTCCAGGAAGCCCTGCTGGATGTTGAGGCGTTGCCCGACTGCGGCGCAGCGCACTTCCACGCGAGTGCCTTCGGCGTCCTTCTTCGTCAGCCGTCGACTCCGTACCAGTCGGCGCATGCGCTCTCCACCAGCCGTCGTTGCAAGCGCTCCGGGCGCTCGCGGCTTCAGCGGTGGATCAAGCACGCGGTGGCCCTTCAGGTCGCAGCCCCGCAGATCGCGGCAATCGAGCCCGACAAGCCCGTCTTCGATCTGTTCGCCTCCTTGCACGAGCACTCGGAAAGCCTATCCGAGTGCGAGAGCAGCGATCCTGCTGCAGAGGTGCTGATGGTCGATTCCCCGCCCAGTCCGCCTGGGTATGGCCGCGGCGGCGCGGAGAATGGTGACCCGTCGCGCGCTGATCTTGGCGGCGGCGGAGACCGTCACGACGACGAGTACTACCCCCGACCTCTCACTCGGCATCAGAGGGAGGAACAGCAGCGCAGAACCGAGCAGACCCTCCAGACGCCCATCGTTGGGATGACCCCCGAGGCTCAGGCTTTGGAGGCCGCGCGCCAGGCCAACTTGGCTGAGCGCAGTTGTCTGGAGGCGCTCCAGAAATCACTCGATGATCGCGCCCAGCGACAACATCAGCCCAGTTCCAGTCGGCGGCAGCGGCAGTTGTTCTCGAATGACCAGCAGCAGAATTTCCAGGTGTTCCGCACTCCCGTTCAGAATTTGGCGGCGGCCACTCGGATAGCAGATTCCATAGAGCCGTCCCGATCCGAGGCGGGAGAGGGTCTACGGCAGATCCGGGCCCTGCTCAAGGCGGCTGAAGAGCAAAATTCAGCGGTGTCCCAGTCGCGCAACAGGATTCAGAACAGATCCATCCGGGCTGACACCGTTCAGTCGGCCCACAGCCCGGTGTCCCCGAGGAGAAACAGACACTTGCCTCCGCGGCGAAACGGCCGAGACCTCCACCGAGACCAGTACTCGGGACAGGGTCGCAGTCGGAATACGCCTCCGCGGCGTCAAGATGATCGACGCCGTATGCAGTCGCCCCCTCCGCGGGATGGCTCGTACGCGCCCCGGCCGTACGACGCTAGGCATCCTTACGGCAACGATCGGAGGGCCAGCCCTCCCCGCCATGGTGACGGTTATCGCCAGAGAGAACCAGTCGACTATCGTGACCCACAGTTCAATGCGAGATCCGTTCTCGCTCAGAACCTGGTCGACAGAGGCAGAGCATTGAGAAAGAACTTGGACAGAGATCGTACGAGTGGAAGTGGAGCATTCGTCTCCGGGCCTGAGTGCTTCAGCAGAGCAATCAGGGCCGCCGAGATTCCGCCTAACTTCAGATTGGCGGCTGGAGTAAGCAAGTTCACCGGCGAGTCTAAGCCAGAAACTTGGTTAGAGGATTACCGAGTGGCTGTGCAGATTGGAGGTGGCAATGACTATGTGGCTATGAAGCATTTGCCCTTGATGCTGGAAGGGTCTGCCCGTGCCTGGCTCAACCAGCTCACTCCGGCCAGCATCTACTGCTGCGAAGATTTGGCTTGAGTGTTCATCAAAACATTCAAGGGCATGTGCAAACGCCCGGCCGGGTTGACTGAGTTGCAGCATTGTGTGCAGAAGCCGAATAAAACCTTGAGGGAGTACATTCAGCGATGGACAACCTTGCATCACGTGGTGGAGAACGTCACAGAGCACCAAGCCGTCTGTGCCTTCAAGGTAGTAGTCAGATAGGGGGAGCTCATCTTGAAATTCGGTCGGTCAGGATCTTTGACCATGAGCCGAATGATGGAGATTGCCACTCGGTACACTAACGGAGAAGAGGAAGACCGTCTTCGTAACGGCAAGGGGAAAACCAGTGAGCCCAACCCCGGAAACAGTAATCCCAGTCGGAAGCCGAAGCGCAAGGTTGACGGTTCGGCTCAGGCCGAGGCTGCCGCACTGGCCGGCCAAGCCAAGAACAAGGGGAAGGCTAAGGAAAAGTGGATCTCGAGGAAGAAAAAAGACCAGTCAGGCCAGGATGTCCTTGATTTGCCGTGTCACATCCACACCAGAAAGGATGAAGAGGGCAATCTGATATTGCCCAAGCATACCACTCGACAGTGCAGACTGTTGATACAGCAGTTCCGAGAGGGCCGGTCGAGTGAGAAGAGCCCAGAATATGCTGACGATGGAGACAAAGATGAAGCTTTTCCCAGTATCAATGCAACCCTGATGATCTTTGCAGATGTAGAGAGCAGGAGTCGACTGAAAGTCATCAATCGGGAAGTAAACATGGCCATGCCGGCAATGACGAAATTTCTGAACTGGTCGAAGACTCCGATCACCTTTGATCAGTCGGACCATCCAGCCTACATCGCCACCCCTGGGAGGCAGGCGCTGGTGGTTGATCCAGTCGTAGGAGGCGTTCGGTTGCGCAAGGTCCTCATGGATGGTGGAAGCGGCTTGAACATACTCTACGCCGACACCCTGAAGGCGATGGGCATCCCGATGTCCCGTCTCAGTGAAAGCAGCATGCAGTTCCACGGAGTGATCCCTGGCAAGAAATCAAAGTCACTCGAGCAGATTGCCCTGGATGTAGTCTTTGGAGACGACAAGAACTTCAGGAAGGAAAGGCTTACCTTCGAAGTGTTCGACTTCCGTAGCGCCTATCATACCATCCTCGGTCGGCCAGCCTATGCACGTTTCATGGCCCGCCCATGTTATGTGTACCTTAAGCTGAAAATGCCCGGCCCCAAAGGCGTGATCACAGTCACTGGCAGTCGGCAGCGCGCGGAGGAGTGTTTGCAGCAAGGGTCCAAGATAGCTGATGAACAGATGGCCATGGTGGAGTTGGAGGAGTACAAGAAGAACGCTGATCCGAGTGATCTGCTGCGCTCCAAGAAGCCAGCTGCAGAATCTGCATTTCAGTCGGCCGGTGATACGAAGCCTGTACAGATCCACCCGAAAGATCCCAATGCTGCACCCACCAACATCTCAACTACACTCGACAGCAAATAGGAAGAAGCGCTCATCCAGTTCCCCCGTGAGAACTGGGACATCTTCGCATGGAAGCCATCCGACATGCCGGGTCTACCCAGGGAGCTGGCTGAGCACCGTTTGCGAGTCGACCCGAAAGCAAAACCTGTGAAAGAGCATCTTCGTCGCTCGGCTACACAGAAAAGGAAGGCCATTGGCGAAGAAGTTGCTCGGCTCCTGGCAGCCGAGTTCATCTGTGAGGTGTACCACTCCGAGTGGCTCGCCAACATCGTCATGGTTCCTAAGAAGGATAAGTCTCTCCGAATGTGCATCGATTTCAAGCACATCAATCGGGTATGCCCCAAGGATCATTTCCCGCTCCCCCTCATAGATCAAATCGTAGATTCCACCACGGGTTGTGAGCGATTGTATTTTCTGGATGCGTACTCCGGGTACCACCAGATCCGACTGTATGGGCCAGATGAAATAAAAACAGCCTTTATCACCCCATTCGGGTGTTTCTGCTATATCACCATGACATTCGGTCTTAAAAATGCTGGTGCCACTTTCATGCGCATGGTTCAAAAGTGTTTACAAAAACAGATCAGTCGGAACATTGAGGCATACATGGATGACATAGTGGTCAAGTCTAGAAAAGGTTCCGACCTGCTGGCTGACCTGGCTGAAACTTTCGCAAATCTGTGGAAGTACGATATCAAGCTGAATCCGCCAATCCTGAGAAGACCGGGGCGATTGTACGAATGAAACATCCAGAACGGCTTCATGATGTACAGAAACTCACGGGTTGCCTCGCAGCCCTGAGCCGATTCATCTCCCGTCTCGGTGAGAAGGCACTGCCCCTGTACCGATTGATGAAGAAGTCTGATTCGTTCGAGTGGACTGCTGAAGCACAAGAGTCGTCAGCGACGCCCCGCTGTCTGAGATCATGAACAATCGGGATGCGACTGGTCGAGTGGCGAAGTGGGCTATCGAGCTCCTGCCCCTGGACATCAAGTTCGAGGCAAAAAAGTGATCAAGTCCCAAGCATTAGCTGATTTCTTAACCGAATGGACAGAGCAGCAGCAGCCGACTCAGAGTCACCAGGAACACTGGACCATGTTCTTTGACGGCTCCAAGATGTTGAATGGTTCAGGAGCCGGAGTTGTGTTGGTGTCTCCAAAAGGCGATCGACTCAGTTATGTTCTGCGGATTCACTTTGATTCCTCCAACAATGAGGCCGAGTACGAGGCGCTCCTTTATGGTCTACGTATGGCCATCTCACTCGGCGTCCGATGCCTGATGGTTTACAGAAACTCATATCTAGTTGTGAATCAAGTGATGAAGGAATGGGACATCAGGAGCCCTGCTATGACAGGATATTGCAATGCAGTGAGAAAGTTGGAGAAGAAATTCGAAGGACTAGAGCTCCACCACATTCCCCGAGCCAAGAATCAAGCGGCGGATGATCTGGCGAAGATTGGGTCCACTCGGAAACCTATACCCAGCAACGTGTTCCTTGAGCACCTGCATTCCCCAACGGTGAAAGAAGATCCCTTCACGGAAGAGCCTCCGCAAGTGGTCGGTCCGTCCAATCCGACTGAAGTCAAGGTCCCGGCAGTCATTGACTTGGTCATGGAGATCCTAGCAATCACGCCTGAGTGGACAGTGCCTTACATCGCATACCTGCTCAGACAGGAACTTTCAGAAGATGAAGCCGAGGCCTGCCAGATTGTTCGCAGGTCCAAGGCTTTTACAATGATGGGCGATCAGTTATACAGAAAGAGCGTCACCGGTGTGACTCAGCGCTGCATCTCTCCGAAGGAAGGTCGATTGATCCTGGAGGAGATTCACTTGGGAACTTGTGGACACCACGCGTCCTCTCGGACAATCGTGGCTAAAGCTTACCGAGCCGGCTTCTTCTGGCCATGTGCCAATGAAGCTGCGCAGGAGATAGTCCAACACTGCGCCGGGTGCCAGTTCTATGCAAACTTATCGCACAAGCCTGCGTCTGCTCTGAAGACGATTCCACTCATCTGGCCGTTTGCAGTCTGGGGACTAGACATGGTGGGACCCCTCCGGACAGGGGCGAGTGGATTCACCCACTTGCTGGTTGCAGTCGATAAGTTCACTAAGTGGATCGAAGCCAAACCTATCAAGAAGCTAGACTCTCGCACAGCGATCAAGTTTATGAAGGAGATAGTCTTCAGATATGGCGTGCCCCACAGCATTATCACTGACAACGGCTCAAACTTCGACTCAGAAGAGTTCAGGGCGTTCTGTACCGCCCAAGGCACCCGAGTCGACTATGCATCTGTGGCGCACCCGCAGTCAAATGGACAAGCTGAGAGAGCAAACGGACTGATCCTTCAGGGATTAAAGCCATGACTCATGCGCGATTTGGAGCACACAGCTGGAGCCTGGGTCACCGAGTTACCATCAGTTCTTTGGGGCTTGAGGACGACCCCCAATCGGTCTACCAATCGTACTCCCTTCTTCATGGTGTACGGAGCTGAAGCCGTCTTGCCGAGTGACCTACTCCACAATTCGCCCCATGTGGAACTATACTCCGAAAATGAAGCAGAGCAGGCGCGGCAAGACGCAGTGGATCTCCTGGAGGAGGAGAGAGAGATGGCTCTTATCCGTTCGGCCACCTATCAGCAAGATCTACGACGTTTTCACAGCAGACACGTCAGAAGTTGGACTTTTCAGGAAGGAGATCTTGTGCTCCGAGTGGATCAGTAGCGACCTCACAAGCTTGCTCCTGCGTGGGAAGGTCCTTTTGTTGTTTCAAAGGTTTTGCACAACGGAGCATATCACCTGTACAACCTTCTGAAGCAAGCAGACGAGCCCCGTGCTTGGAATGCAGACTTGCTTCGGCGTTTTTATACTTGATGTTGAGATGTAATAAAAGTACTCGAGTGAGGTTTGATGAATAAAAGCATGACTTTTCCAGTTCCACATTGAGTTCACGCGTACGCAGTCTCTGGCCTACAACCCCCAGTGGGTGTACGCCCTTCAACTTAGCTGCAAACCAGTTTTTGCCTAAGTTAAAAAACCTACTCCGAGTGAAGAGCGTCTCTCTCACTCGAGGGGCTTGGCTGCGAACCAGCTTTCGCCAAAGTTAAAAAACCTACTCCGAGTGAAGAGCGTCCCTCTCACTCGGGGGCTTGGCTGCGAACCAGATTTTGCCCAAGTTAAGAAACGACTCCGAGTGAAGGGCATCCCTCTCACTCGGGGGCTTGGCTGCGAACCAGCTTTCGCCCTTAAAAAACCTACTCCGAGTGAAGAGCATCCCTCTCACTTGGGGGCTTGGCTACGAACCAGATTTCGCCCAAGTTAAAAAAACCTACTCCGAGTGAAGAGCATCCCTCTCACTCGGGGGCTTGGCTGCGAACCAGATTTCACCCAAGTTAAAAAACCTACTCCGAGTGAAGCGTCCCTCTCACTCGGGGGCTTGGCTGCGAACCAGCTTTCGCCCAAGTTAAAAAACCTACTCCGAGTGAAGCGTCCCCTCACTCGGGGGCTTGGCTGCGAACCAGCTTTCGCCCAAGTTAAGAAACCTACTCCGACTGAAGAGTGTCCCTCTCACTCGGGGGGCTTGGCTGCGAACCAGCTTTCGCCCAAGTTAAAAAACCTACTCCGAGTGAAGAGCGTCCCTCTCACTCGGGAGGCTTGGCTGCGAACCAGCTTTCGCCCAAGTTAAAAACACTACTCCGAGTGAAGAGCGTCCCTCTCACTCGGGGGCTTAGCTGCAAATCAGCTTTCGCCTAAGTTAAAAACACTACCCCGAGTGAAAAGCGTCCCTCTCACTCGGGGGGCTTAGCTGCGAACCAGCTTTCGCCTAAGTTAAAACCCACTCCAAAGACTCAAAAGACTCGAAGGAAAGCATTCGGATAACTCCAGAAGTTCAAAAGCAAATACGAGTATGCGGGCCTGAAACCCGAAAGAGTTTAACGAATACAGTTCCACTCGGCATACCGAGGCTAATGGGTGGAGCTTCAAATTTTCTCACGCCCCCGAGGGGCTGGCTGGCTCGACGAAGGCGTCCAGGTCGATACCGTCTGTGATCCGAGTGGCTGCCTCTATGAATGTCTCCATGAAGTCTTCAAACTTGAGCTTCTTCGTGTTGGCGACTTGAAGAGACTTCAGTTTCTCCTCCTTGGCGTCCTTGCAATGCACTCGGACCAGAGAGAGGGCCACGTCGGCTCCGCAGCGAGCAGCTGATTTCTTCCACGCCTGCACTCGGCTGGGAATCTCATTGAGGCGAGTCATCATTGCCTCCAGATCGGTGTCGAGCGTGTCTTCCGGCAACAGCTCCTTGTCGATCCTTCCGAGTGCACCCCGCAGACGGATGATGTACCCCTGAACATCTTCAATGCGAGATTCAAGCCGCAAGACGCCTAGGGCAGCTTTGTCGCCGATGAGTGACCTGGAGGGATCCAGATCCCTCTCGATCCTGTCAGTCTCAAGCTCGAAGTCCCGGTAGTACTCTGTGAACAAGAAAAGAGGAGGGTTGAAGATCAGCATGCATGAAATTCACTCAGAGATAAGTTAAAACTCACTCGGGTGTTACAGGTTACCTGCAAGCTTGGTGTACATCTCCTCCGCGAACTCTTCAATGTACTTTTCCAGAGCATTCTTTGTTTCAGTAAGCCTGGCGATCTTCTCGCCCAGAGACTTCTTCTTCTGCTCATGAGCATTCGCTTGAGCCTTGAGCTTGCCATCCCACTCGGCCTTCTGCTTCTTGAGCTTAGCCACTTCCTTCTTCGCTTCCGTGACGGCGGCTTTCAGCGACTTGTTCTCTCCTTCAAGCTTCTCGAGTGAGGCCAATTTCTCTTCGGCGACCTTGGTTTTCTCTCTCGCCACCTTCTGTGCCCCCGCCAGCTCATTGTCCGTATTCTCGAGTGCCTGCTTCATAGTTTCTAAAGAAACAGAGGTTCTGAGCCGCACTTGGAGTCGATGGGTTTCACTACGCACATCTGTTCGAGTGAAGTCACTCGGTTCAAAGAATGGAGAGAGATGCGGAGCGCTCAGTAATTAAAGCTTACCTCCCATGGTCTTGAGCTCCGCTTGAGCGCGTGCTGTGTTCCTATTCTCCACCTCCAAGTCCAGTCGGAGCTGGGCCGTCTCCTTCTCCAGTGCCACGTACTGAGTCCCAAGCTCGCAATTTTTCTGAAACACAAGAGAGATCAGATCAATTAATGTTAAGGAATATTCCGAGTGCTCAGAGATCAGCACTCCTGGGAGGAACAAGCTTGACCAATACCAGATTCTGAAGTACCCTTGGTCAGGGAGGAACAAGCTTGACCAGTACCAGATCCTGAAGTACCCTCTAAAGCAAGTTCTAAGTTCTAAGACTCCCGCCGACTGCCCGCAGTCGACGGCAGTCTCGGGGACTACACCCAGTGGGTGCACTCAGCGTGCCCCCACTGGAACGGTATCCACTCGGAACGGTCCGCCCGATCCGAGTGATGGCCAGCAAAAAAAACGAGCAAGTTCTAAGTTCTAAGACTCCCGCCGACTGCCCGCAGTCGACGGCAGTCTCGGGGACTACACCCAGTGGGTGCACTCAGCGTGCCCCCACTGGAACGGTATCCACTCGGAACGGTCCGCCCGATCCGAGTGACGGCCAAGCAAAAAAAAGAGCAAGTTCTAAGTTCTAAGACTCCCTCCGACTGCCCGCAGTCGAAGGCAGTCTCGGGGACTACACCCAGTGGGTGCACTCAGTGTGCCCCCACTGGAACGGTATCCACTCTGAACGGTCCGCCCGATCCGAGTGACGGCCAAGCAAAAAAAACAACAACAACAACAGAACAGGGTCTAAGCTTTAAGACTCTCGCCGACTGCCAGCAGTCGACGGCAGTCTCGGGGACTACACCCAGTGGGTGCACTCAGTGTGCCCCCACTGGAACGGTATCCACTCGGAACGGTCCGCCCGATCCGAGTGACGGCCAAGCAAAAAAAAAAACACCCAGTGGGTGTACCGAATATTTTGCGACAGAAATTCCTACAAAGGAAAAATGACTTGGGGATCAACTTACAAGGGAACTTACTCAAACATTTTCCTGGAGGGCAGCGCTGGCATCGTATGCTAGCTTGCCAACTGCGCACATCTCCTTCAGCCGCTGGGTCATCAGCTCCGCCTGGATCATTGCTTCCTTGCTGGCTCCAGTCTAGTCCTCTGGCACCTTGTACAGACTGAAGATGTTGACGGGAGGAGTTGGAGCCGAGGTCAAAGCAGTCGACGGCGTTGTGACCGGGCCAGCACTGGCCTGAGAGGAACCTTGCACCAGGGGCACGATCACGGGCTGCGCAGGAGGAACTAGAGGCGCTTGGCTCGGAGGTGCCTTCGGTGTGGTGGTCTGGGAAGCAGTCGGAGCTACGATCCCCTTTTTGGCGTCCTTCCACGGCGGCCCCTCATCGTCGTCGACATGGATGATCTCTGCAAGTGCTGCATTCACTCGACACGATCAGCCTCAGTACGCAATTCAGTCAGATGAGGACAATTCAATCGGATCATAGATCAAAGAAAAAAAGAAATCATTGTTACCTTTCTGAGAAGTGACCGCGTCTACCGACTCGACTTCGATACGGTCTCCGTCGATCTGCATGGGTGACGTTGTCAAGGTTGCAGCTCTGGTTCATAAGATTCACTCGGTCAGAAGAGTCCAAAAGTTGACAAAGACAGAAAAGAAAAGCTGACAAAGACACTCACGTTGAGGCGACATGCACGGTGACCTTGATCCTGGGCAGAGCCTTCCGAGGCTTGGGGGAAGCGACCTTGGGCTCCTTGGCGGTCTTCCCAGTCGGCTCTGGTGACGACGTCCGAGTGCGTTTCGGAGCCTTAACACTCGGAACGACCGCCTTCTCCGGGCCAGCACTCGGATCATGAGTTTGCTTAGAGCGGCGCTCAGAGCGCAGCTCCGGAGACTGGGGAGACTCGACCTCATCGCTCCCTTCCGAGTCGTCACTTTCCTCCTCGCTGTCCTCCACGTAGCTACCCTCGACGCTGCCATGTTCGCTCTCCACGTCTCCGACGAGGTGTTCTCCATTCGGCACAGGCGAAAACATCTTCTGGAACTCCTGCCAGACACGAAGAGCAGAGACAGTCAGACCATTCAGTCCACTCGGATAATTTGCGCATGAGTAATTCACTCGGAAATGCGTGTCATACCTCCAACGGTTGGTTACTGGCGTCGTAGGGCGGGATCCGTCTCGACCCTCGCGGATTGTCGCGCGCGCCGGTGATACCCTTGAGCCACTCTTTCACGGTCTTCTCGTCGATGTCCTTCGGGTGCACTCGAGTCGAGTCGTCAGCGCCAGTATACTGCCACATCGGGTGAGCTTGCTCCTGCAGCGCCAGTACTCGACCTCCAGCAAATCCAGACCCGTCAACCCGCCCTGGACCAGACTGACTACCGCGGTTACCAGGATCCCCATGTCGGTCTTCTCCTCCTTGTCCATCGTCAGTGATGGAGGCACATTGACCCTCTTGGATGTATAAGGGGGGAGACCAGTCGATGAGCCAACACAAGGGACGTCGTTGCAGTAAAACCAAGTCGACTGCCAGCCCCTAACCAAATCGGGAAAGGTCATCGCGGGAAAAGCGCTCCTTCCCCGCATCTGAATGACCAAGCCGCCGCACAGCTGGGTCACATGGGTTCTCTCCCCCTCGGGGTTGGCTTTTTTGACCGACTAAGAACGGCACGTGAAGATGTGCTTGAATAACCCCAATGCGGCGGACAACCCAAGAAATTTTCACACAAGGAAACAAATGCGGCGAGATACGCTACAGCATTCGGGGGGAGGTGGTGGAGCTGGGCACCGAAAAAGTTTAGAAAACCACGGAGAAAGGGATGGGGCGGCATGGAGAAACCTCTTTCCACATGGGTGACGAGGAGCACGCATTCCCTCGGCCGCGGCGCAGGCTCGATTTCCCCCTCCTCCGGCAGCCTCCAGCTACCCTCCCGCACCAGTCCGTCGATGACGAGCCCGCCGATGTCTTCGCCGGTGGTGGTCGGTGGGACCCAATCTCCCTGGATCCATCCCCGTGGCAAAGCGGCACGAGAGCTCGATGCTTTCTTCGCCTTCTTCGCTCACTCCAGCTTCGCCGTCTTGTCCTTCGCCATCGCCGCGGAGTGCTCCGGCGCCGGGGTGAATTCGCGCAGAGTGGGAAGCGGGAGAGAAGATTGGAGGATTGGAAGAGGCGGGGAAGAGGGGATCTGGCTCTCTCTCTCCCTCTTCGACGCGGCGGCTTCTTATATCGCCGCCCGCTCCGCTCCCCAATCCATGCCACTGATTCGCGGGCCCGCGGATCCCCTCAAATCTCACTGGCAGAGTTGCAGCTGTACATGGCGAAAAGTGGGGCGAAAATCGAGGTGTCACGCCCCACTTTCCCCACTCACCGCGCCGCGGTCGTTCGCGCGCGCTCTTATCTGATTTCAAATCCCGCAAGATCCGGATCCCAGCGATCCGATTGCTCGCCTTTAAAGACATTCCATAAACGCTCAGATCTGTTTCGTCACTCGGATGGAGACTACTCGTTTCACTCAGATGGAGACTACTCATTTCATTCGGATGGAGACTTTCACTCGGACGTCATATGGTCCGGAATCCGTCAAGGTGCCACGCGAAGACAAGGCCGTCTAAAGACCAGTAAGAGTTCTTGAGCGCCCCTGTAGCGCTCAACTCACCTGGGAATTCGCCTTGACTCGACCCGCTTAACCTCGACCGATTCGGGGGCTAATGACGAGGACATGCACTAGGGATAGGGTAACAAGCCTGACATACAGACCCTACCCTAGGATTCCACGCGCCTTATACTGGGCCCCAGGGCCAGATCGGCAGTCAGGAGTTCTGCAACCTGGCGTTCACTCGGAGCTCAACGAACCACTCGGGAGGCAGGAGTTCACTCGACCGTCTTGTTTCACTCGGAGCATCTGACAGTCACTCGACCAGAAAAGCCCAGGAGACTCCAGGAACGCAACGGTCAGGACATGCGCTCACCTGTATTAATTGTAATCAATGCACCCGTTACCTGGCGCCCTTAAACCCCCTCTTTAACCCCTGGTAATGGCGGCATTCATGGGGGCTGTGCAGACCCTATATAAGCCACCCCACAGCTCCATTCCAAGGGTTCACATTCTTTGTAACCTATACACTCAATCAACAGCTCCAGAGCACCGAGACGTAGGGCTATTACCTCCACCGCTGAGGGGCCTGAACTCGTAAATCCGAGTGTAACAACTGCGCCGTAGCTAGGCTCTGCCCTCTCATCCGTACCCCTACACACTACTGTCAGACTTGCACCCACGACACTTGATGACCGTCTGTGTGATGTGTACATGCACATAGATGACGGAAAGACTCTATGGGATGCACTGAATGCTAAATTCGGTGCAACAGATGCAGGCAGTGAACTATACATCATGGAGAGTTTCCATGACTACAAGATGGTGAATAATCGTTCTGTGGTTGAACAAGCTCATGAGATATAGTGCATTGTGAAGGAACTGGAACTCCTTAAGTGTGTTCTACCCGACAAATTCGTGACTGGGTGCATGATTGCAAAGTTGCCTCCTTCATGGAGGAATTTCGCCACAACTCTGAAACATAAGAGACAGGAGATATCAGTTGAAAATCTGATTGCATCTCTTGATGTTGAAGAGAAAGCTCCGGCAAAAGACACTACTGAGAAAGGAGGTGAGGTTCAGCCTAGCGCCAATATAGTGCAGAGGTACCCACAGAACAAGAACAAAGGGAAGAACAAGCCTGTTTTCAACAAGCCTACCAAGACTACTACCTTCAAGAAGAAGAAGTTTAACAAGGCTGAGCTAGAGTGCTACGCCTGTGGGAAGCCCGGACACTTTTCCAAGGAATGCCCAGAACGTGCAGACCGTAGAGGGAAAACGAGCTCCAAGACTGTCAACATGGTGACCGCTAGCAATACTGATGGGTATGGTAATTTACCTATTGTGCTTTCAGTATTTCAATCATCTTCATGGTGGATTGATTTGGGTGCTAATGTTCATGTGTGTGCTGACGTCTCTTTGTTTACTTCTTATCAGGTCGCAAGGGATTCTTCTGTCCTAATGGGGAATGGGTCACATGCTTCTGTTCGTGGCATTAACACGGTGGATCTGAAGTTTACTTTGGGAAAGATCGTGCAACTAAGGAACGTGCAGCATGTCCCTACTATGAACAAGAATCTAGTTAGTGGCTCCCTTCTATGTCGAGATGGGTTTAAGGTAGTTTATAGTCGAATAAAGTAATCGTGTCAAGATTTGGACAATTTATAGGCAAAGGCTATGAGTGCGGTGGCTTGTTCCGCTTTTCTCTTTTAGATTTTTGCAATAAGTCAGTAAACCAAATTTGTTCTAGTGTTAATGATGATGCAAGTATTTGGCACTCTCGTTTATGTCATATTAATTTTGGTTTAATGTCTCGGCTATCTAGTATGAGTTTAATTCTGAATTTCACTGTTGCCAAAGGTTCTAAGTGTCATAGTTGTGTGCAATCGAAGCAACCTCGAAATCTCACACGGCTGCTGAGGAGAGAAACTTGGCACCTCTAGAACTCATACATTCTGATCTTTGTGAGATGAATGGTGTGATGACAAAAGGTGGAAAGAGATATTTCATGACGTTGATTTATGATGCGACTAGATTTTTCTATGTTTATTTGTTGCAAACTAAAGATGAAGCTTTAGACTACTTTAAAATTTATAAAGCTGAAGTTGAAAATCAACTAGAGAGAAAGATCAAGCGTCTTAGGTCCGATCGTGGTGGAGAGTATTTTCCCAAATTATTTGATGAATTTTGTGAGGAACATGGTATTATTCATGAGAGGACACCTCCCTATTCACCTCAATCAAATGGGGTTGCCGAGAGGAAAAATCGCACGCTGACTGATTTGGTGAATGCCATGTTAGACACTACTGGTTTATCTAAGGCATGGTGGGGGGAGGCTCTATTGACTTCATGTCATGTCCTGAATAGAGTTCCTAACAAGAATAAAGAGAAAACCCCTTATGAGGAGTGGGTTGGGAGAAAACCATCACTTTCTTACTTGCGTACTTGGGGATGCTTGGCAAAGGTCAATATTCCTATTCCTAAGAAACACAAACTCGGACCAAAGACAGTGGATTGTGTCTTTCTAGGTTATGCTCAACGGAGCATTGCTTATAGATTTTTAGTGGTTAAATCTGAGGTACCCGATATGCATGTTGATACTATAATGGAATCTCATGATGCAACTTTTTTTGAGAATATATTTCCTATGAAAGATATGCATAGCATTGCTAGATTTTCTTCTGAGATAATTCCTGAATCTAGTACACCTGATGATTATTTCGAACAATCACATGAGGAAGTCCTTGAGAAGGATAACAATGAAGCTCCTATGAGGAGTAAGAGACAAAGGGTTGCAAAATCCTTTGGTGATGATTTCATTGTATACCTTGTGGACGATACTTCCAAGTCTATTGCAGAGGCATATGTGTTAGGACCGAGAGTATATCGACCAGAGGGGGTGAATGGGAGATTCAAAAATTCTTGCGAATGTTTTCAACTGATCCCAAACACAGCAGCGAAAATAAGGTTCGATAGACAAGTATTTAAACAAGCATGCAACAGAGGAGCAAATCTATCGAAGAAGAAAGTAGTAATTGTCCGAGCGAAGAATATCACAAGATTGACTGGTATGATGGTAGAGCAATATATGAACAGATGCAATAGCATGAGGAAAAACTAGATATGAACTGCGATGGAAATGCACGGGAAATGGTGACACGGTGAATGGATTCACAACAGAATGAAATCACGCTAACATACAGAGGAACGCTAATAAATTGAACTGGGACGGTGGAAATGAATGAAGAGAATATGAAGGATAAGTAACGAACTATGATTGATCAGATAAACTATCGACACAGAGCACGAAGGTAAACTGCTAAAAGAGATGCAGTAGAATAGAGTGAACCAGTGGTGCTCGATGGCGACAGAAGAATTTGGTAGACCAGTTCGCCCTTCTGCCAAAGGACTACGTCTGGTTGGAGGGGTTGTGATTTAACACAGAAGATAAACTCTCTTCGCCCTATTCTCCTTCAACTCGGAGTTGATCATACTCCAGTTGATTTCACTCGTGGTAGATACTTGTCGGCGATCTCCAAACCTTCGACAGACTTCTTTGCAAACCACAATGACTCTTGGTTGCTGAAGATCTTGCTCGGTGAAGACAATTACTCTTCGACACTTGAGCCGACACCTATCCGTCAAGAGAGTGCGCAGCTCTCAAGAGTAATAGGTACAAGAACTCTAACTCAGAACTACTATGATGCTCAACCACTATCTAAGTTTGGGCTCTTGATTTTTTCTCTCGGTGGATCTTAAACTCAAATCACTCGGAGAGGGGATGCTCAATCAATCTTCTCAGAAATCTTAAGCGGAGTAGCCAACGGGCAACATTGGAGCGGGGTGGCTATTTATAGCCGCAGCCTTCCCTGAAGGGAAAAGACCAAATTGGACATGTGGAGCAGCCAATGGCCGAACGACACGAGTCCAACGGTCGGAATTGAGCACAACGGTAACATTACGTGCGGAGCAAGTAATGCTAACTCCTCAGTTCGAAAGATATCTCCTGCAGCACCGAAGAACAACGTCTTCTGCTGGCAGGTAATCATTCGAAACATAAAGAGATTTCTCTCTGTCTCGCATAGGTTTGGGCTAAGCATCACAGCGGATCTAAGCTTCGAGAACCTATACCCCTCTTAATAGTACGGAGGTCCTATGACTCAAATAAATGGAAGAAGAATAGCGAAAGAAATGCTACGTCTTCAGTTCGTCTTCGTCTTCCATCGCTGCACTCAATTTTCTTCGGACGGAATCACCGAACCAATTGCTTCGCGTCAGCAGTAAATTTTCAAGGGGTCAACTCCTTCACGTCATTCTTCTCGTCTACAAGACTTCAAAGGATATAGCACATTCTTCTCTGCTGTGCAGATATTCTTCGGTGAAGTTCCTCGAACTGGACACCGGAGACAGCATTCTCTTCGGTACTGCATGGACTATTTCTCTCTGTGTGCACTAGCAAACAAATCAGTCCATGCATGTTTCTGTCAACAATCTCCAAAACACAAGGGGGCAAATATTGCACCAACAATCTCCCCCTTTTTGGACGATTGTTGACAAAACAGAACACATCGAAAGATAGAAAATAGAATGAAATGGAATGCGAAGGGTTATGGAGGACGAGAGAAAATTACGAAGATAAAACACGCTCCCCCTGAAGATATGCATCATTCTGACTCAGAGTAATCATAGAAGATAAAATGGAGGGCAGCGAGGTGAATCTTCGTATGTGTGATATTGACATAAGATCACAATCGTAGTTTCATCCAGTGCACTCGACGATGTCTGAGTTATTTCCTACCACACACACAACCATTGAAGTAGATTTTTTAGATAGCGAGGATATATTGAAGTGAGTTGTGGCAATGGATAAGCCATGAAGATTTTCTCAGAACACAGTTTGAATCCACACGAGATATAAGTTCCCTGCAAGTTATATATTCGAAGAAGATCGGTGCCAGGGAGTCACAAGTATATAGCTCGGAGTAGATATGTTTCAGTCGAGGTTTTCCTGCAACAAAGATGATACGATAGAAATATGCGAGGAAAGACAGCATGTGAAACAGAACAATCTGCTCAGAAACAACCTTTCTTCTCCTGCTCCGTTAGATAGCGAAAGGTAAGCATAGGAGTAAGATATATGCGGTTTCAAGTTTCAATTAACCTTGCACGATAGAAAAGTATCGAGGATAATCATTGCAAGGAAGTAAGCATTCGATAGCACCTGCAGACAGATAACTAGAAGCAAATATAGCAATGCAGGGGTTATTAACGGTACATGACGACGCAGTAACCATCACCACAGACGGTGAGATCAAGTTCCACGACCAAAAGTTCAACGAGTTTAACGACCAAAAAGCAAATGTTCGAAAGAGAAAGCAAATGGCGAATGGAAACACCCTGCAAATAACCCGCTTTAAAGCAAATGGCGAATGGAAACACCCTGCAAATAACCCGCTTTTCTATCTCTCGATGTTCTTCTCCCCCTTTTTGTCAACAAGTGTCAAAAAGGAAAGAGAATGCATGCGAGGAACTATTCGTCCGAAGAATCCCCAGAACTCGAACTGTTTGGCGAAGCAGAGCGAGCGATCGTCGAGGCCAAAGCAGGAGTTGGAGACGAAACACGGGCTTCGGGATCAGCTTAGGGAGTAGCAGTGCGAGGTGCATCTGGCTTGTATATGAATGTGCCTGATGTATCTTCAAGTTCATCATCGGGTTCAACAAACAGCAGGTCGGTGGAGGCGGAACGCTGAGGAAGCACTGGAGTTTGCCTTCAAATGCGAGGGACCTCAAATAATTCCAGATGATCATAATCTTTCTCAATACCTTTGGCAGACAGTTGAGTGCGAGAATAATGCTTGCGCAGAAGGGTCCACGAGCGCTTCTTTTGTTCCTTCTCATACAGAAGAGCTTGGCGAGCATAATTGTGAAGCAGATTGATCTCAGTCATCATTTCCAACTTCTCTTTGCGATCGAGCTTGATGTGACTTTCCAGAGCCTGCTGAGTGCAAAGACAAATCTCACATAGTGAGGGATTTTCTTCACGAGGGATTTCAACTGTTGCCTTCTTGACCTTCGGAGCTTTAGCGGAGGCAGAGGCAGTGGCATCAATAGGTGTCTTCCCTTTGCCGATGTCCTTCACGATCCGGAGGGTGTCTCGGACTGGTGGAATGAAAACTTTCGGAACATGTGGGCAGAAGAACTTTTTCTCAGTAAGCTACTCAATAGCAAACATGACCCATGGTGCATATGGCTTCAGGACTTGAGGGCTATCAGCTGCATAGGCCAAGTTGCGAATGAAAAGATCCGGAATATCAAACCGAATGCCATGAGCTATTGCTTGAAGAGCATTTGCCACGATGCCCTGAATGGACTCTGGCCGGTTCGTTGGCGTGAGGGAGTTGCAGAGGATATAGAACAGCACCTTGTTCTCATAGGCCAGTTTCTTAGGATTTGCTTCGGTACATTCATCACCAACAAGCTTAGGGTCCATCAGCATATGGAGTTCAGCTTCGGATACATCCCAATAGTGCAGTCTGTGTTCCCGAGAGGCATCGAATTCACACAGAGGAAGATTCAACAGTGCTAAGAACTGGTCAGTCGAACATTTGATCTTTTCTTCCTCGGTCATCCATTCGAGGATCCAAGTACTGCTGTTTGCAAGATCTCCTGAGATATAAAGAGTAGCGTAGAACTGAAGGATAACTTCACGATTCCAGCCATGATTGAAATGAAGGAAACTCTTCAGGAAGATCTGCTCAATCTGCTCGATAGTGTGATGGAAGCAAGGTAAACTTTTGAGCTCAGTGAAATCCAGAATTTTATGCTTGAAGATGCGATTCTTGCCATACAGAATGCGAGCATAATACACGGCCTGTTCCTTTGTACAGAATCTTGGTGACATGGAAGTTCTTTCTCCTTCATATGGGTTGGTCCCAAAGAATGCAAGTTTCGAATGATGAAACTGCTCGTTGAAAGCTGGACCATTCGGGCCATCATCAACAGGAAACAGAGGGAAGGTTTCCAAAGGATTTCTTAGTGGTTCTTCATCGGCCATAGATCGGGTCCGAATGTCATCAGGTGCAGGCACTCCTTCTTCAATAGGCTTGAGAGGAGCATGAGGCTTCCTCGATTTTTCTCATTCAGATGGCTTTGAAGAACTTGACTGTCTGTCGTTCTTGCTCGCCGAAACTCCTTCGGCAGCTTTCTGACTTTCGGGCATAAGGGCCTTTTCTTTCTTTGCACCTTCTTCGGCGGGAGGCACGACAACGTCTTTCTCGGTTGCTTGAGACACAACTGGTGAGACAGTTTCTTCTCGAGCCATCGGCTCATCAGATTTCTTTTCTTCCTCTACCAACTGTGGTGCGGTGATAAGAGGAGCAGGATCAACATCCATCCGGGTAGGTGCACCAGATGATGTGACCGGGGGTGTTTTCTCTCGGGAGGCTTTTAGCTCCACCTCGATCTTGTCATCCTCCTCCTTATTTGGTTCAGAGGGCTCTGCTTGCAATGTTCTCGGAGGCGATGGATCTGCCTTCTCAACTTCAATCTCTTCATCAACCTCATCAACAGGGGATTGCTGCTTAGGAGGTGCATTTTCCTCATCAGTCTTTTCCAGGAATATATCAACAACTTCATGTTGCTCTTGGGCTACTGGAGCTGGAATAATGACTTCCTCGGCGCCAGCTTGCTGCATAGGTTCATCTACGTGAGATGGAGGAACCTGCTGCAAGGGTACATGGGAGTGTAGAGGAATAAGCTCATCAGCGACAGTCTGAAGGCGGCGATCTTTATTTGCTTTCGGTTTGCTCACTCTTGCCCTAGCCTTCTGATGTTTTTCCTCTTGAATTCTTCTTCGAGCAAGATCTGCCTTGCGGTCAATCTCCTCGTTTCTCCTATCACACAACTGAGATACCTCCATGTGCAGACGCGAGTGCCACTCAATTTTCTCATTGCGCAAGACACTGAGGGCCTTGGTGAGTTCAACAATTTCTTTGTTCATCTTTTTTCCTTTCGGATTCAGTCTTAGCCTCATTCCTCATTCTCTCGACAGCTTGCTTGTCTTTCACAGCTTTATTCAGCGTCTTGGAGATTTTCCTCAGCTCGCTGAAATGCTTCATCACCATTTCGGTAACATCATCAGGCAGTCCCAGACCGCTTACCTCATCAGCTTTTGCATCATATGCAGCACTGTCAATCACATCGATCATGAACTTGAAATCATACTTCTGTTCCTCTGTGGGAGCAGGAACAGTGACCCTGGTCTTCTTGGCAGCCACATCAGCATTTTCCTGAGACTGCAGCTTTCTCTTCGCTGCAGTGCTCGTCAAAGTTCTCGGAGCTGCAGAACCCGAAGGTTTGTCAATAGATGAAATTGGTGCATGCCTGGGTGACTTCCTTGGAGAGGGTAAAACTTTCACTGGAGAGGGGCTCTTGGATGGCTTGTTGAGAATGGCTGGACGATCATACAATGGAATTTCATCAGGGGTATCTTCTCTGGATGACTTATCAGACGAGTCAGGAGCTGCCTTCTTGATTCTCTTGGCGAGAGTTTTCTTTCGTGGTGCACGAGGGGAAACAGATTTCCCAGATTTGCTTTCCTTCGAAGCTGATGCTCGTTCCTTCTTCTTCTGTACGTCTTGCTGGGTCAACGCGATGTTTTTGGCTTCAACTTGTTTTTTCTTTGCTTCTCTAGCTTCACGCTTGGCTTTGGCCTTCGCCCTCTTAGCCACTTCATCGGGAAAATCAGCGATGGTTTTGAGGGAGTCGGGGTGAGCATTTGAAGGTTGTGGTGGTCTGACTTTTTCGTCATCGGGGCCAATGCAGTTTTCGGCAATGCAGTCATTCCACGGTGGTGTGAAGGCAAACAAAATCAGGTACTTCTCGCGAACATTTTCATATCTGTACCATTTGCCAGCCCAGTGGCGGCGAATTCTTTGAAGCCTGTTGTTGTGATCTGTCGTTGATTCACCCTCAGGTGGAGTTCTGTAGCTGTCAGGATCAGACATCTCAGCAGTGGTGTTCTTTTCTCTGCCGCGTCCACCCTTTTTAGGATTTCCATCGGAGAAGATGGTTAGGGCGTCTGTGACCAATTCATCCTCGGGCTGACTGTGAGCAGAGGGGATTTCCTCATAATCTTCTTCGTGTTCAGACTCGTGTTTCTTCTTCGGGGCCTTGGGTGGCTTCGAAGATTTTCCACCTCCAGTCATTCTTGTTCGTTCAGACCTTGATGGAAACTGAGGCAATTCTTCGTCAGAATCTGAATACTCTTGCGAATTCTGTGACATGACCAACCTGTGAAATAGAAATAGATGCGAGGGCAAAAGGGTAGGGTCATAATAATGCACAAAAATATTTTGTACAAAAATGATTTTTGAGGGAGTCCAACAAGGAACACGTGGTAAAACAGAAAGATATCATCGATAGATTTTACGAGCTAGCCACAGAAAAATTCTAGGCAGGTCGATAGCTATCTAATCTTTCGGATAGTTACACATGAACCCTAGATGAAGAGAACCAATACGAGGAAGATCTACAAACCGTACCAGTCAAATCCTAGTGATTCCTAAAGATCTACCGTGGTGAGATAAATCGTTTAAAATAGCATAGGTGAGAACTGCACTAAGAACAGAGTTGGAGAGGAGCAGTTCCAGATCCAAGCGCCCTAACTTGGCAACTTAGATCGACTACGGCAATGCGGGAGGGAAGATTACCGCACCGGCGTGACCAGCTGCGACGAGACTTCACCGGAGTTGCACGGCGTAGCTTCTCGCCGGAGTTGCTTCGAGCTCGGGCTCGGGTGGAGGTGGACGAGGGTTTGTGGAACTGAAGAAGAAGACGCGACGCGATGAGGGATATTTATAGCTGGAGAGCTGAACTTCCGCTCCGAAATCTACGGCCCACAGTTGCGGGACATTCCGCATTAGACGGACACGATCACGATTGTGGAGATTGTGGGCACGTGGCAACCGTTTTCTGCGAAAAACTCGGGAAGAGAGCGGGTGACCGAAAGATTTGAAGAAGGGCTTCGAGACAAAATGGATAAAGTTTGAAGTTGATTTCTTTTGCGACCAAGGACGTCGGAGAGAGATCTTCTTCAGATCAAATTGCATGCTCATGACGGACAGCATAGATTTGGATGAGATAGAATGGAGGGATAAAAGGGTCCGAAACAAAACACTCAGTCAGAAGAAAAAGAAACACCAAACGAGGAGCTATGAGTGAGTTGTTCATCGGACGAAACACAAACACGGCAACTCGAAGACAAACAACAAACTGAGAACTAATTAACATGAAGAACCGGCACCAACAAGATAGATCTCAAGGCTAAAGATAATCGAATGAAATCCCTGAGAGAGAGTTCATGCAAGAAGAGTTAGTTCTTTCTCGCAACCCACACTTGTGTGGATGGCGCAGACCTCATTTGTCTTGTCTGAGCAGGGACGTTCCGTCATTGATTTCTGTGGTTCACCTGTGCACTTCGAGAGTAATCATATGAGTAAGCATTGAAATTGTTCCCAGACACATGAGTATAATGATTCGAGGAGATACGCATGTACTCCTTTTGTCGAATGTTTAATCGACATTCATTCGAGGAAGTTGCAGCGTCAATCTGTGAGAGATTGTCATTTCCTCGAGGAGAGTTGCTCTGCATATTCAAGTTAGCAGTGACAGATAAATTTTCAATGATGCACTTCTTCACCCAGATTTGCTTCTTGGGTGAACCAGACCTACAGTTAGTTCCAACATACCGAGCGAAAACCATACCATTCTGTTGTTTGAAAAATTTGTAGTTTGAGTCATTAGGCTCGTCAGAAATAACAGGAATGGGAGTGTCATATCCAGGCAGGAGTGCAGGTTCGAGAGTTTTGCTTTTAGCAAGAACCCAACTCGTTCGAGGATATTGCTCGGGAGTCTAGTAAGTACCATCAACGTTGAGTTTCCTTTCGAAACCCAATCCTTCCTTTCGGGGATTTTTGTGCAGTATTGACTTCTTGAGCACATCACAGAGTGTTTGATGTCCTTTGAGGCTCTTTAGCATTCCTGTCTCAAGCAAGTTCTTTAGCCTGCAATTTTCATCAGAGATAGCAACAAATTCCTTGGAAGAGGGGTTAGAAATGTCATTCATAGTTGTTGCAATATTCTCGATGGCAGTATTGGATATTTCAGCATTTGAATCAGCATTGCTACGTTCTAGGCATTTTGAGCAAGGAGGCACAAAATCATCAGGAAGGTTGTTAGATTGCTCGGCGAAGAGAGAAGCATTTTCTTTCGCAAGCACATTATGAGACTCTTTCAGCGACTCGAGTTCTTGATTCCTGCTAAGGAGTTCATCTGATAAACTCTCGTAGTTGACTGTAAGAGAATCATGTCGTTTGGAAAGATCATCAATCGTTGAAGAAAAGGCATCATGCTTTTCAGTCGACTCTTGATTCTTCTCCATCTCTTCGACCAGTAATCCTTTGGTTTTCCTGAGATTCATCTCGAGTTTTTCAAGCTCATCTTGTTGAGATTTTGCAATCTTAACAAGTTTAGCATAGGCAATGTATTCAGAGGAATATTCAGTCATTGATTTTCGGTGTTTTGCTGATACCTGATCCTTTGAGGTTTTTGCCATGAGACAGAGTGCGATTGGTTCATCATCACTTGAAGCATTATCATCAGTGTCTGATTCGAGAGACTTCTCGGATGATTCATAAGCGACGAATGCATTGCCTCTTCCTTGTCTTCTGTAAAGCTCTTCGTCTTCTGATTCTGATTCGGATGTTTCATCTTCAGATTGCATATTCATTTCATCACACACCCTAGTCAGCTGCGATATTCTCTTCATATTAGATTCAATGGTCGCTCTGGTTTGCACGTTAGTGACTGGTCTCATCGAAGAAACAACGACAGATTCATTTTTCTTCGAGAGCTTAGTGTGACGATCTACTCGAGTGAATCCAGAGCAGTGAAGATAAATCCATCTGCTGCTAGGTTTTTCATCTTGCTCCCAGCAAGGACAGTCTGCGATGTAGTGGCCGAATTGTTTGCATTTGAAGCACTTAATTTCTTTCGGAGGTAATCTTCTTGAAGATTCAGGCAAGTCAACTTCGTCATCATTTGTGAGACACAGATTTTGTCTTCTGAGATTACCAAGTCTTTCTGTGAGTATTTCGAGTTCTCGTGTGATAGAGTGTTAATTCTCGACATCTTCTTCTTGTGAACTGCCATAGTGTGAAAGAATTTCCCCTTCGCTTTCCGAAGAAGATTCTTGATGCCCATTTTCAAGTTCCATCTTTTCTTCGTGAATAGACAACAGCGTCATGACCTCGACATAGTGAAGTTCTTCAAAGTCTGGTCTTTGCTTGATTTCAGCCACGATTGGATCGAAGGTTGCATCAAGAGCACTCAGTAGTTTGTTGACCACATCTCTATCAGTGATATCTGTTACTCCTCGTTGATGAAGTCTTTCAACAATATTTTTCAACCGATCGGTGAGTTCCATAGCACTTTCCCTACGAAGACTCCTAAAACCTGTAAACATGGCACGAAGCATATATGTGTGTTGATCTGTTCTGGCAATGGATTCTTCATGAACATCCTTGATGGCATCCCAGAGTTGCTTGGCCGAGTCAAGCTTTCGGACCCGAATGAACATGTCTTTTGAGATGCTGTCACAGATAATATCTTTTGCTTGAGCATTCAATTGCATTCTAGCTTTGTCATCGGAGGTAGGATCATCAGGGTGCTGAACAGTGTATCCATTTTCCACAATTTGCCAAAGTTCAATGTTGACGGCTTGAAGTCTGATTTTCATTCGTTCTTTCCAGTAGACATAGTCATTTCCATCGAAGATAGGAAACCTTTCAGAGTGCGAGGATCTACCTGCAAACGACATACTCAAAACTCCAAGGTTGTTAGACCTTTAATAAACAGAGAGAGGGAGTACCCGCTCTGATACCAATTGTTAGGACCGAGAGTATATCGACCAGAGGGGGGGTGAATGGGAGATTCAAAAATTCTTGCGAATGTTTTCAACTGATCCCAAACACAGCAGCGAAAATAAGGTTCGATAGACAAGTATTTAAACAAGCATGCAACAGAGGAGCAAATCTATCGAAGAAGAAAGTAGTAATTGTCCGAGCGAAGAATATCACAAGATTGACTGGTATGATGGTAGAGCAATATATGAACAGATGCAATAGCACGAGGAAAAACTAGATATGAACTGCGATGGAAATGCACGGGAAATGGTGACACGGTGAATGGATTCACAACAGAATGAAATCACGCTAACATAGAGAGGAACGATAATAAATTGAACTGGGACGATGGAAATGAATGAAGAGAATGTGAAGGATAAGTAACGAACTATGATTGATCAGATAAACTATCGACACAGAGCACGAAGGTAAACTGCTGAAAGAGATGCAGTAGAATAGAGTGAACCAGTGGTGCTCGATGGCGACAGAAGAATTTGGTAGACTAGTTCGCCCTTCTGCCAAAGGACTACGTCTGGTTGGAGGGGTTGTGATTTAACACAGAAGATAAACTCTCTTCGCCCTATTCTCCTTCAACTCGGAGTTGATCAGACTCCGGTTGATTTCACTCGTGGTAGATACTTGTCGGCGATCTCCAAACCTTCGACAGACTTCTTTGCAAACCACAATGACTCTTGGTTGCGGAAGATCTTGCTCGGTGAAAACAATTACTCTTCGACACTCGAGCCGACAATTATCCATCTAGAGAGTGAGCAGCTCTCAAGAGTAATAGGTACAAGAACTCTAACTCAGAACTACTATGATGCTCAACCACTGTCTAAGTTTGGGCTCTTGATTTTTTCTCTCGGTGGATCTTAAACTCAAATCACTCGGAGAGGGGATGCTCAATCAATCTTCTCAGAATCTTAAGCGGAGCAGCCAACGGGCAACGCCGCAGCCTTCCCTGAAGGGAAAAGACCAAATTGGACATGTGGAGCAGCCAACGGCCGAACGACACGAGTCCAACGGTCGGAATTGAGCACAACGGTAATATTACGTGTGGAGCAAGTAATGCTAACTCCTCAGTTCGAAAGATATCTCCTGCA
Organism: Elymus sibiricus; assembly: GCA_039707655.1. Classification (NCBI taxonomy): domain Eukaryota; kingdom Viridiplantae; phylum Streptophyta; class Magnoliopsida; order Poales; family Poaceae; genus Elymus; species Elymus sibiricus. Next base: position 199,459,230 of record CM077676.1, on the reverse strand, counting down.
GCACCGAAGAACAACGTCTTCTGCTGACAGGTAATCATTCGAAACATAAAGAGGTTTCTCTCAGTCTCGCATAGGTTTGGGCTAAGCATCACAGCGGATCTAAGCTTCGAGAACCTATACCCCTCTTAATAGTACGGAGGTCCTATGACTCAAATAAATGGAAGAAGAATAGCGAAAGAAATGCTACGTCTTCAGTTCGTCTTTGCCTTCCATCGCTGCAATCAATTTTCTTCGAACCGAATCACCGAACCAATTGCTTCGCGTCAGCAGTAAATTTTTGAGGGGTCAACTCCTTCACGTCATTCTTCTCGTCTACAAGACTTCAAAGGATATAGCACATTCTTCTCTGCTGTGCAGATATTCTTCGGTGAAGTTCCTCGAACTGGACACCGGAGACAGCATTCTCTTCGGTACTGCATGGACTATTTCTCTCTGTGTGCACTAGCAAACAAATCAGTCCATGCCTGTTTCTGTCAACAATCTCCAAAACACAAGGGGGCAAATATTGCACCAACAATATTCATCTCCGGATGTAGATGATTGGAAAGAAGTTGTTCATAATGAGATGGACTCAATTTTTTCTAATGGAACTTGGGAACTCACTGATAGACCATATGGTTGTAAACATGTGGGCTGTAAGTGGGTATTCAAAAAGAAGCTAAGGCCTGATGGTACTATTAATAAGTACAAGGCGCGTCTTGTGGCCAAGGGCTACACTCAGAAAGAAGGTGAAGATTACTTTGACACCTATTCACCTGTTGCTAGGATGACCACCATTCGGGTGCTACTTTCCCTGGCTGAATGGATGTAAAGACAGCTTTCCTCAATGGAGAGTTGGAAGAGGAAATCTATATGGATCAGCCTGACGAGTTTGTGGTAAAGGGTGAAGAGAGAAAGGTGTGCAAATTGTTAAAATCTTTGTATGGTATGAAACAGGCACCTAAGCAATGGCATGAGAAGTTTGAAAGAACTCTGACTTCTGCAGGATTTGTCATTAATGAGGCTGATAGGTGTGTTTACTATCGCCATGGTGGGGGCAATAGTGTCATATTATGTTTGTATGTGGATGACATACTGATCTTTGGTACAAACATTGATGCGATCAATGTGGTCAAGTCTTTTCTATCAAAGAGTTTTGATATGAAAGATCTGGGAGAAGCCGATGGGATTCTAAACATCAAACTTATTAAGAATGAGAGTGGGATTACTCTAACGCAATCTCACTATGTTGAGAAGGTCTTGAGCCGGTTCAGCTTTATGGATAGCAAGCCTTCTTCAACACCATATGATCCCAGTGTGACACTCAGAAAGAACAAGAAAGAAACGAGAGATCAATTAAGATACTCTCAAATTGTTGATTCACTCATGTACTTAGCTAGCGCTACAAGACCAGATATCTCTTTTGCTGTGAGCAAACTGAGTAGGTTCATGTCCAACCCGGGTGATGATCATTGGCATGCACTAGAAAGGGTCTTGCGCTATCTGAGAGGTACTATGAGTTACGGAATTCACTATTCAGGGCATCCTGCTGTGCTAGAAGGATATAGTGATTCAAATTGGATCTCCGACGTTGATGTACTGTACGCCACAAGTGGGTATGTATTTACTAATGGAGGTGGCGCAGTATCATGGAGGTCTTGTAAACAAACCATATTGACGAGGTCAACTATGGAAGGAGAACTAACTGCTTTAGACACAGCCACTGTTGAGGCAGAATGGCTGCGTGAGCTCTTGATGGACTTGCCTGTGGTTGAAAAACCTGTACCGGCTATTCTTATGAATTGTGACAACCAAACGGTTATCGCTAAAGTGAACAATTCTAAGGATAATGCGAAGTCATCAAGACACGTGAAGAGACGTTTGAAGTCTGTCAGGAAGTTGAGAAACTCCGGAGTAATAACTGTTACGTATATTCAAATAGACAAAAACCTGGCAGTTCCCTTTACAAAGGGACTATCACGAAATGTGATAGATATTGCATCGAGGGAGATGGGTATGAGACCCATAGATGTTACACCATAGTAGTAACCCAACCTTTGTGATCGGAGATCCCGTGAATTAGGACCTGGGAAGAACAAGTTATTGGTTAACAGAGGAGAGTAACTAGTGACCGTCTCTAAGTGAAGATGCAAAACTCTCACAGCTGTAAGGCTCAGAGCTGTAAGGCAGGTTGGCAACATGCCTTAATGTGGTTCTATTGGCTATGATAGCGAAGATGTTGTCCTACAGAGCAGTCTTGAAAGAACGCACATATATGAGCTCCGATTGTAAACGTCGTAGTCTATGAGATTTGGGTGATCTCTAGTAAGCTCACGAAGAGACCAGTGAGTACGACGTATATGCTCCAAACCGCGGGGTAGCCTACTGGCAGCCAGGTACTGGTTAAGACTTTGAGTGAAACCTGTTCACACAAAACTAGCAATTTAAGGCATAGTCCATTGTCAAGTTGTGGACAGATGTAGCTTAAAGTTCTAGGCAGAAGTTCAACTTAACAGTCTCTGCTGAAACACTAGTATATTAAACAAGTAGTGAGAGAAGGCAAATCTCTAAATGGGTATTTGAGATCTGGTGGGGGATTGTTAGAATTAATGGGCTAGGCCCATAACAATTTCTGAAATCTCAAATAGTGGCCCATGAATAAAATGGCAAGAGGTGGTGCTAAAGTTTAGTCCCATGCCGCTAGTTGAGGAAGAGTTGGACATCTTTATACAGTGGGTTCTCTCCACCACTCTAAGTGGTGTGTTGAGAAGAGAAAGGGAAGATCACACGCGCGCGCTCGCTCGCCTCGCCTGGCCTGGCCGGGCTCGGGCTCGGGCTCGGGCCGGGGCCGGGGCCGGGGTGGCGCGTACGTGCGACATGCGCGTGAATGGTCCGCCGAAATCAGGTCCGTTGCCTTGTGGGGGCGCGGCTTCCTTTTGTCGTTTTGTTTTTATGTCTTGGCAGACAAGTTAATTATTTCTTGTCCGATAAGTATACGACTTAGAAACCTAGTCGGTTTGAGATCGTGATCGCGACACGATACCGTCTCTGGTCCTAATATATATACTGCTACCGGCTGCGGTCAAAAGACACACCGAGAACACCTAGGGTTTTGCCTCATCTCGCAACTTGCGCTGCCACCATAGTCTACTCCATCCCAAATGCCGGCGTGCATCGGCGTGCGGGAGAGCAGGTCTCCGGAACCGTTCGTCCTTGCGATCCTGCACCGGGAGAGGACGAATTAGGTTTATGGGAAGCGCTCTGCGCGACTGCTCAAGTTCGTCATCACGGGTCGTCTTCCGTCCAAGTCGGGCGGTGCCACTCATCGCCGTCAGCAGCAGATCGTCGCCAACATCGTCATCAACACCGTCGCCCCTACAACAGCTAACGAACAGTACGTCCATCGTCATCTGTTCACGTCTCTCTCTACAGCGGTTGTTTTGTGTGTGCTGCTGTTGTGCATGTTTTGTTGTTCCTCTAGTTTGCTAGATTGTTACATGATAGTCTCTGTTCTAGTCATGAATTATTTACTGAAATTAATCATGAACTTGCCTAATTTTCCAACACGAGCCCGTTATGACTGACCCAGCACCGTCGATCCCACCTTCCAAAATGACACACCACCGCTGCCCCGTGTCCGTTGGCAGAAATAATGGGCACATCATACACCGTGCACAAGAATGTTCATCAGGAATTGGGCAGTGGGAGGCACTCAACACTCGCATTGCAACACAAAAACGTTCAAGCCCAAACGATGAAATTACAATCACAGTTTGATCCACCCCCAGGATCGTAACCCAAACAGGGTTTGAAAAAGATTTCTAACAAAGAACGGAATGGACAGTGTCAATTGGGTTTCTTCATGTCATCAGTAGCTTGTCAGCAGAATATCATTCTACATCTGGCAGCAGAAAATTCCTCTGCGGAGAACCGGGGCTGTGTGGCTCCTAGACCACGGGCGTGACTGAATGAATAACCAGCAGAGTGCGCTCTGCAACTGTAACTGCAAGCATGGGCGTGGCTAGTGTGACCAGTGTATATGAACTAAACAGAATTATCCACCCAACAATGCTCGTGGTGATTTTCACGGCGAATACCTCAACGCCAAGAATCACTCTGTTTCAGCATCCGAGACCTTTCAGTATATTCCCCAACTCACTGGTAACGTCTGGGATACTTGCATATGATCCAGGGAGATTTATGGCATGATATTCTAACGCCTTCCAGTGTGAGATCAAGGCAAAATGTGGGCGTCTATAATAGCTGCTGATTATCTCAAGAACTTTTGTATCTGGTGTGGCTGAAACCAGGTGTGTCAGACCAGCCCCATGAGCCCCTATTATAACTGAAGCTTCCAGGATAGCCTGGAGCTGCTCCTTCATGCTCATGTGTGCAAAAAGACCATTCACGACATTTATTTTGCACTTCTGACCTTTTGCCCATTTCTCAACTGCATCGAATACCTCCTGCTCATTGCTTAGCCTAGATTCAACCTTTCCACTGTGACGTGGGTGGGCCAAGTAGTCTTCTCTCCGAACAAAGAGAATCTTGAGTCTGTTTGATGTTTTCTTAGACGGCACGATCCCATTCTCCAGAAGATCAAAAGAAGCTATAATCATCTCCCCAAATTCAGACAACCGTGAAGTTCTCTGGTGGTCTGGTTTACTTCTAAGGGACTGAGCCGAGGCTCCTTCACAGCTGAAGCTTTCACTAAGCCCCTTAAATAGAGCAGTCTCATAGCCCAATGGTGAAAGAACTGCACGCCGGAAACAAACAGGGCCAGAGAAGCTCTTGACATAGGTCACATTCGAAAAAAGTGCTTCCCATGTTTGCTCCAGTGGTGCCTGCGGATATCAGGTCATATCTGTTACAGACAAGCATATACATGCGGAAAACAAATGAATCATTATGGACAAGAATGATTTCACTCCTTAATTAGCAGGTAAAATACACTCGAAACTCAGAAAGTATGCAAGCAGTTGATATCAATATAATGGCAGAACTGAGCAGATGGGTGATCATGTTCTTGTGTTGAATGGGAAACATAAGTTTTGGTAGGAAGGAAATCATACTGTAAATATAATGATAACACAGCTGGACATCTTGTAAACAGAATTATCATTATTCTTCACCGTACTACCCTATCTTTAAATGTTCTGATAAGGAGTTACAAGCAGCACACACCCACATCAACTATCAAAAGCATGGCGCTGTTCTAACTATTCCATGAACAGGTGGTGTCGTGGTGAGATGATTAATGAGACATGCCACAGAATGGTTCACTCTGGTTGACTGATTTTGGTAAGCTTAACTCACAAGAGTCAAAACTCAAACTCTGCCCAGTGTTCCATTCTTTCTTCAAATTTTACTGCATGAAGTACTTAAGTATAGTAGTTACCATAAACCACACTTTAAGCTGCATATGATAATTCTGAACAAAGAGAATAACATGATAAAGCAATTGAAAATGCAAGCTCAGGCAGATGTGGAGGCATAGAGGTGTATGAATGGCAGAACTTTGGATCAGGTGTCAGGACAGAGTTCTCAGGAATTTGTATCTGTAGGAGATGTAGAACAGAAAATACTAAGAGAAAGGGAAAGGATTTGGAAGAGTTTTAGAAGATGTTTGGTTCCAGATTAACGTAAAGGACTTACACTGTCACTGTAAACGGTATGAGCGAAAACTTGAATTTGTTTGGTTGTAACTGATGCAACGTTAATAGATACCGGCATGAAGCAAGAAACAGGAACCCCAGGTCGCTAACTCCACCCATTCCCGTGCTGGTGGCCACATGCCGCTCGAGGGGGAGGTTGAAGGCAGCGCCACAGGTTGGAGTCTCTGCAGGGAAGGACACTGTGCTTGTTCCCGACGGGGTGAAAACGGCGGCACAGGTCGGAGTCGCTGGACAGGAGGATGCAGAGGCCGGCGGTGGCAGCGCAGAGGCTGCAACTTTGTCCGGCAAGGGGGTAGAAGGTCGGGGACGATTCGGTGGCGAGGTCTACTCCGGCGGCGGAGGAGATCAGAGCGGAGCGGGTCATGGAGAACTGGTTCAGAGGGAGGCATGACGCTTCGGTAACGTGATTGGATTGTGGTGGGGGGAGGCCGTAATCAACGGTGAACAGAGGCGGGATTTGTTTCTAGGGTATCTGATTACGCCATATTGCTAGCAAACAGGTGTGACGGTTTTAGGTGCCGCTGTAATCGGATAACGGGATGAAAAACACGAACCAAACACCTCCTTAAAACACGAACCAAACACCTCCTTAGATTGCAATGATCTCCTAACAGAGGCAGCAGACATGGTCCCAAATACCAAATGAGCAAAGATATCTATGTGAAAAATATGAACACATTAACTACAGATCAGGCACATAACTCTCAAGTTGATATTTTACCACCCAAATTATTGTCGAAACAGACTAATTAATCATAACTAATGCAACATATCTCCATGTAATGTACCAAGAGTCATAAGCATAGAATGTTTCTAAGTACAGTACATACCTTGCAATGCCCATCCACGAAAACAACATTAGGACGGTCAGGTAAATTCGTTACTCTGGAACTAACATATGCACTGTACCAATCTGTAATTGTGTGGAAAAGGTTTGCATACTCAAATCGTGTGACCAGAAGTGTCGGTTCTTCAACCCACTGCACCAAGTGTTATAACACAGTCACTAAGCAATTACAGAAATTAGGAAGAATCCAAGAATGTGCTCAAAATAATACAATCGAATAAGTACTGCCATATAATATAGTTGCAATCATGAAATAAATTAAATATTTGCTTGTCAAGAAGTTCATGTGCTTCTTCGTAAAGAGTAACACAAAAAGAGCCAATACGTTGGTACTCCCTCTGAAACTAATATAAGACGTTTTAGATCACTATAGTGATCTAAAACGTCTTATATTAGTTTACAGAGGGAGTGCAATTTAATACCATGGAAATATGGCACTATTGATTTTTTTACCATTCCTTGATAAACTAATATAAGACGTTTTAGATCACTACTTTAGTGATCTAAAACGTCTTATATTAGTTTACAGAGGGAGTGCAATTCAATACCATGGAAATATGGCACTATTGATTTTTTTTACCACTCCTTGATATTAAAGTGCGGATCAACTGTGCTGCACCAGTTTTACATTAAATTTTTTGGATACTCTCAAACTGAACCAAATAGCCAAGAGAAGAACCACGATAATTATGCTAATAGTAGAACTAGGCTCTTACGAAGTACCCATTCAACCTGAGAACAGAAAGGAAAAGGTAAACTCCCCACACTGATTAGAAATACTAACACATGTAACAGTTCAATTGCTCAGTGATAACATCTCGGCATCCCGGATTACTCCCTCCATCCTCCATTTTACATTTTGGCACATAGGCTTAATATAGCATATCTGCCCCCCCCCCCCCCCCCCCGACACATAAGTTTCTTTGTCACATAAGATAGGTCGTTGCAGCTTCCCCAGACTATTATATGTTTGTACTAACCCAAATAACTGGAAAACTGGTTAGCTGCAATGTGCGTGAGTGTAAGTCTATATACACTCTGCTATGATTCACTACTTTGATATCGTCATTCATTCTATCTAATATGTGGTGTGTACAGAGAGACACAGATGCCTCTTAGATTGCTTGAGGAAGTAAACTTTGGCATCCATGCACACGTGTGTAAGCCAAACAATCCAAATTTTCTGAAGACTAGTTTGTGTGCAGTTACCAAATAGGGGCTGTAAGCACATCACGAAACATCGCAATTCAACATGAGTGGCCCATCTGAACTACCACACAACATAGTCGCTTCAGCCCAATTGTTCGTTTCTTGCAATTACCTTTAATTCATCTAAGTTCCTTTTTGAACTTTGCACAAATTATTCGTTCTATTTCACACATAGTCTGCATCTAGCACAGATAGCAATTTCTTTTATCTGTATGTTTTTTCTTATTACTGGTATGTATGCACTAATTATGGGATTACCTTTTTTCTATTTCATATCTAGTAATTATTCTTTCCATTTAAGGCGTCTCATTTACATTTAATGTAAAAATGAGTTCGCATCATACAGGGGACAGAATACACACCACTCGTGATATCTGATTCTGAATTTGCAGCATTTAAGATCTAGGATTCCAGAATACGATTTGTTGTCAGCAGTTGTTTTAGGAAAGTTGCTGGCAATTAGTACTGTGGAGTGAGTATGGCGTAGATCCTTTTCTTTTATGCAGTATACACAGTAATACACAATTTATCCACCTTCCACCACTCGTCCCATAAGCACGAGTGAAGTGAACAGAGGTGGATATTATGTGAAGCGGAGTAAGATTGCAAAGCCTTTTCTGCAGATAGGAATATCCTAGCTATCCTCTAATTCCTCACAATTTACCCTTTGTTTAGGAAACTGATAAAGGAAATTAATAACAAAGATAGCTAATCCAGCAGATTCAATTAATTCCGTACTCTTCAATTTTGTGAGATTACTTTCTAGGAAGATAGATTGTGCAATAATTCACTTCCGATCAATCACCAAACATACCTTCTATCAGTTATAGGTTGCTGAAATAAAGTCAGTTATCACGGCAAGGAATACCTGGGAGCAGTGGAGCTCACCGGGCGGCACGACACGCGCGGAGTCGAGCAGCGCTCTCATGGTGTGCATCGCGATCCCGTTGGTGGGCACGTGGGCGTCTAGGAACCCCGGTTCGACCAAGGGCCCCCTCCTCCCCGCCGCCACCCCCTCCACCACCAGCGCACCGGATTCGTACCTGGGCAGCTCCTCCTCCTCCTTGCGACCCATCACCTGGTCGATCGGCTCGCCGCCGCGCGACATCGCGATGAGCGCCGGGTCGAGCCGCACCCGCGCACCCTCGCAGATCGAGCTGCCCAGCGTCTCGCTGTGGCGGCATCGGAACCACCCGCCGCCCCCACGCCCCTCCGGGAGGACTTCTACGCGACGGGAGAAGCTATTCCCGAAGTAGGCCTCGCAGGAGCGCGGCGGCAGCGATGGGTCGGCAGTCCAGGGGAGGAAGGATGGGAGGCGCGGCCACGGCTTCTGGGAAGACGGCTCTCGGACTCTCTCATGGGTTTGAGCTTCGGGCTTCCCGGGGTTTGGGGGAGGATGGTTGGACTGGAGGAGGTAGAGCGCGAAGGAGACGGCGTGGACGGCGAACACGATGACGAGGATGCACGGGATGAGGCGGCGGAACCTCTGGCCGTGGTTTTGGTGGATATTGCGCCCGGCCATCATCGCCGGCCGCCGGAGTGTGCTCCGCGCCGTCGGGGCTCCGTAGATCCGGGGCCCGTGTGGACTCGAAGACGATGGGGGGGGGGGGGGGGGGGGGGGAGAGGAAGCCGTTACGCGTGGTGGGCAGCATCAGACGATTGCTGGCGCGGTTGGTCATTCTCTGGACGGCCTCGATTCGGTGACACATTCTTCTTTTGCCTTTTGGGTCTCTGCCTTTACCTTTACCAGTCGCAGGTGAGCTGTCGCCGGAGACATCGCATCGCCACATTGGTGGGCTGACCGGTGTGCCTTCTTGCCAATCGAGGCGGCGCGACCTGCCGGTCTTGGGTACTGCGGAGTGCGGTCGGAGCACGGCGTACCTGGGCAGTGTAGCTGCCGGCATGTGATCAATCCCGAGGGAAGAGCGCCGATGGAGAAGTATGTAAGTGTCAATTCCACCGCTTTCCTCTTGGAATTTTCATTTGCTTACTTCGTACGTAAAAGATTGGGGAAAAAAATTCGTTTAAGGTTCAATTGTGTAAGAACAGAGAGATGAGATTCAGATTGGTACAGTTAGGATTACAGCTTAAATGGAAGAGCTGACTTAAATCTTTGCATGTGGCAGCCAAATACCAGTAATATGAAGCAACTATTCTTAAAAAGTTTGCAGGATTTACAGAATTTATTACTCCCACCTTAATCTAAGTTCTATTTATTTTTTAGAGGAATTTCAATTTCTAGAGTATTTTTTTTGAATTGTCGATTCTACCCCTGCTGCTATGTTTGTCATTCTGTTCAACCACCTCCACATGAAATGAAAAATACAAAAAAGATATATATATGCACAAAGTCTTAGCTCTCACACTCTCATGACCAAACGATTACCTCCAATCCAATCTTAAACATTGTCTTCTTTTCGAGGCAACCTAACTATGGTTGAAGTCTGTCCCGAAGATGGAGACGGTCCATGGATATGGCTGGCGTAGCCAGGCCCCAGGCTACCAGGGCCATGGCCTGGGGCGTGGCAGCTTGTCCGTTCGTTGACTGTAGTATCAGAATCACTATTCGGCACTGTTTAGTACTGTAGCTAGGCTGTTGGCCCGGGGCGTGTCTCCAACTTGGCTACGCCTTTAGATATGGGGATACCTTTGGGGCTGGTCAGCAAGATGCGATGCACAAATTCATCAACACGACAAATATGCATAATAAATAACCCTCTCCACTTGTAGTAAACTTTGAGGACAACTTCAACCAACAAGTAAGCAGCGGAATGACACAAACAACATGCACATGTGACACAAGATTTAACGTGGAAAACCATGGTTGTGGATCGACCGGTCCACACAACTTCATTATGAGAATGGTGAGTGCAAAGTCTTCTATAGAACCTCTAGAGAGATTTACAACACACTCTTCATGTTGCCAACCGGCAACAGCAGCAACAACCACAAGAGGCAAGAATTCAACAAAGCAGAGTAAACACATCTTATGTCCCTTTGAATTTTACAAACTGCGCTTAAACTGCTGAACCAAAGGGCACCAAATTTGGCAGACAAATAGACACACGGGTTCCTGACATCCCCTTAAAATTCAGCTCAATCGAACACCGTTTGACTACCCAATCTGTTTGTCTCCCAAAACTACTCTATGTTGGAACTGCAGCAGTTTGAACCGACAAAACCACTCTCAAATCTGATGCTCCACTGGCCCAATCCTCAAACCAGATAACCAGATTGAATGACTCGAAGTATGCTTAGTCAGATGCAACAAATCTGGACAGAACCACCTATCCTTCTTCATTTCTCTCACGGGTGGAGTTGTGCTCTTGTTGTGTGCTCTCTCTCACTCTTACAATGGCATCCACCACCAGCTCAGTGGAGTGGCTAGGGTCTTCTTCCTTCACTTCACTAGGAGGCACTCACAACGGTTGGATGCAAATTAGATCAACAGTTCATGCGTGTTGGACTTATTGGCAGATGTTGGGCTGCCAACACACCTCACTTGCCCCAACCGATAGAACCAGGAGGAAGAACTCGGTCTAGTGATGGGTGTGTTCAATCTGGAGGAAGAAGACGATCCAAGAATGGCAGTGTTCACTCAAGGAGAAGACGGTGGCCGATGTAGTGGATTAGATGACGGGAACACTATGGAGGTCCTTCCGTTCGTCGTTGGTTTTGATCAAGTTGTTGAGGCATGCGGTATGATCGATGGCAAGCACTTGTCATCGTCTGCATTGTGCAACGACATCAAGCTCAGCAGTCAGCTTTTGTGTGACGCGGTCGCGGCGGATGTCTGTGATGTTGGTAGCTTACTTCGTGCGGTTTGAGCTCGTCTCATGGTTTGTGTCTTCTTCCATGGTACGGACAGTGTTGTGCCTACATGCTTCTTTCGTGGCATGACAGATCGCGGTTGTTGCACCTGCCTCTGCGGTAGCGAGGATGAAGGTGATCAAGACGAGCATCACATCATCCAAGGCGTGAAGGGCATGGGAAGAGATGTGTATGTTGAGCACAACATTTTCTATGTCAAGGACACATGGACATGAGAGGTAAGGACATCAAAGGAATGGCAAGCATGGCAACAAGGACGATGAGTACGACAATGTGAACGGCGAGAGCAGCAACCCTGGTGAAGAGGAAGGCCTTGTCAGCACTAGTGAAGTAGATACCGATGCAAAGAAAGTTGATTGTGAAGAGTTCCAAACCGAGAGAGAAGTAATTTTGCACAATTATATGTCTGAGATTCACTGCCAAACTCCTTGCACCGGAAGCAACACATACAAGGGATGACATTCAACAGATGTTTGATCCTGTCCTATGATTCGAAGATGATGAACATATAATTATGCAATTAAATTCATCATGACATGGGCTACTATATGTTTATTGATTGATTGGGTGTAAACTTCATCGTAGTTACTTCATGTTACTTTGTGTGATTACATGGTTCAATTGATTGGGAGTATTGTCCATGGTCCAATTACATGGTGCATACATTAAGCATGGCATGAGTAATTGCATGTTGGACTAAGATTATTGATGAAAACATTCACGACGCATCAGAAGGATTAATCGGGTACAACTTTGTACTTCCCCGAGATATCCTCTCCGTCCTCCCACGCGTCGCCTCACTTCATGTCTGCCGCCACCCCCTTCCTCTGTATCTCCCCTCCTCGCTGTCGGAGGCCATCGCCAGGAATCCCGCACGGTTGCCGATGAGGGTGGCCGCTCTGCCGCAAGGGCCTAGGGTTTCGAGTCGGCGGCCTCTTTTGCAGTGGGCGGCTCTGCCACGGTGGCGGGCAGCATTCGTAGGAGCTGCGGGCGACTCTCATCGGCGGTGCGGGCGGCGAGTCGGTGATGGATGCAGGCGCCAGGCGGAAGATCCCCCGCGATCTTCTCCCGCCAGATCTGAAGACGGCAACCTCGCTGCGTTTTGCTGCTTCCTGCACTTCTAGTCCGGCCAGGTCTGGTGGTTGGCTAGGTGGATGAGGGATCGGGAGCTTTGGACCGGAGGAAGCTCTTGGCTGGCGGCGGTGGCCACATCGTCAGCGGCGTTCTGGGCGCCGATTCCCTTCTTGGAGGCGACATTGAGGCTTATCTTCCCCTCTCCTCCTTCCCCTGCACCCGAGTGAAAACCTTCAATCCTTGGATTGGACGGCAGCGGCGCCATGGCTCGTCGCCTTCTTAGAGGCGTCGTTTTGGGTCTGTTGGGAGGTGTGTGGGCAGCGGCGTGCTTGGTGTGCTCATGATGGCGGCTTGTTGCATGCATCGCCGTGGAGGGTCAGCTTTCTCCTCAAGCCGTCGTGTTCTCTACTGCGTGTGGTCATGTCTGTCCGGCAGGTCGACGCCCTCGAGCCTGGGAGAGAGGGGATGGGGTTCCCCACTACGGTGACTGTGACGCGGCGGCTTGATGAGGATTGTAATGCCCCCGGCCAAACCCACCGGTACACCCACCAGTTCTTGGCCATTGCGCCTAGGATCTAGACTGGCCCCACAGACCAACAATACTCTTTCATGCGCACTTTGCCCTCACTCGTGCGCACCAGGGATCAACTTCCTAGTCGGTCACCCATCCTAAAATTGCTTCAAGCCAAGCACGCTTAACTTTGAGAATTCCTTTCGGATGAGCTCTTGGAAAAGAAGGTGCACCTTATTGATATGAGTATTCTATCATTCCTATTAAGCCGGGATGTCACATTGATGGTGGTCTTGGTGAGTTCTGACTCCTACTGGTGGATGCGTTACTCATTTCCTTTGGCATGTCTTCTAGGGGCGCCCCCTTTCTAAAGCTAGAGTCTTCGGCATGCTCCATGGTGTGGGTGGTGGCTTGTGTCCTCGGAAGTTTGCTTGTTGTGGTGGTTGTGTTCGTCGTGTCGCTCTCATGTCTGCCATTTCAGTGCTCTTGCTTCCTCTCGGGGGAGCAGCTCCACCTTGTCAATGGTGCGATGCCCTTCGATCTAGGGCGAGAGGATAGGGGTCCCCTTTGGAGGTGGAGGCGGCTAGCACTTCATGTTCTCTTTGCCAACAGGGAGTGTTCGAAGGCCAGGTCCTTCCCAACGGCATGGCTCCCCTCAGGACTTCTGTTAGGCCATCAACTTATAGTCATTTTCTTCTCTTTTCGTAGCCTTTTAGCTTTTCTTCAGCTCCGTGCATCAGTCGTTTGGGGTTGCATCCCCATGTTCCGTTTCTTTCTATGTTTCTATGTTGTGGCTAGTTGTATTCCTGGCCGGTTGATGGCTTTGTTAATTCAAAGTCGGGCTCGCCTTCGCTTTAAAAAGGCACACCGCATCCCAAAAGTACAACAAGCGTCCAAAAGGGCTCGATGGCATCAACTACAAAATCTGGATCACACCGTAATCTTATAATCGGGGGTATACCAAGTCGCGCTAGAACTTGCTTCCTCATGTGAAAAACCTTGTAAAGATTACCTCTTTTCTGCTTCAATACCTCTCGCGTGCATGCTTATAGAATAAGGAATATCCAGTTGCTTCTGTCCGCCGGGTACCCCTTATAAACTTGGCCTCCGCAAATTATCATACAATCTCTCTTTAATAAGATATCGACCGGTTCACTAGCTAACATTGTTGTGAAGGTATGCCAAGCTTATGAGGGGTACCTGGCTGAGAGAAGTAATCGGATATCCTTACTCTACAAGCATGCGTGCGAGAGATATTGAAGCACAAAAGAGGTAACAGTTGCAAGGTTCCCCACTCGAGGAAGCAAGTTCTAGCACGACTGAGTATAAGCCCGATTAGATTACAGTGTGATCCAGATATTGTAGTGTAATGATATTGAGTCCCTTCCGGATGCTTGATGTACTTGTCGGATGTGTACTTACATGCTTTCATCAATAATAGTATTAGTGAACTTTCTGTACCTCCCTAAATCCAAGTTCACAACACTATAGTTGCAAATATTAAGAGAGCTACCTTTATGTTTAGTTTAGTTTTATAGGAAAGAAATTCAATTTATGTGCAAAATCACTAGTCTTCAGAAACTCATCGGCCCCACGTAGTCGACTTTTTGGAATGTGATGAACTAACAGATTCCACATAATTTGCAGTGATAGGATGGTCTGACAAGTGACATGTTAATTTAGTTATATCCAGAAACATATAGCTTAATTTACTTCTCCAAAAACTAATGGTGTAGGTTTGCTGCTTTCCAACAGTTCTGACTTCTCAAGATTGCAGGGTGCATTCTTTGAACTTCAACTTTTTGTTAGGATGTAATGCATACAATCATTCTCTTTCTGCAAATTACAGTGGTCTAGACTCCAGAGTGTAGTTGTTTGAGTGCAAACTCTCTACATATCATGTTAACGCGTGTTATGCAAGTCACTATTCTAGTTAAACCAGTGTAGTGACATTGCTGGTACCTAAAAGATACACCTCTGTTGAACTTAAAAAATGTCTTATATTTAGGAATAGAGGTAGTAATAACGTAGGAGCAGATGTTAACTGATCCAATGATGTACAACAGCTTTGACTCTTTTTCCTCATGTGCTCTTTTTGTAGAGATAGCACGCTGACAAGAGTTCTAGGGAATCATATATTTCCCCAAGGGTGTCACAGAACTGTAGAGCATAGAGCGTTTCATCCAAGAGATTTTGAATCAAGACTGCATATGTGCAGGTTAGAATTAGCAAACAGGTGTAGATCCCAACAAAAACTGACTTTTCAGTCGAACAGAGCACTAGCAACACCAACCATGTACCCCATCTCAGGAAAAATAAACACCAACCATGTAACAGAGTTCTTTAACTTATTTTGCAGCTTCTGCAAATTCTAATGATTGTGATGTTTGTAGTGGCTCCAGTCTCTAGATGTCAAAATCTAGATTTTCTATTATTGGCACAATATGAGAGGGACAGAAATGTATACTAAAACAAACCAGTAATAGTTGATAGTGCTTATCACCACAGGTTAGATCGACAACATCAGGTTTTTCATCTTTCCTGAACCACCACATATTATGATATGTGAAGCATCTGATTACATATTCTATTTGGCACCGTCGCGTGGAGCCCCCCTCCTCCCGGGGCAAGCGCCCAAGACCGAGGTTCTGCTCAGATCGAGTCGAGCAACCAGGCCACGTATGCTATCTGCCAAGCTCCCAAGTTCTTTTGAACTCCTTGGTACGCAGTCGCCAGGGTTGTGAAATCCAACCTTGTACTCAATTCCTTCACTTATTTTGCAACTTATGCGTATTGCGATGATTGTGATGTTACTAATGGCTCCAATGTTTATTTATTTTGGAGAAGAGGTTCCGGTCTTCAGATGTCAAAATCTAGAATGTCTATCAGTGGCACCATATGAGATGGACAGCTGTTTATAAAACGAACTACTAATAGTTGAGACTACTTATGACCACCAGTAGGTCGACAACGTTCTTTCTTGAACCACGTATGTATATTCAATTTGAGATCCAAGTATCTCCGAAGCATCTCATTACAAATTCTGTGAAGAACAATCAGTTTGGCGCGTGGAGTGGATAAGGCCAGTCTATTGAGTATATTTCCCCCCTCTAGACTCCAGGGCAACACCAAGTGGCAGCCATAGTTTTGAAAGCAAAATGTCTTGGTTGAACAAGGCACTGTCTGAATACTTCATGCATTTCTGCCACTGTTATCAGCCTAGCTTTCGGATTTCTGTCGTTCTCTGAATTACTGAAGCTTACCTGATAGACATAGTTGCCCATACAAAAATATGATCACACTGGACATATTTCGAATACATATATTTACACAGACACACCTTGTACAAAACCGTTTGCTTAATCCTATACAAACCATATCCAGAACCCGCATCAAGGTGCAGTAATGAGTCATGACATGCTGAAACTGCTGTTCAACGTCAGTGTCCTGCCAGACCAAGGTTGAAAGCCTCCAGAACTTGCATCCATGTGTTGGAACCTCCAGGATCATTAGCATAAGTTTGAGCCACAAATAGATTAGGAGATGGATATTACCTTGATCACCAGGTCCAGCCATCTCCTCCTTGCTTCCTTGACCACCCAGAGTTTGAACAGGTGGCTGTGGAAGGCCCTTCCCAGTGCTCCTGTGCTGTGCTTGATCGGCAGCTCAGTTGAGAGAGAGAGAGGAGTGAGTATGTGTGTATGTATGTATGTGATGGCTTAGAGCAGCAGCCGGTCACACCCCCTTCCCTTATCTTTCTATCTCTCATTTCTTTATGCACAGGGCACCAGGGGAACCAACACCTGGTTGGCCAGGGGCTGCCCCCGATCAGGGCAACTCACCTGGTTAGGTGAACCAGCTACAGTATCCACCGCTTACTGTAGCTGGACTGTAGCAGATATTTATTCACCTAAGATTAATTCTTAATCTTTAACCTCAGAAACATAATAGCTACAGTTAGTCTTTAAGATCATAATATCCAACATTCTCCCCCTTGATCGTAAGGCTAACATTATAAGTTCATTTTTCAACAAAATAACGCATCAAGACGAAAAGATTGCAGTGGTCAATTAAGTACCACTGAACCCAGTGACTATGATACATCATTCCATATCAAAATGAAACTTCTTAAACTTATGAGCTCCATAAACTTTATTCACATAAACCATCAACTTAATTTACATAATTCTTTACATAAGCATCATAAACATTACAGACATTACAAGCTCATCTCTTGATAAAATGGTACACCAAGACAATAGATTGCAACAGTCAATTAAGTACTGCTGAACCAATTGACTATGGTTCCCATTTGATCTCAAAATGAACCCATTCGGGGAGATGGTGTCATAACGGTCCCAACTTTGCCAGGATCAAAAGCTTTCAACCAAACCCATACCGGTAACGTGCTCTCTGAAAACACTGGGTGGTAAGCCTTTCGTGAGCGGATCCGCTAACATCGACTTAGTATTGATGTATTTGACATTAATTGTCTGATCCTGGACTCTGTCTTTCACAACAAGAAACTTGATGTCAATGTGCTTGGCAGCATCACTTGACTTGTTGTTACTCGAAAATATCACTGCGGGTTGATTATCGCAGTAGAGTGTGATTGGCCTGGAAATGCTATCAATCACTCTCAGTCCCGGGATAAAATTCTTCAGCCATACTACCTGCCCGGTAGCCTCAAAACATGCCACAAATTCTGCCTGCATTGTCGACGATGCAGTAACAGTTTGTTTGGAGCTTTTCCACGATATAGCTCCATTTGCGAGGGTGAAAACATAACCTGACGTGGATTTCTTAGTATCAACACACCCCGCAAAATCAGCATCTGAATAACCCACCACCTCGAGGTTATCAGATTTCTTATATGTAAGCATGAGGCCTTTAGTGCCTTGCAAATAACGCAAGACTTTCTTAGCAGCCTTCCAGTGATCCAGACCTGGATTAGACTGATATCTGCCAAGCATCCCGGTCACGAATGCTAAATCAGGGCGAGTGCACACTTGTGCATACATAATGCTTCCAACAATTGAGGCATAAGGAATTGACTTCATCTGCGCAGATTCATAATTATTTCTGGGGCACTAAAAAGTTCCAAACTTATCGCCCTTAACAACAGGAGCAGGCGAGGCTGAGCACTTATGCATATTGTACCTTTTCAGTACCTTCTCAACATATGCTCTCTGAGACAGCCCCAAGATCCCTCTGGATCTATCTCGGTGAATTTCAATTCCCAAAACATAAGCTGCTTCACCGAGATCCTTCATATCGAACTTAGAGGATAAAAACCTCTTAGTTTCCAGCAGCAAATTTTTGTCACTGCTGGCTAAAAGTATGTCATCAACATACAGTATCAGGAAGATAAAATTACTCCCCCTGAACTTAACATAAACACAGTTGTCCACTTTATTTTCTTCAAAACCAAATTTCCTTATAACTTCATCAAACTTGAGATACCATTCTCTTGATGCTTGTTTCAAGCCATAGATGGATTTCTTCAGATGACATCCTAAATGTTCATTCCCTTCCACAACAAAACCTTCCGGTTGTGCCATGTATACATTCTCACGTAAGTCACCATTTAGAAATGTCGTTTTGACATCCATCTGATGCAGCTCCAGATCATAATGGGCCACAAGTGCCATAATTATTCTGAATGAGTTTTTAGAAGAGACGGCCGAAAATGTTTCTTTGTAATCAATCCCTTCTCTTTGGGTGAAACCTTTTGCCACAAGTCTTGCTTTAAACCTTTCGATATTCCCTTTGGAGTCACGTTTGGTCTTATAGACCCATTTGCATCCAACTCTTTTGGCTCCTTTGGGAATTTCTACTAAGTCCCATACTTCATTAGTACTCATGGACTTCATTTCATCTTTCATAGCATTGAGCCATTCAGACGAAAATTCACTTTGCATAGCTTCCTTAAACGATGTAGGATCATTGTCCAACACCGACTCATTCATATCTTCACTCATGTAAGTGAGATAATCATCAGGAATAGCAGGTTTCCTAGTCCGCTGTGACCTTCTAAGAGGTTCATTAACTGGCACATCATCAATAGCTTGAGGCTGCTGAGAACTTTCAACAGATACATCACCAGGTGTGACGTCTGAAGCAGTCATTGGAGTCTCAGCAGGTGTTGCATTAATGATCCTTTCAGTAGGAGGTGCAACATCAGCAGACACCGGGAAAATAGGTTCTTGAATAATTGGAGTCGGGACATATTCCCGTTTTTCCTCCAAAATTATTTCCCGGGGTGTCATGCCCCCCCTCATCATATCATTTTCCAAGAACACAGCGTGTCTTGTTTCAACAAATTTTGTTGCCTGATTTGGACAATAAAACCGATATGCTTTAGATTTGTCAGGATAACCAATAAAATGGCAACTGACTGTCTTGGGGTCTAATTTTCCCATAATTGGATTGAAAATCCTTGCTTCAGCTGGACAGCCCCATACATGAAAATAATTCAGGGTCGGTTTTCTCCCAGTCCATAATTCATACGGTGTTTTAGGCACTGATTTACTGGGAACCCTGTTGAGAATATGTGATGTTGTCTTAAGGGCTTCCATCCACAAATTTACCGACAAAGTGGAGTGGCTTAACATACTCCGCACCATGTCCATAAGAGTGCGGTTCCGCCTTTCTGCCACCCCATTTTGCTGAGGTTCGCCCGGTGCTGAATACTGGGCCATAATGCCATTTTCCTGTAGATATTTTGCAAACGGTCCAGGAATTTGGCCATAAGTAGTATGTCTGCCGTAGTACTCACCACCACGATCAGATCTCACAACTTTAATCCTTTTGTTTGTTTGATTTTCAACCTCAGCTTTGAAAATCTTGAACTTGTCTAATGCCTCTGCTCTTTCTTTAATAGGATAAATATGTCCATAACGGGAGAAATCATCGGTGAACGTTATGAAATAATTAAAACCATCCACCGATCTCACATTAAATGGACCGCATATATCCGTGTGAATTAATTCCAAAACTCCCGTGCTTCGGTTTGCACCTTTCTTAATTTGCTTGACATATTTTCCTTTGATGCAGTCGATACAATGATCAACATCCGCATCTGAAAAATCGAGAGAAGGAAGAACTTGATCTTTAATGAGACGCTCAATTCTCCCCCTCGAAATATGGCCTAACCGATAGTGCCATAATTTCGAAGAAGTCTCATTATCATTACGTTTGCGTTTGGTACTGACATTCATATTCGAGGTAGAACCCACATTATTCACATCATCACAGAGGGAAATTACATAAAGTTTGTCTTGTCTGAAGGCAAGACCAACATTATTACCGTCATACATAATTATACATTGTTTATTCCCAAAGTGACATACATAGCCATCATCATCTAAGCATGAAACGGAAACTAAATTACATTTCATCGAGGGGACATAAAGAACGTCATGTAGTAGAAGCTTGAAGCCGGTATGAAGTGTGAGAGTAAAATCTCCAAGTGCCTCGGCGTCAGCTTCAACACCATTAGCAACTCTAATGGTTCTTTCCCCTCTTTTTAGGGTCCTCCTCATATGGATCCCTGCAACGAATTTGAAATATGAATCGTTGCACCTGAATCAATCCACCAAGTGTTGGTGGCATAATTAACATAAAGGGATTCTTCAACAAAAGTAATTACATCAGTACCTTTATTATTGAGCCATCTCTTAAAACCAAAGCAATCCTTTTGCTTATGCCCACCTTTTCCACAAAAGCGGCATCCATCGGGATCTTTCCCTTCCTCATTAGGAGCTTTTTCAGGCTTCTTTTGTTGAGAGCTTTTGGAAGACTGGCCTTTATCCTTAAATTTATTAGGCTTAGGCTTCATATAATTTTTCACAAATTTATTGTACCTCTTCTTTTGTGAAACCTTGAACTGATTAGCATGCTCAATTTTGTCAGCCTTTAGCCTTTCTTCTTCTTGCACACAGCGTGCCATCATTTCATCAACGCCCCATTTTACATCCATTGCATTATAGTTGATCACAAATGGAGCGAACTCTTGGGGCAAAGATGACATAATAAAATGGACAAGAAAACCATCAGAGATTTCCATTTCCATAGTCTTGAGTTTGGCAGCCATGTTGCATTTCTTCATGATATGCTCTCGAAGACTTCCAGTGGGATCATACTTTTCATCAATTAGTCTTCTAATGAGACTTGTTGCATAAACTTTAGAAGACCCTTTAAATTGATGCTCAATTTTCGCAAAATACCCCTTAGCTGTTTCACAATCAGGAAGGGCTCCCCTCATACTCTGTGTAATGGAACCCTTTATCATCATAAGGCATTTGCAATTAGAGTCATCCCACTTAGGCTTCATAATATCATAATCCTTCTTGAGGGCATCATAATTTTCATCATTTTCCTTAGGTGCCTCAGGAGGATCATTAAGGAGAGCATAATCAATATTGAGTAAGGCCATCGTTATTTCAAGCTTCTCCTTCCATGTAGCATAATTGCTACCATTAAGTTGCTCAATGCCATTAAGCATTCCAGCAATATGAGAGACATTAGGTGCTGCAAAAGAAAATTCAAAATGCTTTAGTAAGCATCATCGTCATCATAATTAAATTTTATTGATCATATTCAAATCAGCTTTGGCCAGAGATGAAAATGAACAACAAAATTTTGTGGACAGATATTCATCAATTAGCTTTGGCCAAATTGATAAATAAAAGCCACATTTTAATGATCCTCACTTCATTAGTCTCTTCTACTAACCCGGTTCACATCAGCTTTGGCCAGAAGCGAAACGGATCAATAAAAGAATTTTGCGGTTTACATGCCCGTCAAACAACTTTGGTCAGAATGACAAAGCATAAAACCACACTTAATTTGAGGATCCATTAAACTTTATTTCGCAGCGGAATCATTATTCCATAATGATCATAATAATTTTCATCATCAAAATAAAAAATGCCATAATGGGAAAAATAACTTAACATAATTAATTTGTAGCAAGAATAATTTAAACATGACATGGCATGACACATTAAAATATAACAAAAATTAACATTCCTAAATAATAAATTACCAAAAATAACCATAATAATTTATGCATCAGATTTAGCCCTAAAATGTTCACTTTATTGCATAAAATGTGAACATTATCAGGAAAAATATCTGGCATTTTTCCCAAGTTTATTTCTGCCCTTAACAGAAATTTTCTTTAGCCTTTTTTTTTGAGCTAACAACATTTGTTGCTGAACTGGGCTTGCTAGCCTAGCCAGCTCCCCCTGCCCCTTTGCCCTTCGGCCTCTATCTGGCCCCGGCCGTGGTCGGCTGCCGGCCCAGCCGAAACCGGCCTGCAGCCAGCAGCAAAACAGCCACAGCCCCAAACCCTAATCCATTCATTCCCTTCCCCCCGATCCCCTTTCCCCTCCCACGCTGCAGCGGCAAACGCGAGAGAGAGAGAGAGAGAGAGAGAGAGAGAGAGCGAGGAGCAGCGGCGATGCCGACCAGAGGCGGAGGAAGGTGATGGCGCCGGTGAGCCACACTCGCCGGGGTCCCGTGCGGCTCTGGCCTGCGCGAGACTCCGTCGAGCGGAGCTTTACTGGCGTCCCTTTACGAAAGCGGCGGCACACGAGCAGGCGTCCCTGCGTCGGCGCGGCCGTCTTCCGGCACGGCAGCTGGGCCTCAACGACGACGAGCGCGCGAGGAGGCACAGTTACCACTGGTGCGGCGGACGGCAAGGCCGTTCGGGTGTGAACCCGAGCGCACCCGCAAACATAAGGAGGCGGCTCCGACGCCGCCGTGGCCAGCGACGACGACGAGGCCCATAAGGTGAGCATCTGCTGCTCTTAATTCATCACCATTAGCATTAGAATTTGCCCCAATTTGAGGAAATTTCAGAGATTAGGGTTAGGGTTCCTCCAAATTTGGAGAATTTGAGAATTAGGGTTTCGGCTGTTTGGGGATTCATTAGAACCAGCTTCAAAAACACTTCAATCCCCACCTTAATTTCACACCTTAATCCGGAACCACAATATCAAATCATGAATAGAACATCAAACTACTTTAGCTAGAGTTTTGGATTTTGGGGAAATTCATGCATAATTTAGTGATTTCCCCATTTAATTCATGACATAGCCGAAGCCCCTTTGATCTAAATTAAGAGAAAACCAGGGGGACTTTGATTCTAGGGTTCTAAGAATTTTGGGGATTTTGATATATGCTGTAAACCCCCTTCAATCAATTACTAAATTGGAACCCTAGAGACTCAAATGATCTGTCAGGGCTAGAACCTTAAATTTTTTAGGGCTAAAATAAAACAAGCCTTGATCTTTAGGAAGAACAGCTTGTTCCTTTAACTTGACCACAACAAATCAAGCATAGGGATGAACATAAGGGCTCAAACTTAATGCTAGTGGCTCTGGTGCCATTGTTGGAACCTCCAGGATCATTAGCATAAGTTTGAGCCACAAATAGATTAGGAGATGGATATTACCTTGATCACCAGGTCCAGCCATCTCCTCCTTGCTTCCTTGACCACCCAGAGTTTGAACAGGTGGCTGTGGAAGGCCCTTCCCAGTGCTCCTGTGCTGTGCTTGATCGGCAGCTCAGTTGAGAGAGAGAGAGGAGTGAGTATGTGTGTATGTATGTATGTATGTGATGGCTTAGAGCAGCAGCCGGTCACACCCCCTTCCCTTATCTTTCTATCTCTCATTTCTTTATGCACAGGGCACCAGGGGAACCAACACCTGGCTGGCCAGGGGCTGCCCCCGATCAGGGCAACTCACCTGGTTAGGTGAACCAGCTACAGTATCCACCGCTTACTGTAGCTGGACTGTAGCAGATATTTATTCACCTAAGATTAATTCTTAATCTTTAACCTCAGAAACATAATAGCTACAGTTAGTCTTTAAGATCATAATATCCAACACCATGATCCATGTCCCTAGCTAGGACTTGTTGTCCATGCCAAAAATCACTGACCCTGCGTGATCAAATTGACAAGGGAAAAATGTAAGAGAGAGCAATAAGGCATCACTTAGTTACCGATGGACGACTAATTCCTCACGGTGCTTGGTGCAGGAGGCGTTGTTAATTACCTAGTGTTGGCAGCAAGACTGTCAGAGCTGCAACTCCGACGACCTTGAGGGGCAACCCAGTGGCCACCAGATCCTTGATGGTAATGTGGCCAGTACTGAAGCCGACGACATTCGACGGCGACCCGGTGGGAAACAGGTACGACAGCTGGGCCCCGACTGCGCCGGAGATCATAAGCAGCGCCGGGTGCACCTCGATGGACTTGGCCAGTTCAGCAAACAGAGGCAGCACCAGCGTGGTGGTCGAGTCGTCAGACATGAACTCCGTGATGACCCCGCTGAAAATGCAGGCCACGGGCACGATCACCAGCGTCGGCGCGCCCTCGAGGAACCTGAGGCCGTCCGAGAGGATGCCGGTCAGACCGCTGGTCGTGAAGCCGTGGGCGATCGCGAAGCCCGCGCCGAGGAGCAGCACGATGTTCCACTGGAGCTTCCTGCACTTGTTCCAGTCCATGAGCTTCTCGCCCTCATTCTTCCCGCTCGGGATTACGAACAGCAACGTGGCCATCATGATCTGCGTCGCAAGTGATTTGTTTGATCCATGAGATCAGGTGATATATATAGTACTGTAGCTCAGTAACTTTATGATTATCTTGCGCACTTACCGTGACTGTTCCATCCCCAACTTCATTGTGGAAGAGAACTCCCCACCCTGGAATGTCGTCTGTTAGGTTCCTAGTCATCCATAGCACGATTAAACCCTGCAAAAGTTACCCATTTCGATGAGCTAATGATTTATGACCAAGTAGCAGGTCCATATTGTGTGACAGAAAGCAAACGCTTCTTTGCTAGTTAAAACTTCTATTGGCAATTTGGCATAGAATAATTGATTGGTACGAGTAGAATTTACCCCAAACACAGCCAAGACCATCTTCTCCGCGAAAGCCATTGGACCTGTCATAGAAGATACTACCCCCACCAGACAACTATGCATAGCCTTGGACAATGTATTTGTGTTTTGAGCTAAAACTACTGGAACTGAAACTTGTTCCAATCAGAATCATCCAAATGCTACTAGTTGAGCTCCCTTCTGAAGGCAAAAGGGACAATCAAAGAAGATGAGATGAGAGAATAGAAAATGGCTACTGAAGACAAGAAAGGAAAGGTACTGTACCTAACAAGCTGAGCTCTCTTCTGAGATGGCTTCCGTCGAGGTAGGCAGAGAGCGCCTTTCCGGTGTTGTTGGAGCAGTACATGAAGCAGAGGGTGACCCAGAGCGCCAAGAACATGACCAGCGCCATTGGGAGGCCGAAGCTCATCCACGAGCTGAAGGTGATGGGCTCCTTCTCCGGGAAGTAGGCCGACCACATCCCCACCAGGATGATGTTCACTCCGGTGCCCGTCAGCGTGGCCATCCCGCCCACCGCCGACGCGTACACCACACCCAGCACCACCGCCTTGGAGAACCGCCGCACCTCATCCTCCTCCTCCTCCTGGCCGGCGCCGCCCCGCGGGAACCGCTGCAGGATCCCCGTCGCCACCGGCATCATCATCACCGTGCACGCCGTGTTGTGGATCCACATGCTGACGAACGCCGTCGTGCCGGTGATCCCCAGCAGCAGCAGCGACGGCCGCACCGGGTCCCCGCAGAACCGCAGCGTGATCTGCGCAATGTGTGATGATCAGTTTAGGCGTCAAGAATTCTAGCTGAGTGGTGGAAAAGTTTGTTATTAGTGCTTGCGCTTGCGCACGCACGTTGAGAGCGAGGCGGCGGTGGATGTGGTAGCGCTCGATGGCGAGGGCGAGGATGAAGCTGCCGAGGACGAGGGCGATGACGTCGTCCATGTACGCCTTGGCGACGGCGTCGGCGGAGGAGATGCCGAAGGCCGGGAACAGGAAGAGCGGCGCCATGGACGCCACGGCGTCCGTCACCCACCACAGGAACACCCACGCCAGCACGCCCAGCATGTTCCGCGGCGCCGCGCCGCCGAGGTCCACGAGCGCGCATATGGCCGCGCACGCCACGGGCCCCGACGCGATCGCAGGGTACTTGTGGGCGAGCAGAGCCCTCAAGCGCGACGACGCCGTGGTCGTGGCATCGTCGCGATGCACCGGCAGCAGCAGGGGCGTCCCTGCGTCCTCCGACGAGCTCCCGCCGAAGCTGCCAGGCTTCTCCATCGCCCTCGTCGTCGTTTTACTGAGGCGTGTGCGTGTCGTCTGCGGTGTGGCCTTATAGCAGGGGCAGGGCCAAGCTTGAAATGGCGTGACAAGTGGCCAAGATAAATCCCCCATGGATGATTAGAGCATCTCCAATAGATGGTCCATATTTTAACGATGTAAACTGGTGATTTAAAAATTTACATCACCAAAAAATGTTTTTTACATCTCCGAAAAAGAAGCAACTCCAACAGATGGTCCAAAACGAAGATGTAAAACAGCAACTCCAACAGATGGTCCAAAACGACGATGTAAAACCGGCCGGCGACCGCTGTTCAGCCGCTGTACAGCCGCACATATTGCAAAAAACATCTAAAAACAACATAAAAAAATTATACATGTCCACAATATCAAATTATTACATAGTTCTTCAAATCCACGAGATCAAATGCAACACAAATACAACATAGTTTTGCACAATACAACATAGTTTTTCACAAACAAATAATGAATCTATGCGGCTCTTTCGCCATGCCATTTCCAATGCTCTTCCATCAAATCTTTTTGGAGTTGATCATGCACATCGGTGTCTCTAATCTCGCTGTACACCTTCATGAAACGTCTGATCCGCTCTTCTTTTCGCATGGGGTTAACACGAATGCCCATCAACTGATAGAAGTTGTAATCTAAATTTTTTCCACGCTCGTTCTCAATGATCATGTTATGCATGATCACGCAAGCGGTCATGATGTATCAAAGGATCTTTTGATCCCAGAATCTAGATGGTCCTCGCACAATAGCAAATTGAGATTGCAAAATCCCAAAAGCCCTCTCAACATCTTTTCTAGCGGCCGCTTGTGCATTGTGAAAGACGAGTTCTTTCTTACCTTCGGGTTTTGCAACCGGCTTGACAAATGTACTCCACCTCGGGTAGATCCCATCTGCAAGATAGTACCCATAGTTGTATGTGCGGCCATTTGCTTCGAAGGTCACCGGTGGTGCTTCTCCATTTGCTAACTTGGCAAACAGAGGTGACCGGTCGAGCACGTTGATGTCGTTGCAAGATCCAGGCATACCAAAATATGCATGCCAAATCCATGTTTCATGATCGGCAACTGCCTCAAGAATGATAGTGGCATCCTTCCCACGACCCTTGAATTGTCCATGCCATGCTTTTGGGCAGTTCTTCCATTTCCAATGCATGCAATCCACAGACCCGAGCATACCTGGAAACCCTCGAGCTTTGTTCATCTCCAAAGGCCTCTGAGTGTCCCGAGCATTGGGTGCTCTCAAGTACTGTGGACCAAACACTTCTACCATAGTCATTGCAAATTGCTTGACATAGAAGATAGAAGTGCTCTCTGCCATCGCCAAGTTGTCATCAATGTAATCTGCCGGAACACCATATGCCATCATGCGCAAAGCGGCAGTGACCTTCTGTTCGGTGCTATGGCCAAGCAACCTGGCACAGTTCCTTCTCTGCTCGAAGGCTGGATTATGCTGCTTCACGGAATTGCAAATGTGGATGAACAAGTCTTTCGACATTCTGAAACGGCGTCGAAAGTAATTCTCCGGGAAAACAGGTGGTGATCCAAAGTAGTTGCGCATCAATCCGTTCTCTCCGAATGAACGCACGACCATAGACGGAACCACCTTGCTTCGGCTTCTTCCCCTTGTGCATGGCCACTAGCATAGCAATGTCCTCTTCTTCATGCAAATCAAATTCCTCGTCCGACGATGAATCGTCCACGAATGAGGAGTCAACCGAGCTCATCTACAATGCAGACAACCACCTTCAAACATACTATCCAATCCCAATTTAAATCATCAAGTTTCGTCTTTTTTTACCTTGGGGAATTCCGTCGAACACCTTGTGCGCGGGGTGGAAGAAGATGGCCGGCGGTTGGATTGGTAGCCGGTCGCTGCTGCGGACGGCGGCGCAGAGGAGAAGGGAGCTCGGCGGCCGGCGGAGAGGAGCTCGGCGGCTCGGCGGGCGGCGACGACGAGTTCGGCGGCCGGGCTGCGGGCTAGGTGGGCGGCGGTCGGGCGGCCGGCGGCGGACGGGGGAGAGGCCGGCGGCGGCCTAAGGACCCGCCGGAGGTCCTATACGGGCTGCCGGACCACCGGAGTCGGCGAATCCCGCCGCGGCTGCTTCCCGAATCGGCGGCGCCGGGGCGGCTGCGAGACGCCCTCCGGCGGGGGAGGCGACGCGGGCGAGGGCGGCAGAGGGCGGCGGCGGCGATTTGGGGCGGTGGCGGCGACGGCGACGGCGATTTGCGCGGTGGCGGCGGCGATTTCCGGCGGCTGGTGCTCGGGCGGGCGGGCGGTCGCGAGCGGGAAGGAAAATGAACGGGCGGTTGGTCGTTTCGCGGGCGGTCGCGGTTTTACATCAGATGTATCTCGTGATGCAAATTTGCATCACGAAGTGTTGTATTTTACATCTCCGGGAGGCGATGATGTAATTTTTTTTACATATGGACCATCTGTTGGAGCAGCGTTTTTTGCTCTCGGAGATTCAAAAGTTAGGTATTTTTACATATGGACCGTCTATTGGAGATGCTCTTAGGGAACCGGATTAGTTCCGGGCATGGCGAGAACGGTGGGGTCGGGTGGCCCCGGCAGCATGGAGAAGCCGGTGGCGCGACGGCCAGGAAATCGGGAGGTGACGAGTCGCGGCCACGTCACATCCCATGATCGCCCCAGGAGTCTGTTTCAGTCGCCACGTCAGACGCTCATCGCTCACTCGCTCGTGCAGAATGAACTGATGAGTGATAACCATCAGTCCAAGAGCAACAAAATGATAAGTGAAAGAAAATTAATGTCGTGCACCCACCAGGCACCGAAGGGCAGGGACGGAGCCAGGATTCTAACACGTGTGTGTGTGTGGGGGGGGGGGGGGGGGGGGCTTTTGCCTCTATTGTGGGGACTGGTAAAAAAATCATGTAGCCAAACTAGCCTAGGTTGATGCTAAATTTTAATGGACCGAAGAAAATTGGTGTCAGATATGAGGTATTCAATTTTAATCAAAAGTTTCCACAAATCAAATGAGATTGCAATTCACATGTATGAACTAAATACTTCTGGTACAGAAGATAAACAATGTAAAAACGGCCCCTGATGCTAAAGGCACAAATTAATGTAATTTTCCAACATAAACCATGGACAGATGGAGCAAGTAAAAGAATGAGAAAAGTGAGTAACCTAACGATTTCTCTTGCCTCGTCGCCCCTGACGTTGGCCATAGGGCCGGCCGGTCGGCCGTGCGGCCGCAAGCTGGATCTCCCTCGCTGCAATTCTGGAGTTAGATTGGACTCTGCACATCGATGGATCAGGCGGCAGGCGACCAGGCGTAAC
This sequence comes from Elymus sibiricus, assembly GCA_039707655.1. NCBI lineage: Eukaryota > Viridiplantae > Streptophyta > Magnoliopsida > Poales > Poaceae > Elymus > Elymus sibiricus. The sequence continues at coordinate 199,429,590 of CM077676.1, read as the reverse complement.
CGCGTGAGGCATCAATGATCGATCTAGCAGCCAGGAAACGATGTGCGTGCGTGCGTGAGTCCCTGACCTAGCCCCCGCGCCCTTTGTATTCCACGTTGGGCTTTTCTTATTCTTTTGGGATTGGCCTACAAAATCTACTGCACTGCATATGGGCTGGGCTGGCCACAGGAGCTGCTTCACACTACGTACACAGAGGGACAGGCCGACAGGGGGGGCGAAACACCTCACGCATACGGGTGATTAGCTGAAAACCTCATCGCTATTAAGCGAAAACGGCATCGTTGGACCCCCATCCGTCCCTGCCGAAGGGCCATAATTTGGACATGTTAGATGCTGCTGCGTCACGCGAGGTGAAAACGATACTGTCGACCGCTGAATGGCACAAATATTTTGCCAGTGAAGCGAGCACCCCACACGCACGCGCCACAGGTACACCCCGACCCGACGAGGTTGATAGGGCATAGTCACGACATCATCATCGACGATCCCGATCTGGATCGACCTGCCAAATCCAAATGGTGGGTGGGCGTCAATTCATGCAAGCAATCAGTGTACCTCTCCAAAGAGGGGGGAATAACCATACATGTTACTGGCCTGACATTTGTGTTACTAGTACCTGTTACGGCATTACTACCTGTCACTGTTCAAACCACGTGTCCGAACGAGCAAATTAGGCCTACAAGCTCGGCTGGGGCAAGTCACTCGCTGAAAGGGATGTCGTATCACCGCGTGACCACCCACAAATTCAGAGCAAAACACGTCACTAGCTATTATTTGTGTGTGTCGTGTCAGATTAATTAGTTCGAGGTGCACAATCGATCCATGGATAACAAGCAATTACACTAGCATGAGTATGACACCGAGATCCGAGGTTCATCAACATGACTACATTCCGAGGCATGACTACAAGCGCTTCTCCCATGTACAATCGATGCTAAGGGTATATATAATTGTTACATGTGTTCTTTTTTTTTTTTTTTTTTGCGAAAAACTTTCAATCTATTCATCTTCAATCATGGCAGTACAACGAACACCAGAAATAATAAAAATTACATCCAGATCAGACCACCTAGCGACGATTACAAGCACTGAAGCGAGCCGAAGGCGCGCCGCCATCATCGCCCCTCCACCGCCGGAGTCGGGCACAACTTGTTGTAGTAGACAGTCGGGAAGTCGTCGTGCTAAGGCCCCGTAGGACCAGCGCACCAGAACAGCAACCGCCGCCGATGAAGAATAACGTAGATCGAAAGGATCCAACCCGAAAACACACGAACGTAAACGAACAACGACTAGATCCGAGCAAATCCATCAAAGATAGATCTGCCGGAGACACACCTCCACACGCCCACCAACGATGCTAGACGCACCACCGGAATGGGGGCTAGGCGGGGAGACCTTTATTCCATCTTCAGGGAGCCGCCGCCGTCTCGCCTTCCTGAGCAGGACACAAACCCTAACAAAACTCAAAGGAACGACTAAAAACGGAGCCCTCTCGCCGGCCCTTACCAGGATCCACCACGTCCCCATGGCCCTAGGGACACCGGAGACGAGGCGGACCGGTGGCAATAGTTACATGTGTTCGACTCAAACCTAACCCTTCGCTAATTACAAGTCCAACTATAGCACAAATCATACACATAATATTCGATACATATTTTAATACTCCACCTTGGCGAATATGGTGTCGCCATCTTGAAGCCACCATGCGCGAACCTCCATGTATGGTTGGACTTAAACCATTAATCATGATCTCCACCGCTACTTCACATGACTCCATCTACAACTGTAGTCTTTTTTTTTTCCATGGTAGTCAAAGCTCCCGTGAAAATTAAGTTCTGCTGCACTCTTTATTGTGTTACCAACTTCTCAATTTTGAATGGTCAACATATACAAAATAACTGTAGTTCTTTCACATACCCTTCAAATACCTCTAATTGAGAGCAGTCCTCATAATTGATTGCACGTGAGCTGTCTTCACACCTGGCTGAACCACATCAACCAAGTGAGGAGAGGACGATGCAGCCCTTCCTGGAGTTGGCGTCGCTGGAGATGACTGGTTCATTTAAAAAAAAAATCATGGGTTGTGGCAACAAGTATTGCGGCGACGCATACCCAATCGTCGCATGCTGGCCAGCAGCAACAAGAGAGGCCGCAGCCATCGAGGCATCCCTGGCCTCTTGGTGGCGAACAGTGAGGACAGGACCCTGGCCGCCGAGTCCGCCACAAGCGGCGAGCTGCTGAGCACTGCATGCCGGCCCAGCGGTGCCGCCACAGCGACCTGCCGGGACTATCAGCAGAACTGCAGAAGTACCAGCGGACACCGTGGTCGTGGCGTCGTCTCGATGCACCGGGAGCAGCAGGGGCGTCCCAGCGTCCTCCGATGAGCTCCCGCCGAAGCCATTTGGTTTTTCTGGCCAAAAAAAAAGGAAAAAAAATGGAATGGAGGCGTCGCCTCGTTAAGTGTCCAAAGTCCAAAGTCCACGCGTATATTCACGCGAGCGTACGCGCTCCTTAATTTTGTGTGGCACAATGCATGCTCCAGACATGTGGTTCTAGTATTTCTAAAGCAATGCAAGGTTTCCCCTTTATATGTAGGTCCGTTCAATTTTCAGTCCCTTCTCTAACCTGGAGACAAGCTCCTTCAATTTCAGTTCCTCTGCCGCCGCCCCGCACCGGCGATCGATTGGATCGATCGATCCGGTGTGCAACCGCAGCTGCGCCTTGCCTAGGGAGCTCCTATGTGACGCTCTCTGCGTCAGAGAGTCGACCTTTTGCACAGGGCGCGGCTCACCTGGGCCAGCCCATTATGCAGTGGCACTTCGCGACGTTAAAAAACGTAAAAAAAAAACAACGAGTCAGAACTGGGATTCGAACCCAAGACTACGTAGTGGTGCGCGAGCTGTGCTTGACGCTCGGAACGACAAGCTTCTCTGCTACATATGCAACGTGGTTTTTAAAGAACCAAACGATATCAGCAAAATCTAAATGGCCTAACGACAGTAAACTAAAATCGCTAGCCACTGTAACTCCTAGGAATTTGTAACTAAAATAGCAGCCCGATGCATATGAACTATAAGTCGCACCAAAAATTTAGAAATTTCGAAAGTTAGTTTCTTTTCGAAAAATGTAAATACTTTTTGAAGCCTGAATATTTTCAAATTTTTCAACAAATATTTAAAAACTCAAACATTTCCTGAAAACTTGAACACTTTTGGGTTTCTCAAACATTTCTTGATAAAAGGAACAAATTTGAAAATGAGAACGTTTTTGAAATTACAAACAATCTTTTAAAAAACACATACATTTTCTGAAAAATAGGAACAAAATTTGAAAACGCAAACATTTTTCGAAATAATGAACAATTTTTTTCAAAATGCAAACATTTTTCGAAAATTCCCTGAACATTTTTTGAATTTGCAAACAAAAGTTGAAAACATGATTATTTTTCTGAATATGTGAACAAATTTGGAAAACCTGGAACATGTTTTGTAATTCCTGAATATTTTTTGAAGTTGTGAACAAAATTTGAAAACGCGAACATTTTTCCAAATTAGGAACAATTTTTTCAAAACATGAACATTTTTTGAAATTACGAACAACTTTTTCAAAACGCAATTTTTTGGAAAATTCAAAAAATATGAACATTTTTTGAATATATGAACAAAATTGGAAAAGCTGGAACATTTTTTGAATTTATGACAAAATTTTAGATATGAGAACTTTTTTTTCAAATACCTCGAACATATTTTGACTTTGCGAACAAATTTTCAAAAACATGATTTTTTTTTCAAATTTGTGAACACATTTTGGAAGTGAGAACATTTTTTGAAATTCCGATTATTTTGTGAATTGGTGAACAAAAACATAAAATGCGAACCTTTTAAAAATCTGAAATTAAATTTTTTCTTGAATTTTCAAACATTTCTTGTAAAAGAAGCGAACAAATTTGAAATTCTAAACTTTTCGGAATTTATAAACGAAATTTCAAACCAGGAACATTTCGAAAAAAATGAACCCAATTAAAAAAATATGAACATTTTTTAAATTCCTGAAAATTTGATGAAAAAGAAAAAACTTGAAAAAGGAAAAAATGAAAATAAAAAGGAAAGAAAATAAAAGGGGAGACAGAAATAAACGAAAAAGGAAAGAAAAAGAAAATAGAAACGGAAAAAGGAGAAAGAAGGAAAAAAGAAACAGGAAATAAGAAAGAAACACGAAAAAGAAACAGAAAATATCAAAAAACAGTTCATGAACCTTCTAGAAGGTTCCCAGAACCGGAAAAACCGCTGCAAACCTTCCAGAACGTTCCCAAAACCGGGATAGGTGGATGCGCGTCTCGCTGCTAAAATGGGCCGGCCCGTGTCGATCGAATGTGTGCGGTGCGTCGACAATTTGACGCAGAATGCGTCAAATAGGAGATCGCCTTCGCCTGCGCACGAACTCCAGCCGCGTAGACCCTGCGTCGCTACTGCCTGCACGATCCAGCACCACGTCGCCGTGGGCCGCGTCCTGACGATCTGGCTCAGGCCTGCCCAGCCACACCCCTCCGTACTGACTGGGCCGAAGCCCATGTGGTGAGCAGCCCCTTTCCATTCCCTCTCTCTTCTTTTGTTTTGGGCCTTGGCCCATTAGCTCTCCTACTGCGCGTGATATATTATCGTGGGCGCGCTCTGTTCGGCCGAGTCGCTCCTGTTTCGGTCCAGTGGACGTTACAATTATATTAGCCTATGTTAATTTCAGAAAAAATGTAACTTGAGCATTCCACATCTATTTATCCGTAAGTGGATCACAAAACTTTATATATAACTTTATATATGGTTTTGTATCGAAAAATGCATAGATTGCAATGGTGCCATTACTTTTTCTGTTAACAACTCCTAAAGTACTTTTTAGGGTAGAACCTAATTAATTGCAATGGGGTATTTTAGGAAATGCTATGTATAGGTTTTATACCCCATTTAAATTGACTAGATAGATAATTTACTTCCATTTCACCCCTTGTCCTGCTAAACAACATTTAACCATGATGCGTAACTAAATGGGATTGACCCTATTAATTAAATGTGGAGTTTCGTCGATATGCAACTAGTTGCGTATCGAGCTTCACTATGTGTAGTAATTCCTTCTCTTTCCCTTGCCATGCCATGTCTTTGCATATTAGAACATGATGGATCTTTTCGTAGTAGTAAGTGTGCATCCATTGTTCTTTCTAGTGTTCTTTGCTTCTTCGTTTCTTCGCGGATAGGACTCGAAGTTGAACAAGAGCTTCGAGCAAGACCACTACAGGGAATCCACCTTCTCACCGGTCAAAGGGGCTTCCAGGGAAGGATGATCACTACCTTTGATACTATTACTATCTTTGCTTGCTAGATTGGCGGTCTATCATGTTGTCTTGTTACCTTCCAGATACTTAAGCCTATCTTGTTGCCACTATACAACCATGACTTGCACCTCCTAGCAAACCTTGTGATGGCTATGTTACCGGTTGCTCATCCTTTGCTTAGTACCGTGCATAGGGTTTGTAGAGTCCATCTTATGCCATGTGGTTACCTTTATTACGCTTATCTGGGTATCATGCTATTATGTTGGTTATATAATTTGATGATATGGTAGTGCACCAGACGAAGGGTGGAAGGCTGGGCCTTATGCCTTAGCATTTTGTTCCATTCAAGTTGCCCTAAGTATCAAGTTCTGGTTATTATGTTCCATGTTTCTGTGTCAACCGATGCATGGGGGTTCTATGGGGCTTCCCTTGACTTACCTAACTAGCTTTAAACATATTTGGGTGGCCCAAGATGGTTTTCCATTTACAACCTTGCCTTTTCCTTGTCGGGGACCCCATGGATTTTTGAAAATAACTTGGGCCATTGGGGTAGAAAACCCCATTGGTCTGCAATTGCGCAGCTACGGTGGCTACATGAGATATAGTGCTAGCCATTTATGGAACCTCGTGTATTCGGTATGTCCGATTTGGGATATGACCGACTCTCGATTCGGGAGTCGGCCTACCAGGTAGTTGCCTGGATTTGTTTGTGGTTAGTAGAGGGTCTTGTCATGACTAACCTTATATAGATGCCGGTTCAGAAGGTTCGTTTGTGTGGTACCTATAATGGGAAGTGGAGCACCCCTGCAGTGTTAAATCTTTTCAAAAAGCCATGTCCGCGGTTAGACTTGGAACGTCATGCTAGTCCATAGATAACCTTAATTAACTTAACTAAAATTTGCCAACATATGTGTGCATTGATTATATCTTCTTCGAGGGGATTATATCCGAAGGAGAGGACAAGGTAGTGTTATGAATGTGTAGGCAGGTGAATAGATGACTACTTTAAGACCCCTTTCACGTATGATTTCTCATCTCTAATCTAATAGATGTAAGTGTAGTATATTGCTTAGTCGTTTGCTGCAATCTCACCACTTTACCCCTACCATACCTATAAGTGTTGTTAGTTATAGTACCATTGGTAATAGACTTGCTGAGTACCCAAAGTACTCACCCTTGCCACGACAACAACAATAGGTACCGATGCAGCTTACATGTATGTTGATGGATGAGGTTAGCTTGGTTGCCCTTAGACAAAAGTCTGCATAAGGTTATGGACGTCATTGGCTTTAGTTTGAGCCTTCTAAAGGCAATTTGTATTCTTACTTATTTGCTTCTGTTGTATGAGTTGGATTTTGGTCGTAAGACCTTGATTGTATGAGACTAGTTGGATGCCCGTGCTTTGCCACGGAACAAATAACATACATAGAGAATGTGAATGCATAAAGAAATCTTATCTACCAATGAGTTTGAGCGTTGGCTGCCTCGCCTCTAATGGCAAGTTCCACACATGAAGGCAAGGGGAACCACATATCTACATTCCAGAGTGCAATTTTAGTTCATCCTATGTTATCGTGACCTCTTGACAATAAAGACCATCTCTTAGAAATTGCTTACTGATTCACCATACCATCATTTTAAGATTTAAGAACTGGTATTTCCGTAGCGCACTGGTTAACGAACCATGGCAAGTCCACATTTGTAGGCAACTAAAATTCAATGAGAAAACTTATACATCACCAAAAATAAAAGAAGGACTAACTGTTACAAACTCAGTAGAGTAGAGAAAGAACCAAAGAAAGATCTGAATGTCACCAGGACAGTTCGGTTGTACAAACAGTAGCTATCAAGTCAAGCAGATGCAGTAGATGTTGCATAGTTCTGCTACATTTGTATCAATGTCATGACTTTGGTACTGAACTGTTCTACCCAATATTGTTCCTTAGTCAAGTACTCCAAATTGTAGATTATTTAGAGCCTCATTTACTCCTCTAAAATACGCATGACAAACCTGTAGCATGACAGTTTTAGCTGCAGCACCTGTGCAAAGCCCGTCCAGTGGCATCCGTTCGTCACTCATCCAAGTGCTCATCAATATGCTCATGAAAATTATGATTTACTCTGTGTGCTTACCAGTTTGCTTCTTTATCATCAAAGTGCTGGTTATAACATCTCAAGATAAGATCGGGATGTCTATCTTGATGTAATAGACTACCTTAAAACTCATGATCTAGAAGTATTTGAAAAATAACCTTCTGCACACTATAGCTTATCTAAAAAACTCATATGTTAATTAATAACCATTTGAAAAAAAAAATCTATGTATCCTTGCAAACAGAAACTCTCGTAATTTTTTTCTCATGTTGTTATAACCAGGTAATACAACAACCATATTCCATCAATTTATTGCATTAGGTACTCCTCATGGCATTTTTTGTGCTCTTTCATCAAACACTATAACAAAACTGGGAAGAAAGAAAATCACCTACAATCCTTATACCCTCTGATGATTCTAATATATGTTTGACATGAACTCCTCTGTCAGAGCGACAATTGAACCTACAGTGTTATTGTGTAAACATCAGCCTCTGAAACGTCGAGGCATATACAAAATGAATTTTCTCAAGAATTTTATATGTCCCTCATGAACAACCTGGAGAAGCATGTATCACACCCTGTAGTGGGGGCGTGCAACACACCCTCGCTACCCTCAACACTTGATGATGCCTTGTTACTACTAAACGCACACTGTTCTCTCCCTCAAAATTTGTCATAACGTCCGTTGTAACATCATTATATCAAGGAAAGTGTTGTGCGTGCACATACTGTCCTTGACGTTGAACTTTCTTCCCTATAACAACATACAGCAAGGGCCTCTCAAACAATTCTTACAAGGAACCGAGAAAACGACATTTGATGGGCAGATTCATACTGATTTGTTTGAGGCATAATTTACCAGTTAGCAAATATAGTTACATACACCTAGGTGATTTTTAATATAATGTGCAAAAAATAAAACCATGTCATGTCACCTGCAGAACTTCTAACAAAATCACATGAAAATAGCATCTACCAACTGAATGGCTGGTGGTATAGACGTATACATACTCTGGCATTTTGTCGAACACATGGCGTGTGTGCAGTGGCCAGCAGCTGTGAAACAGGGCAATTTGTACCTGGATCAGCCAGAATCTTGGGAGTCCGCTACCGCGTATTCGATTGACTTCCACTGTGTGCCGTCCTAGTAGAAGCAGCCATGGCCAAAGAAGGTGGGCTCGCAGTGGGCTTGAGTTTGAGGTGGCGCGTGGTGGAATATGAGGAGGAAACTCCCCTTCCGCCTGCTGTCCCTATCAGCCGCGTGGTGCTCACCCTCCATAGCCTGGGCGTGGCTGCGCTCAACTCCTGCTCCTTTTGCAGCGCTGATAGGAGACAGGGGAGGGGCGGATGAGACGGCGAGGAGGAGGGGATCTGGTGGTGATGATGGGTGGTGGGACTGCTGAGGCAGAGGAGGAGGCAGAAGAAGCGTCGAGGAACGGACAGAGTCAGTGACGCACTTCCGGAGGTCGGTGTCGGAGGAGACGAGGAAGGGGGTGGAGGAGATGGTGAGGAAGAGGGGGTCGTGGTGGTCGTGGTGGGGCGGTGGGATGCCGCGGCGGAGCAGGAGGCATCCGAGGCGGACGGCGCCGGCCACAGTGCTGAAGGGGGAGGTGGGGAGGGACGCGAGAGCCGAAGGGGTTTTGTGCGAAAGTACAAAGCGGAGTGGCGGGCTTTTTTTGCAAAAGTGCCACAGCTGGGCTTTTATCCTTTAGATTCAGAAGATCGGACGGACCTACTTGCTGGATGACAGACACACCATCATCACCAACTGTGTCTTTTATAGGAGTAGAGATATTGTATATGTATTATTGTTGTTGTATGCGGAATTTTCTAATCTGTGTTGTGATATCAACTCTTCCACATGGCGGGCACATTTATGCGTTCTCGTCGCGTGAAACTTTAGTGATCCCGGGATCGATTCAATGTGGAGGCCAGTGGAGGTTGCTAGATCTATATAGTGCTAGTCCCGAGGCACTACATCCACTTTAAGTGATTGCTGACGCTTGCTTCTCCCTTGGATGGTACATAGATTATTTGTATCAGGACGACAGATATGTCCTCCATCTGTGTATCCAGTTATGTGCATGATTGCCTCCTCCCGGACTAATGCTCGTGGCAGCCCCTCCGGGTCGATGGCAGGTTGGGCAGGAGGGATGACGGGCAGCCTGTCAAACAACACTTTCAACCATCCAACGGAGGTCACCGAGTTTGTCCTGTCGTACTTGGAAGTCTAACTCCCTCGAACAGGAATCAAATGGGGTAAGGGCTAGGGAAGCCCAGACCATCGCTGCGTCTGTGCCGTCGAATTTCTTGGGACGGTTTGCCGGCTCCGTGTAGTCTTTAAAAGTCCATGTCTTGTGGCTGGGAGCATGTGATAATCTACCCGATAGGGCACCATTTGCTCTATCCCTTGGTACATATCCGAGCTATCTATAATTTTTGATTGTTTCATGCTATTATATTATCATTCTTAGATACTTTATATGTAATTTTATATCATTTTTGGGGACTAACCTATTAACCCAGTGCCTAGTGTCAGCTGTTGTTTTCTGCTTGTTTTTGGTTTTATAGAAAATCTGTACCAAACGGAATCCAAACGCTACGAAACTTTTTGACGATTTTTTCTGGACATAAGAGACCCTAGAAGCTTCGGGGGAGGACCAGAAGACCTACGAGGAGACGGCAAGGCAACAGGGCGCGCCCTGATGCCTTGTGGGCCCCTCGTGGCTCCGTCTGACCTAATTCCAGCGCTATAAATTCTAAAATATTCCAAAACCCCCAGAGAGCCACCCGAAACAATTTTTTCTGCCGTCGCAAGTCTCTATTCTTCCGCGATCCCATCTGGAGGCCTTTTCCGGTACTCTGCCTGAGGGGGAATCGATCACGGAGGTCTTCTACATCAACCTTGCTGCACCTCCGATGATGTGTGAGTAGTCCACCACATACCTACGGGTCCATAGTGATTAGCTAGATGGATTTCTCTCTCTTTGATCTTCAATACAATGTTCTCTTCGGAGATCGATCCGATGTAATCTTCTTTTGCGGTGTGTCTGTTGGGATCCGATGAATTGGGGGTTTATGATCAGATTATTCATTGAAAGTAATTGAGTCTTTTCTGAACTTTATTATGTATGATTGTTATAGCTATGTAATGCTTTCCGACCTATGGGTTTTCTTTGGCCAAGTTGATTCATTGATCTTCAGTGGAAGTGGTGCATAGTAGTAGGTTCAATCTTGCCGTGTCCTCACCCAGTGACAGCAAGGGTAGCGAGGCACGTATTTGTATTGTTTCTACTAAGGGTAAAACGACGGGGTTCAATCATATTGCTTGGTTTTATTCTATTTACATTATGTCATCTTGCTTAAAGCGTTGCTCTGTTTGTCACGAACTTAATACCATAGATGCAGCAGGAGTCGGTCGATTGGTGGAGCAATAGTAGTAGATGCAGAATCGTTTCTGTCTACTTGTCACGGACGTAATGGCTATATACATGATCAGGCCATGAATAACATCATAACTATGCGCTTTTCTATCAATTGCCCAACAGTAATTTGTCTACCCACTGTATGCTATTTTTATGAGAGAGATGCCTCTAGTGAAAACTATGGCCCCCCGGGTCTACTTTAATCATATTACTAAAACCAAAATTACCTTGCTGCAATTTTCTTACTTTTATTTTACTTTGCAATTTATCTATCTACCACTATCAGATTTGATCATTGCAATTAACGAGTTCAAGGGGATTGACAAACCTCTTGCCCGCGTTGGGTGCAAGTATTTGCTCTTGTGTGTGCAGGTACTGCTAAGGAGTGTTTGCGTGATTTTCCTATTGGTTTGATAACCTTGGTTCTCTACTGAGGGAAATACTTATCCGCTACTATATTGCTTCACCCTTCCTCTTCGGGGAAAATCCCAATGCAGCTCACAGGTAGCATCCCTCCATGCCCATTTCTTGCATATTGATCGGCAATGTCAGCTGTTTAATCATCATCCACTTGTGGTGTGTTTTGGGATGTGAGCCCAGTCTTCGAGCGCCGCCATCTGGCCGAACGGTGTGTTTTGAATTGTCTTCCCGAGCACTGCCGCTGGTTGGATGGCGTGTTTTGCCATGTCTGCCCAGCCTTTCGACATTGCATTTTGCCCGGCTGGTGTGTACGCTGCACGTGCTCATTGATCGCACTCTTCCCTGGACCATCAGTTGCCTCGTCGGTTCGCTTGGTTTCCTTCTGCTCATGTGGTTTTGGGTGGGAGTGCCCGGTTTCATTGGTTCAGGTCATTTGCCGTGGGCGGTGCATGCTGGGGGTTTTATCAGCCCGGCTGGAATATGAAAACAAAATCTTAGATTCAAGTCGCCTGCTCAAGTAAACGACTTATGTATTGCCAAAGAAAGACATGGAAAATGATCATAGTTGTTTGTCGTTCGTAAATACAACGCAAATACAGACGCAATATAAACATAATCACTCGCAGAAAATTCAAGAAAAACATTATTCAAATAGTTCACCTAAGTTCTCGGTTGCATTTGTTTTTTTTTACCCTTTGCGGATCATTTATAAAATATGTTGTTCATAAGTTGCTTGGCTTCTTGGCTCCAATCGGTCTGTGCGCCAATTGCACAGCGGGTCGTCTAGTTAATAAAATTACAAGGGAAGCACAAAGAATTACTAAGAGTCTCATCTAATAAGCCATAGGCAAACCATGTCGAGTGGAGACTCGCAAGCCTACATAAGCATCACTCCTCATCATAGTCGCATGCAACATAATACGTTGCAGCTACAAGGGTCAATACAATGATTGTATTGGCAAGTGTCAATGTTGATTGTATTCGCAAGTGCCACATGGAATATTATAACAGACCTATCTCTTTTTTTGCGGGAGATAACAGACCTATCTCACCGACATGAATTTTGGGGTAAGTGGACGTCTGGTTTTGTTTTGCAAAAGGCAATGTAGTTTTATCCTGACTTTGTAATAGGTGGATATACTCTAATATACTGGACCAACTGTATCATACAATAGCCCTAGACCTGATGGCTCAAACCAAATGGAGGCAACTTACCGTCACTTGCTACCTAGAAGAGGTCATATTCCTATGTTCAACCCAACAAGTTTTAGTTAAGAAAAATTATGGTGATGTGATTATTTTAATAGTTTGTGGCCAAGTTACTCAATGTTGTCCATAATCGAGGATGCGGCTAATCATGATAACATTTGACACTCTCGAGAGGTTTGCGTACTTTACTCGCATGACCTAGTTAGTCCCTCTTCTACCAAACTCAAGGTGTTAATCAGGAAGACCAAGCTGGAGACTTTGGGAATTAGATCCGCGAGCCCACCTTGTCTGACCCATTCAACCTATCAACACCTACATCTACTTGTCATACGGGGTCAGGTACCCACAACTTACTTAGCTAATCTAGGATCCATAATTAAACACAACTACACATGGAAGCCACTCAACTTGGAACCCGTACAATCTCTTTGAACCTGGGCGGTGGACCCCACCAACTTGAACTCGCTGACCCCAATAACCAATCAGCCCAGATGATTCACTAAGTGAAGTTGTCGTTAAATATCCATCAGTAAAGTATCCTCTTTCACAACTGGTGCCCCCTCCCTGTTTATAATCATAGCATCGCTAAGAAGTGTAACGACACATTGGCGGCAAGGAACATGGTACATATAATATGGCTATCCTAATAGGTTCTATAGCATAGCATATTAATAGTATAGTCCTAAAATCACACCCTATCATGACATCCTACATGCATAATGAAAATAGGGTCATATGGTCAAAATGATCCACTTCCCATGGTTGTTCTGTCAAAGGTACTCTTCACAATAGTAGGGCTTGCACTCCTAATGATCTATACTTAAAGGAGTACTTACATAAGAACCAATAATTCATGTAAATGGAAAACTTGCATAAAAAACAACAATAACCAAATATTAGTTAAGGGACAATGCATGATTCAATGTGCAAAAGAAAATTATGGCATTCGGGTATGTAGTTTTTCAATTAAGGTCAAACCAGGGTTTATTCACATTTGAAACAATTCAATTTTTAATGACCCTAACTGAATTCAGAAGGTTTGAATGGTTTGGGTTCAACATTTGAATGAGTGTAAAAAAGGATTCGCGTTGAAATTCAATTGGGGTTGGAAGTTATAATTCAACTAGGTTTGAATTAAAATTTGAAATAATTCAAACATGATTGGTTAGGGGTGGTCTCAAAAGTTCAAATAGACAGTGGTCAACATTTTAATATATTTGTAAAAGTATACATTTGATATGGACCTATGATTTAAATACTAGGTTCAAATGAGGTTTTAATTCAAACTTATATAAATTTGAACTTGAAAGTTCAAACTGGGGTGATAAAGTTCTATTGGTCATTTGTGAACTTTTGGAACACAAAGAAAAAAGAATTGATGACTTTGAATTCATATTCCAAGATTTATAATCAATTAAAATAACATTTTAAATTGGTTGCAAAACCTCTTCCATGACAGAAGAAAATGGCTGCCATGGGAGGATTTGTGAAACTATGCCACATCAGTGAAAACAGTGCCAAAATGATTGCCATGGCAGTAGTTTCCGCTATGAACTGGAGTTTGGTTAGGTTTAAATTTAAATGTTGGAGTATGAAAATTAACATCTAAAGGATCATTTTACAAAAGTTTCACTCAAATTTGACTTGGTACCGTTGAATAGTGCATCCAATGAGGGTCAATATGTAAAAATAATAACCTAACATGGACTTACATATAAAAAGTTATGATGGTTTTAAGTTGCAGGGTCTTTTCTACAAAAGTAAATAGTTAATAGAGTTTTAATTTAATTCAAAAAAAATTAGAACGGTGATCAATCTGTTTCATCGGATCGAGTGGCAATGGACGGCTCTGAACTAAACGTACTAGTTCAGTTGAATTAAAATGTAGGTGTGCGATCTAGTTTGATGGATGCCCTGGTGTGGCCACGTCAATTCTAGGGTTTGGCTAGTCGGAGTTTCTCCTTAGAGACGACAACAACTAAGGTGGAACACGGCTATGGTGCTATAGAGGAGCAAAGTTGCATGCATTAAACCTGCCTGAGTGGGGTGACACGACGGTGACGGCTCTGCGAGGGCTCACCGGGGTTGGCCGGAATTGCTTGCTAGAGTTGTGTGCAGCGTTGGAAGGCTCCAGGTTTCACCGGAGTTAGTGATGTCGTGGTCCTATGGTCATGTCTATGGGTCAGCGTGATGTGCAATGTCACAGTTGAGCGATTGGATAAGGTCAGAGGCTCGACCTCGTCCTTAACTCACTAGAATGGAGGTCATGGCAGTTGAAGTGCATCGAGGTAGTCGAAGTCATGCTTTGGGGTTGTCTTGGACACACTTAGGTTGTCAGAATGTTGCGCCAGAGTGCGTGGGTGGGATGGAAAGAAGGGTGGGAAAGGGATTTACATGGGCTTGCCAAAATCGTTTCCAGAGTTGGCTACGGAGGCGACAAAAGTCGGTGGTTTGCGAGCAACCTGGTCGAAGTGAGGGACTAGGGTCTGGAGCATCGGTCTAGGGCGTCAAGGGCTATTTAACTATGGGGTCAGAGTGGCCATTGGGGAGCTGCATCATGCTAGGTGTGAGATCATGCGCGGGTATATGCGCCAACAAAATCGCAAGAGATTGATGATGATGGGGTCGACCCACATGTAAGTGGCTGCGGGGGAACGGGCATGTTGTCCGCTGTTGGATCTTATGAAGATGAGACGCCTACAACTTAGTCGTGTCGCTCATACCGGTCCAGTTGGGTGAGTGGGTCGTGGGCCAAAAGTACGGTGGTCGCCGGCTTGGAAGTGTTGCTACGTCGTCGGCACAACGAATACTGCTTTTTTATTTTTCTCTCTGATTTGAGCTATGAATTTTTAACTGGGTTTAAATATTTCCAAATTCAAATCCAAAAAATCCTGAAACTAGCGTGTAAATACCGGGGCTATTATAGATCATAGGAAAAATATTTGCAGCCCCAATGCATGTTTGAGGAATCATCTTATGCAAAAGGACTTAATATGAAATATTAAACAAATCCCTAAATTAAATTAGGGTTCCTTAAATAGTTAGATTAACTTCTAAAGATCCAAAATGCAGTGAAAACATGGCATGCATATGAATTATATGTTCAAATCCTAATTTTAAAATTGTGGGATGTGACATATGGTCATTGACGTAATAGCTAAATCATGATGGTAAGATATGGCTTGATCACCAAGAATCATCCCATGAAGCGGATTAATCAAATGATCTTTTCAGGAGAAAAAAAGGTTTCTAATAAATGACCTATTTCTCAAGCGACTAGGAAAGTGGAGGTTCCATATAGAATAGTTTTAACATTTGAGAGAGGGAGTTTCCCATTCTTTAATGATGCAACTACATCTCGGATGAAATTTTACATAGCGGAAAAAGCATTTTATTTTTAGAAGCAAATGAATTGCCCATAAGTGCAACAACTAGTGAATTTATGATCTTACATACGGTAGCCCTTCTCAACATCACACATAAGATAATCTTCAAGCTCCCAATGGCAAGCACAAGGAGAGTTTTTGCCATTTCGACGATCTTGAAATTCTCTTGCAGATATAGTTATCTGATCGTCAAAGCAGTAAGCAGCAAAATGACCCAATGATCCTTGCATAAAATAGTTGAGGTACACTGCATTGGCAATGATCCGAGGGAATTTCTCAGTGGATACCATGACTGTGTGAGAGGCGCCAATGAATGCCGCACAACGGCTGCCAATTCCATGTTGTGTCACCAATCTCCTCCTAGGGAGGTCCACCTCAAGCACCTCCATACATGATGGCAATGTTTCCAGTTGAATATATCCTCTTCACTGTATCCACCTTTCTGGAGAAGGTTCGTACCGTAGAGGTACCGCACCATGAGCATTTGATCATGGGACCTGACAAGATAGGAGTAAATTCTTGTTTCTTGACTGTTCACCAACCTTGGGTCTTCATCGAGGAGGCAAACCATACGAGGTTCAACCCTCGGGCTCAAATCCAATGCCATTATTATGCCGTCCGATGTCGTGAAGTAGCATCGCCCTCCAAAGGTCAGTGGCGAGTGGCCTCTAACCTTGTCAATAGAGCTAGCCGAGCGCTGGTCGATGGCTTGCACAAAATTCCAAAGCTCATCACTGGGCTTGGCACAAATAATTTGATGCAAACCATTTCTTAGGCTAATAACGAGCGTACTGGGAATGGTCGAGTCATCGATGCCGGCACCGTTGATGGCAGATATGTTCACTCGGAGGCGCCTCTTCGATGTGGATGGTGCGCAGTGTGAAGGGAACTCCATGCTCTTGCCGGTGAAAGGGTGAAGAAGACGAATGGTATTAGTTCGCTTATGACCAAGGACAAGGAGGCCGTCAGCCATGCCGAGGTAATGGTGGGTGTCCAGATCTGGGAAGTCAATGTTGGTACACGCACCAGTGGTGACATTGAGAAGGGTGCGGCGTGTCGGGGATGCACAGTGAGCGAGCGTGATCCAGTTGCGTGGGCGAAAGCGGATGTCCATCCCATCACATGTGTGGGGGTCATCAGTGAAGTCACGCCAGGGCTTGCAAGTTGCCCGAAAGCGGATGTAGTCTGCAACGTCAAAGGTGAGTAGCCGATTGGAGATTTCCTCCACAAGATCTTTACATAGTTTGGCCCAGTCTCTCCATTTTGTGCTGGCATGGGAGCACAGAATGTCCATGATCTAAAAAGATACCAAAAATAGATATCTCCCTTTCGTCTGGTCAAGGCGTTGCATATGTTTTTGAACAATTTAATAGGCAAAATTAGTATACAATGAAAAATGAAGTTTACTCAAATCAAAATAATCTAAATTTGAGGAAACTAATAAAACTTCTCATATATTGAACAAGGTGTTCATACCTCTGGATTTGGTTACAATCTATGTCCGATGGAGACTTCGTCTTCCTTTCTATAAGAGACGATGGGAAATTGTCCAAATTCAAAGAAAACGGTGACTAGGGTGGGAATTGTGGTGGGTTGGTTCCACTGCGAGGATGACAAACAGATGTTAGGGTTTCATTCTAGGTGGCGGCGGGTATGAAGGGGGGGAGGGGTGTGGTTGGCTTCTAGGTTAAAGAAGGATTGTGGGAATCACTATTTATAGCACGGGGGGGGGGGGAGGAGGGGGAATTGGGCTGGCCCATCAAGATGGGTTACTTATTTTATATTCACAAATTGAAAGATAGGCAAATATTTGTAAATCTTCATTAATAAAAAGATATACAATGTTTATGATGGAATATCCTAAATAAATATCACATAGTTCACTTAATTCCACAAAAATGATTAATATTCATTGATGCACATAATAAAACCTTTGATATCATGTCCACTTTGTGGTTGCATTAGAATAATGAACACCACATTGTTTTCTTGAGGAAGAAATTCTTACATAAAAGAAGTATAAGAATTCCCCCGTAAACGGAATCGATTATATCCTATTCATGACAACACAAGTACAACTATTGATAAATTAATCTAGGAATGTAGAATCATCAGTGCATCATGTTTAGTTTATAGTATCTAATTAGCGTCTTTCAGTTCTTATTTACTACTAGATATGTACGTATTAATTAGTAGGGGTCAAACAAGCAACCCAAATTATTTTCTTCCTTCTATTGACGCGGATGCATTAACTTAAAGGGACAATTCCATTTATTTTCTAATTTGCGCCCACTCTCATCTTTGCCCCAAAAAAATCATGTGCTTAACTTTGCCCCTCTTCCGTTTGGTGGCCTTACAGAAATACCCTTCCGTGCTATTTCCGCCTGGTCAAAGGCCTTTGACCATTTATGAGCTATTCTCTGGACATTTGTACCCCTCGCTGCCTATGTCACATACAGGTGGGGACGCACCCAAAGAAAAGGGAAAAGAAAAAACTCTCTCCCACCCACCTCTACCACTTACACATGGGACCCAATAGAAAAAACAAATCTCTCTTTCTCCTATCCATCTCTCTGACTCATGACCTGTATGTGATCTCTCTCTCTCTCTCTCTCTCTCTCCTGACCTCATCTCCTTGGCAGTAGAAGCCTCACGTGGTAGCCCACCCGCAGCAGCGTACCCGCCCGTAGCCCTGCCTTCCCACGTCTCCCACTACCGATCACCGCAAGGAGCTCCCTGCCTCCGTTAGGCCCTGCCATGGCCCTCTTCTTCCCCTCTGACCGGCCGTGATACGTCCCAAATGTATCTACTTTTCCAAACACTTTTGATCTTGTTTTGGACTCTAATTTGCATGATTTGAATGGAACTAACCCGGACTGGCGCTGTTTTCAGCAGAACTACCATGGTGTCGGTTTTTGTGCAGAAATAAAAGTTCTCGGATTGGGCTGGAATTTATGGAGAATTTTTGTGGAATATATAAGAATTATTGGTGAAAAAACCTGCTGGAGGGGGGCCACCATGGAGCCACGAGCTCATGTGGCGGCCCCCTAGGGCGCGTCGCGTGAGCTCGTGGGTCCCACAGACCTCCGTTTGCCCTAATTCCAAGTCCATAAGTACCACCTCGTGGAGGAAAAAATCAGAGAGAAGGAATCATCGCGTTTTATGATATGGAGTCGCCGCCACCTCCGGTTCTTCATCGGGAGGGCTGATCCGGAGTCCGTTCGGGGCTCCGGAGAGGGGGATTCGTCGCCGTCGTCATCATCAGCCCTTATCCGTCAACAATTCTATGATGCTCACCACCGGGAGTGAGAATTCCTTCATAGGCTTGCTGGACGGTGGTGGAGTTGGATGAGGTTTATCATGTAATGGAGTCAATTTGTTAGGGCTTGATCCCTAGTATTCACTATGTTTTGAGATTGATGTTGCTATGACTTTGCTATGCTTAATGCTTGTCACTAGGGCCTGAGTGCCATGATTTCAGATCTGAACCTATTATGTTTTCACAAATATAAGTATGTTTTGGATCCTATCTTGCAAGTTGTATGCACCTACTATGTGTTATGATCTGCAGACCCCAAGGTGACAATAATTGGGATTCACTCCGGTGATGACCATAGTATGAGGAGTTCATGTATTCACTATGGGTTAATGCTTTGTTCTGGTTCTCTATTAAAAGGAGGCCTTAATACCCCTTAGTTTCCCTTATGGACCCCGCTGCCACGGGAGGGTAGGACAAAAGATGTCATGCAAGTTCTTATTATAAGCATGTATGACTATATACGGAATACATGCCTACATTGAATTGATGGATTGGAGTTATTGTGTATCGCTCTAGGTTGTGACTGTTACATGATGAATGTCATCCAACGCAATTATCCATCGCTGATCCAATGCCTACGCTTTGCTCATATTGATCTTTGCTAAGTTACTACTGTTGCTGCTGCTGTTACAATCACTATAAAACTGCTACTGTTCATGTTCCTGTTACTATCAAAACTATCAAACTACTGTGCTACTAAATACTTTGCTGCAGATATTTAGCTCTCCAGGTGTGGTTGAATTGACAACTCAACCGCTAAGCCTTATAAATATTCTTTGGCTCCCCTTGTGTCGAATCAATAAATTGGGTGAAATACTACGCGTGAAGACTGTCTCGATCCCCTATACTTGTGGGTTATCAAGACCTTTTGCTGGCGCCGTTGCCGGGGAGCATAGCTGTATTTATTAAGTTCACTTGGGAGTTGGATATTTGGTTTTCACTATGAAGAATCTGAAAGACGCTAAGACCAAGATCGTACCCTCTAAGACGAGGGGAGGTAAGGAACTGCCATCTAGCTCCGCACTTGATTCATCATCTATTTTAAGTAGGCTTGCGACACCACCACCTACTATTCATTCTGATATGTTGCAAGTAATTGATGATACTACTTCTGCTATAAATGAAACTTGCGATGATGCTAGTACTCTGCATGATAACACTGTGCCATTAGGTGAATTTCTTGATGAACAAATTGCTAAATCTAAAGAACATGAGAATACTGAAACTGATGAAAATTATGATTCACCTATTATACCTAGCTCTCCTATATATGAAATACCTAATGTACCTGAGGGTGATGTTATGGATGGGGAGATTGCTAGAGATTTTCTTGCTTGTAATGATAGAGATGATCTTAAGAAATTGCAGAGTAAGCTGAAAGAAAAAGCTATGATAGAGAGAATGAAATCTGACCCTAAGTTTGCTACTTCTTCTATCTTTGTTACTGATAAGGATTATGAATTCTTTGTTGATCCTGAATTAATTACTTTGGTAGAATCTGATCCTTTTCATGGTTATGAATCTGAAACTTTTGTGGCACATCTTACTAAATTAAATGACATTGCCACCCTATTTGCTCATGAGGGAAAAGTTCGCTATTACTATATTCTTAAGTTGTTTTCCTTTCTCATTAAAGGGCGATGCTAAAGAATGGTTTAATACCCTTGCTCTTGGGTGTGTGCGTAGTCCCCAGGATATGATATATTACTTCTCTGAAAAATATATTCCTGCTCATAAGAAACAAGCTACCTTACAGGAAATATATAACTTTGTGCAATTTGAAGAAGGGAATCTCCCTCAAGCTTGGGGGAGGCTTCTCCAATTACTTAATGCTTTGCCTGACCATCCTCTTAAGAAAAATGAAATACTTGATATCTTTTATAATGGACTAACTGATGCTTCTAGGGACTACCTAGATAGTTGTGCTGGTTGTGTTTTCAGAGAACGAACTGTTGAACAAGATCAAGAATTATTGGATAATATATTAAGGAATTCCGATGATTGGACACTTTCTAAACCACCACCTAAACCAACTCTGAAGAAGAGAGGTATCTATTCCTAAGTTCAGAAGATATGCATGAGGCAAAGAAATCTATGAAAGAAAAGGGTATTAAATCTGAAGATGTTAAAAATCTACCACCTATTCAAGAAATACATGGACTTGACATCCCGACACAGGTAGTAGAGGTAAATTCTCTTCGTAAATTTGATGAAGGTGATATTCCATACAATAAATCTCCTAGTCAATGCTTGGATGAATTTGATAACTTTGTTGTGAAGCAAGAAAACTTTAATAGATATGTAAGCAATCAACTGAAATGAAATGCTATTATGATTGAACACTTGAAGGATGGCAATGGGTCGGGTTTGGATCGGGTTGAACAATATCAAATCCATATCCATATCCATGAAGACAGTCTTTGCCCGCCCATGAAAAAATCCATGGGTGAAAAATTGTGTCCATGTCCAAACCCGATGGATATCCATACCCACTGGATATCCATTGGATCCTCTCAAGACATATAAATAAGACATAACACAATGTTAACATAAGCTTTTCCATTCTTCACCTCGTGACAGGCTAGGCCTCACTTATGGTAAATCAACGTCCACTAACAACCTAAGATCATTTAGTATTTTTTTAATAGATGAGAATGACGAGTCATTTAACAAGGAGATAAAAATAAGGGAAGGGGAGTTGGAGTATGTTTCGGAGGGGATTGAATGTCAACTCATAAGAGTTATGACAGGGATTGTGCAATTTCTTTTGCATGTTTTAGATAACAAAGTGTAAAATTGTAGTGGGACATGTGGCTGTGGGGTAGGGATAGCAGATTTTCGCCCATTAAGTCATACTATCGGGTCGGGTTTGGGTATACCCACGGGTACAAGATTATATCCATGCCCTACCCATGAGCAATCGGGTCGGGTTTGGGCCCCACCCATGGACACAAAATCACATCCGAACCCTATCCATTCGGGTCGGATATCCATGGGTATCCATTTCCATGGGTAAAATTGCCATCCTTACGCTTGAGTGATTTGATGTTTAGAACTGCTAATGATGTTAAAGGTTTATGTAAACATGCATGTATGGTTCATACTCAGCTAGAACAAGTCTCTAAGTCACAAAATGCTTAATGAGATGAATAATAAAATGAATGATGATGCTATTATAGTAGTTACTAGAGGTGGTAAAATGACCCAGGACCCTCTATATCCTGAAGGTCATCCTAAAAGAATTGAGCAAGATTCTCAGAGAATTAATAATGAAGTACCTAGTTCATCTAAGAAGAAGAAATAGAAAAAGGATAGAACTTTGCATGCTTCTAGTGACCCTGTCATAGAAAAACCTTCTGAGAATCCTAATAATGTTTCTATTTCTGATGCTGAGACACAGTCTGATAATGAACATTTGCCTAGTGATAATGATAATGATGATCATAATGATGCTCAACCAGGCAATAGTAAAGAATCTGATAATGATGTAGAAATAGAACCTGCAGTTGATCTTGATAACCCACCTCCTAAAAATAAAAGATATGATAAAAAGGATTTCATTGCTAGGAAACATGGTAAAGAAAGAGAACCATGGGTTAAAAAACCCATGCCATTCCCTAGCAAGGCTGTGAAATATAGAGATGAGGAGGCTTTTAATCGCTTTGTTGAAATGCTTAGACCTGTGTTTCTGCGAACACCTTTGACTGATATTTCGAAAATGCCTCCCTATTCTAAATATATGAAAGATATTGTCACTAATAAAAGAAAGATACCGGAACCTGAAATTTCCACCATGCTTGCAAATTATTCTTTTGATGGAAAAGTGCCTCAGAAATTAGGAGACCCAGGGATACCTACTACACCATGCTCCATTAAAAGAAATTATGTCAAAACTGCTTTATGTGATTTAGGAGCCGGTGTTAGTGTTATGCCTTTCTCTTTATATAGAAGACTTGATTTGAGGAAGCTGACACCTACTGAAATATCCTTGCAAATGGCTGATAAATCAACTGCTATACCCATTGGAATTTGTGAGGATGTCCCTGTTGTAGTTGCTAATGTTACTATCCTAACGGACTTTGTTATTCTTGATATGCGCGAGGACGACAACATGTCGATTATCCTTGGTAGACATTTTTTGAATACTGCAGGGGCTGTTATTGATTGTAACAAAAGCAAGGTCACTTTTCATGTCAATGGTAATGAACATACGGTATATTTTTCGAAGAAACAACACCAAGTGAATAGTATCAACTCTATTGAGAGAATTATGACAATCACTATTGGAGATTTCAAATTTCCTCTTCCTACTACCAAAAAGAAATATCAAACTCTTATTGTTGGGGAGATGCATGTCCCCGTTGAGGTAACCTAGTGGTATACGAAAATTCTTCGGTTTCATGTTACTCGGAAATAGTTTGTTAATAAGATTTGATCAACCTTATTAATGGCTTCTTTTTGCGGGACATGTAGTCAATGAATTTAGTAAGCACAACCTACTGTACTTATATTTTGCTCTCTGTTATTTAAAGTTTAATAAAGTAGAATGCCATGTTTATTCTGTTTTTTGAATTATCCATGCAATAAAAAGTGTCTCAAAAATAAAAGTCATCGGAATGACCTGGAAATTTAGTATGATTTTTTCCAGAATATTTAAGAATTTTTGGCACTGAACACGCGCCACCTGAGATCGTGGGTCCCACAGGGACTCCCTCACTTAGTGCACCGGCCCATTGCCTTCTCCTACCTCCAGAAAAAATCAAACTTGCTTCTTAGCCCGTGTTCTTGCTCATTTTCGTGCGATTTTTGATCTCTTTGCTCGAAGCTCCATTTCCGAAATTGCTCGGAGGAATCGCTCCTTGGTATGTAACTCCTCGGATGGTCCAATTAGTTTTTGTTCTAGTGGATTATGTTTTGCATATTTTGCTACTGCCGGTGACCATGTATATGAGCTTGCATGTTGAATTTGTATGGTTCAAAGTAGTTTTGGTGCATAATATAACCTCTGGATACTTGTGGGAGTAGCCGCTATCAATTTTGATAAGTTTCATTCACTTTTAATTTGGGGACTAAAAATTTTCAGAAATTTTCAGAGAAAGAAAATGGTGAAGAGAATGTTCTCTGGGGGTTCTTCGAGCATGGGCTCCCCAAGGCCCGCTATCCGTGAGCCCGATCTCGAACTCCCTCGGGATACCATTGTGAAAGCTTGCGAATGGCCGTCTAATGCCTTCATGATCGATGCCGGCATCAAGGAAGAATTTGATATGTACGTACGGAATGCCGAGTTGACGGACTTCATATCAAATAAGTGTCTGCAATACCGTGACCTCACTGATTCTTTTGTGCGGAAATTCGAGTATGTATCTCATTGCTTTTCTCAAGATGTTATGTTCAATCTTTATGAGAAATCCTACCATATGAGTATACAAGAATTTTGCACTGCATGTAGAATTCCCTTTTGGGGTACCTGCCTTGAAGCTTGTAAATCTAATTGTAATGAATTTCTCATGAGTATTACCCGATGTGAAACTAGAGGCATAACGCAAGCTAGAATTGGAAGCATTCATTTTCCTGCCATTCACAAGTTTGCTCTATTCATAGGAAGATGCATAAACGGTAAACATGACCTCATTACTCTTTGCGCTTCTGATTTGAGCATTCTGAAAAGTGCTGTACCGAGAGATAGAAAATTTAATTTTGAGGCCATCATTGCATGTCGCATGTAACATCCCAAAATTCTAAATTTTGGAATGTTATACTTATTAAAAGATTGTGATTGTTTGTGTGATTGATTGTGTGAAATTGAGTGGAATTTGAAACTTTTTGAAAGTTAAATGAGAGGGAATAAAAGGACTTTCCCAAAACCTTCACTCTTGCATATGATCTCCATGAATTCAAATTCATTTCAAATACAAAACCCTGGAGTGAAGATGACATGACTTCTTCCATTAAAGAAATGAAAAGGGTTTTTGAAAAGATTTGAATTCCATTTGAAGATATTTCAAATTCAGAAACTTTATGCAACTCAATGATTTTCATGAGAGAAGATAAAATGACTTCTTCAAATTATAAGAAAGAGAGTTGGAAGTTTAAAAGAATCATTTTGAAGGTCCCTTTGAAGTATGTGAAACCCATTTCCAATTTGAAGTTATTTGAATTTCCAAATTTCAAATTCTCTGGAAATATTCAAAATGAGAGAATGAATACACTGGTGCAGAGACATCCTATACAAACGGTTTTTACCCCCTTTCCGCGACGGAGTTTTAAACCGTTGCCTTGCCTGTGTGTGCGATAGGGGTCCAACCCACATGACCCAGAAACCGTCGGCGATGGAGGCTCCGGTCACACACGCGGGGCAAAAAGAGCTCGTGTGCGATTGGGCGAGCCATCGCAGACAATTATACAGGCCCAATCATTTTCGTTCGTATGTACATCCCACACGGTGAATCCCAGACAAACGTTTCCGTTCGTATGTACATCACACACAATTTTTATGTGGAAACGTTTGTGTAAGGTGGCCTAACGCAAACATTTGTCGGGCGGAAGTCGTGTGTGATTGTTCATTGATCTAACACGCCTACTTTCTAGAAACTGTGTGGGTTGTTTGAGTTCATCGCCCACGGTGTTGTTTGAGAAACCGTCTGCAATAGAAAAACCCAATAAGCAGGCTAATTGGCCAATTATTGATAATCCATTTAGTAATCAAATTGACATTTCATATCAAACACACCATATATTTCATATCCGTATTACGGCAACCAGGATTTCATAATTGAATTACATCAAATAGCTTCAGCACTCAGTTACACCATATAGGCATGTAGCTACCTACGGCATTACACAACAGCGCCAAGTTTCACATGCAACATCTAAAACCTTTCGAAAGTAGCATCATACATGGTAAATAGACAGATGAATCTCATCTGGAGAACTGCTGAAGCAGAAGGCGAGTATTGAGCCTTCAGTGATGTTGAATGTCCTTGCAACTTTTGGCCAGTGGCTGTGGATAATTGCCCGCCCAACCTTCCTCCTCTTGAGGAAGACTTCAATATTGTACCATGGGTGTTGAATGAATACCTTCCTCGCCTCTTGACCATGCAGGTGATCTGAGAGGTAATCATCGGTGAAGTACTTTGGAAAGGACTGGAAACAAAGATATGCATAAATATTTGTTCTAAATTTTGAAATGGTGCAAAGGAAAAAAACAAGGTAAAAGAGTTAGTACCATCCTATAGTTGACTGATGTCTTCTTCATTGTGGAAACAAAGATCTTGCTGTTATTCATTGCTAGTTTCTTTATCCTAACAATCTTTCTGAGTTTCTTGACTTGACTGATATTCATGGACATCTCATTTCCCCATATGCAAAATGGGTCGAACAGTGGGTCTAAACCTCTGACAGCAGGACCTACATGTGCAAGACCAAATTGTTAAAAACCTAAATATTAGAATGGTTCCTGCAGTTGCACAATAATGTGCTATTAGACAAAGGACCATGCATGTGCGAACCTCGATGGTAAACCTCAGTGCCTCCCATTGTTTCCCTGCAACACATATAAGGCAGTTATTGATCAGGTTAAGTGAGGGTTGGCATACTATCAGTAGAATATGTTAATGAAAAATAAACAAATTGCAGATCCAGCAGATTAATTCGAGCCGCATGGAAAAGCTAGTTACCCAAACCAAGCATGCTTAAGAACTAGGAAAGATGGAAAATGTATACGTTTTTCATGTACTACGTATTTTGTACAGCCAAATTCGATGTATTTCTCACATGCAAAACAATACAAAATTGTACTCACAACAAATGAACATCACATTGCAGAATTGAACCAAACAGTTAACTAGACAGCACAACAAATGAACCAAACAGTTAACTGATCATCGTATTGCAGAATAGAACATATACTAGAAGTCAAACAGTTAACCAAACCAAGCATGCTTAAGAACTACTGGGAAATATAGCAATTGTTGAACAAAACTGTTAACAGAACATCACATTTCAGTAGATCAGATTGCATATTAACATTACAGAGGACAATTCACTAGAAGGCACCGGCGGTGGCCTCGAGAAAACACCACGAACTGTCGTTTAAAGCAGCCAACTGCGTGGCGGCGTCTGCGCGCGAGGCGTCGACGGTGGCCTCGACGGCGAGGTGCTCCTGCAAGATCTGGCGGTCGGCACACATGGCAGCCATCGCGACCTCATCCGCGCATGCGGCCGCGATTTGCTTCTCCACTGTTAGATGCTCCTTGAGCTCCTGGCTATACTGCGTGCAAAATGGCTATGGGCGGCGCTTATTTGGAGGATGGGGCAGTGATTTGGGTGGAAGGTGTCGCGCCGGCGGTCGGGGCATGTAGGATGGAGAAGGAGGAGGAGGATGGGGGTGGGGTGTGGATTACCTGACTATATCGACGAGGCCGCGCAACAGGAAGGAGCATCGCCGGCGAGCAGGCGGCACTGCAAGCAAGCAGTGAAGGTTTGAACTTGGAAATTAAGGAGGAAACAGTGGAAATGATGGGAGGGGGAGGTGGGGAGCTAGATATTACCGCGGTTGCCAAATTTTCGCTCGGTGCAGCAAAAAACTGGCGCCCAAGTGTGGTTGCCGCGCTGGCGGTGGACTGTAGCCGACGAAACTTCCGGCGTAAGCCATACATGATGGTGCCCCTAGATTTTTTATACTGCATCGCACACGATGCTTGCTAATAAACTGTTTGTGGTGTACTTGAATTTTTCATTTTGATTTGAAAGACAAAATGGGTTCCGGCGGGAAAGGTTGGTGTTTGAATTGCTAGAACATTTATTTGTAGCGAACATGCAACTATAGGAGTGTCGTGCTAAAATTTGGAATTATTCCGGGTTCGTTTGGCCTTTTTTATACATTAATTGAGTTTCTAGGCATTTAATGTGCATAATTCAAATTTGAACTACAGGCACATGCTCCAGTGCACCAAAATGGGTTGAAAAATCATTTATGTGTCCTTGGGTGAATGTTTAGGTCCCATGCAAGAAATGGGAATGAATTTCAAACATTTGGGCATCGTGGCTCGTCCGGAAACATTGAGAAACTTGGTTTTAAAATTCATGTAAATCCAAAACTCGCCTGAAAATCATGAAACTTGGCATGTTGTCATGACATGGCACCAACATGCTGTGGTAAAAAAATTGGCCGATTTGGGACAACTTTTGGTATAAGCTTCTTACAAACTGTAGCTTCTCTCGAGAAGCCTCATGGTTCCGAGAGGGAACGTGTCACCTCTGTGTGCGAAACGGCATACGCTGCCTCTTCCCGAGTTGATTTATTTTACAGAGGCAACATGCAACAATAGGAGTTTCGTGTTTCAATTTGGAATTATTC
Organism: Elymus sibiricus; assembly: GCA_039707655.1. Classification (NCBI taxonomy): domain Eukaryota; kingdom Viridiplantae; phylum Streptophyta; class Magnoliopsida; order Poales; family Poaceae; genus Elymus; species Elymus sibiricus. Next base: position 199,401,053 of record CM077676.1, on the reverse strand, counting down.
CGGGTTCGTTTGGCCTTTTTTATACATTAATTGAGTTTCTAGGCACTTAATGTGCATAATTCAAATTTGAACTACAGGCACATGCTCGAGTGCACCAAAATGGGTTAAAAAATCATATATGTGTCCTTGGGTGAATGTTTAGGTCCCATGCAAGAAATGGGAATGAATTTCCAACATCTAGGCATCGTGGCTCATCCGGAAACATTGAGAAACTTGGTTTTAAAATTCCTGTAAATCCAAAACTCGCCTGAAAATCATGAAACTTGGCATGGTGTCATGACATGGCACCAACATGCTGTGGTAAAAAAATTGGCCAATTTGGGACAACTTTTGGTATAAGCTACTTACAAACCGTAGCTTCTCTCGAGAAGCCTCATGGTTCCGAGAGGGAACGTGTCACCTTTGTGTGCGAAACGGCATACACTGCCTCTTCCCGTGTTGATTTATTTTACAGAGGCAACATGCAACTATAGGAGTTTCGTGTTACAACGTGGAATTATTCCGGGTTCGTTTGGCCTTTTTTATACAATAATTGAGTTTCTAGGCATTTATTGTGCATAATTCAAATTTGAACTACAGGCACATGCTCGAGTGCACAAAAATGGGTTGAAAAATCATATATGTGTCCTTGGGTGAATGTTTAGGTGCCATGCAAGAAATGAGGATGAATTTCAAACATCTGGGCATCGTGGCTCGGCCGGAAACATTGAGAAACTTGGTTTTAAAATTCCTATAAATCCAAAACTCGCCTGAAAATCATGAAACTTGGCATGGTGTCATGACATGGCACCAACATGTTGTGGTAATTTTTTTCTCTGATTTGGGGACACGTTTTGGTATAAGCTTCTTATAAACCATAGCTTCTCTCAAAAAGCCTCATGGTTCCAAGAGGGAACGTGTCACCTTTGTGTCCGAAACGACATACGCCGACTCTTCCCACCTTGATTTATTTTTCAGAGGCAACATGCAACTATAGGAGTGCCGTGCTAAAATATGAAATTATTCAGCGTTCGTTTTGCCTTCCTTTTACATTATTTGAGTTTTCTAGGCATTTTGGAACAAATAGCTGCCACGTTATTATCGCAAACGGTTGTATTCTTCCAACCATGGGCGTTCCACTAACCATTTACTACCACGGGCAGCTGTTTGATTAGATGGGACGCGTGCGAGCTGTCCGCCGTGCAGGCTCGACGGGACGCATGCGAGCAGTTCGCCGCGCAGGCTCACCGGGAAACGAGCCCTTTGACCTGCCAGCGAGCAAAATTTATTGATGGCCTTGGTTTCGGCCACCTCGGGAAGGTACGTATAACAGTTTCCAGTGCTCCTCCTACTCCTCCGTTCTTATCTATAAGCGCCGCCGAGGATCGCCGCCTGCTGCGATGGAGGACGAGCCGGCCAACAAGCAGGGGCGGGTTGAGCCTGAACCGCAAGAGCCTCTGGCGAGCGTGGACTTCATCAGCAGCCTCCCCAACGAGATGTTGGTAACCATCATATCCCTCCTCCCCATCAAATCTGGCGTGCGGACCACTGTCCTCTCCCGGCGATGGCGCCCCCTCTGGCTCTCCACCCCCCTGGACCTCATCGAGGACGACGAGCTCTACAGAGGGGAGCACAAACTCTTGGACGCATTGTCCCACATCCTCGCCACGCACCCTAGACCGGTCAGACGCCTTGTCATCGGCAAGTTTCGTTCCAACTGCAAGGCCGGACGCAAGTTTCACGAGTGGTTCCTATCCCTCGCCCTAGATCGGCTCGAGGAGCTCAGCTTTCATGCTGGACATCCGTGTTCGCTGCCGCCGTTCGCTCTCCGCCTCGTGCCCACGCTGTGTCGCGCTATGTTCAGGCAGTGCCTTTTCCCCCAGATTGATGCTGCGCCCGCTCTTCATCTCCCTAAACTAAAGCACCTCGAGCTCATGGGCGTCCGCATCGCGAGGGAGGATTTGGAGCGCCTGCTCGGCGGCTGTACAACTCTCGAGTACCTTCGTCTTCAGGTGATGGATGGGTTCAGTAGCCTCCGCATCGCCTCGACGAATGTCCGTACGATTTATGTGCATTGCTGGTGCCGCAATAGGCTATCATTTCAGGTGTTTCACGAAATGGTCATTAAGAATGCGCCTTTCCTTGAGAGATTGATTGTATTTGATAAAGAAGGTCCAACAAGAATCAGTGTCAACGATGCACCGAAATTGACAGTGTTGGGCTATTCATGTGCTGAATTCTCTGGACTGGTTGCTGGATCATTACCCGCTCAGGTACAACAGTCTTATTCTTCTCATTCTTCTTATTGGACATCACATTTTATCTAAGTTTTGTTGATCTATGTTCGGCTATCATCCAGAAAATGATTCCCACAAGCTTGACCCCGTCTCCGCGCACAGTGAATATCTTGGCACTACAATCTGTCAGCCCCGGTCTGGATGAAGTTGTTAGATTCCTTAGATGCTTTCCGTGCACGGAGAAGCTATACATCAAGGTGATGCTCCTTTCCTGTTAATTGTTAACCACAATGGAGTTCAATTTGTTGTTACTTTTACCCATGATTACAATGACAAATGTAGTATGATTTCTAAAGGAAATTTGGAGGATTTCAATACATATATTTTTTGAGATGTTAATCATGAATGATTGAAGATGTCATGTCACTCTGTTCGTGTATTTTAGAAATCCTGCAAATCAAAGAGGCCCGAAATTTTCAAAACTGCAGCTAGGCACTAATATGTTGTCTTTGTTTGCAGATAGAAGCAGGCCCGAAAGTGGAAAAATGTGGCGCAATAGAACAATCCCATTGAATGCCTTGATCTTCATCTCACAGAAATTACTTTGAACCACTACCGAGGCACCACACCAGAGATTAAATTCGCCAGGTTCTTTGTTCAGAGAGCAAGTGTGCTCAAGGTAATGAGATTTGCACTATATTTAGTGCGCAAAAGTGAATGGTTTGCTGATCAGCGTAGGCGTCTACAACTGAATGGAAAAGTCTCTGCAGAAGCTGAATTTCAGTTTGGAACTACAAATGACAAATTATGGGGAAGTCACACTATCAAACCTATATATGACTTCTCGGTGACTGATCCATTCGCACAAATAGTTTATGGCTCAGATTCTGAAGAAGATGAATCTGATTTGTAAGAACAGTTTGAACCTTGTAATCTTTGAATTTGGGCCTTGTAATACTGGAATTTGAACCTTGCAATTTTTCTGGTATCTGTGATATAACGTCATTGGATGTTAAATTTGGTTAAGCAATCATGTCCTTATAAGTATATATGTTGTTGTTCTGTAGACAGAGCATAGATGTTGTGCAGACAGAGCAAATCACATTGCACACGGACTAAACTACAGAAACCCGTCGGTGATGATTTCATCAATCGCTGACAATTGTTTACCAGTAAGCGTTTGCCCACAACACACACGGGTTATTAGCAGGAATCGTCCGTGTTGTTATCCGTCTTCCTACACATTTCGGATTACTGACCTGTTTGCCGCGTATCACACATATCTTGTTAAGTGGAACTGTTTCTGTTGTGTTTGGTAATCGCAAACAGTTCATCCGAGTGAACCGCATGCCGTATATCACACACACCTTAATCTGCCTGACCGTTTCTGTTGTGTTGGGTAATCACAAACAGTTCATTTGAGTGAACTGTATGCCGTGCATCGCACACACCTCGAACTGGCTGCCCGTTTCTGTTATGTTGGGTAATCACAAATAGTTCATCCGAGTGAACTGTATGCCATGTATCGCACACACCACGAACTAGCTGACCGTGTTTGTTGTTCTGGCTTATCGCAAACAGTTCATATGGATCAACTCTATGCCACATATCGCACACGCGTCTCTAATCTGAATCGTTTTTTTTATGTCTCTGGCATCGCAAACAGTTCGTCTTATTGGGGATGGTTTTTTAGGACACCGTTTACGATTCATGCATCGCACACAGTTTGGTCGCGGGGTCTCTGATTCATGTGTCGCGTTAGCGGTCGCCTGCAGTTGTGATAGGACACTTCAAAACTCAGAGGCATTTGAAATATATTTGGTCAAAGAAAAACAGAAAAGAATTTCAAATGGTTTGAAATTCAAATCCAAACTCATTTGAAGTTTTTATTCAAATTATTTTTCTCCTAAAAAATAAAAATATGGAAATGAAGGTAAAATGATTCCTTCCAAAAAATAATTAGGAGAAAATAAATTTGAAATCATTTTGGTATTTTTAAAAATGATTTTTATTGGGTTTTATTGCAACAGTAGCACTGTTTGAATTTTGAGAATTTGTAGGTACTTTATTTTGCTCTAGAAATTAGTTCATCTTATTCTTTGTATTTTTCTTCAAATTTTGGTATACAATATGTCTAGGGGATATTTTTGTTTCTTTTCTTTTATCTCTTTTTCTTTCTCTTTTTATTAAATTAGGAAACAAATTTCCATTAAAAGGAAATGTGCCACCGAGGCCCATCTAGCTAGTCGACCCAGCCTCCCTCGCCCGCGCCCGATTTCTTTCCAGCCGGTCACCCGCTCCTTCCTCTTTTCTTTTCCGTCGCTGACAGGTGGGATCCGTCACCCGATCCGAATCCCACTTTCCTTCTTCTCCCTCCTTCCTTTTTCTCGCCGGCACCACCGCGGCAACCCACCCGCTCCGATTTCTTGCTGTTTGCCGCCGCCCCCTCCTCCATGGCACCCCTCCCTATAAGTACTGCCCCTCCCTCGGCTCGTTTCGCCCTAAATCCATCTTCCCCGAGCCCTCCTCTCGCCGCAATCGCTCGCCGTCGCCCCACACTGCCGCCGCACGCCGTTGCTCGCCGCCGTCGCCTCTGACCACCCCAACCCTAGCCACCGCCACCATCTTGCTCGCCGTCTCCTGCTGCACCTCCACAACGATGTCCCCCAGCTCGAGGACCACCGGAGCACCGCCACCGACCACACCCGAAGCTGCTGCCGTCGTCAAGTTCGTCGGAATCCTCATCCGCCGCCGCTGTGAGCTCCCCTTCCCTCTCCACTGTCGGATCCCAAATCAACGCGCTAGATTAGAATGCGTTTTATTTTTTTACCGCGAACCATTTTCTGCTATTTTGCGGTCGTCCGCCCGTAGTCGCTCGTCGCTCGCTAGCCCAACCACTCAGAGGCCGCCACGTGTCCCCAGGCCGTAGTGTAGTGTTTCTGTTTATTTTTTGCTTCTGTTTTAATTTTCAGAATAGTTCTGATTTTGATTTGCTTAGATCTTTTAGGTTTTAATTCCTTTTTGAGTGATTCTTTTTGAATTTGATTCATAACTTTGTCTAGTTTCTGTAGTTTCAAAGTTGGCCCTGTTTGAATTGTTTAAATTTGAATTTGATGAATTTTGTTCAAATCACTAGATTGCTAATATCTTTTAAATAAAATAGTTTTTTTAATTAATTCTTTTTGATCCTGTTTTCTAGTAGTTTTATTTAACTAGTTAATTAATAAAAAATAAATTTTAGTATAAGTTAGATATGTTTAACTTAGAGTTTAAAAACAGAACACTATATGCTTGTTTTTAGTAATAGAAATAATTGTTTTCTTTTATTTTAAAGTAAATCTTTTTTACACTTAATTTATTTTATTTAAAACTTCTGTTAGTTTATAAAAACAATGTTTTATTAATAATTTAAAATTTGTTTTAGTTAAATTAGATTTGAAAACTTGTTTTGTTAATAACTTTAGCTTCATATTAGCTTTATAAGTGTTTCCTTTTGCTAGTAAAAACTCTAGTTAAACTATTTTATTTTAACTTAGTTGTTTTATAAATTCTTTTCTGTTAATTTATTGGTTTAGTGTTTTAACTTGCTATTAAGTTTTATTTAGGGAAAAACTATTTTTTTGTGTGTAGTTAATCTTTATAGCTTTCCTTTGAAGTTTTCTTTGGATTTTATTTATATTTCTTTTGTTTTCAACTTTATTTTATTTATTGCTTTTATTTGTTGATTGTTATTTTGAGTGCTAGAATGCTTGCTAGATGTGATTTCTTATGTGAATGCAATGTTTGATTATATAGATTTTCTCGGAGAGTGATGCATAGTACTATCAGAAATTTCTGAGAGCGATATAATCTTCAGCAACTATACCGGGCAAGTTCACTTTGATCATATTTTGAATACCTATGATTTTATTGCATTAGTGCCACTTTTCCTCTTGCATTCAATAGGAATATTGAAACTTGTAGGTTGAGTAGAATCATGAGGCATACCCTTGTCACCAAGCCCCGGGAATCGTTGTTAAGTTAGTTGCAGCTATGCTTCAGTAGACGGGGATTGGTATGAGTGTTTCATGTGAGATGTGAGTGTGATAATAATATCTGGATCAACCTCAAGACTACAAGACTTCAAGTTTTCAATACACCTCTGGTGGATGATACGTCTCCAACGTATCTATAATTTTTTATTGTTCCATGCTATTATAGTATCAATCTTGGATGTTTTATATGCAATTATATATCATTTTTTGGGACTAACCTATTAACCTAGTGCCCAGTGCCAGCTGCTGTTTTCTGCATGTTTTTGGTTTTTCAGCAAATCAGTACCAAACGAAGTCCAAATGCCACGAAAGTTTTGATGATTTTTTTCTGGACAAAAGAGACCCTGGAAGCTTCGGGAGGATGCCAGAAACCTCACGAGTAGGCCACAAGGCAACAGGGCACGGCCCCAGGGTGCGCGCCCTAATGCCTTGTGGGCCCCTCGTGGCTCCTTTTGACCTAATTCCACTTCTATAAATTCTAAAATATTCGGAAACCAACAGAGAGCCAGATGAGAAAGCCCTACCGCCGCCGCAAGCCTCTCTTCTTCCGCGATCCCATATGGAGGCCTTTTCTAGTACTCTGCCAGAGGGGGAATCGATCACGAAGGGCTTCTTCATCAACCTTGTTGCCTTTCCGATGATGTGTGAGTAGTTTACCACAGACCTACGGGTCCATAACTAGTAGCTAGATGGCTTCTTCTCTCTCTTTGATCTTCAATACCATGTTCTCCTCGATGTTCTTGGAGTTCTATCCGATGTAATCTTTTTTTGCGGTGTGTTTGTTGGGATCCGATGAATTGTGAGTTTATGATCAGATTATTCATGAGAAATATTTGAGTCTTCTCTGAACTCTTTTATGCATGATTGTTATAGCTTTGTATTTCTCTCCGATCTATCCGTTTGGTTTGGCCAATTAGATTGATTTATCTTGCAATGGGAGAGGTGCTTTATGATGGGTTCAATCTTGCGGTGCTCAATCCCAGTGACAGAAAGGGACATGACACGTATTTGTATTGTTGACATTAAGGATAAAAAGATGGGGTTTAATCATATTGCTTGAGTTTACCTTGTCTACATCATGTCATCTTGCTTAAGGCGTTACTCTGTTTCATACTTAATACCCTAGATGCATGCTGGATAGCGGTCGATGGGTGGAGTAATAGTAGTAGATGCAGGCAGGAGTCGGTCTACTTGTCTCGGACGTGATGCCTATATACATGATCATTGCCATGAATCCGTCATAATTATTTGCTTTTCTATCAATTGCCCAACAGTAATTTGTTTACCCACCGTATGCTATGTGTTCGAGAGAGAAGCCTCTAGTGAAAACTATGGCCCCCGGGTCTATCTTTATCATATATTAAAATCCAAAAATACCTTGCTGCAATTTATTTACTTTTATTTTATTTTGCAATTTACTTTTTATCTTTCACTATCAGAATTAATCCTTGCAAATAACCGCTAAGGGGATTGACAACCCTCTTATTTGCGTTGGGTGCAAGTGTTTGCTTTTGTGTGTGTAGGTGCTGCTAATTAGGTTTTGTGTGGTTCTCCTATTGGATTGATAACCTTGGTTCTTAACTGAGGGAAATACTTATCTCTACTATACTGCATCATCCTCTCCTCTTCGGGGAAATACCAACGCAGTCTACAAGTAGCAGTGGACTGCTTGCAAGAAGAGGGGATCCTAGGGATTGACTAGTGATCACCCGGTTCTACGGACTCAAGAGGGGATCCTAGGGATTGACTAGTGATCACCCAGTGATACAAACTCAAGAGAGGATCCTGGGGATGTACCAGTGATCACCCAGTTTTACCAGGGGATCCTGGGGATTGACCAGTGATCACCCAGTTTTACCAGGGGATCAGGGGGATTGACCAGTGATCACCCAGTTTTATGGAAGGCCACTCTGGCTCAAATAGATTGATGGATCTTTCAAGACCAGAAGCTTCTGTGTGCAACCGCAAGCTATTATGGGCTCTAGCATAGTTGAGTACTCTGGAAAAACTATGTCTCGGTTATCCTGTTCTCAAACACCAGGCAGTGCGAGGACTTCAAGGGAGGCAATCGAGTCTTGCGGGAAAAGTGCGCAAACATCTGCAGAGTGTTAAACTAATCGATTAGCCGTGTCCCCGGTTATGGACAATTTGAGCGACTAGAATTGGATTGTCTGGATATTCTCAACACTATTATCGATTAATGAATTTGGGATTATAATGACCTGGGAATGAGAATTGGTTGGCGGAACCATCTCATAAACGACATCCACATAGTGTTAAATGCAAATGAAAACTTTGAGTTAGGACAAAACTGGCTTTTATGCAAAAACTCAGACTTAGAGCTACCCCCACAGCCATATTGCATATAGAATAGCCTTTTCATCTGTTTTAATTGTGATCTTGCTGGTACATTCAATGTACTGACCTACATGGCTGCAACTTATCATGTTGCAGATATTTTCTACCAACGGGAAAGAGTTACGATATAGGGTTACGGTCTACACTCAACTTGTCATTGGCGTTGATGGGACTCCACACCCTTATGCTTTGTTTTCGCTGTGATATATAAGGTATACTCTGGATCTACGGTACTTATTGTAACATGTGATGTTATGGTATTTGATCGATGTACTGTGTGTGCTAGCATACTGATCCAGGGATAGCACAGAAAGCACAAAGACTTGACCGTATTGGGTCAGGTCCTTACAGAGATGGTATCAGAGCACGTGTTGACTGTGGGACGTGACCCTAGAAACTGGAAAGCCCTTAGGAAAGGATCTCTCTAAAACTATATTTTCAAAAAGATCCTTGACCTCTCCTCTTTACTGAACTTTATCCTCAAATAGTTGGAAAATACCCCTTTCCCTTTTGACCACAAGGAGGATCAGCTGAGGACCACTTCAGAGTAAAGAGGATTTCACCATGCATTGGAAGAACTGAAGCTACAATGGTTGAAGACTCCGAAGACTTGAAGAATTTGAAGACCCTGAAGAATTCCAAGATTTATATGACCTTTAGAAGACCAAACCCCTGTTGTATACTCACATTAGATGCGATGATTTGTGAGCTATCATTTGTGTGTGTGTTTTGACAGCAACAAATAAAACCTATTTTGAAAACTATATTGTTTGTAAGGGTATCTTTCTCCCTCTCTCTCCAACCTTACCTCATTGCTGCTAAACCCATCAGATGTTGCCGAGACGTGACAATACTAGGAATAGCTCAGGGAACAATGGACCCAGCATAGAACAGTTGCTCCAGACCTAGAACCAGATGTTGCAGCTCCTAATGCAGAACCAGAACCAGAACAACAACCATAACCCGCCAACCCAAGTTGATAACCTTACCCATTTTCTGAAGTTGAACCCATCTGTGTTCTCAAGCAGCACGGAGCCGATTGTCGCAGATGACTGGCTCCGCAAGATAGGACGAGAGCTAGCCACCGCAGGATGCACTAACACAGAGAAGGTGTGGTTTGCCGCTCACCAGCTGGATGGACCAGTGATACGTCTCCAACGTATCTATAATTTTTGATTGTTCCATGCTATTATAGTATCAATCTTGGATGTTTTATATGTAATTATATGCCATTATATATCATTTTTTGGGACTAACCTATTAACCCAGTGCCCAGTGCCAGTTGCTGTTTTATGCTTGTTTTGCCTTTTCAGATAATCATTATCAAAAAGTGTCCAAACAAGAAAAAAACTTTGGATTAATTTTTTCTGGACCAGAAGAGACCCACGAAGCTTCGGGAGAAGATCAGAAGAGCCACGAGGAGGCGACAAGCCTGGAGGGCGTGCCCAGAGGGGTAGGGCGCGCCTCCCAGGCTTGTGGGCCCCTCGTTGCCCCTCCTGGCCTAATTCCAGCGCTATAAATTCCCAAATATTCCCAATATACTAGAGAGACAGAACAAAAAACCTTTTCGCTGCCGGAAGCCTCTGTTCTTCCATGATCCCATCTGGAGGCCTTTTCTGGTACTCTGCCGGAGGGGGAATCGATCACGGAGGGATTCTTCACCAACCTTGCTGCCCTTCCGATGATGTGTGAGTAGTTTATCACGGACCTACGGGTCCATAGCTAGTAGCTAGATGGCTTCTTCTCTCTCTTTGATCTTCAATACCATGTTCTCCTCGATGTTCTTGGAGTTCTATCCGATGTAATCTTCTTTTGCGGTGTGTTTGTTGGGATTCGATGAATTATGAGTTTATGATCAGATTATTCATGAGAAATATTTGAGTCTTCTCTGAACTCTTTTATGCATGATTATTATTGCTTTGTATTTCTGTCCGATCTCTCGATTTGGTTTGGCCTACTAGATTGGTTTGTCTTGCAATGGGAGAGGTGCTTTGTGATGGGTTCAATCTTGCGGTGCTCAATCCCAGTGACAGAAGGGGACATGACATGTATTTGTATTGTTGCCATTAAGGATAAAAAGATGGGGGTTAATCATATTGCTTGAGTTTACTTTGTCTACATCATGTCATATTGCTTAAGGCGTTACTCTGTTTCATACTTAATACCCTAGATGCATGCTGGATAGCGGTCGATGGGTGGAGTAATAGTAGTAGATGCAGGCAGGAGTCGGTCTACTTGTCTCGGACGTGATGCCTATATACATGATCATTGCCATGAATCTTTCATAATTATTTGCTTTTCTATCAATTGCCCAACAGTAATTTGTTTACCCACCGTATGCTATGTGTTCGAGAGAGAAGCCTCTAGTGAAAACTATGGCCCCCGGGTCTAGTTTATCATATATAAAAATCCTAAAAATACCTTGTTGCAATTTATTTTCTTTTATTTTAATTAGTATTTTAGTGTATATATTTACCTCTATAAGATTTAATCTTTGCAAATAACCGCTAAGAGGATTGACAACCCTCTTATTTGCGTTGGGTGCAAGTGTTTGCTCTTGTGTGTGCAGGTGCGCTTAACGGAATTTTGCTTGGTTCTCCTTCTAGATTGATAACCTTGGTTCTTAACTGAGGGAAATACTTATCTCTACTATACTGCATCATCCTCTCCACTTCGGGGAAATACCAACGCAGTCTACAAGTAGCAGTGGACTGCTTGCAAGAAGAGGGGATCCTAGGGATTGACTAGTGATCACCCGGTTCTACAGACTCAAGAGGGGATCCTAGGGATTGACTAGTGATCACCCAGTGATACAGACTCAAGAGAGGATCCTGGGGATGTACCAGTGATCACCCAGTTTTACCAGGGGATCCCGGGGATTGACCAGTGATCACCCAGTTTTACCAGGGGATCAAGGGGATTGACCAGTGATCACCCAGTTTTACGGAAGGCCACCCTGGCTCAAAGAGATTGATGGATCTTTCAAGACCAGAAGCTTCTGTGTGCAACCGCAAGCTATTATGGGCTCTAGCATAGTTGAGTACTCCGGAAAAACCGTGTCTCGGTCATCCTGTTCTCAAACACCAGGCAGTGCGAGGACTTCAAGCGAGGCAATCGAGTCTTGCGGGAAAAGTGCGCAAACGTCTGCAGAGTGTTAAACTAACCGATTAGCCGTGTCCCCGGTTACGGACAATTTGAGCGACTGGAATTGGATTGTCTAGATATTCTCAACACTGTTACCGATTAATGAATTTGGGATTATAATGACCTGAGAAAGAGAATTGGTTGGCGGAACCATCACATAAACGACATCCACGTAGTGTTAAATGCAAATGAAAACTTTGAGTTAGGACAAAACTGGCTTTTATGCAAAAACTCAGACTTAGAGCTACCCCCACAGCCATATTGCATATAGAATAGCCTTTTCATCTGTTTTAATTGTGATCTTGCTGGTACATTCAATGTATTGACCTACATGGCTCCAACTTATCATGTTGCAGATATTTTCTACCGACGGGTAAGAGTTACGATATAGGGTTACGGTCTACACTCAACTTGTCATTGGCGTTGATGGGACTCCACACCCTTATGCTTTGTTTTCGCTGTGATATATAAGGTATACTCTGGATCTACGGTACTTATTGTAACATGTGATGTTATGGTATTTGATCGATGTACTGTGTGTGCTAGCATACTGATCCAGGGATAGCACAGAAAGCACAGAGACTTGACCGTATTGGGTCGGGTCCTTACAGAGATGGTATCAGAGCACGTGTTGACTGTGGGACGTGACCCTAGAAACTGGAAAGCCCTTAGGAAAGGATCTCTCTAAAACTATATTTTCAAAAAGATACTTGACCTCTCCTCTTTACTGAACTTTATCCTCAAATAGTTGGAAAATACCCCTTTCCCTTTTGACCACAAGGAGGATCAACTGAGGACCAATTCAGAGTAAAGAGGATTTCACCATGCATTGGAAGAACTGAAGCTACAATGGTTGAAGACTCCGAAGACTCGAAGAATTTGAAGACCCTGAAGAATTCCAAGATTTATATGACCTTTAGAAGACCAAACCCCTGTTGTATACTCACATTAGATGCGATGATTTGTGAGCTATCATTTGTGTGTGTTTTTTGACAGCAACAAATAAAACCTATTTTTAAAACTATATTGTTTGTAAGGGTATCTTTCTCCCTCTCTCTCCAACCTTACCTCATTGCTGCTAAACCCATCAGATGCCGCCGAGACGTGACAATACTAGGAATAGCTCAGGGAACAATGGACCTAGCATAGAACAGTTGCTCCAGACCCAGAACCAGATGTTGCAGCTCCTAATGCAGAACCAGAACCAGAACAACAACAATAACCTGCCAACCCAAGTTGATAACCTTACTCGTTTTCTGAAGTTGAACCCACCTGTGTTCTCAAGCAGCACGGAGCCGATTGTCGCAGATGACTGGCTCCGCAAGATAGGACGAGAGCTGGCCACCGCAGGATGCACTGACACAGAGAAGGTGAGGTTTGCCACTCACCAGCTGGATGGACCAGTGATACGTCTCCAACGTATCTATAATTTTTGATTGTTCCATGCTATTATAGTATCAATCTTGGATGTTTTATATGCAATTATATGCCATTATATATCATTTTTTGGGACTAACCTATTAACCCAGTGCCCAGTGCCAGTTGCTGTTTTCTGCTTGTTTTTGCCTTTTCAGATAATCATTATCAAAAAGTGTCCAAACAAGAAAAAAACTTTGGATTAATTTTTTCTGGACCAGAAGAGACCCACGAAGCTTCGGGAGAAGATCAGAAGAGCCACAAGGAGGCAACAAGCCTGGAGGGCGCGCCCAGGGGGGTAGGGCGCGCCTCCCAGGCTTGTGGGCCCCTCGTTGCCCCTCCTGACCTAATTCCAGCGCTATAAATTCCCAAATATTCCCAATATACTAGAGAGATAGAACAAAAAACCTTTTCGCTGCCGCAAGCCTCTGTTCTTCCACGATCCCATCTGGAGGCCTTTTATGGTACTCTGCCGGAGGGGGAATCGATCACGGAGGGCTTCTTCACCAACCTTGCTGCCCTTCCGATGATGTGTGAGTAGTTTATCACAGACCTATGGGTCCATAGCTAGTAGCTATATGGCTTTTTCTCTCTCTTTGATCTTCAATACCATGTTCTCCTCGATGTTCTTGGAGTTCTATCCGATGTAATCTTCTTTTGCGGTGTGTTTGTTGGGATCCGATGAATTGTGAGTTTATGATCAGATTATTCATGAGAAATATTTGAGTCTTCTCTGAAATCTTTTATGCATGATTATTATAGCTTTGTATTTCTCTCCGATCTATCGATTTGGTTTGGCCTACTAGATTGGTTTGTCTTGCAATGGGAGAGGTGCTTTGTGATGGGTTCAATCTTGCGGTGCTCAATCCCAGTGACAGAAGGGGACATGACATGTATTTGTATTGTTGCCATTAAGGATAAAAAGATGGGGTTTAATCATATTGCTTGAGTTTACTTTGTCTACATCATGTCATCTTGCTTAAGGCGTTACTCTGTTTCATACTTAATACCCTAGATGCATGCTGGATAGCGATCGATGGGTGGAGTAATAGTAGTAGATGCAGGCAGGAGTCGGTCTACTTGTCTCGGACGTGATGCCTATATACATGATCATTGCCATGAATATTTCATAATTATTTGCTTTTCTATCAATTGCCCAACAACAATTTGTTTACCCACCGTATGCTATGTGTTCGAGAGAGAAGCCTCTAGTGAAAACTATGGCTCCCGGGTATACTTTATCATATATAAAAAACCTAAAAATACCTTGTTGCAATTTATTTACTTTTATTTTAATTAGTATTTTAGTTTATCTATTTACCTCTATAAGATTTAATCTTTGCAAATAACCGCTAAGAGGATTGACAACCCTCTTATTTGCGTTGGGTGCAAGTGTTTGCTCTTGTGTGTGCAGGTGCGCTTAACGGAATTTTGCTTGGTTCTCCTACTAGATTGATAACCTTGGTTCTTAACCGAGGGAAATACTTATCTCTACTATACTGCATCATCCTCTCCTCTTCGGGGAAATACCAACGCAGTCTACAAGTAGCGGGAAGAATTTCTGGCGCCGTTGCCGGGGAGACAACATCAAAATTACCAAGTACCTTTGCACAAACTATCATCCACTTGCATTTATTTTATTTGCCTTTTATTTGCATTTGCCTCTCGTTTTCATCTCGCCCACTTCTATTTTTTTTAGAAAAACACAAAAATATTTTTATTTGCTTGTTTGCTAGTTTGCTTGCTTTGCTTGAAATTGTTATCTTGTCTGAATTTGAGAAAGTTGTGGTTGAAAGTGCTAGCGAGGATAGTGGTAGTGAATCTCTTGGGGAGAAAACATGCTCTTTTGATCTTAATCATGACCCTCCGGAGAATAAGCCCTCCACTAATTTTAAGACTAAATTTATCATGTGGGAAGTGGTAATATTATTGGGAAAAACATTATTTAGGAATTCTTTAATTGCGCGGGAGTTATACTAATAATTAGTGGATCTATTCTTGATAAAACAAATTGTTATGTGGATGCTATTGCCATGCTTGTGGTTAAATTAGAAAGAATTTTTTTGCATATCCACCCCGCCTTACAAAAGATATTTTATGAACTTCCCAACATACATGATCCTAGGGCTAAGAAAATTGCCACTATAATCCTTATGCATGAATTTGATTATATAATCCGAGCAGCTAGGGATATTTTTTCCTTTTAAAAAATTAATGTTGAGCATCCCCTATAGAGGAGATTCTTCATGATAAAGATACTATTCGTAGGTTGGAATCTAAAGATTACTTTGCTTATGGCAAGAATATTAGAAGGAGAGTTTCATACGCCGAAATAATTAAAACTATGTACCACCATGCTTGTGATAAATTTGAGTGGGTTACTAAAGGAATTGATGAGGGATTTAGTGAAGAATGGTTTGAGAGTATGGCTAGACATCCTATTGATGATGAGATACATGTTTTATATGAGGACATTTATTGTGATGATCCTGAGTTTGAAGTTATGAATGTTAAAGTCACTAATCAAAGCCCCTTCAATTACCTAAGCTCACCCACTAGAAAATAAGAGCATGAGAGTTGAGAATTAATGAGAATTTTTTTGGAAGATTTAATCAAAAAGGACTTGGGCATGAAGTATGACAACACTTGAAACTATGCATTATGCCTAGCTAGGAGCATAAAACAATAGCGCTCGTTGGGAGGCAACCCAATGAATAAAATAAATTTTTGCTTTTACTTTCCATTCTTGAGTGTTTACACAATTATAGCCTCTGTTATGATTGTATTTTTATGTTTTAATTAGTGTTTGTGCCAAGTAATGCCTTTGTGATGATGTTGATGATAGTATAATTGATGCTGTTTGGGAAACAGAAAGTTTTGCGTCCAGTGTTGGAATTTTAATTCTGTACTGGAGCGTCAGAAAAATCTGAAATTTTTACACAGTATTGGTATATGAATTGTTTATGTTGTCCTAATTTTCAGAATTTTTGGAGTTACAGAAGTATGGCTTTTAAATAGATCTTTACAGACTGTTCTGTTTTAGATAGATTCTGTTTTGGTTGCATAGTTTGCTTGTTTCGATGAATCTATGGATCGTATCGGGGGGTATGAGTCATGGAGAAGTTGGATTATAGTGGCATTATGCCAATATTAAACATGAATCAATTTAAAACAGTAGCTAAAGTTTAAGATTTGTTTGTTATACTAACGGATCTCACGAGGTTTCTGTTGAGTTTTGTGTGCTGAAGTTTTCAAGTTTTGGGTGAGACTACGATGGATAAAGGAATAAGGAGCGGCAAGAGCCTAAGCTTGGGGATGCCCAAGGCACCCCAAGGTAATATTCAAGGAAGACTCAAGCGTCTAAGCTTGGGGATTCCCCGGAAGGCATCCCCTCTTTCGTCTACAATCTATCGATAACTCACTTGGAGCTATATTTTTATTCATCACATGATATGTGTTTTACTTGGAGCGTCTTGTGATATAGTTTGTTTGCTTTTGTTTGCTTTTTGGTTTGTCACAATCATCTTTGCTGAACACACCGTTTTGAGAGGGACACACAATATTCGTGATTTGTTAGAATACTCTATGTGCTTCACTTATATCTTTTGAGCTAGGCAGTTGCTCTAGTGCTTCACTTATACCTTTTAGAGCACGGCGGTGGTTATATTTTTAAGAAATAGTTGCACTCTCATGCTTCACTTATATCTTTTTGAGAGTCTAATGATTAGCAATGGTAATATGCACGGGTTATGAATTTGGTCCTGATATGATAGGTATTCAAGAGGGATATAATAAAAACTTTCATGTAGATCACTGAATATGATAAGTTTGATTCCTTGCAATAGTTTTGCGATATTAAGATGGTAATATGTGGGAGGTATTAGTAGATAATTGTGGTTTAGTAAGAATATTGGTGTTAAGGTTTGTGATTCCCGAAGCATGCATGTATGATCCGTCGTTATGCTAAGAAGTTGGAGCATGATTTATTATTGATTGTCTTCCTTTGTGTGGTGGTCGGGGGCGCGCGATGGTTAACTCCAACCAACCTCCCCCCTAGGGGCATGCGTAGTAGTACTTTGCTTCTACGGCTAATAAACTTTCGCAATAAGTATGTGAGTTCTTTATGACTAATGTGAGTCCATGGATTATACGTACTCTCACCCTTTCGCAATTTGCTAGCCTCTTCTGTACCGTGCATTGCCCTTTCTCACATCGAGAGTTGGTGCAAACTTCGCCGGTGCATCCAAACCCCATGATATGATACGCTCTATCACACATAAGCCTCCTTATATCTTCCTCAAAACAGCCACCATACCTACCTATCATGGCATTTCCATAGCCATTCCGAGATATATCGCCATGCAACTTCCACTATTCCGTTTTGATGACACACATCGTCATTGTCATAGTGCTTTGCATGATCATATAGATGACATAGTATTTGTGGCTCAGCCACCATTCATCTTTTTTATACATGTTACGCTAGCATCATTGCACATCTTGGTACACTGCCAGAGGCATTCATATAGAGTCATATTTTTGTTCTAGTATCGAGTTGTAATATTGAGTTGTAAGTAAATAAAAGTGTGACGATCATCATTATTAGAGCATTGTCCCAGTGAGGAAAGGATGATGGAGACCACGATTCCCCCACAAGTCGGGATGAGACACCGGACGAAAATAAAAAAAAGAGAAAAAAAGAGGCCAAAAAAAGCCATAAAAAAAGAAAAATAAATAAATGAGAAAAAAAAGAGAGAAGGGGCAATGTTACTATCCTTTTTCCACACTTGTGATTCAGAGTAGCACCATGTTTTTCATATAGAGAGTCTCCTATTTCGTCACTTTCATATACTAGTGGGAATTTTTCATTATAGAACTTGGCTTGTATATTCCGATGATGGGCTTCCTCAAATGCCCGAGGTCTTCATGAACAAGCAAGTTGGATGCACACCCACTTAGTTTTCATGTTGAGCTTTCATACACTTATAGCTCTTAGTGCATCCGTTGCATGGCAATCCCTACTCCTCGCATTGACATCAATTGATGGGCATCTCCATAGCCCGTTGATTAGCCTCGTTAATGTGAGACTATCTTCTTATTTTTGACTTCTCTTATTTATCTCTACCACCACACTCTATTCCACCCATAGTGTTATATCCATGGCTTGCGCTCATGTATTGCGTGGGGGTTGAAAAAGCTGAAGCGCGTTAAAAAGTATGAACCAATTGCTTGGCTAAAACCGGGGTAGTGCATGATAAATACTTTATGTTAAGAAGATGGAGCATGACGGGATTATATGATTTTGTAGGGATAACGTTCTTTAGCTTTTTTATTTTGAAAGACATGATTGTTTATTAGTATGACTGAGTATTGATGTCTTTATATCAAATTATAGACTATTGCTTTGAATAATTCAGATCTTATTATTCATACCGTAAGAGAGAGATTACATGATGAAACATGATAGGTAGCAGTCCACATCAAAAATTCAGTTTTTATCATTTACCTACTTGAGGACGAGCAGGAATTAAGATTGGGGATGCTTGATACGTCTCCAACGTATCTATAATTTTTTATTGTTCCATGCTATTATAGTATCAATCTTGTATGTTTTATATGCAATTATATGCCATTATATATCATTTTTTGGGACTAACCTATTAACCCAGTGCCTAGTGCCAGTTGCTGTTTTCTGCTTGTTTTTGCCTTTTCAGATAATCATTATCAAAAAGTGTCCAAACGAGAAAAAAACTTTGGATTAATTTTTTCTGGACCAGAAGAGACCCATGAAGCTTCGGGAGAAGACCAGAAGAGCCACGAGGAGGCGACACGCCTGGAGGGCGCGCCCAGGGGGGTAGGGCGCGCCCCCCAGGCTTGTGGGCCCCTCGTTGCCCCTCCTGACCTAATTCCAGCGCTATAAATTTCCAAATATACCCAATATACTAGAGAGATAGAAGAGAAAACCTTTTCACTGCCGCAAGCCTCTGTTGTTCCGCGATCCCATCTGGAGGCCTTTTTCGGTACTCTGCCGGAGGGGGAATCGATCACGGAGGGCTTCTTCATCAACCTTGCTGCCGTTCTGATGATGTGTGAGTAGTTTACCACAGACTTATGGGTCCATAGCTAGTAGCTAGATGGCTTCTTCTCTCTCTTTGATCTTCAATACCATGTTCTCCTCGATGTTCTTGGAGTTCTTTCCGATGTAATCTTCTTTTGCGGTGTGTTTGTTGGGATCCGATGAATTGTGAGTTTATGATTAGATTATTCATGAGAAATATTTGAGTCTTCTCTGAACTCTTTTATGCATCATTATTATAGCTTTGTATTTCTCTCCGATCTATCGATTTGGTTTGGCCTACTAGATTGATTTGTCTTGCAATGGGAGAGGTGCTTTGTGATGGGTTCAATCTTGCGGTGCTCAATCCCAGTGACAGAAGGGGACATGACACGTATTTGTATTGTTGCCATTAAGGATAAAAAGATGGGGTTTAATCATATTGCTTGAGTTTACTTTGTCTACATCATGTCATCTTGCTTAAGGCGTTACTCTGTTTCATACTTAATACCCTAGATGCATGCTGGATAGCGGTCGATGGGTGGAGTAATAGTAGTAGATGCAGGCAGGAGTCGGTCTACTTGTCTCGGACGTGATGCCTATATACATGATCATTGCCATGAATCCGTCATAATTATTTGCTTTTCTATCAATTGCCCAACAGTAATTTGTTTACCCACCGTATGCTATGTGTTCGAGAGAGAAGCCTCTAGTGAAAACTATGGCGCCCGGGTCTACTTTATCATATGTAAAAAACCTAAAAATATGTTGCTGCAATTTATTTACTTTTATTTTAATTAGTATTTTAGTTGATCTATTTACCTCTATAAGATTTAATCCTTGCAAATAACCGCTAAGAGGATTGACAACCCTCTTATTTGCGTTGGGTGCAAGTGTTTGCTCTTGTGTGTGCAGGTGCGCTTAACAAAATTTTGCTTGGTTCTCCTACTAGATTGATAACCTTGGTTCTTAACTGAGGGAAATACTTATCTCTACTATACTACATCATCCTCTCCTCTTCGGGGAAATACCAACGCAGTCTACAAGTAGCAACCAGCGGCTTCCTGGTGGGAGAATTACACTGCCACATACCCCATGACGAATGTGACTTCGGATCAGTTCCAGCAAGCTTTCAGCATCGCACATGTTTCAGCTGGAGCCATGAGTCTGAAGAAGAGGAAATTCCGCAACCTACACCAAGGAAGCCATACAGTAGGACAGTATCTAGATGAGTTCCGCCAGCTAGCCCGTTATGCTCCAGGAGACATAGCCACAGATGCCGCTAAACAGGAGAAGTTTCTGGAGGGACTGAACTATGAGCTAGGAGTTTAGTTGACCATGGCTACCTTTAATAACTATCAAGAATTGGTTGAAAAGGCTATCATTCTTGAAGGCAAGCAGATGCAAATGGAGAACCGCAAGAGGAAGTACGGATAGGGAAGGTAGTTCAGCAGAAGCCCCGCTACACCCCGTACTCAGGAAATACTGGATCAGGAACCAATAAGTTTGGAGGACACAACCATCAGAACCATGGAGGTCATTCTCAGCACAGAAGCATTGGACTCCACCCTAGTGGCCACAGTCTTGACAGTGGGACTGGAGGAATTGGAAACCAACATCATCCCAACCCAGCTGCACCAACAAAGAAGGATAAGAGTCATATTACCTATTTTGAGTGCAAGAACACAGGACATTATACCAATGATTGTCCAGAAAAGAAGCAAAGAACCCAAGGAACCTATGGAATCACAAGGAAGCCTAGAGAATTGTCAAAAGTTAATTGCTTTCATTGCGATGCTGCAGGACATTATGCCATTGACTCTCCAGACCCGAAGAAAGCTTGAGTTGTTGGGTATTAGAAGGCAATAAGTATTGTAGGAAACACTCTTATTTTCATGAAGACGTTGAGTTAAGATTTTGTAATGGAAGTCTTGAGGATTGTAACGAATTCATGGATCAATAAAATTAATGTGTCATGATTTCATATGTTGAATTGTATGAGTTGTTACTCTATAAAAAAAGATCTTGACCATTTTTGAGGATATGAGAAATATGGTCTATGGATGGGTTTGTGCATTACATTTTAAGGGTGGTAGTACCATGTGAGAACATTTGACCAATGGAAAGAAAAATGACAGCCCATAGAGTGGAGTTTGGACAAAATAAGTTTGAGTTTTGTAGCTGATATGATGGATTACTCCAAGAGTATGAAGGAATGAAGTACAACTGGAATTAAGAATACTAAGAAAGTTTAATGCTGGAATACGGAACAGATAAAACCTCGAAGACAAGACAAAGATGTACAAGATGACAAGGCTCGGGATTTGAAAATGAACATACATAACCTTGTTGAAGGAAGAAAGCTGGAAGAAGCTGTGATTTCATCAGCAGACATATCATAGGAGGTTACGCAAAAACTTGAGAGTTGTGAAGAAACGATAGATTTTATGTTTGGCTTGCAGAACCAATGGATTTACTCTTTGCGCTTCTGATTTGAGCATTCTGAAAAGTGCTGTACCGAGAGATAGAAAATTTAATTTTGGCGCCATCATTGCACGTCGCATGTAACATCCCAAAATTCTAAATTTTGGAATGTTATACTTATTAAAAGATTGTGATTGTTTGTGTGATTGATTGTGTGAAATTGAGTGGAATTTGAAACTTTTTGAAAGTTAAATGAGAGGGAATAAAAGGACTTTCCCAAAACCTTCACTCTTGCATATGATCTCCATGAATTAAAATTCATTTCAAATACAAAACCCTGGAGTGAAGATGACATGACTTCTTTCATTAAAGAAATGAAAAGGGTTTTTGAAAAGATTTGAATTCCATTTGAAGATATTTCAAATTTAGAAACTTTATGCAACTCAATGATTTTCATGAGAGAAGATAAAATGACTTCTTCAAATTATAAGAAAGAGAGTTGGAAGTTCAAAAGAATCATTTTGAAAGTCCCTTTGAAGTATGTGAAACCCATTTCCAATTTGAAATTATTTGAATTTCCAAATTTCAAATTCTCAGGAAATATTCAAAATGAGAGAAGGAATAGGACACTTCAAAATTCAGAGGCATTTGAAATATATTTGGTCAAAGAAAAACAGAAAAAAAAATTCAAATGGTTTGAAATTCAAATCCAAACTCATTTGAAGTTTTTATTCAAATTATTTTTCTCCTAAAAATAAAAATATGGAAATGAAGGTAAAATGATTCCTTCCAAGAAATAATTAGGAGAAAATAAATTTGAAATCATTTCGGTATTTTTAAAAATGATTTTTATTGGGTTTTATTGCAATAGTAGCACTGTTTAAATTTTGAGAATTTGTAGGTACTTTATTTTGCTCTGGAAATTAGTTCATCTTATTCTTTGTATTTTTCTGCAAATTTTGGTATATAATATGTCTAGGGGAGATTTTATTTTCTTTTCTTTTATCTCTTTTTCTTTCTCTTTTTATTAAATTAGGAAACAAATTTCCTTTAAAAGGAAATGTGCCACCGAGGCCCATCTAGCCAGTCGGCCCAGCCTCCCTTGTCCGTGCCCGATTTCTTTCCAACCGGTCACCCAATCCTTCCTCATTTCTTTTCCGTCGCTGACAGGTGGGACCCGTCGCCCGATCCGATCCCCACTTTCCTTCTTCTCCCTCCTCCTTCCTTTTTCTCACCGGCGCCGCCGTGGCAACCCACCCCGCTCCGATTTCTTGTCGTTTGCCGCCGCCCCCTCGTCCACGGCACCCCTCCCTATAAGTACCGCCCCTCCCTCGCCCCGTTCCGCCCTAAAGCCGTCTTCCTCGAGCCCTCCTCTCACCGCAATCGCTCGCCGTCGCCCCGCACTGCCACCGCACGCCGTTGCTCGCCGTCGTCGCCTCCGACCACCCCACCCCTAGCCACCGCTACCATCTTGCTCGCCGGCTCCTGCTGCACCTCCACGATGACGTCCCTGAGCTCGAGGACCACCGGAGCACCGCCACCGACAACACCCGAAGCCGCCGCCGCCGTCGACTTCGTCGGAATCCTCATCCGCCGCCATTGTGAGCTCTCTGTCGGAGTTGGGGCTTCGGGGACCCAAAGGTTCGAACACTGGGGTGAGCTCGGTCCTACCTCTCGTTCTCTACCACAGCCTAACTATGGCGAAGCTACGACGAGAGCGCGCTAGCGAGAGCGGACCGTGGACTCAGCAGTTTTAACCAGGTTCGGGCCACCTTGCAGTGTAAAACCCTACTCCTGCTTGGTTGGGATTGCAGTCAGCAAGAAGGTGTTCTCGCGTACAAGGTCGAAGAGGGAGGAAGAATCGGTCGACGCCCCCTCCTACAATGGCAACATTGTCCCTTTATACCTGCCCTGGTCCTCTTCCCCCTCGAAACTTAGGCGGGAAGGGTTGCCACACTTGGAGGGTTTTGAAAGGAGACAGGCGCTCAGGCTATCCTGACTAAAGGCGGTCTTCACCTGCAAAAGCATGATCCATGACGCGCCGGTGGGCTCGGTGATGACCTCCGCCCTGCGCACCCGCCGTCTTGGTCTTCTTTCGCCGATCGGGCAACCTTTGGGGTTGCTTTGGGAAGTAGATAGCTGGCCTTGCTCCCTTAGCACGAAATGGTAAACCCTCTTCATCCGCGCCTGCTGGCACGGCCTCTGTCGCTGTTCGTCGCCGCGCGCGTCACCCACGTGATGGGCACGAGACCGCGCTGCCAGACCGAACAACCCTTGTCTTGAGCGCCTTCGGGAGGAAGCCTCGGGAGGCCACCTCGGGAGGCCGCCTCGCGAGAGGACCTCGCGAGGCTGCTGGTGAAGATGCTGAGTCTTGCTCGCCGCTCCCTGAGGAGGGGTCCTCATGAGGCCAAGGCCTCACGAGGGTTTCCGGTGAGGTGCTCGATGGTGGCGGCCTGCTGGGCCCACGCCAGGCGTTGCGCCCTGGGCCAAAGGCAGACGGGCCTGGATACCCTGGGTTCCATGGGCCCGACACTCCCCTTCCCTCTCCACCGTCGAATCCCAAATCAACGCGCTAGATTAGAACGTGTTTTACTTTTTTACCGCGAACCGTTTTCTGCTAGTTTGCGGTCGTCCACCCGTAGCCGCTCGTCGCTCGCTAGCTCAACCACTCAGAGGCCGCCACATGTCCCCTAGCCGTAGTGTAGTGTTTCTGTTTATTTTTGCTTCTGTTTTAATTTTCAGAATAGTTCTGATTTTGATTTGCTTAGATATTTTTGGTTTTAATTCCTTTTTGAGTGATTCTTTTTGCATTTGGTTCATAACTTTGTCTAGTTTCTGTAGTTACAAAGTTGGCCCTGTTTGAATTGTTTAAATTTGTATTTGATGAATTTTGCTCAAATCACTAGATTGCTAATATCTTTAAAAAAATTGGTTTTTTAATTAATTATTTTTTCTCATGTTTTCTAGTAGTTTTATTTAACTAGTTAATTAATAAAAATAATTTTTAGTATAATTTAGATCTGTTTAACTTAGAGTTTAAAAACAGAACACTATATGCTTGTTTTTAGTAATAGAAATAATTGTTTTCTTTTATTTTAAAGTAAATCTTTTTGACACTTAGTTTATTTTCTTTAAACCTTCTGCTAGTTTATAAAAACAATGTTTTATTAATAATTTAAAATTTGTTTTAGTTAAATTAGATTTAAAAACTTGTTTTGTTAATAACTTTAATTTCATATTAGCTTTTAAAGTGTTTTCTTTTGCTAGTAAAAACTCTAGTTAAATTATTTTCTTTTAACTTAGTTGTTTTATACATTCTTTTCTGTTAATTTATTAGTTTAGTGTTTTAACTTGCTGTTAAGTTTTATTTAGGGCAAAACTATTTTGTTGTGTGTAGTTAATGTTTATAGCTTTCCTTTGAAGTTTTCTTTGGATTTTATTTGGTTTTCTTTTGTTTTCAACTTTATTTTCTTTATTGCTTTTATTTTTTGATTGTTATTTTGAGTGCTAGAATGCTTGCTAGATGTGATTTCTTATGTGAATGCAATATTTGATTATATAGATTTTTCTCGGAGAGTGACGAATAGTACTATCAGAAATTTCTGAGAGCGATATAATCTTCAGCAACTATACCAGGCAAGTTCACTTTGATCATATTTTGAATACCTATGATTTTTTTGCATTAGTGCCAGTTTTCCACTTGCATTCAATAGGAATATTGAAACTTGTAGGTTGAGTAGAATCATGAGGCATACCCTTGTCACCAAGCCCCGGGAATCGTTGTTAAGTTAGTTGCAGCTATGCTTCAGTAGACGGGGATTGGTATGAGTGTTTCATGTGAGATGTGAGATGTGAGTGTGATAATAATATCTGGATCAACCTCAAGACTACAAGACTTCAAGTTTCAATACACCTCTGGGTGGACTGCTTGCAAGACGAGGAGATCCTAGGGATTGACTAGTGATCGCCCGGTTCTACAGACTCAAGAGGGTATCCTAGGGATTGACTAGTGATCACCCAGTGCTACAAACTCAAGAGAGGATCCTGGGGATGTACCAGTGATCACCCAATTTTACCAGGGGATCCTGGGGATTGACCAGTGATCACCCAGTTTTACCAGGGGATCCGGGGGATTGACCAGTGATCACCTAGTTTTACGGAAGGCCACCCAGGCTCAAAGAGATTGATTGATCTTTCAAGACCAGAAGCTTCCGTGTGCAGCCGCAAGCTATTATGGGATCTAGCATAGTTGAGTACTCCGGAAAGACTGTGTCTCGGTCATCCTGTTCTCAAACACCAGGCAGTGCGAGGACTTCAAGGGAGGCGATCGAGTCTTGCTGGAAAAGTGCACAAACCTCTGCAGAGTGTTAAACTAATCGATTAGCCGTGTCCCCGGTTACGAACAATTTGAGCGACTGGAATTGGATTGTTTGGATATTCTCAACACTGTTACCGATTAAATGAATTTGGGATTATAATGACCTAGGAATGAGAATTGGTTGGCAGAACCATCTCATAAACGACAATCAAACTTAAGATTTATACCTGACTATTTACCTTTGTCGATTTCCCAATCTTCAGAGTTGTGTTTAATTCTGTCTAGAAGATCCCATTTGAATTCAATAGTCCTCTTTATAAAGGAACCAGTAGAAGAAGTATCAAGCATGGATTGATCATTATGAGAAAGCCGAGCATAAAAGTTTTGAATAATTATTTCTCTTGAGAGCTCATGATTGGGGTATGTGTGCATCATATATTTAAGCCTGCCCCAAGCTTGAGCGATACTTTCTCCTTCACGAGTCCAAAAATTATATATATAATTCTGATCGCGATGAACCAAATGCATAGGATAAAACTTCTGGTGAAATTCCAGCTTTAATCGGTTCCAATCCCATGTTCCAGTATCATCCAATAGCCTACACCATGTCAATGCCTTTCCCTCCAAAGATAAAGGGAATACCTTCTTCTTAACTCCATCCTTGGATAAACCGGCAAGCTTAAACAATCCACAAATTTCATCTATATATATCAAGTGCATATCAGGATGTACCTTTCCATCTCCTGCATAAGGATTAGCCAGCAGTTTCTCTATCATACCCGAAGGAATTTCATAATAAATATTTTCAGTAGGTTCAGTAGGTTGAGGAGCAACTCTCAATGCTTCCGGTCGAGGTGAAGATACCCTGAACAAGCCCCTCAAAGGATTACTTTCCATAGTGACAAGTGATAGTAAATTTCAGCACGTAATATAGATGTTTCCTTACCAAATTCCACTTACCAAAGGCGCTTCACTCCCTGGCAACGGCGCCAGAAAAGAGTCTTGATGACCCACAAGTATAGGGATCAATCGTAGTCCTTTCGATGAGTAAGAGTGTCGAACCCAACGAGGAGCAGAAGGAAATGATAAGTGGTTTTCAGCAAGGTGTTTTCTGCAAGCACTGAAAGTAGCGGTAACTGATAGTTTTGTGGCAAGATGATTCGTAACGAGTAGCAAGTAACAATAGTAACAAAGTGCAGCAAGGTGGCCCAATCCTTTTTATAGCAAAGGACAAGCCGGAACGGTCTCTTATATAAAGTAAAGCGTTCTCGAGGACACATGGGAATTTCATCTAGTCACTTTCATCATGTTTAGTTGATTCGCATTCGCTACTTTGATAATTTGATATGTGGGTGGACCGTTGCTTGGGTGCTGTTCTTACTTGAACAAGCAACCCTCTTATGATTACCCCCTCTCGCAAGCATCCGCAACTACGAAAGAAGAATTAAGATAAATCTAACCATAGCATGAAACATATGGATCCAAATCAGCCCCTTACGAAATAGCGCATAAACTAGGGTTTAAGCTTCTGTCACTCTAGCAACCCATCATCTACTTACTACTCCACAATTCCTTCCCTTAGGCCCAAATACGGTGAAGTGTCATGTAGTCGACGTTCACATGACACCACTAAAGGAAGCAACTACATACATATCATCAAAATATCGAACGAATACCAAATTCACATGATTACTTATAACAAGACTTCTCCATTGTCCTCAAGAACAAAAGTAACTACTCACAAATCATATTCATGTTCAAGATCAAAGGGGTATTGAATATCATTAAGGATCTGAACATATAATCTTCCACCAAATAAACCAACTAGCATCAACTACAAGATGTAATCAACACTACTAGCAAACCACATGTACCAATCTGAGGTTTTGAGACAAAGATTGAATACAAGAGATGAAATAGGGTTTGAGATGAGATGGTACTGGTGAAGATGTTGATGAAGATTGGTCCTCCCATGATGAGAGGATCGTTGGTGATGTCGATGGCTTCGATTTCCCCCTCCCGGAGGGAAGTATCCCCGGCGGAATCGCTCCGTCGGAGAGCAAAAGTGCTCCTGCCCAGGTTCCGCCTCGAGACGGTGGCGCTTCGTCCCGAAAGTCTTATCTTGATTTTTTCTAGGGAAAATGGCTTCATATAGCAAAATATGGGCCTCGGAGGCCTGCCAGGGGCCCACAAGCTCGGGGGCGCGCCCGGGGGTAGGGCATGCCCCCCAGGCTTGTGGCTTCCTGGTGGGTCCCCTCCTGGTAAAGTGAAATAATGACCCAAAACATAATAAATAACAATAGGAAAACATGATGCAAAATGGACGTAGCAACTCCCCTAAGCTTAGACCTCGCTTATCCTCAAGCGAAAACCAAAATCGATAATCATGACCACATGTTTAGAGAGAGAGAGGTGTCGATAAAACTAAATACGGACATGAAAGCATCATGATCATTATCATAACAGCAATATATCATCATAAAACTTCTCATGCATAAGTGACAATTCATCCACAAGACAAAGTATGAACCATAAACCGTATTGAAAACTAACAAACTATGATCTCGGTCACTGATGCAATTGCAATTCATCATATTTTCAGAAAGAGTCTATGTAAGAGCTTTGTTTAGCAAGTTCACATACTCAACTATCATTTAGTCTTCTATGATTGCTGACACTCATGGCATACTTATGGAGCAAAAGTTTCAGTCAGACACATAGAAAGATAGGGGCTTATAATTTCGCCTCCCAACTTATTTACCTCAAGGGTAATGTCAACAATAATAACTCATGATCACCTACCGGATATATATGCCTGGATCTTTCCCCACCACATGATGCTTGCCAAGAGAGAAAATAAAAACGGAATAGAGGAGAATACTATTGACTCTTGCATAAAAGTAAATACAGAAAGTAAAGGATAGGCCCTTCACAGAGGTAAGCAGAGGTTGTCATGTGCTTTTTATTTTTGGATGTGCAAGCTCTTAATGTAAAGGAACGTCACTTTATATTGCCACTTGTGATAGCAACCTTTATTATGGAGTCTGTCGCTTTTATTTCTTCACCATCACAAGTTCGTACAAAGCTTATTTTCCCTTACACTAAAAGATCATACATATTTAGGAGCAATTTTTATTGCTTTTGCACCGATGACAACTTACTTGAAGTATCTTATTCAATCCATAGGTAGATACTAGCGCATATGCCCGTGCGTTGCAACGGAAGAGGTAATTTATGTGTCCACAAAAAGGCCTCTGTAGCGGTGGACAACAGAGCGAGGAGTCGCGGTCTTCTCGTCGGTCATGTGTGGCCGGCAAGATCTTGGTGGTTGTGGAAATGGTCAGCTTGGCAGCGGCTACCAAACTTGTGCCTAGCTTTTTCCTCCGAGTCTGCCTCAATCTTGGCGGTGTTCCCTACGTTGCCACTCGGGAATCCAGGATGTTGTATAGTGGTGATTCGGCTGGTTGTGGTTGCCTCCTCATTTGGTGATGGCGCTGGCGACCTTCGGGGCACGGTGGTTCGGTCTAGGTTTTGTGGAAGATGGTGAGAAGGTTTGACTCTCTTCTCCGATGACGTTGGGCGAACACTTCCAGTTTGCAGTTCGGCGAGCACGAAGATGATCCTGGGCCGACGATTAACAGAGTTTTGGCCTCGTCGATCTGTGACGGGCCACACAATCGGCTCACAACGCTGCTTCAGCATGGTGCTTCGACGGACCTAGTGTGTGGGGTTGCTTGTCTTCCCTGTCTTCAATGTCTTTCGGTAGCGACGGTGGCCAGCGACGAGCTTTGAAGATGATGTGTGGGAATAGTCAGCTTGGCAGCAGCCACCAAACTTGTGCCTAGCTTAATTCCTCCGAGTCCGCCTCCATCTCGGCGGTGTTCCCTACATTGCCGCTCGGGGATCCGGGAGTTTGTATAGTGGTGATTCGGCCGGTTGTGGTTGCCTCCTCATTTGGTGATGGCATCGGCGACCTTTGGGGCACGGTGGTTCAGTCTAGGTTTTGTCGAAGATGGTGAGCAGGTCCGACTCTCTTCTCTGACAGCCTTGGGCAAAGACTTTCAGTTCGCAGTCCGGCAGGCACGGGGATGATCCTGGGCTAACGATTCAGAGTTTTGGCCTTGTCGATCTGCTACATGCCACACAATTGGCTCACAACGCTGCTTCAGCTATGGTGCTTCGGCGGACCTGGTGTGTGGGGTTGCTTGTCTTCCTTGTCATCAATATCTTTCTGCAGCGATGAGCTTCGAAGATGATGTGTGCAGGGGCATTCAAAGACTTTTTTTTCAGAGGTCTTTTGCGCAAAGTTTCTTTTTTTGAAATGTTTGCGCAAAGTTTCTAAAACACCTAGGCACGGTGGTTCAGTCTAGGTTTTGTGGAAGATGGTGAGAAGGTCCGACTCTCTTCTCCGACGGCCTTGGGCGAAGACTTCTAGTTTGCAGTGCGGCAAGCACGGGGATGATCCTGGGCTGACGATTCATAGAGTTTCGGCCTCGTCGATCTGCTATAGGCCAAACAATCAGCTCACAACGCTGCATCAGCTATGGTGCTTCGGCGGACCTGGTGTGTGAGGTTGCTTGTCTTCGCTGTCTTCAATGTCTTTCGGTAGCAACGGTGGTCAGTGACGAGCTTCGAAGATGATGTGTGCAGGGGCATTCAAAGCTTTATTATTATTTTGTTTTTTCAGAGGTCTTTTGCACAAAGTTTCTTTTTTTGAAATGTTTGCGCAAAGTTTGTAAAACACCTGTGTTTCTGGGTCCTTTTGTCGAGTTTTGAGTGTATGCGCTACATTTGCTCTATGATTAGTATGTGTTTTAAAAAAATCCATCCATCCATGAACGCATAGTCCCATTGTTTGTCTAAGATAGTTTTCGTATGATTTTTTGTATACAACAATAATGATCAACACCATCCATGAACACGCAATCCCATTAATTGTTGGACACCTGAATGAATTAACCCGCCATGCAACATCCCGCATTTAGAGAGCCAATTAGCCATCTCTTTTTAAGGCTCTCTTTTCTTTACGCAAAGCCTACAATTTCCTTACTTGTATCGAACATATCCTTTTTTTTATTTTGGCACATATGTGCTCACACAATTTCCAGCTAACATATCCTTCTTTTTTCATGGACACATGCCCATAATTTCCTTTAATTCAAGCCAACACCACCGGCATAATTTATGGAGTCCCCCTTTTTTCTTGATGATTGTCAAGACAACTTCCTTATTTTCGGATAACCCAAGGTCATATAAAAAGTGGTAGAATTTCGTATGAAGAACCAAGGTGGGACAATTGCTAACATAACTGCTAGCTAGCTCAGTAGGATGTGTCCGTCAACATAGGTGCTACAGGTCCTGAGTTTGAGCCCTCTTGCGTCCAAATACTTTTTTCGGCTGACGGCAATAAAAATGGCAGGCCCATCAGATGTAGCACGGGCCAAGGCCCAGGTGGCCGATCTAAGTTTGGCGCGTGTGTGCATGATCCGGAACTTTTTTAGACAGGAAGAAACATAGATCTATTTTTAAATCTCATCCGTCAATCTTTATGATTAACATAAAATCAACGGATATAAACGGGTGACGTATGGAGAACCATGAAAGCCTCCTCCCTTTAATATTAGGTAAATATGGCAGACTCTCATGACATGAAACTGGGTTCAAAGGTTTTTGGATGCACAAGTAGTATCTCTACTTAAGAAATTTTGGCTAGCAAAAGATTATGGGCAAGCACCACATGTTAGAGGATCCATAACAATATAGCTTCTATGTGAATATAAGCAAACATAACTCATTACGTTGTCTTCCTTGTCCAATGTCAACTATTTGACATAGAATATTTAATGGGGGCTCACAATCATAAAAGATATCCAAGATAGTATATTTATATGTGAGACCTCTCTTTCGTTATTACTTTTTCATGGATTGCAACAATGACCAATGCTATGTTTGTTAACTGCCAACGAGTTTCATCAATTATACTTCTTTTATGTGAAGTCATCACTCCCCATGGGATTAGCATATGATCTCCTTTTTTATTTATTCTCTTTATTTTATTTCTTAGATTGAATCAACAAAAGTAAAACAACTCAACTCAAACTACTCTTTATTATATAACTCTCACACTAGATTACATAGATAGATAGAACACAAAGCAAGCACTCGAAACTAAATCATACTAAAATTTTATTCTTCTAAATCACGAAATAACTAAGGATCGAACTAAGATAGATAATTATGATAAAAGTGATGGTGATACGATACCGGGGCACCTCCCCCAAGCTTGGCACAAGCCAAGGGTGGTGCCCATACCTGTGTACTCAAATCTCCTCTTCGGCGATGGTGGTGATGAAGTCATGGGCTTGTCCTTCCACTTGAGGACGCAAATTTCTTATTTTAATTTATCAATCTCTCTTTCAAGATCCCAAATTTTGCGACGCAACTTATCCGAATCGTCCTGCACATGGTGAAAAGGAGTGAATTGAACTTTAGGAGCCTTCGCCATGTTTGGCAAGCTGGACCTCTTGAATTCAACATGCATATCTCCTGGTTGAGGCAGAGGGGGATCCTCTTCCTCCTCGCTGGAAGGATCTTGCTTTTTCCTCAAATCGGCATCCTCCTCTTCATCGGTTGTCCAACCATAGGGATCAATATCCCCATAGACTCTAGCACTGGTGCAGTGACGTGCTATACAAATGGTTTTTACCCTCTTCTCGCAATAGAGTTTTAAACCGTCGCCTTGCCTGTGTGCGCGATAGGGGTGTCCTTCCCACACGACCTAGAAACCATCGGCGATAGGGCCTCCGGTCACACATGTGGGGCAAAAAGAGCTCGTGTGCGATCGGGTGAGCCATCGCAAACAATTATACTGGCCCAATCGTTTCCGTTCGTATGTACATTCCACACAGTGAATCCCAGACAAAAGTTTCCGTTCGTATGTAGATCCCACACAGTGAATCCCAGACAAACATTTCCGTTCATATGAACATCGCACACAATTTTTCCGTTCGTGTGCGATCGGGGGAGATAACACAGACGCTTTCGTAGGACAAGCCGTGGGAGATCGTCTTGCCATCCCACACAGTAATTATGGAACAAACGTTTGCGTTGTTCAAGTATATCACACACGATTCGATGAAGAAAACTGTATGCCATTGGGCTATCCATCACACACGCTTTTACTAAAATCCATGACCCATTTAGCAGGTTTATTAGTTTATTATTAATACCTCCAGTATTAAGCAAATTCCAATTTCACATCGAATAGTTGTTTACCACTTTCATATCAGGCACACAAATATATTTTAACATCATTGTACGATAGCTACGAGAATACAGCACAGTACAACATATAGCTAGTTCACCTTCATAAGCACAAAGTATGTTGAGCACAATATTAGAACAATATATTCAGTAAGAACCTGTGCTTTCAGTTCAGTAAGATTGACTGATGCATGATCAGCCAAATTAGTCTTCTCCACCTCTGCTTTCAGTTCAGTAAGAACCTGTTTTGCACTGACCAACTGGGAAAGTGCCTCCTCCTTCCCAAACACCATCTTAGCAATGTCTAATTTAAAAAATCTGAGCTCACTCTCCATCTTCCTCTTTTTTCAGTACCTTGAAATATTCTTCAGCGTTGACAACATTTTCTCTAAGCCTATCTCTATTCTCTTCCTCAAACATGCTCCAGAGCTTTGCTTGGCACATCTTCAAAGACAGTGGCCACTCTTGATCAACCCACTCGAGGTAAGAACACTTCCGTTCATCCTATAATATTTAAAACTAAATTAGTTACAGTTGTAGGGAAAATGGGTTTCTAGCAACATAGAAAATCACCACATACATATTTTGAAAAACTGAAGAAACACGTTTATTATGACATATCTTCTCAAAAAGTTCAATGTGCAAATGAATTAATTGCTACTGAGACAACAACCAAATTCAGGAACATCACAAGCTATAATTAAGTTCTTAGTCAGGTACTATAATAACAAATTGACCATTTTATGAGGAAGCTAAATATAACTGCAACAGCACAGCGACAGTGTTTCAATGCCATCAAATTAATACTAATAGGTATGTACATGCACAAATTTATTAACATAGAACTAATACCAATAAAGGCCCTCCACTGTGTAGGCCAAAACCGGTGTCAAATCAACTGTTGCTACATTTGGCACCGGTGCACTGCACTGCCGAGTCGTTGCCAGAGGAAAAATTCAGGGAACCGGAGCACCTAGTTACTCCGATGCCCAGTTCCTTTGTGCCATAAAGTATTAGTATTGTACTGCTTGGCTGCTCGGATGTGTGGAGCAAAGTTCGGTGCACAAACTGCTGAAGCGGTGCCAAATAATTTTCTCAGGGCACCGCTGATGAGATGGCAATATTTTTAGATACTAGGTAGAAACTTTGACAGTGTCTTAATCACATCCATATTAACATAGCACAGTGACAGTGTCTGAATCACATCTAACAAATGATTTGTAACAACGAAAGTGGGGCTAACCTTCTCTGCACATGCCAAAAACTTCCTCCTACTATCGACACATTCAAAAGCCACTAACTTCACGCATGGAGATTGATGGTGACAACGAGCAGGCAGATCTTCAGCTACCCCGCTCCGTTCCTTGCAAGTGATGGTCCTTGGGAGCTACAAGAGGAACAAATGGCTCAAATCGGCGTCCGGGTTAAAATCCTTTATTACAAATCAGAACCCTAAGCCTAGGGGGGCGAGAGAGAGGAGAGAGGCATACCCGGCTGGTGACATAGTCGTCGTCGTCGGAGGAGGAACCGCTAGAGAGGTCAAAGAAGACCATGGCGTCCGCGGCGGTCGGATGCGAGATGACGAGAGCGAGGAAAGCAAGCGAGGAAGCGGCTATAGCTTGGGAAGGAAGGAAGGAGTAAACAGGGGAAATGTGGCTCGTGGTCGGGGAGAAAAGGGGGTGGGGAGGGGGGAAGAGTTAGATATTTCGGCGGTAGGCAAAAAAAATTGAAAGGTGGGGGGGGGGACTTGGCGCGTAGTGTCATCGGACACCATTCACTTTGAACAAATGTGTGCATCACAAACGATTCTTCTGCTTTACGTGCATGCGATGAGTTTGAGCACTCGAATTTTGGTGGAAATTTCCCTGGGTATAGTGCTCATCCACGTCATTGCATATTTAACATCACTTGCTAATTTGGGGGGTACACAAAAGAGCCTACAGCACACGGACCACACTTACTGAATCGAGCAATTTTAGTAATTAAACAGAGCTAGTTGACCTAAACATTGCTCTAACAAAAGACCAGCGTTATAAACAAAGGCTAACCACGCATAATTTAAACAAAGCCGCCGACGCGCCGCCCTATGCCTCGCCGGTGTAAGATGAGATGTCGATGACTTGTCCTGGCGACATGCCGCCGCTGGTGGACTCCGCGTCCCCCAAGCTGAAGTTGACCGCGTCGTCGTCCTCATCCTCATCCTTGGTGCCACCCTCAAGGTTGTAGTACTCGTAGTAGTGGCGGCGCTAGAGCTCGTGTTGGTACTCCACCGCCGATTCCTTGATGGACAGGCGGCTCTCTACCTCCTCCTTAGCCACGCGCAACTCCTCCTCCCGGCGCTCCTCGATCTCCGCCGCCTCCTGCATCTCCAGCTCCCGCTCGGTGATCTCATGAGGAAGCAGGGGCTCCATGGCCTCCGCCGCTGCATCATCGACAAGCATCTCCGCTGCCTTTTCGGATGTGGGGCGCATGCTGGATTCTGAGGAGGCCTGGAATATCTTGGCATGGGCGTCCTCGACCTAGGCGTGGATGGCCTCGACCCGGGCCAGGGCGACCTCCGCGGCACGGACGGCTGCTCGAGCGCTCTCGGCATTTGCAGCCGCCGTCACAGTAGCTGTTGCAGCCATCTCGGCTGCTGCCGTAGACGCCCTCTCGGCGGATGCGGCCGCGCTCTCGGCGGAGGTGGAGCCGCTCGGGGAGGACCCGGTGACTGTACGGGCCCTCACGAAGCGTCTCCACGGCGTCATTCTTTGCAAGAAGGGGATGGGGAATGGGTATCGAGGACTCGAGAATTCGGGGGTGAACAATGCTTGAGCAGACGAATCCGGCGAAGCTTATGGAGGAAGACATAAAAAGACCCGCGAATTTTCATCGCAACGGTTCCTATAACCAGCTGTGTGTGATGTAGTCCATTTTTTAATTACCTGCGATAGACTAATTTGGAGTACACTGGCAACGGATGGTGATGGAAATTGTTCGAATTTTTTTGTACCATTAACATGCACTAATACAACTGTCATGTTAAAATTTGGAATTTTTCAGGGTTCATCTGACCTTTTTAAGACATTAAGTGAGTTCCTAGCCATATAATGGCCGTAATTCAAATTTGAACAACATGTACATGAAACAGCAAACCATCATGTATTGGAAAATCATATTTGTGTCCTTGTGTGCAAGTTAATGCCCTATGCAGTAAATTGGAAGGAACTTTCAAACATATTGGTGTCACGGCTTGGACACAAACATTGAGAACCATGGCTTTTAAAATCCAAGAAATTCTAAAATGATCAAAAATACATGAAACCTTGCTTGTTGTCATGAAATGGTACCAAGATGCCGTGGTAAAAAAACTGGCATGTTTGTTGAATGTTTTGGCACACAACTCTCACAAATCGGAGCATCTCACGAGAAGACTCGTGGTTCCGAGAGGGAAGAATATGCATGTTTGATGACGAACCGACAGTCGCTTCCTCTTATGGCTTGGCATTTTTTTTCTACCATTAACATGCACGAATACAACTTTCATGTTAAAATTTGGAAATTTTTAGGGGTTATTTGACATTTTTAAGACATTAAGTGAGTTTCTAACCATTTAATGGCCATAATTCAAATTTGAACTACATGTACATGCAACAGAATATCATCATGGGTTGGAAAAATCATTTATGTAATGAATTTTCCAACAATATCATGGGAACACGAAATAAGCATTCCTGCAAAACATTTGGAAAGAAAATGTAAATATCTGGCAAGACAACTGGGCCCCACATGATTGGCACTCTGTTTCGCGCCTCGAGGTTTGGAAGGTGAGTGGCGCGGGTTATTAATCAGATGCGGTTCAGTCCTTGGAACCATCAGCGATTTATTTCACACACGGATTTTGCCGCGGGAATCATGTGTAATTCAAGCTATAGTACTCGTAAATTCCGGCCACCGGCGTTTGTACTGCTCCCGTCGATCTAGATTTGTAGGATCAAAAGTATGTCTAGAGGGGGTGTTCAGACTACTTGACCAAATAAAAATCTATCATTTTCCCAATTTTAGTTGTGGGCAGATTTTAGCAAGTACACCAAGTCAAGTAACACCCTACACATGCAATTCTAAGAGTGTAGCAGCGGAAAGTAAAACATTGCACATGTAAGTAAAGGAGGGGTTTGGAGGTTTCAAACGCATTGAAGACACGATGATTTTTGGCGTGGTTCCGATAGGTGGTGCTATCGTACGTCCACGTTGATGGAGGCTTCAACCCACGAAGGGTAACGGTTGCGCGAGTCCACGGAGGGCTCCACCCACGAAGGGTCCACGAAGAAGCAACCTTGCCTATTCCACCATGGCTTCCGTCCACGAAGGACTAGCCTCACTCGAGTAGATCTTCACGAAGTTGGCGATCTCCTTGCCCTTACAAACTCCTTGGTTCAACTCCACATGATCTTGGAGGCTCCCAAGTGACACCTAACCAATCTAGGAGACACCACTCTCCAAAAGGTAACAAATGGTGTGTTGATGATGAACTCCTTGCTCTTGTGCTTCAAATGATAGTCTCCCCAACACTCAAACACTTCCTCACAGATTTGCAATTGGTGGAAGAAAGATTTGAGTGGAAAGCAACTTGGGAAAGGCTAGAAATCAAGGTTCAAATGGTAGGATTGGAATATCTTGATCTCAATACATGAGTAGGTGGTTCTCTCTCAGAAAGTGTATGGTGGAACTGTAGGCAGATGGCTCTCTTACTTGGTAAGAGGGTGGTGGAGGGGTATAAATAGCCTTCACCTAAAATCCAACCGTTACAAGCCTTTGACCCAACTCGGTGACACCGACATGAAAATCTCGGTGAGACCGACTAGTGTAAAAGACATGAACGTTAGGCTTTTCGGTGGGACCAATCAAAACATCTCGGTGAGACCGAAGTGCAGTGGCTAGGGCAAGACCACGTTTCAGTGAGACCGAAAATTTCATCTCGAAAATTCCGAAGTGAAGTGACAACATTACAGCAACTTGGTCAAGCCGTCTCGGTGGGACCGAGAACCATTTCGGTTACACCAAAGTGTTAGCACTACAAAAAAAAACACTTCCGTGATGATACATCTTTGTCACAGTAGGTCAAGTTTTCTGTCATCCATGTACATCCGTGACAATTTTATGACAGAATCAAGATAGTCATACCTGTGCTGTCGTAGAAGTGTTCCATGACAATACTGAAATTATCATCACGGAAGTGTCCACTTCCATGACGATAAATGTCGCGTCATGGAAGTGTTTTCGTCAAGGGTGACCGACACGTGGCATCCACCGTAATGGGTCGCCGTTAAGCTATCGGGTTCCGGTTTGGATCCGAAAACCCGTTAACAACACGGACCAATGGGAATTTTCCATGTGTAAAATTCTCATTGGCCCAAGGAACCACGTGTCAGCTCGGCGTGGCGACAGATGTCATTCCTCCAATGGATGAGACGGGCCTATGGAAATGTTACACGTGGCATGACCCAACAGTGGCCCATTGAGGTTTAAAAGGCCGCCCGAGTCGAAATAAGTGGGCCGGCCCATTTACGGCCTACTTTCGTCTGGCCCATTTACAAAAACGGCCCATAAGAGATATTCTAATTTGGCCCGTCAATGGCCCGTTAATGATTTGACACCATTGCGGCCCATTGTCTGTTCCAGCCCGTTAACAGCCCACTATGTCTTTGGGCTCATTTGCCGGTCGAGGTTCTTTCGGCCTGTTAGAGGCCCAATATAGAGATGGGCCAATTTCCAGGCTGTACGACTTTCGGCCCGTTATAGGCCCATTATAGGCATGGGCCAATTTCCTGGTGGTACGTATTTCGGCCTATTAGCGGCCCATTAGGGATTTGGGCCAACTTCCAGCCCGGTGTACCTTTCGGCGTATTAACGGCCCACACCGTAGTTGGGCCATTTACATTCCGACCTGACTTTCGGCCTGTTAGTGGCCCATGTTCTCCATGGCCCAATTCCAGCCCGACATGACTTTTGGCATGTTAAAGGCCCGTTTTGTATATGGGCCCACTTATGGCCCGAATGGCTTTCGGCCTGTTAACGGCGCGACATTGAAATGGGCCAAGCAGTAATTTTGATCAATTTCGGCCTGCTAACGGCCCGTAGGCCCATTTCCACTGTTAGAGCCCAATTGTTGCTTCTTCCTGCTAACGGCCCGTCAACTAATTGGGCGTACTTTAGATTTGGGCCTGCTATGGGCCTGTCAAATAATTAGGCCTACCTTTCATTTGGGCCTTCTAACGGCCCGTCAATTAATTGGGCCTAACTTACATTTGGGCCTGCTAAATTTCCTGCATGGCTACAGGCCCATCGAATGACAGGGCCAAATATAGTCCATCAAAGGCCCACGACAATTTAGGCCCAGCTATTACTTTCAGCCCATTAGGAGGAACAATTATGGCCTGTGGCAAAGCCCATCTAGTAACTGCAGGCCCACTACGGGGCCATTATAGGCCCTGGGTCGTTCCCTGCATATTTTGGCTTGTTTGCCGCCAGTTGAGGTTTCGGCCCAGAAAGCTCGGGTGCAACCCCGCGCTAAGCAAATATATGCATAAAAGGAAAAATGTAGCACATCGAAGCATATATTACAAGAAATTACATCCACTGGGCAATCAAAGATTGATGCCAGTGCAAATAAACGAACAGAGCTTAACGATCGACAAACTCACAATCTGCAACCTCAGCGCGGATGACGCCCATAAGCATGTGAGCAAGTTCTTTCTTCTTTGCTATACTGACACTGAAATCATCGATCAGTTGTTGTTGCGCAAGAATGTGTGTCGTGGTTTTGTCACGGCAGATGTCCTTGTGAAAGGACTTAGTCGTGAGGCCATTGCAGCTAGGTGATAACTCGAACGGGGTTGATCGGAGTCGAGAGACAAGGGTTTACCCAGGTTCGGCCCCTCGCGATGGAGGTAATAGCCTACGTCCTGCTTGATTGTTATTTGATGATGATGATGATCTCGATTACAAGGGTGCAACTTGGCTAACCTAGTACTCGAGAGCTTGTAACTTGGTCCCTTTCCGCCTCAGGGGCTCGCCTTTATATACAGGTCGAGACCCCAGGTTTACAACAAAGTCCGGGTCGTAACATGACCCGTGCCCTAATCTATTTCCTACTCATCGTCTTCCCCAATTAAAGGAAAACTTATTGCGTCCTTACGTAAGCCGCCGCCTCAGGTACTGGACCGCCCAGCCGGCCCGTTTATGAGTCGCCCTAATGGGCCTTGGAATCTTGATAGCCGCAGCTCTCTTTAAGCCGCCACTGGATAACCCGGCCCTGAATGGGCGGGTCATACCGTGGGGTTATATCCCCAACAGTAGCCCCCAGAGTGATGTGGATTCATTCACGTCAATCTTCAGTCTTGTTGTACTTCCGGGTCATATGAATTTTTCGGCACCGGCTCAAAAGAAGAATAAACCGGCTATTGAAAGTGAGGCGATAGCTAGAGGTGGGTCACCAGCAGCTGATGATGAGTCAGAGGTAGAACTTGACTCCCTTGGCCGTCTTTTTATTGAACTGGCTAACACCTCGTATTCTCAGGGCGATGCTGAAAATAGCCGGGCTGATGATGTTGAGGTAATTTCCATCTCCTCCGACTCAAAAATCTTTGTTCACCAAAGAGCTAGAAAAACCGTCAGAAAAGTGCCATTTTCTCATCCACATGCTTATTTAGACCCACAATTTACTTTAAAGAAATCGCAGCATGCCGGCTCTGCACGACGCTAGACTCAAAGTGGTTCTGGAGAACTCTTGACCGGCTTACCTGATGCTTCAGCCGCCCGTAAGCGACGCAATGAGGTGCCTCACAGTCCAACCCCATCTCTTCCATGAGCCGGCCTTTTAAGGCCTCCTCTTAACCCGTCTGATTCAAATTACCAGGAGTCGCCACCATCATCTGGCGACTCATCTGCCAATCAACTGCCACGCTTGGTCATTAAGCAAGGGTAAGTTCTTCTCAATAAACCGTGCTTCGTCGTAACCATTGTCTCGCTTATTTAAGTCTGCTTATGAATTCATAGGGCAAAGGCTAAGAAGACGAAAACTGGCGAGTCATCTTCGACCCCAGAGAACTTTGAGTCAGAAAACCCAAACTTGGTGATCACTGAAGGTCAACACGAGACGGCGAAGGATCAGCCTGGTGAAAATGTTGATCTGCCCAAGCAAAACGAGCTGCCAACTACTGAAGAGGTGGATACTCAAGTCGGCACGACTGACGTGGTGGAGGATCTTAACCCGCCAAGTCCTATTCGCCTTTCTAGTCCGATGACGGCGGCTGAAGATATGGTCTTATCATCTCCCCAAGCCGATGATGATGTTGGCATCACAGGGGTATCCTTCAAGACTCCAGAGACGTCAAGTGTTCTGACCAAGCTTGTATCAAAAGATGAGCCGGTCACGTCTGAGAAAGGAAAAGGGAAACTTGAGCTCCCAAACTTTGAAGATCTCAGCGCGGCCGATCTCCATGAGGCGTACTTGACCCGGCTCTTTGTAAGCCGGGAAATGGAAGTAAGCCTGGTCAATATGCTGAAGAGGAAATATGAGGTCAGAAATGTCCCTTCTTTCCATATTGTATATATCTTGTGTAGCTGCAAAGTCTTAGACATAGGTCAGAATGAATATGTGTAAGACTTTCAGTATGATATACTCGCCTCGGGACTGTAGCCCCCAAGGGCCGGGTTGTTATGTATATAACAAACCGGTTCTTTAACATCTGTTTCTTAAAAGCAACATGTAGCCCCCAAGGGCCGGGTAGTTATGTATATAACCAACCGGTTCTTTAACAATTGTCTTTTAGAAGTGACGTGTAGCCCCCAAGGGCCGACTCATTTGGATAAGATGAGCCGGATCTTATTCCCTTAGTGATCATCAGAAGAGAAAAAATGACCTGCATTAGCCCCCAAGTGCCATGTAGATTGCTAGCAAACTGCTTGGGACTTTAAGTGAGAATTTTTAGCCGTCTCATAGCCCCCATGGGCCGGGTTGTGCAATTTTGTGGGCTCAATAGCATATAGCATTCCACTGACAAGATCTGGTTATGACAGGATATGCTCAATGACGCCGAGTCAAAGGTGGCCGGCTTACAAGAGCAACTCAAAGCTGAGAAGAAGCTTCGTATAGACGTCGAGTCATCTGTCGCAGCCTTGCACGAATCTGTATCAACAGCTGTTGAAAACTTGAAATCTGTGAAGACCTCTCCTGAGGAAGAAAAAGCAGCGTTGTTGAAACGTGCTGAAGAGGCAGAGAACCGGCTCAAGCCCATTACCGATGAAGTAAACAGCTTGAAGCGTTATATTACCGATATGACCCAGGCCATCTTTGGTAAGTGACCCACCAATCAGTCAGGAATAACTCGCCCGAAATCTCTGGTATTTGTATTGGAATGTTGTAATCGAATGTGTTCAAATATTGCAGGTAGCAGAAGCATCAATCTGCGTCAAGATCCCCGTATAAAGCTCAAGGCGGTTTACACTTTCTTGAAGCAACTTTATGCAGGGAGCTTGTTCACAATTATGTCCGTGATGGGTCACAAAGAGCCACCACGTTTCATAAGGGACGTGTTGAATCAACTTTCAACCATGCCTGGACAAATTGAAGAGTTGAAGAAATTAGCCGCCCGAGCGGGTGCCATGATGTCCTTAAGCCGGGCCAAAGCTTATGTGCCTGATATGGATCCTTCCGAGATGACCGGCGGGTTTCCCGAGTTCAACACTGATGGCAGCGAATTCTCTGCAGCAGATTACGCCCGGTGTTTGAAGGAGACTCGTGTTTTGGCGAGTCAACTTGTTGAAGAGTTGGACTTGAAGAGGTACCAGCCGGCTTACAACGAAGAGAACGTGCGGGTCACCCCGCCATCTTACACGCCCATCGACCTAACTCCGGCACGGCGTAAGCATATCTTTGCTCCTGATGTTGACCCATCAATTATCATGAAAGAGGATGCCGTCTTTCAGGCCTTGACAACTATCGACTGGGATCTGGACAATCTTCAGATCGGAAGAAGAGCGGAGCTGGAGCAGGATGACCCGGAGGCCCAAGCCGCTGATGAACACCAGGAAAGGGCTAACCCGGGATCTAATGACCCGGAGGGCACATAAATTGGTGCCCAGGAGTAGATGTCTCCAAAAAACTTTTGATATCATGGAGCCCAGCTGTGGCTTTGTAATAGGATAGTTGGAAACACTTGGGTGCTCTAATGTGCCTTTGCACTCTTAAATATTAGGCGGTATTTTGGATGAAACAGTTGCACTGGTGTGGTTGTATGGTAACCCGCCCAGTCTCCTTTGAAAAAATCTACGCTTCGTTGAGTAACAGTGTGGCGAGTCATATTTGTATGAACCATCAATAGTTTATCCTTCTCTGCATAACATAGGTTTAGAATAACCCGAGGCGCTTAATAGCTGTCCGGCTTGTGGTTAGCACCAGTCTGAAATAAACTGCTATGATTTTTGTTGACTCATAGTCAATAGGCATCTGTCTTTTGTTTTAAACCGGGTTGTCCATGATCCGGTGGCTCATGGCCAAAAGGAAACAAAGATAACCCCTGTAAAAAATTGAACAGAAATCATGAATAGATATCAATGTTAAGTCGGCTTTCGAGGCACGAAAATATAGACCGGCTTTCGAGGCTTGAGTCTTGCTTCAATGAAGCTGGCGTGATAGCCCATGGTTTATCCTCGCTCTCTGTAAGCCGGCTCTCACGTGACATATCCAATGTTTTAACCAAGACAAGTTCAGGGTCATAGAGATGATTGACTTGTCAAGAGTACACCGGGTCACCTAATCGGAGTAGCATCAAGCAGACAGGCAGGTTTAACCAAGATAATGTGGCGTCATTTGCCGGGTCAAGAGGGTGAGATAGCTAAACTCGGTGAGTTGGAAGCCCCCAAGTGACCAATGATAAAAAACGAAAAGACTCATGCACAATATTTGAGATGAAACGACAGAGGCCCTGAGTTTCGGGGATGCCGGCTTATGTATATTGATCATAATCCGGGGTGCTTGCCCTAGCCCCTTGAACAGGCGTATCCTGAGGCGTGTTGAACAGACG
Organism: Elymus sibiricus; assembly: GCA_039707655.1. NCBI lineage: Eukaryota > Viridiplantae > Streptophyta > Magnoliopsida > Poales > Poaceae > Elymus > Elymus sibiricus. The sequence goes on along the minus strand of CM077676.1, from coordinate 199,356,759 downwards.
CATGGGCTCGTAGTTAGGTGGCAGACGGCTCATATGGCGCCTCTGATGAACTGCCTCTGAGGCATTCTGACGGAGCCCCATGCACCAGGATTCGGCTTTCAGGTGCTCTACCTCGCTTTGGACTTGGGACTGCAACTCCGCCATACGAGTGTTTTCGGCATTGATATCTGCCTGTACCTTAGCCATCTGCTCGCGGAGTTTTGTCACCTCCGTGTTCCGTTCTGCCTGGTTCTCTGCGGTCACCGGCGTCGCAAGGAGCGTCGCCAGGGCGGTTGCCAATTCTGCCAAGGCCTGAGCCGGTGGTATGGCTGAACTGGCTCCTGAGGTGCCAGTCCCCGCCGCTGCGCTGGCCACCGTAGAATTAAGGGCTAGGGCAGAGCCCGCCATGTAGACAGCAGCCCAGGGGGCGTGTTGAAGGAATCCTGAGCCGGTCGGTCATCGGGGTAGCCCCCAAGCCCACCATCGTAAAGCGGGAGGATCGACTCGGTCTCGCCTATCGAGGACTCGCCATCAGAGTAGACGAGGGTATCGCTGCCGGACGCAGAGTTATCTGCAAGGTCTACCCCCTGAGTGAAGCCGATGAAGATGTGCTTCCGGCCGGCCTGAGCCTGGGCGGGTTGTGCGCGCCGAGCCGGCTCGACGATGTCGGTGCAGATGTCCGGCTCGGGTTCAGATCCGCCAGCTTTGCCGATGAAGACGTGGATTTTGCCGAAGGGGACCCGGTACCTGAACTCGATTGAGTCGGCCTCGGGGCCCCAGTCTGAATCGTCGATGTAGAGCTTGCCGCGGCGACTCTTGGTCATGCGGCCGATCACGTATCCCTCGATCCCTGCGGGAGTTCCCTTCAAGTACTCAACACCACCGAGCGATAGCCCCACGGTGGGCGCCAACTGTCATGGTTTTGTCACGGCAGATGTCCTTGTGAAAGGACTTAGTCGTGAGGCCATTGCAGCTAGGTGATAACTCGATCGGGGTTGATCGGAGTCGAGAGACAAGGGTTTACCCAGGTTCGGCCCCTCGCCATGGAGATAATAGCCTACGTCCTGCTTGATTGTTATTTGATGATGATGATGATCTCGATTACAAGGGTGCAACTTGGCTAACCTAGTACTCGAGATCTTGTAACTTGGTCCCTTTCCGCCTCAGGGGCTCGCCTTTATATACAGGTTGAGACCCCTGGTTTACAACAGAGTTCGGGTCGTAACATGACCCGTGCCCTAATCTATTTCCTACTCATCGTCTTCCCTAAGTAAAGGAAAACTTATTGCGTCCTTAGGTAAGCCGCCGCCTCAGGTACTGGACCGCCCAGCCGGCCCGTTTATGAGTTGCGCTAATGGGCCTTGGAATCTTGATAGCCGCAGCTCTCTTTAAGCCGCCACTGGATAACCCGGCCCTGAACGGGCGGGTCATACCATGGGGTTATATCCCCAACAATGTGCACCTCTGATTCCTCCATGATTTCCATCATTGCTTCAGCCAGTAATTGGTTCACAAACGTACATCTTTTCCGTTGGATTCGAGATAGAGGAAACTGAACAGATTCATATGGGGATTTTGGCAGGCTTGTATCAATGATAGTGGAAAGTGTCTCGACCACTGCATCATAACTTAAATTAGAGGGGAAACTGAACAAATTAATCAAGAGCTATTGCCATATTACCTTCGCTAGATTTATTGGAGAGAAAGAATGGGGTTGCCTTGCTGTCTTGAGACTTTGTCGTATTATCTTCAGCAGCCTGCACCAAATCATCGGCAAGGTCAATTAATACTTAATAGGAAAGCAACATTGACACAATGAATGTTTGGGCAACCAGACCACACCAACCTACACTGAATTAACACAACATGGCACTGCTATCATCAGCCAGGTAAGTTAATAGGAAAGCAACATTGACATAATGAACGATTGGGCAAACAGACCACACCACTAGATTTTAGTAATGTGCAATATATGAGATAGTACAATCATACAATCATGCAGCCGAATATGCAAAACTACCAGGCAGTTTTCCTTACAAAAATCTACATTAGCACCTTAATTATACATTTTGCTACAAGTAAATTTAGATCAGATAATTGTTGTAGGGTACTGAAGGTTGGATTCACGCCCATGCTACTTAATAAACTACATACTGATGTAAAATTATAGTGATATACAACAGGTACTTACATCAGCATTGGAGCGCAGAGCATTACTGGAAGATACTTTCCTCGACCACGATCCCAGTTTAGAACGTTTGTTGTCCTTTAAGCATATTTTCTACAACAAAGATGTGTAAGACAGATGTAGAATATATAAGATCAAATGTGATCTGAATGCTATAAAATTTCATGATGGGAGGAAACGTAGACGCTTCCTAGCAAGGAGTTGACATGTTTTTGTTGAACTGGAGCTGACTTGTTCTTTGGCCACTGGAATCTGGTTATTATCTGGAGGACTTGGGTTTCTCTGTGCTGGAGCAGTTCCGATGAACAGTTGAGTTGGGTTACTATCTCCTGGAGTTTGGATCTTTTGCAAAGAACTTGTTTGTACCCCTTCAGATTCTAACATAGCCCTCTTCCGCTTACATGCCTTGTACAGAATAATGGTGCTTTAGTTATAAAACATGCTATGGCAGAGAGATGGAATAGGTACTGAAGAATAGAAAGGCATGACATATTGACATGTACTCCCTCCATCCGGAAATAAATGGATGTGTCTAGACGTATTGTAGTTCTAGATACTTTCATTTTTATGCATTTCTTCCACAAGTAATACAGACGGAGGGAGTATGATGTACTCCCTACGTAAACAAATATAAGAGTGCTTAGATCACTATTTCTTTATAGAGGGAGTATAAGCTAAGGATACGACAGGACAACATAGTAAAAGAAATAGTAGTTGAATGTAAAAGTGTATGATAGCTGGAATAGGAACAGAAAAACAGCAAGGCAGCATATTCACATGTCTGATGGGCAAACTAAGATCACATTGCAACAGAACAGTAGAACATCACTTCAATGTATAAAACCATGATATGGTAGACGGATGGAGTACATACTGACGAACAACAATGCATGAGATATTCAGATGGATGATGTCCAAACTAAGCAGATGGCATTGCAGCAGAGTAGAATGATAGTACTTGAATTTGAAAAGAGGTTATCATGAATGGAATAGGTACAGACAACTGGAAGGCATGACATATTCACATGTATGATCAGCGGGCTAAGCACATGGCATTGCAACAGAATAGATGCATTGCAAGACATTATATGCATGATTGTCGGTGTAGTGAGAACCAGGGCCTCACAAACCTTCTAAGCTTGGGATTATGCTAGACTAGGGCTGTTGCGAAGCAGCCTCGGCAAAAAAACCAACCTTGCCAGCAAGCAAGACATCCGGCAAGCACTACATCAACAAGCAAAAAGCTCGTTGGGGAGAAGATTCTTCCCAACGGTATGACTTCCCGGCAAGACAAGACCCAGCAAGGACAGAGCCGGCAAACCAAGGCCTCTAGACAGGTCATCAAAGAGTTGCCAGGAAGATCAAGACGGCGCCAGCAAGCCAGAAGCCGGCAAGCTCAAGCCTCAAGCCGGCAAGCTCCCTTCACCGAGTCACTGCACCTACCTGTCAGGCTCTTGCCGACAGATGGCGAGCGAGCAGATGGTTAGGTAGAGCCTATCGGGGCACGTGGCAGATCGCCGCTCAAGAAATACCTTTATCGACACATGTCCTCATGCGTGTCGCAACTACCTTTACCCCTATGTATTTACCATTTTGCCATTGTGGTAGCCCCTTTCATCTATAAAAGGAGGGCCATGGCAACCTTTACAATGGGGGGAGAGGGTCGGACCCCTGCTCATTCGGGGGGAGAGGGTCGGACCCCTGCTTATTAGGGGAAGGGGCGGTCGGACCACTGCCCATTCGCAGTAGCCTAGCTGCGCCCCCAAGCTCCGTGCTGGGAGGCCGCACTCTCTGTAATGGGGTCGGACCCCTGCCCATTCGCAGTAGCCTAGCTGCAACCCCGAACTCCGTGCCGGGAGGCCGCGCTCTCTGTAATGGGGTCGGGCCCCTGCCCATTCGCAGTAGCCTAGCTGCGCCCCCGAGCTCCGTGCCGGGAGGCCGCGTTCTCTGTAATGGCGGGGCTTGCTCAAACACAATTAAACCACCAAAGCAGGAGTAGGGTTTTACGCTTCACAAGCGGCCCGAACCTGGGTAAATCCCTATGCGCGCCGAGCTGCTGGATCTGCTCTTTGTGTGCTGCGTCCCCTTAGCTGAACCACAAAGGGGCCTCGCTGTTCCCATAGATGGTCGTTTTCCCACGTCATCCTTGGCGCGCCAGGTAGGGGGCACGCGTATGCGAATCTGCTCCAGCAACGTCAGTTTCATCTTTATCATCAACGGGGTCCAAGAAGAGGAAGGGCGTCACCGCCGCATCCACTTTTGAGGTGCAGTTTTAACTGTTTGTGACGGTGAAGACGGTGGTGGCCAAACCTATTGCCATATCGACGACATTGGCGGCACAACATTCATCACGAGCAATTCGAGCGCCCCGCGTGACGCTCTGATGAATCGCAGTGTTTTCGCCATGCTACATAAAGAGCTAAGTTCTAATACTCTAGTTACTTTCTGTTATCTAGCCTTTTCCTCGAATGGCATTTTTGCGCTTAACCTGTGCGCGGAGGAGCACTCTTGAAACATTCCGTGCTCTTGGTTGTTCTGGGTCCGCCCAACAACGTCACTGCAGCTGCGTTTGTTTCTAGAGTGTTAAGCTTCCGAGAAGGCGGCGTTCTCGATAGGCTGCTAAACAGGACCTGATCCTAAGCACCGTCGACCAGATCGTGCGCAATCGGAAAGCATTCCGGCAAGCGTAGGGAATATTGTGCAAAAATGCAATCATTTAAGGAAAAGGCTTAACAGTTTTTATTCTTTGGGACTAGTTGCGCTCCTAGTTGCCTCGAGTCCGCTCGGCAACGTGAGCAGCTCCATTAGGACCGACAAGGTAAACCTTTTCGAGAGGCGGTGTTCCCGGCAAGCCTGCTAAGGGCCCGTTCCCTCAAGCACTGCTGACTGGAGCATGCGCACCGGGAAGCACTCCAGCAAGCGAGGGGAATAATCAGCAGAAATCAAGTTTTCACATGAGTTAAGTGCGAATCAGACGCTAATTAACTTATTGTGTTAAAACACTATTGCGGTATTTTTTATGCCCGAATCAGTGTTGCAGGTAAATGAGTGGAAGATAGCTTTGCGGTAGCACCAGCTTTGGTATTTTCGGAAGCTGCCACTGAGCATTGAGAACCTCAGAGTTCTCTGCTGAGATCGAAGCCTTTCCGGCAACGATCTTGCCGGTGTTGAGAACCTTGGAGTTCTCCGCCGAAAAGCAAAAGCCTTGCCGGGGGCTGGCCCTCCCGGCAAGCCGGCATCGAGAACCCCCGAGTTCTCTACTGAAAACTAAAGCCTTGCCGGGGGCTGGCCCTCCCGGCAAGCCGGCATCGAGAACCTCAGAGTTCTCTGCTAAAACCTAAAGCCATGCCGGGGGCTGGCCCTCCCGGCAAGCCGGCATCGAGAACCTCCTAGTTCTCTACTGAAAGCAAAAGCCTTGCCGGGGGCTAGCCCTCCCGGCAAGCCGGCATCGAGAACCCCCGAGTTCTCTGCTGAAACCTAAAGCCTTGTTGGGGGCTGGCCCTCCCGACAAGCCGGCATCGAGAACCCCCGAGTTCTCTGCTGAAGCCTAAAGCCTTGCCAGGAGCTGGCCCTCCCGGCAAGCCGGCATCGAGAACCCCTGAGTTCTCTGCTGAAACCTAAAGCCTTGCCGGGGGCTGGCCCTCCCGGCAAGCCGGCATCGAGAACCCCCGAGTTCTCTGCTGAAGCCTAAAGCCTTGCTGGGGGCTGGCCCTCCCGGCAAGCCGGCATCGAGAACCACCGAGTTCTCTGCTGAAAGATAAAGCCTTGCCGGGGGCTGGCCCTCCCGGCAAGCCGGCATTGAGAACCTCAGAGTTCTCTGCTGAAATCAAAAGCCTTGCCGGGAACTGGCCCTCCCGGCAAGCCGACATCGAGAACCTCCGAGTTCTCTGCTAAAAGCAAAAGCCTTGCCGGGGGCTGGCCCTCCCGGCAAGCAGGCATCGAGAATCTCCGAGTTCTCTGCTGAAATCAAAAGCCTTGCCGTGGGTTGGCCCTCCCGGCAAGCGGGCATCGAGAATCTCCGAGTTCCCTGCTGAAATCAAAAGCCTTGCCGGGGCTGGCCTTCCCGGCAAGCTGGCATCAAGAATCTAGAGTTCTCTGCTTAAAACATAAACTGGCATCGAGAACCCAGAGTTCCCTGCTGACAACAAAAGCTTTCCTGGAAATAAACCTTCCTGAAGCATAGCCAAAATTACAACAAATGAGCTTTACTTTTGCATCGAGATCTTTCGAGTTCTCTGCCGGAAGCAAGCCTACCTTTAGCATCGAGATCTTCAAAGTTCTCTGCTAACGGAATTTTAATGCTGAGATTCCCTGAGCTCTCCGAGCGAGCTCGGGGGCTGGCAACATTTGGGAATCAATCTTTCCTGGGGGCAGCTTGTCGGGTGCGGTTTTCCCCGTCAAGAAAGATACGACTATCATAACCCAAGCCAAGTTTGGTCCCACCTCCAGCATCGAGATCTTCCGAGTTCTCTGCTAAAGGCGGTCCTGGGGGCTCCTGTCGGTGTAGTGAGAACCAGGGCCTCACAAACCTTCTAAGCTTGGGATTATGCCAGTCTAGGGCTGTTGCGAAGCAGCCCCAGCAAAAAAAAACCTTGCCGGCAAGCACTACATCAACAAGCAAAAAGCTCGTTGGGGAGAAGATTCTTCCCAATGGTATGACTTCCCGGCAAGACAAGACCCGGCAAGGACAGAGCTGGCAAACCAAGGCCTCCAGACAGGTCATCAAAGAGTCGCCAGGAAGATCAAGATGGCGCCGGCAAGCCAGAAGCCGGCAAGCTCAAGCCTCAAGCCGGCATGCTCCCTTCACCGAGTCGCTGCACCTACCTGCCAGGCTCTTGCCGACAGATGGCGAGCGCGCAAATGGTTAGGTAGAGCCTGTCGGGGCACGTGGCAGATCGCCGCTCAAGAAATACCTTTATCGACACATGTCCTCATGCATGTCGCAACAACCTTTACCCCTATGTATTTATTATTTTGCCATTGTGGTAGCCCCTTTCATCTATAAAAGGAGGGCCATGGCAACCTTTACAATGGGGGAGAGGGTCGGACCCCTGCTCATTCGGGGGGAGAGGGTCGGACCCTGCTCATTTGGGGGGTGGTCGGACCCCTGCCCATTCGCAGTAGCCTAGCTGCGGCCCCAAGATCCTTGCCGGGAGGTCGCGCTCTCTGTAATGGGGTCGGACCCCTGCCCATTCGCAGTAGCCTAGCTGCACCCCCGAGATCCGTGCCGGGAGGCCGCGCTCTCTGTAATGGGGTCGGACCCCTGCCCATTCACAGTAGCCTAGCTGCGCCCCCGAGCTCCGTGCCGGGAGGCCGCGCTCTCTGTAATGGTGGGGCTTGCTCAAACACAATTAAACCAACAAAGCAGGAGTAGGGTTTTACGCTTCACAAGCGGCCCGAACCTGGGTAAATCCCTGTGCGCGCCGAGCTGCTGGATCTGCTCTTTGTGTGCTGCGTCCCCTTAGCTGAACCACAAAGGGGCCTCCCTGGTCCCATAGATGGTCGTTTTCCCACGACAATGATGCTACCCATATCATGGGTCAAGTTAGAGAAAAGACCTTCTGGGGTGAATAGGAATCATTATCTCTCTGCAACTCTTCTGATGAACTACATTTAACTGTTCCATCATATTGAATATCATCGACGTCGAGTATGTTGGCCGTTGCATTAATCCGCGAGTTTCTTTTAGTGGATTTGTTCTCATATTCAATATCACTGTGTGCAATAATATCTGACATGCATGGAAAACAACTAGTAGTGAGATTATGTAATGAGTGCCTGTAGGAGACGACATAAATAGTAGGAGTCAACTTAAATAGCAGCAACATGTTGATACCTCAAAGGCCAAGGAGAGAGCACACATGATAGCTACAAAATATATATTGTTTGTACTCGAGGTTAACTAAATGGCACACAAAAGTACTACAGAACAACATCATAGGTAATACTAGAAAGGGTATAATCACCAGCCTGTGGGATAGCTTTGGCTGAGGGACGATAACTATGGAACACCGTTAACTACTGCACAAGTCTCTTATCTGAAGACTAAGAGATCAACATGAATGTACAATGACAAGTGATAATATATTTTTCATGCTTAGATGAAGAACAAAAGCCATAAACGCTGCACACAAGTAAGATGAGGGTACAACCTATCTTGCCGCCCTCCGTAGGAGTGAGCATCATCTGCTGAATCGTCGATGGCACTACAGTTGTTGTGGCTGTCCATGTCTGGCTGGTACATTCGAGGCAGGGAACTCTTAAGTGGGGAGTATAGCTCCCATCTGGTGCATGCTTCCCTTGTTGGAGCAGCTCCGGTGAGAAGGAAGACGGTGTGGCTGAAGATGCAGAAAACACACAATGTTAAGAATGACAGATATCTCTGATCTGAAGAAATACGATCAACACTCAGGTACGAGACTGGTCACACGTCAGTTCACTGAAAACTAAATTGGTCACACGCTTTTTTTTCACTGTCTGATCTACGCCGGATGGGTGGATAGCCGTCTTGTGCCTCCCGGCTATCACTGTTCAGGATCTTCCTCGAACAGCCAGCGAGCACCGGCAGAGCAGCCTGCCTCCGCTGTCCCTGGCCACGGTAGCTCCGACCTCGACTCCGCCCCCCGCCCCACTGCACTGCCGTGGTTGCGTCGCCAAAGCTATACCTGAAAGACTCGTCGTCATCCAGATCCCGCGCCAGCAGTACCTTGACCCCACGCAACCCTAAGATAGGCATCGAAGTGCTGCTTTCGCGGTGAACCTGCGACCTCTGCCCGCACCCCTACGATAGACACCGAGGAACTCATTCCCCAGCCAACCGGCAGCCTAGGAGCTCCGCCGCCTCGAGGGGAGTTGTTTCCTTCCATTTGGAACCGACTGACCCAGAATAAAAATCCAGGCGACTGACGCCTAGGTAAAGTGAATAAGATGAGTGTACGACCTATCTTGTGGACCGGTGAAGTAGGCAGCTCCATCTGTCGAGTCGGTGAGGCCGGCGTGGTTGCGGTGACTGCCGGTGGCAGGAAACCAGATATGTGGCAGCGGTCGATGGCTACGGGGGACCAGCACCGGTGCGCTGGACGCGTCCGACGTATGAGCCGCTCCGGCACCGTGCATGACGGCGTGGTTGAATCGGCTCCTTCACGGTTCACACGGTCGTCGTCGAGGCAGCTCTGGCAGCACGGAGTAAGAGGCACTTTGCCCAGTGCCCGACGGCAAACGGACTGCAGCTCGGGCATTGGGGAGGAGGGCGGCGGTGAATCTGGTGCGGTGGGGGGCCATGGAGGAGGTCCTAAGGTTTCACGGCAGGGGAGAAGGTGATTTGGCACCCACGGCGTATGAATGGGGAATTGGGAGGGGGAACCATGTCTTACGGATGCATTTTTCTGAAATGTGGGGGAAGTTACAATTCTACCCCTGTCTTTTCGCTTTTGGGCTTGGGTCTGAGTCTTGAGGGTCGGGGATAGTAGGGTAACTTTGCTTCTCCCAAATAGTGGGCGCCAGCGATTTTGGGCGAGGAAGGCGTGCTTTGAAGTAGTGGGCGCGAGCGATTTCGGCCGAGGAAAGGGTGTTTTGCCGCCCATGGTTTATGAATTATTCGGCGCCTGTCATTTCGGCCGATCAGTGGGCGCGCTTGGATGAAGTTACAAACCTACCCTCGGTATACACCTCGCCAATTGATGTGGGTCCCAGATAGGCTGGTAATTTCACATCTCCCGTTTATTTGCTCGGGTGAATTCCACCGACCAGAGGGTGTTTTAGCGGTTCATTCAAATTTTGGGAGAACAAGCATCCACGTCTACCATACCAAGTCGATCCGAATCAAATTTAGAAATATTAGTTCTATAGTGTCACATCTTACCACTTCTTTTTTAGATGGTGAGATGATGCTCGAGACTAATGTGTTTTCACATGCTCGTTGCTACCGATTAATTTGACAAATAGTTGACCCACTCAAAAACGGGAATCAAACCAGAAATGAAATAGCTCAATTCAATGAAATAGCTCTTTGATCCGGTCAAAATTGTGGACTAAATCCAAAATTGAACACATCAATTGAATAGCATGTTGTATTATAGTACTCCATGAATATGCTCAAAGTCAAATTAATGAACCTGTTTGACACGCCTATCTCTGTTCATGTGTAAATTGCAAACACCATGTTCTCCAATTCAAACATTTGAATACAATTTTATACTGAATCATGGTTTATATCAGTCTTCGATGCAAAAACGCGACCTCTCCCCTCTCCCGCACTCCCGTTCTCTCTCTAGCCGACACTCTTTGTTTCTATCGCGTGCGTACGATCACAAACCTTATCGGTCTCTCTCTCTCTCTCTCTAGATCTTTCAAGTTCGCATGAACACAATGTATAGGTCTCCCTCGCACACAATGTATGACTCTCTGGTCTAAGCTAAATAGCTAGGGTGCACTCATAGTACACACACCAAGTCTCTCGCTCGTGGTCCATAACTCTCTCGCGCACCACTCTGCCATCTCCCAGCTCTTCTCTCTCTCTCTCAAACATTCTATCTCCCTAGGTCACACATACACATATCTCACTCGCACTAGATAGACCCATCTAACACTCTCTCTTTCTCGTTCTCTCTCTATCTCTCTCTCTCTCTCACACACACAATCTCCCCCTAGCTAAGTACGAGTATCTCTCACTCCATCATAGGCACATGCACTCCCCCTAGGCATGACTATCTCTCACTCTCCATCAGAAACACACGCATTGTCTCTTTCGCTCCCTAGGTCTATCTCGATCTCTCTCGGGGCATCTTTGTATCGCACACACACCCTTGTCTCTCGATCTCCCAACCATATAGTCCCCTCACGATCTTGAGGGGATCTCTCTATCACAAACACACCCTCTCTACCTCGCCATGCCTCCATTTTCTCCATACATCCCTCTCGACCTCTGTCCCTTGTTTGCCAGACCACTCTTGGACACGTTCTATAGGGGTCTTTCTCTCCGTTGCAAACAACCACACAATATATCTCTGTGTATCTCCTCACCTCGCTTTCTCTCTCGGAGATGCATGCGTGATATTTTTTCATAAGACACACACACTTTTTCTCTAATTTATCGTACGTTGCCCCTTTCTCTTTCACACACACACTCTCTCTTTTTGCACACTCACTCTTTCTCCTTCACACACACTTGATCTCTCTATAGTTATGTACTCTCTCCGGTCCATAGCATAATGATTTTTTGAAAAGTCAAAACTCACAAAGTTTGACCAGGAATGTGGAGAAAAACATTTACATTTAGAACGGGAAACATATATATATATATATATATATATCATTAGATTCATCACAAGATGTAGTATCATATTATATATACATCTTTGGTATTGTAGATATAAATTATTTCCTCTGTAAACTTGGTCAAAGTTTCCAAAGTTTGACTTTTGAAAAATTTAAAGGCACTACATTATCGAACAGAGGGAGTATCTCTTTCTCTCTCTCAACTCTCTCACGCACCACTCCGCCGTCTTGGGGCTCTTCTCTCTGTATTTCAAACTTTCTATCTCCCTAGGTCACACATACACATATCTCGCTCGCACTAGATAGACCCATCTAACACTTTCTCTCCCTCGTTCTCTCTCTATGTCACACGCACGCACACGCCCCCCCTAAGTACAATTATCTCTCACTCCATCACACGCATATGCACTTCCCCCTAGGTATGACCATCTCTCACTCTCCATCACAAACACACACATTGTCTCCTTCCCTCCCTAGCTAAGTCTATCTCGATCTCTTTCGGGGTATCTTTCTATCGCACACACACCTTCTCTCTCGATCTCCCACCCATATAGTCCCCTCACGATCTCGAGGGGATCTCTCTATCACAAACACACCCTCTCCCCCCCCATGCCTCCATTTTATCCATACGTCTCTCTCGACCTCTGTCCCTTGTTTGCCAAACCTCTGTTGGCCACGTGCTAGGAGTCTCTCTCTCTCCGTTGCAAATAACCACACAATATATCTCCATGTATCTCCTCACCTCGCTTTCTCTCTCGGAGATGCATGCGTGATATTTTTTTGTAAGACACACATACTTTCTCTCTAATTTATCGTGTGTTGTCCCTTTCTTTTTCACACACACACTCTCTCTTTTTGCACACTCACTCTTTCTCCTTCACACACACTTGATCTCTCTCTAGTTATGTACTCTCTCCGGTCCATAGCATATATACATTTATTGAAAAGTCAAACCTCACAAAGTTTGACCAGGTATATGTGGAGAAAAACATTTACATCTGGAAGGACAAACATACATCATTAGATTCATCACAAGATGTAGTTTCATATCATATATCTTTGGTATTGTAGATATAAGTAATTTTCTCTATAAACTTGGTCAAAGTTTCAAAAATATGACTTTTCAAAAATTTATAGGCACTACATTATCGAACGGAGTGAGTATCTCTTTCTCTATCTCTACCTCTCACGGGCCTCCCCTCTCACTCGATCTCTCTTTACCGAGGGAGTATATGGTCACTGGCTCAGCGTACAGCTCCGTATATTGTCTAGTTGACCAGTCAACCAGTCTACATGGTGCCTTGTCAGCTGATGTCTACTACGCAACTTTTATTCTTGTAGACGTTCGTGGGCCTCCAAGTGTAGAATTTTGTAGGACAGTAGCAAATTTCCCTCAAGTCGATGACCTAAGGTTTATCAATCCGTGGGAGGCATAGGATGAAGATGGTCTCTCTCAAACAACCCTGCAATCAAATACAAGAAATCTCTTGTGTCCCCAACACACCCAATACAATGGTAAATTGTATAGGTGCACTAGTTCGGCGAAGAGATGGTGATACAAGTGTAGTATGGATAGTAGATATAGGTTTTTGTAATCTGAAAAATATAAAAACAGCAAGGTAGCAAGTGATAAAACGGAGCACAAACGGTATTGCAATGCTTGGAAACAAGGCCTAGGGTTCATACTTTCACTAGTGCAATCTCTCAACAGTGCTAACATAATTGGATCACATAACCATCCCTCAACGTGCGACAAAGAATCACTCCAAAGTTCTTATCTAGCGGAGAACATAAGAATAAATTGTTGGAGGGTACGAAACCACCTCAAAGTTATCCTTTCTGATCAATCTATTGAGCCATCCCTAGAAGTGTCACAAACAGCCCTAGTGTTCGTACTAAAATAACACCATGTGATACGCATCAACCAACTCTAATGTCACCTAGATACTCCAATGTCAACACAAGTATCCGTGAGTTGATTATTCGATATGCATCAAAACAACTTCAGATTCATAATATTCAATCCACACAAAGAACTTCAAAGAGTACCTGAAAGTTTCTATAGGAGAAAAGAAGATGAAAACGTGCAATCAACCCCTATGCCTAGATTACCCAAAGGTCACGGGAATCCGCGAGTTGATCACCAAAACATACATCAAGTGACTCAATAGAATACCCCATTGTCACCACGAGTATCCACATGCAAGACATACATCAAGTGTTCTCAAATCTGAAATATTCAATCCGACAATAACGAAACCTCAAAGGGAAAGACTCAATTCATCACAAGAAGATAGAGTGGGAAGAAACACCATATGATCCAACTATATTAACAAAGCTCGCGATACATCAAGATCGTGCCAAATCAAGAACACGAGAGAGAGAGAGAGAGATCAAACACATAGCTACTGGTACATACCCTCTGCCCCGAGGGTGAACTACTCCCTCCTCGTCATGGAGACCGCCGGGATGATGAAGATGGCCTCCGGTGATGATTCCCCCCTCCGACAGAGTGCCGGAACAGGGCTCCGGATGAAATCGCTTTGGTACAGAGGCTTGCGGCGGTGGCGTGGAAGTGCTAGGTTTAATTCTGGGGTTTTGGGTATTTATAGGATTTTTTGGCATTGGAATCACGTCAGGGGGGTGCCCGAGGGTCCCACAAGCTCGGGGGGCGCGCCCTAAGGGGGCGCCCCCAGGCTTGTGGTGCCCTCGGCCACTTCTTGGTCCATCTCCGGTGCTCCGTGGGTCTCTTCTAGTCCATGAAAAAATCTTCGTAAATTTTGGGCCCATTCCGAGAACTTTTATTTCTGCACAAAAAACAACACCACGATAAATCTGCTGAAAACAGCGTCAGTCCGGGTTAGTTCCATTTAAATGATACCAAAACCATATAAAATTGTTATAAACATGGCATGAATACTTCATAAATTATAGATATGTTGGAGACGTATCAGCATCCCCAAGCTTAATTTCTACTCGTCCTCGAGTAGGTAAATGATAAAAGAAATAATTTATGAAGTGTGAATGATAGCATATTGCATAAGTTTGATCAGCGATAATTTCAATCACTTTTCCTAGCATCATAACAACAACTCTCTCATAAAACTCATCATGATAAAGTAGCAATCAATTCACATGTCATGGTTCAAACAATGCATTCTCTTGAAACTTAACAACCCATGTTCTTAGTCACCAAACAATTTCAATGCATCTCATTTTCAACAAAGTCTAAGTAAGAGCTCCACATACTCAATTATCATATAGTCTTCTATGATTGCTAGTACTCAAAGCATATTTTTAGAACAAATGGCATCCATCGAACACAGAGAACGATAGGGGCTTAATGTTACACCTCCCAACTTATTTATCATAGAGATAATTGTCAACAATAATAATTCATGATCAAATATATTTGAATGGCCATATGTGCGTGGATCTATCCCCACCACATGATGCTTGCCAACTATAGAATAGGTTGGAATAAGAAATTGACTCAACATAAAAAATAAATAACATGAAAGTAAATAGCAAAAAAGTAAATAGAGTGCCCCTTCGCAGAGGGAAGCAGGGATTTTCAGAGGTGCTAGAGCTCATAGATTAAAACAAAGATGAATACATTTTGAGAGGCATGCCTTTCCTGTCAACGTCATGAATGAGAGTTCTCAATATTTTCCATGCTAAACACATTATAGGTGGTTCCCAAACGGAAAGGTAAAGTTTACTCCCCCTCAACCATTCAAACACAAGCCATTGCTAGCTGAATCCCCGGGTGCCCTCCATACAATCAACTTTCTGGGGGAGTTTGTTTCATTATATATGTTTTTGTTTAGCAGGACTGGGCATCCCAATTACCGGCCTCTCTCGTGCAATGACAAGTGAATAAACACCCATCGTGAGAATAACCCTCTTAGCATGGAAGATACTGACCACCCCCTGCCGCTTCATGAGCGGTACGGGCACACAAAACAGATGCTTATTTGAATGATTAGAGGTGGCACATGCAAATTTACTTGGAACGGCAGAGTAATACCGTATATAGGTAGGTATGGTGGACACTCATAGAAGAAACTTGGTTCAAGGATTTTGGATGCACAAGCAGTATTCCCGCTTAGTACAGAAATTCTGGCTAGCAAAAAATTCTAAACAAGCACCACATGTTGGAGGATCCATAACAATTTAACTTCGATGCAAATATACCCAAACATAACTCATTACGTTGTCTTCCTTGTCCAACTTCAACTAATTTGCTCGAGTTGAAAATAATTAATGGGTATTCACAATCATAAAAGATGTCCAAGATAATATATTTATATGTGAAAGTTCTCTTCCATATACTATCTTTCATGAATTGCTCGTATGACCAATATTGTGATTGTCAAACTTCAATAGACTTTACTTTCTAAACCCAATGTGAAATATTACTAAGCATATGAAACATATATAATTTCAGATTTATGATATTTAATTCATTCAACAATTTACTCAAAGAATATAAGTTAAGCACAAGAATGAATGACAAACTACTCCAAAAGATATAAGTGAAGAACAATGAGTAGTTAAAAAATTAAGTAGCTATGTGAAGACTCTCTCCAAATAAAGATTTCAGATCATGATAATTTTATTCAAACAGTAAACAAAATGAAAATAAAAGGACACTCCAAGAATAGCACATATCATGTGAACAAGTAAAAACTTAGGCTAACCGATAGGTGTTGATGAAGAAAGGTGGGATGCCAACCGGGGCATCCCCAAGCTTAGTTGCTTGAGACTTCTTGGAATGTTATCATGGGGTGCCTTGGGCATCCCCAAGCTTGAGCTCTTGTGTCTCCTTAATTCCTCTCATATCATGGCTTCTCCTAAATCTTAAAAACTTCATCCACAAAAAACTCAACAAGAACTCGTGAGATAAGTTAGTATAAATCAACTCAAAACCTTAACATTCTCTACTGTGGGAAATCACTAAAATTATAATTAAACATTTCATAATAAATTCCTCTGCATATTTAATACTCCTATCCACAAATAGAAACAATAAACAAGCAAACATATGCAAACAATGCAACTATAACAGAAATCTGTCAAAACAGAACAGTCTGTAAAGGGTGAATAAGAATCCATACTTCCCTAACTCCAAAACATCTGAAAAATTACCACGTGACAGAGAACTCATGCATTATTACTGTGTAAAAATTTCAGATTTTTATCATGTTCTTACTATTCAGCAATATTCTAGACATAACAGAAAACGTTCTGTTTTCAAACAGCAACACATGACCTTGCAAACTGAGCATGGTAAAGGCTATAATTGGCATTTTATTGAACTAAAAGATACAAAACATGATTATTGATAACAGCAAGCAAATCTCAACAAAATAAAATGACACTCCAAGCAAAACTCATATTATGTGACGAATAAAAATATAGCTCCAAGTGAGGTATACCGATATTGTTGAAGACGAAAGAGGGGATGCCTTCCGGGGCATCCCCAAGCTTAGTTGCTTGGGTCTTCCTTGAATATTACCTTGGGGTGCCTTGGGCATCCCCAAGCTTAGGGTCTTGCCGCTTATTATTCTCCTCATATCGTTATCTCACCCAAAACTTGAAAACTTCAATCACACAAAACTTAACGGAACTTCGTGAGATAGGTTAGTATGATAAAGAATAAATCATTCACTTTAGTACTGTCAAGACAAGATTCACAATTGTTCTCACATAATTCCTACTGTATTATATCATTTCCACAATTTATATTGACCAATATAAGCCATAGAAACTATAAAGCAAGCAAACTATGCATTGAAAACAGAATCTGTCAAAAACAGAACAGCATGTAGTGAGCTATTTAAAAACCATACTTCTGTACCTCCAAAAATTCTGAAAAATTAGGACAACGTAAAGAATTTGTAAATAAATACTCTGTAAATATTTCAGAATTTTCTCACTCTCCAGTACAGAATATAAATTCCAGCACTGGACGCAAAAGTTTCTGTTTTTGCACAGAATCAAATGAACAAGCTTCCACACTATCCCATAGGCTTTACTTGGCACATTATTGAAAGAAAACATATGAAACATGATTACTACAGTAGCTTAATCATGTGAACACTCAAAAACAGTAGGTAAAAATGTTGGGTTGTCTCCCAACAAGCGCTTTTCTTTAATGCCTTTTAGCTAGGCATGATGATTTTAATGATGCTCACATAAAAAGTGAAGAATTGAAACACAATGGGAGCATCATGAAACATATGGCAAGCACATTTAAGCCTAACCCACTTCCTATGCATATGGATTTTGTGAGCAAATAATTTATGGGAGCAAGAATCAACTAGCATAGGAAGGCAAACAAAGCATGACTTCGAAACTTTCAACACATAGAGAGGAAACTTGATATTATTGAAATATGTAAAAGCATATCTTCCTCTCTCATAATAATTTTCAGTAGCATCATGAATAAATTCAACAATATAGCTATCACATGAAGCATTATTTTCATGATCCACAAGCATAGAAATTTTTTCAGTCTCCACATAAGCAAATTTATTCTCATCAATAATAGTGGGAGCAAATCTAATGAAATAACTACCATATGATACTTGATTTGCATAATCAATTTGAGCATTAAAATCACGATGACAAGTTTCATGGCTATAATTACTCTTTATAACATACATGTCATCACAATAATCATCATAGATAGCAACTTTGTTATCATAATCAATTGAAACCTCTTCCAAAATAGTGGAATTATCATTAAATAAAGTTGTGACCTCTCCAAATCCACTTTTGTCAATATTGCAATAAGATTCAACACCCTCCAAAATAGTGGGGTCATTAGTACCTAGAGTTGACACTCTTGCAAACCCACTTTCATCAATATAATCATCATAAATAGGAGGCATGTTATTATCATAATAAATTTCCTCATCAAAACTTGGGGGACTAAAAATATCATTTTCATCAAATATAGCATCCCCAAGCTTATGGCTTTGCATATCATTAGCATCATGGATATTCATAGAAAGCATACTAACAACATTGCAATCATGCTCATCATTCAAAGATTTTATTCCAAACATTTATTGAATTCTTCTTCTAACACTTTGGCACAATTTTCCGATCCATCATTTTCAAGAAAGATATTATAAAGATGAAGCATTTGAGGCAACCTCGATTCCATTTTTTTGTAGTTTTCTTTTATAAACCAAACTAGTGATAAAACAAGAAACTAAAAGATTCAATTGCAAGATCTAAAGATAGACCTTCAAGCACTCACCTCCCCGGCAACGGTGCTAGAAAAGAGCTTGATGTCTACTACGCAACTTTTATTCTTGTAGACGTTGTTGGGCCTCCAAGTCCAGAGTTTTGTAGGACAGTAGAAAATTTCCCTCAAGTCGATGAACTAAGGTTTATCAATCCGTGGGAGGTGTAGGATGAAGATGGTCTCTCTCAAACAACCCTACAATCAAATACAAGAAATCTCTTGTGTCCCCAACACACCCAATACAATGGTAAATTGTATAGGTGCACTAGTTCGGCGAAGAGATGGTGATACAAGTGTAGTATGGATAGTAGATATAGGTTTTTGTAATCTGAAAATATAAAAACAGCAAGGTAGCAAGTGATAAAACGGAGCACAAATGGTATTGCAATGCTTGGAAACAAGGCCTAGGGTCCATACTTTCACTAGTGCAATCTCTCAACAGTGCTAACATAATTGGATCATATAACCATCCCTCAACGTGCGACAAAGAATCACTCCAAAGTTCTTATCTAGTGGAGAGCATAAGAAGAAATTGTTGTAGGGTACAAAACCACCTCAAAGTTATCCTTTCCGATCAATCTATTGAGCCATCCCTATAAGTGTCACAAACAGCCCTAGAGTTCGTACTAAAATAATACCATATGATATGCATCAACCAACTCGAATGTCACCTAGATACTCCAATGTCACCACAAGTATCCATGAGTTGATTATTCGATATGCATCAAAACAACTTCAGATTCATAATATTCAATCCACACAAAGAACTTCAAAGAGTACCCCAAAGTTTCTATCAGAGAAAAGAAGATGAAAACGTGCAATCAACCCCTATGCCTAGATTACCCCAAGGTCATGGGAATCCGCGAGTTAATCACCAAAACATACATCAAGTGACTCAATATAATACCCCGTTGTCACCACGGGTATCCTCATGCAAGACATACATCAAGTGTTCTCAAATCTGAAATATTCAATCCGACAATAACGAAACCTCAAAGGGAAAGACTCAATTCATCACAAGAAGATAGAGAGGGAACAAACACCATATGATCCAACTATATTAACAAAGCTTGCGATACATCAAGATCGTGCCAAATCAAGAACACGAGAGAGAGAGAGAGAGATCAAACACATAGCTACTGGTACATACCCTCTGCCCCGAGGGTGAACTACTCCCTCCTCGTCATGGAGACCGCCGGGATGATGAAGATGGCCTCCGGTGATGATTCCCCCTTCCGACAAAGTGCCAGAACAGGACTTCGGATGAGATCGCTTCGGTACAAAGGCTTGCGGTGGTGGCATGGAAGTTCTAGGTTTAATTCTGGGGTTTTGGGTATTTATAGGATTTTTTGGCATTGGAATCACGTCAGGGGGGTGCCCAAGGGTCCCACAAGCTCGGGGGGTGCGCCCCCTAGGCTTGTGGTGCCCTCGGCCACTTCCTGATCCATCTCTGGTGCTCCTTGGGTCCCTTCTGGTCCATAAAAAAATCTCCGTAAATTTTGGGCCCATTCTGAGAACTTTTATTTCTGCACAAAAAACAACACCACGATAGTTCTACTGAAAACAACGTCAGTCCGGGTTAGTTCCATTGAAATCATACCAAAACCATATAAAATTGTTATAAACATGGCCTGAATACTTCATAAATTATAGATACATTGGAGACGTATCATCAGCTCGTGTTCTCTATGGGTGTGCGTGCCCATGTGGTAGTGGGTGAAATTAAATAAACTAGAGACCCATCTGCCACGGGGTGAAATAAACAAACTAGAAACCACTTGCGGTAGAACCCCGCACGCTACTAAATTGAGTGCACACTTCTTCCTCGTTAAAATAGTACTGTAGTACTCCCTCCGTTTCTTTTTAGTCTGCATATAAAATTTGGTTAAAGTCAAACTTCATAAACTTTGACTAACTTTATAGGAGAATATCAACATTCACAGTATGAAATCAATATATTTAGATGCATCTTGAAATTAATTTTCATAGCATATAGCTTTAGTATTGTAAATGTTGATATCCTTTGATATATAGTTGGTCAAACTTTGCATAGTTAGACTTTGACCAAATTTTATATGCAGACTAAAAAGAAATGGAGGGAGTACTAGATTAACACCTTCTTAGACGCCACCACGGACACAAACTACGACAACGCACATACACCACTGTGCAGCATGCACGCAAGGACGCACTCGCGCACTCCCAGCACACAATACACACTAGCACACGTGTACACCGGCGTCGCCGCCGGCTGAGATGGAGGACGAGGCGGCCAACAAGCGGAGGCGGCTCGAGCCAAAACCGCATCCGCTGAGCCTGGACTTCATCAGCAGCCTCCCCGACGACATGTTGCTCGTCATCATTGCCCTCCTCCCCACCAAATCTGGCGTGCGGATAACCCTTCTCTCCCGGCGGTGGCGCCCCCTCTGGCACTGCGTCTCCCTCAACCTCACCGTCGACAGCTGCCTCTGCGATGGGGATTGCAAACGCATGGCCGCAGTCTCCAAGATCCTTGCATCGCACCCTAGGCCAGCCAGATGCCTTGACATCCGCATGTTCAGTACCAACTGCAATGTCCAAGCCAAGTTCGACGAGTGGTTCTTATCCCCCGCCCTAGATCAGCTCGAGGAGCTCAGGTTTGAAGGTGGACGATGTCTCTCTCTGCCGCTGTCCTCGCTCTGCCACGCGCCAACGCTGCCCCGCGCCAGGTTCAGCTCCTGCTATTTTCCCCAGATTGATGCCACGCCTGCTCTTCTTCTCCCTCAACTCAAGCAGCTCAGCCTCTTCGACATTGGTATCTCGAAGGAGGCTATGGAGCGGCTGCTCCGTGGCTGTACAGTGCTCGAGTACCTTTGTCTTCAATAGATCCATGGGTTCATTAGCCTCCACATCGCCTCGACGAATCTCCGATGGATTTATGTGTCTTGCTGGCCCCGCAACAGGACATTACTTGGGAAGAGATCAGTTGAGCTGCTTCACGATATGGTAATTGAGAATGTGCCTTTCCTTGAGAGATTGCTTGTATCTGATCTAGAAGGTCCAACAAAAATCAGGGTCATTGACGCGCCGAAATTGACAGCGTTGGCCTACTCGTCTGCCAAATTCTCCGAATTTGTTATTGGATCCATAACTGTTCAGGTACAACACTCTTCTTCTCGTTCTTCTTCTTGAAATTCACATTTTTTTTTCTTGATGTATGTTCGACTGTCATCCATAAAATGATTCCCACAAGCTTGACCCAGTCTCTGCGCACAGTGAAGATTTTGGCAATAAAATCTATCGGCCCCAATCTGGATCAAGTTGTTGGATTCCTAAGATGCTTTCCGTGCACGAAGAAGCTACTCATCGAGGTGAAACTCCTTTCCTATTAAATGTGAACCACAACGGAGCTCAATTTTTTCATAATTTTTCCCAAGTTACAATGACAAATGTAGTGTTCAAAACTGCATCTAGGCACTATACTGAAAGAAATGTATTTAGTATTTTTTCTCACGTGATCACCTGCATCGTTTTTTTGTTGTTATAGCCAAGGCTAGTCATAGTGGGAAGTAACTTTATCCTACGAGCAAGTACTACCTCCATCCTGGTTTACTAGTCCCCTTCGTATTTTGGAGTATCAAATTTTGACCATAGATTTAACTAGCAGAATGTTAATGCATGTCACTAAAAATTATATCGTTGGATTCGTATTTGAACGTAATTTCCAATGGTCTAGTTTTTTGTGACATGCATTGAAATTTTGTTAGGTAAATCCATGGTCAAAATTTTACACTAAATACGAAGGGGACCTATAAACCAAGACGGACGTAAAATGAGTAAATGAGAGGAAAGAGAAAGAGAGAGAGAGTGAAAATTATCACTAGCCTTACAGCCAACCCTATTGTATGAGCGAATGATATTGGTAGCTCTTCATGACACGGCAATCTTATATATCCAGCTCCTCTAATATGTTCTCTTCTTTGCAGATAAAAAAAGATTCGAAAGTGAAAAATGTGCTGCAATATAACAACCTCATCGAATGCCTTGATCTCCATCTTACAGAAATTGATTTGATCGACTACCGAGGCACCACATCCGAGATTAAATTGGCCAGGTTCTTGTTTCTGAAGGCAAGTGTGCTCAAGGTAATGAGGTTTGGCGTTCTCGGGTGCAACAATGAATGGTGTGCTGATCACCGCAAGCGTCTAAAGCTGAATGACAAAGGCTCTGCAAAAGCTGAATTTGTTTTTGAAAGATCAAGTGACGAGAGACGTGCAAGTTTATTTGCCGATTAGTGACTTGTCAGGGGCGGTGGATTTTAGTTTGTATGATAATGCTGCATCCACCTAAAGTATCAAAACTTCTTACGTAAACTTCCTAATAATTCCCTCTTCGTAGGTGCAGCATTACTGTTAGCATTTGTAATATCAGTTTGAACCTTGTAAAATTACGACTATCCAGCACGTGGTATTACGTTACGATTATGTTCGCGTGCATAGGTGCTGCAACGATGTAACCAATATACCCATTACAATATTTTATTCCAACTTGTGGCAACGCACGGGAAAATATCTAGAACACGGCTTGTTGTAAGCAGGGTAGCTCTACAGCCTTGATGATAGTGACTGCACATGGTGAGGCTGACTTTGGTAACCCGAACACGCCGCCTGCACTCTGGTGTCATCTCCAGCGCAGGGTCTTGTCACTTCACTGTGAGGAGCAGCACGTAATAATTTGACCAACGGGTAGTACTTTGGTACTAGTACTACATTTCCCTTCGTCTGGATTTAGTAGTACTACCACCTCCGTTTGGATTTAGCATTTGACTAACAATATATAGTAATGCATGTCACAAAAAATATACTACTACTCCCTCCGTAAATACTACTACATGGAGTATTGTTTTATTCGTATTTGAGTGTAGTTTTTTTTTGACGGGTCGTATTTGAGTGTAGTTTCTGACGATATTATACACTCTCCCTTCCGGTTGAGGGCTCAAATATGAAATATCATCAACCACACTAGTACTTGCACCGCATTCGCACCACATTAATTGCGCCAGCTTCCAACATAATTGCACGCAGAATTTACCTCAATCTTCTCGTAACTATGCGCGCATGCAGCGAGACAGGGAGCAGTGCGTGCATGCAGAGCGGGATTTGAGGCAGCAGTAGGCATGCGATACTCTGGAAATGCAAGGGCAATTATGTCCAGAAAAAATAGACTGAGTCTTCCCTTGGTATGCGCGCTCGACCTTAGGCGCAGAGAAAAAAGGACCGGAGGGAGTACTACTAAGCGAGGAGTAGCTTTTTGTTTTTTTGAGGGTTTAGCGAGGAGTAGATAGGCAACGCACACGTGAATGCAAATGCAGCCTGCACTTCTCGTATAAAGGCTCCCCACCAGTCCAATTCATCTACGAAATCCTACGCACCTATGCACCCTAACCAAGGGCAAGAGTGATCACTCCAATCGCAAGATCAATTGACCAGAAGCTAGAGCCATGGAGGCGATGAGCGCGAGCATGAGTCGGCTGTGCCTGATGGTCCACGACGCCGGCTTGCGGCCCGGCACCGAGGAACGTCTCCAGGTCGTGCTTGAGGCTGCCAGGGCAAGAGGCCTCTTGGATGACAACTTCGTCCCCTTGTTTGACGAGGCCCTCGTCGGCTTCCTCGACAAGTTCACCGTTGTCAAGAAGCTCGCGGACAACCTTGACGTACGCCTCCAGCCCACGCACCTAGGATTTGCGATGCCCGCAACCCTCACCGGCCTCTATGGTGACAACCTCTTCGACGCACTAGTGGCCTTGCGACTGCCCGTTGTCGCGCCGGAGAATGTCCACCTTGAGGTCGCGCTCGCCGCGCAACGCCTTGCCCAGCAAGACACAATCGACATAATCACCCACGTCTACGAGGAAATCATCCACAAGGACCACTACGTGCCAGAGGAGGACGTTAGGACGGTGGCCTTCTTGGACCGCAGAGCAACCTTGGACGGCATTGTTCAGAAGCACGTTGACCTCGCCACCAATATCGCTGCTCCTCACCCGTCGGTTGGTGGCCCGGCGCACTAGGGCTAGAGGATGTCGTTTATGGATCCGTATGCATATTAATATTGACCTGTAAATTATGGGCTGGCTTACGTACTAGAGAATATATATATATATATATATATATATATATATATATATATATAGCTCGTTGCAATGCTCGGGCAATTATCTATTGCGCTAGAAAATATTTGGCCACGTGGCACCACCCACTCTGATAAACGACTCAAGAGGGAGGGAGGGTTCATCGGTCTTGCGTCCCACAAGTAGTACGTGCAAAAGCTTGTCTCTACATGCAATAAATCCTTATCCTAGGAGACGGAGTACTACTAACATCTTATCGCCCAATAAACAAATCAAATGTCCCACTTGTGCACATGCAAGAAAATGGAGAAGGGCAGATGGTTAGGTTATAAGAGTAGTACTTATTTTTTTTTATTTTTTTAGTGAAGGAGGATCACCCCTGCACTCTAGAAGCCTTCAAACTTTGCAAGATTTTCGCCAGTACAACTACCAACGTCTGGATTATTAGTCTCATCTTAGATTAAGGGCCAAAATATGACACAAAATACAAGGGGGACTAGTAAACGAGTACGGTTTCCGAGACGGCTTGAATGCAAATAAAGTAGAGGGTAGAGGTTCCTGATGAACGGCCATTGATGTTTATCCTCCTTCAATTCGCATGCTGAGGGAAGTAGTACTACTAAATGGGAGAAGCGGCATGCAACCAGCAACCCAACACCATGGGCGTGTTTGGTTGGGTCGCTCGCAAGTTTCATTTGGCCTCGTGTAACCACCATTGCATCGCGTTGTCGTGGCCTTGATTCTTACTGTATTGCATTCTCATTCCAGCTGATAAAGACGTGTGTGATCCCTTGCTCACCTTTTGCATCATGACTTATAATAACTGTTACACTTCACAACTTCAAAACGAGAAACTGGAACACGTACAGTCCCGTTCGCGTCGCACCCCAGATGGTCATTCTGGCCCGCTGCTCAACGCACAGTGCCTAGGCATATCACTTACATGTGGGACCGCATGCAAGGAAAGCGATGATGGCCAAAATTGGCAAAACTCCCCCGCTTATCGCGCGGGAAAAGCCCAGTGCTAGCGTTTTTAATCGTTATTTCTAATTTTTTAGGGAAAATCGTTATTTCTTTCTATCGGTCGCGCCAAGGAGCAGAACCAAATGTTACAACTTACAAGTTCAAAAGGAAAAGCCTGCCGTGTTCGCGTCGCACCCCCACACGGATGGTGCGGCACGGCGCTCAAGGGGGAACGCGCGATGTCTTGCATTTTCACTTACAAGTGGGACCGCAGTTGAGCAAACCGACTATCGGCAAACCCCCACCCCGCCTGCCGCGCGATGGCTGAGTTAGAGAAACGAGGAGGGAGAAGAGATAGATGTAGCACGGACTCCAAGAAATATAGTGTCAGATGGGACTCATGGTGGTGGCGTGTGCCGTACTCCTGGACGTGAATGCTTGTTCTGGCCCATGCCACTCCACTATATGGAGGTGCTGGTTACATAGAGCGAGCACATTAGTATCTCTCCTGGAGTACGGTACCACTAGTAGGAGTACTAGTTTTATTAACATATGGCCCACCTCACACTGTCGCCAAATTTCCTGGAGTCCGTGCTTGGCCCTCCTCTATCTCTCCTCAGCCGGCAAGTAGACGCACGGAGTGTGCCCATCGTCGGTTTGCTCACATTTGGTCCCACATGTCAGTGAAAACGCAAGACGACGCACATTCGCTGGGTGAGCGGCGTGCCTGACCCACCGTGTGCGGTGCGACGCGACAGGCTGGAGGTTTAGGAAGATGATCCCGCCGTCAATTTTTCATCCAACGGCCCAAGCCAAATTGACTGGCCACAAAAACTATTCAGGCGACTGTCATCTAGCCACGCCACAAAAAATATTCAGGCGACCAATCATAAATTAAGTAAGTTTATAACATGCATATGCAAATATGCCATTTATTACATACAACAAGTCAGCAACGCACAACCACAACGAGGATACATTCTAAATACTAAAGTTTTTATCACACAACAAATAACAAGCAATGAAATGAACTTCAGTTCAACCAATCCTTGGCGTTGGCAACGCTTGCTTTGAACCATAAGTGAACCTCTAGGTAGGGCCAGCTATTGTCAACATTGAGAGCAACGCAAGACCCACCATCCAGGCTGAATCGACCTATATTAGGAGTATGGAGATTGTGATAGCCAGCGTAGGGAATTATACCAATGTGCAAGGTATTGTACAATTGCTATCTTCTGTAGACGACAGTCACGATGATCGTATTTGAACATACATAGAGTATTGGTGTGCTCAACCTTAGGGCAGTCTGAGATTTTTGGAAGTGGAATCTGGTGACGAGTGTACACATTCACAAGCTCCCACTCGCAGTTGTCCCCAATATAAACAACCCAATCTCCATTTGCGCCTGCCCAAGCCTTATGCTGAAGCGATGGCATCTTAACATCACAAGGATCATTATTGTCAAGTGGCATCAACTTGCACAAGGCGAGCCTTTCGTCATCCCCGCGCCAACGAGTAGGGTCATAGCATAGAAGATAGGGGAGATCAAACCGCTCTTGAACCCTTGGGTTGTTTGTAATGATCTTATTTGTTGAGTCGAGAATGTTCTTGAACGAACCTGCCATGCTAGCCACGGTGATGACGTCGCACCAATCAATGATTTCCTCCACCGCGTCATCTGTCAGATTGGGGCAAGAATAACGGGGTCAGGTCTTGCTACTTCCCTCCATCGAGAAGACGAACAATGTCAGAAGGAAGAGTCAAGGCAAATGGAGGGAGGAAGAGCGTGCGACAGCAGTTCCAACTCCCAAATCGAGAGGGAAAGGGGATGAGGCGGTGGACGGTTGCCACGGTACAGGAAGAGGCGAGTGGGGAGCGGACGGTTGCCACGGTACAGGAAGAGGCGACCCGGCCTACACGTCCGTTCGGAAATTATACAAAAGGACTCGTCGTCTTTTCACTGACATGTTGGAATGGGACCCTCTCCAGATCTAAAAAAAGATGGCAGTGGCCCAGCGATAGCATTTTTAATCATTATTTCTAATTTTTGAGGGAAAATCGTTATATTTGTATCTATCGGTCGCGCCAAGGAGCAGAACCAAATGTTACAACTTACAAGTTCGAAAGGACCCCCACACGGTTCGCGTCGTACCCCCTCACGGTTGGTCTGGCACGCCGCTCAAGGGGGAATGCTTGATGTCTTGCATTTTGACTAACAAGTGGGACCGCCGTTCAACAAACCGACTATCGGCAAACCAACTTGTCCATGCTCCCATGATACCGGCTTCTGAGAGCCCTTGGATCTGAGATCGAACGCTCGCATGCCGAGATTCTAGACCTATGCGTAAATATCAAATCCTAGTGGGCTTTTTTGCAAACTTGCAGGAGCTCAACATGCAACCGTTCGATCTCAAATCCAAGGGCTTTTAAAAGCCCGCATCATGGGAGCATGGGCAGCTTCGTATCACCTAAACCCCCCCCCCCGGCCGTCGTGCGATGGTTGAGTTAGAGAAACGAGGAGAGAGAAGACCTAGGCATAGCACGGAATCCAAGAAATTTGGTGTCAGATGGGACTCTTGGTGGTGGCGTGTGCCGTACTCCTAGACGTGAATGCTTGTTTTGGCCCATGCCACCCCACTATATCGAGGTGCTGGTTACGTAGAGCGAACACATTATCTCTCCAACTTGCAAAAAGAAAAACACATTATTTCTTCAGGAGTTCAGTACCACTAGTATTACGCGGCCCACCTCACACTGTCGGCAAATTTCCTGGAATCCGTGCTCTGCCCTCCTCTCCCTCTCTTATCAGCCAGCCAGCAGACACGCGGAGTGTGCCCATCATCGGTTTGCTCACATTCGGTCCCACATACTATCAGTGAAAAGTATTTTGCCGCGTCACGGCACACACTCTGAGAAGTGACTCGAAATCCAATCATAAATTAAGTAAGTTTATCACATGCATATGCAAATATACCGTCCACACTACATACAACAAGTCTACAACGCACAACGACAACGAGGATACATTGTAAATACTAAAGTTTTTCTCACACAACACGTACAAGAAATGAAAACGACCTTCACGTCAACCAATCCTCGGCGTTGGTAACGCTTGCTTTGAACGAGAAGCGAGTCTCTGACCAGGGCCCGGTGGTATTGTCAATCTTGAGACAAACACATGACTCACCATCCGGGCTGAAGCGGCCAATATCAGGAGCAATACTTGCATTGGAGTAGTGAGCAACAACAGCAATGTTGGTGGTATAGATAGAGTTGCTTCTCATAAATGGCAAGGTTGTGCCAACAGGCGCTGGATCGCCTTTCACCATCATTGGATAGTTTAGTCCAAGGACAAGCGAGTGTTCTCCAAGACTATCAATATTGAACCAAGGAGAAGCTCATGGCGCTAGCACACTAGTATCCATCCCGAATAGCCTACAATAGAAGTTGGCATAAGTCCGTAGAGTACGACCATGCGAGACAATAGTACTACCTGCTTCCTCTGTAACATTAGCAATGCACTGTATACAGACAAGAAGAGGTGATCCATCGAAATAAGTAGCTAGGTACCAACTAGTAGGTAGGTATTGCTCGTCTTCATGCTCGTGATCATCACCATCATCATCTCCCCTTGGTTATAAAAGTTTCCAAGTATCGGTGGCGGAATGTTGACAGAACCTTGAAAATTTTGAAGGTTAATTAGTAAAGGGATAACTCGCATGCATGGTGAATGAAACAATTCTAATTAAGGTGGAAGACAAACGTACCAAAGCAAGAACGATCCCATGCAAAAACAGTGCCACAAGTGGTGACAGCAAACACAAGACGCTCATATTGAATTGCATCACAGTACTCCCTCGTGTACAGAAACTGGTTTTTAAGCAATGTCCATCCAATCCTTCCAGGAGTAAAGACGGCAACAAGCTTGTCGAAGACAGCGACAACACAATAGTTCCGATAACTCCAAGAGCGTGTGGGAACTCGACAAATTGGTATCTTCTGTAGACGACAGTCACCATGATCGTATTTGAACGTACGTAGAGTATCGGTGTGCTCAACCTCAGGGCAGTCTGAGATTTTTGGAATTGGAATCCGGTGACGAGTGTACACATTCACAAGCTCCCACTCGCAGTTGTCCCCAATATAAACAACCCAATCTCCATTTGCGCCTGCCCAATCCTTACGCTGAAGCGATGGCATCTTAACATCACATGGATCATTATCAAGTGGCATCAACTTGCACAAGGCGAGCCTTCCGTCGTCCCCGTACCAGAGAGCAAGGTCATAGCGAAGAAGATAGGGGAGATCAAACCGCTCTTGAACCCTTGGGTTGTTTGTACTGATCTTATTTGTTGAGTCGAGAATGTTCTTGAACGAACCTGCCATGCTAGCTGCGGTGATGACGTCGCACCGATCAATGATTTCCTCCACCGCGTCATCTGTCAGATTGGGGCAAGAATAACGGGGTCGGGTCTTGCTACTTCCTTCCATCAAGAAGACGAACAATGGCAGAAGGAAGGGTCAAGGCAAATGGAGGGAGGAAGAGCGTGCAGTAGCAGTTCCAACTCCCAAATCGAGAGGGAAAGGGGAAGAGGCGGTGGACGGTTGCCATGTTACAGGAAGAGGCGAGTGGGGAGCGGACGGTTGCCACAGTATAGGAAGAGGCGACCCGGCCGTACATAGATGTCCATTCGGAAATTATACAAAAGGACTCGCCGTCTTCTCACTAACATGTTGGAACGGGACAACACGTCAACGAAACATGGTTTGTCATTTCTCGTGCAAAATGCGATCGGGCTGCGTTATTTCTCGACTTAATTTTTTTAAAGGCGTGTCGTTCAATTTTGAAGCATTACTACACGTCGTCCCGATTTATTAGGCCGGACGTTACATGCACGCTATCCATTGGGTGCACGCAGGAGAGAGAAAAAGTGCATGCATGGGAGAGAGATCGAAGACCTTAATTTGCCCCTTTTATTGGTCATGTTGCTCTAGCTCGCGGGACTTAGAAAACCTTGACGGAGGTACTCTACCAAGTATAATACAGTAGTATATAGGCTAGAGCTTCAGCGGTTGCTTGCTAGGGCTGCCCACTTGCTTCTCACACTATCACCCTCTCCAGATCTAAAAAAGACGGTGGTGGCCACTCTCTCTCCCTCCTCACCGGTGGCCACGATCTGGCCTGATCCCATCCGCCGGGGAAGAGGAGGACGTGCACTGATGACAAGGCCATCTTCTCAGACCTAGCACCGGCGCGGGATAGCCTCCGTCCCCAAGCTCACTGCCGTAGTGTCGGCGGAGGAGGACGACGACGAGAGAAGCCGCTTCCCGCCGACCCTCTGGTATGCTACCTCTTTTCGAACCATACCCTTGTGCTATTGCCCCATCTTCCCACATCGTTGCATGCGGTTGTTTTTCCACTGCCCCATCTCCCCAACTTACTAGCCTCTGCTGGTCATGCAGACGAAAACATTAATTTGCACTATTAAAGGAAACCCTACTTCATGCAGACTAATCCATGTCTGGGTTGAGTAAGGAAAGAAAGGGGGGAAAGTAGTACTGTAGAAGAGACTTGGTATCGAACCTACATCTTGGTTGAAAAGGGGAAAAGCAGTAGTAGCTGAGGAACTAGTCTCTTGGTTGAAAAAGGAAAGAAAGGCAGGACAACGCAATAGAGAATGACCAGGTCGATAGGTTTGTTGTCCTCACATAGGTAAAAGGTGGCTAAAGAGAACAAAAATGGGACGTAATCCAGATATGCTGCTTGGATATTTGTTGCTCTGGGCAACCATCCCTACTTCACCACTCTATGCGTCCGTGGAGGTACATTGTACTTTTTCAACAAAGGGTGGATTTTATTGGCTCAAAACAGAGCATCAAGAAGATACATAACACAGTGAGCACACACCTGGCCTCTGCACAGCTAGGATGCACACAGCCAACACCATGCTCTTATTGCCACTTTTTTGCTGTTAGTATAACGCCACCGGTAAAATTATGCTACTGCTAAAGTGATGCCACTTTTAACTAATGCCGCAGTCAGTCTAATGCCACCTATAAATTGAAAAAGGAAAGAAAGGCAGGAAAACTACTACCTCTCTTTCAAAATACAAGACATTTTGGTACATTAAATTGAACTGTGAAAACATCTTATATTAAGGAACACAGGGTGTAGAATTCTTCAAATTATGCCGGCAAAGCTAGTCACACCTTTGTTAAAATTAATGTTCATTATGTTATCGGAGGAGGTCTGCATTTTTGTCTCTATTGCCTGTTGATTACATACCTAACATCATGATGTAATCGTAAGTCAATTTTTTTTGTACAGTGTGACCGAAATGTCAAGGCGGTGATGGCATTTTATTTTAGTTGAACATCACAAAAAATTCTTAAAAGAAGAGGAAAGGTTAGGAATGGTTCAATCTTTCACAAAATACTATGTATGCCATCATGACATCCGTCGCTGTTACCTTCTTTATTCCTTTGAACAGGTGGTTAGAAACTGTCTTGCTACCTTTTCCCATTAAGAAATTTGTAATGCTTAAATTTGTGAGTCTATGCTTCAACTAGTGCCACTTTTATAGTAATCACACTTTCAATATCTGTGCAAACAGGGATGCTCGATTTTAGTGAAACTTCACAAAAAGTCCAGATGGTTCAACATTATGACCATTTTTTCTGCAAACAGTTATATCCAATCGGTGGCACTATGAGCTGTTCATTACCAAGGTACATGGTTTGCTACTATCTTGCTACTATCTCGCTTCTGTTTTTGTACTGTCATTAGATAGTAATATTATTGGTTTGCATGTAAATTTATTGCCAGGGTGGACCTCCATTGAAGAATAGGCTCCATATTTTTGCTCTGTACCAGCAAATCAATTCAATATCAAATTGTCCAGTGAAAAACATGACAGATGCTAGGCGGAAACGACTAGCAGAGACGTGGTTAAACCAAAAATACAAGGTGGAGTATATGTTAACTAGCTGCTTGATATTTGTGCAAATAGATGACTGCTCGTTGCTATTTGGCAAACAAACACAGGGACCTCAATTTTTGTGGAACTGCACAAAAGAATAGGATAGTCACTTCATGCAGTCCCATTTGAAAATAGACACAGAAGGATTGGATACACTTCATGGACTGCACAAAAGTAGTATTGTACTATTTATTGGCCAACACTAGGTGCTTCATTGCTCTCGTTTGATTATCCAATGGGCATCATCTTGCCAAACTTAAAGTTGAATTTCGAAAATAGTCTCCCCATGTGATCAACAGATGACCATAACATATTTCAGTGGATGTTCCTCCATCATGTGTGGTTGATTCTCATGGTTCCATCTGTTTGCGAAACCACTTACGTTTGCAAGAGGAAATATAGACTTTACAAACAAATTTGTCATTCACTCTGTACTGAATGTTGGCCCTGGAAGCACCCATGTTAGTAGCAAGAACATATATATTGTGTATGATCTGTGAATCATTGAGATGCATAAACATGTTGATCTTATGTATGGGAATCCTACTAGTTGGTTGTGAATTTGGGCTATTAATGTGAACATATTACTAAGCCAGGCCTGTGAGTCTGGTGTGAACATTTAGAGCGGATCGGCTCTTACTACTGTGCACAACAGTTCCTTTTTTCTCTTCGCTCAGTGTTTTCTTTTTTTTGAAACGGAGGCAAAAGATTTGCCTCATGCATTAATTAAGGAGTTCACATTTGCTTTTACAAAGAAAAGCAAGACAGGAATTACAAAGACACTAACTCTCCTGGCATGATGTGACCCAAATGTTTTGCGCCCGTGGTGACCCAAAGTTTTGTCTCAGACTGGATGTTGAACAATAGGATGGACGGAAGAGTAGACTTGTGCCGGAACGCCCTTGCATTCCTCTCGCACCAAATGGTCCAACATGTTCCTTATTTCTCTTCGCTCAGTGTCTACAAGTTACTGATCGATCACTAGCTAGCCTACTAATACACTCCTGGTAGTTTTAGTTGCGATGCAAGATCCAAGGGTGGCAGTTTTTAGAATAAAAATGCCTTCCTCTGAAGAAACTGACATACTGTTCTAAAGAAAATGCCATGCGAATCTGAAGAAACTGCCAGCAAAAACGTTCGCAAATGCCTTCTCTCCCAGCGAACGTTCATCAGCTATTGCGATCCTACACGTACACTATCCGACCGACTCGATCCTACAAGAATAACCAGCAGATCACGCACGTACCTCATCTGGATGAATCGAGTGCACTCGTTTGACTATATTGCTGATGTGTGACCCAGCACTGACGGGACGGGACAGGACGGGAGTACGGTACAGTCATAATTTCAGTTTTTCCAGTATTCCACGGCAAGCTGGCGCGCTAAGCCATGCATGCTTATGCATTGAATTCCGATGACCGCCGTGTTTCCCGCGACACGCCGGTTTACCTACCGTCCGCCTATAATTACTGGTTCCCGGAGTGCTCCGGTGGCACCTTCACCCAACACACCCTATCCTCACAAGACCCCACCGGCCCGACATCGCTCGCCACTTGCCCTCGCTCTCGCCACGTCCATGATGCCCCCGCGCGGCAGCAATAGGCGCCGCCAGAGGCACTCACCGCCGGAGTTAGTGTTCGGTTTTTCACGGGAAGGCAGACGGAGGGAGGAGGCATTCTGGCAGTCTTTAGATGGCAATGAAGAGCATGAGGATGCCTTGGAGCGCGACCGCATGGTGGAGGAGCAGCGTACCGCCAATTTACGCTGCCAGCAGAGCATGGAGGAGGAGCAGCGCACCGCCGCTCTGCGTCGCGAGCAGAGCACCCGCAACTGGGCCGACTACGTGGAGGCCGACGCCAGGCGAATAGCCCTAGAGGCTGCCGGGCATGCACGCGTGCGCGATGCTGAATTTTACTACCAGCTCGTCAACTGGGTTTCTCGCTTAGAAGCCGAAGCTTCGATGGACCACGCCGGCATGGAAAGGGCCAATGGGCGCGAGCAACGCGCCCTATCGCACCTCTGCCAAGTCCGAGGCGAGGAGGAGGACGTCGGTGCCGGCGTTTAGCGTGTGCCGCAGATGGCGGCCAGCATCGTCTAGTTAGCTAAGAGTATGTTAGTTGTTCTAAACTCGAGTATTAGTGTGAGTAGATAGGTAAGTTGGCTATGATGGTTGTCAATGTGGAAGTTCAGTACTCTATCTCTAAATCAGTCATGTTACTTTGCTCTGAATGTTGAACTTTCCGATTGAACATTTGGAATGGGCTATTATATTTTTAAATGGGTTGTATTTGTCCGCCACGGATTAAGAGGCTGACTTGTGGGCCTACTAGGTTGACGCGTACACAAGGCTTTGTCAACTTAGTCAACAAACGATTGTGGCAGCCTAAGCCGTTGGATGTCAAACCAACGTCAGTTGTGCTTTTTCAATCTCTTGTCTTCTTCCTCCAGGCTCCAGCCGCCCAAACCAACGCCGGCGGGATCGCCTGCTCCCGCCTTCCGCGGCTTGCTGCGCAGCCGCGCACGCATTGCTGTCCCACCGTGCCCTAACCGGTGCCAGGCCATCCCTCTACACCCCCACCCACCCCCACCTCCTGTTATTTTCCGGCGACGGCATCCCCACCCCGCACCAACCCTCATACTCCCCTCCGTTTCCGACCACACTGCCGCATCTTCCATGGCTCCTTTTTGTTCCCGTCCGAGGCCTCGCCGTCGTCCTCCGCTTTGGTTCCCTCGCTGCGGCACCGCTTTCTGGCGTTGTCAACATGGTCAACAACCGAGAGGAATCAGGAGATGATTGTACGTGGAGAGGATGACAGTAGGGACCCACCAGGGTCATGGCAGTACGCAAGCAAGTGCCTCCTTATTACAAGCCAAGAAAATGCATCCTCCTAATGGTTTCCCAACATCTTGGTCCCACCCCATTGTCAACGTAGTCAATAAACGAGAGAATTGCACAACGAGCGACTGTCAACAAACGACAGGAATCGGTGAGGACTGTACGTGGAGAGGATGATAGTAGGGACCCCAGGTCCATAGCCGTACGCAAGCAAGTTCCTCCTTTTTACATGAAAAAAATGCTTCCTCCTAATGGTTTGCTGACATCCGGGACCTACGACATTGTCAATGTAGTCAATAAACGAAAGAATTGCACAAGGAGCGGCTGACACCTGGGACCCAGTAGCTCGAGCAGTTTTTTTAGTTGTTGTTGAGATGGAGCAGGGTATCAACTGGGCTGTGCGGCGTCTGTGGCCCATCTAGCACAGGCTTTATTTACAACATGACGAGCCCAATTATTATTATTTTGTCTGTGAAAATGCCTAGCGCACCTTTTTTCGCACAATACCCTACACAGGCCGATTTCCTTTTCCACGCCCTGCTGGGCTGCAAATCTTTCAAGACGATGATAACCCACAAGTATAGGGGGTCAGTTGTAGCCTTTCTCGATAAATAAGAGTGTCGAACCCTACGAGGAGCTAAAGGTAGAATCAATATTCCCTTCAAGTTCTATCGACCACCGATACAACTCTACGCACACTTAACGTTTGCTTTACCTATAACAAGTATGAAACTAGAAGTACTTTGTAGGTGTAATGCTAGAACTACTTTGCAATAATAAAACTAGGAGTACTTTGCAAGATAATAAAAGTTAGTTGTTTAGTAGAAAGCTTTTGTAATACAAGAAAAGGATTTGTCCCTAGGCAATCGATTACTAGACCGGTAATCATTATTGCAATTTTATATGAGGGAGAGACATGAGATAACATACTTTCCGTACTTGGATCATATGCACTTATGATTGGAACTCTAGCAAGCATCCGCAACTACCAAAGATCATTAAGGTAAAACCCAACCATAGCATTAAATAACAAGTCCTCTTTACTCCCATACGCAACAACCCCCTTACTCGGGTGTAAGCTTCTGTCACTCTAGCCGCCCACTATAAGAGAATTATGAACGTATTGCAAACCCTACAGCGGGAATCCCTCATGCTTGCGCGACACGGAGGGCACCATAGGACGGCACCAAAATAAAACATACAACTCAAACCAATCACGATCATCAATCAACCCATAGGACAAAACGAATCTACTCAAACATCATAGGATGGCCACAAATCATTGGATAATAATATGTAGCATTAAGAACCATGTTTAAGTAGAGATTACAGCGGTGAGAAGAGGTGTTACACCGCTGCATAGAGGGGGAGAGAGTTGGTGTTGACGGCAGCGAAGTTGTTGGTATAGATCGCCGTCACGATGATTGCCCCGGCAGTGTTCCGGCGCCACTGGGAGAGAGGAGGAGAGAGCCCCCCTCCTTCTTCTTCTTGCTTGGCCTCCCCCCTAGATGGGAGGAGAGCTCCCCCTCTGGTCCATGGCCGCCCTGGCTCCCGGAGGGGAGGAGCCCCTCCGAGATTGGATCTCTCTCTCTCTCTGTTTATCTTCTGTTTCGTGTTCCTGTTTTCTGGCCGAACCCCGTTTCTTAAATTCCCGGAGATCCGTAACTCCGATTGGGCTGAAATTTTGAGGGGATTTTTATCTGGATATTAGCTTCCTTGCAGCAGAAGGACACCCCCAAACGACCTACAAGGGACCCACAAGCCTGCCATGTTGGAAATATGCCCTAGACGCAATAATAAAATGGTTATTATTATATTTCCTTGTTCATGATAATCGTTTATTATCCATGCTATAATTGTATTGGTTGGAAACACAAATACATGTGTGGATACGTAGACAACAACATGTCCCTAGTGAGCCTCTACCGTACTAGCTCGTTGATCAAAGATGGCCATGGTTTCCTGGTCATAGACATGAGTTGTCATTTGATAACGGGATCACATCATTAGGAGAATGATGTGATGGACAAGACCCAAACTATGAACGTAGCATATATGATCGTGTCAAGTTTATTGCAATCATTTTCGCATGTCAAGTATCTGTTCCTATGACCATGAGATCATGCAACTCACTGACACCGGAGGAGTACCTTGTGTGTATCAAATGTCGCAACGTAACTGGGTGACTATAAAGATGCTCTACAGGTATCTCCGAAGGTGTCTGTTGAGTTGGCATGGATCAAGACTGGGAATTTGTCAGTCCGTATGACGGAGAGGTATCTCAGGGCCCACTCGGTAATACAGCATCACAATGAGCTTGCAAGCAATGTGACTAAAGAGTTAGCCATGGGATCTTGTATTACGGAACGAGTAAAGAGACTTGCCGGTAACGAGATTGAACTAGGTATGGAGATACCGACGATCGAATCTCGGGCAACTAACATATCGCCGAACAAAGGGAATTGCATACAGGATTGACTGAATCCTTGACATCGTGGTTCAACCGATAAAGATCTTCGTTGAATATGTAGGAACCAATATGGGCATCCAGGTCCCGCTATTGATTATTGACCAGAGAGGAGTCTCGGTCATGTCTGCATATTCCCGAACCAGTAGGGTCGCACGCTTAACGTTCGGTAGCGCTAGGGTAGTATTGAGATATTAATAGTGGAAAGTCCGAAGGTTGTTCGGAGTCCCGGATGGGATCCGGGACATCGCGAGGAGCTCCGGAATAGTCCGGAGGTAAAGATTCATATATGGAAAGTTGTTATCGGGGTTCCGTAAAAAGTTCGAGTTTTTTCGGTATTGTACCGGGAAGGTTCTAGAAGGTTCCGGAGTGGGGCCCACCTGCATGGGGGACCCACATGAACGTGGGTAGTGGGGAAAGTCCCCACAACCCTGGTCTAGGCGCACCAAGATCCTCCCTTAAAAGGAATAGTATCATATCCCAAAGGGATAAGATCAGGATCCCTAAAAAGGGGGGATAGTGATCGGTGGGGAAGGAAAGGAGGGATTTCCTTCCTCCCCCTTTGGCCAACGACCCTAGGGCCTTGGAGGGCGAGCCACCAGCCCCCTCCACGCCTATATAAAGGTGGGGAGGCGTTGGGGGCAGCCACCCCTTGGACCCTTGCCCGTTACCTCTCCCAACTCCTCCCACGTTTCACCAGTACGCGCTTGGCGAAGCCCTGCCGGAATTCCGCTGCCACCACCACCACCATACCATCGTGTTGGTCCCGATCTCATCTACCCCCTCTCTCTCGCATGCTGGATCAAGAAGGAGAGGACGCCGCCGAGCCGCACGTGTGCTAAACTCGGAGGTGCCGTCCGTTCGGCACTTGATCGGGAGTTCATGGACGAATCGTGATTGGATCGCGAAGACGTTAGACTACATCAACTGCGTTTCTTAACGCTTCCGCTTAGCGATCTACAAGGGTATGTAGATGCAATCTCTCCTCTCGTAGATGTTCATCTCCTAGACCGATCTTGGTGAGCGTAGGAAATTTTTTGTTTCCCATGCAACGTTCCCCAACAGTGGCATCATGAGCTAGGTCTTTGCGTAGATGACATCACGAGTAGAACACAAAGGTGTTTGTGGGCGTTGATATTCAGATTGCTTCCTTGCTTGGTCTTTTCTTGATTCAGCGGTATTGTGGGATGAAGCGGCCCGGACCAACTTTACATGTCCACGTACATGAGACCGGTTCCATCGACTGACATGCGACTTTGTTGCATAAGATGGCTGGCGGGTGTCTGTCTCTCCCACCTTAGTTGAATCGGATTCGACGAAGGCGGTCCTTGTAGAAGGTTAAATAGCAACTTGCATATCACCGTTGTGGTGTTGCGTAGGTAAGAATCGTTCTTGCTAGATACCCATAGCAGCCACGTAAAACATGCAACAACAAATTAGAGGACATCTAACTTGTTTTTGCAGGGTATGTTGTGATATGATATGGCCAAAGACATGATGAAATATATTTGATGTATGAGATGATCATATTTTGTAATAGTTTATCTCGGTTTGCATGTCTATGAATACGGCAACCGGCAGGAGCCATAGGGTTGTCTCTAATTATTGTATGACCTGCGTGTCAATCATTAAGCGCTATGTAATGCTTTACTTTATCACTAAACGGTAGCAATAGTAGTAGAAGCATGGTTGGCGTGACAACCCCGATGGCGACGCGATGATGGAGATCATGATGATGAAGATCATGGTGTCATGCCGGTGACGATGGAAATCATGCCGGTGCTTTGGAGATGGAGATCGAAAGCACAAGTTCATGGCCATATCATGTCACTTATGATTTGCATGTGATGTTAATCTTTTTATGCATCTTATTTTGCTTAGGACGACGGTAGCATTATAAGGTGATCCCTCTCTAAAATTTCAAGATAAAATTGTGTTCTCCCCATGTGTGCACCGTTGCGAAAGTTCGTCATTTCGAAGCACCACGTGATGATCGGGTGTGATAGACTCTACGTTCACAGACAATGGGTGCAAGCCAGTTTTGCACATGCGGAACGCTTGGGTTAAACTTGACGAGCCTAGCATGTACAGACATGGCCTCGAACACAAGAGACCGAAAGGTCGAACATGAGTCATATAGTAGATATGATCAACATGGAGATGTTCACCATTGAAACCACCTCATCTCACGTGATGATCGGACTTGGGTTGGTGAATTTGGATCATGTTTCACTCGGACGACCGGAGGGATATCGATTTGAGTGGGAGTTTTTAAGTAAACTAAACTCATTATCTTGAACAATAGTCTAAGTTGTCTTTGCAAATTTATGTTGTAGATCAATGGCTCGCGCAGTAGCTTCCCTGAATTTCAATGCGTTCCTAGAGAAAGCCAAGCTGAAAGATGATGGAAGTAACTTTGTAGACTGGGCCCATAATCTGAGGAGTATCCTCACGGCTGCCCAAAAGGCTTATGTCCTTGATGCACCGCTTGGTGAGCAACCCCCTCCAGCGTCTGTGGACGTTATGAACGCCTGGCAGGCACGTGTTGATGACTACTCAATAGTTCAGTGTGCCATGTTGTATGTCTTAGAACCGGGACTTCAAAGGCGTTTTGAACGTCATGGAGCATATGAGATGTTCCAGGAGTTGAAGTTTATTTTTGAGAAGAATGCTCGGATCGAGAGGTATGAGACCTCCAATAAGTTCTATGCTTGCAAGATGGAGGAGAACGGGTCTGTCAGTGAACACATACTCAAAATGTCTGGGTATTACAACCGTCTGGCTAAGTTGGGAGTTGTGCTCCCGCCAGAGGCGATCACTGACAGAGTTCTTCAGTCGCTACCACCTAGCTACAAGAGCTTTGTGTTGAACTATAACATGCAAGGGATGAACAAGTTAGTCGCTGAGCTGTTTGCGATGCTGAAAGTCACTGAGTCAGACATCCAGAAGGAGCATCAAGTGTTGATGGTCAATAAAACCACTAGTTTCAAGAAGAATGGCAAGGGCAAGAAGGGAAACTCCAAGAAGAGTGGCAAAGTAGTTGCCCCTCCCGTGAAGAAACCCAAGGCTGGGCCCAAGCCGAAAACTGAGTGCTTCTATTGCAAGGGAACTGGCCACTGGAAGCGGAATTGCCCCAAGTATCTGGCCGACAAGAAGGGGGCCAACGCCAAACAAGGTATATATGATATACATGTTATTGATGTGTACCTTACCAACTCTCGTTGTAGTGCCTGGGTATTTGATACCGGTGCGGTTGCTCACATTGGCAACTCAAAGCAGGAACTGCGGAATAGACGGAGGCTGGCGAAGGATGAAGTGACGATGCGCGTGGGAAATGGTTCCAAGGTTGATGTGATCGCCGTCGGCACGCTCGCTCTTCGATTACCATCGGGATTAGTGATGAACCTGAATAATTGTTATTTAGTGCCTGCGTTGAGCATGAACATTATATCTGGATCTTGTTTAATGCGAGACGGTTACTCATTTAAATCAGAGAATAATGGTTGTTCTATTTATATGGGTAATATCTTTTATGGTCATGCACCCATTGTGAGGGGTTTATTCTTATTGAATCTCGATAGTGATGATACACATGTTCATAACATTGATGCCAAAAGATGTAGAGTTGATAATGATAGTACCACTTTCTTATGGCACTGCCGCTTAGGTCATATTGGTGTAAAACGCATGAAGAAACTCCATGCTGATGGACTTTTGGAGTCACTTGATTTTGAATCACTTGACACATGCGAACCATGCCTCATGGGCAAGATGACTAAGACCCCGTTCTCCGGAACAATGGAACGGGCAAGTGACTTGTTGGAAATCATACATACTGATGTGTGCGGTCCGATGAGCATTGAGGCGCGCGGTGGATATCGCTACTTTCTCACCTTCACCGACGATTTGAGTAGATATGGGTATGTTTACTTAATGAAACACAAGTCTAAAACGTTTGAAAAGTTCAAGCAATTTCAGAGTGAAGTTGAGAATCATCGTAACAAGAAGATCAAATTCCTACGATCTGATCGAGGGGGAGAATATTTGAGTTATGAGTTTGGCAGTCACTTAAGACAATGTGGAATTGTTTCACAGTTGACGCCACCTGGAACACCACAGCGTAATGGTGTGTCCGAACGTCGTAATCGAACCTTATTAGATATGGTGCGTTCTATGATGTCTCCTGCCGATCTGCCACTATCATTTTGGGGTTATGCGTTAGAGACAGCTGCATTCACTTTAAATAGGGCACCATCTAAGTCCGTTGAGACGACACCGTATGAACTGTGGTTTGGCAAGAAACCAAAGTTGTCGTTTCTTAAAGTTTGGGGATGCGATGCTTATGTCAAAAGGCTTCAGCCAGATAAGCTTGAACCCAAAGCGTACAAATGCATCTTCATAGAATACCCAAAAGAGACGGTTGGGTATACCTTCTATCTCAGATCTGAAGGCAAAGTGTTTGTCGCTAAGAATGGGTCCTTTCTCGAGAAAGAGTTTATCTCGAAAGAATTGACTGGGAGGAAGATAGAACTTGATGAGGTTGTTGAACCTTTACTTCAACCAGAGAGTAGCACTGCGCAGAAAGATGTTTCTGTGGAACCTACGTCAGTTGAAGAGGAAGCTGATGATGGTGATCATGAAGCTTCGGATCAAGTTACTATCGAACCTCGTAGGTCGACAAGGATACGTACTGCTCCTGAGTGGTACGGTAACCCAGTCTTAAAGGTCATGTTGTTGGACAACGATGAACCTACGAGCTATGGAGAAGCGATGGTGGGCCCGAATTCCGACAAATGGTTAGAGGCCATGAAATCCGAGATGGGATCCATGTATGAAAACAAAGTATGGACTTTGGAAGTATTACCTGAAGGGCGAAAGGCCATTCAGAATAAATGGATCTTCAAGAAGAAGACAGACGCAGACAGTAATGTCACCGTCTATAAAGCTTGACTTGTGGCAAAGGGTTTTTCACAAGTTCAAGGAGTTGACTACGATGAGACTTTCTCACCCGTAGCGATGCTTAAGTCCGTCAGAATCATGTTAGCAATAGCTGCATTTTTCTATTATGAAATTTGGCAGATGGATGTCAAAACAGCGTTCCTTAACGGTTTTCTTAAGGAAGAGTTGTATATGATGCAACCAGAAGGTTTTGTCGATCCAGAGAATGCTGACAAAGTTTGCAAACTCCAGCGATCCATTTATGGACTAGTGCAAGTGTCTCGGAGTTGGAATCTTCGCTTTGATGAGGTGATCAAAGCGTTTGGGTTTATACAAGTTTACGGAGAAGCTTGTATTTACAAGAAAGTGAGTGGGAGCTCTATAGCGTTTCTGATATTATATGTGGATGACATATTGCTGATTGGAAACAATATAGAACTTTTGGAAAGCGTGAAGGAATATTTGAACAAGAGTTTTTCAATGAAGGACCTAGGAGAAGCTGCTTTCATATTAGGCATCAAGATCTATAGAGATAGATCAAGACGCTTAATAGGACTTTCACAGAGCACATACCTTGATAAAGTTTTGAAGAAGTTCAAAATGGATCAGTCCAAGAAGGGGTTCTTGCCTGTTTTGCAAGGTGTGAAGTTGAGTAAGACTCAATGCCCAGCGACTACAGAGGATAAAGAAAAGATGAGTGTCATCCCCTATGCTTCTGCCATAGGCTCCATCATGTATGCGATGCTGTGCACAAGACCAGATGTCAGCCTTGCCATAATTATGGCCGGAAGGTTTCAAAGTGATCCAGGAGTGGAACACTGGACAGCGGTCAAGAATATCCTTAAGTACCTGAAAAGGACTAAGGAAATGATTCTCGTTTATGGAGGTGATCAAGAGCTCGTCGTAAAGGGTTACGTCAATGCAAGCTTTGACACTGATCCGGATGACTCTAAGTCTCAAACCGGATACGTATATATTCTAAATGGGGGAGCGGTAAGCTGGTGCAGTTCCAAGCAAAGCGTGGTAGCTGATTCTACATGCGAAGCAGAGTACATAGCTGCCTCGGAGGCGGCAAAGGAAGGTGTCTGGATGAAGCAGTTCATGACAGATCTTGGAGTTGTGCCCAGTGCACTGGACCCGATGACTCTGTTCTGTCACAACACTGGTGCCATTGCTCTAGCCAAGGAACCA
The DNA here is from genome assembly GCA_039707655.1 of Elymus sibiricus. Lineage (NCBI taxonomy): Eukaryota > Viridiplantae > Streptophyta > Magnoliopsida > Poales > Poaceae > Elymus > Elymus sibiricus. Next base: position 199,312,571 of record CM077676.1, on the reverse strand, counting down.
AGGTTTCACAAGAGGACCAAACACATAAAGCGATGCTTCAATTCCATCCGCGATGCGATCAAGGAGGAGGACATAAACATTTGCAAAGTGCACACGGATCTGAATGTTGCAGATCCGTTGACTAAACCTCTTCCACGGGCAAAACATGATCAACACCAGAACTCTATGGGTGTTAGATTCATAACCATGTAATGCTAGATTATTGACTTTAGTTCAAGTGGGAGACTGTTGGAAATATGCCCTAGAGGCAATAATAAAATGGTTATTATTATATTTCCTTGTTCATGATAATCGTTTATTATCCATGCTATAATTGTATTGGTTGGAAACACAAATACATATGTGGATACGTAGACAACAACATGTCCCTAGTGAGCCTCTACCGGACTAGCTCGTTGATCAAAGATGGCCATGGTTTCCTGGTCATAGACATGAGTTGTCATTTGATAACGGGATCACATCATTAGGAGAATGATGTGATGGACAAGACCCAAACTATGAACGTAGCATATATGATCGTGTCAAGTTTATTGCTATCGTTTTCGCATGTCAAGTATCTGTTCCTATGACCATGAGGTCATACAACTCACTGACACCGGAGGAGTACCTTGTGTGTATCAAACGTCGCAATGTAACTGGGTGACTATAAAGATGCTCTACAGGTATCTCCGAAGGTGTCTGTTGAGTTGGCATGGATCAAGACTGGGAATTTGTCAGTCCGTATGACGGAGAGGTATCTCAGGGCCCACTCGGTAATACAGCATCACAATGAGCTTGCAAGCAATGTGACTAAAGAGTTAGCCATGGGATCTTGTATTACGGAACGAGTAAAGAGACTTGCCGGTAACGAGATTGAACTAGGTATCGAGATACCGACGATCGAATCTCGGGCAACTAACATATCGCCGGACAAAGGGAATTGCATACGGGATTGACTGAATTCTTGACATCGTGGTTCAACCGATAAAGATCTTCGTTGAATATGTAGGAACCAATATGGGCATCCAGGTCCCGCTATTGGTTATTGATCGGAGAGGAGTCTCGGTCATGTCTGCATATTCCCGAACCCGTAGGGTCGCACGCTTAACGTTCGGTAGCGCTAGGGTAGTATTGAGATATTAATAGTGGAAAGTCCGAAGGCTGTTCGGAGTCCCGGATGGGATCCGGGACATCACGAGGAGCTCCGGAATAGTCCGGAGGTAAAGATTCATATATGGAAAGTTGTTATCGGGGTTCCGGAAAAAGTTTGAGTTTTTTCGGTATTGTACCGGGAAGGTTCTAGAAGGTTCCGGAGTGGGGCCCACCTGCATGGGGGACCCACATGAATGTGGGTAGTGGGGAAAGTCCCCACAAACCTGGTCTAGGCGCACCAAGATCCTCCCTTAAAAGGAATAGTATCATATCCCAAAGGGATAAGATGAGGATCCCTAAAAAGGGGGGATAGTGATCGGTGGGGAAGGAAAGGAGGGATTTCCTTCCTCCCCCTTTGGCCAACGACCCTAGGGCCTTGGAGGGCAAGCCACTAGCCCCCTCCACGCCTATATAAAGGTGGGGAGGCGTTGGGGGCAGCCACCCCTTTGACCCTTGCCCGTTACCTCTCCCAACTCCTCCCACGTTTCACCGGTACGCGCTTGGCGAAGCCCTGCCGGAATTCCGCTGCCACCACCACCACCATACCGTCGTGTTGGTCCCGATCTCATCTACCCCCTCTCTCTCGCTTGCTGGATCAAGAAGGAGAGGACGCCGCCGAGCCGCACGTGTGCTAAACTCGGAGGTGCCGTCCGTTCGGCACTTGATCGGGAGTTCGTGGACGGATCGTGATTGGATCGCGAAGACGTTCGACTACATCAACCGCGTTTCTTAACGCTTCCGCTTAGCAATCTACAAGGGTATGTAGATTCAATCTCTCCTCTCGTAGATGTTCATCTCCTAGTTCGATCTTGGTGAGCGTAGGAAAATTTTTGTTTCCCATGCAACGTTCCCCAACATGCCAAGCGCGCCCTGGGTAGGGGGCGTGCCCTCTGGGCTTGTACCCCCCTCGGTCATCGTCTCGCATTGATTCTTCTTCCCAAAAAACACATATATTCCAAAATAAATCTCCCTAAATTTTTATCGCGTTTGGACTTCCTTTGATATGGATTTTCTGTGAAACAAAAAACATGCAACAAACAGGAACTCGCACTAGGCACTGGATCAATATGTTAGTCCCAAAAATAATATAAAATGTTGCGAAAAGTATGTGGAAATTGTAGGATATTGGCATGAAACAATCAAAAATTATAGATACGACGGAGACGTATCAACATCCCCAAGCTTAATTCCTGCTCGTCCTCGAGTAGGTAAATGATAAAAAAGATAATTTTTGATGTGGAATGCTACCTAGCATAATCTTGATCATGTAGTCTAATCATGGCATGAATATTAAGACACGAGTGAGTCAAAGCAATAGTCTATCATTTGATATAAAGACATCAATACTCAGGCATACCAACAGACAATCATGCCTTTCAAAATAAAAAATGCTAAAGAAATTTATCCCTACAAAATCATATAATCCTATCATGCTCCATCTTCTTAACATAAAGTATTTATCATGCACTACCCCGATGACAAGCCGAGCAATTGTTTCATACTTTTTAACGCGTTTCAGCTTTTTCAACCCCCACACAATACATGAGCGCAAGCCATGGATATAGAACTATGGTTGGAATAGAGTATAATGGTAGAGATTAATAAGGAGAAGTCAAAAAGGGAGAAAGTCTCGTATCAACTAGGCGGATCAATAGGCTATGGAGATGCCCATCAATTGATATCAATGCGAGGAGTAGGGATTGCCATGCAACGGATGCACTAAGAGCTATAAGTGTATGAAAGCTCAAACTGAAACCTAAGTTGGTGTGCATCCAACTTTCTTGCTCATGAAGACCTCAGGCATTTGAGGAAGCCCATCATCGGAATATACAAGCCAAGTTCTATAATGAAAAATTCCCACTAGTATATTAAAGTCACAATATAGGAGACTCTCTATATGAAAAACATGGTGCTACTCTGAAGCACAAGTATGGAAAAGGATAGTAACACTGCCCCTTCTCTCTTTTTCTCTCATTTTTTCTTTTTTTTCTTCTCTTTTTTTTCTTTTTTTCTTTTCTTTTTTTTCGTGGGCTCTTTTTGACCTCTTTTTTTCTTTTTATTTATTTATTTCCTCACTGGGACAATGCTCTAATAATGATGATCATCACACTTTTATTTACTTACAACTCGATATTACAACTCGATAAAAAACTATACAAGATGACTCTATATGAATGCCTCTGGCAGTGTACCAGGATGTGCAATGATCTAGCGTAGCAAAGATATCAAAAAACAGACAAGCCATGAAAATATCATGCTAGCTATCTTACGATCATGCAAAGCAATATGACAATGAATGTTCAAGTCATGTATATGATGCTGATGCAAGTTGCATGGCAATATATCTCGGAATGGCTATGGAAATGCCATAATAGGTAGGTATGGTGGCTGTTTTGAGGAAGATATAAGGAGGCTTATGTGTGATAGAACGTATCATATCACGGGGTTTGGATGCACCGGCGAAGTTTGCACCGACTCTTGAGGTGAGAAAGGGCAATGCACGGTACCGAAGAGGCTAGCAAATTGCGGAAAGGTGAGAGTGCGTATAATCCATGGACTCACATTAGTCATAAAGAACTCACATACTTATTGCGAAAGTTTATTTGCCCTCGAAGCAAAGTACTACTATGCATGCCCCTAGGGGGATCGATTGGTAGGAAAACACCATCGCTCATCCCCGACCGCCACTCATAAGGTAGACAATCAATAATAAATAATGCCCCAACTTCTTTGCATAACGACAGACCATACGTGCATGCTTCGGGAATCACAAACCTTAACACCAATATTCTTACTAAACCACAATCATTCACCAGTACCTCCCACATATCACCATCTTAATATCGCAAAACTATTGCAAGGAATCAAACTTATCATATTCAGTGATCTACAAGTTTTATGTAGGATTTTATGACTAACCAGTGAATGACCAATTCCTGTTGACTCTCTACATAGATATAAGTGAAGCATGAGAGTTTAATTCTTTCTACAAAAGACTTGCCCACGCTCTAATAAATATAAGTGAAGCAAAAGAGCATTCTACAAATAACGGTTTCTATATGTAGAGAAACAGGCATCCAAACTTCAAATGATATAAGTGAAGCACATGAAGCATTCTATAAAGGAATACTCAAAAGATATAAGTGAAGTGCATGAAGCATTCTATAAATCAACCAAGGACTATCTCATACCAGCATGGTGCATTATTAAAAGAAAAAGAAAAAGCACACGACGCTCCAAGAATTTACGCATATCATGTGTACAAAACAAAAACCAAAACATACCGATAATTGTCGAAGAAAGATGGGATGCCTTACGGGGCATCCCCAAGCTTAGACGCTTGAGTCTCCTTGAATATTTACTTGGGGTGCCTTGGGCATCCCCAAGCTTGAGCTATGGCCTCTCCTTATTCTCCTCATATCGATACCTCCTCGATCTTCGAACACTTCATCCACACAAAACTTAACCGAACTTTTATTAGAGGGGTTAGTACATATAACATCAAATCCCATCATGTCCTCCTATAACATTATTGTATAATTATAATCAAACATTAACCACTGTATGATATCACAATTCTATGGCTCCCAAGTCAATGGGGCTCAACAAGATTTCAAACATACGCAAATAAAGAAACTATAACAGCAATCTGTGAAAACAGGACAGTCTGTAAAGATGCAAATGAAACATATACTTCTGTAACTCAAAAAATCTGAAAAATGAGGAAAAAATAAAAAATTTGCATAGCAGTACTTTGTAAAAATTTCAGAATTTTTGCACGTTCCAGTAAAATATAAAAATTCAAACACTACAGCAAAAGTTCCTGTTTTTGCACAGCACACACCAAACAAGCAATTTAAACATCCTAAAGGTAAATCTTGGCACATTATTTTTATAATATAATGGATTTGTACAAGGGGATAATTATTTTTGTTGAAAAGTTTCTGTAATTCAAGATTCACAAAGTTTCCATGGGCATGAACAAAGTTCAAGGATATCCCCCACTTCAACGGTGCTCGTCTTTCTCACTTTCACTTTTCTTTTTGAAAAGTTTTAGGTTCCCCTCTATATTCTTTTGTTTTTAAATATTTTAAAAGCACACAATAGAATAAAATGACTCTCTAAAACTTCTGGGTTGTCTCCTAGGTAGCGCTTTCTTTAAAGCCATTAAGCTAGCCATAAAGTGCTCAAGTAATTGATCCACCCGGATCCCAAGGTATATCAAGGCCAATTTTAATTAACAATGATTTGCAATTTAGTAGTGAGCACAAAGCAACATATATCATGCAATGATGAAGTCTAACTCTTTTCCTATGCATCGGCATGTCATAAAAGAACAATTCATGCACATCAAGTAAAGGCCAATGCATAGTATAAACAGTTTCTTGCAATTTTATCGTATTGGAAACATAGAGAGGTGGAGATATAGTTCCTCTCTCATAATAATTGCAATTAGGAGCAGCAAGCACATGCATATTATATTTATCAAAATTATCATGTGCAATAGTAAAACGCAACCCATCAATATAATCCTTAATAAGTGCAAACTTCTCCGATATAGTGTAGTTGGGAGAATTCAAAAAGATAATAGGACTATCATGTGTGGGCGCAAAAGCAACAATTTCATGTTTAACATAAGGAACTATAGCAAGTTCATCTCCATAAGCATAATTCATATTGGCATCATGGCCACAAGCATAGCAAGCATCAATTTCATAAAAAAGGGATATTTCAGACGAATCCAAGGGATCATAACAATCATCCTTCGGTAAGCAAGAAGGGAAATTAAACAATGTATGAGTTGAAGAGTTACTCTCATTAGAAGGTGGGCACGGGTGATCAATCCGCTCTTTCTCCTTTTGTTCTTCACTGTCCTCCTCATCTTTTTCATCTAATGAGCTCACAGTTTCAACAATTTCTTCTTCCATAGATTCCTGCAAAATATTAGTCCCTTCTCGGGCAGCGGAGACTTTCTTAATAAATTCATCAATATAGGCATTGTATTCATAATTATAAGAGCAATATTTAAGTATAGCCAAATTTTCAGATCTGTAAAGAGCATCATCACAATCTTCATACTTTTCAAACAAGGACTCAATTTCATAAGCACCCTTAAAAGCAACAAATTATTCTATTTGTTCCACATCATAGTAATCATATACACCGTTAGCATAAGAAGCCAAGGTTTCATTATCATTAAATTCACATGAAAAGGGAAGGTGTGGAGCCTTCATCTTAGAGCAACAAGTACAATCATATTTTAAGCATAAATTCCGAGCATACCAATGCAAATAATCAATTTGATCCCATAAGAGTTTCCCTTTTTGAGACAAGTGATAATCCCTAAATTATTCCCGTTGATCCAAAGTATCTCCCATTATCAAGTTGAATGGAGATTTATCAGGATTATCAAAGTAGTGTTTAATATTTTTCACATAACCAGCATTAAGGGTTTTAGGAGGTTCCCCATCTCCATGAGTAGCAAGTACAACTAATTTTTTTGGTATTTCGTATTCCATATCCATAACTAAAGATAGAAAACAACTTAGCACAGAAAATAAAAACTACTTAGTGATAAAGCAAACAAGCACACACGAGAATATCAACCCCACGCTATTGCTCCCCGGCAACGGCGCCAGAAAAAGGTCTTGATAACCCACAAGTATAGGGGATCCGTTGTAGCCTTTCTCGATAAATAAGAGTGTCGAACCCAACGAGGAGCTAAAGGTAGAATCAATATTCCCTTCAAGTTCTATCGACCACCGATACAACTCTACGCACACTTAATGTTTGCTTTACCTATAACAAGTATGAAACTAGAAGTACTTTGTAGGTGTAATGCTAGAACTACTTTGCAAGAATAAAACTAGGAGTACTTTGCAAGATAATAAAAGTTAGTTGTTTAGTAGAAAGCTTTTGTAACACAAGAAAAGGATTTGTCCCTAGGCAATCAATAACTAGACTGGTAATCATTATTGCAATTTTATATGAGGGAGAGCCATGAGCTAACATACTTTCTGTACTTGGATCATATGCACTTATGATTGGAAATCTAGCAAGCATCCGCAGCTACCAAAGATCATTAAGGTAAAACCCAACCATAGCATTAAGTAACAAGTCCTCTTTACTCCCATACGCAACAACCCCCTTACTCGGGTGTAAGCTTCTGTCACTCTAGCCGCCCACTATAAGAGAATTATGAACGTATTGCAAACCCTACAGTGGGAATCCCTCACGCTTGCGTGACACGGAGGGCACCATAGGACAGCACCAAAATAAAACATACAACTCAAACCAATCACGATCATCAATCAACCCATAGGACAAAACAAATCTACTCAAACATCATACGATGGCCACAAATCATTGGATGATAATATGTAGCATTAAGCACCATGTTTAAGTAGAGATTACAGAGGGGAGAAGAGGTGTTACACCGCTGCATAGAGGTGGAGAGATTTGGTGTTGACGGCGGCGAAGTTGTTGGTGTAGATCGCCATCACGATGATTGCCCCGGCGGCGTTCCGGCGCCACCGGGAGAGAGGGGGAGAGAGCTCCCCTCCTTCTTATTCTTGCTTGGCCTCCCCCCCTAGATGGGAGGAGAGTTCCCCCTATGGTCCATGGCCACCATGGCTCCCGGAGGGGAGGAGCCCCTCCGAGATTGGATCTCTCTCTCTGATTCTCTTCTATTTCGCGTTCCTATTTTCTGGCCAAAAACAGTTTCTTAAATTCCCAGAGATCCGTAACTCCGATTGGGCTGAAATTTTGAGGGGATTTTTATCCGGATATTAGCTTCCTTGCGGCAGAAGGATACCCCCAACCAACATACAGGGGACCCACAAGCCTGTCAGGCACGCCCTGGGTAGGGGGACCCGCCCTCTGGGCTTGTTGCCCCCTCGGTCATCGTATCTTGTTGATTCTTCTTCCCTAAAATCACATATATTCCAAAATAAATTTCTGTAAATTTTTATCGCGTTTGGACTTCGTTTGATATGGATTTTCTGCGAAACAAAAAACACGCAACAAACCGGAACTGGCACAGGGCACTGGATCAATATGTTAGTCCCAAAAATAATATAAAATGTTGTAAAAAGTATGTGGAAATTGTAGGATATTGGCATGAAACAATTAAAAATTATAAATACGATGGAGACGTATCAGACGACGAGGGATACATTCTGCCTGGCCATAAAAAAGGGTGTAAATTTTGTGAGTAATATGAAATGGGGTGTAAATATATATAAAAACACATCAAATGGGCAATTAGTTTCAAATTGTGAATTTTATTTTATTTTTTCATATTTCATATTACATTGGATTTTAACATAATTTAAATATATTTTAATTTTTTTTTATCGGGCTCGAAATTTTGGGATTAAAAATAGTTCAAAAATTTCAATGACCAGTCTTTTATTTTATATTTACCACATCACCAGCCCAGTTTTATTTTATTTCTTGAAACGGCTAGCCCAGTTCTATTTTCTTTTGCACAATACCCAACCGAGGCCTACTTGCTTTTCTCAGACCTGCTGGGCTTCAAATCTTTCAAGACGAGGAGGGATGCATTCGGCTTGCCAACAAAATGGCCTATTTCCCTAAAAAAGAAAATGGCCTATAAGCAATAAGAAATGGGCTGTAAATTTTAAAAAACACAACAACCAGTAATTAGTTTCAAATTTTGTTTCATCCGGATTTTGAAATTTTAAATTTCATTGGATTTTTCTACGGTGAAAATGTCATTGGATTATAATTAATATAATTTTATTTTTCAAATTAGTCTGAATCAGACTCGAAACATCGGGATTAAAAATAGTTCGGAGCCCACCAAAATATGCAAAATTTCATTGAATTTTTTAACCGTGGCCAGAATATTGGCTGTAATGCTAACAAAAAGAATATGTGCTGCAAAAAAATCCTTAAGAAAGAGCAAATGGGTTGTAAATTATTAAAAATAATAGCAAATGTGCTGTATGATGTTTGCCACAGATTTGGAGGCTGAGTTGGGCCTACTAAGTTGACGCGTACGCAGGGCTTTGTCAACTTAGTCAACAAACGATTCTAGCAGCAATGACCGTTGGATGTTAATCCAACGGCCGTGCTACTTCTTCAATCTCTGATCTTCTTGCTCCAGCCGCCCAAACCAGCGCCGGCTTGACCGCCTTCTCCCGCCTCCCGTGGCCAGCTGTGCTGCCGCGCAGGCCTCACCGCCCCACCCTACTCCCATCGCTGGCTAGGCCATCCCTCTACTCACCCACATCTCCTGTTATTCTCCGGCGACGGCAGCCTCACACCGCAGCCGAACAAGTAAACCCTCGTACTCCCCTCTGCGTGGGCAACCACTGCCAAGTCTTCCTCGTCTCCGGGTCGTTCCCTTACTAGCCCTCGCTGTTGTCCACCGCCTTGGTGCTCTCAGCATGGCATCATCAACACAGTCAACGAACGGCAGCCATCGGAAGAGGACTGTACATGGAGAGGCTGACAGCTGGGACCCATGAGGTCCGTGGTCGCACGCAAGGAAGTGCCTCCTTATTACGCGCAAGATAAATGATTGCTCCCCCTGTTAGCTTGACCCACCTGATTTGGAGGCTGACTTGTGGGCCTACCAAGTTGACGCGTACGCAGGGCTTTGTCAACTTAGTCAACAAATGATTCTAGCAACAGTGACCGTTGGATGTTAATCCAACGGTCGTGCTGCTTCTTCAATCTCTGATCTTCTTGCTCCAGCCGCCCAAACCAGCGCCGGCGGGACCGCCTGCTCCTGCCTCCCGTGGCTGGCTGTGCTGCAGCGCAGGCCTCACCGCCAAACCCTACCCCCACCGCTGGCCAGGCCATCCCTCTACTCACCCACACCTCCTATTATTCTCTGGCAATGGCAGCCTCAGACCGCAGCCGAACCACTAAACCCTCGTACTTCCCTCCGCGTGGGCAACCACTGCCTTGTCTTCCCTAGCTCCGGGTCGTTCCCTTCCTAGGCCTCGCCGTCGTCCACCGCCTTGCTGCACTCGGTACGGCGTCGTCAACGCGGTCAATGAACGACAGCCATCGGAAGAGGACTATACGTGGAGAGGCTGACAGCTGGGACCCACGAGGTCCATGGTCGCACGCAAGGAAGTGCCTCCTTATTACGCGGAAAAAATGTTTCCTCCCCCTGACAGCTGGGACCCACCAGCTACATCTTCGCACGCAAGGAAGAGCCTCCTTACTACGCGCAAAAAAATTTGATTCCTCCCCCCTGACAGCTGGGACCCAGCAGCTATATCTTCGCACGCAAGGAAGTGCCTCCTAATCCTCCCTAACAGCTGGGACCCACCCGGTCGAAGTGTACGTAGCGTTGTCTGTCTGGTCGCGAACGTGTACGTATATACTGGTCGATCAGTCTCTCTGCAATGATGAACCGTGGGCGTGTAAGGAGCGGCACGTGTCGTAGTAGAGCCCCCGATGTAGCAGTTCAGGCAGCCCCGTCTAAATCGTGTACACGTACGTACAACCACACAGCAAAAAATACGGCCACGTACGTATATATACGGGCGGGGTTTCAAACGCGTACTCGCGCATACGTACGGCCAGGGCTCGTGTACATGGAGAGAGGCAACGGACGGCAACAACGGCCTCCTATTCATCGGCAGTCAACCGGCTAGGTCAGAACGGAGGAAACAACGTCGTGTTCATCGGGAGCCAAGCGACTGGGTCGGAACGCGTCCTGTTCATCGAGAGCCAACTGGCTTGGACGGAACAGCCGAAACGGGGTCCTGCTCATCGACTCGGGGTTTGGCGTACCAAAAAACAGAGGAAACGGCCTTCTGTTCGACCGCCTATGGTCGAAACGGGGTCCTGTTCATCGGCTGGGGGTCTGGCGTACCGCAAAACAGAGGAAACGGACTTCCGTTCGAGCGCCTACGGTCGAAACGGTGTCCTGTTGATCGGGAGGGCTCTGGCGTACCGCAAAACGGAGGAAACGGACTTCTACCCAACTGCCTACGGTCGAAACGGTGTCCTGTTCATCGGGAGGAGTGTGGCGTACCGCAAAATGGGACTCCACGGGCTACTGTTCATCCATGGTCGACCTCCTCCAGCCTCCACCAGCTATTGTTCATCCACCGTCGACTTCCTCCAGCCTCCACCGGCTACTGTTCATCCAGCCTCCACGGGGTCCTGTTCATCCACCCCCAACCGGCTGGCCTCCTTGGAGTCCTGTTCATCCAGCGCCAACCACCTTCACACGGCCCAGGGTACTGTTCATCCACAGCCAACCCACCGGCTGGGGTGGGGCGTACGAGCGGGCGGCTATAATGGGAACTGTTCATCCACAGCCAACCAACCGGCTCGATCGATGCGTCTCGACTCGTGTCTACGTGTATCGTGCGTGCGGCAGCAATGGGCACTGTTCATCGAGAAGCAACCCAACACCGGCTGGCTAGCTACGTCTCGCACGGGGGCTCGATCGGCTTTAGTAAGCGGCGAGAAGGATCGATCGGGTTCAGTTAGCTGCAAAGGAATTGCTCGGGTTTAGTTAGCAGCGAAGGGGTCACTCGGGTTCAGTTAGCAGCGAAGGGATCGCTCGGCTTTAGTACGCAGTGGGATCGATCGCTCGAGTTCAGTGCGTGTAGTAGTGCGAGGGATCGATCTATCGCTCGGGTTCAGTAAGCGAACGCCTCGCTCGGGTTCAGTTAGCGAACGCCTCGCACACACGTGCGCGTACGAGAGAAACGCATAAACCACACTACATCGCTCGGCCCTGACCACCCACCGTAACCGGGAACTCCCCAAAAATTTCCTCGCCCTCACTTCTACCACGATTTTTTACGTCATGGACGGCCCAAAGAATGTCATGCGGGTGCGTCTCCGGCCCGCCCAGGACGAAAAGCCCATTTTCTGTCATAATTTTTTGTCATAGAAGCAGGAGCCCACCACATCTATGATGATACGTGTTTTTGTCACAATTATTGTCATAGAAGTGTCACAACCATGACAGAAAAAGTTTTCGTTCAGGCCATAATGTCACGGATGTGTCTTTTTTTTGTAGTGTAGGGTTTTGGCTGTGGCAGTGGAGTGATCATCTCGGTGAGTCCGGAGTAGATGTTATCGGTGGGACCGAAATGATGAATTAGGGTTTTGGACAGATGTATTTTGGGTAAGTGATTGAGGATTTTTGGAGCAATATCACTGAGCACTTTGAGCAACAACCTCATCAATAATACCTCATCCCCTTTTAATAGTATTGGCTTTCCTAAGGGACTCAATGTGATCTTGGATCACTAAAATGAAAATGAAGAGTCTTGTGGATGCCAAACTTGTCCTTGACATTTTGAGGGGTCCACATCCATTAGTCCTTGCCATGCCAATCATTGATCCTTTCCGAAATTTACTAGCAATAAGAATTATACCAATGATGTATATGTTGTTATTGATTACCAAAACCACCCGGGGATTAGTTGCACTTTCAATCTCCCCCTTTTTGGTAATTGATGACAACATATAGATCAAAGCTTTGACAAATGATATAATCAATGAAATACATCGTCGCTTTGAGAAATATGTGATAAGTAAGAGCTCCCCCAAAATTTGTGCATTATTTAAAATTTGCGTTTGAATGCAAATGCACAATCGATTAGGATCATGGGTTACTCTTCCATGTCACATACATCTTGGTGGAGCGCTCAAAATGATATGGTTGCATAGCAAATAGCACTCATCACCAAACAAACAAGTGAATGATCATACAAGAGCATATGAATGAATATCCAAGCAAGCATAGCATTAAGGTATGGTACGATCAAGCACACAATAAAGTAGTATCTCATAAATGCATCAAGCAAAGCGGTAATCCAAAGAGCAAGTATCTCAAGAAATCAAACGAACAAAAGGCAAAGCACTCTCTCTCGAAGCCTAATGATCTATACAAATTCCCCCCCTTTGGCAACAAGTACCAAAAAGATCGAAGAAGTATAGAGCTAAACGTCTCTCTAGGCTTGATCTCCGGTAGCTCCTGGTGATGAAGTCCTCTGACTTGCAGCGCCGGTGTGCGTAGATGTCGTCGGAGTGGAGAGAAGTGCATCTGCAAAGATCTCAGCTGAAGTCTGTGGAGCTGGAGGTGTAGATACTGGAGGCACTGAAGGTGTGACTGTGGGAGCAGCAGCAGGGGCAGAGACTGTGGCTCTGGAAGTGACTGGCATAGCTGCAGATCTGGGCATCCTCTGGAACTGGGCAGTCGTGGGAAGACCTGTGCCCTGATGCTCCTCATCATCACTGCTGGTGTCCTTCCTAACTTCATCCACCTGTGACTTCAACGTTTCAACAACAGTCTGTATCTCAGTGACCTTAATGTCTAGATCATGAAATTTAGTCTCAACAATCCTCTCAAGGCTCTTCTGGTTCGCAGCTAAGTTGGCCAAACTCTTCTCAATCCTCTGAGTGGCTCGAAGAAGATGGTTCATCTAGTCGGTCTTGGTTTTGAGCACTGGAGCAGATGGAGCACTTTGCCCTGAAGTTCTAGCAGCTTCCGCGCTTGCCTGGGCTGCGGTTGAGGTAGGATGAGATGCATCCATAGTCACTGTGTTGTCCTCAAGCTCAGGCCGAAGTGGCAAATGCTCACGATCCAGCAGAAAAGACTTGTTTGCACCCTTCGAGTTGATAAGCATCTGAATATGAGGGGCAAATCCATAAGACCTCTCCTGATCAGCAGCTGTCCTCTTGATGGTTTCCACTATGAGATCCATGACTTTGAATTTTTCATGTTGGTCAGTATGATGCGGCATGTTAATGGAGTGACCTCGAATCATCCTATCATCTCCTGATTTGGGCATCAAGGTATGCCTCATGATAGTGTTGGAGGTGGCAAGTCCTGCCAACAGATAATACACTGATCCAAGCTTGTGATTCTCTGTGGCAGCCCAAGACCGAGACCTCCACTATTTTATATTATGTCCATGCTTGGATGCTATGTTGTTGTTGTGGCTCCATGTTATTGTTTTATTTGCATCATGCATCATGATCATCATTCTTTGTTGTTTGCATACTTAATTTTCGTGTTGTGCTCTTGTGTGAACTCCTTCTCCTCATCTTATTTTCCGTTGCATCTTGTTCATTTCCATTTATACCATCATCAAGTGCAAGACCCCCATCACTAGCTTCTCCCTTTCAATTTCTCCCATTTATTGCAAGTCACATTTTTCTGTCCCGGATAAATGTTCACTATGTTCCTAAAACTCCTAAACCATGCCAAGATCCTCTCTTCCAAATTTCAGACCATTGGGAATTATTTTGGTCAGATTCAAAATTCATGCAAGTTTGAATTAAATTCAAACTTGTCTAAATTTTCTGTCTTTAAAATTACCAAACCCAATTTTATTAAATTGGGCATAATTCCAGGTTTCCAGATATATTTTTGTCTCTCCCAAATTCCCCTCCTAACTCCCTGTGCATTTCTCATTTTGGTTCTGTTTTATTCAAATGGAAAAGGAAATGCCAGGGGACAAAGAGAGAGGAAGCCCAGCCGCATGCAGCCTCCAGCCGGCCCAACCTCCCCTAAGCCCAGCCGGCGCCCTTAACCCTAGCGATCGAGCAGCCCCTCCTCTCGATTCCCTCGCTCCCTCCCTCATTGTTCACGCGCCGCCACACCAGCACGAGAGCAGCGAGAGCCCCCCTCGCCCCCGATCTCCTCGCCCAACGCTCGACCCCGCCGCCATGTGCCGCGCCTCCCGGTCCAGTGGCTCGCGCCGGCCGCCGTCGACCTCGCTAGCCGGCGAGCCTCCTCGCGCACGCCCTACCGCCGCCTCTCCTCCGATGGACGAGCCCTCTGCGAGCTCCTCGTGCACCTCCCTGCACCCTCCGCCACCGTGGCCAGCTCCTGCTCCGGCCGCTGTCGAGCTTCCTTCGTCACCCGACCTCTTGCCATCTCCAACCGCGTCCATCTGCCCCATCTCCTGCTCCGGCCACCTTCCCCGCCGTTCGTCGAGCCACCCTACTAGCCTCGCTCCGTTCCCATCGCCGCCTCGCTGTTGCCGCTGCTGTTCCCCACAAGCTGCAGCACCTCCTGCTGACATCAACCCTTCGACGTGCCGCCCGACCCGGCCATCTTCTGTCGCCCGCTGCCTTCCCTCGCACCGACGAGCCGCCTCACTGCTGCTTTCCGACAGATGCATGATATGAGATTGGGGTTCGACGTCTAGTGGTCCGCCTGCTCATGGTCGTTTTTACAGCGGTGCTCATTGCGTCTTAAAGAACCCTTGTACCTTTGCTACGGTTCAGGGACGCTTTGTAGTCTCGTACACTACCTTGTACGGATGGCCACTGTAAGATCGAGCCCGTGTGGGCCCCACCACGAAAATTTCGGACGAAATCTCTATCATATGTTTGTTCCGGCTTATTCTCCAAGTCAAATCCTTTGTTTTGTTTTTGTTGTGGTATTTGAGTTGCTTCGAAGTCAACAAGTGAGATCCATACCTTTCCTAAGCGATGTTCTCATATTTCTATGGGAGTGCTAATCCTTCTTGATCATCAAGATTGTCATGGAAAATTATTCTCAACCGGCGTGCTTCTCTTCAAGTTAATCCAATCCTTTCAACATTTGCAAGATCAATTCTTAGTTTTCTCAACGGAGTTCATTTCATCCATCCGAAGTTGTCTTTCTTTTCCCACCCTCCCACCCTTTTTTCTTTACGGAGTCAAAATTCTCAAATCAATTATCCATTGTATTCATGAGAAGTCTCTACATTCTTTTCCTTCAATGTTCTTAACCGGTGATTTCTCGTGAAGGTGCTCAGTAGTTTGTTGTTCATCATTCTTCATTCTCATTTTCTTTTCGATGGATTCAATTCAAGCTTTCGGTGTTAATCATATCCCGTTCACCGTTTCAAATGCTTTCCCATGCCGGCGCAACTCTTAATCATCCATCTCTCTCTATTCTTACCCGGAGTGCCGTAATTATCTCAGAAGTTCCATGTTTCCATTCGAGATCCATTCGTTCTATCTCGTGGTTGTTACCTCTTCCAAGTCATTTAATTCAACCGGTGCATTTTCTCTCTTTCAAGCAATTGTTCCAACGGTGTTTCTTTCAGTGGGCCTTAACCCATAGGTCTTTTCCCAGGATCTTACCTAACTCTTCTAATTTTCCGGAGCTATTCTCAAATTCTTTCAAAGTGTGACGTAATAATAGATTCCATCAGTCATATCCCTCTCCAAGATCGCTTTCAAATTATTTTCATCTTTGGCTCATCCTTTCTATTCTTCATTGCTCCGGAGTGTCTCATCAATTTTGGTGGTGTTTCTCGTCGTCATTCTCAGCGTTCAAGACCGAAGAAGAGTCTCTCTTAAATCATATCCGTTCTCTTGGATATTCATGGTTCAAGATTGATATTATCCTGTCAAGTCATTTCTAATCGTGAGAAATTCTTTTCATACCCATCCGGAGCATTTCATGAGTTCTTTACATTTTCGATTCTCCAAAGGCCATCATTTCAGAAGATTTATTCGTTCTCAGTTTTCAGCTTTCGTTCTCCGATTATTCCAAAAATTGATGTCTCTTCGTTCGTCTCCTAATTCTTCCGGTGCATCGTTCAAGTATTCTCTAATAAGCTCGTGATCTCTTCGTTCTCTTGTACCAAATTCCCTCGGGTATCTTCGTTTGTTTTCGAATTCTTCACGGCGATTCGTTCTCTTTTCTTCGTTCATTTTTAATTCATGGTGGTTCGTTCAACATTCCTCTTCCGTTGTTATCGTATCAATTCATTTGTTCTTTCCAAAAATCCCACCGGTGTTTCCTCGAAGACTTCGTCAAGTTGGCGCTATATCTCTCTTTAATCTTTTCAAGAAGAACAAGTAGTATGCAAATCCATTGCTTTTCATCAATTTATTTTGATGAAGGATAGACATATCATAATTCTTATTCTTGTTTCATCGAGGTGATTTAATTCCTTCTTTCGGAGCTCCTTCATGATATCAATTTCTCGGTTCTAAGTGCTTCATCTTTTCTTTTCCGGAGTTCCAAGTTTTCTCATTATCTCGTCACAAAGCTCCATCTAAATCATTTCAAGACTTCATCTTGTTCTTTTCAACCTTCATTTTCTATCATCCTTTTGTTTACCGGAGTTCTTCATGGTGGTTCGTCAAGGATTTAATTCATTCTCGAAGTGTTCGTCAAGATTCTTGTTGGAGCTCAAGTATTCTTCTTCTTGCATTTCGAAGTGCAATTAATTCTTCATTGTCTTTGGGAGACGCTGTTTCGCATCTTTTCATTCCTCTCAAGCAATCAGTTGTTTCCGTTAGTGGCCGGTTGTCACCTCATAATTTTGAGATGTTTTCCATAAGCCCACAACAAGCTTATTCTTTTCGCTGTTGATTTTCCAACAACTCCGTTCAATCCTTCTTTGTAGGGATGCTTTTCAAATTCAACGGTGAGAGAAGTTGTCATTTTCTTCCCCATTCTTTTCTTTCCAATGATTTAGCTTCTATTCTTTCGTTCCAGAGGCATTGTGATGTTGCTCTCTTCGACCCGTTATTTCGTTTCGCCAAGATCATGTTCTTTCCTCCTCTTTTCAAGTTCTTTTCATCTTATCAAGTTTTCCTTCTCTTTTCTACCGAAGTGCTGCCCAAATTCTTTTTGTTCTCATTCCTTATCTATCTCGTTTCAGCCAGAGTGGTTTCGAATTCTTGCTTGTTCCTCAAGCCATTCTTCAACTCTTTGCAACCTTCGAGTTTTGTTGGTTTCACTCGTTTGTCCAAGAAGCAACTTTGTTTTACCTCTTCCTTTTTCCTCTTCCTCTTCTCATGCTTAGATCTCGGGGCGAGATCTCTTGTAAGTGGGGGAGTGTTGTGGCAGCCCAAGACCGAGACCTCCACTATTTTATATTATGTCCATGCTTGGATGCTATGTTGTTGTTGTGGCTCCATGTTATTGTTTTATTTGCATCATGCATCATGATCATCATTCTTTGTTGTTTGCATACTTAATTTTCGTGTTGTGCTCTTGTGTGAACTCCTTCTCCTCATCTTATTTTCCGTTGCATCTTGTTCATTTCCATTTATACCATCATCAAGTGCAAGACCCCCATCACTAGCTTCTCCCTTTCAATTTCTCCCATTTATTGCAAGTCACATTTTTCTGTCCCGGATAAATGTTCACTATGCTCCTAAAACTCCTAAACCATGCCAAGATCCTCTCTTCCAAATTTCAGACCATTGGGAATTATTTTGGTCAGATTCAAAATTCATGCAAGTTTGAATTAAATTCAAACTTATCTAAATTTTCTGTCTTTAAAATTACCAAACCCAATTTTATTAAATTGGGCATAATTCCATGTTTCCAGATATATTTTTGTCTCTCCCAAATTCCCCTCCTAACTCCCTGTGCATTTCTCATTTTGGTTCTGTTTTATTCAAATGGAAAAGGAAATGCCAGGGGAGAGAGAGAGAGGAAGCCCAGCCGCATGCAGCCTCCAGCCGGCCCAACCTCCCCTAAGCCCAGCCGGCGCCCTTAACCCTAGCGATCGAGCAGCCTCTCCCTCCTCTCGATTCCCTCGCTCCCTCCCTCACTGTTCACGCGCCGCCACACCAGCACGAGAGCAGCGAGAGCCCCCCTCGCCCCCGATCTCCTCGCCCAACGCTCAACCCCGCCGCCATGTGCCGCGCCTCCCGATCCAGTGGCTCGCGCCGGCCGCCGTCGAACTCGCTAGCCGGCGAGCCTCCTCGCGCGCGCCCTACCGCCGCCTCTCCTCCGATGGACGAGCCCTCTGCGAGCTCCTCGTGCACCTCCCTCCACCCTCCGCCACCGTGGCCAGCTCCTGCTCCGGCCGCTGTCGAGCTTCCTTCGTCACCCGGCCTCTTGCCATCTCCAACCGCCTCCATCTGCCCCATCTCCTGCTCCGGCCACCTTGCCCGCCGTTCGTCGAGCCACCCTAGTGGCCTCGCTCCGTTCCCATCGCCGCCTCGCTGTTGCCGCTGCTGTTCCCCGCAAGCTGCAGCACCTCCTGCTGACATCAACCCTTCGACGCGCCGCCCGACCCGGCCATCTTCTGCCGCCCGCTGCCTTCCCTCGCACCGACGAGCCGCCTCACTGCTGCATCCGCGTCCGCGCGCTAACCTCCATGGCCACCACCGAGACCCTCTGAACCCGTCAAGTTGAGTACACGGAGACACAAGTCCGAAGACCACCGCAACCATTCATCTCGCCTTGTGCCACTTTGGTTCGTCAAGACCGCGTAGACCCGTACCCGGATCATCAAGTACCGTCTCCGGGATTTTCGCCAAGTACCTGACGACCCTAGGATGCGCCAAGTACCTCTACCCCGTCGTGGATCTCGCCAAAGGCCGTCAAGTGAACAACTACCGTCAAGTACCTCTTCGCAAGACCAAGTTCCACTACTGTTGACCCGGACATCTACGAAACGTGTACCACTACCGTCGCCATGCATTTCGTCAAGTTCCACTCCGACGCCGTGTACCACTATTTCCGTCTACTTCCGCATCGAACTCGTTCCGCCCCAAAATGCACCCTTGGAAGGTATAACCGCCGAGCTGACCGCCCGTGTACGATGCATGTTTTGTATGAGATGCTCGCATCGCACCGTGTCCGAATTGTTTCGTGCACGTTCCCTGTTTCCATGCCACCAACATGTGGGAACCCGGTAACCGAGATCACCCCACCATCTCTTGCATGTTCCACACATTCACACACTTATTCCTTTGCATCGGTATCTTGAACGAGTTACCGGAACCGGAATGTTGCTGTGGCACCATTTCCGTTTTCGCCGCCGTGGCACCCATTTCTTCCCGCCATGGCGACCAATGCTCCATATCATGCTTAATGCCACCATTTTCATAAAATTGCACATAACTTGAATATGTCATCCGCATGCATGTTAACCACATTTAAATTATTGTTTGCATTAAAATTGCTAAATGACTTGCTAAAATGGTTTATTTCATAGCTAAATAACCGTAACTCCGAATTAAATGAACTTTATATGTAAATGGGGTAGAAAAATGTGTAGATTAACATGGTGCTATTAATTTACATGTTTAACAACTATAAAATTGTGTTTAGATCAGAACAGTATCAAATTCGAAATATGCATATGGGGATTTTCCGGAATTGTTGTTTGTTGTTTCCGGCCTCATTTAAATTGCCTAGATGGGTAGATTAATTATGCTTCACCTCTTGCCATGCTTAACAACATTTAACCTTGTCATGTGCATAAACGGGAGTGAACTAATTAAATTGAATGTGAAGTTTTATCAATATGCAACTCATTGCATATTGAGCTTCACTTAATGGGTAGTATTTGAATGGTTGCACTTTGCCATGCCATGCCTCTTTAAACTGGACATGCATCATACTTGGTTGTGCATTTTGCCATGATTATGTTTGTGTGTTTACCATGTTGTTTGCTTCTTTCCGGTTGTGCTTCTTCTCGATAGTTCCGGTTTCGTTGCGATTTTGAGGATTCGTTCGACTACGTGGTTCGTCTTCTTCATGGACTCGTTCTTCTTCCTAGCGGGATTTCAGGCAAGATGATCATGACCTTGGATATCTCTATTATCTTTGCTTGCTAGTTGTCTCGTTGCTATCGCTATGTCGCGCTTCCTACCATATATATGTCAGCCTCCCACATGCCATGATACAGCCTCTAACCACCATTACCCAGCCAACCGTTGTTTCGCTATGTTACCGCTTTGCTCAGCCCCTTTTCTTATAGCGTTGCTAGTTGCAGGTGCTCTTGCAGGTTGTTCCATGTTGGGACATGGATATGTTGGGATATCACAATATCTCTTATTTAATTAATGCATCTATATACTTGGTATTGGGTGGAAGGCTCGGCCTTTTGCCTAGTGTTTTGTTCCACTCAAGCCGCCCTAGTTTTCGTAATGCTGGTGTTATGATCCATGTTTAGCGTTCCTAACATGCTCAGGGGAATGGGACCCTCTTGACAGTTCACTTTGAATAAAACGCTTCCAGCAAGGCCCAACTTTGGTTTTAACATTTGCCAATATAATAATACTGAATGAAATAATTAATTTTGCATAGGGCGTCATGAACCCGAGGATTCTTAATTCAACATAATACAGGTGGGCCAGTGCTGATGGTGCTGGTCCAAAACTAGAGCAGCTTGCGGCGCCGCCCGGGGCAACTCGGGAGTTGGTCGCTGTAACCATAGCTCATCCGTCGTGGCCTGAGACGAGATACGCGCGGCTACTATCAGGGTGTCGGCACGTCGGGAGGTCTTGCTGGATTTGTTTTACCATTGTCGAAATGTCTTGTTCACCGGGATTCCGAGGATACTTTGGGCTATCTCGAGGTTGAGGTATTCCCACCGCAGCTTGTGTAGGCTTATGATGGGCCAGGTTGGAACACCCCTGCAGGGTTAAATATTACGCGAAGCCGTGCCCGCGGTTATGTGGCACTTGGATATTTATAACCTCCGGTTGTACAGAACTTGACACTAAATCCTAATTAAAATACACCAATCGTGTGCGTAAACGTGACCGTCTCTTTTCGAGGAAGTTCGAGAAGAGAACACGGTGGGGTTATGTTTGGCTCGTAAGTAGGTGTTCAGGATCACTTAGTGATCATTTGTAGTTTGCGACCGTTTTGCGTAGAAGCTCTTCTTATTCTTGTACTCGTAAGTTAGCCACCATATATTGTTTAGTGCTTGCTGCAACCTCACCACTTTACCCCTTCCATACCCATTTAAGCTTTGATAGTCTTGCTACCCATGGTTATGGGATTGCTGAGTCCTCGTGGCTCACAGATTACTACAACAACAGATGCAGGTACAGGTAATGCGATGATCTGACATGAGAGCGATGTTCGTTTGCCTTTGGAGTTCTTCTTCTGCTTCTTCTTCTTCGTCGATCTTGGGATAGGTTCCTGGTCGGCATCCTGGGCTAGCAGGGTGGATGTCATTCTTCTTTTCGTTTGATTTCATCCGTAGTCGGATGCTGCCCTTCTGTATGATGTTTGTTATGAATTGTTGTATTCATGAGATGATTGTATGTATTTGTCTGTATCCCCATCTATTATGTATGTGGTACGATGTAATGATATCCACCTTGCAAGCGTCTCCAATATGCGTTTCTACTCTTGGTGGGGCCTCCGAGTTCCTCGAGAATAGGATCGCATATTGGGCGTGACATTCTCCTTCTCCTTCTCTGGAATTTCTGTATACAAGTTTGCCATGGTATTGTGATCCATCTTTGGCTTTGCATACACATCGATGTCATTTTCATCAGCTTCGGGCACACCAAGCAATGTGGCCCATTCAAGCACACTAGACTGGTACTTGACTCCCTCAGTCATCCATACAGTCCTTCCATTGGGGTAGAAGTGAGTTGTCGAGTAAAACTGCATAATCATCTCATCATTCCAATTTGTCAGCTTCTTCCCAATGAACTTATCAAGATCTATGGATCTGAAATCCTCATGAACGTGGGGGAAGTGATCCTCATTGGCATCAATGTACTTCCAGTCCACCCACTTCATATCACTTACAATTGGCTTCTTATCAAGCAAGACTGTCTCATAGAAATCCTGTTGTTCTCTCGTGTGAAATCCGTAGTCCACAGCAGTCCTCCTTCTGATGGAATAGGGGTCAGATTCCCTCCATGTCCCGAGACCTTTGTCCTTCCTCTTCTTCATGTTTTCAACAATGGGATGAGCATCATTATGTTTAGGCAATCTGGGCCTTAGCTTCATGAGCACTTGGGCTTCATCATCATCTTCAGCTTCTCTTTCAGGCATTGGGGCCTTGTTCTTCTCACTAGCAGATACATCTCTGGTAGTCCTCTTGGGCTTGATAGCTGTAGGCTTGGCCTTGGAAGTATTAGCTATCTTGATAGCATCTCCCATGAGCTTCTACTGTTTAGGAGGAGGTGGATTTGCTGCTTGCTCTTCCTCATCTGTTGCATCATCTCTTCTCATGGATGTTGGCCTGAAGATCACATGAGCTGTTTCCTTTCTGACTCTCTTCTTGCCTGCTGCCTTGGGCTTTTGACTGAATGGGGGCCTGTTGAGATCCTTCTGGATTCTCTGAAGAGATGCCTCTCTTTGCAGCTGTAGAGGCAGAAACTTTCCTTGTGACTCCTCTCTCTCTCTTTGAGTGCCATACTCCTTGGCAACAATAGTTGGTTTCTTCTTCTTTGAAGTCACTCCTTCAGCAGCAAAGTCTTCATCCTCATCATCAGAATTCTTCTTCTTCCTGGCCCTGGTGGCTGCCTTTGGCAAATCTGGCTATCACTTGCCTCTGACATTCTGACACCTGCACCTGTGAAGTAGATGGGGTAGAGTGGAATGGATGAGCATCACAAAAACACAGCATTTTAAAAAAAATTGAATAAAAACTTTAGTTTTATGTTTTCACAGAGATGATTTCGGAAATTTAGAGTAGATAATCTCGGTAGTACTGAAGCTGTAACAGAGACTTGGCCACACAGACTCAGTCTGACCGAGGTGCATTTCGGTCTCTCCGACAAGCTAGGGTTCTATAGAAATGTTAGTCTTGGATCCACCGATCCGTACCACTCGGTGACACCGAGATGTACAAAGTGCAATGGCCTGAGGCCAAATCGGTGAGTCTGATTCTCCCTATTTGGTCTGTCCAAAATGATTTCTGCGCAAACCTAACCCTAAAATTTTTCGCTCAAATCTATTTCTACTGAATTTGATGGAATAGAAATCTCAATCCGTGTGAATATTGCGGGCGCAACAACTCTAGTGCATAGAATCAGAATTTTGAAGCGCTAGAGGATCGAATCTCACCCTAACTTGGTGGAGATCCTCTATGGCGGCAACGGTGGTGAAGAATGCCGTTGACGGCGACGGAATCCTGCGGCGAGGGCGCGCTGGATATGAAGGCGACGATCTGGAGACCACGAGCGATGGCAGCAACGGGGTGCGGGAGTCGTAACTGTTTAGAAATTTCAACGTACGGTTCACACGATATATATACCCGTAAGCTGTCGGTGACACCGAGCAAAACACATCGGTGGCACTGAAATGAGTAACTGCTTTGAGAACATCTTTTCGGTGACGCCGAGAATTTCAAATCGGTATCTCCGAGATAGAAAACCAGATCAGTCCAAGTGATTTCGGTGTGACCGGATGCTTGTGAATTGGTCTATCCGAAAATCACTTAGAAGGTTTTGGAGGTCAGCCCTAGTCGGATCGGTGGCTCCGAGTGCTCCTCACCCGGAGGGTCCGAAAGAGACTTGTTCAAGTTTTTGTGATATAGCAAGAAAGAATTTAGACAGGTTGAGATAGATAGCTAGAGAGGGTGCTTAGGCATTCTTGTACATCCATTTGGCCAAATAAAACCAAACCAATCAAACTACAAATGGATGTCCTCGAATAAGAAATATGCATAGCAACATGCTCACACAATAAGATAGCAAATGAAATATGTGTCAAACATGCACAACTAATTCTAGCAACTATCAACCAATGGGTGATGACATAGTCATCTATATATGAGTATATTGACTTAAGACTTAGAGTAAAGCTTCCCCTAGATGTGATATCCCCCCAAAGAGGGATGAACTAACCTTGGGTTTTGTCGATGTTGACTTCATGTAGATTTTGTAGGTGTGGATGCTCAATGTTGATGTAGACTATCAAGAGTTGGGAGCAATCCTTGGATTTTTGCACTTTCAATACCTACATGGGTTAGTCCCACAAGGAACATACAAAGATATCCATAGACATAGAGTGAAATGCACACATTATGATGTCCATGAATGCATTGAATACCTTGTCCCTTGTCTTACCAACAAGAGGGTTTGTGACTGCATGAACTAGTGCAAGATGTTGAAGTTGGTTGCACAAGTTCTTGCCATAAATTAATGTGAGTGAAGTTTGTTGGCGGAGTCACCCTCAAGAACTCTCTAGTTCTTCTTCTTTGGGACCCACATCAACTTGATGGGAATCCTTGGAGTTGTAGTAGCACTTGATGAAGTAGAACTTGATGAGGCCTTTGGAACCCACTTGACCAAAGCTTGAGGTGGTCCTTCAAATGAGTCAATCTCTTCTGGAAGCTTGTCCTTGCCTTTTAGCTTGTGGTCTTGAGATGGAAGATCATCTTGAGCTTGTGTCCCCTTGAAAGAAGTAGGATCATACTTATCTTGTTGAGGAACAAACTTCGTCTTGGGGTATTGATCTTCCTCCCACTCAACTCCATTGGCATTGAACTTTCGTTCAAAACCAATACCTTGGTTCTTCCGGTGCCTTCCTTGCTTGCGCACAATTTCCTCAAATTGCTTACTCCCGGCAAGGCTCTTGAAGACACCCTTTTCTATAATTCCTTTTAATAAATCGTTTTCTTGCTCAAGTGTAACTTGGCTTAGAGAATCATTAGTGGAATCAGTAAAACTACTAGAAGCAACAACATTGGATTTAGCATTGTTATTGTTACTACTAGAGGTAGAACCCTTTTTACCCTTGTTACTAGTTTGCTTAGATTTGACTTGTGGCATAAAGGTAGACAAGAGTAAATGCTTGGCAAGATATGAAGAACTCTTATTTAGAAGATCGTCATTGATAGCTTTTAGAAACTCATGCTCTTGCTCTAAATTTAGCTTCTCGAAGCGTAGCTTCTCATGAGATCTTAGAAGCTCTCTATGATCCTCTTGAGTTGTTTCATGAGCTAACTTAAGAGTGTTTAGTTCTTTAGTTAGACGCTCAATCTCCTTCATAGCATTGTCATTCATTTCCTCTTGACTATCATGATTACTAGCATTTTCATTATAGCTCACATCACTAGTATTATCAACAAGTAAATCATCATCACCAAGCAAATCATCCTCATCACTATTAAAGTCAAAGTATTCAGGGTGTGATACCTTAGGGCCTTTTGCCATGAAGCATCTTACAATTCCTTCATTTGGTGAATCAAATAGGTCATAGGAGTTGGAGGATACGAGAGCAAGTCCGGCAACACCTTCATCTTGACTATAGTCGAAGTCGGAGTGATAGCTTCTCTCAGAGTGGTTGTCGGAGTCGGAGCCGGAAATCCATTCACCAACATGAGCTTGATGTCTTCTTCTAGTGTAGCTCTTGGATAACTTGTCTTTCCTTTCCGAATCCTTGCTTCTTCAAGAAGATCTTCGTTCATAATGATCATCCCTACTCCTTCTCTCCTTGTGAGGTGATTCATCTTTTCTATGTCTTCCTCTTGGCGATTCGTCTCTTTTCTTGTGAGGTGCCGTACACTCATTGGAATAGTGTCTGGGTCTTCCATAATTGTAGCAATTTCGGTCATGACTTGATGATCTTTTCTCATAATGCCTTGAGCTTGAGCTTCTCTCTTTTCCTTTGTTCTTGTAAAACTTGTTGAACCTTTTCACCATTAGGCTTATCTCTTCATTGGATACTAGCTTGTCGCTTGAAGTTGTGGGAGTATCGGTTGAGGCTTTGTAAGCACCACTTGATTTGTTGTGTAGCTCCTCTTTGTCCTTGAGTGACATCTCATGAGCAACAATTCTTCCAATGACTTCCGTGGGCTTGAGATCTTTGTAATTGGGCATCATTTGGATCAATGTGCACACGGTATCATATTTTCCATCCAAGGCTCTAAGAATCTTCTTGATGATGAATTTGTCGGTCATCTCTTCACTTCCTAAGCCGGCAATCTCATTTGTGATGAGAGCAAGCCTAGAGTACATTTCGGCGACTCCTTCACCATCCTTCATCTTGAACTTGTCAAGTTGACTTTGAAGCACATCCAACTTGGATTCCTTGACGGACTCGGTACCCTCGTGCATATCAACCAAAGTATCCCAAATTTCCTTTGCATTCTCGAGGCGGCTGATCTTGTTGAACTCCACGGGGCACAAACCGTTGAAGAGAATGTCACAAGCTTGAGCATTGTATTGCAACATCTACAATTCTTTCGCGGTTGCTTCACGATCCGGTTCCTTACCATCCTCAAAGAATTCACCTTGCAAGCCAACCCGAACAATAGACCAAACGGCGGGGTTATGACCAAGAATATGCATTTTCATCTTATGCTTCCAACTAGCAAAGTTTGTACCATCAAAATATGGACCTCTACGGTGATAGTTACCCTCACTAGACGCCATACTCTCCTAGGTTGTGAAACCAATGCAATGGAGACCAAAGCTCTGATACCACTTGTAGGATCGAAAGTATGTCTAGAGGGGGGTGATTAGACTACTTGACCAAATAAAAATCTATCATTTTCCCAATTTTAGTTGTGGGCAGATTTTAACAAGCACACCAAGTCAAGTAACACTCTACACATGCAATTCTAAGAGTGTAGCAGCGGAAAGTAAAACATTGCACATGTAAGTAAAGGAGGGGTTTGGAGATTTCAAACACAATGAAGACATGATGATTTTTGGCGTGGTTCCGATAGGTGGTGCTATCGTACGTCCACGTTGATGGAGGCTTCAACCCACAGAGGGTAATGGTTGCGCGGGTCCATGGAGGGCTCCACCCATGAAGGGTCCACGAAGAAGCAACCTTGCCTATTCCACCATGGCTTCCGTCCACGAAGGACTAGCCTCACTCGGGGTAGATCTTCATGAATTAGGCGATCTCCTTGCCCTTACAAACTCCTTGGTTCAACTCCACATGATCTTGGAGGCTCCCAAGTGAGACCTAACCAATCTAGGAGACACCACTCTCCAAAAGGTAACAAATGATGTGTTGATGATGAAATCCTTGCTCTTGTGCTTCAAATGATAGTCTTCCCAACACTCAAACACTTCCTCACAGATTTGGATTTGGTGGAAGAAAGATTTGAGTGGAAAGCAACTTGGGAAAGGCTAGAAATCAAGGTTCAAATGGTAGGATTGGAATATCTTGATCTCAACACATGAGTAGGTGGTTCTCTCTCAGAAAGTGTATGGTGGAAGTGTAGGCACGTTCTGATGGCTCTCTTACTTGGTAAGAGACTGGTGGAGGGGTATAAATAGCCTTCACCTAAAATCCAACCGTTACAAGCCTTTGACCCAACTCGGTGACACCGACATGAAAATCTCGGTGAGACCGACTAGTGTAAAAGGCATGAACGTTAGGCTTTTCGGTGGGACCGATCAAAACATCTCGGTGAGACCGAAGTGCAATGGATAGGGCAAGACCACGTTTCGGTGAGACCAAAAATTTCATCTCAGAAATTCTGAAGTGAAGTGACAACATTACAGCAACTTGGTCAAGCCGTCTCGGTGGGACCGAGAACCATTTCGGTTAGACCGAAGTGTTAGGGTTTTGGCTGTGGCAGTGGAGTGATCATCTCGGTGAGTCCGGAGTAGATGTTATCGGTGGGACCGAAATGATGAATTAGGGTTTTGGACAGATGTGTTTTGGGTAAGTGATTGAGGGTTTTTGGAGCAATATCACTGAGCACTTTGAGCAACAACCTCATCAATAATACCTCATCCCCTTTTAATAGTATTGGCTTTCCTAAGGGACTCAATATGATCTTGGATCACTAAAATGAAAATGATGAGTCCTGTGGATGCCAAACTTGTTCTTGACATTTTGAGGGGTCCACATCCATTAGTCCTTGCCATGCCAATCATTGATCCTTTCTGAAATTTATTAGCAATAAGAATTAGATCAATGATGTATATGTTGTTATTGATTACCAAAACCACCCGGGGATTAGTTGCACTTTCAAGATTTCGGCCGCCAATAAGTCCTACCCCGCCCACGTCGTCCCGCCTGCATTCTCATCTACATTCTCTCCTCGCTCGCCCTCCCTCTCTCTCACAAAACTCTGCCATGGCACTGACGATCTGCACACCCGTCAAGGAGGTGGCGCCGCCCCGCGAGGACGTCCAGGCGTAGAACAGCGACGAGGAGGACCTCTAAGCACAACCAGACGAGGTTACGCCGGAACCCCAACTTTGGAGTGGTTTTGGGGCCAGTACAATCTTTGTCTGTGGAAAGCACTGCCGCCGACTGAGAAAGCCAGGAAAGTGGTGTTCAAGAAGGAGTTGGCGGAGGAGCGCGCTAGGTACCAGGCGGCCTGTGAAGCCCGTGAGGCCGCCTGGGAAAAGGAAAAGCTGGAGCTTTGGCGGCGGGCGCGTCGACGTGCAGACGAGGTGTACGAAGATGGCCGGTACTTCGCCAAGAAGGCCAAAGGCGCTAGGCACCTCGTCACTGTGTGGAGGTGGGCCGATAAGCTCCAACATGCTACCGATGAGGATCTCCGGTGGGCGCCCAATGAAATGGCAAGATCGTTCACGCGCGTCCACCAGCAAGAGGCAGATCGGCACGTCAAGCGCTGCGAGGCGGAGGAAGCGGAGAACTCCCTCCGCGCTGGGAAGCCGCCGCGCACCAGGGAGCTGCTAGCGAGGGGCTGCTGGAATACTGGCCCCATAAGGAGGGTTTTTTAGTTTTATATTGTTCGTTTTCAATTTTATGCATTGTACTTAGTAGTTAAGTACGGGATCCCAGTTAAGTATCATCACGTATTGCTCGTTTTCGTAAAAATTTCTATCTAGTTGTTTACCATCCACATGTACAGAATGGAAAACATACACATTGAAACAGAACAATATATAAGAACGGAAAATAGAGTACACACATTGAAACAGAGCAATATTATGATTGTTGGGAATACATAGCGATCAACGTCGAAACAACTCAACAAAATAAAACGTGTCCATGACCACCACCCCTGCCTACGGTAGCTCTTGCCTCTGCCTGAACTCGTGCAGGCGTTCGTCCAAGCGGTTGACACACTCGCGGTCTCAAGCTCCAAGTTGGCTATTTCATCGGAGATCACCAGCTC
This sequence comes from Elymus sibiricus, assembly GCA_039707655.1. Classification (NCBI taxonomy): domain Eukaryota; kingdom Viridiplantae; phylum Streptophyta; class Magnoliopsida; order Poales; family Poaceae; genus Elymus; species Elymus sibiricus. Next base: position 199,282,695 of record CM077676.1, on the reverse strand, counting down.
CAAGTTAGCTATTTCATCGGAGATCACCAGCTCGAGGATGCGACGGCCATGTTCCTCTAATGCGCCTATGTGGACACCTGGGCCAAGGAGGCGCTCGAGCCTAGTGACCAACGCGTTGGCATCGAGCGGGCCGCGGACAAGGTGAACGGCGCGACCCATGCGAACGGCGCGGCCAGCGTCCGGTGCAAGCACGGCGCAGCCGGCCTCTGATGCTAGTATGGCGCAGACGGCCTATGCGCACTCCTGGCAAGGAATGGGGCTACTAACGGGCCGTGTACCCAGCTGCAACGCCCTGTTGACAGCAGGCAAGTGCCGATGGAATCGCTCTTGCTGTGCGGCGCGTCGTGCCTTGCTACTTGTAGTCGCGTTGGTATTTCCCTGAAGAGGAGAGGATGATGTAGTACAGTAGAGATAAGTATTTCCCTCAGTTAAGAACCAAGGTTATCAATCCAGTAGGAGAACCAAGCAAAATTCCGTTGAAACACACCTGCACACACAAGAGTAAACACTTGCACCCAATGCAAATAAGAGGGTTGTCAATCCTCTTAGCGGTTACTTGCAAGGATTAAATCTTATAGAGGTAAATTGCTAAACTAAAATACTAATAAAAATAAAAGTAAATAAATTGCAGCAAGGTATTTTTGGGTTTTAATATGACAAAGATAGACTCGGGGCCATAGTTTTCACTAGAGGCTTCTCTCTCGAGCGCTGAAACATACAGTGGGTAAACAAATTACTGTTGGGCAATTGACAGAATAGCAAATAATTATGACGGATTCATGGAAATGATCATGTATATAAGCATCACGTCCGAGACAAGTAGACAGACTCCTGCCTGCATCTACTACTATTACTCCACCCATCGACCGCTATCCAGCATGCATCTAGGGTATTAAGTATGAAACAGAGTAACGCCTTAAGCAAGATGACATGATGTAGAGAAGCAAATTCAAGCAATATGAATAAACCCCATCTTTTTATCCTTAATGGCAACAATACAAATACGTATCATGTCCCCTTCTGTCTCTGGGATTGAGCACCGCAAGATTGAACCCATCACAAAGCACCTCTCCCATTGCAAAATAAATCAATCTAGTAGGCCAAACTAAACCGATAGATTGAAGAGAAATAAAAATCTATAACAATCATGCATAAAAGAGTTCAGAGAAGACTCAAATATTTCTCATGAATAATCTAATCATAAACTCACAATTCATCGGATCCCAACAAACACATCGCAAAAGAAGATTACATCGGATAGAACTCCAAGAACATCAAGGAGAACATTGTATTGAAGATCAAAGAGAGAGAAGAAGCCATCTAGCTACTAGCTGTGGACCCGTAGGTCTGTGGTAAACTACTCACACATCATCGGAAGGGCAGCAAGGTTGATGTAGAAGCCCTCCGTGATCGATTCCCCCTCCGGCAAAGTATCGGAAAAGGCCTCCAGATGGGATCGCGGAAGAACAGAGGCTTGCGGCGGCAGAAAGGTTATTTCTTCTGGCTCTCTAGGGGTTTCCCAATATTTGTGAATTTATAGAAGTGGAATTAGGTTAAATGGAGTCACGGGGGCCCCACAAGGCAGCACGGCGCGCCCCCCTGGGGCGCGCCCTAGTGCCTTGTGGAGCCCTCGTGAGGCTTCTGGCCTCCTCCCGAAGCTTCCAAGGGTTCTTTTGTCCAGAAAAAATCTCCAAAAAGTTTCGTGGCATTTGGACTTCATTTGGTACTGTTTCTCTGAAAAGCCAAAAACAAGCATAAAACAGCAACTGGCACTGGGCACTAGATTAATAGGTTAGTCCCAAAAAATGATATATAATTGCATATAAAAACATCCAAGATTGATACTATAATAGCATGGAACAATAAAAATTATAGATACATTGGAGACGTATCGATCATCCCCAAGCTTAATTCCTGCTCGTCGTCGAGTAGGTAAATGATAAAAACAGAATTTTTGATGTGGAATGCTACCTATCAGGTTTCATCATGTAATCTCTCTCTTACGGTATGAATAATAAGATCCAAGTGATTCAAAGCAATAGTCTATAATTTGATATAAATTAAAGACATCAATACTCAGGCATACTAATAAACAATCATGTCTTTCAAAATAAAAATGCTAAATAATGTTATCCCTACAAAATCATATGACCCTGTCATTCTCCATCTTCGTCACACAAAGTATTTATCATGCACAACCCCGGTTTTAGCCAAGCAATTGGTTCATACTTTTTAACGCGCTTCAGCTTTTTCAACTCCCACGCAATACATGAGCGCAAGCCATGGATATAGCACTATGGGTGGAATAGAGTATGGTGATAGGGGATAAATAAGAGAAGTCAAAGAGGGAGAAAGTCTCACATCAACGAGGCTAATCAACGGGCTATGGAGATGCCCATCAAATGATGTCAATGCGAGGAGTAGGGATTGCCATGCAACAGGTGCACTAAGAGCTATAAGTGTATGAAAGCTCAACATGAAAACTAAGTGGGTGTGCATCCAACTTTCTTGCTCATGAAGACCTCGGGCATTTGAGGAAGCCCATCATCGGAATATACAAGCCAAGTTCTATAATGAAAAATTCCCACTAGTATATGAAAGTGACAAAATAGGAGACTCTCTATATGAAAAACATGGTGCTACTCTGAAGCACAAGTGTGGAAAAGGATAGTAACATTGCCCCTTCTCCCTTTTTCTCTCATTTATTTTTTTCTTTTCTTTTTTCATGGCTCTTTTTCGCCTCTTTTTTTAAAAAATTTATTTATATATTTCGTCCGGAGTCTCATCCCGACTTGTGGGGGAATCATAGTCTCCATCATCCTTTCCTCACTGGGACAATGCTCTAATAATGATGATCATCACACTTCTATTTACTTACAACTCGATACTAGAACAAAAATATGACTCTATATGAATGCCTCTGGCAGTGTACCAGGATGTGCAATGATGCTAGCGTAACATGTATAAAAATGATGAACGGTGGCTGAGCCACGAATACTATGTCAGCTATATGATCATGCAAAGCAATATGACAATGATGATGTATGTCATAAAAAACGGAACGGTGGAAGTTGCATGGCAATATATCTCGGAATGGCTATGGAAATGCCATGAAAGGTAGGTATGGTGGCTGTTTTGAGGAAGATATAAGGAGGCTTATGTGTGATAGAGCGTATCATATCACGGGGTTTGGATGCACCAGCAAAGTTTGCACCAACTCTCGATGTGAGAAAGGGCAATGCACGGTACCGAAGAGGCTAGCAAATTGCGGAAGGGTGAGAGTGCGTATAATCCATGGACTCACATTAGTCATAAAGAACTCACATACTTATTGCAAAAAGTCTATTAGCCCTCGAAGCAAAGTACTACTACGCATGCTCCTAGGGGGGAGGTTGGTAGGAGTTAACCATCGCGTGCCCCCAACCGCCACGCAAAGTAAGACAATCAATAATAAATCATGCTCCAACTTCCTAGCATACCGACAGATCATACGTGCATGCTTCGGGAATCACAAACCTTAACACAATTATTCTTACTAAGCCACAATTATCTACTAATACCTACCACATATTACCATCTTAATATCGCAAAACTATTGCAAGGAATCAAATTTATCATATTCAGTGATCTACATGAAAGTTTTTATTATATCCCTATTGAATACCTATCATATCAAGACCAAATTCATAACCCGTGCATATTACCATTGCTATCATGAGACTCTCAAAAAGATATAAGTGAAGCATGAGAGTGCAACTATTTCTATAAAATATAACCACCGCCGTGCTCTAAAAGGTATAAGTGAAGCACTAGAGCAACTGCCTAGCTCAAAAGGTATAAGTGAAGCACATAGAGTATTCTAACAAATCACGAATACTGTGTGTCCCTCTCAAAAAGGTGTGTTAAGCAAAGATGATTGTGACGAACTAAAAAGAAAACAAAAGCAAACAAACTATTTCACAAGACGCTCCAAGTAAAACACATATCATGTGATGAATAAAAATATAGCTCCAAGTGAGTTACCGATAGATTGTAGACGAAAGAGGGGATGCCTTCCGGGGCATCCCCAAGCTTAGATGCTTGAGTCTTCCTTGAATATTACCTTGGGGTGCCTTGGGCACCTCTAGGCTTAGGCTCTTGCCGCTCCTTATTCCTTTATCCATCGTAGTCTCACCCAAAACTTGAAAACTTCAGCACACAAAACTCAACAGAAACCTCGTGAGATCTGTTAGTATAACAAACAAATCTTAAACTTTAGGTACTGTAGTAAATTGATTCATATTTAATATTGGCATAATGCTACTGTACTCCAACGACTCCATGACTCATACCCCCCGATACGATCCATAGATTCATCAAATCAAGCAAACTATGTAACAAAAACAGAATCTGTCTAAAACAGAACAGTCTGTAAACATCTATTTAAAATCCATACTTCTGTAACTCCAAAAATTCTGAAAAATTAGGACAACGTAAAAAATTCATATACCAATACTGTGTAAAAATTTCAGATTTTTCTCACTCTCCAGTACAGAACCAAAATTCCAGCACTGGACGCAAAACTTTCTGTTTTCCAAACAGCATCAATTATACTATCATCAACATCATCCCAAAGGCATTACTTGGCACAAACACTAATTAAAATATAAAAACACAATCATAACAGAGGCAAAAATTGTGCAAACACACAAAACAGAAGGAAAATTTATTGGGTTGTCTCCCAACAAGCTCTTTCTTTATAGCCATTAAGATAGGCTTGAGATTTCAATGATGCTCACATGAAAGATAGTAATTTAAACACGAAGAGAGCATCATGAAACATGTGAAAATCACATTTAAGTCTAACATACTTCCTATGCATAGTCATTTTATAAGCAAACAAATTATCAAGACAAGCAATATCTAGCATATGCCAATAGGGAGAATGGAGCATCAATAATTTCAACATAACGAGAGGTAATTTAGTAACATGAAGATTTCTAAAACCATATTTTCCTCTCTCATAATAATTACATGTAGGATCATAATCAAACTCAACAATATAGCTATCATAAAAAATATTCTCTTCATGATCCACATGCATAAAAGTTTTATAATCTTCCAAAATAGTGGGATTAACATCAACTAAAGTCATGACCTCTCCAAACCCACTTTCATCAAAAATTTCATAAGATTGAACACTCTCCGAATATGTGGGATTGTTTTTACCTAAAGTTGACACTCTTCCAAACCCACTTTCAATATTATTGCAAACATTATTATCAATAAAATATTCATCATGAGACTTAAATAAATTTTCAAGATCATAAGAAGTATTATCACCCCAATCGTGATCATTGCAATAAGTAGTGGACATAACAAAATTGTCATCCCCAAGCTTGTAGTTTTGCATATCATTAGCACAATTGACATTAATAGAATTTATAATAACATCATTGCAATCATGCTTTTCAATCAAGGAGCTAACATGAATCACTTTATAAATTTCTTCTTCTAACACTTGATCACAATTTTCAGATTCATGATTTTCAGGGAAAACTTCATAGAGATAATCAAGTGCACTCAACTCACTAGCAATTCGTTCATCATAATTAGATCTTTTGAAAAGATTAGCAAGTGGATGAGGATCCATATCAATAGATTTTTGCTTTCACCTTCTGTTTTTGTGTGTTGTCATGAAGGCAATAAAAGCAAGCAAGCAAACAAAAATATTTTTGTGTTTTTGTAAAAAAAATTAGAAGTGGGGGAGATGAAAATGAGAGGCAACAGCAAATAAAAGGTAAATAAAGTAAATGCAAGTGAATAATAATTTGTGTGAAGTTACTTGGTAATTTTGATGATGTCTCCCCGGTAACGGCGCCAGAAATTCTTCCTCCTACTTGTAGTCTGCATTAGTATTTCCCCGAAGAGGAGAGGATGATGCAGTACAGTAGAGATAAGTATTTCCCTAAGTTAAGAACCAAGGTTATCAATCCAGTAGGAGAACCAAGCAAAATTCCATTGAAACGCACATGCACACACAAGAGCAAACACTTGCACCCAATGCAAATAAGAGGGTTGTCAATCCTCTTAGCGGTTACTTGCAAAGATTAAATCTTATAGAGGTAAATTGCTAAACTAAAATACTAATAAAAATAAAAGTAAATAAATTGCAGCAAAGTATTTTTGGGTTTTAATATGATAAAGATAGACCCGGGGGCCATAGTTTTCACTAGAGGCTTCTCTCTTGAGCGCAGAAACATACGTTTGGTAAACAAATTACTGTTGGGAAATTGACAGAATAGCAAATAATTATGACGGATTCATGGCAATGATCATGTATATAGGCATCATGTCCGAGACAAGTAGACCAACTCCTGCCTGCATCTACTACTTTTACTCCACCCATCGACCGCTATCCAGCATGCATCTAGGGTATTAAGTATGAAACAGAGTAACGCCTTAAGCAAGATGACATGATGTAGAGAAGCAAATTAAAGCAATATGAATAAACCCCATCTTTTTATCCTTAATGGCAACAATACAAATACGTGTCATGTCCCCTTCTGTCACTGGGATTGAGTACCGCAAGATTGAACCCATCACAAAGCACCTCTCCCATTGCAAGATAAATCAATCTAGTAGGCCAAACTAAACCGATAGATCGGAGAGAAATACAAAGCTATAACAATCATGCATAAAAGGGTTCAGAGAAGACTCAAATATTTCTCCTGAATAATCTGATCATAAACTCACAATTCCTCGGATCCCAACAAACACACCGCAAAAGAAGATTACATCGGATAGAACTCCAAGAACATCAAGGAGAACATTGTATTGAAGATCAAAGAGAGAGAAGAAGCCATCTAGCTACTAGCTATGGACCTGTAGGTCTGTGGTAAACTACTCACACATCATCGGAAGGGCAGCAAGGTTGATGTAGAAGCCCTTCGTGATCGATTCCCCCTCCGGCAGAGTACCGGAAAAGGCCTCCAGATGGGATCGCGGAAGAACAAAGGCTTGCGGCGGTGGAAAGGTTATTTCTTCTGGCTCTCTGGGGGTTAATTTCCCAATATTTGTGAATTTATAGAAGTGGAATTAGGTTAAACGGAGTCATGTTGGAGACGTATCATGCCTCTCGCTCTGCGGCGGTCCATTGGTCTTGTTGTGCGGCGAGCCGCGGCCTATCGGTGCAGACGCGCCTATCTTGCCCTGGGGCGCACCACCGATCATGTTGTGCGTCGAGCTGCAGCCTCTCGGCGCTGAGTTGCCTATCTTGATCCGCGGCGCTGAAGCGCCGTCCGCCAAGGGTCTGCTCAACCCTGGTGATGACGCGCAGCACGGCGTCGTCCATCGTGTTGCCGGGAACGCCCTTGGCCTCGACGGGTCGTGGCGCCTGCTCGTTTACCTCATCGAGGAGGTTGATGGCAGAGGCGGCGCTTTGATGGGTTGGCATGCTTGGAAAAGGTAGCTAGAGGGGCTATAGACTGCGCTTGTGCCTCGGTGTGTCGCGCGCTGCCTAGGCTTATGCGCAATCGCTGGGTGGCGGCGGGAAACCAATGGGGAAATGGCGGGAAACGGTGGCGTGTTCATAAAACGCCATCAATTAATGGAAACTTAGCATAGAAGGAAGTGCGAGCTAGCACGACGCGTGCACGCACATTGCTTGCCCACGGGTGTGATCCATATATCTCGTGTGCCCAGCAGAGCACACTATTCACACAAAATAATATTGTTCTGTAGTCTGTACACAGAGAGCGTAGATGTTGTGCAGACTGAGCAAATCACATCACACACGGATTAAACTATGGAACCCATCGGTGATGATTTCATCAATCGCTGACAAATGTTTACCAACAAGCGTTTGCCTACAACACACACGACTTATTTGGAGCAATCGTCTGTGTTATTATCGGTTTTCCCACACATTTCTGATTACTGGCCTGTTTGCCGCGTATCACACATATCTTGTTAAGTGGAACCGTTTCTGTTGTGTTGGGTAATCACAAACAGTTCATCCTAGTGAACTGTATACCATGTATCACACACACCTTGATCTGTCTGACCGTTTCTGTTGTGTTGGGTAATCACAAAAAGTTCATCCGAGTGAACTGTATGCCGTGTATCGCACACACCTCGAACTGGCGGCTCGTTTATGTTATTCTGGCTTATCGCAAACAGTTCGTATGGATCAACTGTATGCCACATATCGCACACACATCTCTTATCTGAATCATGCTTGATGTCTCCGCCATCGCACATAGTTCGTCTTATTGGTGACGGTTTTATTACAACACCATTTGCGATTCATGCATCGCACACAGTTTGGTCGCAGGGTCTCTGATTCATGTGTCGCGTTAGCGGTCGCCTGCAGTAGTGTAGGGTTTGCAATAAGGTGCGAGACATAGCTTTCTCCGTCCGAATCCTGAGATGACATGGCGCTTGGCCTTGAAAATCTGAAAGAAAAACAGCCCGAAACAAGAACATAAGAGAAACTTGCGATACGGTGGTCAAAACATCCGAGAGTGTATAAAATGATTTTTTTTCGTGCAGGACAAGTAATATGGAAGAAAAACGGAGTCAGGAAAGTCCACGAGGGAGCCACAAGCTCGGTAGGCGCGCCCTAGGGGTTAGGGCGCGCCCCCCCAGGCTTGTCGCTCCCTCGTGCACTCTTCGGACTGTTTATTATTTTGCTAATTTTTTATATATTCCGAAACGAACAGAAGGTGCTTTTATGGCATTTTTGGAGTCGGTTTACTTACCGTACCACATACCTACTCCTTTTCAGGGTTCTGGGGCGTTCCAGAAGGTTTCTTCTATGTGCTCCTCCGGTGTCATGGTTTGAATAATATTAGTTTCAACATTAATGTGCATACCTTAGATATAATGTTTAATTCTTTGCCCATTAACCACTCTCGGATTAGTGCCTTCGGAGTTGTTTATCTTGATAGCTCTAGAGCGATAAACTTCTTCGACGATGTATGGTCCTTCCCATTTAGAGACAAGTTTTCCTGCAAAGAATCTGAACTGAGAGTTGTACAATAGAACATGCTCACCAACTTTAAATTCCCGTTTTTTGATTCTCTTATCAAGCCATCTTTTAACTTTTTCTTTAAACAACTTGGCATTTTCATAAGCTTGTGTTCTCTATTCATCAAGAGAGCTAATATCAAATAACCTCTTTTCACTGGCAAGTTTAAAATCATAGTGGAGTTCTTTAATTGCCCAATAAGCTTTATGTTCTAACTCAAGAGGTAAATGGCATGCTTTTCCATAGACCATTTTATATGGAGACATACTCATAGGATTTTTATAAGCAGTTCTGTAAGCCCATAATGCATCATCAAGTTTCTTAGACAAATTCTTTCTGGATCTATTAACGGTCTTTTGCAATATTAAATTTATTTCTCTATTGCTCATTTCAACTTGACCACTAGATTGAGGATGATAAGGCGATGCAATTCTATGATTAACATCATATTTAGCAAGAAGATTACGGAAAGCACCATTAATAAAATGTGAACCACCATCGGTCAGAAAATATCCAGGGACTCCAAACCTCGGAAATATAACTTCTTTAAGCATTTTAATAGAAGTGTTATGATCAGCACTACTAGTTGGAATAGCTTCTACCCACTTAGTAAAGTAATCAACATCAACTAAAATGTGTGTATACCCATTAGAAGAAGAGAAAGGTCCCATGTAATCAAATCCCCAAACATCAAATGGTTCAATAACAAGTGAATAATTCATAGGCATTTCCTGACGTCTACTAATATTACCAATTCTTTGACATTCATCACATCATAGGACAAACTTACATGCATCTTTGAAGAGAGTAGGCCAATAGAAACCAGATTGTAATACCTTTTGTGCAGTTATGTCTCCTGCATGGTGTCCTCCATATGCCTCGAAGTGACACTTCCGTAGGATTTGTTCCTGTTCATGCTCAGGTACACAACGTCGAATAATACCATCTACTCCTTCTTTATATAAATGTGGGTCATCCCAAAAGTAATGTCTTAAATCAAAGAAGAATTTTACCTTTTGTTGGTAGGTAAAACTAGGTGGAATATATTTAGCAATAATATAATTAGCATAGTCTGCATACCAAGGACTAGTGCGAGAAGCATTTACCACAGCTAATTGCTCATCAGGAAAATTATCATTAATAGGAAGTGGGTCATCAAGAACATTTTCCATCCTAGACAAATTATCCGCTACTGGGTTTTCAGCTCCTTTTCTATCAACAATATGCAAATCAAATTCTTGTAACAAAAGAACCCACCTAATAAGTCTAGGTATAGCATCTTTCTTTTCCATAAGGTATTTAATAGCAGCATGATTAGTGTGAACAGTTACTTTAGAATCAACAATATAAGATCTGAATTTATCACATGCAAACACAACTGCTAAAAATTCTTTTTCAGTAGTAGCATAGTTTCTTTGAGCACTGTGTAGAGTTTTACTAGCATAATGAATGATATTTAATTTCTTATCCACTCTTTGTCCTAGAACAGCACCAACAGCATAATCACTAGCATCACACATAATTTCAAAGGGTAGGTTCCAATCAGGTGGTTGAACAATAGGTGCAGATATTAAGGCTTTCTTAAGTATTTCAAAGGCTTCTACGCAATCATCATCAAAAACAAATGGAACATCTTTTTGCAAGAGATTAGTAAGAGGCCTAGAAATTTTAGAGAAGTCTTTTATGAACCATCTATAGAAACCAGCATGACCTAGGAAACTTCTTATACCTTTGATATCTTTAGGACATGGCATTTTCTCAATTGCATCAACTTTAGCTTTGTGTACTTCAATACCTCTTTCAGAGATTTTATGCCCAAGGACTATACCTTCATTCACCATAAAGTGGCACTTCTCCCAATTCAAGACAAGATTAGTTTCTTCGCATCTCTGCAAAACTCGATCAAGGTTGCTTAAGCAATCATCAAAAGAAGTTTTGTAAACGGAAAAATCATCCATGAATACCTCAAAAATCTTTTCACAAAAGTCAGAGAATATAGCAGTCATACATCTTTGAAAAGTAGCAGGTGCATTACATAGACCAAAAGGCATACGTCTATAAGCATAAGTTCCAAAAGGACAAGTAAAAGTAGTTTTCTCTTGATCTTCTTGTGATACAGGTAATTGAGAAAAACCAGAATATCCATCTAGGAAGCATAAGTGTGTATGCTTAGACAACCTTTCTAACATTTGATCAATAAAAGGTAAAGGGTAATGATCCTTTCTAGTAGTTTGTTTAATTTCCGGAAATCAATTACCATCCTATAACCAGTTACAATTCTTTGTGGGATAAGTTCATTTTTATCATTAGGGACAACGGTAATACCTCCTTTCTTAGGAACACAATGAATAGGACTTACCCATCTACTATCAGCTATAGGATAAATAAAAATACCTGCCTCCAGAAGCTTTAATATTTCAGTTCTTACCACATCCTTCATTTTAGGATTTAATCTTCTTTGATGATCAATAACTGGTCTAGCATCTGGTTCCATATGAATTTTGTGCTGACCTAGAGTGGGACTAATGCCCTTAAGATCATCAAGAGTATACCCAATAGCTACACGGTGCTTCCTTAGAGTTTTAAGTAATCTCTTTTCTTCATGCTCTGAAAGGTTAGCACTGATAATAACAGGATATATCTTATTTTCATCAAGATAAGCATATTTAAGTGTATCAGGTAGTTGCTTTAATTCAAACACAGGACCACTCTTAGGTGGGAGAGGATCTCCCAAAGTTTCAACAGGCAAATTATGTTTAAGAATAGGTGCTTCTTTAAAGAATATTTCATCTATTTCATTTCTTTCATTCATATGCATATCATTTTCATGGTCTAACAAGTATTGTTCTAAAGGATCAGTAGGAGGCACAACAATAGAAGCAAGACCAATAATTTCATCTCTATTAGGTAATTCTTTATCATGAGGTCATCTACGAAATTTAGAGAAATTGAACGCATGAGATATATCACCAAAATTAGCATTGACTATTTCTTTATTGCAATCTATCTTAGCATTAACTGTATTCAAGAAAGGTCTATCAAATATAATGGGACAAAAATCATCTTGTGGTGATCCAAGGACTAAGAAATCAGTAGGGTATTTGATCTTACCACACAAGACTTCAACATCTCTAACAATCCCAAGTGGTGTAATAGTATCTCTGTTTGCAAGCTTAATAGTAACATCAATATCTTCAATCTCAACAGGTGCAACATCATTCATGACTTCTTGATAAAGAGTAATTGGAATAGCATTCACGCTAGCACCAATATCAAATAAACCATGATAGCAATGATCTCCAATTGTAACAAAAATAACAGGCATGCCAATTACAGGTTTGTTTTTATCTCGTGGATCTGGATTAGCAATTCTAGCTGCTTCATCACAGAAATATATGACATGTCCATCAATGTTGTCAACCAAAAGATCTTTAACCATTGCAATATTAGGTTCAACTTTAATTTGTTCAGAGGATTTAATTGTTTTAATATTACTCTTATTAACCACAGTTGAGGCTTTAGCATGTTCCTTAATCCTAACAGGGAAAGGAGGTTTCTCAATATAAGCAGTAGGCACAACTGGATCAACATTGTAAATAAGTGTTTCCTCTTTAGCTATAATGGGTTCTTCCTTTAATTCAATAGGTGGATGAAACTTAAACCATTTCTCCTTAGGGAGATCAACATGAGTAGCAAAAGATTCACAAAAGGTAGCTACTATCTCAGAGTCAAGTCCATATTTAGTACCAAACTTATGAAAAGCGTCGGTTTGCATAAAAGATTTAACACAATCAAACTTAAGATTTATACCTGACTCTTTACCTTTCTCGATTTCCCAATTTTCAGATTTGCGTTTAATTCTTTCCAGAAGATCCCATTTGAATTCAATAGTCCTCTTCATAAAGGAACCAGTAGAAGAAGTATCGAGCATGGATTGATCATTATGAGAAAGCCGAGCATAAAAGTTTTGAATAATTATTTCTCTTGAGAGCTCATGATTGGGGCATGTGTGCATCATATATTTAATCCTCCCCCAAGCTTGAGCGATACTTTCTCCTTCACGAGGCCAAAAATTATATATATAATTACGATCACGATGAACCAAATGCATAGGATAAAACTTCTCGTGAAATTCCAGCTTTAACCGGTTCCAATCCCATGTTCCAATATCATCCAATAGCCTATACCATGTCAATGCCTTTCCCTCCAAAGATAAAGGGAATAACTTCTTCTTAACTCCATCCTTGGATAAACCTGCAAGCTTAAACAATCCATAAATTTCATCCATATATATCAAGTGCATATCAGGATGTACCTTTCCATCTCCGGCATCAGGACTAGCCAGCAGTTTCTCTATCATACCCGGAGGAATTTAATAATAAATATTTTCAGTAGGTTGAGGAGCAACTCTCAATGCTTCCGGTCGAGGTGAAGATACCCCGAACAAGCCCCTCAAAGGATTACTTTCCATAGTGACAAGTGACAGTAAATTTCAACACGTAATATAGATGTTTTCTTACCAAATTCCACTTACCAAAGGCGCTTCACTCCTCGCCAATGGCGCCAGAAAAGAGTCTTGATGACCCACAAGTATAGGGGATCAATCGTAGTCCTTTTGGTAAGTAAGAGTGTCGAACCCAACGAGGAGCAGAAGGAAATGATAAGCGGTTTTCAGCAAGGTGCTTTCTGCAAGCACTGGAAGTAGCGGTAACTGATAGTTTTGTAGCAAGATGGTTCATAATGAGTAGCAAGTAACAATAGTAACAAAGTGCAGCAAGGTGGCCCAATCCTTTTTATAGCAAAGGACAAGCCGGAACGGTCTCTTATATAAATTAAAGCGTTCTCGAGGACACATGGGAATTTCATCTAGTCACTTTCATCATGTTTAGTTGATTCGCGTTTGCTACTTTGATAATTTGATATGTGGGTGGACCGGTGCTTGGGTGTTGTTCTTACTTGAACAAGCTACCCTCTTATGATTACCCCCTCTCGCAAGCATCCACAACTACGAAAGAAGAATTAAGATAAATCTAACCATAGCATGAAACATATGGATCCAAATCAGCCCCTTACGGAATAGCGCATAAACTGGGGTTTAAGCTTCTGTCACTCTAGCAACCCATCATCTACTTACTACTCCACAATGCCTTCCCTTAGGCCCAAATATGATGAAGTGTCATGTAGTCGACGTTCACATGACACCACTAAAGGAAGCAACAACATACATATCATCAAAATTTCGAACAAATACCAAATTCACATGATTACTTATAACAAGACTTCTCCCATGTCCGCAAGAACAAAAGTAATGACTCACAAATCATATTCATGTTCAAGATCAGAGGGGTATTGAATATAATTAAGGATCTGAACATATAATCTTCCACCAAATAAACCAACTAGCATCAACTACAAGATGTAATCAACACTACTAGCAACCCACAGGTACCAATCTGAGGTTTTGAGACAAAGATTGAATACAAGAGATGAACTAGGGTTTGAGATGAGATGGTGCTGGTGAAGATGTTGATGAAGATTGGTCCTCCCACGATGAGAGGATCGTTGGTAATGTCGATGGCTTCTATTTCCCCCTCCCGGAGGGAAGTATCCCCGGCGGAATCGCTCCGCCGGAGAGCAAAAGTGCTCCTGCCCAGGTTCTGCCTCGAGACGGTGGCGCTTCGTCCCAAAAGTCTTCTCTTGATTTTTTCTAGGGAAAATGGCTTCATATAGCAGAAGATGGGCCTCGGAGGCCTGCCAGGGGCCCCACAAGCTCGGGGGGCGCGCCCAGAGGGGTAGGGCGCGCCCCTAGGCTTGTGGCTTCTTGGTGGGTCCCCTCCTGGTATTTCTTCCGCCAATATTTTTTATATATTCCAAAATAATTCTCCGTAAATTTTTAGGTCATTTGGAGTTGTGCAGAATAGCTATCTCTGTTGTAGCCCTTTTCCGGTCCAGAATTCCAGCTGCCGGCAATCTCTCTCTTCATGTGAAACTTGCAAAATAAGAGAGAAAAGGCATAAGAATTGTATCATAAAGTGAAATAATGACCCAAAACATAATAAATAATAGTAGGAAAACATGATGCAAAATGGACGTATCACTCATGCCATGCTTAAGTGGCTAGGAGTGGATAAATATCTATCTTGAATGTTAACAT
The DNA here is from genome assembly GCA_039707655.1 of Elymus sibiricus. Lineage (NCBI taxonomy): Eukaryota > Viridiplantae > Streptophyta > Magnoliopsida > Poales > Poaceae > Elymus > Elymus sibiricus. The sequence continues at coordinate 199,267,531 of CM077676.1, read as the reverse complement.
GCATTAAAATGATTGTAATATAGTATGTTAGGATGGTATCCTCCTCTGAAGAATTCAAGTGGCTTGACTTGGCACATGTTCACACATGTAGTTGAATCAAAACCAATGCAGCCTTCATGATATTTATATTCAGGGTGTTTATATCCTACTCATGCTCATGGTAAATGTTAAATATTCACAATGCATGATTATGACCGTTGTCGCTCTCTAGTTGGTCCCTTCTCAATCTATTTGCTAGCCTTCGCTTGTACTAAGCAGGAATACTGCTTGTGCATCCAAATTCATGAAAACCCAAAGTTGTTCCATATGAGTCCACCATATTTACCTATATGCGGTATTACCCTGCCGTTCCAAGTAAATTTGCATGTGCCATCTCTAATCATTCAAATAAGCATCTGTTTTGTGTGCCCGTACCGCTCAATGTCTTCCATGCTAAGCGGGTTACTCTCACGACGAGAGTTTATTCACTCGTCTTGCACGAGAGAGGCTGGTGCTAGGGATGCCCAGTCTTGTTAAACAAAAACAAAGAAAAATATAATAAACAAAACTCCCCCGGGAAGTTGATTGTCTGGAGGGCACCCGAGGATTTGGCTAGCCATGGCTTGCGTTTGTACAGTTGAGGGGGAGTAAAACTTTTACCTTTCTGCTTGGGAACCGCCGATAATGTGTTTACCATGGAAGATATCGAAATCCGTTGTCGTGACGTTGACAGGAAAAGCACACCTCTCAAAATGTATTCATCTCTGTTTTTTAGCTTCGAGCTCTCGCACCTCTGCAAATCTCTGCTTCCCTCTGTGAAGGGCCTTTCTATGTACTTTCATGTTATTTACTTTGAGTCACCACCTTCTCATTCAAGCACCAACCTTTGAGAGCGCTATTGTCATTCTTAGTTTAATATGCATTGAGTCTAGCTAATGTTGGAAATAAGCATGACTGGATCTCTTCTACCCCGAATTACAATGTTTAGTCGCTGCTTGAACTTCGAAGGTGCTCTGCATTTATGTTTTACAGTCTCAGAAAGGGCTAGCGAGATACCATGTCATATTATATCATGATTGTTTTGACAAATTGTTGGCTTCCGAGATAAGTTATTATTGCTCGCTAGTTGATTATGTTATTGTCATGAGTAAATGTGAGATCTAAGTGTTATCATTTACATGGTTAGTTCATAATCTTTGCTGAAAATTTGAATACTAGTTAAGCATATATACAGCAACAGAGCAAAAGAGTTTGTAAAAGTTTTTCTTTGTCACTTTCAGTTTGTCAACTGAATTGCTTGAGCACAAGCAATGAGTTAAGCTTGGGCGAGTTGATACTTCCCAAATGTATCTACTTTTCCAAACACTTTTGCTCTTGTTTTGGACTCTAATTTGCATGATTTGAATGGAACTAACCCGGACTGACGTTGTTTTCAGCAGAACTACCATGGTGTCGGTTTTTGTGCAGAAATAAAAGTTCTCGGATTGGGCTGGAATTTTACGGAGAATTTTTGTGGAATATATAAGAATTATTGGTGAAAAAACCTGCTGGAGGGGGGCCACCACGGATCAACGAGCTCAGGTGGCGCGCCCCCTCCTAGGGCACGCCACGTGAGCTCGTGGGTCCCACAGACCTCCATTTGCCCTAATTCCAAGTCCATAAGTACCGTCTCGCGGAGAAAAAAATCAGAGAGAAGGAATCATCGCGTTTTACGATACGGAGCCGTCGCCACCTCCTGTTCTTCATCAGGAGGGCTGATCTGGAGTCCGTTCAGGGCTCCAGAGAGGGGGGATTCGTCACGTCGTCATCATCAACCCTTCTCCATCAACAATTCCATGATGCTCACCGCCGGGAGTGAGTAATTCCTTCATAGGCTTGCTGGATGGTGATGGAGTTGGATGATATTTATCTGTAATCGAGTCAATTTGTTAGGACTTGATCCCTATTATCCACTATGTTCTGAGATTGATGTTGCTATGACTTTACTATGCTTAATGCTTGTCACTAGGGCCCAAGTGCAATGATTTCAGATCTGAACCTATTATGTTTTCACGAATATAAGTATGTTTTGGATCCTATCTTGCAAGTTGTATGCACCTACTATGTTATATGATCCGCAGACCCCAAGGTAACAATAATTGGGATTCACTCCGGTGATGACCGTAGTATGAGGAGTTCATGTATTCACTATGTGTTAATGCTTTGTTCTGGTTCTCTATTAAAAAGAGGCCTTAATATCCCTTAATTTCCCTTATGGACCCCACTGCCACGGGAGGGTAGGACAAAAGATGTCATGCAAATTCTTATTATAAGCATGTCTGACTATATACGGAATACATGCCTACATTGAATTGATGGATTGGAGCTATTGTGTATCGCTCTAGGTTGTGATTGTTACATGATGAATGTCATCCAACGCAATTATCCATCACCGATCCAATGCCTACGCTTTGCTCATATTGATCTTTGCTAAGTTATTACTGTTGCTACTGCTGTTACAATCACTATAAAACTGATACTGTTCATGTTACTGTTACTATCAAAACTATCAAACTACTGTGCTACTAAATACTTTGCTGCAGATATTTAGCTCTCCAGGTGTGGTTGAATTGACAACTCAACTGCTAAGGCTTATAAATATTCTTTGGCTTCCCTTGTGTCGAATCAATAAATTGGGTGAAATACTACCCGCGAAGACTGTCTCGATCTCCTATACTTGTGGGTTATCAGGCCGCCATAGCGCCCTAATCTCTCACCGCTTTCCTAACCCTAAGCTAGCCCCCATAGTCGGCACCCCTGCCCCGGCCTCGATTTGATCCGGATGGGGAGGGATTCTCCCATCCCCGGTCGGCTGCTGCTGCATCTTGTGGTTTCCGCGCCATTGTCCATACCCATGTGATAACCCACAAGTATAGGGGACCGCGACAGTCTTCAAGGGTAGTATAACCCAAATTTATTGATTCGCCACAAGGGGAGCCAAAGAATATTTATGAGCCTTAGAAGTTGAGTTGTCAATTCAACCACACCTGGAAAAGAATATTTCTGCAACAAAGTGTTTAGTAGCACAGTAGTATAATGGTTTGATAGTAACAATAATAGTAACAGTAGCAGTTTGTGGTGATTGTAACAGCAGCAGCAATAGTTGTAACTTAGCAAAGATCAATATGAGCAAAGCATATGCATTGGATCAGTGATGGATATTTGTGTTGGATAACATTCATCATGTAACAGTCACAACCTAGAGCGATACACAATAGCTCCAATTCATCAATTCAATGTAGACATTTATTCCGTATATAGTCATACGTGCTTATAGTAAGAACTTGCATGACATCTTTTGTCCTACCCTCCCGTGGCCGCGGGGTTCATAAGGAAATCTACAGGATATTAAGGCCTCCTTGTAATAAAGAACCGGAACAAAGCATTAACACATGGTAAATACATGAACTCCTCGAATTACAATCATCCCCGGAGAGTATCCCAATAACAAGTGCATATAACTAGCAGGTAGGATCAAGAACTCAAATATATTCATGAAAACATAGAAGGTTCATATCTGAAATCATGGCACTCGGGCCCTAGTCACAAGCATTAAGCATAGCAAAGTCATACCAACATCAACCTCAGAACATAGTGGATACTAGGGATCAAGCCCTAACAAATTGACTCGATTACATGATAAATCTCATCCAACTCCATCACGTCTAGCAAGCCTACGAAGGAATTACTCACTCCCGGGGGTGAGCATCATGAAATTGTCGATGGAGGATGGTTGATGACGATGACGGCGACGATTCCCTCTCTCCGGAGCCCCGAACGGACTCCAGAACAGCCCTCCCGAGGAAGAACAGGAGGTGGCGGCGACTCCGTATCGTAAAACATGATGAAACTTCTTCTCTTATTTTTTTCTCGAGGAAACGAAATTTATAGGCTTGGAATTAGGTCAAATGGTCGCCTGTGGGACCCACAAGGCATCAGGGCGTGCCCTGGGGGGTAGGCGCGCCCTGTTGCCTTGTGAGAAACTGGTGGCTCCCTTCCAGTGGATCTTCGTTCCATTATTTTTTATTTATTCAATAAAAAATATCCGCAATGTTTTGTCGGATTCTGAGAACTTTTATTTCTGCACAGAAACAACACCATGGTAGTTCTGCTGAAAACAGCGTCAGTCCGGGTTAGTTTCCTTCAAATCATGCAAATTAGAGGTCAAAACAAGAGCAAAAGTGTTTGCAAAAGTAGATATGACGGAGACGTATCAACTCCCCCATGCTTAAATCATTGCTTTTCCTCAAGCAATTCAATTGATAAACTGAAAGTGGTAAATAAAAACTTTAATAAACTCTTTTTTTTCTTGTATCCGTATATACTTTTAAATAGTAAACAAGTTTTCAGCAAAGATCATGAACTAACCATGTGAATGATAACACTTAGAACTCACATTTACTCATATCAATGGGATAATCAACTAGCGAGCAATAATAACATATCTCAGATGCCAACAATTTTTCAAAATAATCATGATATAATACATTGTTCAAGAAATCGGTAACTGGTAGCTGCTCACCCTGCTTGGGAGTAGCGATTAATCGGTGAATCGGCCTATTAATTGGATTAACCGGTCGACCATTAATCGGTAGATTAAAATAGGAACTTGCCAACATCTTATATTTACTAATTAGAGGCACCTTTAAAGCCTTCTCATTAATCCACATCTTTGAAATTAATTACACCGTTGGATTAAATAATTAACGCCAGAGATAAAAAAGAAAACTTACATAACATAAACGGTCCAAAAAAGGCTCCTAACACGTTCAACGTTGCTGCAAAACGAGAGAATCCATAGTTGCCTTAGAAAAAGATATCCTCATTCCATAAAAACTCTAGCAATGTAAAGGAAAAAAATAACATCTTCTCCCATGAAGCAAAAAAGAAAAGAAAACATCCATCGGTTAAAAAAAAGGATATTCACGTTGTAAAGTGAAGATTTCTTTCCCCTCAGCAGATATGCTGAACGTAATATGTGATTTTAAAAAAAGCAAGTCCATAATGAGCGTTTTATTGCATGTGTCTGTACGCTAAAATTAGGGAGTCCATGTATGGTACGATTTGTCATTCCGCCAAAAAAAAAAAGATACACTACAAGTCATACGTGATATAAGTCCAACACATGGTAAGTTAAAGCGCATGTTCAAAAGTCTATCTATGCTACAAGTCATACGACATACGTGATTTAAGTCCAAGGTGATAAGTTTATTTAAGAAAAAGGTCCAACGTGATAGAACAAAGAGTACTACCCATGCACGTATCGTGTAGAGAGAAATGTGTCCATGCATAAAGGCATGTGTACAAAAAGAATAGAAGGGCCCATGCAAAAAAAAAAGGGCAACGTGTACGGCCAATTTTTTAGCATAGTACAATCGAAGTCACTCACATACACGAGCATATACTCACCTTCCTATGAAAGCACACACGCACACCCTCCTATGAACACCTCCGATAAACTGAGCCGGCATATCATCTTAAGATTGATGAAGTCGCCAGAGACGCTTTCGTTGTCGACGGGGACGTCTCCTCCCACTGAACGCACATGACCGGAAGGTCCGGAATAAATCCAGGAAAATGCAAGCACCAATGTCAAGTCTAGGACATGAACTCTGGTGGGCCGGGTATACCACTGTCTTCCTAACCATCCAATCACATGTTGGTTTGCCGTGTACTGCCATTGAAACGTGGTTTCAAACAAAAAATATATAAGGGCGTCCTCCTATAACGGCAAACATTATTAATTCACCAACCAGATATTGCATCATCGGGATATTTTATGTGCATATAGAAACAAAGAATGGACACATAGAAAGTGGTAGAGGTTTGATCGTATAAGAGAGCACTACATTTTTTTTAGGAATTTAATTTGTAAATTGAGATTCCATGCCCAGTCACGATGGACGATGCTCTAAAGGAAGTGCGTTGATGGTTCACCGATGGAGAGCAACTCAAACTCTGCCAGTTCTGTTCCTCAATCATGTTTGTCGACGGATATACTGCTTTCCCTGATGTGCATGTGATTCGTGAATTACATGATTCTTTGGAGGTGCAGATTGCTAATACGTATTTGCATATATAGTATGTCTATGCATGTCTTTTTTGTGATTATAACAAAGAAAAAATTAGTCATTAAAACATCTGTAAATACATATATATTACTATTGTAAAATAAACTGGATGTATCATGCGCTACAAAGATCTCATGTAAACACATCATTGTCTACGCGAAATATTGATGGCGAATATTTAAAAATTCCATCCATGTGAGTCATAAAAGAAATTGTTTACGAAATTGTTGTTTGAGGCAAGAACTTCTAATCCTAATAATCTATGGTATAATGTGAATACACAACAATCCATTTTTTAATATGTATATTATCTGCTATGATATCACGTATGTTGATAGCCATGCATGCATGTGTCCATTATTGTGTATATAGAAATAGACTCTATAATTCTATGGCGCTTCATGGCCAAACGAAAGATGTATATATTTTTTAGGTAGGGCAAGAAAGGAAGATATATGCTAAAATAGTTGAAGTAATGTACCTTCGTTGGACCCTATGTCCAACCAAGGTACACATGCATGTGTTATTATAATAATCTACATCACAATATTCATATTATTGGATGCAAACAATCTAATCGCAAAATAATCGAAGCAATGTAGCTTCGTTACACCCTATGTGCAACCAAGGTACACATGCATGTGCTATAATAATAATCTACATCAACATATTCATATTATTCTTCGTCATTTTGAATTTTCACAAAGTTTTTATATTAAATATTAAATTTGCTAGCCCGTGCAGGTGCACGGGTTGACGACTAGTATATCTAGTTTTGTTACGTATTATACCATACTCTCATGCTAGCAGTTATGTAATATACCAAAATATGCTACTGTTTGGTCAAACCCTAGCTACTGAGGAGCGAGATGGGATGGGAGGGGTTACGGGCCAAAATTTTGGGCTTTGCTTGCCCACAAGTTAATGGGTCAGCGGTGATTAATCGGCCTAACAACCAATTAATCGGTCTGATAAGCCAATTAATCGGCCAAACAAGTTAACACGACTAATAGGTGTTATTCAATTCGGCCACGCTACGAGTAGCAATTAACTGGCTTGTTAACTGATTAATCGGATGAATTCTTGAACAGTGATATAATATGATAACATGGTATCTCGCTAGCCCTTTCTGAGACCGCAAAACATAAATGCAGAGCACCTCTGAAGTTCAAGCAGCGACTAAACATTGTAATTCAGGGTAGAAGAGATCCAATCATGCTCATTTCCAACATTAACTAGACTCAATGCATGTTAAACTAAGAATGACAATTGCGCTCTCAAAGTTGGTGCTTGAATGAGAAGGTGATGACTCAACAATAAAAAGTAAATAATATGAAAGTAAATAGAAGGGTCCTCCGCAGAGGGAAACAGAGATTTGCAGCGGTGCCAGAGCTCAAAGCTTAAAACAGAGATGAAAACAATTTTGAGTAGTGTGCTTTTCCTGTCAACGTCATGATAAAGGATTTTGATATCTTCCATGCTAAACACATTATCGGCAGTTCCCATGCAGAAAGGTAAAGGTTTTACTCCCCCTCATCCGTACAAACACAAGCCATGGCTAGTCGAATCCTCGGGTGCCCTCCAAACAATCAACCTTATAGGGGGAGTTTTGTTTATTATATTTTTCTTTGTTTTTGCTTAACAGGACTGGGCATCCCAAATACCAGCCTCTCTCGTGCGAGACGAGTGAATAAAGTCTCGTCGTGAGAGTAACCCACTTAGCATGGAAGATATCAACCGCCCCGTCGCTCCATGAGCGATACGGGAACACAAAACAGATGTTTTATTTGAATGATTAGAGGTGGCACATGCAAATTTACTTGGAACGGCAGGGTAATATCGTATATAGGTAGATATGGTGGACACTTTTGGAATAACTTCAGGTTTAAGGATTTTGGATGCACAAGCAGTATTCCTGCTTAGTACAGGCGAAGGCTAGCAAATAGATTGAGAAGTGACCAACTAGAGTGCGACAACGGTCATAATCAGTATTGCGAATATTTAACATTGACTATGAGCATGAGTAGGATATAAACACCCTGAATATAAATATCATGAAGGCTGCATTGGTTTTGAATCAACTACATGTGTGAACATGTGCCAAGTCAAGCCACTTGAATTCTTCGGAGGAGGATACCATCCTAACATACTACATCATAATCATTTTAATGCATGTTGACACTCAAGATAAATCATTATTCACTCCTAGCTACTTAAGCATGGCATGAGCAACTATAATCTCTAATTGTCATCACAAACATGTTTACTCATAATATGCTGAATCAAGGATACTGAGTTAAACATATTTACAAAAACAAAAACAAGAAGAGTTCATACCATCCTTTCTTTGCCACAGTCACTTCATCAAATTATCGTCATTATTGCCTTTCACTTGCATGAGCGAATGATGTGAAGATAATAATAGTGCAAGTGTGTCGTGGACTAAGCTGGAATCTACAGACACTTTATTCAAAGGAGAAGACAAGGTAATATTGGCCCTTCGTTAGATCAACAACAAAGCATATGAGAACCATTCAACAATTCTAACATAGTCTTCTCCATACTACGACTCAAAGAAAAGAAAAGAAATTCAGAGAAACACACTGAAATATTTTTGGAGATTTTAGTTTTTTCGAAGAAAGCGAATAAACAAAAGAAGAAAAACAAAAGGCGAGAAAAAATATTTACATGGGAGAACTCCCAACAAGCAAAAAGAAGAAACGAGAAATCTTTTTGGGTTTTCTTTTAATACTACGAACTAACTAAGAAAGAAAAACCGAAAAGGAGCGAGAATTTTTTTTGGGATTTTTCAAAGTTTTTCAAACACACAAAAGAAAAGCAAAATAAAGCTAAGCATGGATGTACAATGGAAACGATGAACACCGACAAGTGGAATGAATGTGTGATACATGAATGTAATGTCGGTGAGAATATGTACTCCCCCAAGCTTAGACTTTTGGCTAACTTGGCGATCACCAGCGCTGGTCGGGATAGTAGTCATAATGATAGCTTGGCGTGGCGTTCAGTGCTGCTTCCTCAGCAAGCTAGGCAACCTCAATTCTCTCGTTATACTCATGAGCCTCATACTCATAGACAAACCGCCTCTGCTTGTTCTGAAAATCAAAGAGACCAGGCGCAGGCAAAATAAGAGAGACATCGCGGTATTTATCGAATATCAGGTTATAATCGTATTTGTTAGTCTCAGACTTAATAAATTTGTGGTGTTGCATTGCCTCAAAATCTAAGTACTTATCAGGCACTGTGGGATCATTGGGTCTAGGGGAGACCCCAAGTTTTGTGGCTACGCGGGAGGCATAAATTCCTCCATATAAATCACCATCATCCGCGTTTCGGCTTAACCGCCGTGCAATAATTGCCCCTAGGTTATAATGTCTACTGCCATAAATAGCAGCATGAATGATGCTCACATCAGGAGCACAAAGTGCACTACAGTCATACTTGCCAACAATACATCTCCCATTAAAAGTTGCAAAGTAGCGAATAGCGGGAAAATAAATGCGTCTTATTTTAGCTTGTGTCACACCCCCTATTCTCACCATTGCAAGGACTACTAAGAAATGTCTCATAATCAGATTTCCGTGGTTCGGCAAGCGAACCCCAATACAGAATTTTGCATGCATCACAAAATTCTTCTAGAGACATACTATATGAGCGCTCATAGAGGTCAAATAAAACTCTAGAATTGGAAGAGTGATATTAAAAAAATTGAGTGAACGAATGGGTAAGATGGTAGTGTTGTGTGCACTTATCTGCGACGAAGGAGGTTAGCTCGGCATTCTCAATATATTGATCAAATTCTTCCTTAATACCAGCACCTATCATGAAGGTGTCGCACGGCCACTGACACGATTTCACCTCGGCACCTCGCACCGAACTTGCCTGTGGCTCAATGTATGCTTGTCTTGCCAAGTCCTGGCTAGAGGAACCTTCCGAGGACCTCCTCCTTGAAGAACTCCTCCTAAAGAAGTTCATCTTCCTGAGAGAAAATTTCTAAAAAATTTGGACCACAAAAAGATGTTAACAAAACTTAACAAGATTGATAGCAACTACTCATATAAGTGTCTAGAGGCTATATCAAGCATTCAAACTACTTAGAACCAAATAAATTCAACATACAAGATCATATTCAGTGGCACCAATAGTAGCAAAATAAGCAAAATATAATCCACTAAAATAAAAAGTAATTGGACCAATGGAGGAGTCACATACCAAGGAGCAATCCCCCAAAACAGTTTCAGAAACGGAGCTCCGAGCAAAGAGATCGAAAATCTCAGTTTTGGAAGCAAGAACACGAGAACAAGAGCTACCATGATTTTTTCGGGGGGAAAAGAAGCAATGGGCAGGTGGACTAAGTGAGTGGGTCCTTGTGGGACCCACAAGGCATCATGGCATGCCCAGGGGGTGGGCGCGCCCTGTTGCCTTGTGAGCAACAGGTGCACCCCCCCAGGGTGTGTTCAGTGCCAAAAATTCTCAAATATTCCAAAAAATAGTGTAAATATTTTATGACATTCTGAGCACTTTTATTTTTTGGTCATTTTTTATTGCATGGATAATTCAGAATACAGGATAATCATGACATTTTCCTTTATTAAACTATAAATAACAGAGAGTAAACTATGGGTACAGTAGGTTGTGCATACTGAATTCATCGACCACATGCCCCTCAAAAAGAATCCATTAATAAGCTTGACCATACTATCTTAATATAGTGTTCAAAATAATTATGTTAGTAGACGAATTGCTATCATCTCGTGACACACACACTCTCGTAATAAATATCAAATCAATTTTCTTTTTCATCCATGTACATCTTCCGATCTATGTCTTTATAGTGAAATCAGTTTGAAGTACTATTACACGAAATTCAATCGTACATATGCTCTACTTCCACGAACATATGTGTTATTATCTGTTCAAATTCTAAACTCTTTACATTTCACAATTCATGTTACCGTTTTTATTTAGGCTTTAGAATTCTGTTCAGAATTTACAATTTTTCTATTTTATGTCCAAGATTTTTAGGTCTAATAACACACCTATTGTTTGGTATTTACAGTTCGACTTCTTGTTTAAGGTTTAACTACTATAGTATAAGGGTTTAGGGTTTAGGTTTATGGTTTAAAGTTTATGCCTTAGGAATTTCTACTTCTCTATATTGTCAACTAATCTAATATAGGGTTTAGGTTTAGGGTTTGGGTTAGGGTTTTAGTGTGTAGGGTTTTGTTTAGTAATTTATTTTATCTACAGATTGTACTTTAGGGCTTATGTGTTAGCTTAGTGACATACTCAATCTAACGAATATTCTTTAGTCATTAGTGGTTAGTATTTAGGGATTACAGTGTAGAGGCAAGGGTTGTTCATTGTTTACTATTCTATTTATGAGTTTAGGTTGAGTTTCAGGGTTTGTATTTCTCGATGAGTATCTCTTATATAATCACTAAACTTTCCATTTGAAATAAACTTTGTTGTATGTAATTATTGCTCTACATTCTTCTAAACAAAACCATCGTTGTTTCAAAACTTTCCACCTTCAAGTCAATTGCATTGTCAATCACTCAACATAGTTGAACATCAACTACGATAATAATTTTGACCTTCAATTACTATATTTACAGCTCACCTTTGTCTTAATATTAGTACATTTAATCTTTAAACCATAAATATATGAAATTAACAACATAGTCACGTTTCACCAAGTTTTATAGTAAATTTACTTCTATGAGATTTAATTCCTAACCTAGTAACGTAAAACAATGTTTTCTACACGAATAAATGTACTGCCTTTGGTTTTGTCCAAACAGTACTATTCCAGATCATAATCTTGCATTATACAGAACGTCAATATCTCAAAACATACCTCATTTTGAAGTAATATTATTGTTGAGAACAACAACACAAAGTTAAAGACATAAGCATGATTAATAACAATGAAGTACTTTTAAATTATAATTCAAATGAGTCGAAAAACTAGTGTATCAGAATTCTTTCAACGTGACTAATTATGCACTTAAACTAACAAATAAAAAACAAGTATTTCATTAAGCTTAATTTTCATTACTAGTAACTTCATCGTCGACCGTAAAAAAATATAGTTTCCGTGAATGTAACTTATTTAAACACATCTTATACACATATATCTAGTGCCACTGTTTCCACATGCATTCTAAGATCCAGTTCATTCAACTTAATGTTAGACAGACTCAAAATTTCAAACAGAAAATTTGTTTGAGGATAGCCAGCGACTACAACAAATAAAAAACGAAGAAGACGAAAATCAGCAATGATATTTGCCAACTACACAAGACTGGATCTTAACCAAATATATAACAGAACAAACATTTTCAAACGAATTTGTAACTTTGTGCGACGGCATGGTTCTTTGGGCGTTCATATCTTTGAAGCCCTTCAATCTGTAAAGAAAGAATATGATCTCTATCCTTTACATAAAAAAACCAACCTTCTCAAACGAATATGTACCTTCTTGTACCAATATGCTCCCGCCGGTCTTCATATCTTCGAAGCCCTTCAATATCTAAGGACCGATTGAAACTACGCTTAAACATGGATGTTCTTTTTGGAGGAACCGGAAGATAAGAACAAATAAGAACTAAGAAGAAGAACACAACAATGGCCTAGTGAATCGTTTTTCTTTCTATATTTGTTTCTTCCTCCATGTTTTCTATTTTTAAGGACCCACCGTAACAGGTATCAGACCCCGCACCAACATGTATATCACCTTGATATACGAATGCATAAGGGCATCTCCAACGACGAACCGCAAATTCCCTCCCGCATCTGTCCACGGACAGGGAGGCCAGTCCGCGGATAAGGATGCGGAAGCCGGCCATCCAACGCTGCTCGCATACATTTCAACCACTTTTTGAATTAACAAGACAAAATTCGTGCAAACACAGCGGATTTCATTAAAATTCAGACATAATTTACATAAAAGGTCGATCCACCGTTTAGCTAAAAACTTTAAAAAAACTAAACTCTATACCGGACGACAACCTCGTACGCGTGGGCGCCCTGTCCTGCCGCACCGCCGTCGCCGTCATCCCTCCAGCGGCGCAAGGCTTTCGGAGGGCCGCGACAGGCTTGTCCAGCTGCTGCCTGCCACTCGCGGCGGAGCCGCTCCGCCTCCTGCTGCGCGGTGCGGAGTGCCGCCGCGGCTAGTGCGGATGGCGCGGGCGGAGCCCTCGCGGCGGCCTTGCACTTGCCGGCGTCGGAAGTCTCGCTAAGAGACCACTCCTCACCGTACTTGGAGATCTCTCTGTCGAGGAGGCGGCGGCGTCTGGCGTCCGTCTCACTGGTGATGACAGAACGGCCGAGGGCCCATGCGGCGGTAAGGTCCGGGTCGTTACGGACCCATTCCGGTGCCTTGTCAGTCTTGGCGAACGCGGAGTGGCGGGCGGCGTTGTGCCGGTCGTACCGTGTTGCCTGCTCCTCCTCGAAGACGACGACCCTCGATCCCGAGGGGCCACCGACACCGGCGCCTCCAAGGTAATGGAGGATGCGGCCGCGCGCCTTCCTTATGGCCGACGGCAGCTCCTCGACGGCTTGGCGGCGGATGCGACGGGGCAGTGAGTCGGGCCCGCTAATGCGCGCGTATCGGCTGTGCGCCAATGGCGACACGGGCTCGTCCTTCACGCGGCATTCAATCTGGACGCCGCGAGCACGGCTGCGCGGAGGTGGGGGAGGCGGGCTCCTCCTTCACCCGCCGGGGTGGGGACATCGGCTTCGGCTTGACGCGGTAGCGCGGCAGGGACGGTGGCTCCTCCTTGACCCGCGCCGGCGACGGTGGTGCCGGGCCTATCTGACGGAGTGAGCGCTCTGTCATTATCTCCATCTGACAGACGAATTCTTCGTCCGTCAGAGCCGCCTCCGCGGGGAGGCACGGCTGCTGCCCCGGCTACTGGTCCTCCTCGTCGCCGGAGGAGATGATGATCTCCTCCTTGTCGGAGGAGCCGTCCGCCGTGGACGCCGAAGGGGCCCGGAGAGCGCGGGCGCCAGCGCCAAGATCCACCCGAGGATGAACTCCCACCGCCACCGCCAACCGGCGTGGACCACCACGACTTCGGCATCGCCGCTGTAGGAGGAGGGGCTCAGAGAGGTAGAGGACGGGCTCGGAGAGGAGGAGGCGATCGAAGAGAAGGAGATGCGGATGTGCATCACCGTAGCATGGCTTATATAGCTGTGGCCAGGCCAGACGAACAGGCGGTCAGCCCACTTCAATGCGGCGCAGCGGCCGGAGTTGGTTCCTCGGGAAGTTGCGTCCGCATTGAAGTGGCGGCTGCCAAGAGGTCGCGTCGGTCGGCGCCGCCCTCCCGACGGTCACATCGCGCGGCATCAATGTCGGCCGCTGCGTGCTCTGGGGCGGCTGAATATAATGCGGCACGGTAAACGGCGCATGCGTCGGAAGAAACGCGCGGGAAGGGCGGGTTGGGGGTTTGGGTGGGCCACTGCGGTCAGAAGTGAGCGTGGGTGCTGTCCGGACGCCCGCAAAGCCCCCCATGTTTGTCTCCGGTTTGCGGGAGAAAGTACATCCGGACCGCGTCGCGGACTGATACAGGCCCACGTTGGATGGCTTTCACGGTCCGGACATATGCGGGCGGTTTAAGGGTCGCCTGCCCTTATATACATAACCAAAATGAAACTGTGAGTATACGTACGCAATGTGGTAAATCTTGACACAGATCGGCGGCCCACAATCCGCGTGCCCCCGCACCCACATGCCACAAATCCGCCTCCTCTGTTCGCAGCATGTTGTGCTTAATGCAGCACAGTAGTAACATGCACTTGATTTTGGATATTATAGACACGTATGCATCGTCGGAATCTTTGATACCCAGAAAATGGTACGGTAGAGGTTCCAAACAGGGCCCCATATATTTACACTTTCATATGGCTACAGTATTATAAAGAAGGGATTTCTATTTTCATGCCCCTGGTTCCTTAGTTGTACTCAGTTTTGCCCAACCGTCTTAGTTTTTCTCACTTTTCCCCTTCACCCTCTACTTGAACCTCATAGATGCCCAAACGGAGCATTTCCGTTGGGTCAAGCCTGTTGACCGTTACATGGATGAGTTCATGACGAGTGGCACCATTAAAAATGCTGCCGTGTGGGGCCGCTTAAAATGTTGACATGTCAACGGGCCCTTGCTAAAAAACAAACCCACTCCTCTCTCCGAATATCCATTTTTTTAGCCCAGACTCATCTGCACCCGATGAAGAGAAAATTCAAAACAAATACTAAAAAAATTCAAAAAATTCTGAATTTTTTTCGCATGGATGACAATTTAGTGCATGAGGTGCGCTCCAAATTTCAAACCATTTGGACACATGAGTTGCTCTCAGCAAAAAAGACAAATTGGGTCAGAAAAATACATGAACAGTAAAAAAAATTCACAGACTCCAAATTTGTCTTTTTTTTGCTGAGAGCTACTCACATGTCCAAATGATCTAAAATTTGGAGCGCACCTCACGCACCAAATTATCTTCCATACAAAAAAATCAGAATTTTTTGAATTTTTCTACTATTTTTTGTGAATTTTCTGCTCATCGCGGGTGCAGCTGAGCTTGGGCACTGAATCACCTCCTCCTCCTCTCTCTCTCTCTCTATTACATGTGGGACCAATAGAACAAAGGGAAATAGGAAGAAAAAAATCTCCCTAGCTCTCTAGCCATGTCTGCGGCCACTGGACACGGCGGAGGTGGCTCTGTGGATGGAGGCAACCCGCAGACTCCCGCATCAAGGACGCCATCCTCGCTCTTCTCGCTACCGCCCTCGCTCACATGCTCCCTCTCCCACTCTGCTCTCTCCTCCCGGTGGAACTCCTAGCGCCGGCTTGGACGGAGTCGCGCGCTCGTCTCCGACCACCCCGACGAATTGAGAGCACCTCCGAAACCGCCTCACCATCCTCTTCCATCCCCGTGAGTCGTATGTGCTTTGATGTAGTGTAACAACCGAATTGACCGCTTCGTCTCCGAGTCCGGCCACTGCAATTTAAAAATAAGATTGAAAATTGAACTTTTGCAATTTTCACATGAAATGGACCATATCAATGTCATATTTCCATATAAAGTGACGATATTTGGCACAAACATGGGGCTGACCATGCCAAACAAGATTGCCAAAGGGAGATTCCATAATTTTGTCATAAAAGTACATAAATCATTTTTCAAGTGCCAAAAATGAATTATTTTTTGTGAAGCAAGTACCAAAAATAAGATTTGAAATTGAACTTTTGCAATTTTCACATGAAATGGACCATATTGGAGGCCTACTGCCGAAAGATTTTGAGTTTTTAAGCTTTTTTGCTATATTCCATAGATTAAATGAATTTCTGGACATTTACCAAAAGTAATTCAAAATTAAACTACAAGTGTGTTATAGTTTGGTTACAAAAGGTGGAAAAAATCATTTTAAGGTGCTTAGGTAGGATTATATGCAGTATTCACAAAAAAAAGTTGAAAGATTCAACCCCTTTCTATGAATAGCCATGCTGACAATGTTGACCCCATTTTGCAAAAAGTGAAAGAAAATGAAAAAAGAGTCAAAAATGCAATCCTTTTGCATGGAGTCCTTTTATGTGTACTAATTTCCAGGAAAAATGATAAACTAGAAATTAATGATTATTTTAAAAAAGTGTTCACACAATGAACTACCATCTATGAAGGTTCATGGCTTTCAAACCAAATGACCAAGTTCATGGCTATATCCATGTCATATTTTCATATAAGGTGACGATATTTGGCACAAACATGGGGCTTACCATGCCAAACAAGATTGCCAAAGGGAGATTCCAAAATTTTGTTATAAAAGTAAATAAATCATTTTTCAAGTGCCAAAAATGGATTTTTTTTTGTGAAGCAAGTACCACAAATAAGATTGAAAATTGAACCTTTGCAATTTTCACATGAAATGGACCATATTGGGGGCCTCTTGCCGAAAGATTTTGAGTTTTTGAGCTTTTTTGCTATATTCCACTGATTAAATGAATTTCTAGACATTTACCAAAAGTAATTCAAAATTGAACTACAAGTGTGTTATAGTTTGGTTAAAAAAATGTAAAAAATCATTTTAAGGTACTTAGGTAGGATTAGATGCAATATTCACAAAAAAAGTTGAAAGATTCAACCCTTTTTTTATGAATAGCCATGCTGACAATGTTTACCCCATTTTGCAAAAAGTGAAAGAAAATGAAAAAAGAGTCAAAAATGCAATCCTTTTGCATGGAGTCCTTTTATGTGTACTAATTTTCAGGAAAAATGATAAACTAGGAATACAATGATTATTTTAAAAAAGTGTTCACAAAATGGACTACCATCTATGAAGGTTCATGGCTTACAAGCCAAAAGACCAAGTTCATGGCTATATCCATGTCATATTTTCATATAAGGTGACGATATTTGGCACAAACATGGGGCTTACCATGCCAAACAAGATTGCCAAAGGGAGATTCCAAAATTTTGTTATAAAAGCAAATAAATCATTTTTCAAGTGCCAATTTTTTTTGTGAAGCAAGTACCACAAATAAGATTGAAAATTGAACCTTTGCAATTTTCACATGAAATGGACCATATGGGAGGCCTACTGCCGAAAGATTTTTAGTTTCTGAGATTTTTTGCTATATCCCATTGATTAAATGAATTTCTAGACATTTACCAAAAGTAATTCAAAATTGAACTACAAGTGTAATATAGTTTGGTTACAAAAAGTGGAAAAATTATTTTAAGGTACTCAGGTAGGACTATATGCAGTATTCATAAAAAAGTTGAACGATTCAACCCCTTTCTTTGAATAGCCATGCTGACAATGTTGACCCCTTTTTCCAAAAAGTGAAAGAAAATGAAAAAAGATTCAAAAAATGCAATTCTTTTGCATGGAGTCCTTTTATGTGTACTACTTTTCAGGAAAAATGATAAACTAGGAATACGATGAATTTAAAAAAAATGTTCGCAAAATGGACTACCATCTATAAAGGTTCATGGCTTTCAAGCCAAACGACCAAGTTTATGGCCATAGCCATGTCATATTTCATGGTAGGGTGACCATATTTGGCACAAACATGGGGCTTAGCATGCCAAACAAGATTGCCCATGGAAGGTTCTAACTTTTTGTTATAAAAATCTTAATTTTCAAGTGCCAAAAGAGGTTTTTTTGTGTGTGAAGCAAGTAGCACAAATAAGATGCAAAAGTTCACTTATCCAATTTTCACACAAAGTAGACCATATTGCCAAAAGATTTTGAATTTTTGAGCTTTTTTGCTATATTCAATTGATTATATGAATTTCATGACATTTAAAGAAAATAATTCAAAATTGTACTACAAGTGTGTTATAGTTTGGTCCAAACAATTGGCAAAAATCATTTTCAGATACTCAAGTAGGATTATATGTAGTATCCACAAAATAGTTGAAAGATTTAGAGAGCAGCGATTCGGTGCCCAGGCTTATCTGCACCCACGCTGAAGAAAAAAATTACAAAACAAATAGTAGAAAAATTCAAAAAATCCAATTTTTTTTTGCATGGTAGATAATTTGGTGCGTGAGGTCCGCTCCAAATTTCATGTCATTTGGACATCTGAGTAGCTCTCGACAAAAAAGACAAATTTGGGTTCTGTAAAAAAGTTTACTGTTCATGTACAGATTTGACCTAATTTGTCTTTTTTGCTGAGAGCTACTCATATGTACAAATGCTCTGACATTTGGAGTGCACCTCACGCATCAAATTATCTACCATGCAAAAAAAATGGATTTTTTGATTTTTTTTTTTGGATTTTTTATGAATTTTTTCTTGACCGGGTGCAGATGAGCGTGGGTCAGAAATGGATATTCGAAAGATTCAACACCTTTGCTATAAATAGGACTAAATATAAAATGAATTTAGAAACTTGAATCAACTGAACTGGATTTAAAATTAATATTTTATCAATTTCTTAAGTTGATTGGAAATTTAAAAAGGTATTCGACATTGTTCGCACTTAAAACCCGCACAGAGCAGGCCGGTCCAATTACTTAAAGCCCGCACTGAGCAGCGCCAAGGTGTCAAGGTGGGCCCACTCGTTGGGCTCTCATCCAAGGCCCACTCGTCAGGATCCACCCAGGTAACGGTCAATAAGTTTGACCCAACGAAAACGCTCCGTTCGGGCATTTGTAAAGCTGGGGTAAAGACAGGATGGGAAAAATGAAGCATGTTAACGAGGCAGGACAAAACTAAGTAGTGCTAAGGAACCAGAGGCACGGAAATAGAAATCCCTATAAAGAAATGTTCCAAAGCTTAGCCACCTCTTTTGCCATCAGCTTTGGCAAAGAGTGGTCTCATTATCTTTGCCCGGTTAGCAATTTAAGAGAGATGTCCCTACGAGAGAATGTTCGTTCGTTTTTTCTTTTGTTTGAGAGAATAATGCTCGTTCGTTCATGTACACGCCGAGGTGCATGCATGTACACACCGTGGCTTAGCCTGGGGTGCGGCGCACGAAGGAGATGCATGCATGCGTCATGCGTCGACGTCGTACAGGTGCGATACGGATGAATGTACCCTTCATTCAGCTTCAGGACGAGGACGTTTCCGGATCAGTCGCCTCGTGTTTGCATGGATTAGTTTAGTTTACCTAAATGATAAGTGTCATACGTCATGTGCGTGACCCTCTGGCCTGATATTTCTTGATGGCAATTCCAGTCATGTAAGGATGGCAAATTCTAGTGACACACGACAAGTTTCTGTCAAAAATAAACTGAAGTATGAAAGTTGTCATGCTTGATAATTAAAGTTGTCATTCTTGTATCACTAAACTTGTCATAAAAAACGTTCGATTTGTCATGTGCTCGTACCTGACGTTCGATACTTATTACTCCCTCTGTCCCATAATGTGAGACGTTTAGTGTCAAAAAACGTCTCACATTATAGACTGAGGGAGTAGGTCCGTTTTTTTTCGAAACGGAGGCAAAAGATTTGCCTCATCCATTAAATAAGGGAGAAAAGAGTTTTTAGAGTGTTACAAAGCCCTCACAGAAAAAGCGGCATGACAACTACTCGCGCAATACAATAAGCCCTAGTTTCTTTGCACCCGCGGTAACCCAAAGCTTAGCCTCGTCAACGATTGCGTTCAGAAGGATTGGGGGCGGCGCACTCTTGTGGCGGAAGACACGAGCGTTTCTCTTGTTCCATATTGTCCAGGAGACGAGCATTGTGAGAGAGGCCAAGGCTCGTCTATTGGGGTTATGTATGTCGGTTCGCTTGTCCCACCACTCCATAACGGACCCCTCCAGATGCCATGAAGTGGTGTCCATATGCACAAGACCAAACTTTTGGATGACCAAATTCCAGAGCCGAATGGTGAAGCGACACTTGTAGAAGAGGTGTGCACCCGACTCGCCGTCCCTTTTACAAAGGGGGCAAAGACCACAGTTTGCCCAGCCGCGCTTCTGCAGGCGGTCGGCAGTCCAGATCCGGTCTTGCAAAGCCAACCAAGCAAAGAATTTGACTTTAGGCGAGGCCCAAGCTTTCCAAACCATGAGGTCCATGGGTGAAAGCGTCAACCCAAGGAATTGGGCCCTATAGGCGGTGGCCGCCGAGTAGATCCCGTCGTTGGAGTGCTTCCAAACAATGTCATCATCCGCCTGATCGTCCAGATGGAAATCGTGTACAAGCATCCATAGGGTGAAGAATTGGCATATGTGAGCAGCGGAGACGGCGAAGTCGTGGCCAATCTTAAATATCCAAGCATTTCCATTGAGGGCCTCCCTTACTTTCCAATTTTTTCTCTTGGAGGCATCAAAGATTAGAGGGGCAATGTCCTTAGGCTTTCGCCCAAGGAGCCACGGAGAGTCCCAAAAAGGCGTTTTGGCACCATTGCCAACGGTGATGGTCGTTGAGGCGTAGAAGAAATCAAGGTCCTC
The DNA here is from genome assembly GCA_039707655.1 of Elymus sibiricus. Taxonomy (NCBI): domain Eukaryota; kingdom Viridiplantae; phylum Streptophyta; class Magnoliopsida; order Poales; family Poaceae; genus Elymus; species Elymus sibiricus. Next base: position 199,246,517 of record CM077676.1, on the reverse strand, counting down.
CTCCGTGCAAGGGTTAACAAGGCCCACCCAGAGCTTGTGTGGCTCCTTCCATTCATACCATGGCCATCTTAGTCTCAGAGCACGGGCAAACTTGTCAGTTTTGAGAACCCCAAGGATTCCATATTCCTTAGGGCGACAAACGATCTCCCAGTTGACCATGCACTTGGCCCCGGTCGTTTTATCAGAACCGAACCAAAAGAAGGCCCTCTCGAGTTTGTTAATGTTTTTAACCCAAGTGATGTTTGATTTACTCGCTTTGGATCCTGGATTCCTAGTTTCTGGCCCTCTTTATTCCGGGCCCACGAATCACATGAGCACTGAGACCCACCAGTCCGGTTGTGTCCGGTTTCCAGTCATCCCGTGACCCGGTCCACCGCCGCATTGACGTCGCTGCCCCCTGCTGGTGATCGAAGGACACCCTTCCAATTTCCACTACTCCAGTATAAATGCCGTAGCTACTGTAGTGCACTATCTTCTCCTTGCCACACAAAAACTGCAAAATTCCTGGCACAGTACGTCTGTGCCGGCCGGTTGGACTAGCCAACGACGGCTAGCAACATACGCTAGCGACTCCTGTATGTCAGCATGTACACGGACCATATCCATATCACAGTGCGCATTGTTGTACTCACAATGAGTGATTCAACTATACCCATGATCCAAGACTTCCAAGTCACATCGTGTCAACTTCCCACTGTATCTCTGAATGTTAGTCGCACAGACCCACCATGTGTTGGAAAGCCCAGCCACGTGTGCCTGCCTGCCCTTCTCGTTGCAACCCATGGGGACGCAGGCAGAGGCAGGGCGAGCCCATCCATGTGCGCGGCGCCGCTGGCCATCGTCTATCGGTGATACGCAAAAGCAACATCCGTGCAGTGCAACAGCGACGAGGAAGGCGGCACATGACATGGACGTGCGGCGCCGATGCGTAGCGCAATCAATCTCATCATCATTCATTCCCCTGCTAATCTCTCCGGCTACGTTCGTTTCATCGTTTGCTTGCACGAGACGGGCGGAGGAGAGAGACCGATGTTCCATGTTCGTACGGGTCATCGAGATCCAACGGTGGGGAGGGGGTGAACCATCATGCATGTGGGGGCGTTCTCGCGTCGCGAGGCATTCCGGTTTGGTCCACAGCGGATCGCGCCATCATTTCGTTTCGTTCCGTCTCGGGTTCTCTGACCGCTGCAACAGTGGTACATGTGGTGCGCAGCACAGCTGCTAGCACCGTGTGGCGAGAGCAGAGAGCAGATTAAAGGCGCTCTGAGTGCCCCTCACCGGCACTGCACGTGCCCCGCAGACACTCCTCTCCCGGACTGGGATCAGGTGACATGCCCTTGGCAGTCACGGCGTAACATGCGCCTTCCCATACAGCGTTGGTTGTCCATCCAACGACATCAGCAGACAAAGTGTAAAAAGCCAACGCTTAGCAATTTTGGTATGGAGATGCTTGGACAGGCAACAATCCAGAAATGAAAACTGGTTTATAATAGTAGTATTTTTTTTTACAGGCAACAACAATTATGCACTAAGCGCTCTCTCCATATTGCATTTTTTTAGAAGACGTATTAGTAGTTAAGAATACATTTAAACACAAACAACTAGACTAAACATGCAGGAGCATCAAACAACTGAAAACTGAATAATTTTGTAACACTATCATTACAATTCATAAGGGCATCTCCAACGCTGACCCGCAAATTTCCTCCGGCATCTGTCCACGGACAGGGGGATCAGTCCGCAGACACTGATGCTGGAGTCCGCCATCCAAAGCTAGCCGCATACATTTCAACAACTAATTGAACTAAGCGGACGAATTTTGTGCAAATCGGGCGGATTTCATATAAAGTTCGGATATAATTTACATAAACGGACGATTTTTCGACCATTTTACTAAGAACTATATAAAAATAAATAAACCCTATATCGGACGACCACCTCGTAAGCGTGGCCGCCCTGTCCTGCCGCACCATCGTCGCTGTCCGTGTCGTCGTCGTCGTCGTCCCACCAGTGGCGCAAGGATGCCGGAGGGTCGTGGCAGCCTTGTCTGGTGGCTGGCTGGCGGTCGCGGAGGAGCCGCTCCGCCTCGTGTTGCGCGGTGCGGAGGGCCGCCTTGGCGACTGCCGACGACGCCGGCGGAGCCCTGTGCAATCAGCCTGCTTCAATGCGACGCAGCGGCCGGAGTTGATTTCTCAGGACGCGGCATCCGCATTGAAGCGGCGACGCATGAGAGATCGCGTCCGTCTGCGCCGCCCTCCCGTCCGGTCAAATCGCGGGGATCGATGCCGGCCGCTGCATGCTCTGGGTCGGCATGAATGCGACGCGGCAAGCGACACGGGCGTTCGGTAGAAAGCGCGGGAGAGACTGGTGTGATGTTCCTGCACGCTTTAGTCTAGTTGTTCCTATTTAAATTTATTCTTAACTACTAATACGTCTTCTAAAAAAATCTGCAATATGGAGAGCACTTAGTACATAATTGTTGTTGCCTATAAAAAAATACTACTAGTATAAGCCCGTTTTCGTTTCTGGATTGTTGCCTGTTTGTGCGTCTCCATGCAAAAATTGCTAAGTGTTGGCATTTTAAACTTTGTTTGCTGATGTCCGTTGGATGGACAACCAACGCTAGATGGTAAGGCGCATGTTACGCCGTGACTGCCAAGAGGCATGTCACCTGATCCCAGTCCCTCCTCTCCCCACCTCTCATATACCGCTCGTACCTTTCATGAGTTTGAGTTTGAGATCTCTAGCAAAAAGCTTATACGGGCGCGGGCCTGCAAAAATATTTGCGGTAACGCGAGGGCACAGATGCTGTAAACCCGTACTACTGGATTTTTTTACGGTAGTACGGGTTTACAGTATCTGTTCCGCATCGGAACCCTCGCGGTACCGTAAATATTTTTGCATGATCTATACATCAAATTGATGTACGAAATTCATAGAAAATAACCATGCCACAACGATTCACATCCGAAATCATGAGAGATAGCAAGTTTATCTCTATGAATACACAGTGAAACAAAATGAAACATGATCGAAGCACATCTGGGAATGATCAAATCAATCTAAATTATTTATGCCAAGATCGTCCCCGTCATTGGCCGAAGCATCTCCACCACCGTTGGCGGAAGCATCAACAACATCACCCTTGTTGGCCAAAACATCAACACCGGTCGAAGCATAAACACCACTGGCCGAAAGCATCAACACCATCGTTTCCGTAGCATCACCACCACATCCCAAAAAAACGCCACCACCACCATTGCCAAAACCATCACCACCTCCAAAGACGCCACCACCACCTCCAAACCCACCACCACCACCACCTCCTCCAAACCCAACACCACCACCTCCAAACCCACCATTGCCGAAAGCAAAACCACCACCAACAGCCATAAGATTTTGAAGCTCCACCCTCGTCCGGCACATGATCTCCATCTTTTTCATCTTCCAAAATTCTCTTGTCATCACATCCATGCTCTCCGGATTCATCATCATGAACCGGTCCTCCTCGGCGGTCTTTTCATCTCTCCTACTTTGCTCCTCTAGAGCGATCTTGCGCTCCTCGAAGGCACGCCTCCTCGCCCTCTTCTCCTCTTTGTGCTTGTCTTTCTTTTCAGCCAATTCAACCTTGGTTGCCAAATGCTTGGCCAACAAAGTTTCTTTGAGCTTCACCATGTCGCCAATTTGCTCCCGCAAAGAAATAGCATCGGCCGACCTTTTCACCCTCTCTTTATCCTTCCTATTTTCATCCGGCTTGCCCTTGTTTCTTCCTACCTTTGGTGCATCATCACTATATTCATCGTCCTCCAAGTTAACAAGGGAGTCTTTCTTTGGAGGAGCTTCCTTGTCCCTCAACCTCCACTTGTCACTATCCTTGAGCAAGAGCCAACAATGTCAAAGGTTAAATGACCTTCCCTTGAATTCCGGGCTTGGCTTGAACAATTCATTGGCAAAGTCATTGGGAAAGATGCATGCATGAGCTCAACTAATCATCAACAAAATCATGAATTGTGAAATACAAACAAAACTAACTCACATAGCCGTCGATCATGGATCCACTAGGAGGGGCATTTCTCACCTGAATCAAACACCCACTCCAATGGCTACATGTTTTCTTGATAGTTATTCATCGGCCTTGAATTGATTTCAAGAATCGGCCCGAGGGAACCGGCACGAGCTTGTGATATTCGTCTTCAATACGTTGCCAATACTTCTTACCATTTTGATCTTTGCCGGTCACCACATCGAGAGACACACTCTCCCATGCTCGAGTCAAGCAAGTGTCCTCCACCTCGATGTAGTTTCTGGTCATTTTCCCAAAATTGGCTTGGCTAGCATCAAAATCCTTCTCATCAAGCTCTTCCACTTCATCATCACCGTCATCTCTCTCCTCCATCTCCGGATTTTGCTTGGCTTGAGGATGCATTCCTGGTTCAAAATCATCAAGTGGCGCACTCAAATCCACCGCATTCTCGTCCAATAACTCGGTATATGTTTGATCAATATTGTAGCTACAAAATCGGACGACCGAAACACTAAGAATCCGTTGCAAAGTTCAATCAAGGTTGACCGGAGCTAAAAGATTTTTTTACCTCTCCGGCATTTCATCGAGCATGTTGCGGGCGCCGGTGAACTCGGCGGGATGGACCGGCACATTGATGGCCGGAGGGGGTGGAGGAGATGCCCGGCCTCGTGCCGCCACCGCCTTCTTCTTGGGCCCCTTTGCCTGAGTCTTTGCACGACCGCTAGAAGGGATGAAGGAGGCGGTCGCGGGAGGGTCGGGGGGACGAGGCGGCCCCGATGGTGCCGCGGCGGAAGCTTGTGCGGACACGCCTCCATGGACAACGTGGCTGCCCTGCCGCTTCCGTTTCCCGTCGACGGCCGAAGGAAGAGGCACAGCGGCGGGCACCACAATTGTGGCGATTGCGTGGGGTCGAGGAGGCGCCGATTGAGCCGTCAGCGGTTGAAAAACACTGGTAGAGGGAAGCTGCGGCTCCATGGCGGCGATTGGGGACGACGGCGAGGCGAAACGGCGCGGGGGCGAACGGACTTGCGGTGGCGGCGACGCGGGCGGGCGGCGCGGAAGTGGGGAAGTTTCTCTCCCACCAAGTCGCGGGTAGGATAGGGCGAGCGGCAAAACCCCGATGGAAAACTGAAGATTTGGCGGCTGTGGGCGTTTTTTAGAGCTCGCAGTAAAAAGTTACAGGACGGTCGGATATACGGTACCTGTCCGGGCCGTTTTTTTGGTCTGATACTATATATCGGCGGTTATTTTGTGGGCCGGATATAGCGGCTCTGCTAGAGATGCTCTTACTACTACAAACTGGTCAGGAACGGGTACGTGGATCAGGCAACAGATCACCAAACGGACGGCACGACATCAAACGTGTACGCGGACAATGCACAGTGCGCTGACCATTTAACCATAGGCACCAAACGTTCGGTCCATTTCAAATGGACTGCATATAAACACTGATGGAATTGAAGCAAAATAAATGGAATTCAAATAAAGATTGGTATATTACAACCAAACAGATGAAATTTAAACAAGTTCAACCTAAATTTGAACTAATCGGAACTAAAACTACAGGAGGTACTGGACGGTGACCTCGTAAGGGTGGCCACCGCCATCGTCGCGTCGTCACTGTTCAATCTGGAGCATGTGGTCGCCAATATGACATGCTTTCGTGAGGTCTACTTCTCTAGCGCATAACGGCGATCCTCCTCCTTAGTGTTGAGGGCGGTCTCCTCCTCCACTTGCTCCTTCTCAAATGTCTACACCCCTCCTTCGAGTGCGGCACCCAATCCGGCCATAGTGGAACTGGCACCGGAGTGGTACCGAGCTACCCCTAGACTTCTTGCTCATCGCATCGGCCGAATGCGTGATGGTGTACGACAACTGGTTGATGTGTGCGAGAGGATGACGATTGTGCGGGTAGGGTTTGCGAAGAAGGAGCATGGCCATCTTTAAACCTGAGTAGGCCTCTCGGTCACCGTGCCACCATGACTACGGGTAGGCGGGAGGGCGGCTTGCTAGAGTGAATGCGATCAAACCGGAGCGGACGCGGCGGGAGAGGGTCTTTTTGTGGGTCCGCTGTCGGAGTCCGATGTGGCTGATGTCCGGACTCCCCCAAACTTCACCTCCGTTTGATGCCGGTTTTGGGGATTCGGACGACTGGACCGGTCCAAACAAATTTAGTGGATGTCGTTGAATGGCCAAAAGTATCCGGACCGTCCCGTCCAGAGATTTGCGGGCGATTTGGTGATCCGCATTGGAGTTGCCAAAAGTGTAGCCATTTCTTGGTCAATGTGGTTTCCTACTACATAAGCCTAACATAAGTATATATATAGATGCTACTGGTGCAGTGGACAATAGTAACTTGTAACCGTCGCACTTGATCAGTGACCGTTGCAGCTGCATATCCATGTGACGCGTGAACTCCTCATCTGTCAAGGCCGTTGTGTTGAGGAGGTGTGGCTTCTACTCCTCCTCGCCCGAGGAGATTGACTCCGGCTTGATGTTCGTTGAAGTCGTGGAGGATGAGAGGCCCTGAGACCATGGGTGGCGGCGCCAACTCGATCCGGAGCCGCGCGCCGGCCACCACTTATTGGCATCGGACTTCTTTCCCATCACGGCGCAGGTGTTTGGGGTGTGCGGCGACTTTGGAAGAGGGGAGGAGTGTAGGGTTTGCGTCTGAGCTCGGCCGACTTTAATAGTCGGGGCAAACCCGACAAAGCTTCAATACGGTTGAGTTGGCTTCTCGATCGTCACACTTGTGTGAATGTCGGGTAGGCGAACGGCCGTGAGCTAGCATGAATATGGGTTGCTGTCATCTGTCCATGTCCGCTCTGCCCAGCATGAATGTGGCGCGGAGAGAGGGCTCTAAAATAACGAAAGCGTTAGAAGAAGGGTTATAGGTAGGCCCGGTGTCGGTGTAAAAACCGGCAGACCTCGGGGTAGGGGGTCCCGAGCTGTGGATCTCGGACAGATGGTAACAGGAACAAAGAGATGATGTTTACCCAGGTTCGGGCCCTCTTGATGGAGGTAAAACCCTACGTCCTGCTCTTGTTTATATCAATGGAGATGTATCAAGTACAGAGTTGATCTACCTCGAGATCGTAAGATATGTTCTAGTTCTAGGGCTAGGTGAATGAGATTGTGTTGAAGTCCCCTCTAAGGGCTAAACACTTTGGCTTATATACACGCTAGGTAGGGCATCTAAGGTACAAGGTTGGTAACTTGGCCTGGAGGCAGTAGGAGGAGTCTTGGAGTGTACGTCAAGTCTTCGGCAGATGTAGTCCTGATCTTGTCCCTAGCGTACGGCTTCCGAAGTCCACCTTAAGGAGAATGAGGGCCCACTAGCCCAGCCCGAAGAATATGGGCCGACTAGGTTAGTACCCCCTAGTCTAGGACACCGTCAGTAGCCCCCGAACTGGTCTTCTACGCCGAGGACAATTTCTCCAACGGAAGTAACTTCGGATCCGAAGTCCTTGGCTCGATAGACGAGTTCCCTTTCGTAATTCAAGATCTCTTAACCGTCCTTCCAAGGAGCGGTGTCTTGCAAACGAGGTTCAACCGAGTTCCCTCCCCATCCGGGGTCGCGAGCTTACTTAACCTTGAAGGCCCGCCACCTACGCGTGAACAGTACCTCATAGCCTGACAACTTTATCGAAGCGACGCTACCCACGACGGGTCAGGCAGTTACTGCCTACCTCAAATCGTGGTTCGAGGCCGCCCTTTTACTGGTGCGTCCCATCGAGGTGGAGATCGTGCCCGTATTCTCAGGGATATCATCAAGATTTTGTTTCTCCCCATGCGTATAATGGCATCTTTTGCGGGGAGGAGTGGCATTTTTACCGGCGCGGTGAGGGGACTCTTGTCCTTTCAGCAGCTTATAAGAGTAGAAAGCTAATAGAGCTATTAATCATGCTCTCATTTCCCCCGCCTTCTGCCTCCTCGAGCTCGAGTGCCCAGATCCAATCTCGCCTTCTCCCACCTCTGCGCATCCGTGCTTCCCCATTCAGCCATGGCCGACACCCTCAAAGGGCACTGGGGTGGTTCCACCGTGATAGAGGGCACTATCCTGGAGCTGTGTAATGTGGGGTACATCCCCGCCAACGTCGCCGCCCGTGCTCCAGACGCCGACCAACAGGTGCCCTCTCCCAACCCAGGGGAGTGGGTAGTCTTTATCCCTCACCTCATCAGAGGTTTAGGGTTCCCGCTGCACCCGTTCGTGCGTGGGGTAATGTTCTACTATGGGCTCGACTTTCACCACATGGCCCCGAACTCCATCCTGCACCTCACCTCCTTCATCACGGTCTGCGAGGCCTTCCTTCGCATCGAACCGCACTTCGGCCTGTGGCTGAAGATCTTCGGCGTCAAGCCGAAGTCCAGCGGTTCCGACCTGGCAGAGTGCGGAGGGGCCATGGTCAGCAAGAACCAGAGTGCCGCCTGGTTCAAAGGCACCTTCATCGAGACGGTCAAGGAGTGGCAGCGTGAGAGGTTCTATATCACTGAGCCGCTTGTCGCCGGTCAAACCGAAGTTCCAGCCTTTTCGGCCGGTCCCCTAAGGAATCTCAAGTCCTGGAGGGAGAAGGGTGTCATCTGGGGGAATCCAGAGGAGGTGGAAGCCCTGATCCAGAAGATCAAGTGGTGGTCCACCAAGAGGGACCTCCAATTAGCCGAAGTGGTCAGCGTCATGCTCCATCGCCACATCCTCCCGCTCCAACTCCGGGCCACCCCGATGTGGGAGCATAAATCCGGGGATGCGGGGACCGTGCTCAACTTCTTCCGCTCCTCCTTGGCCGGCATGTGCGCACGGCTCTTCAAGCTGCCCAAGGACAAGATCCCTAAGGAGGGGGAAGACCTCAGCTTCGAGGTCGGCTACGACGCCCCGCCGGTGAGTGTTGGATATACACGTTCATATTCTTCTCCTGTTAAGCGAGACAGATTTTGATGAATCGCCTCATTTCGTATTTGCAGAACTGGGCAGCCAAGATGCAGCAGATGCTGCGCCCAGCACCGCTGCCAGAGGAGGAGAAATTCCCCCTGCTTACGGCGCTCCTAGTTGAGGAGCCGCACGTGGTGGTCCCCAAAGGGTCCAAGCCCCAGAAGGGCAGGGAGGGTCTTCGGAAGCGGGAGACCTCGGTCACCCGTTCCGAGGAGACCCACGCCTCCACCCACGAGAGCGATAGGAGGGAGGACGAGGAAGAAGAGAACCCTCCCCCAAAGGGGAATAGGGCGGCGTTGGAGGACGCCGAGGCTAGGATGCGGCCCGAGGGCCCAAAGAGGTCGAAGAAGACCCCGACCGGGGCCGACATCAAGGCCACAACGCCGGAGAAGGCCATACTCTCTGATGAGTCAGGAGATTATCCCCTAACAATGGGGAGGAAGAAACCGGCACCTCGAAGGTCCGTCATCATCTTTTGTGTTTGATTTTACATCAAGTCCCTTCAGCAGGACTAAGTCCGCATGAGTATTTTTCCACAGCCCGCCAAGGGCACGCCTTAGCGACTCCTCCAGCGGGTTGCCACCCACCAGCGAGATGCCGGACCGCGCTCCCCCGGCTCAAGAAGGGCTGGGGGAGGCAACATCGACACCGACCCCTCAGGTTGACGCGGCGGGGGCCGAAGAGTTGGTCATCATCATGGCCGAGGTTGATGCCTCGGCCCCACAAGGCCGAGGGGGTGGGGTCCCTGAGGTCGTCCAGGAAGGGCTGGGCCAATCGGTGGCCCAGCCGAAGTCTACTCCGGCTCCACCGCCGCAGCTGGAGACCCTCGTACCTAACACCCAGATGCTGGGGTCTGAGGTCTTACCACCCCCACCTCCCGCTCCAGGGCGGGTTAGCGCGGGGTGGACTGCAGAAATGGAGGTGGCCTTGATACGTCTCCAACGTATCTATAATTTATGAAGTATTCATGCCATGTTTATTATAGTTTTGTATGATTTTGGTGCACTTTTATATGGCTTTTATATGATTTTTATGGACTAACATATTGACCTAGTGCCCAGTGCCAGTTGCTGTTTTCTGCTTGTTTTTGGTTTTCCAGAAAATCCATATCAAATGAAGTCCAAATGCAGCAAAACTTTTTGACGATTTTTTCTGGAAGGAAACGGACCCAAGAAGCTTCGGGGAAGCAGCAGAAGAGCCACAGGGGGCCCACGAGCCACCTGGGCGCGCCTGCCCCCCTCCCAGGCGCGCCCTGGTGCCTTGTGGGCCCCCTGTGGCACCTCTTCGCGTGATTCCGACGCTGAAAAATCCTATATATTCAGAAACCCCCGAAAGTTAACCTAGATGAGTTTTTACGCCGCTGCAAGCCTCTGTACCTCCATGATCTCATCTACAACCCTTTTCCGGCACCCTGCCGGAGGGGGGAATCATCACCGGAGGCCATCTTCATCATCCCGGCGGTCTCCATGACGAGGAGGGAGTAGTTCACCCTCGGGGCTGAGGGTATGTACTAGTAGCTATGTGTTTGATCTCTTTCTCTCTCGTGTTCTTGATATGGCACGATCTTGATGTATCGCGAGCTTTGTTAATATAGTTGGATCATATGGTGTTTCTTCCCTCTCTATGTTTGTTGTGATGAATCGAATCTTTTCCCTTTGAGGTTTCGTTATTGTCGGATTGAATATTCAGATTTGAGAACACTTGATGTATGTCTTGCATATGAATACCCGTGGTGACAATGGGGTATTATATTGATTCACTTGATGTATGTTTTGGTACTCAACTCGCGGATTCCCGAGGTGACATTGGGGTAATCTATGCATAGGGGTTGATGCACGTTTTCATTATCTTTTCTCCGATAGAAACTTTGGGATGCTCCTTGAAGTTCTTTTTGTGGATTGAATATTATGATTATGAAGTTGTTTGATGCATATCGTATAATCAACTCACGAATACTTGTGGTGACATTGGAGTATCTAGGTGACATTAGAGTTGGTTGATGTGTATCATATGGTGTTATTTTAGTACGAACTCTAGGGCTGTTTGTGACAATTATAGGAATGGCTCAATAGATCGATCGGAAAGGATAACTTTGAGGTGGTTTCGTACCCTACAAACAATTTCTATCTTATGTTCTCCGCTAATAGGAACTTTGGAGTGATTCTTTATCGCACGTTGAGGGATTGTTATATGATCCAATTATATTAGCATTGTTGAGAGATTGCACTAGCGAAAGTATGAACCCTAGGCCTTGTTTCTAAGCATTGCAATACCGTTTATGCTCACTTTTGTTACTTGCTACCTTGCTGTTTTTTATTGTTCGCACTACAAAAACCTATATCTACTATCCATACTACACTTGTATCACCATCTCTTCGCCGAACTAGTGCACCTATATAATTTACCATTGTATTGGGTGTGTTGGGGACACAAGAGACTCTTTGTTATTTGGTTGCAGGGTTGTTTGAGAGAGACCATCTTCATCCTATGCCTCCCACGGATTGATAAACCTTAGGTCATCCACATGAGGGAAAATTGCTACTGTCCTACAAACCTCTGCGCTTGGAGGCCCAACACGAGTCTACAAGAACAAGTTGTGTAGTAGACATCAAGCTCTTTTTTGGCGCCATTGCCGGGGAGGTGAGTGCTTGAAGGTATATCTTTAGATCTTACAATTGAATCTTTTAGTTTCTTGTTTTATTACTAGTTTGGTTTATAAAAGAAAACTACAAAAAAATATATGGAATTGAGATTGCCTCATATTATTCATCTTTATAACGTCTTTCTTGAAAATGATGGAGCGGAAAATTGTGCTCAATTGATAGAAGAAGAATTCAATAAAAAAATTGGCATAAAATCTTTGAATGATGAGCATGATTGCAATGTTGCTAGTATGAATTCTTTGAATATCCATGATGCTAGTGATATGCAAAGCCATAAGCTTGGGGATGCTATGTTTGATGAAGATGAAATTTTTAGTCCCCCAAGTTTTGATGAGCAAAATTATTATGATGATTGCATGCCTCCTATTTATGATGATTACAATGATGAAAGTGGATTTGGAGAGGTCACAACTTTATTTAATGATGATTCCACTATTTTGGAAAAGGTTTCAATTGATTATGAAAACAAAGTTGCTATCTATGATGATTATTGTGATGACATGTATGCTATAAGGAATAATGATAACCATGAAACTTGTCATCATGATTTTTCTTTTCAATTGGATTATTCCAATAAAGTATCACATGATAGCTATTTTGTTGAGTTTGCTCCCACTATTATTGATGAGAATAAATTTGCTTATGTGGAGAGAAATAAATTTTCTATGCTTATGGATCATGAAAAGAATGCTTTATGTGATACTTATATTGTTGAATTCATTCATGATGCTACTGAAAATTATTATGAGAGAGGATCATATGCTTGTAGGTGTTGCAATAATATCAAGTTTCCTCTCTATGTGATGAAAATTTTGAAGTCATGCTTGTTTTGCCTTCCTATGCTAGTTGATTCTTGCTCCCATAAATTGTTTGCTCACAAAATCCCTATGCATAGGAAGTGGGTTAGGCTTAAATGTGCTAGTCATATGCTTCATGATGCACTCTTTGAGTTTCAATTCTTTACTTCTATGTGAGCATCATTGAAATCATCATGCCTAGCTAAAAAGGCATTAGAGAAAAGCGCTTGTTGGGAGACAACCCAACATTTATACCTACAGTTTTTGTGTGTTCACATGATTAAGCTACTGTAGTAATCATGTTTTATATGTTTTCTTTCAATAATGTGCCAAGTAAAGCCTTTGGGATAGTGTGGATGCTTGTTGATTTGATTCTGTGCAAAAACAGAAACTTTTGCGTCCAGTACTGGAATTTCTATTCTGTACTGGAGCATTTAAAAAATTCTGAAATTTTTACACAGTATTGGGTTACAAATTTTTTACGTTTTACTAATTTTTCAGAATTTTTGGAGGTACAGAAGAATGGTTTTTAAATCGCTTACTACAAGCTGTTCTGTTTTTGACAGATTCTGTTTTCGGTGCATAGTTTGCTTGTTTTAGTGTTTCCATAGCTTATATTGAGTAATATAAATTGTGGAAATGATAGACTACAGTAGGAATTATGTGAGAATAATTATAAATCTTGTCTTGACAGTACCTAAGGTGATGATTTATTTTATCATACTAACCTATCTCACAAGTTCCGTTAAGTTTTGTGTGATTGAAGTTTTCAAGTTTTGGGTGAGATACCGATATGAGGAGAATAAAGAGTGGCAAGAACCTAAGCTTGGGGATGCCCAAGGCACCCCAAGGTAATATTTAAGGAAGACCCAAGCAACTAAGCTTGGGGATGCCCCGGAAGGCATCCCCTCTTTCGTCTTCAACATTATCGGTAACCTCACTTGGAGCTATATTTTCATTCGTCACATAATATGAGTTTTGCTTGGAGCATCATTTTATTCTGTTGATATTTTCTTGCTGTTATCAATAATCATGTTTTGTATCTTTTAGTTCAATAAAATGCCAATTATAGCCTTTACCATGCCCAGTTTGCAAGTTCATGTGTTGCTGTTTGAAAACAGAAAGTTTTCTGTTATGTCCAGAATATTCCTGAATAGTAAGAACATGATAAAAATCTGAAATTTTTACACAGTAAGAATGCATGAGTTCTCTGTAACTTGGTAATTTTTCAGAATTTTTGGAGTTAGGGAAGTATGGATTCTTATTCCCCTTTTACAGACTGTTCTGTTTTGGCAGATTGCTGTTATAGTTGCATTGTTTGCATATGTTTGCGTGTTTAATGTTTCTATTTGAGGATAGGAGTATTAAATATGAAGAGTCATTTAGTATGCAATGTCTAATTATAATTTTTGTGATTTTCTAAAGTAGAGAATGTTAAGGTTTTGAGTTGATTTATACTAACTTATCTCACGAGTTCTTGTTGAGTTTTATGTGGATGAAGTTTTTAAGATTTAGAGAAACCATGATATGAGAGGAATTAAGGAGACACAAGAGCTCAAGCTTGGGGATGCCCAAGGCATCCCAAATTAATATTTCAAGAAGTCTCAAGCATCTAAGCTTGGGGATGCCCCGGTAGGCATCCCACCTTTCTTCATCAACAATTATCGGTTAGTCTTGGTTGAGCCTAAGTTTTTGCTTCTTCACATGAGATGTGCTATTCTTGGAATGTCATTTTATTTTGTTTTCTTTGCTGTTTGAATAAAAACTTAGATCTGAAATTTTTAAGTATATTTACTTAACTACTCATTCGGTCTTCACTTATATCTTTTTGGAGTAGTTTGTCATTTACTCTTGTTCTTCACTTATATCCTATGAGTAAATTGTTGAAATGAATTGAATATCATAAAGTTGAAATTTATATGCTTTATATGCTTGTCCCATGGGGAGTAATGACTTCACATACAAGAAGTATAAGTGGTAAAATTTATTGAAAGTTAACAAACATAGCATTGGTCACTTGAACAATTCATGAAAGAATTTTGAAGGAAGAGAAATTTCACATATAAATATACTATCTTGGACATCTTCTATGATTTTGAGCCCCCATTAATTATTTTCAAGCTTGATCAAGTAGTTGACGTTGGACAAGGAAGACAACGTAATGAGTTATGTTTGTTTATATTCACATAGAAGTTATATTGTCATGGATCCTCTAACATGTGGTGCTTGCTTAGGAACTTTTGCTAGCCAAAAATTCGTACTAAGTAGAGATACTACTTGTGCATCCAAAAACCCTTAAACCCAGTTTCTTGCCATGAGTGTCCACCATATCTACCTATGGATTGAAGAAGATCCTTCAAGTAAGTTGTCATCGGTGCAAAAAGCAATAAAAATTGTTCCTAAAATATGTATGATCTTTTATTGCAAGGGAAAATAAGCGTTGTACGAACTTGTGATGGTAAAGAAATAAAAGCGACAGGCTGCATAATAAAGGTTGCTATCACAAGGGGCAATATAACGTGACGTTCCTTTGCATTAAGGGCTTGTGCATCCAACAACAAAAAGCGCATGGCAACCTCTGATTCCCTCTGCGAAGGGCCCATCTTTTACTTTTCTGTATTTACTTTTATGCAAGAGTCATTAATGTTCATCCCTATTCCGCTCTATTTATTCTTTAGTTGGCAAGCATTATGTGGTAGGGAAAGATCCAGGCACATATATCCAGTTGAATATAGATGATCATGAGTTATTATTGTTGACATTATCCCTGAGATAAATAAGTTGGGAGGCAAAACATTAAGCCCCTATCTTCCTATGTGTTTGACTGAAACGGTTTGTTCTAAAAATATGCTTTGAGTGTCAGCAATCATGGAAGACTAAATGATGGTTGAGTATGTGGAATTTGCTTGATCAAAGCTCTTACATAGACCCTTCCTGAAAATAAGATGAATTGCAATTGTTTGATGACTGAGAACATAGTTTGTTAGTTTTCAAGAAAGTTTATGGCCTATACTTTAAACATGTGAATAGCTTACTACTTGATCATGAGAAGTTTTATGAGATGAACTACTAATTATGATATATATTGATGCTAGAAAAAGTGATTGAAATTATCATTGATCAAACTTATGCACTATGCTAGCATTCACACTTCATAAATTATTTCTTTTATCATTTACCTACTCGAGGACGAGCATGAATTAAGCTTGGGGATGCTGATACATCTCCAACGTATCTATAATTTATGAAGTATTCATGCCATGTTTATTATAGTTTTGTATGATTTTGGTGCACTTTTATATGGCTTTTATATGATTTTTATGGACTAACATATTGACCTAGTGCCCAGTGCCAGTTGCTGTTTTCTGCTTGTTTTTGGTTTTCCCGAAAATCCATATCAAATGAAGTCCAAATGCAGCGAAACTTTTGGACGGTTTTTTCTGGAAGGAAACGGACCCAGGAAGCTTCGGGGAAGCAGCAGACGAGCCACAAGGGCCCCACGAGCCACCTGGGCGCGCCTGCCCCCCCAGGCGCGCCCTGGTGCCTCGTGGGCCCCCTGTGGCACCTCTTCGCGTGATTCCAAAGCTGAAAAATCCTATATATTCAGAAACCCCCGAAAGTTAACCTAGATGAGTTTTTACGCCGCCGCAAGCCTTTGTACCTCCACGATCTCATCTACAGCCCTTTTCTGGCACCCTTACGGAGGGAGGAATCATCACCGGAGGCCATCTTCATTATCCCGGCGGTCTCCATGACGAGGAGGTAGTAGTTCACCCTCGGGGCTGAGGGTATGTACTAGTAGCTATGTGTTTGATCTCTCTCTCTCTCTCTCGTGTTCTTGATATGGCATGATCTTGATGTATCGCGAGCTTTGTTAATATAGTTGGATCATATGGTGTTTCTTCCCTCTCTATCTTTGTTGTGATGAATCGAATCTTTTCCCTTTGAGGTTTCATTATTGTCGGATTGAATATTCAGATTTGAGAACACTTGATGTATGTCTTGCATATGAATACCCGTTGTGACAATGGGGTATTATATTGATTCACTTGATGTATGTTTTGGCACTCAACTCGCGGATTTCCGAGGTGACATCGGGGTAATCTATGCATAGGGGTTGATGCACGTTTTCATTATCTTTTCTCCGATAGAAACTTTGGGGTGTTCCTTGAAGTTCTTTGTGTGGATTGAATATTATGATTATGAAGTTGTTTGATGCATATTGTATAATCAACTCACGGATACTTGTGGTGACATTGGAGTATCTAGGTGACATTAGAGTTGGTTGATGTGTATCATATGGTGTTATTTTAGTACAAACTCTAGGGCTGTTTGTGACAATTATAGGAATGGCTCAATAGATCGATCAGAAAGGATAACTTTGAGGTGGTTTCGTACCCTACAAACAATTTCTATCTTATGTTCTCCGCTAATAGGAACTTTGGAGTGATTCTTTATCGCACGTTGAGGGATTGTTATATGATCCAATTATATTAGCATTGTTGAGAGATTTCACTAGCGAAAGTATGAACCCTAGGCCTTGTTTCTAAGCATTGCAATACCGTTTATGCTCACTTTTGTTACTTGCTACCTTACTGTTTTTTATTGTTCGCACTACAAAAACCTATATCTACTATCCATACTACACTTGTATCACCATCTCTTCGCCAAACTAGTGCACCTATACAATTTACCATTGTATTGGGTGTGTTGGGGACACAAGAGACTCTTTGTTATTTGGTTGCAGGGTTATTTGAGAGAGTCCATCTTCATCCTACGCCTCCCACGGATTGATAAACCTTAGGTCATCCACTTGAGGGAAAATTGCTACTGTCCTACAAACCTCTGCGCTTGGAGGCCCAACACGAGTCTACAAGAACAAGTTGTGTAGTAGACATCAGGCTTCACTACTAGAAAAAGCCCTATTAGTGGCGCACCTGTTTTCGTTAGTAATGGCGCACTATAGGTGCGCCACTATTAACACGCCACTAGTAACAGATAGTAATGGCGCACCTCTGGTGCGCCATTACTATTCCAGATAGTAATGGCGCACCTCTGGTGCGCCACTACTAAACCTTAGGTGCTCCACTGGTATTCCCTCTAGGTGCGCCACTAATAGCCTTATAGGTGCGCCACTAGTAATAAAGGAAGGTGCGCCACTAATAGGGGCTGAAATGCGCCACTAGTAATGTATTTGGAAAACAAAAAAAAATCCAAATTTACAGAAAACAACCTATAAGGAAAAATAATTTAAAAACAAAAAATGAAATAGAATCATAATTTTTATTATAGTAAGAATATTACAATGTCTTTACAAGTATCCAATAAAAGAAAAATTACAAGGAAATAAAAGAAAATTCTAAAACTAATCTTCTAGTAATCTTTTCTTCTTTTTCTTTACTTTATCCCTGCAAAGAATGATAGAAATATGTGAGAATGAACATTGCAGAGAAGTGAAATATGTGAGAATGAACTTTGCACGTATCAAGATTACTACTAACATAATTCACCGAAAAGAGTAACAGGTGATGCATCAAAAGGAATCTGGCCAGATCCGATCACATTAGACGAGCCTAGGTGTGTGGATCCAAAACAAAGTGTGCAGATCTTTGATAAATGAAAGTTAAGGTTAATAATCTAAACTTTAATATTCTGAACTTTGTTACAGTTTAGCCCAAGGAGACATGCTCTATTCCTAAGAAATTAACTATTCAGTGACATAAACGTTGTGATTGATGTGACAATGAAGGAGTTTAAGTTCTGTACCTCATGCATTGCGCCACCGTCCAGTGCGGCTCGCTGTTCCGTAGGGTCCTCATCTCGACAGTGTGTGCGTTTTGAAATGAGAATGTGATCTATTCTAGAACCATAACTGAATTCTTCAGCTCCAACGGTTTGATTAAAGCAAGTATAAGCTCCCTCCCTGCACAAAACAAATGAAGGAAGCATACGGTACATCGTTAGCATGTGATTATCATGAAGTACACTATAGTTGTAATAATCCTATATAACTATAAAGTCAATCCCCACTGAACATTTTTCCTGCCCTCACAGCCTACCACATCAGCAAATTACTAACTTCTTTTAGTTGTTCAAAGATGGAAACCAGCACTGATACGTGCAAAGTTCTGAGGACATTGTTTAACCAATAGTAAAATATGTACTTACATTGTTGGTTCTGAGGACATGGAGTAATAAGCTGTAACAAAGTTGCAAAATTATGAGAAGAATAAGAGTAGCAAGTAAAAAACAGGAGCCGCGATACCTTTCAGGGTATTTTGATCTGAAAGCATCCAATATGGGACCTCCATGTTCTCTCAACATGTATCTCAGCCACTCACGAAACCTTGAATCAGAAAAAGAACAATAAACCAACTATCATTATTCCTGAGTGATTCCATGATTAGATTTACTTCTAAGAGAGCAGACTAATGCATTTATCAAAGTTGGAAAGCCTAATAAAGACATTAGTTTGAAACCTGACTGTAAACAGCTGTTATCAAGAATTTCCTAGTTTTTTACTTGGCTCGTAGTCTTCATATGTCACGGTGAAATTACAGAAGATATAAACATGTACTATAAAGAGCGTAGACTATAATGCATTCATCAAAAGTGGAGACCAGCAGATACCATTAGTTTGAAACCTTTGTATGGAATTTAGTATGCAGCCTCACTGTAAATGCACCAGCTACAACAAACACGGCCTGCACCCCTTGGCTTCCTTCACTAGCTAGGAATTTGTTGATATGTTATTTTTTTAGACATAATATGTTATTTTTTGTATTAAATAGAAAACCTTGTGATTATATCTTATTTTTCCACCATCCTATGCACCATTTTATATCAGCCCTGCAGAGCATCTAGTTTTACCAAATGATGTTGGATCTGTTAGATCTACACCATTCAGCTGCACTATTGACTAAAGAGGGGTAAACCCACCTCAGCAGACAGTGCAAATGAAGAGGGGTAAAAGAACAGTTTTAGTTAATTTAAATTAAAAGAAAAGGTTCTTTTAATTTAAATTAAAAGAATAGTTTTAGTTAATTTAAATTAAAAGAACAGTTTTAGTTAATTTAAATTAAAAGAAAAAGGTTCATCTAATTTAAATTAAAAGAAAAGGTTCGTCTAATTTAAATTAAAAGAACAGTTTCAGTTAATTAAAATTGTTACAACTATGTACATTAAAATTGCATAATCACAGTAAGCAGTTGCTTAATAACTAAACTCCAATTGTTATAACTACTGCTCTAGATCTGAGTAGATGAATATTTATACATAGTACTGTAGTTTAGTGTAGGATCATATACTTGCATATAAGGGGAGAAAGGCGAGAGAAGTCACCTCGGCAACAAGGAAACCCGCCGCAGCTTCTCCTTGGCCCCCTTCACACAACCAGATGGGAGCAAACTGCACAAAAGACACGAATCAGATGCGGAGCAAACTACGTATTAGTGATATCATCAGTATAGCTGGTTAGACATGCATCTGATTAACTCTTGCTGGCGATGTAGACCAAGAATTCAAAAACTTGCAAGCTTAGAATTCAGGAAATAAAGTACCCCATCTCTGCAGCCATCTATCTGGCTAACTAATTCCAAAAAAAACAACGCAAGGTTGGATTGGTTAGCTTCTCTGTAGTACTACAGATCCAACTAGTAATCTTGGTAATACTGCACCCCATTCTTAAGCAAAGGGGCTGCTTTAGCACAACAACCTAGATGGCGCGTGAGGAAACCACGTCAGCCGAACCAAATCAAAATGAGTAGAGGGGGAGAAAGGCGTGAGAAGTAACCTTTGCAACAGGGGAACCCGCAGCAGCTTCTCCTTGGACCACTTCACACAACTAGATGGGAGCAAACTGCACAAACAACACAAATCAGATGCCGTACTAGTGATATCATCAATATAGTTGGTTAACTCTTGCCGGCGATGCAGACCCGAAACTTTAATGCTTAAGTGTTCAGGAACTAAAGTATCAATTTCTCTGTAGCTATCTATCTGACCAAAGAATTGCAAAATAAAACAAAGAAAGGTTGGATTGCTTTGCTTCTCTGTAGAGTACGGATGCAACTAGTAACCTTGGTAATACTGCACCCTGTTCTTAAACAAAGCGGATGGTTTAGTAAGCAGAGATCAGGTTTTGCTTCAGATTAAACAACATGTCCAAAAAATGGTGATGGTTACTGGAATCTGCTGATGCTTAAATCATAAAGAACAGAACAGAACAGAAAGAGGAGAGACCTATTGGGTAGTAGAGAAAAAAAATGGTGATGGTTACTCCCCGCATGCCCCTGAACCCGCAGCGGCTAGGGTGTGGAAGGAAATTGTTAAAGCAGCATAGCCAAAAGGTAATACATATACATAAGCAAACATTTTTATACTCAAGCCTTTTTTTGCACAGGACAATTCCTTAACTCTCAGATTATTAATAACTGTTTTCTAGTTAATTTTTTTTACAATGCATTTGAAGCTAACCCTCTCATCTCAAATATCAGAATTCAGAGTTACTACTCACTTAAGTGCAGATACAAATTAGGTGCAAACAATCATTCAAGTTGCACTCAGAAAATTATTAAGTGCAGAAAATCACTTAAGTCCACATACTAGTGCAGAAAAACCCCAAAATTGTGAGTAATGCAGCGCGCGACGAGCTATGGCTGCAGGTGCTTCGTCGGGTACGGTTTCAGTGAAGTAAAAAGAAGCAGCAATCAACCTTTCGCTCAAGATTGATTTATGGCTCAACTGCTAGAATGCAGACCAAATCTTGATCACCAAATCTATAATTCAAACTGAATGCTTAATAATTCAATAAAATAGATAAACACATGGGGATACAACACAAAATTCTAGTTCAATCACACTCGATCCATACACACAGAGTTGTATTTCAATCCAATTTCAGCTGAAATGTTCAATGCATCAATTAACCTGTTTATTTAGAAAAAGAAATCACCTCTCTATCGAAAGCAGGTCGGCGAGAAGCTGCGTGAGACCGCGGTCCTCCTCGTCCTCAGCGTGGGCGCTTGGAGTCGGAGACGCAGCAGGACCGTGGAGGCAGAGCAGCAGAGGCGGGGCAGACGGAGGGGGCAGGGGAGAGGCTGACGGCGCAGCAGAGGCGGCTGCCAGTGCCGCGCGTTGGGGGAACGGGGCGCGCTCGATCTGCTGCAGAGGAGGGGGCACGGTGAGATAGAGAGAGAGGGAGAGGGAGGGAGGGAGATGGAGGGAGGCATACCGTGGCGGGGGGGAGACCACCGGAGCGGAGGGAGTCGCCGGAGACAGGCAGGGAGGGGGCGCTCGATCTACTGTAGAGGAGGGGGCACGGTGAGAGAGAGAGAGAGAGGGAGAGGGAGGGAGGGAGAGGGAGGGAGGCATACCGTGGCGGGGGGGGGGGGGGGGAGACCACCGGAGCGGAGGGAGTCGCCGAAGATGGGCAGGGAGGGGGCGGCCCGAGAGTAGGGTTTGCGCGCGGGAGAGGTGGGGATGGGATCGAGTGCGGCGGCGGCGAGGGCGTAGGGTTTGCGCGTGGGAGAGGTGGGGATTTTGGCCGGTATGGGAGGGGTGCTAGTAATGGTGCACCAGAGAATGGTGCGCCATACATATGTGCTAGCAATGGCGCACCTTTTAGGCGTGCGCCATAAACATCGGGATAGCAATGGCGCACCTTCTCCTGGTGCGCCATTACTAACTTTTTTTTAAAAAATTTTAGTTGCATGTAATAATATATTTAAGATTACTAATGGCGCACCTCCTAAGAATGCGCCACTAGTAACCAGGGTTACTAATGGCGCACCTGGTGTGTGGTGCGCCATTACTAGTTTTGAAAAAAAAATTGAAAAAAAAATTGTTAGTAGTGGCACACCGTGAGTGTGGTGCGCCATTACTAGTTTTAACTAGTAATGGCGCACCACACCCACGGTGCGCCACTGGTAAGTCTGGGGAGGGGGTGTGCCCAGGAGAAACTTAGCAGTGGCGCATCACACACCAGGTGCGCCATTAGTAATATAAACATTAGTGGCGCACCCATGTGTGGTGCGCCACTGCTATTTAGTAGTGGCGCACCACATACATAGTGCGCCACTAATGTCTATATTAGCTATAGCCCTTTTTCTAGTAGTGCTTTGACGGGCTCCTCCCTCAAGGAAGAGCACCGCGTATTGATTGGCGCGGTGCTGCAGGGATTCCGGTCCACAGAGGCCGGAATGCGTGAGGCCTTCAAGGGCCTCATCACGAGCTTCGAGGTAATCTTTTTGTCTTTACGTGAAAAGGGGCCTTCTCTGCTTAGATTTACTTTATCGATCCTTGTAACTGTCTAAAGACATCAGTTACCTGGCGTTTAGACAGCCTAGCCAGTGAGTAGCCCCCGAGCCCAAGGCCAGTTTGAAAAACTGGTGTTGCGGTCGAAGTATAGGAGCAGAGGAAAGAGTAGCCCCCGAGCCCAAGGCCAGTTTGAAAAACTGGTGTTGGGGTCGAAGTATAGGAGCAGAGGAAAGAGTAGCCCCCAGGACTGATAAGACAGAATGTATGTCCGAAGTGTCAATGAATTGATCCTGGGGCTCATCAGAAAGTGTCTATGCAGGTTTCAACCTCGGCTCCGGGCTCCATCTCCGAAGAGATTGCGGAGATGAGCCGGAAGCTCGAGCGGTCCAAGAAGGACCTCGTCCTGATGAACAAGCAGGTCAAGCAATCTCAGGGTAAGCGACCAATGCTTTTCATCTTTGGATGTGAGTTCAATGCAAATGTATTTTGCGAAATAGAAGCTGACGCCGAACTGTTTGAATTACAGAGGCTATCGCCGAGCTTGAGAGACTCAAGGCCGAGCTCTTGAAGGCTCGGCAGGAGGTCGAGCAGCATAAAGCTGCTGCGGCCAAGGCGGAGAAGGACCTAGCCGCCGAAAAGGTGGCTAGGGGAAAGATCAGGCGCGGGTCGTGGAGGTCGAGGAGACCCTGATGGGCGTGTTCGAAACACGTGATGCCCTTCAGGACGAGGAGAAGAAGGCGAAGGAAGAGCTCAAGAAGCTCGGTCTTGCGCACTCCGAGCTCCAGACCAAGGCCCGAGCTGACCGCGAGGTGCTCCAACAAGTGGAGCAGATAGCCGCGGGTAAGCCATATTTACTTCAATGTGCGTTTGGCAGCAAAGGATTCGTCGAGCTCACCCAGCTATGGCGATCCGCAGAGGTCTTCGCCGATCTCCCGAAGAGTGCGGCGGACGCCGGCCTTCATTTCGGCCAACTGGAGGGCCATGAGGCGGAGAAGGAGTTCTGGAGGCAGTTCCAGGGGTCGTCGCATCCGCAGTTGCTCAATCATCGGATGAAGCAGCTAGTGGAACTTCTCCAGATGGCGAGGCCGGCGCTCCAAGACCTCTGCGTCAATTTGTGGCCAACGGAGGTGTTGCCGGCCAGCTTCTTGGGCTCCTGGCGCGACTGCAAGAGGCCGTTCGGCAAGTCAACCGCTGGAAGTGATCCGCGTGTCTGGAAGGGGTGTGGTGGGCGTATGCCTGTGTGAAGACGCACTTTTGGAAGGTTGAGGCGGAGGTTATTGCTGCGGGCCCCCCTGAAGGGAAGGCGCGCACCGCGGAGCAGTTCTTTGCCGAGGTAGAGGAGGGCGCCCGTGTTACCGAGGCCGTGTGTCCTAAGGACAAGTTGTATTTTTAGGTAGCACTTCAGAATGCTGAAGTGCATGGGATGTATAAAAATTATCAGTTATTTAATTAGTGCAGCTTAAGTTCCTCTCATATGTTTCTGCTTTGTTTTTAATATTCCTCCTGTTTGACCGTGTTAAACTGAAAGTGGCCAGTCGTCGGCTTCAACCCCCTTGTACAATATACAAAGGGTGCCCCTTTTAGGCGATCATGACCCTTACCCGACGTCTCGGTTCCCGGAGGAGGTCTGTGCACATAGGGACTAGGCAATCGGACTGCGGTGGTTTTATAACTTTCACTTAGTCATAGGAGTTTGACGGTGGGGACTGATGACGAGCCCCCGGTGAGTGAAGTGGTCGGCTTAGTCAGCCGAGGTCTATGCCCGTGTCCACCTCGGCTAATTCAAGGAAGAAGCCCTTCGTTTAACACGAGTGATCTCTAATGACATGTCGCTTGACGCGGTCTTCGGATGGCCGACCAGTTTTCGCTTACCTAGATAGTCAGTTTTCGGCTTTCTCCACTGAGGCGCTCTGCCAGTTAAACTGGCGGCACTATCGCAGTGGTTCTCCCGTTACACCCTTAGCCGAATTTGTCGGGAACGTAAGGGGTACACATAGGAGCCGGGCAACCCAACTATTGATCAAAATCTAGGTTCGAAACTGATGCATATAATGCAACATCCGAGACGTCGAGTACTTCAGACTTGTGTTTCAGGGTGTAAAATCGAGGCCTATTAGAAATTGTATCTTAGAGATGTTCTCATGGTTCGTGGGCAGTGCTTGTAAGAAAATACGTTAAAGACCTTTATGGGCATGATTTCTTTATTTCATGTGGCCAAGCTTTACATGCCGAACTTTTGATGAGAGGAACTAAACAAGATACAATGCGAGTAAAGATAATGAAGGAGAAACTAAAAGAAAATAGGGCGGATCTTGTCATCGGGTCTATGAGCCCGGGCCGCTCCCTGCCGCACGTCTGCGTCTTCATGTTGTTGACCAGCTCGTCCTCGTTGATAGCGGGGGTTGATATTGGTAGCATGCAACTTCGGCCAAGTATGCGCTTGATGCGTTCGTTGGTCGAGCCCTTTGAAGAGGTCTGCTGCTGTTAGTTGTGTGGTTAAAGCCACATGAGCATGCTAGTGTTGGCTAGCTCTTTGACAGAACCCCGCCAACATGTAAGCCTGAGGTTTCGTCGCTGCTCGGTCTAGCCGACCCGATGTTTCCGTTGGCTCCTCGGTGACCCATGGAATTTTTAGTGCGAAGTTGTGCACCCTGGGGACGTAGTACCCCTCCCGAGGGAAGCGCGCGAGGAGCCCGTACCCCTATTTAGAGTGGGGAGGTGCATGTCTATTGGGGATGCTTACCAGCATATAGACCCGGCAGGGTGATAACCCGGCCATGGAGCAGGCTCAGCGGGTCAGCTCGCTGCGGGGCTGAAGGACTCTTGGTGGGCCGGCTTAACGAGGCCTAGCGAAGACAGGCCGGCTTAGGTAATGGGCCGGCTCACGAGGATGATGAGTGGCGTGAAGGCCGTCTTGGAGAGCAAGTAGGAAAGAGTAGGAGACGGGTCAAAGGACGACCCGGACTCTCATGTAATCTAGGGTTCCACCTATATATATAAAGGGGAGCACCTATACGAAAAAGACTAGGTTGCAATCTCATCAAAAGCTAGGTTAGCGAATCCGCATCCTTGTAATCAAGAACCACATCAATATAGTCAAGCAGGACGTAGGCTTTACCTCCACCGTGAGGGGCCGAACCTGGGTAACTCGGCGTCTTCTCGTTCCCGATCAACCCCGCTAAGCTTCCACACTTGTGCGATGGCCTCATCTCTAAGTCCTTTCACAAGGGCATCTGCCGTGTCAAAACCACGACAATGTCTGAGGTCAACTGGCGTGGCCCGCGTACGCTTCGAAGAGCTGGGGGTGCGTTTACCGCCTCGGGATGCCTCCTCGGATGCCTGCACCTCGGCCGCGAAAGCCGCGGTCTGCTCCTCCGTCCGGAGAGAGCGTTCGGTGTTACCATTGATTGTAATGACACCGTTGGGTCCCGGCATTTTGAGCTTGAGATAAGCGTAATGCGGGACTGCATTGAAGCGGGCGAATGCGATGCGCCCTAGGAGCGCATGGTATCCGCTACGAAAAGGTACGATGTCGAAGATTAACTCCTCGCTCCTGAAGTTCTCGGGTGATCCGAATACTACCTCCAGGGACACGGTTCCGGTGTAGCGAGCCTCGACCCCTGGTATTACACCTTTAAAGGTGGTGCTGCTAGGCTTAATCCGAGATGAGTCAATCCCCATCTTCCTTACCGTGTTCTCGTAGATCAAGTTGAGGCTGCTCCCTCCGTCCATAAGGACGCGCGTCAGATGAAAACCGTCGATGATCGAGTCCAGGACGAGTGCGGCCGATCCGCCATGCCTGATGCTTGTCGGATGGTCGTGTTTGTCGAATGTGATCGGGTAAGCCGACCACGGATTGTACTTCGGGGCCACAAGCTCTAACACGTAAATGTCCCGAAGTATGCGCTTCCTCTCCCTTTTAGGGATGTGGGTAACGTAAATCATGTTTACCTCTGTTACCTCATTAGGAAACTTCTTTTGGCCGCCGAGGTTCATCCTTGTCTTCGCTGCGATTTTGGGTTTTACTTTGAGGATAATTAATTTTATGCCCCTAGTTGGGTCCCACTCATCTGTTTTACCTCTAACTTTAGAAACTCACCTGTTCTGTACAAGCCACTTTGCAATTCTTATGCTTTTGCCCTTTGACCCTATGACCGTCACTTTGAAAAAATCATAACAAATTCATACTAACTCAGAAAAATGCAAATAAGATATCAAAATGTTCACAAAAACATCACCTATATGTGCATGCCATTTTCATTCTTAACAAAAATGTTGGAAAGTCGTCATCTCAGTTTTAGCTCATATGAACTTAGCATGAACAGTACAATCTAAAAAAATTCAAAAAATTCTAATTTTTTTTGGTGGCAAACATTGACCAATGTTTTGAGTGCTTGCCAAGTTTCATAATAGAATGACATTCGTGGAGGTCGTGGCAAAAAAACAAAATTTTGAAGCATTGATTTTTTTTGCCACGACTTCCTCGAATGTCATTCTGTTATGAAACTTGGCAAGCACTCAAAACATTGGTCAATGTTTGCCACCAAAAAAATTTAGAATTTTTTGAATTTTTTTAGATTGTACTGTTCATGTTAAGTTCATATGAGCTAAAACTGAGATGAGGACCTTCCAACACTTTTGTTAAGAATGAAAATGACATGCACATATAGGTGATGTTTTTGTGAACATTTTCATATCTTATTTGCATTTTTCTGAGTTAGTATGAATTTGTTATGATTTTTTCAAAGTGACGGTCAAAGGGTCAAAGGGCAAAAGCATAAGAATTGCAAAGTGGCTTGTACAGAACAGGTGAGTTTCTGAAGTTAGGGGTAAAACAAACGAGTGGGACCCAACTAGGGGCATAAATCTAATTATCCCTTTACTTTGACCCTTTGTTGCTACCTTGCCAGCCTGCTTAAAGACCCAGCAATTCCTGTTGGTGTGGGTTGCTGGTTTGTCCGGAGTGCCATGAATTTGGCACGGTCGATCCAGGATCTTGTCGAGCTGGCTCGGTCCATCCTTGTTCCCTTTAAAGGGCTTTCTTTTCTATCCGGATCGAGGTCCAGTGAAGCCTGCGTTGACTGCTGCGTCTTCTGTGTCGCTTCCGCCGTTTCTATGCCTGCGTTTATTTTTGTTGCGCTTAGGCTTGCCGTTGGCGTCACGAGTCTCCGAGGTCCCCGCCTCGCCATCGTGAGTGCTGCGGGCCAGCCAACTGTCCTCTCCTGCGCAAAAGCGGGTCATGAGTGAGGTTAGGGCTGCCATGGTCCTCGGTTTGTCCTGGCCGAGCTGGCGGGCGAGCCACTCATCTCGGATGTTGTTTTTGAATGCAGCGATGGCCTCGGCGTCTGAGCAGTCTATGATCTGGTTCTTTTTAGTAAGAAACCGGTTCCAGAATTTCCGAGCTGATTCGCCAGGCTGCTGAGTGACACGGCTGAGGTCATCGGCGTCCGGAGGTCGGACGTAGGTTCCTTGGAAATTTGCCCTGAAGGTGTCTTCAAGAGCCTCCCAGCTTCCAATTGAGTGGGGCGGCAGGCTATTCAGCCAATGCCTCGCCGGCCCCTTTAGCTTGAGCGGCAAGTACTTGATGGCGTGGAGGTCATCTCCATTGGCCATGTGTATAAGGAGAAGAAAATCTTCAATCCATACAGCTGGGTCCGTGGTGCCATCGTAAGATTCTATGTTGATGGGTTTGAACCCATCGGGGAACTGGTGTTCCATTACCCTATCTGTAAATCAGATCGGGTGGGCTGGTCCTCGGAACCGAGCGGTATCATGTCGGATGTCGGGAGGGAGCCGAGTATAAGTTTGATCTCGGGCGCGGCCGTTCCTGTCCAACCAGGCGTCGTAGCCGTCAGGCCCGGCCGGAGCGCGTCCTCTTGATCCATAAATGGACCGGGGTGGCGCCCAGTTTGCCTCTATCTGACGTTGAACGTCTTGAGGGTCCAGATAATCCACAGGGTCCTTGCCATGACGGCGTGGGGCTGGTTGGGTGTGGAAATCCTCCCGCGCGGGCCTGTCGCGTCCTCGAGGGGGGCGGTCAGGTGCCTCAGCGGTTAATTCATCATCAAATTCAGGCAGTAAACGCCTGCGTGGATAAGATTTAGGCGCACTGCGACGCCGTTCTTCAAGGTCTTGCTCGGTCGAAAGTATTTCGACCCACTTATCGTTTAGTGCATCCTCATTAGCCTGCAGTTGCTGCTGCTTGCGTTTCATGCTTCGGGCAGTAGCAACTAGGCGCCGCCGAAAGCATTCTTGCTCAGCAGGGTCTTCGGGGACTATGAAGTCCTCGGTGCCGAGGCTCATGTCCTCCTCGGATTCCGGCATATAATTGTCATCGGCCCCTTCAAAGAGGTCATCGGGATCCGAGTCTCTGGTGGTGCCTTCGGGGTCGACGTGGCGTTCTGGGGAGGCTTGAGGGTCCTTCCCTGGGTCTTCCATGTCGTTGGCCGCCGTATCGGCGGTAGGGTTGTTCCCGCTGGGCTCCCCGTTAGCACCCCTTCTGCGTCTTCGCCTACGCCTTGGAGGGGAGTTGGGAGTGTTGACCTGATGGAAATATGCCCTAGAGGCAATAATAAAGTTGTTATTATTTTATATTTCCTTGTTCATGATAAAGGTTTATTATTCATGCTAGAATTGTATTGACCGGAAACTTAAATACATGTGTGAATACATAAACACATACCGTGTCCCTAGT
Organism: Elymus sibiricus; assembly: GCA_039707655.1. NCBI lineage: Eukaryota > Viridiplantae > Streptophyta > Magnoliopsida > Poales > Poaceae > Elymus > Elymus sibiricus. Next base: position 199,217,155 of record CM077676.1, on the reverse strand, counting down.
GAGCCTCTACTAGACTAGCTCGTTGATCAAAGATGGTTAAGGTTTCCTAACCATAGACATGAGTTGTCATTTGATAACGGGATCACATCATCAGGAGAATGATGTGATGGACAAGACCCATGTTGGAAATATGCCCTAGAGGCAATAATAAATTGGTTATTATTATATTTCCTTGTTCATGATAATCGTTTATTATCCATGCTATAATTGTATTGATTGGAAACTCAAATACATGTGTGGGTACATAGACAACACTGTGTCCCTAGTAAGCCTCTAGTTAACTAGCTCGTTGATCAAAAGATGGTGAAGGTTTCCTAGCCATGGACATAAGATGTCATTTGATAACGGGATCACATCATTAGGAGAATGATGAGATGGACAAGATCCAAACTATAAACGTAGCATATGATCGTGTGAGTTTCTTGCTATTGTTTTCTGCATGTCAAGTATCTGTTCCTATGACCATGAGATCATGCAATTCACTGACACCGTAGGAGTGCCTTGTGTGTATCAAACGTCACAACGTAACTGGGTGACTATAAAGGTGCTCTACAGGTATCTCCGAGGGTGTCTGTTGGGTTGGCATGGATCAAGACTGGGATTTGTTACTCCGTATGACGGAGAGGTATCTCAGGGCCCACTCGGTAATACAACATCACAATGAGCCTTGCAAGCAATGTGACTAAAGTGTTAGCCACGAGATCTTGTATTACGGAACGAGTAAAGAGACTTGCCGGTAACGAGATTGAACTAGGTATAGAGATACCGACGATCGAATCTCGGGCAAGTAACATACCGAAGAACAAAGGGAACAGTATATGGGATTAACTGAATCCTTGACATAGAGGTTCAACCGATGAAGATCTTCGTAGAATATGTAGGAACCAATATGGGCATCCAGGTCCCGCTATTGGTTATTGACCGTAGAGGTGTCTCGGTCATGTCTACATAGTTCTCGAACCCGCAGGGTCTACACACTTAACGTTTGGTGACGATTAGTATAGTTGAGTTATTGTGTTGGTGACCGAAGGTTGTTCGGAGTCCCGGATAAGATCCCGGACATGACAAAGATCTCCGGAAGAGTCCGAAGGTAAAGATTGATATATGTGATAATAGTGTTTTGATCTCCGGAAGGGTTCCGGAATTCACCGGAAGGGGTTCCGGGTGTTTACCGAAGTGTTCGGGTGTAGCAACACTTTATATGGGCCAAAGGGGTAAAGCCCACGAGGTATTCGAAAGTGCAAAAGGAAGTTTTGCTGCTACCTTAAGCGGTACTACCGTTGGTAAGGCAGTACTACCGCGTAAGCGGTACTACCGCTTGTGTGAAGCGGTACTACCGCGTAAGCGGTACTACCGCTTGTGTGAAGCGGTACTACCGCTCAAGCGGTACTACCGCTCGTGAGCGGTACTACCGCTTGTACGCGGTACTGCTGGAATCCGAGTTGGACTCTTTCCGTGCGGGCCAAACCGACCTTGTGCGGGCAAAACCGACCTTGTGGAGACTTTCTCTCCAAGTTTAGACCCCAGGGCTCAACATATAAATAGAGGGGCAGGGCTAACACACGGGACACATCAAGATTTCCCAAGCCGTGTGCCGGCAACCCTAAGCCTCTAGTTCCTCCCGTCATAATCTCCGTAGTGCTTGGCCAAGCCCTGCAGAGATTGTTCCTCACCACCATCACCACGCAGTCGTGCTGCCGGAACTCATCCACTACTTCACCATCGCTCGCTGGATCGAGGAGGTGAAGGCGTCATCAAGCCGTACGTGTGTTGAACGCGGAGGTGCCGTCCGTTCGGCGCTAGATCGTGTTTGGATCGAGGGACGACTTGCGATTTGGATCGTGGAGACGTTCGACTACATCAACCGCATTTCTTAACGCTTCCGCTTAGCGATCTACAAGGGTATGTAGATTCACTCTCCCTCTCGTAGATGCTCATCACCATGGATAGATCTTGCGTGTGCGTAGGAAATTTTTTGTTTCCTATGCAACGTTACCCAACAGTGGCATCTGAGCTAGGTCTATGCGTAGATGAGATCTCGAGTAGAACACAAACGAGTTGTGGGCGTGGGTGTATACATATTGCTTGCCGTTACTAGTTGATACTTGATTCAGCGGTATTGTGAGATGAAGCGGCCCGGACCGACATTACGCGTACGCTTACACGAGATAGGTTTCACCGCTACGTGCACTCGTTGCATAAAGGTGACTGGCGGGTGTCTGTCTCTCTCACTTTAGTTGAATCGATTTCAATGAAGAGGGTTCTTTTAGAAGATCAAAAAGCAATCACTACACCACGTTGTGGTTTTGCGTAGGTAAGAACGGTTCTTGCAAACCCGTAGCAGCCACGTAAAACTTGCAACAACAATTAGAGGACGTCTAACTTGTTTTTGCAGGGTATGTTGTGATGTGATATGGCCAATTACATGATGAGATATATGTGATGTATGAGATGATCATGTGTTGTATAGAATATCACGACTTGCATGTCGATGAGTACGGCAACTGGCAGGAGCCATAGAGTTGTCTTTAATTATTTTCGCCGTGTTGCTTTACTTTATCGCTATGAGTTAGCAATAGTCGTGGAAGCAACAGTCGGCGCGACAACCTCATGGCGACACGTTGATGGAGATCAAGATGATGGAGATCATGGTGTCATGCCGGTGACGATGGAGATCATGCCGGTGCTTTGGAGATGGAGATCAAAAGCACAAGTTCATGGCCATATCATGTCACTTATGATTTGCATGTGATGTTAATCCTTTTATGCATCTTGTTTTGCTTAGGACGACGGTAGCATTATAAGGTGATCCCTCACTTAAATTTCAAGATAAATTGTGTTCTCCCCGAGTGTGCACCGTTGCAAAAGTTCGTCGTTTAGAGACACCACGTGATGATCGGGTGTGATAGACTCTACGTTCACATACAACGGGTGCAAGCCAGTGTTGCACATGCGGAACACTCGGGTTAAACTTGACGAGCCTAGCATGTACAGACATGGCCTCGGAACACAAGAGACCGAAAGGTCGAACATGAGTCATATAGTACATATGATCAACATGAAGATGTTCACCATTGAAACCACCTCAACTCACGTGATGATCGGACTTGAGTTGGTGGATTTGGATCATGTTACACTCGAATGACCGGAGGGATGTCAATCTGAGTGGGAGTTTTAAGTAATATGATTAACTAAACTCATTATCTTGAACAATAGTCTAAATTGTCTTTGCAATATTTATGTTGTAGATCATGGCTCGCGCAGTAGCACCCCTGAATTTTAATGCGTTCCTAGAGAAAGCTAAGTTGAAAGATGATGGAAGTAACTTTGTGGACTGGGCCCGTAATCTAAGGATTATCCTTACGGCTTCCCAGAAGGCTTATGTCCTTGATGCACCGCTTGGTGATCCACCCGCTCCAGTTGAGTCTCTAGACGTTGTGAACGCCTGGCAGGCTCGTTCTGAAGATTACTTAATAGTTCAATGTGCAATATTGTTTGGCTTAGAACCGGGACTTCAAAGACGTTTTGAACGTCATGGAGCATATGAGATGTTCCAGGAGTTGAAGTTTATCTTTCAGAAGAATGCCCGGATCAAGAGGTATGAGATCTCCAATAAGTTCTATGCTTGCAAGATGGAGGAGAACGGGTCTATCAGTGATCACATACTCAGAATGTCTGGGTACTCCACCCGTCTGGCTGAATTGGGGATGCCCCTTCCGCCAGAGGCTATCACTGACAGAGTTCTTCAATCATTGCCACCTAGCTACAAAAGCTTCGTGTTGAACTATAACATGCACGGGATGAACAAGTCAGTTGCCGAGCTGTTTGCGATGCTGAAAGCCGCTGAGTCTGAAATTCAGAAGGAGCATCAAGTGTTGATGGTCAATAAAACCACTAGTTTCAAGAAAAATGGCAAGGGTAAGAAGGGTAACTCCAAGAAGAGTGGCAAAGCAGTTGCTCCTCCCGTGAAGAAACCCAAGGCTGGACCCAAACCAGAAACTGTGTGCTTTCATTGCAAGGGAACTGGACACTGGAAGCGGAACTGCCCCAAGTATTTGGCTGACAAGAAGGCGGCCAACAACAAACAAGGTATATATGATATACATGTTATTGATGTGTACCTTACCAACTCTCGTTGTAGTGCCTGGGTATTTGATACCGGTGCGGTTGCTCACATTTGCAAATCTAAACAGGAACTGCGGAATAGACGGAGGCTGGCAAAGGACGAAGTGACGATGCGCGTGGGAAATGGTTCCAAGGTTGATGTGATCGCCGTCGGCACGCTCGCTCTTCGATTACCATCGGGATTAGTGATGAACCTGAATAAATGTTATTTGGTGCCTGCGTTAAGCATAAACATTATATCTGGATCTTGTTTATTGCGAGACGGTTACTCATTTAAATCAGAGAATAATGGTTGTTCTATTTATATGAGTAATATCTTTTATGGTCATGCACCCGATGTGAGGGGTTTATTCTTATTGAATCTCGATAGTAATGATACACATGTTCATAACATTGATGCCAAAAGATGTAGAATTGATAATGATAATACCACTTTCTTGTGGCATTGCCGTTTAGGTCATATTGGCGTAAAACGCATGAGGAAGCTCCATGCTGATGGACTTTTGGAGTCACTTGATTTTGAATCACTTGACACATGTGAGCCATGCCTCATGGGCAAGATGACTAAAACGCCGTTCTCTGGAACAATGGAACGGGCAAGTGACTTGTTGGAAATCATACATACTGATGTGTGCGGTCCGATGAGCATTGAGGCGCACGGTGGTTATCGTTACTTTCTCACCTTCACTGATGACTTAAGTAGATATGGGTATATTTACTTAATGAAACACAAGTCTGAAACGTTTGAAAAGTTCAAACAATTTCAGAGGGAAGTTGAGAATCATCGTAACAAGAAGATTAAATTCCTACGATCTGATCGAGGAGGAGAATATCTGAGTTATGAGTTTGGCAGTCACTTAAGACAATGTGGAATTGTTTCACAACTGACACCGCCTGGAACACCACAGCGTAATGGTGTGTCCGAACGTCGTAATCGAACCTTATTGGATATGGTGCGATCTATGATGTCTCTTGCCGATTTGCCACTATCGTTTTGGGGTTATGCATTAGAGACAGCTGCATTCACTTTAAATAGGGCACCATCGAAATCCGTTGAGACGATGCCATATGAACTTTGATTTGGCAAGAAGCCAAAGCTGTCGTTTCTTAAAGTTTGGGGATGTGATGCTTATGTCAAAAAGCTTCAGCCTGAAAAGCTAGAACCCAAAGCGGAGAAATGCGTCTTCATAGGATACCCAAAAGAGACAGTTGGGTATACCTTCTACCTCAGATCCGAAGGCAAAGTGTTTGTCGCTAAAAACGGAACATTTCTTGAGAAAGAGTTTCTCTCGAAAGAATTGAGTGGGAGGAAGATAGAACTTGATGAGGTTGTTGAACCTTTACTTCAACCTGAGAGTAGCGCAGCGCAGAAAGATGTTTCTGTAGAGCCTACATCAGCTGAAGAGGAAGTTGATGATGATCATAAAGCTTCGGATCAAGTTGCTATCGAACCTCGTAGGTCGACAAGGACGCGTACTGCTCCTGAGTGGTACGGCAACCCTGTCTTAGAGGTCATGTTGTTGGACAACGATGAAACTACGAGCTATGGAGAAGCGATGATGGGCCCGGATTCCAAGAAGTGGTTAGAGGCCATGAAATCCGAGATGGGATCCATGTATGAAAACAAAGTGTGGACTTTGGAAGTATTACCTGAAGGGCGTAAGGCCATTCAGAACAAATGGATCTTTAAGAGGAAGACGGACGCAGACGGTAATGTCACCGTCTATAAAGCTCGACTTGTGGCAAAAGGTTTTTCACAAGTTCAAGGAGTTGACTACGATGAGACCTTCTCACCCGTAGCGATGCTTAAGTCCGTCAGAATCATGTTAGCAATAGCTGCCTTTTTCGATTATGAAATTTGGCAGATGGATGTCAAAACAGCGTTCCTTAACGGTTTCCTTAAGGAAGAGTTGTATATGATGCAACTAGAAGGTTTTGTCGATCCAGAGAATGCTGACAAAGTTTGCAAACTCCAGCGATCCATTTATGGACTGGTGCAAGCATCTCGGAGTTGGAATCTTTGCTTTGATGAGGTGATCAAAGCGTTTGAGTTTATACAAGTTTACAGAGAAGCTTGTATTTACAAGAAAGTGAGTGGGAGCTCTATAGCGTTTCTAATATTATATGTGGATGACACATTACTGATTGGAAACAATATAGAAATGTTGGAAAGCGTGAAGGAATATTTGAACAAGAGTTTTTCAATAAAGGACCTAGGAGAAGCTGCTTTCATATTAGGCATCAAGATCTATAGAGATAGATCAAGACGTTTAATAGGACTTTCACAAAGCACATACCTTGATAAGATTTTGAAGAAGTTCAAAATGGATCAGTCCAAGAAGGGGTTCTTGCCTGTTTTGCAAGGTGTGAAGTTGAGTAAGACTCAATGCCCAGTGACTGCAGGAGATAGAGAAAAGATAAGTGTCATCCCCTATGCTTCAGCCATAGGCTCTATCATGTATGCAATGCTGTGCACAAGACCCGATGTCAGCCTTGCCATAAGTATGGTCGGAAGGTTTCAAAGTGATCCAGGAATGGAACACTGGACGGCGGTCAAGAATATCCTGAAGTAACTGAAAAGGACTAAGGACATGTTTCTCGTTTATGGAGGTGATCAAGAGCTCGTCGTAAAGGGTTACGTCGATGCAAGCTTTGACACTGATCCGGATGACTCTAAGTCACAAACCGGATACGTATTTATTCTTAATGGGGGTGCGGTTAGCTGGTGCAGTTCCAAGCAAAGCGTGGTAGCTGATTCTACATGCGAAGCGGAGTACATCGCTGCCTCGGAGGCGGCGAAGGAAGGTGTCTGGATGAAGGAGTTCATGACAGATCTTGGAGTAGTGCCTAGTGCGCTTAACCCAATGACTCTGTTTTGTGATAATACTGGTGCCATTGCTCTAGCCAAGGAACCAAGATTTCACAAGAGGACCAGACACATAAAGCGACGTTTCAATTCCATCCGCGATTACATCAAGGAGGACGACATAAATATTTGCAAAGTACACACGGATCTGAATGTTGCAGATCCGATGACTAAACCTCTTCCAAGGGCTAAACATGAACAACACCAGAACTGCATGGGTGTTCGATTCATTACAATGTAAATCACATAGTGATGTGAACTAGATTATTGACTCTAGTGCAAGTGGGAGACTGTTGGAAATATGCCCTAGAGGCAATAATAAATTGGTTATTATTATATTTCCTTGTTCATGATAATCGTTTATTATCCATGCTATAATTGTATTGATTGGAAACTCAAATACATGTGTGGGTACATAGACAACACTGTGTCCCTAGTAAGCCTCTAGTTAACTAGCTCGTTGATCAAAAGATGGTGAAGGTTTCCTAGCCATGGACATAAGATGTCATTTGATAACGGGATCACATCATTAGGAGAATGATGAGATGGACAAGACCCAAACTATAAACGTAGCATATGATCGTGTCAGTTTATTGCTATTGTTTTCTGCATGTCAAGTATCTGTTCCTATGACCATGAGATCATGCAATTCACTGACACCGTAGGAGTGCCTTGTGTGTATCAAACGTCACAACGTAACTGGGTGACTATAAAGGTGCTCTACAGGTATCTCCGAGGGTGTCTGTTGGGTTGGCATGGATCAAGACTGGGATTTGTTACTCCGTATGACGGAGAGGTATCTCAGGGCCCACTCGGTAATACAACATCACAATGAGCCTTGCAAGCAATGTGACTAAATTGTTAGCCACGAGATCTTGTATTACGAAACGAGTAAAGAGACTTGCCGGTAACGAGATTGAACTAGGTATAGAGATACCGACGATCGAATCTCGGGCAAGTAACATACCGAAGAACAAAGGGAACAATATACGGGATTAACTGAATCCTTGACATAGAGGTTCAACCGATGAAGATCTTCGTAGAATATGTAGGAACCAATATGGGCATCCAGGTCCCGCTATTGGTTATTGACCGTAGAGGTGTCTCGGTCATGTCTACATAGTTCTCGAACCCGCAGGGTCTACACATTTAACGTTTGGTGACGATTAGTATAGTTGAGTTATTGTGTTGGTGACCGAAGGTTGTTCGGAGTCCCGGATAAGATCCCGGACATGACAAAGATCTTCGGAACAGTCCGGAGGTAAAGATTGATATATGTGATAATAGTGTTTTGATCTCCGGAAGGGTTCCGGAATTCACCGGAAGGGGTTCCGGGTGATTACCGAAGTGTTCGGGTGCAGCAACACTTTATATGGGCCAAAGGGGTAAAGCCCACAAGGTATTGGAAAGTGCAAAAGGAAGTTTTGCTGCTGCCTTAAGCGGTACTACCGCTTGTAAGGCAGTACTACCGCGTAAGCGGTACTACCGCTTGTGTGAAGCGGTACTACCGCGTAAGCGGTACTACCACTTGTGTGAAGCGGTACTACCGCTCAAGCGGTACTACCGCTCGTGAGCGGTACTACCGCTTGTACGCGGTACTGCTGGAATCCGAGTTGGACTCTTTCCGTGCGGGCCAAACCGACCTTGTGCGGGCAAAATCGACCTTGTGGAGACTTTCTCTCCAAGTTTAGACCCCAGGACTCAACATATAAATAGAGGGGCAGGGCTAACACACGGGACACATCAAGATTTCCCAAGCCGTGTGCCGGCAACCCTAACCCTCTAGTTCCTCCCGTCATAATCTCCGTAGTGCTTGGCGAAGCCCTGCAGAGATTGTTCCTCACCACCATCACCACGCCGTCGTGCTGCCGGAACTCATCCACTACTTCACCATCGCTCGCTGGATCGAGGAGGTGAAGGCGTAATCAAGCCGTACGTGTGTTGAACGCGGAGGTGCCGTCCGTTCGGCGCTAGATCGTGTTTGGATCGAGGGACGACTTGCGATTTGGATCGCGGAGACGTTCGACTACATCAACCGCGTTTCTTAACGCTTCCGCTTAGCGATCTACAAGGGTATGTAGATTCACTCTCCCTCTCGTAGATGCTCATCACCATGGATAGATCTTGCGTGTGCGTCGGAAATTTTTTGTTTCCCATGCAACGTTACCCAACAACCCATCCGTTAGCTTAGCATATGATCGTTCTGTTTATTGCTACTGCTTTCTTGAATGTCAAATACATGTTCCTCAGACCATGAGATCATGCAACTCCCGGATACCGGAGAAATACCTTGTGTGCTATCAAACATCACAACGTAATTGGGTGATCATAAATATGCTCTACAGGTATCTCCGAAGGTGTCCGTTGAGTTGGCATGGATCGAGACTGGGATTTGTCACTCCGTGTTTCGGAGAGGTATCTCTGGGCCCTCTCGGTAATGCACATCATAAAGAAGCTTGCAAGCAAAGTGACTAAGGAGTTAGTTACGGGATGATGTATTACGGAACGAGTAAAGAGACTTGCCGGTAACGAGATTGAACTAGGTATGGAGATACTGACGATCGAATCTCGGGCAAGTAACATACCGACGGACAAAGGGAATTACGTATGTTGTCATTGCGGTTCGACCGATAAGATCTTCGTGGAATATGTAGAAACCAATATGAGCATCCAGGTTCCGCTATTGGTTATTGACCGGTGAGGCGTCTCAGTCATGTCTACATCATTCCCGAACCCGTAGGGTCCGCACGCTTAACGTTCGTTGACGATATAGTGTTATATGAGTTATGTGAATTGGTAACCGAATATTGTTCGAAGTCCCGGATGAGATCCCGGACGTCACGAGGAGTCTCGGAATGGTCGAGAGGTAAAGATTTATATATGGGAAGTCATATTTTGGGTTCCGGAAAAAGGTGCAGTTTTTTTCGGTATTGTACCGGGAAGCTTCCAGAAGATTCCGGAGGATTCCGAAGGGGTCCAGAAGTCCACAAGTGGGTCCACCACGTTCCAAGGGCTGGCATGGGCTAAGGGGAGGCGCACTAGCCTTATTGGGCCAGGCGCACCAAGTCCTCAAAAAGCCCACGCAGCTAGGGAAGGAAAAAGGGAGAGTCCTAGTAGGAATAGGATTGGACTTTGGAGTCCAAGTCCACGTGTGTACTATTCACAGTTACTGTTCACGTGGCACTATTCCTTCTACTCCAAGCCCCTACACATATATAAATAGAGGAGAGGGGGGCGCCCCAAAGGAGACACAACATTGTCTTAGCCGTGTGTGGCGCCCCCCTCCACAGTTCCGTCCCTCGGTCATATTTTCGCAGTGCTTGGGCGAAGCCCTGCGGAGATAGCATCACCATCACCGTCACCATGCCGTCGTGCTGCCGGAACTCATCCACTACCTCGCCGTCTTGCTGGATCAAGAAGTCGAGGACGTCACCGAGCTGAACGTGTGCTGAACGCGGAGGTGCCGTACGTTCGGTACTCGGCCGGTTGGATCGTGAAGTTGTTCGACGACATCAACCGCGTTATTCTAACACTTCCGCTTACGGTCTACGAGGGTACGTAGACACATTCCCCCTCTCGTAGCTATGCATCTCCATGGATAGATCTTGCATGTGCGTAGAATTTTTTTTGTTTTCCATGCAACGTTCCCCAACAGTGGCATCATGAGCCAGGTCTATGCGTAGATGATATGCACAAGTAGAACACAAAGAGTTGTGGGCGGTGATCGTCATACTGCTTACCACCAACATCTTATTTTGATTCGGCGGTATTGTAAGATGAAGCGGCCCGGACCAACCTTACATGTCCACGTACATGAGACCGGTTCCACCGACAGACATGCAACTTGTTTTGCATAAAGGTGGCTGGCGGGTGTCTGTTTCTCCTACTTTAGTTGAATCGAATTTGACTGCGGCCGGTCCTTGTTGAAGGTTAAAACAACAAACTTGATAAATCACCGTTGTGGTTTTGTGCCGTAGGTAAGAACGGTTCTTGCTAGAAGCCCGTAGCAGCCACGTAAAACTTGCAACAACAAAGTAGAGGACGTCTAACTTGTTTTTGCAGGGTATGCTGTGATGTGATATGGTCAAGACATGATGTGATATACGTTATTGTATGAGATGATCATGTTTTGTAATTTATCGGCAACCGGCAGGAGTCTTATGGTTGTCTCTTTATTGTATGAAATGCAAGCGCCATGTAATTGCTTTACTTTATCGCTATGCGTTAGCAATAGTTGTAGAAGCAATAGTTGGTGAGACGACCACGACGCAACGATGGAGATCAAGGTGTCGAGCCGGTGACGATGGAGATCATGACGATGCTTTGGAGATGGAGATCAAAAGCACAAGATGATGATGGCCATATCATGTCACATATTTTGATTGCATGTGATGTTTATCCTTTATGCATCTTATTTTGCTTAGAACGACGGTAGCATTATAAGATGATCCCTTCACTAAGTTTCAAGATAAAAGTGTTCTCCCCGAGTATGCACCGTTGCTAAAGTTCGTCGTTTCGAAGCACCTCGTGATGATCGGGTGTGATAGATTCTACGTTCACATACAATGGGTGTAAGCCAGTTTTACACAAGCAGAATACTTGGGTTAAACTTGACGAGCCTAGCATGTACAGACATGGTCTCGGAACACTGGAGACCGAAAGGTCGAACATGAGTCATATAGTAGATATGATCAACATGGAGATGTTCACCATTGATGACTATCCCATCTCACGTGATGATCGGACATGGGCTAGTTGATTTGGATCATGTATCACTTAGTTAACTTGAGGGATGTTAATTTAAGTGGGAGTTCATTAGTAATTTGATTAATTGAACTTAATTTATCATGAACTTAGTCCTGATAGTCTTTGCAAATTATGTTATAGATCAATAGCTCGCGTTATAGCTCCCCTGTTTTTGATACGTTCCTAGAGAAAGCTAAGTTGAAAGATGATGGTAGCAACTACACGGACTGGGTCCGTAACTTGAGGATTATCCTCATTGCTGCACAGAAGAATTATGTCCTTGATGCACCGCTAGGTGATGGACCTGCTGCAGGAGCTGCTGCAGACGTTGTGAACGCTTGGCAGGCTCGATCTGATGACTACTCGATAGTTCAGTGTGCCATGCTCTACGGCTTAGAACCGGGACTGCAAAAGCGTTTTGAACGCCACGGAGCATATGAGATGTTCCAAGAGCTGAAATTGATATTTCAAGCTAATGCCCGGTTTGAGAGATATGAAGTCTCCAACAAGTTCTTTAGCTGTAAGATGGAGGAGAACAGTTCTGTCAGTGAACACATACTCAGAATGTCTGGGTACCACAACCACTTGACTCAGCTGGGAATTGATCTTCCGGTTGAGAGTGTTATTGACAGAGTTCTTCAGTCACTGCCACCAAGCTATAAAGGCTTCGTGATGAACTATAATATGCAAGGGATGGAGAAGACAATTCCCAAGCTCTTCGCGATGCTGAAATCGGCGGAGGTAGAAATCAAGAAGGAGCATCAAGTGTTGATGGTTAACAAGACCACTAGTTTCAAGAAAAAGGGCAAGGGAAAGAAGGGGAACTTCAAGAAGAACGGCAAGCAAGCTGCCGCTCCCACGAAGAAACCCAAAGTTGGACCCAAGCCTGAAACTGAGTGCTTCTACTGCAAAGGAACTGGTCACTGGAAGCGGAACTGCCCCAAGTATTTGGCGGATAAGAAGGATGGCAAAGTGAACAAAGGTATATTTGATATACATGTTATTGATATGTACCTCACTAGTACTCGTAGCAGCGTCTGGGTATTTGATACCGATTCAGTTGCTAATATTAGTAACTTGAAGCAGGAGCTGTAGAGTAACAGAGACTAGCTGAGGGCGAGGTGACGATATGTGTTGGAAGTGTCTCCAAGATTGATATGATCAATATCGACACGCTCGTAATACCTTCGGGATTAGTATTAAACCTAAATAATGGTTATTTGGTGCTTGCGTTGAGCATAAAACATTATATCTGGATATTTTTTATTGCAAGACGGTTATTCATTTAAGTCAGAGAATAATGGTTATTCTGTTTATATGAATAATATCCCTCGTGATCATGCACCCTTGTGAATGGTTTATTCTTGTTGAATCTCGACCGTAGTGATACACATATTCATAATATTGATGCCAAAAGATGCAAAGTTGATAATGATAGTGCAACATACTTGTGGCACTGCCGTTTAGGTCATATTGGTGTAAAGCGCATGAAGAAACTCCATGCTGATGGACTTTTGGAATCTCTTGATTATGAATCATTTGATACTTGCGAACCATGCCTCATGGGCAAGATGACTAAAACTCCGTTCTCCGGAACAATGGAGCGAGCTACTGATTTGTTGGAAATAATACATACCGATGTATGCGGTCCGATGAATGTTGAAGCACGCGGCGGGTATCATTATTTTCTAATCTTCACAGATGATTTGAGTAGATATGGGTATATCTACTTGATGAAACACAAGTCTGAAACATTTGAAAAGTTCAAAGAATTTCAGAGTGAAGTAGAGAATCATCGTAACAAGAAAATAAAGTTTCTACGATCTGATCGCGGAGGCGAATATTTGAGTTACGAGTTTGGCCTTCATTTAAGAAAATGTGGAATTGTTTCACAACTCACGCCACCTGGAACACCACAGCGTAATGGTGTGTCTGAACGTCGTAACTGTACTTTATTGGATATGGTGCGTTCTATGATGTCTCTTACCGATTTGCCACTATCGTTTTGGGGATATGCATTAGAGACAGCCGCATTCATGTTAAATAGGGCACCGTCTAAATCCGTTGAGACGACACCGTATGAACTATGCTTTGGCAAGAAACCTAAGCTGTCATTTCCTAAAGTTTGGGGATGCGATGCTTATGTGAAAAAGCTTCAACCTGATAAGCTCGAACCCAAAGCGGAGAAGTGCGTCTTCATAGGATACCCTAAAGAAACAATTGGGTACACCTTCTACCACAGATCCGAAGGCAAGGTCTTTGTTGCCAAGAATGGGTCCTTTCTAGAGAAGGAGTTTCTCTCGAAAGAAGTGAGTGGGAGGAAAGTAGAACTCGATGAGGTAATTGTACCTTCTCTCGAATTGGAAAGTAGCTCATCAGAGAAAACCGTTCCCGTGATGCCTACACCAATAAGAGAGGAAGATAATGATAAAGATCATGAAACTTCAGATCAAGTTACTACTGAACTTCGTAGGTCGACCAGAGTACGTTCCGCACCAGAGTGGTACGGTAATCCTGTTCTGGAAGTTATGTTGTTAGACAACAGCGAACCTACGAACTATGAAGAAGCTATGATAAGCCCGGATTCCGACAAATGGCTTGAGGCCATGAAATCTGAGATAGGATCCATGTATGAGAACAAAGTGTGAACTTTGGTGGACTTGCCCGATGATCGGCAAGCCATTGAGAATAAATGGATTTTTAAGAGGAAGATGGATGCTGATGGTAATATCACTGTCTACAAAGCTCGACTTGTCGCGAAAGGTTTTCGACAAGTTCAAGGGGTTGACTACGATGAGACTTTCTCACCCGTAGCGATGCTTAAGTCTGTCCGAATCATGTTAGCAATTGCCGCATTTTATGATCTGGCAAATGGATGTCAAAACTGCATTCCTTAATAGTTTTCTCAAAGAAGAGTTGTATATGATGCAACCAGAAGGTTTTGTCGATCCTAAGGGTGCTAACAAAGTGTGCAAGCTCCAGCGATCCATCTATGGACTGGTGCAAGCATCTCGGAGTTGGAACATACGCTTTGATGAGGTGATCAAAGCATATGGTTTTGTACAGACTTACGGTGAAGCCTGTATTTACAAGAAAGTGAGTGGGAGCTCTGTAGCATTTCTAATATTATATGTGGATGACATATTGTTGATTGGAAATGATATAGAATTTCTGGATGGCATAAAAGGATACTTGAATGAAAGACCTCGGTGAAGCTGCTTATATATTAGGCATCAAGATCTATAGAGATAGATCAAGACGCTTGATAAGACTTTCAATGAGTACATACCTTGACAAGATTTTGAAAGAGTTCAAAATGGATCAGTCAAAGAAGGAGTTCTTGCCTGTATTGTAAGGTGTAAAGTTGAGTAAGACTCAAAGCTCGACCACGGCAGAAGACAGAGAGAGAATGAAAGTCATTCCCTATGCCTCAGCCATAGGTTCTATAATGTATGTCATGCTGTGTACCACACCTAATGTGTGCCTTGCCACGTGTCTGGCAAAGGGGGTACAAGAGTGATCCAGGAGTGGATCACTGGACAGCGATCAAAATTATCCTTAGTAACTAAAGGACTAAGGAAATGTTTCTCGATTATGGAGGTGATAAAGAGTTCGTCGTAAAGGGTTACGTCGATGCAAGCTTTGACACCAATCTGGATATCTCTGAGTAGCAAACCGGATACGTATAATGGAGCAGTCATTTGGAATAGCTCCAAGTAAAGCGTGATAGCAGCATCTACAGT
Source organism: Elymus sibiricus (assembly GCA_039707655.1). NCBI lineage: Eukaryota > Viridiplantae > Streptophyta > Magnoliopsida > Poales > Poaceae > Elymus > Elymus sibiricus. The sequence goes on along the minus strand of CM077676.1, from coordinate 199,201,675 downwards.
ATGACATAAGGATTTGCAAAGTACACATGGGTCTGAATATTGCAGACCCATTGACTAAAATTCTTTGAGTGTTAATCACATGGTGATGTGAACTAGATTATTGACTCTAGTGAACTCTTGGGTGTTAATCACATGGCGATGTGAACTAGATTATTGACTCTAGTGCAAGTGGGAGACTGATGGAAATATGCCCTAGAGGCAATAATAAAGTTGTTATTATTTTATATTTCCTTGTTCATGATAAAGGTTTATTATTCATGCTAGAATTGTATTGACCGGAAACTTAAATACATGTGTGAATACATAAACAAATACCGTGTCCCTAGTGAGCCTCTACTAGACTAGCTCGTTGATCAAAGATGGTTAAGGTTTCCTAACCATAGACATGAGTTGTCATTTGATAACGGGATCACATCATTAGGAGAATGATGTGATGGACAAGACCCATCTGTTAGCTTAGCATATGATCGTTCTGTTTATTGCTACTGCTTTCTTGAATGTCAAATACATGTTCCTCCGACCATGAGATCATGCAACTCCCGGATACTGGAGGAATACCTTGTGTGCTATCAAATGTCACAACGTAACTGGGTGATCATAAAGATGCTCCACAGGTATCTCCGAAGGTGTCTGTTGAGTTGGCATTGATCGAGACTGGGATTTGTCACTCCGTGTTTCGGAGAGGTATCTCTGGGCCCTCTCGGTAATGCACATCATAATAAGCTTGCAAGCAAAGTGACTAAGGAGTTAGTTATGGGATGATGTATTACGGAACGAGTAAAGAGACTTGCCGGTAACGAGATTGAACTAGGTATGGAGATACCGACGATCGAATCTCGGGCAAGTAACATACCGACGGACAAAAGGAATTACGTATGTTGTCATTGCGGTTCGACCGATAAGATCTTCGTGGAATATGTAGGAACCAATATGAGCATCCAGGTTCCGCTATTGGTTATTGACCGGAGAGGCGTCTCAGACATGTCTACATCATTCCCGAACCCGTAGGGTCCGCACGCTTAACGTTCGTTGACGATATAGTGTTATATGAGTTATGTGAATTGGTAACCGAATGTTGTTCGGAGTCCCGGATGAGATCTCGGACGTCACGAGGAGTCTCGGAATGGTCGAGAGGTAAAGATTTATATATGGGAAGTCATATTTTGGGTTCCGGAAAAAGGTGCAGTTTTTTCGGTATTGTACCGGGAAGCTTCCAGAAGGTTCCGGAGGATTCCGGAGGGGTCCGGAAGTCCACAAGTGGGTCCACCACGTCCCAAGGGCTGGCATGGGCTAAGGGGAGGCGCCCTGGCCTTATTGGGCCAGGCGCACCAAGTCCTCAAAAGCCCACGCAGCTAGGGAAGAAAAAAAAGGAGAGTCCTAGTAGGAATAGGATTGGACTTTGGAGTCCAACTCCACGTGTGTACTATTCATGTGGTACTGTTCACGTGGCACTATCCTTCTACTCCAAGCCCCTACACATATATAAATAGAGGAGATGGGGCACCCCAAAGGAGACACAACATTGTCTTAGCCGTGTGCGGCGCCCCCCTCCACAGTTCCGTCCCTCGGTCATATTTTTGCAGTGCTTGGGCGAAGCCCTGCGGAGATAGCATCACCATCACCGTCACCACGCCGTCGTGCTGCCGAAACTCATCCACTACCTCACCGTCTTGCTGGATCAAGAAGTCGAGGACGTCACCGAGCTGAACGTGTGCTGAACGCGGAGGTGCCGTACGTTCGGTACTCGGTCGGTTGGATCGTGAAGTTGTTCGACGACATCAACCGCGTTGTTCTAACGCTTCCGCTTACGGTCTACGAGGGTACGTAGACACATTCCCCCTCTCGTAGCTATGCATCTCCATGGATAAATCTTGCGTGTGCGTAGAATTTTTTTTGTTTTCCATGCAACGTTACCCAACATGACCATGTACACATCATACGTGGATGTTGCTTTCCACCTGCCGGTGTTAGTAGGCGGCAAGGTGTTGTCCATAGGGCTGCCGACATCTTCATCCATGTCGGTTGCCTCATCGTAGTCTAGCATATCGGTTAAATCGTCGATAGTGGCGACTAGGTGGGTGGTGGGTAGGATGTAAATTTCCCGATCGTCGGCTTTAAGTCTAATCTTATCATAAACCGAGGTCTTGCCGTCCGAGATTGACAAACTCTGGATCCGGTCAAGCATCTCATTGAGGTGAGATAGCTCCTCAGGGTTCATGGTCTGGCCATAAGCCGGGTCGACTTGTAGTGTCACACCTGATGCGTTTTCGGCCATACAAGGAGGCGAGGTGGATTCTAGATCCGCCGTCGAGATCGGTTTTAAGCCCGATGCTGTGTCCAAGGTTGAGCTCTGATCTATGTCGGAGCCGGGCACCGTCACAGGGTTGTCCGAGGTGGGGGAGGGAAGTTTCTCCATAGCCCCCAGCAATGTCGGGGGGCATGGCCCGTTGCTTTCAACGGAGATCGATTCCGAGGTCGAGCCCCCGATGTTTGCCAGCCCCTGAATGTGGCCGGGAGTCCAGCCTGATAGGACGAGCTCGCAGCGGGAATCCGCGGTGTACTCCAAACCTCCGAAGGTAACGATCTGGTCGGAAGCATAGTTCTCGACGGTGGCCAGGTGGCCTGTCGAGTCGGCGCAGAAGATCATGCTGCCGAACACAAAAAGCTGGCCGGGGACGTAGGCAGCCCCACAGCCACTGCCGCAGTTGATCTGCAGATGAGCCATCGATCCTTTGCGATCACACAGCGGAACTCTCAATGAAAGCATCAGTGTCGGTGTAAAAACCGGCAGACCTCGGGGTAGGGGGTCTCGAGCTGTGGATCTCGAACAGATGGTAACAGGAACAAAGAGACGATGTTTACCCAGGTTCGGGCCCTCTTGATGGAGGTAAAACCCTACGTGCTGCTCTTGTTTATATCAATGGAGATGTATCAAGTACAGAGTTGATCTACCTCGAGATCGTAAGATATGTTCTAGTTCTAGGGCTAGGTGAATGAGATTGTGTTGAAGTCCCCTCTAAGGGCTAAACCCTTTGGTTTATATACACGCCAGGTATGGCATCTAAGGTTACAAGGTCGGTAACTTGGCCTGGAGGCAGTAGGAGGAGTTTTGGAGTGTACGTCAAGTCTTTGGCAGATATAGTCCTGATCTTGTCCCTAGCGTACGGCTTCCGGAGTCCACTTTAAGGAGAATGAGGGCCCACTAGCCCAGCCCAAAGACTATGGGCCGACTAGGTTAGTACCCCTTAGTCTAAGACACCGTCACCCGGGATGTCGGAGTCTGACGTGGCAGACTTCCGAAACCGTCTAAACCCCTTCCGTTTGTTGTCGATCTGCAGGATTTCGGACGTTCGAATCTGTTCGGGTAATCTAGATAACCGTCTTTGGATGGCTAAAAATATCTGGTCCAAATGTTTGCGGTCGATTTGGTGAGGCGCGATATATAATGGTACTCCCCTAAAAAAATGCTACTGGTGCAGTAGACCGTAGCATTAAGCTGGAGTAACTTGAAACCGAAGGATGGATAGTGAATGCATGATCAACGCGCTTGCTCGAGGGCAAAACGGCCATTTTGAACACTCTCCAGCCTCTACTAAAAGCTTTGCTCTGCGAGCTCACTCCACTCAGCAGGTGTCCACTCCACTCCACTTGAGACAAAGCCATGGCGTCTCCCGCTCCAAGCCCGGCCACGCCGCTCCTCGCCATCGCGATCGCCATCCTTGCCGTGTTCGTCTCCGCCACCACAGCCGGCCCGGCGTGCTCGGAGTCCGATCGGGACGCGCTGCTGTCGATCCGCGCGGCGCTGTCGGAGGCGCACCTCGGCGTCTTCTCGACGTGGAAGGGCGCGGATTGCTGCGCCAACTGGTACGGCGTGAGCTGCGACCCCACGAGCGGCCGCGTGGCCGACCTGACCCTCCGCGGCGAAGCCGAGGACGCCGTCATGGCCCCCGACGGCCACCCCGCCTCGGGCGTCATGTCCGGCTACATCTCCGACCACGTCTGCCACCTCGACGCCCTGTCCTCTCTCATCCTCGCCGACTGGAAGCAGATATCCGGGCCCATCCCGTCCTGCGTCGCCACCTCTCTTCCCAACCTCCGTATCCTCGAGCTCCCCGCCAACCGCCTCACGGGCGAGATCCCGCCGTCCATCGGCAGCCTCTCCCGCCTCATCGTGCTCAACCTCGCCGACAACCTCCTCTCCGGCGCCATTCCCAGCTCCATCGCCTCCCTCGCATCCATCAAGCACCTCGACCTCGCCAACAACCAGCTCACCGGCAGTATCCCAGCCAACATCGGCAACCTCGCCACGCTGAGCCGTGCGCTACTCAGCCGGAACCGGCTGTCGGGACCCATCCCTCCATCCATCGGGTCCCTCACCCGGCTCGCGGACCTGGACCTCTCCGAGAACCATCTCACCGGCGCCATCCCGGACAGCCTCGCGTCGTCGGGCAGCGGCGTGCTAACCTCGCTGTACCTCGGCGGCAACCGCATCTCCGGGCGGATCCCGGCAAAGCTGCTGGGGACTAAGGGGCTCGCCATCGTGAACCTGAGCCGGAACGCCGTGGAGGGCCCCATCCCGGACGCGTTCACGGGCAAGTCCTACTTCATCGTGCTGGACCTGTCGCGGAACCGGCTGACCGGCGGCGTGCCGCGGTCCCTGGCGTCGGCGGCGTACGTGGGGCACCTCGACCTCAGCCACAACCGGCTGTGCGGCACCATCCCGGCGGGCCCGCCGTTCGACCACCTCGCCGCCGAGTCCTTCGCCAGCAACAGCTGCCTCTGCGGGGCCCCGCTCGGCAAGTGCACGTGAACGGAGAGGTGGATCGCCAGAGCCATCCGATCGCGTCAACCCGACTTCGGATGATTTTTACTACCGTGGCGCCCGTGCGTGTGTGATATACTGATGATGTACCGTAGACGTGTACCAACTGTGTGTTCCGTATATGATCGTGAATGCGTGCGTCCGTGCGGTGCGGGGCTTAACTTTTACTATAGTTTTTTTTTAAAAAAAAAACTTGTACTATAGGTTGGGTATGGAAGAAGATAAATGATTGTTTGTGAGCGAGGAAGCGGTAAGGAAATGGAGAGAATCCATGCTCCTTCCTCGCCATTTTCCTTTTTCTTTTTAATTTGCCGGTGATTTCCATGGCTACCAGAGTGTGCTGCTACTATGAAGTTTGGACTGTTGCAAGGCTACAAGCACTTGACGCTGCCGAAAGCAAGGGCAATGCTGAGAGCCTGTGAGAAGTATGTTCTCTTTTTTTTTTCTTTTTCTTTTTGTATTTTAGACTCGTGATTTGCTCCCGCAGTTGCGCATAACACATGCCGACAACAAATGTAACATGAGCATATGGATATGATAATTTTATGAACCTTTAAGCTCGTCCTGCATAATCACCGGAATGTGATTTTGGCCCCTCTGTAATTACTTCCACCAGTTTTCTAGCCTTGCTTCCTGGTACCCTGTCCTGTTCCTTAACCAACACAGCACAGTAACCAGTGCAGCTGCTCCTGTCGTGTTCCATGAGCACACAAAAACTATTTGAGCTACAGATGGTCAGACTGCACAAGTGCACAGCCCACAGACAGGGCTTTTTTTCCTTTGGTGAACTTTGACAGCTTATCGTTTCGTACTACTGCTCTTTACTACCAACTCAAGATCTGAGCAATAGCCGTGCTTGGAAATGCATTGGAATTTTGGACCACTCTCCCGTTCAATTTCTTTAGATCGGAAAGCAAGGCATCTTGAACACAGTACCGTTGCACATGGAGTAGCTTTTATTTTTCCCAAATGATAAAAATCTGAAGTTAGATGTTTGCAATTTCCGAGCAAACGAAATGGGGACCGTCAGATTTTTACACACGAATATTGGCACACGTCCCTCGCCATGGGTTTGGTCGACCTCTGTCTCGATTCGGCCCGGAGTCGCTAGCTCTGCTCCGCTGCGAGCTTCCTTGCGAAATGCCATGCTTTGGTCGGCCTCTGTGAACATGCCATGCTTTGTTATGGAAAACAAAAATTTCCTTGTGAAATGCCATGCTTTGGTCGGCCTCTGTCTCATTTCCCCCCTCCCACACTGCTCCGCTTTCCTCTGCACTTTTAGATTTATTTTTTGTTTTCCATAACATGGCAAATTTACATAATTCTGGTTCATTTCACAAGGAAATTTATAAAATTTGTGTCCTAAATCATGGCATTTTTTAAAAGATTTTTTGTTTGTTTGTATCTCACATGGCAAATGTGTGAACTTGCTCTCTCCTAGTCACATGGCAGTTCTATAATTTTTTGTTTTGTTGAACGGCAAGTTTACAAAAAAAATCATTCACTCACATGGCAAATCTACAAATGTTGTTCTCTCCAACATGCCTTATTGTTTTGATTCCATGACAATTAGTTTGTATTTTTTTCCCAGTGGTAACTTTTTTACCCATGAAAAATGTCAAATCATGTTGTGATCCCATGGCAAATTATGTTGTGTCTCCACGGTGAAATAAGATATGTTATTTTCCATGTCATCTTCAAATTCATCGCCATGGGAAACTTTTTTTTTACGCATGACAATTATTAGTTATTTTTTCTGTTCTTGTCACATAATCGCTTCAAGATGATGTTGAGGTTGGTTTTTGTGGATTTCTTGATTGGATTAGGGGCCTCGTGCGGCTTTGTTAGGAGAGAAATAGTTTGTACTAGTCCCTGGCAAATATAATTTCACAGTCATGACAAAAAAATTAGGGAAGAAATAGTTTTGTACTAGCTAGTCCCATCATATATATATATTACTGGCCCATGGCAAATTTAGAGCATGGCAAAAAATCTGCCACACACGACAATTTGTGTAGAGCTATGCCATTTTTTGCCCTACATCATGGCAATTTTTCTACAAGTTTTTGTTCTTCTCATTGAAAAATATGTACAACACATTGCTCTACATCCTGGCATTTGCCATGACTGCTATCGATTTTCTAAAACTTGCCATGTCTATTTATACTATGTTTTTTCTCAATATTGCCATATTGTTTATTAATCACACGGCAAAACTCAAAGTTTTGTCTCTCTACAATTTCCATGACAATTTTACGATAATAATATAAATATTTTTACAGCTATCCATGTGATCCTTTTTTTTGTTCAAATTCTATACTTTTTTCCATGTCACCAATATGTTGTTGTCCCCTCATTTGTCATGACCTATATAATTTTTTCTTAAAAAGTTGCCATGTCTATTGTGTACTTCGTTCTTTTCATTTTCCATGACCTATAGACCATGTTATTTTTATTGTTGGTAGCATGGCAATTTTATTCTTAGATCATGACAATTTTATTAATTAGAGCATGGAAAATTATTAATTATGTTTCCCAAAACATGGCAAATTTAATTGAAAATTGTGAACAATATTACGAATTACACTTGTCTCATGTGTCTATGGAAATTCCTAAATTTTCCATCCTTTCTAAGAATAAATCCCCTAACTTTGTTATCCTTTTCAAAATAACAAATTTCAAAAAAAATCCATGTCCCCATTACAGTTTTTCAAAAGATGAAATGTTTTTTAGAGAACTATTTTCCTTATTTTTGCCATGTGAATTTTTATTTATAAGTATCATGGCAATTTGTTTAAATTAGACCATGGTAATTTATTATAGGCACAATGAAAAAATTATTAATTGGACTATGGCATTTTTATTATTTAGACCATGTTAGTTTTATTGTTGGCACTATGGCAATTTTATTCTTTATGACAACTTTATTAATTAGACCATGTTAGTCTTATTGTTGGTAGTATAGCAATTTTATTCTTTAAACCATGAAAAAATTATTAATTAGACACACACAATTTTTTTCGAAGGCAACTTGTGTTTGAATAATAGCCATCGTACAACATGCAATTTAAACACAATTTCAACATGGAAACTAAATATCTATTGACATGATAATTTCAAATGATTTTTTGCACGTACACTTTAGATGTTTATGAATGACATATTTTTCTGGTGTACAAACATGAATGCCCTAGTTTGATGGCAATTTTATTCTACATATCATGGTAACTTGTTTGTATGTCTTATTTATTATTTATTGTTGAAAATCATGGAAAGGTGGCATTTTTACTTGCAAATGACTAGAAATATATTATGAGCAGGAGTGTCCTCTTTTTTTTGCTCTGTTTTTTGGGGTATGAATGATGTTTTCAATGAGCTTCGTTGGATGGTAGTTGCCATAGCACAATTTGAAACATGTCAACTTAAAATGCAAATACTTACAATAAATACGTGGTAGTTTTGTCACTTAGAAGCATGCCAATTTTTCGTTTGCAACAATTTGTGGCAGTTGTTTTATTTCAAAAAAGGATGGCCACTTTTTCTGTGTGCTTTTTTAGCTTGTGTGCAAATTGTTAGCTTTTTCAGACCAAGTTTTAGCGTGCGAAAGCTGAGCCTCTTTTTTTTGGCCCACTTTTTTTTTGAGGGGATTTTTTGGCCCACTTTGTTTATTAGAGACATTTTGTTTTAACGATCGTGAGGGGTGGTTCGTTCTGAGGCGCCAAATACGGTGTATTTGGAAGCGGGCGCACCCCCTTGCTTCGCTAGTTCCAGTGGGCTGCCGGCCCATTGCTGCCGCCCCACCGGTTTTCTGGGCTGGGTTTTGGTGGGTTTTTTCACCCGGTTTTCTTCCGTTATTTTGCAGTTTTCATTTCTTCATTTTTCTTTCTGTTTGACTTTCCTTTTTCTTTTTATTTTCTTGTCCTTTTTTTTTTCCTGTTTCTTATTATTATTATTTTCATTTTTTTCCTTTTCTATTTAAAATTTTAAGATTTTTTCAAAACCACAAACAGTTTTTCATATTACCAAAATAAATTATTTTTTTTTGAACATTTATTAAAATTGATGAAAATTTATCAAAATCGATGAACTTTTTTCAAAATTGATGATTTTTTGTCAAAATTGTGAACTTTTTTCAATTTCGATGAACTTTTTTTCAAAATTGATGAACTTTTGTCAAATTGAGGATCTTTTTTAAATCCATGAACTTTTATTAAATTTGCGAAAATAGATAAGTTGGTGAACATTTTTTTCTACTTGTGAACTTTTAGAAGTCAACGGTCAACGATCAAAGTCTTGGGTCAATGGGTCAAGGCGCGCCAGCCATCTAATTTGAAAAAAAAAACGAGCGAAGCGTGGAGGAGCGACGAAAGTATTTAATGGGCCCGACCCTTTTCAATGTGTAGCGGGCGCTAGTAGGCAAACCGGCGCTACAGGTGCCGGTTAGGAACCCCCGTGGTTCCCGGACGTTATTCCCATTGAACATTTCTATTTGGTGGAGGCTCGAGAGCAACTAATCAAGGAGTATTCCTTGGGGAGCCCCCGCAAGGGTCACTTTTGGTAGGCTGGGAGCACGCCACTTGGCGCGCTCTCAGCCGCCGTCACATGTCGCGTGTTGGGCACTCCCTCCGGAATTTGTTATTTATTTCTCTGTACGCGTTTTTGGCTTTAAGATAATAAAAATTTTGGTTTTTTCGGGGTTTCCCTGGTTTTTCTTAGGTTATGGACAAGAAAAAATGAAAAAAAAAATTGCGTGAAAAAACTCTTTTTTCTTCTTCGCGAGAGGCACAGATTTACTTCTCGTGGAAGCACAAATTTACTCCCGCGGCTGTGCCTCTCAAAAAAGGAAAAAAATAAGTTTTTTGCTACCGCGAGAGGCACATATGTGTGGAAGCACGGATTTGCTTCCGCGAGAGGCACAACTGTGTCTCTCGGAAAAGTAGAAAAATGGTGTTTTCTCTCTTTTTTTTCTTCTGCGAGAGGCACATATTTACTTCTCGTGGAGGCACGGATTTGCTTCCGCTAGAAGGTTCGAAAAAACATGTTTTTTTTTTCTGCGAGAGTCACATATTTACTTCTCGTGGAGGCATAGATTTGCTTCGGCGAGAGACACAACTGTGCCTCTCAAAAAAGAAAAAAACACACGTTTTTTTTCCTTTCGCGAGAGGCACAGATTTGCTTCTCGTGGAGACACGGGTGTGCCTCTTCGAAAAGGGAAAAATGTATTAAAAAAATGTGCATCTGGTTCGGGTTTTTTTGTCTGGTTTTTTTTGTGAAAAAAATTCGGCGAAACCTATTAACATGGGATCTAATTTCGAAGATCTCGACGTGAGGAATCCAACGATGAGAACGATTCGAGATTTGAATGCACAGTTTAAGATATAAAACATTTTTAATAAACGAATCTATGAAAAAAAAGGAAAACTCACAGGTTGCGACAAGTGGCGCACCTACATTGCGAATGCGCCACTTATCGCAATCTGAAGAGATGGAAGTGATCTTTACAAAAAGTGCTCCTAGCTAAGTGATTTCGTGGAGGCTCGTTTCCAGATCGAACCATTCATTCGGTGGAGATCCTTCCAGATATTTTTTTTTTTGAAGGGATGAGGACCTTCCAGATTTTTTTAGGGGGTAAACCAAGTTTTATTGATCAAATGCCACAGAGAGTGGAATACATCTCGGGTCATGGGGTTGCCCTAGCCACACATGGCGCCTCTGACCTAATGAATGCGAAAACTTGGCTCGACTATGAGCTTCTTTGTTCGACTCACAACTCTCAAAAATAAAATTACAATTAAACACAGATGATCGCTGCTGAATCTCCTTAATGATGATGCTATATCTCCCTTGATTGCCCTTTAGGATATCTCCTACTACCTGCTTGTTTTTTTGAACACAGTCCTACTACTTGCTTGGAATGTCAGATTATTCACGAGTCACAAAACCTCCCTGCCGGCCCAATAAATCATATTTTGTACCATGTCAGCCCATTAAAAGCAGCTCCTATTATTTCCAAACAGGCCGGTAAAATTACTCGCCTTCCTCAAGCCCACGTTTTCCTTCCCTCCTTTTTTTTCTGGTCCTGTTCAATCTCGAACGCGACGCATTCATCGGAGAGGTTCGATGCGGGTGATCTCGACGGCCGCGGCTGGGGGCATGCTGCGTGCGCGGACTGGGCGGGGACGGCACTGGGCGGTGGACGATGCCCGGGGAGTCGCGGAAGTGGGAGGGCTGGGAGCTGCCCTGCTACATCACGTCCTTCCTCACCGTCGTCATCCTCGGCGTCGGCCTCAACGCCAAGCCCGACCTCACCCTCGAGACCTGGGCGCACTACAGGCCCTCGAGCGCCTCCAGCAGCAGGAGCTCGCCGCTGCCGCTGCGGCCGCTGCCGAAGCTGCTGCATAATAACCCGACGGCCAGGTCTCCCAGAACTCATAGACTTCTCTGACAGCCGAAAACTGTATCCCCGGAGGATTTATAGCGTGGTTGTTTCTTGGTTATTCCACAGCGGTAAACATGATACACAATTTGAATGTTGGTTTCGCAGTTGAATTGTTATTGAATCGTGGCTGCACTTCGACATTGCGCATTGGTGAATGCCTCATTTAGTGGAATGTGCCACTAATGTGTCAAACCTGGCACTGTCAAATGCCACGGGGGTTTCATATTCTTGCTGATGAAATGTGGCCAAGTACTACTGTTACAGAAATCTAATGCTATTACCACTCATTTCTGCTGACTGTACGGCAGTATGCTCCTGAAAGATCAGTGTGTGGAAAGAACGAATGGTTAGTTAGAAGATCAAGGCCCTCTCATAGGATTTGTTATGTTAAGGTTGTAGCGTGTACCATGCTACTCATCAACATGCTTCACTGAGTTGAGGTTGTTAGTTTGTATGTTGGATTGTTGACGGAAGTAGCAAATGAAAGATGATTAATGTGGCTAATATAAGGATTAAGGATCGCGTCAGAGATGGCTTCCCCATGGTCTTTGACCCTTTGTTAAGAATCTCCAAATATGATACAAATTATTAAGGAAATGACTCAGTATGAGTCCTAGGGCTTTGTTTGGTATGGCTCCAGGATAGGAGTGACCACATTTTCACAGGATTTCTGCATCCTAGCCTTTTTGCAGATGCATGAAAGTGTTGAAAAATGAGCTGAACTTAGTCTTCCATAGAGCAAAAAGAAAGTCATATTCTGAACTTTGCAGTTGGATTACCATTCATGTAAACACTACACTGCTGGAAACATTGTACGCATTTCTCTTCCTTTACATACTTGCAGTTTGGCAAAGCACCTACCGTTTTCTCTAAAAAAAGAATTACAGCTTGAATGGTCAAAAAAAAAAGAATTTTGAGGGGAGTTTGTCAGACAAACTCTAGGCCACCCGGCGCAGGTGTGAATCCTGGCAGGAACGATCCTCTACAGCCATTGGATGCTCCTGATTAGTCTTTCATAGAGCAAAAAGAAAGTCATATTCTGAACTTTGCAGTTGGATTACCATTCATGTAAACACTAAACTGCTGGAAACATTGTACGCATTTTCCTTCCTTTACATACTTGCAGTTTGGCAAAGCACCTACCGTTTTCTCTAAAAAAGAATTACAGCTTGAATGGTCAAAAAAAAAGAATTTTGATGGGAGTTTGTCAGACAAACTCTAGGCCACCCGGCGCAGGTGTGAATCCTGGCAGGAACGATCCTCTACAGCCATTGGATGCTCGGCAAAGCACCTACCGTTTTCTCTAAAAAAAAGAATTACAGCTTGTGGGATCGAGGAGATAGGTCTAGAGGGGGGGGGGGGGGGGGTGAATAGACTCCTAACCAGCCAAATTAGCAGTTTTTAATTTCTCTTGGAACTTAGGCAGATTTTGGCACAAGTTAAGATCACTCCAATACTTTCTACACATGCATATCTAGAGATTGAGCAGCGGAAATAGTAAAGCATGCAATAGTACGGAAAGTAAAGGGGTAGAGTATGGAAGATCAAACGCAATGAATACACGGTGGATTTTTGGCGTGGTTCCGATAGGTGGTGCTATCGTACGTCCACGTTGATGGAGACTTCAACCCACGAAGGGTAACGGCTGCGCGAGTCCACGGAGGGCTCCACCCACGAAGGGTCCACGAAGAAGCAACCTTGCCTATTCCACCATGGCTTACGTCCACGAAGGACTAGCCTCACTCGGGGTAGATCTTCACGAAGTAGGCGATCTCCTTGCCCTTACAAACTTCTTGGTTCAACTCCACATCTGGTTGGAGGCTCCCAAGTGACACCTAACCAATCTAGGAGACACCACTCTCCAAAATGTAATAGACGGTGTGTTGTTGATGAACTCCTTGCTCTTGTGCTTCAAATGATAGTCTTCCCAGCACTCAATCAACTCCTCACAGATTTGGCTATGGTGGAAAAGAGATTTGAGTGGAAAGCAACTTGGGAAAGGCTAGAGATCAAGGTTCAAATGGTAGGAATGGAATATCTTGATCTCAACACATGAGTAGGTGGTTCTCTCTCAGAAAATGTATGGTGGAAGTGTAGGCACGTTCTGATGGCTCTTCTTACTGAGAAGGATGGGGTGGAGGGGTATATATAGCCTCCACACAAAATCCAACCGTTACACACTTTGACCCAACTCGGTGGCACCGAAACGATAATCTCGGTAGCACCGAACTGTGTAAAAGATATGAACTTTAGGAATCTCGGTGGGACCGATACGAACAACTCGGATGGACCGAAGTGCAATGGCTTAGGGCAATCCTCATCTCGGTGGCACCGATTGCATCAACTCGGTAGGACCGAAGTGAAGCAATAAGGCAACAGAGACTTGGCAAGCCATCTCGGTGAGACCGATTTGCAAACTCGGTGAGACCGTAGTAAATGCAAACGATTACAGAGAGTTGGCAAGGCCATCTCGGTGGGACCGAGATCCATTTCGGTGGATCCGATTTGTTAGGGTTTGGTAGTGGCTAAGTCTTGGATGAACTCGGTGGGGCCGTATTGGAAATATCGATGGGGTCGAGTTGGACTTTGGGTTTAGGACATATTTGGGTAGAGAGAGTGGTTGAGGGTTTAGGAATATTGTCACTAAGCACTTTGAGCAAAAAGACCATTAAGCAACACCTCATCCCCTTTTAATAGTATTGGCTTTCCTATGGACTCAATGTGATCTTGGATCACTAAACCAAAAATGTAGAGTCTTGATCTTTGCCAATTCTTGTCCTTAGCATTTTGAAGGGGTTCCACGTCCTCTTGTCCATGCCACGCCATTGTTGAACTTGTCTGAAATTCACTAGATAAAAGCATTAGTCCAACAACATGTATGTTGGCATAAATTACCAAAACCACCAAGGGAGCAAATGTGCTTTCAATCTCTCCCTTTTTGGTAATTGATGACAACGTACATCAAAGCTTTAAATAAAGATTTAGCAGAGGTATGTATGAAAGCTTTGAAGGAAACATGTAACATGTATGAGCTCCCTTGAACTCCCCCTGAAGATGTGCATACCATGATGATATCTTATGGGAAATATACATGCAACATGTATCTTGGCTATATGCATCAGAACAATATATATATGACATTGGAGTATCCACATGTACAAGATTTTCTCCTTGCAAACAATATATACTTAGCAAGAGGTCAACCATGTACATGAGTGTGATGCATATACTTACCTTGAAGTTCTTGATCAAGTACCTGAAGAAATACACTTGAGAAAACAGGGTTAGATAACACAAGATAATTTCTTCAAGAAAAAGACACAAGATCAACAAGAAACCAAGATTGGGATGACATGTAGAAGAGAGTATCACTAGGTGAATACTTCTTTGAAGCAGACATGTCCCCAAAAGAAATAGCTGTCTCCCCTTAAAGAACTTCCTCTCCCCCTGAATCTGACATGGATATTGGGAGTAGGTAGGGTGAGAAAACTAGAACAACCAAAGAACAAACTTATCATGTTTCTCTCCCCCTTAAAGAAACATGTAACATTCTCTCCTCTTGTAAGGTGCATCTTTGTTTTGAATAGATAAGCTTAAGCTTTGGTGTATTCCTCTCTCCTCCTTTGACATCAATTTCCAAGAAGGGACTTCAAGGTTATTGAATAAGCGGGTTTGGTCCTTGAGAAACACATCTGGATGCAAATAGAGGATAAGAATCATCGAGTGGAGCTGGAGCAGAAAAACTCAGGACAAATTTGACAGAAAGTTCCTTAGAGCAGTCAAAATCGGTGGCACTGAGTTGAGACAATTCGGTGGAACGGAGTGTGATGCAATGGAATTTTTGTCAACTCAGCTCACTAGGCAAGGAATGAACACAAGGATTTGCAATGAATTAACTGCGAGTAAAGTTAAAAGAAAAGAAACAGAAAAGAAGCAAAGAAACGTCTAGATGAAGTTTTTTTTATATATAAAACTTCATCTAGATGGGTCGGCGACTAGGTCACCTATGTTAGAGTATTTTGACTTAGGAGTCAAGTGAGAACACTTGATCATAGGTCATACTCATCGTTAAGCTCAAAATGGGGTTGCCATTTTTCCTTTAAGCATTTCAATGTACTCACATCTTGTTGAGTTGCTTTAGCTCATGTCTTTGAGTAAAGCTTCTATAAGATGTGACAACTTACATTGGGGTTTTGGTGAAGTCCATCATGTAGTTGAACTTGAAGTGGATGCTCATGAATTGATGTTTGGAGCTGTCCTATCATTTGTAGTTCTTCTTCCTACATGGGTTAGATTTGCAAGGAACAACATGTGTATCCAAAATGACAAGAATGAAGCATAACTCAAATGTTGTCAAAGGATATGTTTAGGTTGTCTTGTTCCTTGTTACTCCATCAATTGTTGATACTTGGGTTATACAAGATTGCTCTAGATAAGAGTGAGATGCAATCTTGTGACATGAAGCTTGTCCAAGTACCTACAAAAGGTTAGATACCATACAAGGGAGCAAAATGTCCAAGATATAAACTGATCATAAAGGATATCATGGGTTAGTCAAGAATGCTCATGCCCTTGTATGCATCCACATGAACCTCTAGTTCATGTTTGAAGCATCAATGATGTTCAACTCACTTCTCAAGTGACAAAACACTTTCTCATCAAGGGGTTTGGTAAAGATGTCCGCCAATTGTTTGTCAGTACGAACATGTTTAAGGTCAATATCACCTTTCTCAACATGATCTCGAATGAAATGGTGACAAACCTCAATATGCTTAGTTCGAGAATGTTGCACATGATTGTGTGCTATCTTAATAGCACTCTCATTGTCACAAAGTAATGGTACATGTCTCACATGCACACCATAATCTTTAAGAGTTTGTGTCATCCATAATAACTGAGCACAACATGATCCCGCGGCAATGTATTCCGCTTCGGCAGTAGATAGGGATACGGAATTTTGTTTCTTGGAGGACCAAGACACAAGAGATCTACCAAGAAATTGACATGTACCCGAAGTGGATTTTCTGTCAACCTTGTCTCCGGCATAGTCCGAATCGGAGTAGCCAACAAGATTGAAAGAAGATCCTTTGGGATACCATATGCCAAAGTTTGGTGTATGTATCAAGTATCTCACAATTCTTTTCACCGCCTTAAGGTGACACTCTTTTGGTGCCGCTTGGTATCGTGCACACATGCACACACTTAGCATAATGTCAGGACAAGAGGCACATAGATATAATAATGAACCAATCATAGATCGATATACCTTTTGATCAACCGGTTTGCCATCCCTGGTCAGGTCAAGATGTCCACTCGTGGGCATGGGAGTTTTCATACCTTTACTCTCTTGCATGTTGAACCTTTTGAATAAGTCCTTAGTACACTTTGTTTGAGAGACAAAGGTACCTTCCCTAGTTTGCTTGATTTGCAAACCAAGAAAGAATTTGAGTTCACTCATCATAGACATCTCAAACTTCTCCGACATCAACCTTCCAAACTTTTCACTAAAAGAGGGGTTAGTAGAACCAAAGATAATATCATCAACATAAATTTGGCATACAAATAATTCTCCATTAACCCTCTTAGTGAACAAAGTTGAATCAATCTTCCCAATTTCAAAACCTTTTTCAAGAAGAAACTTTGTCAAGCATTTGTACCAAGCTCTAGGGGCTTGCTTGAGACCATAAAGAGCTTTACGAAGTTTGTACACATGATTAGGTTTCTTGGGATTCTCAAAGCCGGGAGGTTGTTTAACATATACTTCCTCCTCAATTTCACCATTTAAGAAGAAACTTTTAATATCCATTTGGTAAAGAGTGATATCATAGTGATTGGCATAAGCAAGTAAAATGCGAATGGATTCAAGTCTTGCAACGGGGGCATAGGTCTCACCATAGTCCATACCTTCGACTTGTGTGTAACCTTGTGCTACGAGACGAGCCTTGTTGCGTACAACTTGTCCATCTTCATCTTGCTTATTCCGAAACACCCATTTGGTTCCAATGATATTTTGCTCTTCCTTAGGCTTCTCGACCAATGTCCACACTTGGTTCCTCTCAAAGTTGTGTAGCTCTTCGTGCATTGCATTCACCCAATCGGGGTCCTTGAGAGCATCTTCTACCTTCAAGGGTTCAACACTAGAGATAAATGAGTAATTCTCACAAAAGTTAGCTAAACGAGATTTAGAGCGAGTAATTCTCCCGGTTTGGATATCTCCAAGTATTTGTTCGATGGGATGATCCTTGTCGATTCTTGCTCTAACTCGAGGTAGCTTTTTCTTGGGTTGTGGTGAGGCTTCCTCATCATCATCATCTTCTTCTTCTTCGTTGATGTTGTCGTTGTCTGTTTGTGGAGGTGGAGAAGGAGGTTGAGGTGGATCATCTTGTTGCACTTCCTCATTCCCCTCGTCTTGACGTGTTCCACTTGTGGATGCCTCCATATCAGCTTGTCGTTCACCTTGATGTGAGGTTGGGGCTTCCACTTGAATAGACGAGGTACTCTCCTTTACTTCCATGGGGCAAATTTTGCCAATGGGCAAGTCCTTGATTGCTTCCGATGGTTCTTGATCTCCTACATCAAGTGGCAATTGCTCGACTTGCGAGCCGTTAGTCTCATCAAACTTCACATCTACCGTCTCTTCAACTTTTCGAGTGAAGTTGTTGTAGACACGGTAAGTGTGAGAGTTCGATCCATAACCAAGTAGGAAACCTTCATGAGATTTAGGAGCAAATTTTGAACGACGATGCTTATCAAGAATGTAACATTTTGAGCCAAATACTCGAAAGTATCCAACTTGTGGTTTGTTACCGGTGAGCAGTTCATACGCTGTTTTACCAAGAAGCTTGTGAAGATAAAGTCGATTTGTTGCATGACAAGCTGTTTCAACCGCTTCTGCCCAAAAGTGTCTTGGCGTCTTGTATTCATCAAGCATTGTTCTTGCCATCTCAATAAGTGTACGGTTCTTCCTCTCAACAACTCCATTTTGTTGAGGCGTGTACGTAGCCGAGAACTCATGTGAAATACCCTCCTCATCAAGAAAGGTGTCCACATTGGCGTTCTTGAACTCCGTTCCGTTGTCACTCCGAACCTTCTTGATCTTCACTTCAAATTGGTTTTGAGCCTTTCTTGCGAAGTTCTTGAAGATCTTTTGTTCCTGCGATTTGTCATCAAGAAAGAACACCCACGTAAATCTGGAAAAATCATCAACAATGACGAAACCGAAAGAGTTACCACCAAGACTCTTATAGGCGTTGGGACCAAACAGATCCATATGAAGTAGCTCGAGTGGTCTCCTCGTGGTCATAATGTTCTTTACGGGATGGCTTCCTCCAACTTGTTTTCCTGCTTGGCAAGCACTACAAAGTCGATCTTTGTCAAATATAACATCTTTTGCTCCAAGAATGTGATCTCCTTTAACAAGTTTATCAAGGTTACGCATACCAACATGTTCAAGTCTTCTATGACATAACCAACCTTTAGAAGATTTTGCAATTAAACATGTACGAGGTTGGGCTCTCTTAGTGAAATCAACAATGTATAGATCACCTCTACGAATGCCGGTAAAGACTATATTATGATTATCTTGGCGAAACACTTGGCAATCTACTTTGGTGAATAGAACATTAAAACCAAAATCAGCTAGTCTAGATACGGAAAGAAGATTGTAACCAAGAGATTCAACAAGCATAACATTTTGTATGGAGCTATCATTGGATATGGCCACCTTACCAAGGCCAAGTACCTTACCCTTGGAGTTGTCTCCAAAAGTCACATACTTGCGTGGACCATCATTTTTAGTAAGCTCACGAAACATGTCTCTATCTCCGGTCATGTGATCGGTACATCCACTATCAAGAATCCACTCTTTTCCTCTGGCCATATAATCTCGAAGATTTGCCATAAGACTGAGATTCCTCATGGTCTTCTCAAATTCAATATCAAAGTCTTCGTCTTCATCATAATAGCCGTGCTCAACATCATCATCATCATGCATGTGATTAACAGATTCATTAGTTTCATGATCATGACAATGTTCAAGTTTATGAATTCTAACAGTTTCCATGATAATATTGCTAATAGTTCTAACATCTCCTTTGGCACGCATGAGATCACGAAGCTCAAACAAGCAATCATCAAACTTAGGATCATTAGGACTCATCTTGTGAAAAGCAACAGCCTTATGAAGAATCTTATCAAGACTCTTTAAGGAATAATCAGGATATCGCTTTTCTAAATCATGCCATAGAGTATAAGCACATGCAAAGTTTCGCATACAACCAAGCACAATCTTAGGTAATCCTCTAATGATAAGATTGACGGTTCTAAGATTACAAAGTATGTCAATTTCCTCTTCATGGGTAGGATGCAAGGGATCAATAGGGGGCACATAAGGATTATGAATATACTTGCTCAAGTTAAACTCATCAATCAAAGATATCAAGCATTTCATCCCTCCAAAAGTTGTAATACTCCCCATTGAGAATAGGCACTCTACGTCTAATACTCCCGAACGTAGACATATCCATCTCCCTCCAATGGTGATGAAACCAAAGCAATGGAGACCAAAGCTCTGATACCAATTGTGGGATCGAGGAGATAGGTCTAGAGGGGGGGTGAATAGACTCCTAACCAGCCAAATTAGCAGTTTTTAATTTCTCTTGGAACTTAGGCAGATTTTGGCACAAGTTAAGATCACTCCAATACTTTCTACACATGCATATCTAGAGATTGAGCAGCGGAAATAGTAAAGCATGCAATAGTACGGAAAGTAAAGGGGTAGAGTATGGAAGATCAAACGCAATGAAGACACGGTGGATTTTTGGCGTGGTTCCGATAGGTGGTGCTATCGTACGTCCACGTTGATGGAGACTTCAACCCACGAAGGGTAACGGCTGCGCGAGTCCATGGAGGGCTCCACCAACGAAGGGTCCACGAAGAAGCAACCTTGCCTATTCCACCATGGCTTACGTCCATGAAGGACTAGCCTCACTCGGGGTAGATCTTCACGAAGTAGGCGATCTCCTTGCCCTTACAAACTTCTTGGTTCAACTCCACATCTGGTTGGAGGCTCCCAAGTGACACCTAACCAATCTAGGAGACACCACTCTCCAAAAGGTAATAGACGATGTGTTGTTGATGAACTCCTTGCTCTTGTGCTTCAAATGATAGTCTTCCCAGCACTCAATAAACTCCTCACAGATTTGGCTATGGTGGAAAAGAGATTTGAGTGGAAAGCAACTTGGGAAAGGCTAGAGATCAAGGTTCAAATGGTAGGAATGGAATATCTTGATCTCAACACATGAGTAGGTGGTTCTCTCTCAGAAAATGTATGGTGGAAGTGTAGGCACGTTCTGATGGCTCTCCTTACTGAGAAGGATGGGGTGGAGGGGTATATATAGCCTCCACACAAAATCCAACCGTTACACACTTTGACCCAACTCGGTGGCACCGAAACGATAATCTCGGTAGCACCGAACTGTGTAAAAGATATGAACTTTAGGAATCTCGGTGGGACCGATACGAACAACTCGGATGGACCGAAGTGCAATGGCTTAGGGCAATCCTCATCTCGGTGGCACCGATTGCATCAACTCGGTAGGACCGAAGTGAAGCAATAAGGCAACAGAGACTTGGCAAGCCATCTCGGTGAGACCGATTTGCAAACTCGGTGAGACCGAAGTAAATGCAAACGATTACAGAGAGTTGGCAAGGCCATCTCGGTGGGACCGAGATCCATTTCGGTGGATCCGATTTGTTAGGGTTTGGCAGTGGCTAAGTCTTGGATGAACTCGGTGGGGCCGGATTGGAAATATTGGTGGGGCCGAGTTGGACTTTGGGTTTAGGACATATTTGGGTAGAGAGAGTGGTTGAGGGTTTAGGAATACTGTCACTAAGCACTTTGAGCAAAAAGACCATTAAGCAACACCTCATCCCCTTTTAATAGTATTGGCTTTCCTATGGACTCAATGTGATCTTGGATCACTAAACCAAAAATGTAGAGTCTTGATCTTTGCCAATTCTTGTCCTTAGCATTTTGAAGGGGTTCCACGTCCTCTTGTCCATACCACGCCATTGTTAAACTTGTCTAAAATTCACTAGATAAAAGCATTAGTCCAACAACATGTATGTTGGCATAAATTACCAAAACCACCAAGGGAGCAAATGTGCTTTCACAGCTTGAATGGTAAAAAAAAAGAATTTTGAGGGGAGTTTGCCAAACAAACTCTAGGCCACCCGGCGCAGGTGTGAAACCTGGCAGGAACGATCCTCTACAGCCATTGGATGCTCCCATCAGGAGCAATCTGGGCCGTTAATCACACTCATCACACTCTGGCCTAGAGGTTAGAATGCATCAACCAGACTTAAGTGCTTGCCAGCCCCCGCGTTTTTTTGCGAATTGGTCATCGTTTGCTTACGCCAGCCCCCGCGTCGTCCCCGCTAGAGCGATTCGGGCGGCGCCCAAACCCTAGCCGCCGGGGCCGCAAACTCCCTCCTCCCCTCCCTCCGCCGCCGCCGGGGGACGCCGCCGGGCTAAGCCCGGGGGCCGACGGCGGTGGCGGGGGACTCCCTCTCTCCCGCGTCTTAGGGGTGGTGCGGGGCCCCTAAACGTGTGGAGGCGCGGCTGATCCAGTCTTTGCGGCGCGGCGGCGTGGTTCGGGCGGCGTCGGTGGCTGCGGTCGGCGGCTCCGACCGGCTATGTTGCGGCGGCACGCCATCTAGCTTCGGATCGGCGGACGCGGCGGCGTGGAGGGCCTGGTGGACATGTCGGCGGCGCCTCCGGTCAGATCTGATCTGCCCGGTGCAGCCGGCGGTGGTGGTCATCTCCTCCGTCGGAGGTGGTCGGCCTGCGGCTGGGTGGTCGGATCTCGAGATCCGTCATCTAGTCCCGGCTGCGAGTCGGGGAGCCATAGTTGCCGGTGAAAACCGAGCCGTCGGCGGGCGATGGCGGCGTTCTACGTCGTTACCTTGATGAAGGCATCGTCGTGTAACTACTGTTGACCCACTCGTGCTGCTCCAGGGGAAATCCTAGAATCTGGTCTTCCAGATCGGACGATGGCGGCACTGCGGTGTCGTTTCTCTCTTGGGAGCATCGTTTGTGGAGCAGTGCCGGAGGACAGAGGCAGGAGGTGGAGCGGCTTCATCTTGCACGGAGCTTCGGTGGAGATGTCAAGTCATGCCTGACCGACAGGTGCTACGCTATGTCATGCCTGTTCGGCAGGTGCTACACACGACAAATCTTCCAAAGACTTCAAGCTGTGTCGGCTCGTCGTACTTGGCGGCATGGTGCTGCGGTGTACCGGCGGTGACCGTGACGTGCCCAGCAGTTTGCGCGCAGGGAGGTGGTGCCGTTGGGCGTCGTGGTGGAGTCGACGGATGGACGGACTGGCAAGGATGATGCGGATCTCTTTCCTGAAGATGGGTCAGCAGTTCGAGGATGATGGCGGCCTCTAAAACGTGTGCATGTGGTGCACGCTTTAGGTTTGCTGCACCGGTTGTAGGTTCCGATACGTTATGTGGATGGATCGGCGATGACACCGGTTTTAGATATGGGGAGTGAGAGCACTCCACATTATCGAGTTTGTAGGTGTGAGTGGTGGCTTCGGGTGGCTTGATGTATGTTCTTGTCAGTCCTTTGTTGAATAATTAATAAAGATGGCTGTATGCATCGATTGATGCAGAGGCCGGGGGTTTTAACCTCCTTTTCCAAAAAAAAAAAAGACTTAAGTGCTTGCCTCCTTTTTGGTAAAGGATGCAGCGGTACGAGCCTATAGAACAGATCCTGTTCAAGTAAGGTCGTGCCACGCCAGACCGCATCTCCCCTTATAAGCTGGTCCAATGTGCTGTGAACTGGCGAGGTGGGACTAATTAGAGCAGGCGTGCTTCGTGCAGCTGCTGCTCGGCCAGCACACGCGGATCATGGCCCATGCAATAGTTGGTCATGAGAATGATTGGAGCCCAGCCCATGTAGTAACTGATTTTGAACCTTTTTTTTAACGGATTTTGAACCATTTAAATGTCTGAGCTCACCTCAAAAAACAAATGTCTGAGAATTGCTGCATGGTCTGTACTTCTAATACAATGTTACTGAATTGGAGTAGTTTTTTTTTTCCTTTTGCTTTTCGTAAATAAAACTACAGTTTGCCATTTTACAGGAGTAGCAGACACACTGGTAGAAAGAAGAGAGAAAAATGCGACTGATAAAAACAAAAATGGAGAGAAAAATGGGTGTGGTGTAACTCCGGAACATCACAGAGCATACACTTACTTGTTGAAGTATTTTTATTGCATTTACAATATCTATGCTGAGTCAGTGTCTGCGTCTCCTCCTGCCTTCACTTGCACTGTTGTGTTACGACTTACCTGAAACGCATCGCCTGTATCTGCTTGGCCCAGCTGACACTTGATGCATGAAGTGTGGGTGGCTCAGTTGCTGCAAAATTAGTTGTGCAGTGCGAAACTTTTGAATTTTTCTAGTTCATGGTCTCGATCTTTCTCAGAACTTCAGCCAATTAGTTGCTCCTGGGAGACCATTGCTAGAGCTGCACAGCTTTCTCCTGACACCGAGCATAATGTGGGTTGTTAGATCGGAGCAGTGTCAGTCTCTTTACCAACAAAAAGAACTGTATAGTACTCATGAAAAGAGTGAAACATTATATACTGCTACTGCAGCTTTTGATGTCCAGGCATCCGTTGCTCTCGCTCATGGTATGTGATTATCTTCTGTAAACACCAATACTGTCCAAACATCTTTGATCGCATAAACTTTTTTCCTCTTCATGTAACCCTGCATCTGAAATCACTGCATGCCTATCTATTATTTATGATTTGACATGTAAACAAAGTTACTGTTATGGCTACAGCTTTTGATGATGTTGAGATTTTGCCAGCCAAACTGCTAAATCAATTCAAGAAATCCCTTCACCAGTTCTGGAGATTCTTTGAGCTGTCAGTTTCTTACTAGTTCTGATAAATGTGCTTAACCTTAAATTCTAGCTATAACAGAATAATATTGTATTACGACAGTAAAGCGTTAACCCGTGCCCATGTTACTGAACTGTTGACCTTTTGCTAAACAAATTGGTGAAGCTGATTGATCTAACTCCATTTGTTATGGACCACAAGCATATGCACATGCGGCAGCGGTCTTCTGTTCAATGTCTTAAGTTTGCAGGTTGAAGTTTGGTTACTGTAAGGACTATATATTAGTAGTACCTTACATTCTGTTAGGTAACAAGCAGCTTTAACTAAGGCCACACCACACCACACTCTAAACATTGTTCAAACTCTATGCACAAATTTTCACAAGAGCTCGGTCGTGCCCATCCGTTGTAATCACATTCACCTTCAGTATGTCCTCCAGAACATGCCTGCGACTAGGGCATCTTTCCCAATGAAATATTTGGGGCTTCCTCTCTCAGTTTGGAAACTCAAGATGGTTGACTTTCAGTACCTTGAGGACAAAGCGGCAGGCAAACTAGTCTCTTGGGAGGGCCAAAATATCACAACCATTGGCCGGACGGCTCTCGTCAAATCGGTCATTACCTCCCAAGCTGTGTTCTCCATCTCGGCACTGACCGTCCCTCAAGGTTCCCTTCAGAACCTCAATAAAATTGAGAGGGCCTTCCTTTGGTCCGGTTCGGACAAGACGACAGGGGCCAAGTGCAAGGTTAATTGGGAGATTGTTTGCCGCCCCCGTGAGTACGGAGGTCTAGGAGTGCTCAACACTGACAAATTTGCCCGCGCACTTCGACTTCGATGGCCATGGCACGAATGGAAAGAGCCTAAAAAGTTGTGGGTGGGACTTGGCAACCCATGCACCGAGGAGGATCTTGACTTTTTCTATGCTTCAACGACTATCACTGTTGGCAATGGCGCGAAAACACCGTTCTGGGATGCGCCTTGGTTGCTTGGGCGCAAGCCAAAGGACATCGCCCCGCTGATATTTGAAGCCTCGCGGAGGAAGCATTGGAAGGTGCGTGAAGCCCTAAAAGATAATGCATGGATCTTCATGATCAACCATAACACTGTCGTCTCCGGTGCCCATGTCCGGGAGTTCTTCACTCTGTGGATGCTTGTTCATGAAGTCCTTTTGGACGACCGTCTTGAGGACGACATTTTGTGGAAACACTCCAATGATGGCATTTATTCATCGTCCACCGCTTACAAGGCGCAGTTTCTAGGGATGACTCTCTCCCCCATGGAAAGAATGGTGTGGAAGGCTTGGGGACCACCGAAAGTGAAATTCTTCTCTTGGCTTGCTCTACAAGACCGGATTTGGACAGCCGACCGGCTTGAGAAGCGCGGTTGGGATAACTGCGGACTTTGCCCTTTATGCAAGAGGGAGCAGGAAACCGGCCCACACCTATTCTTCAAGTGTCGGTACACCCACAGGCTGTGGCGTCTCGTACTCGATTATTTCGGCCTTGGCCATGTTGACACGTCGGATTGGCACATGCAAGACTCTGTCATGGCTTGGTGGGACAAAATGACCGGTCTACAAACACCGGATAGAAGTGCCATGGCGTCCATAACCATGCTTTTATCTTGGACCATATGGAATGAAAGAAATTCTCGCGTTTTCCGGAACAAGAGCGCTCCACCGCTGATTCTGTTGAGGGCGATTTGCGACGAGGCAAACCTTTGGGTTACCGCGGGTGCTAAGCAGCTAGGGAATATCATTAGGCGTGAGTAATTGTCATGTCGTGCTCATGGGGCTCTTGTAAAACTCTCAAACTCTATTCTCTCCTTAATTAATAGATGAGGCAAATCTTATGCCTCCGTTTCGAAAAGAAAAAAAAAACATTGTTCAACGCCTTGTGATGCACTGTGCTGTCAGTTAATTGTGGAGAGTCGATCTCATGGGATTTTTGGTCTACCAGATAAAGCAGATATGTCCCTTCACATACTTGTTGTTTCTTAACGTTACAGCGTATAAACCTTGGTCCTTTGGGCGGCTTATTTAACACTCTGATGTAGATTTGCTCTGCCCGCGTGCTCTTTTAGAATGTTTCAACTTGCAGCTATGTGTGTGGTACTTTTTTGGTGGCCTGTACATATCTACTACCCCCCAGATGAGTACAGGTTCCAACTTTTGCATAGATCGAAAGCTTTAGAAGGAGCTTCAGTTCTTTGCCGGATGCCTCTTGTTTCATCCTGATGAGGCACATCACCATCCAAAGCTAGATAATGGGAGTAACTTATCTTGCAAGCTTTACAGTGTTTACCGACCGATCTTGTTGCTGTGACACGAACATCTTACCTGATGGTAGCTTTGGAAGAGCTCCATCTAATCTTCTCCGGTTCTTCTCCAACAGACGGTGAGGTGTTACCGCCCTACTCCCTCCGGTCCGAATTAATTGACGCAGCTCATATACAGGGAATAATCGCGATTTCCATGGCGAGAAATGCAGGTGTGCAATGAAAGTTGATGGCAAGTTTCTGGTTAGGGGGTCACTGCCTGTTGAGTATATTGATTATTAAGAAGTATATGATAGACTAGGATTTGGTCCTGCCTTATCTTGTACTCCAAGTAGATCATTGTACTCCTATATATATGCCCACGAGGCTCAAGCAATAAACAACAATTCCACCAAACCCTCTCTGTCCCTTCTAACACTGGCCACTGCGCATGTGGTCTCAAAGTAACATATGCTTGGCGCTAAAGGGTCTGTGTGGAATCATTAGCACAGGGGCTCATGCTGCTCCATCTGATGCGAAACGTATAATTTACCTTTATTTCATGTTCCCTAGCTGCTGCTTCACTCTCTTGCTGTGGCACATCATGATCAAATTCAAACGGCTATGGCTCTGCCCTCTTCATCCCCAATGGAGGTAAATGAAACATTGCTTTCTCATCATCATCCATTCTGCTGATGCATATGTGTGCTCGAAACATGTGTGGCCTCCTGGCCTTTTCGTCCGGCGTGCTTCGCTCACCATCCGGCCGGACGT
The DNA here is from genome assembly GCA_039707655.1 of Elymus sibiricus. Taxonomy (NCBI): domain Eukaryota; kingdom Viridiplantae; phylum Streptophyta; class Magnoliopsida; order Poales; family Poaceae; genus Elymus; species Elymus sibiricus. Next base: position 199,174,463 of record CM077676.1, on the reverse strand, counting down.
GCCTCCAACGTGACTCCAGGTCAGTACCTAGTTCACCTACCCCTGTTGCTTGCTGGCTCTTCCAAGTGTATGTATATGTGGTTACGACGTTCATGTTCAGGCACTAGCATCACTGATCTGGCCGGATGCATGGGTATAGCAAAGCAATACTGCAACCCGGTGGTTGCTGTTGGCATGTCCTTATATCGCACTATTGCTCTTTTCCAAAGATAACAAGAATTTTAATCTCTTCATTCTGTTACTATAAGCTGTGTGGGACATCTGAATAGCTGAATGACACTTGTCAGTCTGTTTTATATGTTAATAAAGAGAATTGTGGTTACATGTCAAATCCTGCCTACGCTCATAAATTCCATGTGTCTCTTAAGATGCTTCTTTTTCAAAGCCTCTTTGGTCAGCATGAGATGGATTATAGTACTACAGGATATATAGCTATGCCAGTGATGAAGACTGAAAAGGCCCCCTCACCGACCGTTGGCAGATCCCTCGTTGGAGCCGCACTAGCAGAGAATTGAGTACACTGAGGCGTACGTGCATACATAGCCTTGTCTGCAAAGGACCACATGGCATAGCATCATGGTCTAATTTGAACAGCATTAGTAGCGATTGGACGTCCTTAATTAGACTTGGACAATTTGATTCTTCGGTGCTATAGTGTTGTGCTTCATCTAGGATTTATAGTTTAGAGACCTCCGTCGTTCAAAATGTGCTTTCCTGGTTGGGAGTCTCCAGAGGATGCTATTCCGACAACGCCGGGTCTCTTGGAATCGTAGGGTTCTAAATACACACACACAAAATTATGGTATGAATGTATGTGTAACAATAGGTGATCGGAAAACACATAAATTCCGTAGAGACCCAGATGTTCTTTTTGCGAAAAAATTGAAAATCATAAAAATCCTAATAAACATACTCAAAGCAAAAATAGTCCATTGGCAAACATGAAATTGTGTTGTTGTTATGCTAGTTTTGTTTTCGTGTGTCGGAACTAATGAGGTCTGAATGGAAAATGAAATTCACCCGCAAAAATAAAAAGGAAAATGAAATTCAGGTGCTTTTCCTTTGAAACTAATACGAAATAAATTGTGTGTTCCTTTACCTCTGTTTGTTTGAATGAATGGATGAATAGTCCCACAAAGGAAGAAAAAAAAACAATTCTAATGCTTTCTCGCACGAATCAACTAAGCTCATACTCCCTCCGTTTCTTTTTGCTCCACATATAAAATTTGTCTAAAGTCAAACTTCATAAAGTTTGACCAAATTTATATTTAAAAACATCAACATTTACAATACTAAAATTATACAGTACGAAAATTAATTTCATAATGCATCTAATGATATTGATTTGGTCTTGTGAATGTTGATATTTTTTAAGATAAACATAGTCAAACTTTACTATATTTGACTTTAAACAAATCTTATATGCGAGGTAAAAAAAGAAACAGATGGAGTACACTACAAGATGTTCACCTATCGATGCTTAAATGCAGCAGGTTTGCTATCTTTCTTAGTCACTTGAGAAATTGTTATTCTTAGTAGACCATGTAGCACATTACCAGACCTACACTTACACCGTTTTTATTATGCAACTTAAGCTCTAAAATTGAGAAACTGATCGATTGCACATTTGATACCTAAAGTTCTATATAATTTTCAAACACAACTCAGATAATCGTTAGACTATAACATATTCAAGACCATCGATTTAGGACTAACCATTTCTTGACCAACTACAAAATAGGCGCTCGTTTGCTAAGAATAGTATAGTCAACCATCGAATTACAATTACTATTTTCAAGAAAGGAGGATAAAACCCCTGGCTTCTGCATCACTATGATACACGTCCATCTTTATATGAAGTTCATGGAAGGTAACGATGCCGAAATCATCAACAAGAGGAGTACAAAGCATAGACAATTACGGCAAAACACCATTGAAGATCTCTATGAATAAACACCTACCACAATATCGACTTCTTCCGCAACAACACCTCTAAGAAGGGATAAACGTCCTCGCACAGCTGTTATCATGCTCGAATGGAGACGATTAGGACAAGGATTTTCATCCTGGTTACCATGGCCAACCACTCAAAGACAGCACATCGGCAAGGAGACAATGCCTTCAAATAAGGTAACGACGCTAGTTTGCCGCTGCTGACTCCGATGATTTAAGGTCAAAACAAGATTTTCCTTCTCGAACATGAAGTGATATTACAATCACCATCTTGATGATGGATTTTTTGAAAGTCACCCCAGCCAGTACTACAAGCCAGGCCAGAGTGATGTTAGCACTGGTGGGATTTCATCCCGCCATACACCATCAACACGGTCATTGGGAGGAGCGGGGGGAGGGAGGATGTCACATAGTAGAAGAGGCCGCTGCCACTGTAGGGTAACGCAGCAGAAAACAAAAAATTTCCGACCTACGCACCAGCCCAGGACCACTATGGAGACTGCATACAAGGTTTGATCTTTTTCGTTACCGACTCGTAGCGCAGCGGAAGAAGAGTCGATGACGATCGGCGGTGCAGATCCCCGCAGCTAGGATTTACAACCTCCCAACCGTGAGGATGTACTCCCTCATCTGCCCCTCGGACAGCCCTCCGGGAGGCGGTCGGACAGTCCCTCGGACGGTGTCGCGGACAGCCCTTCGGGAGGACTTTCGAAACTCGGACAGTCACTCGGACAGCCCTTCGGGAGGACCCTCGAAACTCAGACGATCACTCGGACAGCCCTTCGGGAGGCACTCTCGAACTAAGACCGAAACTACGATCTCTCTACAGAGTTGCACACATACGGTGTCATCTATCCGGCAGGGCTTCGCCGTCCAGAACTAGTTCCTGCCGGAAACTAGACAGCCTTTCGGCTCTACGAAACTATTTCGCTGGGAGGGAGAGAGAAGCCAGAAATGTCATGGCACTTGTATGTGGGAAGGAGTGAGTGTGGAGGCAGCCCCTCCACCTCTATTTATAGGAAAAGCAAGGGGTAGGATGGGCACTTCCAAAAAACCCAAAATGCCCATGAAGGAAAACTTTCACAAGGGCATAAAAGGGTTTTAATGGAGCAAGTGGGGCCCCATGGAGCACCTCCACATGTGGCCGGCCAACCTCTTGGGGGGGGGGGGGGCAAGGGGGGTTTCTTAGCCCCCAAGCCTTCTAGAAACCTCTTGGGAAAATATCCCAAAAGGTGCTTTTTCAAAAAATATCCAAAAAGCACTTTCACTATTCACAAAGACATTTTTCTGCGTACGTTAAATCCCAAATTAATTCTGTGTGCCCAGAACAATTCCAGTAACCACCAAAACAATTTTGAATGCATTCCGAAACAATTTCGGAACAATGTTTCTTCAGCGAAAAAGCTATCATAGCGGTTCCGGCTGCTCCGGAACATTTCCGGTTTTTCCTCCGGAAAAATCCCAGAAGTTACCAGAACGATTCTGGCACCCTCCAAGAATTTCCAGGCGTGTGCCGGAACCAATTTGACTTAATGGAATACCCTGAAACAACTTTTTAGTTTTACCGGAACTATTCCGGTTTCCTCTCCAGAACTTTTCCGTTTCGTCCAAAACTTTTCCGGTGTTTTTCTCTCAGACTCCTTGTCTAGTATTCAGCAGATAGATGACCCTTAAGCGTGTGACCCTATAGGTTCGGTGAAGTATAGACATGACCGGAACTCTTTTCGATCAATGATCAACATCGGAGCCATGGACACCCATATTGACCCCTATACCCACACGAATGAATATTCGAGTGAACCTCCAGTTGCCGTGTGCTATTCCTGTTGCTTCCCGATATGTTACAAATACCCGAGGTGAGAAACATCGGCATCCTCGTGGATCAACACTTGTCCACAATGCCAGTTACCTCGTTACCGGTTTTGTTCTCTTTTCTCGTTCCCGTGTTCCGGCATCCCTGTGATCAAATCACATTGTGTCTGGCCAGACGATGATGGATACCGTAACACCGAGAGATATCTCTCCATCGTCGGAGGAGCAAATCCCAATCGTCGGAGGAGGAGCAAATCCCAATCTTGAGCTATCAAGTTACTTGACATACTTTTTCATGAACCCGTAAGCCGCCGTAATAGCCACCCATTTACGGATGACGTTTAACAAACCCCAAAGTTCATGAAGCAAGCATGAAGAAACTCGACACTCTCATGGTCTAAGGAATTATGCAAACATCAACTATCTCTGTGTTATTAACCATTAACTTATGACGAATGATTCTCATAGCATAACATCAATTCGGGTCGATTCAGCACAAGTGTTCTACTAACATTGTGCCCTCAAAGTTGCCGGCATAGTCATGCCCATGATCAGGAAAACAGAACCATCATGCAACACTTGAGCTAGTCTTAGAGGCCAGACTAGGAATACATTTTACCGTTTATTATTCCACACGTGCATATGAGTCTTCCTTCGAGCCTCGTGGTTATTGCAGACTCGAGAACCATAGCAGTTATAGCATGGAACATAAACATAATTATGAACATGGAGATAAATAATAACATTTGTTATTGCCTCTAGGGCATATTTCCTACAGACTCCCACTTGCACTAGAGTCAATAATCTAGTTAATGCTAATGCACATTACACCTGTGGCATACCAGTGTAAAAATTCTTCGCATGTGGTATAGCCTGATGTCCAACGGATCTGACAACTTCAGTTCTGTGTGTATCTTTGCATGTCCTCGCGTTTTCACGCTTTCACAAAATTCATATTTTGTGTGGACTTGGCTTTGTATATATGTGAATCACATGTCAAACCTTGATTCCTTAGACTGAGCTATGGAGCAACTATTTGCAATAGTGTCCCATTGACCAAAGCCTTCTTAGAATCATACTAAGTTCATGAATGAACTATATGATTCAACATCTTCTTTGTCGCTTTGAAAGCGGCAACATACTTAGCCTTTGTTATAAAATTCGCCACAGTAACCTGTTTGGAACGATTTCCAAACACCGTGCCACCATATTGTGTATTACACAAAACCCTAAACTTAAATCGAAAATCGCATGGAGTATTGATGAAGACTATATCGATGTAATCACTTACAACGAGCACTTCATAATCTCTGCTTGCGAGCAAACATGTCATCAGTGCTACTTTAGTACTCAATGACATTTTTCACTGTTGTCCCATGATCAGTACTTTGATCACTTTGGTATCTATACTCGCAACAGCTTTGGAGTATTGGACATATCTGGTTGTTTTACATACCATGGAATACATGATTAATCCAAACACGAAAGTGTGTGGAATCTCCATCATGTATTTCGCTCATTAGTGTTTTGAGACACCGAGTCTTGCAAAAACCCTTTCCATGTGACTTCGGTAAGAATCACTCCTTGGCGTTTTAATGCTAAAATGTTTTAGCATCTTGTCAATATGTATTTTTGGCTTTAGCCTATTAGGCAATTCTATCTCGTAGATAAATATGCCTAATGTCTAGGCTATTTAGCCCAAGCACTTCATCGAAAAACTATTTTCAATGAAGTCCTAATTCGTGTCAAGAAATTTATATTATTTCCAATCAACAATGTGTCAAGCACACAAAGTTTTTAGAAATATTATTATGCTCCCACTTACTTTCTTGAAACCACAAGCATCTTCGTTATCCATTGATCAAATCAAACTCCTTTGACTATTTCATCAAAAACGAAGATTCCAACTCCATTTTGCTCTCTTCTGTCCATTGCTGGAACTCTGAAGTTTGCATACTTACTAGCATCCTCTGGATTGACAAAATACTTCGGACTGTACCACATACAAGTCCTAGGTTGCATTTCCATCATATGGAAATCCTTTTGGCATCCATGTATCATATCTCAAGATTGAAATATGTATTAATTGCTAGTTTAACCCGATCTGACTTTAAGCATCGCTACGGTGAGAGAACCTCATCGTAGTTAACTCCTTGAACTTGTTATTGCAACAAGTCGAGCTTTATGGATAAAACATTTTATCCAAATCAGTTTATAGTTCCATTAATGTTCGTTAGACTCTAAGTCTTCCGAAGGGTTTATCAAGATATAATCTTGAATCATTTATGGAAACTATCTCGGATTATATTGGCATTTAGCCAATTCCGGAGTCAGGGCCCATCAACGCTTCCTTGTGTATCGTAGGTATACTGTTGTCTAACAACAATGTCTCGCTTGCGCACCTGAGAGGTTTGCACGAGTTTTGCCTACGTGGTTCAGCTGCAAGTTCGATCGAAGTCCATACATTTTATTGTGGAGACTTCCGTATCAGTCGCAGTAGGAAACTCTGGAATTACTTCCAAGGTTCCTTTCCTTTGATCTGATGACGAAGATACTGTTTATCTCGTCGAGTTGCACTGTTCTCCCACTCACCTTTTTGCAAGAACTATTCTCTTTAAAAACATACCGTTCTCGGTGGCAAAACCTGTTGCCTCGGTATTGTGGTGGGGGAATACCCAACATCTTGGGATAACCTACAAAGTAGCTATTGTCTGATTTGGAATAGGTTTGTAACCTTTTACACAAGCCCCATATTCCAAATGTTAAGGAATGACCAAGCATGGTTGGGCGTACCATACCATGGCGTCATTTCAACAGACCTGATGGCGCTCTTTTCAGTGTAAAAGCCGCAGTCACTAAAGCATTACATTAAAAGGGATAATGGCAAATTGATTTATGTCATCTTTGATCTTACCATGTCACAAATGGTTTGAATACATCTTCACAGACATTCCACTCACAGTGGTGTTCTGGGAGGTGTAAGTTATGAAAACTCTTTTCACAACTCATCAGACATTCGCTAAACTTGTAACTCAGATATTCCTTTCTGCAATCTAGTTTGCAGAAACATAATCTTTCTTGTTACAATAATTTCTACTTCATGTTGAAAACCTTTCGAATGATTTCAAAAGATCCAGACTTACGTCTCATCAAGCAAATATCCATATATCTACTTGAGTCATTTTGAAGATAGATAAAATCCACTGCTATCAACAACATTTATCGGACTACATACATCAAAATGTATGATCATTAATAAGTTCGTTGCTCGTTCCTTATGGCCTGTGAACGGTATTTCAGTCACTTCACCTTTCCGGAGGAAAGTTGCAAGCGTCAGATGATTCATAATCAAATGACTTCAAAATCCATCATAATGGAATTTCTCCATGCGGGTTTCTCCAATGTGACCAAATGCAGTGCCACACATGTGTGGTATTCTCTTAGTCTTGCGACATTTAGCGTCAGTGTTATGGATGTATCATATTACTATCAATATTCATAACATACGTTCCATCGATGATGGAAGTATGGCCCTTATGTTATTCATAATCCTGAACAACAATTGTTCTTTTATGAACAACACCCTTGCAACAAACATTATGCAAATGGGCTAGAGTGTATAAAACTCTAAAATGATTTATGAAAGTAAATACAGAGGTAATGTATTATTATCAATATTCATAACATACATCTCATTCATAATGAAAGTATGGCCCTTATGTTATTCATAACACCGAACATCAAAAGTTCTCTTATGAACAACCTTCTTGCAAGATACCTTATGCAATGGGCTAGAGTGTATAAAACTCTATGATGAATTATGAAAATAAATACATAGGTAATACACCGATGGAAGGTATAGTAACTTTTACTAAGTTCCCAACATGTATTTAAACCTCATTCCTGGCTTAGTCTTTCAGGCCATAGTAGTTCTTGCATCGAGTCGCAACAGAGTGCAATCGAGCGGGTATCTCTGTGATAAACTCACAATACCCAAGAATCAGTGATTAACATGTTTAATCATAATTCCCAAGAACTATTTCTTTGACCAGCCTTCTATACATCAATAACTTGTATGACTTTCATACATGAGCTGGATATTCCAGTCTTCTCTCTTTTTGCCTTTATACTTCTAACAGTTTAACTTTTAGTATTTCTCCTACTCTCAGAAGAAGCATCCAACTTAAGAGTGGCGTTAGCCCCGGACTTCCTAGGCGTGTAAGTCAAACTAACACCCTTTGGATATTTCCTTTAAGTTGTTTGTTTTATTCACCTTCATCATATGACAAGCGTTCTACTGGATCCCTCTGTCATTAGTCAAATGCATAGTAAACACCTTTTACTAATAGTTTGCAAAACAAACATTGCTTTGGATATCCCATATCTTTTAGCCTTTATTTGTGTCTGAAAATGATTTTCAGTTCCATGAATATCACATAGCTATCCCAAACTTTTGAAGTCCGGGTCTCATGGACGCAAACATATTGCACTTGACCGTAACGGAATTCTAGCTTTTGGATCGAAGGACGAGAGTCACATTATCCATAGCATTAGCGGGAGAATACTAAAAGCATGCAATAGGACAAAGTCCTTCTCCGCACTCTTGAGGACAATCCTCACATTACGTTACCAACCGTAAAGTTTTAACCAGATATTTAACAGCTATTCAATTTTAATAGGGAAGGTGGAAACGCGAGCCATTCTTCTATAACTATTATGCAATTTTCACTTAGACAAAGTTCATAATTAATTGCACTAAGAATTAAAAGAATTAATTCTAAAGTGCGCTCCCACTCAAATCAATATCTCTCATAATTGATTTTGAGTGATTCAAGATCCGCATTTCAATTCGACGCCATTGACGGGTACATCACTGATGACGCGAATTTCAATCGGTAGGCCATCTTGCCGATCACATCTCTATGCGATTCTTGTTCACCTTTCGATGCGAGTGTTCCGAGCTTAGGACTGTCCTACCTGAACGTCAAGACAACCAAGTGATCTCGCTGCGAGGTCTGACCTCACCCGCCTCATACTTCCCTAATCGTTTGTACTCATGTGTACATGGCGTACTCCGAGAAGTTAGGTGCCGTGACGGTGCTACACTTGGGAGAACACTAACTACTTGATATTTTTGTGAGAGATCGCCCTAATAAAAAGCGACTACCGCGCAATCAAGAAGTGTGCATCATAAGGGATAAACATCTCAGGCAATTCATAATAGCATGATATGGTATAGCCCTTTCTGACGGAGAAGTCTTTATTTCTTCGTCTTTGGCATTCGCGTCGGTGTTCACCTTCGCGAAGTTTGCCACCACCTTGTCGATGCACCAGATAATATTGCTATCTCTATAGCTAATAAAATAAGTGCATTACTTAAGGTTGACACGCAGGCCATTAAAGTGACAATCATATGGCTCCAGCCATCATGCCGAATCATGACACGCAGGTCATGTTAATTAATTTACATCATATAGTCATCTCATACATAATCAAATTAATATGAGCACTGCTATACCACATCATATGCACATGCAAACCATCCTGCAAAACCAAGTTAGACGCCTCTAATTGGTTTACGCAAATTTTCATTTTACGTGGCTTCTAAGGTTTCGAACAAACCGCAACTACCAACGTTTTATCATCAAGTATGATTATTCAAGTCGCTAGATTAACATCGCGGGATGTATGAAACACGAGATAATTAAATCTCGAGCCCCATACTAAACTTCGTCATACGCATGACCCCCGTGCAGATCATATCTGCATTGCCCTTTCGTCTGTGAAATTTCATCTTTCTTTTTAACTATGGTGGAATTTAAAGAACTGTTAGCACTTCGTTGATCAATCAGGATCGCGGATTGCCAGAACTTTGAAACTCCACCATACCGTTATCATGATTCGGCATGATGGCTGGAGCCATATGATTGTCACTTTAATGACCTGCGTGTCAACCTTAAGTAATGCACTTATTTTATTAGCTATAGAGATAGCAATATTATCTGGTGCATAGACAAGGTGGTGGCAATCTTCGCAAAGGTGAACACCGACGCGAATGCCGAAGACGAAGAAATAAAATACTTCTCCGTCAGAAAGGGCTATACCATATCATGCTATTATGAATTGCCTGAGATGTTTATCCCTTATGATGCACCCTTCTTGATTGCGTGGTAGTCGCTTTTTATTAGGGTGATCTCTCACAAAAATATCAAGTAGTTAGTGTTCTCCCAAGTGTAGCACTGTCACGGCACCTGTCTTCTCGGAGTGCATCATGTCTCCATGAGTACAAACGATTAGGGAAGTATGAGGCGGGTGAGGTCAGACCTCACAGCGAGATCACTTGGTTGTCTTGACGTTCTGGCTTGATCGTCCTGAGGTCGGAACACGCCCATCGAAAGATGAACAAGAATCACATAGAGATGTGATTGGCAAGTTGGCCTACCGATTAAAATTCTCGTCATCAGTGATGTCCACATCAATGGCGTTGAATTGAAATGCGGATCTTGAATCACTCAAAATCAATTATGAGAGATATTGATTTGAGTGGGAGCGCATTGTAGAATTAACTTGTTTAATTCTCAGTGCAATTAATTATGGACTTTGTCTAAAGTGAAATTTGCATAATAGTTGTAGAATAATGGCTCGCGTTTCCACCTTCCCTGTTAAAATTGAATAAGCTGTTAAATATCTGGTTAAAACTTTACGGTTGGTAACGTAATGTGAGGATTGTCCTCAAAAGTGCTGAGAAGGACTTTGTCCTATCGCATGCTTCCGGTATTCTCCCGCTAATGCTATGGATGATGAGACTCTCGTCCTTCGATGCAAAAGCTAGAATTCCGTTATGGTCAAGTGCAATATGTTTGCTTCCATGAGACCCGAACTTCAAAAGTTTGGGATAGCTATGTGATATTCATGGAACTGAAAATCATTTTCAGATACAAACAAAGGCTAAAAGATATGTGATATCCAAAGCAATGTTTGTTTTGCAAACTATTAGTAACAGTGTTTACTATGCATTTGACTAATAACAGAGGGATCCAGTAGAACGCCTGTCATATGATGATGGTGAATAAAACAACAACTTAAGAGAAAGGAAATGTCCGATGGGTGTTAGTATGAATTACACACCTAGGAAGTCCGGGGCTGACGCCACTCTTCAAGTTGGTGCTTCTTCTGAGAGTAGGAGAATTATTGGAAGTAAAATTGTTAGAAGTATAAAGGCAAAAAGAGAGAAGACTGGAATATCTAGCTCATGTATGAAAGTCATACAAGCTATTGATGTATAGAAGGCTTGTCAAAGAAATAGTTCTTGAGAATTGTGATTAAATAGTTAATCACTGATTCTTGGGTATTGTGAGTTGATAACAGAGATACCCGCTCGATTGCATTCTGTTGCGACTCGATGCAAGAACTACTACGGCCTAAAAGACTTGCCGGAGTGAGGTTTAGATACGCGCTAGGAATATAGTAAATGTTACTATACCTTCCATCGGTGTATTACCGTCTGTATTTATTTTCATAATTCATTTTAGAGTTTTACACACTCTAGCCCATTGCATAATGTATCTTGCAAGAAGGTTGTTCATAAGAGAACTTTTGATGTTCGATGTTATGAATAACTTAAGGGCCATACTTTCATCATGAATGAGATGTATGTTATGAATATTGATAATAATACATTACCTCTGTATTTACTTTCATAATTCATTTTAGAGTTTTATACACTCTAGCCCTTTTGCATAATGTTTGTTGCAAAAGTGTTGTTCATAAAAGAAGAATTGTTGTTCAGTATCATGAATAACATAAGGGCCATGCTTCCATGGTGGATGGGATGTATGTTATGAATATTGATGGTAATGTGATACATCCATAACACTGACGCTAAATGTCGCAAGACTAAGAGAATACCACACATGTGTGGCACTGCATTTGGTCACATTGGAGAAACCCGCATGGAGAAATTCCATAATGATGGATTTTGAAGTCGTTTGATTATGAATCATCTGACACTTGCAACTTTCCTCCGAAAAGTGAAGTGACTGAAATACCGTTCACATGCCATAAGGAACGAGCAACGAACTTATTGGTGATCATACATTTTGATGTATGTAGTCCGATAAATGTTGTTGCTAGCAGTGGATTTATCTATCTTCATAAATGACTCAAGTAGATATGTGGATATTTACTTGATGAGACGTAAGTCTGGATCTTTTTGAAATCATTCGAAAGGTTTTCAATATGACATAGAAATTATTGTAACAAGAAAATTATGTTTCTGCAATTTGATCGCGGGAAGGAATATTTGAGTTACAAGTTTAGCGAATGTCTGATGAGTTGTGAAAAGAGTTTCATAACTTACACCACACGGAGCACCATTGTGAGTGGAATATCCGTGAAGATGTAATCAAACCATTTATGACATGGTAAGATCAAAGATGACATAAATCAATTTGCCATTATCCCTTTTAAAGGTAATGCTTTAGAGACTGCGGCTTTTACACTGAAAAGAGCACCATCAGATCTGTTGAAATGACTTCATGGTATGGTACACCCAACCATGTAATGTCTTTTCTTAACATTTGGAATATGGGGCTTGTGTAAAATATTTACAAACCTATTCCAAATCAGACAAGTGCTACTTTGTAGGTTATCCCAAGTTATTGGGTATTCTCCCACCACTGTACCGAGGCAAAAGGTTTTGCCACAAAGAATGGTATGCTTTTGAAAAAAATGGTTCTTGCAAAAAGGCGAGTGGGAGGATGGTGCAACTCGACGAGATAACAGTATCTTCATCATCTGATCAAAGGAAAGAAACCTTGGAAGTAATTCCAGAGTTTCCTACTGCGACTGATACGGAAGCCTCTACATGAGATGTATGGACTTCAGTCGAACTTGCAACTGAACCATGTAGACAAAACTCGTGCAAACCTCTCAGATGCGCAAGCGAGATATTGTTGTTAGACAACAGTATACCTACGATACACAAGGAAGCATGAGACCCGAACTTCAAAAATTTTGGGATAGCTATGTAATATTCATGGAACTGAAAATCATTTTTCAGACACAAACAAAGGCTAAAAGATATGTGATATCCAAAGCAATGTTTGTTTTGTAAACTATTAGTAAAAGTGTTTACTATGCATTTGACTAATAACAGAGGGATCCAGTAGAACGCCTGTCATATGATGATGGTGAATAAAACAACAACTTAAGAGAAAGGAAATGTCTGAAAGGTGTTAGTATGACTTACACACCTAGGAAGTCCAGGGCTGACGCCACTCTTCAAGTTGGTGCTTCTTCTGAGAGTAGGAGAATTATTGGAAGTAAAACTGTTAGAAGTATAAAGGCAAAAAGAGAGAAGACTGGAATGTCCAGCTCATGTATGAATGTCATACAAGCTATTGATGTATAGAAAGGCTGGTCAAAAGAAATAGTTCTTGGGAATTATGATTAAACATGTTAATCACCGATTCTTGGGTATTGTGAGTTGATCACAGAGATACCCGCTCGATTGCATTCTGTTGCGACTCGATGCAAGAATTACTACGGCCTAAAAGACTTGCCGGAGTGAGGTTCAGATACGCGCTGGGAACATAGTAAATGTTACTATACATTCCATTGGTGTATTACCTATGTATTTATTTTCATAATTCATTTTAGAATTTGACACACTCTAGCACATTGCATAAGGTATCTTGCAAGAAGGTTGTTCATAAGAGAACTTTTGATGTTCGATGTTATGAATAACTTAAGGGCCATACTTTCATTTTGATTGAGATCTATGTTATGAATATTGATAATAATACATTACCTCTGTATTTACTTTCATAATTCATTTTAGAGTTTTACACACTCTAGCCCATTGCATAATGTTTGTTGCAAAAGGGTTGTTCATAAAAGAACAATTGTTGTTCAGTGTCATGAATAACATAAGGGCCATCCTTCCATCGTGGATGGGATGTATGTTATGAATATTGATGGTAATATCATACATCCATAACACTGACGCTAAATGTCGCAAGACTAAGAGAATACCACATATGTGTGGCACTGCATTTGGTCACATTGGAGAAACCCGCATGGAGAAATTCCATAATTGATGGATTTGAAGTCGTTTGATTATGAATCATCTGACACTTGCAACTTTCCTCCGAAAAGTGAAGTGACTGAAATACCGTTCACATGCCATAAGGAACGAGCAAAGAACTTATTGGTGATCATACATCATGATGTGTGTAGTCCGATAAATGTTGTTGCTGGCAGTGGATTTGTCTATCTTCTGAAATGACTCAAGTAGATATATGGATATTTACTTGATGAGACGTAAGTCTGGATCTTTTGAAATCATTCAAAAGGTTTTCAAAATGAAGTAGAAATTATTGTAACAAGAAAATTATGTTTCTGCAATTGGATTGTGGAAAGAAATATTTGAGTTACATGTTTAGCGAATGTCTGATGAGTTGTGAAAAGAGTTTCATAACTTACACCTCCCGGAACACCACTGTGAGTGGAATGTCTGTGAAGATGTATTCAAACCATTTATGACATGGTAAGATCAAAGATGACATAAATCAATTTGCCATTATCCCTTTTAAAGTAATGCTTTAGAGACTGCGGCTTTTACACCGAAAAGAGCGCCATCAGATCTGTTGAAATGACTCCATGGTATGGTACACCCAACCATGTTACATCTTTTCTTAATATTTGGAATATGGGCTTGTGTAAAATATTTACAAACCTATTCCAAATCAGACAAGTGCTACTTTGTAGGTTATCCCAAGTTATTGGGTATTCCCCCACCACTGTACCGAGGCAAAAGGTTTTGCCACAAAGAACGGTATGCTTTTAAAGAGAATGGTTCTTGCAAAAAGGTGAGTGGAAGAATAGTGCAACTCGACGAGATAACAGTATCTTCGTTATCAGATCAATGGAAAGGAACCTTGGAAGTGATTCCAGAGTTTCCTACATCGACTGATACAGAAGCCTCTACATGAGATGTATGGACTTCGGTCGAACTTGCAGCTGAACCACGTAGGCAAAACTCGTGCAAACCTCTCAGGTGCGCATACGAGATATTGTTGTTAGACAACAGTATACCTATGATACACAAGGAAGCGTTGATGGGCCCTGACTCCGGAATTGGCTAAATGCCAATACAATCCGAGATAGTTTCCATAAATGATTCAAGATTATATCTTGATAAACCCTTCGGAAGACTTAGAGTCTAACGAACATTAATGGAACTATAAACTGATGTGGATAAAATGTTTTATCCATAAAGCTCGACTTGTTGCAATAACAAGTTCAAGGAGTTGATTACGATGAGGTTGTCTCACCGTAGCGATGCTTAAAGTCGGTTCGGGTTAAACTAGCAATTAATACATATTTCAATCATGAGATATGAAACATGGATGCCAAAAGGATTTCCATGAAATGGAAATGCAACCTAGGACTTGCATGTGATACAGTCCAAGGTATTTTGTCAATCCAGAGGATGCTAGTAAGTATGCAAACTTCAGAGTTCCAGCGATGGACAGAAGAGAGCAAAATGGAGTTGGAATCTTCGTTTTGATGAAATAGCCAAAAGAGTTTGATTTCATCAATGGATAATGAAGATGCTTGTGGTTACAAGAAAGTAAGTGGGAGCATAATAATATTTCTAAAAACCTTGTGTGCTTGACACATTGTTGATTGGAAATAATGTAAATTTCTTGACACGAATTAGGACTTCATTGAAAATAGTTTTTCGATGAAGTGCTTGGGCTAAGTAGCCTTGATATTAGGCATAATTATCTGCGAAGATAGTAATGCCTAATAGGCTAAGCCAAAAATACATATTGACAAGATGCTAAAACAGTTTAGCATTAAAACGCCAAGGAGTGATTCTTGCCAAAGTCACATGGAAAGGGTTTTTGCAAGACTCGGTGTCCCAAAACACTGATGAGCAAAATACATGATGGAGATTCCACACACTTTCGTGTTTGGATTAATCGTGTATTCCATGGTATGTAAAACAACCAGATATGTCCAGTACTCCCAAGGAGTTGCGAGTAAAGATACCAAAGTGATCAAAGTACTGATCATGGGACAACAGTGGAAAATGTCATTAAGTACTAAAGTAGCACTGATGACATGTTTTCTCGCAAGCAGAGATTATGAAGTGCTCGTTGTAAGTAATTGCATCGATACAATCTTCATCATTACTCCATGCGATTCTCGATTTAAGTTAAGGGTTTTGTGTAATACACGATATGGTGGCACGGTGTTTGGAAAACGTTCCAAACAGGTTACTGTGGCGAATTCTATAACAAAGGCTAAGTATGTTGACGCTTTGGAAGCGACAAAGAAGATGTTGAATCATATAGTTCATTCATGAACTTAGTATGGTTCCAAGATGGCATTGGTCAATGGGACACTATTGCAGATAGTTGCTCCATAGCTCAGTCTGAGGAATCAAGGTTTGACCTGTGATTCACATATATACAAAGCCAAGTCCACACAAAATATGAATTTTGTGAAAGCGTGAAAACGCGAGGACATGCAAAGATACACACGGAACTGAAGTTGTCAGATCCGTTGGACATCAGGCTATACCACATGCGAAGCATTTTTACACCGGTATGCCATAGGTGTAATGTGCATTAGCATTGACTAGATTATTGACTCTAATGCAAGTGGGAGTCTGTAGGAGATATGCCCTAGAGGCAATAATAAATGTTATTATTTATCTCCATGTTCATAATTATGTTTATGTTCCATGCTATAACTGCTATGGTTCTCGAGTCTGCAATAACCACGAGGCTCGGAGGAAGACTCATATGCACGTGTGGAATAATAAACGGTAAAATGTATTCCTAGTCTGGCCTCTAAGACTAGCTCAAGTGTTGCATGATGGTTCTGTTTTCCTGATCATGGGCATGACTATGCCGGCAATTTTGAGGGCACAATGTTAGGAGAACACTTGTGTTGAATCGACCCGAATTGATGTTATGCTATGAGATACATTCGTCACAAGTTAATGGTTAATAACACAGAGAAAGTTAATGTTTGCATAATTCCTTAGACCATGAGAGTGTTGAGTTTCTTCATGCTTGCTTCATGGACTTTGGGGTTTGTTAAATGTCATTCGTAAATGGGTGGCTATTACGGCGGCTTACGGGTTCATGGAAAAGTGTGTTAAGGGACTTGATAGCTCAAGATTGGGAGTTGCTCCTCCGACGATGGAGAGATATTGTTTGGGCCCTCTCGGTGTTACGGTATCCACCATCGTCTGGCCAGACACATTGTGATTTGATCACAGGGATGCCGGAACACGGGAACGAGAAAAAAGAACAAAATCGGCAACGAGGTAACTGGCATAGTGGACAAGATGTTGATCACGGGGATGCCGATAAATCTCACCTCGGGTTTTGTAACATATCGCAAATCAATAGGAATAGCATACGGCAACTGGAGGTTTTCTCGAATATTCATTCGTGTGGGTATAGGGGTCAATATGGGTGTCCACGGCTCCGATGTTGATCATTGATCGAAAGAGTTCCGGTCATGTCTATGCTTCACCGAACCTATAGGGTCACACGCTTAAGGGTCATCTATCTGCTGAATACTAGACAGGGAGTCTGAGAGAAAGTCACCGGAAAAGTTTTCGGAGACAGCGGAAAAGTTCCAGAGAGAGAACACCGGAATAGTTTCGGTAAAACTGAAAAGCTGTTTCAGGGTATACCATTAAGTCAAATTGGTTTCGGCGCACGTCTGGAAATTCTTGGAGGGTGACAGAATTGGTCTGGGAACTTCTGGGATTTTTCGGAGAAAAACCCCGGAAATGTTCCGGAGCTGCCGGAACCGGTTTGGTTGCTTTTCGCAGATGAAAATCACTAATCCGGAATTGTTTCGGAACGCGTCCAAAATCATTTTAGTGGGTGCTGGAATTTTTCTAAGACCCACAGAAATATTTTCGGATTTAACGGTCGCGGAAAAATGTTTCTGTGAATAGTGAAAGTGCTTTTTGGGTGGCTTCTTGGAGAAGCCACCTTGAGGGCCTTTTAGTATTTTTCCCCTTGGATTCTTGGAGAAGCCACCCTTGGGTTTGGCCTATAAATAGGGGTGGAGGGGACTACCTAAAGACACACTCTTTCTCAACATACACAAGCCATGCATGATCTGGCCTTCTTCTCTCCCTCCCCGCGAAATAGTTTCGTAGAGCCGAAAGGCTGTCTGGGTTCCGGTGGGAACTAGTTCTGGACGGCGAAGCCCTGCCGGATAGATGACACCGTATGTGTGCAACCCCGTAGAGAGGGCGTAGGTTCGATCTTTTTGCCCGAGGGGCTGTTCGAGGGTCCTCCCGAAGGGCTGTCCGAGTTACTGTCTGAGTTTCGGGGGTCCTCCCGAAGGGCTGTCCGAGTGACCCGCCCGAAGGGCTGTCCGTGAGGCCTCCCGGAGGGCTGTCTGAGGATCTGTCCGGTGGGACTATCCGAAGGAATGTCCAGAGGCCTCCCGGAGGGCTGTCCGAGGATCCATCCGGTGGGACTATCCGAAGGACTGTCCAGAGGCCTCCCGGAGGGCTGTCCGAGGATCCGTCCGATGGGACTATCCGAGGGACTGTCCCGAGGCCTCCCGAAGGGCTGCCCGGAGATCCGTCCGGTGAGCTGACGAGGGAGTACATCCTCGCGGTTGGGAGGTTGTAAAATCCTAGCTGCGGGGATCTGCACCGCCGATCGTCATCGACTCTACTTCCGCTGCGCTACGAGTCGGTAACGAAAAGATCAAAAACCTTGTATGCAGTCTCCATAGTGGTCCTGGGCTGGTGCGTAGGTCGGAATTTTTTTGTTTTCTGCTGCGTTACCCTACAGTCTGGCCAGACGATGGTGGATACCGTAACACCGAGAGGGCCCAGAGATATCTCTCCATCGTCGGAGGAGCAAATCCCAATATTGAGCTATCAAGTCCCTTGTCATACTTTTCCATGAACCCGTAAGCCGTCGTAATAGCCACCCAGTTACGGATGACGTTTAACAAACCCCAAAGTTCATGAATCAAGCATGAAGGAACTCGATACTCTCATGGTCTAAGGAATTATGCAAACGTTAACTTTCTCTGTGTTATTAACCATTAACTTGTGACGAATGTATCTCATAGCATAACATCAATTCGGGTCGATTCAACACAAGTGTTCTTCTAACAATGTGCCCTCAAAGTTGTCGGCATAGTCATGCCCATGATCAGGAAAACAGAACCATCATGCAACACTTGAGCTAGTCTTAGAGGCCAGACTAGGAATACATTTTACCGTTTATTATTCCACACGTGCATATGAGTCTTCCTTCGAGCCTCGTGGTTATTGCAGACTCGAGAACCATAGCAGTTATAGCATGGAACATAAACTTAATCAGGAACATGGAGATAAATAATAACATTTATTATTGCCTCTAGGGCATATCTCCTACAGACTCCCACTTGCACTAGAGTCAATAATCTAGTCAATGCTAATGCACTTTACACCTATGGCATACCGGTGTAAAAAATGCTTCGCTTGTGATATAGTCTGATGTCCAACGAATCTGACAACTTCAGTTCCGTGTGTATCACTGCATATCCTCGCGTTTTCACGCTATCACAAAATTCATATTTTGTGTGGACTTGGCTTCATATATATGTGAATCACTGGTCAAACCTTGATTCCTCAGACTGAGCTATGGAGCAATTATCTTCAATAGTGTTCCATTGACCAAAGCCGTCTTGGAACCATACTAAGTTCATGAACGAACTGTACGATTCAACATCTTTTATGTCGCTTTGAAAGCGGCAACATACTTAGCCTTTGTTATAGAATTCACCACAGTAACCTGTTTGGAACGATTTCCAAACACCATGCCACCATATCGTGTGTTACACAAAACCCTTAACTTAAATCGAAAATCGCATGGAGCTTTGATGAAGACTGTATCGATGTAACAACTTTACAACGAGCACTTCATAAACTCTGCTTGCGAGAAAACATGTCATCAGTGCTACTTTAGTACTTAATGACAATTTGCACTATTGTCTCATGATCAGTACTTTGATCACTTTGGTATCTTTACTCGCAACTCTTTGGGAGTACTGGACATATCTGGTTGTTTTACATACCATGGAATACATGATTAATCCAAACACGAAAGTGTGTGGAATCTCCATCATGTATTTTGCTCATTAGTGTTTTGGGACACCGAGTCTTGCAAAACTCTTTCCATGTGACGTCGGCAAGAATCACTCATTGCCGTTTTAATGCTAAACTGTTTTAGCATCTTGTCAATATGTATTTTTTGACTTTAGCTCTATCAGGCAATTTTATCTCGTAGATAATTATGCCTAATACCGAGGCTACCTAGCCTAAGCACTTCATCGAAAAACTATTTTCAATGAAGTCCTAATTCGTGTCAAGAAATTTATATTATTTCCAGTCAACAATGTGTCAAGCACACAAAGTTTTTAGAAATATTATCATGCTCCCACTTACTTTCTCGTAACCACAAGCATCTTCGTTATCCATTGATGAAATCAAACTCTTTTGACTATTTCATCAAAACGAAGATTCCAACTCCATTTTGCTCTCTTCTGTCCATTGCTGGAACTCTGAAGTTTGCATACTTACTAGCATCCTCTGGATTGACAAAATACTTCGGACTGTATCACATGCAAGTCCTAGGTTGCATTTCCATCACATGGAAATCCTTTTGGCATCCATGTATCATATCTCAAGATTGAAATATGTATTAATTGCTAGTTTAACCCGATCTAACTTTAAGCATCGCTACGGTGAGACAATCTCATCGTAGTCAACTCCTTGAATTTGTTATTGCAACAAGTCGAGCTTTTATGGATAAAACATTTTATCCACAGCAGTTTATAGTTCCATTAATGTTCGTTAAACTCTAAGTCTTCTGAAGGGTTTATCAAGATATAATCTTGAATCATTTATGGAAACTATCTCGGATTTATATTGGCATTTAGCCAATTCCGGAGTTAGGGCCCATCAATGCTTCCTTGTGTATCGTAGGTATACTGTTGTCTAACAACAATATCTCGCTTGCGCATCTGAGAGGTTTGCACGAGTTTTGCCTACATGGTTCAGTTGCAAGTTCGACTGAAGTCCATAGATCTCATGTAGAGGCTTCCGTATCAGTCGCAGTAGGAAACTCTGGAATTACTTCCAAGGTTTCTTTCCTTTGATCAGATGACGAAGATACTGTTATCTCGTCGAGTTGCACCATCCTCCCACTCGCCTTTTTGCAAGAACCATTTTTTTCAAAAGCATACCATTCTTTGTGGCAAAACCTTTTGCCTCGGTACAGTGGTGGGAGAATACCCAATAACTTGGGATAACCTACAAAGTAGCACTTGTCTGATTTGGAATAGGTTTGTAAATATTTTACACAAGCCCCATATTCCAAATGTTAAGAAAAGACATTACATGGTTGGGTGTACCATACCATGAAGTCATTTCAACAGATCTGATGGTGCTCTTTTCAGTGTAAAAGCCGCAATCTCTAAAGCATTACCTTTAAAAGGGATAATGGCAAATTGATTTATGTCATCTTTGATCTTACCATGTCATAAATGGTTTGATTACATCTTCACAGACATTCCACTCACAGTGGTGTTCCGGGAGGTGTAAGTTATGAAACTCTTTTCACAACTCATCAGACATTCGCTAAACTTGTAACTCAAATATTCCTTTCCGTGATCAAATTGCAGAAACATAATTTTCTTGTTACAATAATTTCTACGTCATATTGAAAACCTTTCGAATGATTTCAAAAAGATCCAGACTTACGTCTCATCAAGTAAATATCCACATATCTACTTGAGTCATTTATGAAGATAGATAAATCCACTGCTAGCAACAACATTTATCGGACTACATACATCAAAATGTATGATCACCAATAAGTTCGTTGCTCGTTCCTTATGGCATGTGAACGGTATTTCAGTCACTTCACTTTTCGGAGGAAAGTTGCAAGTGTCAGATGATTCATAATCAAACGACTTCAAAATCCATCATTATGGAATTTCTCCATGCGGGTTTCTCCAATGTGACCAAATGCAGTGCCACACATGTGTGGTATTCTCTTAGTCTTGCGACATTTAGCGTCAGTGTTATGGATGTATCACATTACCATCAATATTCATAACATACATCCCATCCACCATGGAAGCATGGCCCTTATGTTATTCATGATACTGAACAACAATTCTTCTTTTATGAACAACACTTTTGCAACAAACATTATGCAAAAGGGCTAGAGTGTATAAAACTCTAAAATGAATTATGAAAGTAAATACAGAGGTAATGTATTATTATCAATATTCATAACATACATCTCATTCATGATGAAAGTATGGCCCTTAAGTTATTCATAACATCGAACATCAAAAGTTCTCTTATGAACAACCTTCTTGCAAGATACATTATGCAATGGGCTAGAGTGTGTAAAACTCTAAAATGAATTATGAAAATAAATACAGACGGTAATACACCGATGGAAGGTATAGTAACATTTACTATATTCCTAGCGCGTATCTAAACCTCACTCCGGCAAGTCTTTTAGGCCGTAGTAGTTCTTGCATCGAGTCGCAACAGAATGCAATCGAGCGGGTATCTCTGTTATCAACTCACAATACCCAAGAATCAGTGATTAACTATTTAATCACAATTCTCAAGAACTATTTCTTTGACAAGCCTTCTATACATCAATAGCTTGTATGACTTTCATACATGAGCTGGATATTCCAGTCTTCTCTCTTTTTGCCTTTATACTTCTAACAATTTTACTTCCAATAATTCTCCTACTCTCAGAAGAAGCACCAACTTGAAGAGTGGCGTCAGCCCCGGACTTCCTAGGTGTGTAATTCATACTAACACCCATCGGACATTTCCTTTCTCTTAAGTTGTTGTTTTATTCACCATCATCATATGACAGGCGTTCTACTGAATCCCTCTGTTATTAGTCAAATGCATAGTAAACACTGTTACTAATAGTTTGCAAAACAAACATTGCTTTGGATATCACATATCTTTTAGCCTTTGTTTGTATCTGAAAATGATTTTCAGTTCCATGAATATCACATAGCTATCCCAAACTTTTGAAGTTCGGGTCTCATGGAAGCAAACATATTGCACTTGACCATAACGGAATTCTAGCTTTTGCATCGAAGGACGAGAGTCTCATCATCCATAGCATTAGCGGGAGAATACTGGAAGCATGCGATAGGACAAAGTCCTTCTCAGCACTTTTGAGGACAATCCTCACATTACGTTACCAACCGTAAAGTTTTAACCAGATATTTAACAGCTTATTCAATTTTAACAGGGAAGGTGGAAACGCGAGCCATTATTCTACAACTATTATGCAAATTTCACTTTAGACAAAGTCCATAATTAATTGCACTGAGAATTAAACAAGTTAATTCTACAATGCGCTCCCACTCAAATCAATATCTCTCATAATTGATTTTGAGTGATTCAAGATCCGCATTTCAATTCAACGCCATTGATGGGAACATCACTGATGACGGGAACTTCAATCGGTAGGCCAACTTGCCGATCACATCTCTTTGTGACTCTTGTTCATCTTTCGATGCGCGTGTTCTGAGCTCATGACTTTCATGCCAGAACGTCAAGACAACCAAGTGATCTCGCTGCGAGGTCTCAACTCACCCGCCTCACACTTCTCTAATCGTTCGTACTCATGGAAACATGACGCACCCCGAAAAGATAGGTGCCGTGACGGTGCTACACTTGGGAGAACACTAACTACTTGATATTTTTTGTGAGAGATCACCCTAATAAAAAGCGACTACCGCGCAATCAAAAAGGGTGCATCATAAGGGATAAACATCTCAGGCAATTCATAATAGCATGATATGGTATAGTCCTTTCTGACGGAGAAGTTTTCAATTTCTTCGTCTTCAGCATTCGCGTCGGTGTTCACCTTCGTGAAGATTGCCACCACCTTGTCGATGCACCAGATAATATTGCTATCTCTATAGCTAATAAAATAAGTGCATTACAAAAGGTTGACACGCAGGTCATTAAAGTGACAATCATACGGCTCCAGCCATCATGCCGAATCGGGTAATGTTAATTTTACATCATATAGTCATACGCAGGTCATGTTAATTTTACATCATATAGTCATCTCATACATAATCAAATTATTATGAGCACTGCTATACCACATCACATGCACATCCTGCAAAACCAAGTTAGACGCCTCTAATCGGTTCATACAAAATTTCATTTTACGTGGCTTCTAAGGTTTTGAAACAAACCGAAGCTACCAACGTCCATCATCAAGTATGATTATTCAAGTCGCTAGATTTACTTTGCGGGGTGTATGAAACATGAGATAATAAAATCTCGAGCCCCATACTGAACTTCGTCATACGCATGACCCCCATGCAGATCATATCTGCATTGCCCTTTTGTCTGCGAAATTTCATCTTTCTCTCTAACTATGGTGGAATTCAACGAACTGTTAGCACTTCGTTGATCAATCAGAATCGTGGATTGCCAGAACTTTGAAACTCCACCATGCTGTTATCAAGATCAGAAATATGCAAATTCCAGGGAAGCAACAAGAACATCGGGTAACAGATTTCATCGGCTACCCGCACAAATAATTATCAGCAGTAGAAACTCATCTACTACAAATTATATTGTGCAACACCCATACATCTCTATGTATTCTAGATCGTTACCTGCATCTATGCATAGCCTGGCTCTTGATGCCACTGTAGGGGAACACAGCAGAAAACAAAAAAAATTGACCTACGCACCAGCCCAGGACCACTATGAAGACTGCATACAAGGTTTCGATCCGATCGTTACCGACTCGTAGCGCAGTGGAAGTAGAGTCGATGTAGATCGTCGGTGCAGATCCCGCAGCTAGGATTTACAACCTCCCAACCGCGAGGATGTTCTCCCTTGTCTGCTCGTCGGACAGCCCTCCGGGAGGCGGTCGGACAATCCCCCGGACGGTGTCACGGACAGCCCTTCGGAAGGACCCTTAAAACTCAGATGGTCACTCGGACAGCCCTTCGGGAGGCACTCTCGAACAGCCCCTCGGGCAAAAAGATCGAACCTGCGACCTCTCTACGGGGTTGCACACATACGGTGTCATCTATCCGGCAGGGCTTCGCCGTCCAGAACTAGTTCCCACCGGAACCCAGACAGCCTTTCGGCTCTACAAAACTATTTTGCGGGGAGGGGGAGAAGAATCCAGATCATGCATGGCACTTGTATGTGAGAAAGGAGTGAGTGTGGAGAGCTCCTCTCCACCTCTAGTTATAGGAAAACCAAGGGGTAGGAATCGTACACAAAAAATACCAAAATACCCACACTTTATGTCACACATAAAGGGCATAAAGGGCATAAAAGGAAGGCAAGTGGAGTAGCTCCACATGGCTGCCATCCCTTGGTGGGACCCCCCAAAAGGGTTCCTTATTCCCTAAGTCTTTCCTTCTAGAAGCTTGACAAAAGCCCTAAAAGGTGGCTTTCCAAAAAGTAACCCAAAACGCACTTTCACTATTCACGGAAACATTTTTCCGCGACCGTTAAATCCGAAAATATTTCTGTGGGTCTTAGAACAATTGCAGTACCCACTAAAATGATTTTGGATGCGTTCTAAAACAATTCCGGATTAGTGATTTTCATCTGCGAAAAGCAAACAAAGTTGTTCCGGCAGCTCCGGAACATTTCCGGGTTTTTTCTCCGAAAAATCTCAGAAGTTCCCAGAACAATTCTGGCACCCTCCAAGAATTTCCAGGCGTGTGCCGAAACCAATTTGACTTAATGGTATACCCTGAAACAACTTTTCAGTTTTACCGAAACTATTCCGGTGTTCTCTCTTCGGAACTTTTCCGTTGTCTCCGAAACTTTTCCGGTGACTTTCTATCAGACTCCCTATCTAGTATTCAGCAGATAGATGACCCTCAAGCGTGTGACCCTATAGGTTCGGTGAAGTATAGACATGACCGGAACTCTTTTCGATCAATGATCAACATCGGAGCCGTGGACACCCATATTGACCCCTCTACCCACACGAATAAATATTCGAGTGAACCTCCAGTTGCCGTGTGCTATTCCTGTTGCTTCGCGATATGTTACAAATACCTGAGGTGAGAATCATCGGCATCCCCGTGGATCAACACTTGTCCACAATGCCAGTTACCTCGTTACCGGTTTTGTTCTCTTTTCTCGTTCCCGTATTCTGGTATCCCTGTGATCAAATCACATTGTGTCTGGCCAGACGATGGTGGATACCGTAACACCGAGAGGGCCCAGAGATATCTCTCCATCGTCGGAGGAGCAAATCCCAATCTTGAGCTATATAGTCCCTTGTCATACTTTCCCATGAACCCGTAAGCCGCCGTAATAGCCACCCAGTTACGGATGACGTTTAACAAACCCCAAAGTTCATGAATCAAGCATGAAGGAACTCGATACTCTCATGGTCTAAGGAATTATGCGAACGTTAAATTTCTCTGTGTTATTAACCATTAACTTGTGACGAATGTATCTCATAGCATAACATCAATTCGGGTCGATTCAACACAAGTGTTCTTCTAACAATCTGCCCTCAAAGTTGCCGGCATAGTTGTGGCACCCCGGCTCAGAGAACCGGTTTACTAGTGTTTCCAACCCAGAGATCATGTCTTCTGGAAACACACAACAACTTGGAACAGAACAGAACTGAACTTTATTGATATATCATGGGTACAAGCTCATAGTTTACACAGGTAGCGAGACCAGAAGCACTACAGGTGCTGAGAACAATATCTACATTATTTATGGAACATAGCAGGGCCTCGATACTACTGGGATATTCTACAGCGTAGCGGAACATAGCGCGGAAAGTCCATCCACAGGGACACTGCTGTGGACATGGCCTAGTTAGCGTAGCACGAACCTTCGGGACCTCCGTCCTCGGCTTCTCCTGCATCTGGCATGACACGCCAGGTGAGTACTTGGAATGTACTCGCAAGCTCATGGCAACCAACACAATGCAGCAAACAATAGCATGGCAAATAACAAGTTAAGTGATTAGGTTGCTCACTTACTGGTACTCAGTACCAACTTACTCTCACCTGGGTTGTCCCACAACCCTCGGAATGCTCACCATCCACAGAGCACTTCCAAACATAAGACAAGTTCTTCCATCATTATTATCTTGGTTACGATTGATCATCCCGTGGCCTAGTAC
The DNA here is from genome assembly GCA_039707655.1 of Elymus sibiricus. Lineage (NCBI taxonomy): Eukaryota > Viridiplantae > Streptophyta > Magnoliopsida > Poales > Poaceae > Elymus > Elymus sibiricus. The sequence goes on along the minus strand of CM077676.1, from coordinate 199,147,455 downwards.
GGATTGTCCAATACCGTGGACGCGGCTATTCGAATAGATTCTTACACTCTGCAGAGGTTGCGCACTTTATCCACACCATGGGGCCCCTGGCCTCGTGATCCCATTCGGGTGGACCAGTGGTGCTCCAACGAAACCTGCCTGACCCGTGACTCCTCTACCGTACCACCGACAATCATACCCTCCCAGGGTCATGTCCTGGGTGGCTCCTGTGTCACCCCGTGACACCTGCCACCGTCGTGGCCAAACTAAACTGTCCCAAACGGGGACGCCGGCAAAATACTCAACTGGGCTCACAGGATTATCGTCGTCTACCTGATCAGGGCAGCACGCACACATAACCCTCCCTAGTTTGGTGGTACCGATAAAAGAGCACAAAGCCAGACCGAGTCAAGGCCGTCCCATACCGGCAAATGTGGCTGCACGGATGAGTCCGGATAGGTGACACTAGATCAACCAATTAGGTTTAGTGTTATCAAGTATTTAACAAGTGTGGGTATTTATCAAGAATAGCTTAACATGG